>CATKUM010000015.1:3616645-4822194 GCA_949786405.1 Onychomys arenicola | reverse complement strand
AAAGCAAGAGAGTGCTTCAGCTCTAAAGCAGAGTGTGTATCATGGATGAGACTGTGCTGTGTGTTTCCCTTCAGAAACAGAGTTCGATGCCAGGCTCTATGTCTTCCTACAAGCAAGACTTCGTTTCAGGAAAACGTACTCACTTCTCAGCTCAAACGAAGCTACATTGTTCACGAAGCTCACACGTTTCTCGCTCTTAACTGAAAAGCATTGGATGTTAGAGGACCTGTGATTTGTATCAGTTTCAGAAGCAGAGTTGAACTAGATATGGTCCGTGTGAATAGGAAACACGGTTCTTTTGTTTTGATCACTCTCACATTTCCCCCATTATTAGAGACTCTAGAAAGCAAGAGCATACTTCTTGCTCTTAAGCAGAGTGTGTTTCATGGATGAGAATTGTGCTGTGTGTTTTCCATAGAAACGGAGTGGAATGCCAGGCTCTGTGTTTTCCTACAAGCAAGACTTCTTTTCAGGTAAACGCACTCACTTTTCAGCTTAAACAAAACTACAACGTTCTCGAAGCTCACACGTTTCTCGCTCTTAACTGAAAAGCATTGGATGTTAGAGGACCTGAGGTTTGTATCAGTTTCAGAAGTAGATTGAACTACATGTGCTCCGTGTGTGTAGGAAACCCGGTTCTTTTGTTCTGAGCACACTCACATTTCTCCCATTATTAGAGACTCTAGAAAGCAAGAGCATAATTCTTGCTCTAAAGCAGAGTGTGTTTCATGGATGAGAATTGTGCTGTGTGTTTCCCTTAGAAACAGAGTGGAATGCCAGGCTCTGTGTTTTCCTACAAGCAAGACTTCCTTTCAGGTAAACGCACTCACTTTTCAGCTTAAACAAAGCTACATCGTTCATGAAGCTCACACGTTTCTCGCTCTTAACTGAAAAGCATTGGATGTTAGAGGACCTGAGGTTTGTATCAGTTTCAGAAGTAGATTGAACTACATGTGCTCCGTGTATGAAGGAAATATGGTTCTTTTGTTCTGAGCACTCTCACGTTTCCTACCTTATTAGAGACTCTAGAAAGCCAGAGCGTGCTTCTTGCTCTAAAGCAGAGTGTGTTTCAAGGATGAGAACTGTGCTGTCTGTTTCCCTTCAGAAACGGAGTTCAAAACCAGGCTCTGTGTCTTCCTACAAGCAAGATTTCCTTTCCGGTAAACGCACTCACTTTTCAGCTGAAACGAGCTACATTGTTCACGAAGCTCACACGTTTCTCGCTCTTAACTGAAAAGCATTGGATGTTAGAGGACCTGTGGTTTGTATCGGTTTCAGAAACAGAGTTGAACTTGATATGGTCCGTGTGTAGGGAACATGGTTTTTTTATTCTGAGCACACTCACGTTTCCCCCCTTATTAGAGACCCTAGAAAGCCAGAGCGTGCTTCTTGCTCTAAAGCAGAGTGTGTTTCATGGATGCGAACTGTGCTGTGTATTTCCCTTCAGAAACGGAGTTCAATGCCAGGTTCTGTGTCTTCCTACAAGCAAGACTTCGTTTCAGGTAAACGCATTCACTTCACAGCTCAAAAGAAGCTACATTGTTCGCGAAGCTCACACGTTTCTCGCTCTTAACTGAAAACAATTGGATGTTAGAGGACCTGTGATTTGCATCAGTTTCAGAAGCCTTGGTGAACTAGATATGGTCCGTGTGTAGGAAACACGGTTCTTCTGTCCTGAGCACACTCACATTTCCCACCTTATTAGAGATTCTAGAAAGCAAGAGCGTGCTTCTTGGTCTAAAGCAGAGTGTGTTTTAAGGATGGGAACTGTGCTGTGTGTTGCCCTTCAGAAACGGAGTTCAATGCCAGGCTCTCTGTCTTCCTACAAGCAAGACTTCGTTTCAGGTAAACGCACTCACTTTTCAGCTTAAACAAAACTACAACGTTCTCGAAGCTCACACGTTTCTCGCTCTTAAATGAAAAGCATTGGATGTTAGAGTACCTGAGGTTTGTATCAGTTTCAGAAGTAGATTGAACTACATGTGCTCCGTGTGTGTAGGAAATATGGTTCTTTTGTTCTGAGCACACTCACATTTCCCGCCTTATTAGAGACTCTAGAAATCAAGAGCGTGCTTCTTGCTCTAAAGCAGAGTGTGTTTCATGGATGAGAACTATGCTGTGTGTTTACCTTCAGAAACGGAGTTCAATGCCAGGCTCTGTGTCTTCCAACATTTAGACTTCGTTTCAGGAAAACGCACTCACTTCTCAGCTCAAACGAAGCGACATTGTTCACGGAGCTCACACGTTTCTCGCGCTGAACTGAAAAGCATTGGATGTTAGAGGACCTGTGGTTTGTATCGGTTTCCGAAGCAGAGTTGAACTTGCTATGGTCCGTGTCTAGGGAACATGGTTTTTTTATTCTGAGCACACTCACGTTTCCCCCCTTATTAGAGACCCTAGAAAGCCAGAGCATGCTTCTTGCTCTAAAGCAGAGTGTGTTTCATGGCTGTGAACTGTGCTGTGTGTTTCCCTTCAGAAACGTAGTTCAATGCCAGGCTCTGTGTCTTCCTACAAGCAAGACTTCGTTTCAGGTAAACGCACTCACTTCACAGCTCAAAAGAAGCTACATTGTTCATGAAGCTCACACGTTTCTCCCTCTTAACTGAAAAGCATTGGATGTTAGAGGACCTGTGGTTTGTATCGGTTTCAGAAGCAGAGTTGAACTTGATATGGTCCGTGTCTAGGGAACATGGTTTTTTTATTCTGAGCACACTCACGTTTCCCCCCTTATTAGAGACCCTAGAAAGCCAGAGCATGCTTCTTGCTCTAAAGCAGAGTGTGTTTCATGGCTGTGAACTGTGCTGTGTGTTTCCCTTCAGAAACGTAGTTCAATGCCAGGCTCTGTGTCTTCCTACAAGCAAGACTTCGTTTCAGGTAAACGCACTCACTTCACAGCTCAAAAGAAGCTACATTGTTCACGAAGCTCACACGTTTCTCCCTCTTAACTGAAAAGCATTGGATGTTAGAGGACCTGTGGTTTGTATCAGTTTCAGATGTAGAGTTGTACTAGATATGGTCCGTGTGTGTAGGAAACACAGTTCTTTTGTTCTGAGCACATTCCCGTTTTCCGCCTTATTAGAGACTCTAGAAAGCAAGAGCGTGCTTCTTGCTCTAAAGCAGAGTGTGTATCATGGATGAGAACTGTGCTGTGTGTTTCCCTTCAGAAACGGAGTTCGATGCCAGGCTCTGTGTCTTCCTACAAGCAAGACTTCGTTTCAGGAAAACGTACTCACTTCTCAGCTCAAACGAAGCTACATTGTTCACGAAGTTCACACGTTTCTCGCTCTTATCTGAAAAGCATTGGATGTTAGAGGACCTGTGATTTGTATCAGTTTCAGAAGCAGAGTTGAACTAGATATGGTCTGTGTGTGTTGGAAGCACAGTTCTTTTGTTCTGAGCACACTCACGTTTCCTGCCTTATTAGAGACTCTAGAAAGCAAGAGCGTGCTTCTTGCTCTAAAGAAGTGTGTGTTTCATGGATGAGAACTGTGCTGTCCGTTTCCCTTCAGAAACGGAATTCATTGCCAGGCTCTGTGTCTTCCTACAAAGAAGACTTCGTTTCAGATAAACCCAGGAACTTTTCAGCTCAAAGGAAGCTACATTGTTCACGAAGCTCACACGTTTCTCGCTCTTAACTAAAAAGCATTGGATGTTAGAGGACCTGTTGTTTGTATCAGTTTCAGAAGTAGAGTTGAACTAGATATGGTCCGTGTGTGTAGGAAACACAGTTCTTTTGTTCTGAGCACATTCCCGTTTTCCGCCTTATTAGAGACTCTAGAAAGCAAGAGAGTGCTTCAGCTCTAAAGCAGAGTGTGTATCATGGATGAGACTGTGCTGTGTGTTTCCCTTCAGAAACAGAGTTCGATGCCAGGCTCTATGTCTTCCTACAAGCAAGACTTCGTTTCAGGAAAACGTACTCACTTCTCAGCTCAAACGAAGCTACATTGTTCACGAAGCTCACACGTTTCTCGCTCTTAACTGAAAAGCATTGGATGTTAGAGGACCTGTGATTTGTATCAGTTTCAGAAGCAGAGTTGAACTAGATATGGTCCGTGTGAATAGGAAACACGGTTCTTTTGTTTTGATCACTCTCACATTTCCCCCATTATTAGAGACTCTAGAAAGCAAGAGCGTACTTCTTGCTCTTAAGCAGAGTGTGTTTCATGGATGAGAATTGTGCTGTGTGTTTTCCATAGAAACGGAGTGGAATGCCAGGCTCTGTGTTTTCCTACAAGCAAGACTTCTTTTCAGGTAAACGCACTCACTTTTCAGCTTAAACAAAGCTACATCGTTCATGAAGCTCACACGTTTCTCGTTCTTAACTGAAAAGCATTGGATGTTAGAGGACCTGATGTTTGTATCAGTTTCAGAAGTAGATTGAACTACATGTGCTCCGTGTATGTAGGAAACACGGTTCTTTTGTTCTGAGCACTCTCATGTTTCCCAACTTGTTAGAGACTCTAGAAAGCAAGAGCGTGCTTCTTGCTATAAAGCAGAGTGTGTTTCATGGATGAGAAATGTGCTGTGTGTTTCCCTTCAGAATCGGGGTGAAATGACCAGCCACTAGTCTTCCTACAAGCAAGACTTCCTTTCAGGTAAACACAGTGACTTTTCACCTCACAGGAAGCTATAGGGTTCACGGAGCTCACAAGTCTCTCGCTCATAACTGAAAAGCATTGGATGTTAGAGGACCTGTGGTTTGTATCAGTTTCAGAAGCAGAGTTGAACTAGATATGGTCCGTGTGTGTTGGAAGCACAGTTCTTTTGTTCTGAGCACACTCACGTTTCCCGCCTTATCAGAGATTCTAGAAAACATGAGCGTGCTTCTTGGTCTAAAGCAGAGTGTGTTTTAAGGATGGGAACTGTGCTGTGTGTTTCCGTTCAGAAACGGAGTACAATGCCAGGCTCTCTGTCTTCCTACAAGCAAGACTTCGTTTCAGATAAACACACTCACTTACAGCTGAAACGAAGCTACATTGTTCACGAATCTCACACGTTTCTTGCTCTTAACTGAAAACAATTGGATGTTAGAGGACCTGTGATTTGCATCAGTTTCAGAAGCCTTGGTGAACTAGATATGGTCCGTGTGTAGGAAACACGGTTCTTCTGTCCTGAGCACACTCACATTTCCCACCTTATTAGAGATTCTAGAAAGCAAGAGCGTGCTTCTTGGTCTAAAGCAGAGTGTGTTTTAAGGATGGGAACTGTGCTGTGTGTTGCCCTTCAGAAACGGAGTTCAATGCCAGGCTCTCTGTCTTCCTACAAGCAAGACTTCGTTTCAGGTAAACGCACTCACTTTTCAGCTTAAACAAAACTACAACGTTCTCGAAGCTCACACGTTTCTCGCTCTTAACTGAAAAGCATTGGATGTTAGAGGACCTGAGGTTTGTATCAGTTTCAGAAGTAGATTGAACTACATGTGCTCCGTGTGTGTAGGAAACCCGGTTCTTTTGTTCTGAGCACACTCACATTTCTCCCATTATTAGAGACTCTAGAAAGCAAGAGCATAATTCTTGCTCTAAAGCAGAGTGTGTTTCATGGATGAGAATTGTGCTGTGTGTTTCCCTTAGAAACAGAGTGGAATGCCAGGCTCTGTGTTTTCCTACAAGCAAGACTTCCTTTCAGGTAAACGCTCTCACTTTTCAGCTTAAACAAAGCTACATCGTTCATGAAGCTCACACGTTTCTCGCTCTTAACTGAAAAGCATTGGATGTTAGAGGACCTGAGGTTTGTATCAGTTTCAGAAGTAGATTGAACTACATGTGCTCCGTGTATGAAGGAAATATGGTTCTTTTGTTCTGAGCACTCTCACGTTTCCTACCTTATTAGAGACTCTAGAAAGCCAGAGCGTGCTTCTTGCTCTAAAGCAGAGTGTGTTTCAAGGATGAGAACTGTGCTGTCTGTTTCCCTTCAGAAACGGAGTTCAAAACCAGGCTCTGTGTCTTCCTACAAGCAAGATTTCCTTTCCGGTAAACGCACTCACTTTTCAGCTGAAACGAGCTACATTGTTCACGAAGCTCACACGTTTCTCGCTCTTAACTGAAAAGCATTGGATGTTAGAGGACCTGTGGTTTGTATCGGTTTCAGAAACAGAGTTGAACTTGATATGGTCCGTGTGTAGGGAACATGGTTTTTTTATTCTGAGCACACTCACGTTTCCCCCCTTATTAGAGACCCTAGAAAGCCAGAGCGTGCTTCTTGCTCTAAAGCAGAGTGTGTTTCATGGATGCGAACTGTGCTGTGTATTTCCCTTCAGAAACGGAGTTCAATGCCAGGTTCTGTGTCTTCCTACAAGCAAGACTTCGTTTCAGGTAAACGCATTCACTTCACAGCTCAAAAGAAGCTACATTGTTCACGAAGCTCACACGTTTCTCGCTCTTAACTGAAAAGCATTGGATGTTAGAGGACCTGTGGCTTTTATCCGTTTCAGAAGCAGAGTTGAACTAGATATGTTCCGTGTGAAACACGGTTCTTTTGTTCTGAGCACTCTCACGTTTCCTACCTCGTTAGAGACTCTAGAAAGCAAGAGCGTACTTCTTGCTCTAAAGCAGAGTGTGTTTCATGGATGAGAATTGTGCTGTGTGTTTCCCTTAGAAACGGAGTCCAATGCCAGGCTCTGTGTTTTCCTACAAGCAAGACTTCTTTTCAGGTAAACGCCCTCACATTTCAGCGTAAACAAAGCTACATCGTTCACTAAGCTCACACGTTTCTCGCTGTTAAGTGAAAAGCATTGGATGTTAGAGGACCTGAGTTTTGTATCAGTTTCAGAAGTAGATTGAACTACATGTGCTCCGTGTATGTAGAAAACACTGGTCTTTTGTTCTGAGCACACTCTCATTTCCCGCCCTATTAGAGATTCTAGAAATCAAGAGCATGCTTCTTGCTCTAAAGCAGAGTGTGTTTCATGGATGAGAACTATGCTGTGTGTTTACCTTCAGAAACGGAGTTCAATGCCAGACTCTGTGTCTTCCTACTAGCAAGACTTCGTTTCAGGAAAACGCACTCACTTCTCAGCTCAAATGAAGCTACATTGTTCACGAAGCTTACACGTTTCTCGCTCTGAACTGAAAAGCATTGGATGTTAGAGGACCTGTGGTTTGTATCCGTTTCAGAAACAGAGTGGAACTAGATAAGTTTCGTGTGTGTAGGAAATACTATTCTTTTGTCCTGAGCACTCTCACGTTTCCCAACTTATTAGAGACTCTAGAAAGCAAGAGCGTGCTTCTTGCTCTAAAGAAGAGTGTGTTTCATGGATGAGAAATATGCTGTGTGTTTCCCTTCAGAAACGGAGTTTAATGCCAGGCTCTGTGTCTTCCTACAAGTAAGACTTCGTTTCAGGAAAACGCACTCACTTCTCAGCTCAAAGGAAGCGACATTGTTCACAAAGCTCACACGTTTCTCGCTCTGAACTGAAAAGCATGGGACGGTAGAGGACCTGTGGTTTGCTTCTGATTCAGAAGCAGAGTGGAACTAGATAAGTTCTGTGTGTGTAGGCAACACTATTCTTTTGTCCTGAGCACTCTCACGTTTCCCACCTTATTAGAGAATCTAGAAAGCAAGAGCGTGCTTCATGCTCTAAAGCAGAGTGTGTTTCATGGATGAGAAATGTGCTGTGTGTTTGCCTTAAGAATCGAGGTGAAATGACCAGCCCCTAGTCTTCCTACAAGCAAGACTTCCTTTCAGGTAAACACAGTGACTTTTCAGCTCACAGGAACCTATATGGTTCACGAAGCTCACAAGTTTCTCGCTCATAACTGAAAAGCATTGGATGTTAGAGGACCTGTGGTTTGTATCAGTTTCCTAAGGAGAGTTGAACTAGATATGGTCCGTGTGTGTTGGAAGCACTGTTCATTTCTTCTGAGCGCACTCACGTTTCCGGCCTTATTAGAGATTCTAGAAAGCAAGAGCGTGCTTCTTGCTCTGAAGCAGAGTGTGTTACATGGATGAGAACTGTGCTGTATGTTTCCCTTCAGAAACAGAGTTCAATGCCAGGATCTGTGTCTTCCTACAAGCAAGACTTCGTTTAAGGTAAACACACTCACTTACAACGGAAACGAAGCTACATTGTTCACGAAGCTCACAAGTTTCTCGCTCTTAACTGAAAAGCATTGGATGTTAGAGGACCTGTGGTTTGTATCAGTTTCAGAAGAAGTGTTGAACTAGATATGGTCCGAGTGTAGGAAACACGGTTCTTCTGTCCTGAGCACACTCAGGTTTCCCGCCATATTAGAGATTCTAGAAAGCAATAGCGTGCTTCTTGCTCTAAAGCAGAGTGTGATTCATGGATGAGAACTGTGCTGTGTGTTTCCATCAGAAACGGAGTTCAATGCCAGGCTCTGTGTCTTCCTACAAGCAAGACTTCGTTTCAGGTAAACACAATCAATTTTCAGCTTAAACAACGCTACATCATTCACGAATTCACACGTTTCTCGCTCCTACCTGAAAAGAATTGGATGTTAGAGGACCTGTGGTTTGTATCAGTTTCAGAAGCATTGGTGAACTAGAATTGGTCCGTGTGTAGGAAAGACGGTTCTTCTGTCCTGAGCACACTCACGTTTCCCCCCTTATTAGAGACCCAAGAAAGCAAGAGCGTGCTTCTTGGTCTAAAGCAGAGTGTGTTTTAAGGATGGGAACTGTGCTGTGTGTTGCCCTTCAGAAACGGAGTTCAATGCCAGGCTCTCTGTCTTCCTACAAGCAAGACTTCGTTTCAGGTAAACGCACTCACTTTTCAGCTTAAACAAAACTACAACGTTCTCGAAGCTCACACGTTTCTCGCTCTTAAATGAAAAGCATTGGATGTTAGAGTACCTGAGGTTTGTATCAGTTTCAGAAGTAGATTGAACTACATGTGCTCCGTGTGTGTAGGAAATATGGTTCTTTTGTTCTGAGCACACTCACATTTCCCGCCTTATTAGAGACTCTAGAAATCAAGAGCGTGCTTCTTGCTCTAAAGCAGAGTGTGTTTCATGGATGAGAACTATGCTGTGTGTTTACCTTCAGAAACGGAGTTCAATGCCAGGCTCTGTGTCTTCCAACATTTAGACTTCGTTTCAGGAAAACGCACTCACTTCTCAGCTCAAACGAAGCGACATTGTTCACGGAGCTCACACGTTTCTCGCGCTGAACTGAAAAGCATTGGATGTTAGAGGACCTGTGGTTTGTATCGGTTTCCGAAGCAGAGTTGAACTTGCTATGGTCCGTGTCTAGGGAACATGGTTTTTTTATTCGGAGCACACTCACGTTTCCCCCCTTATTAGAGACCCTAGAAAGCCAGAGCATGCTTCTTGCTCTAAAGCAGAGTGTGTTTCATGGCTGTGAACTGTGCTGTGTGTTTCCCTTCAGAAACGTAGTTCAATGCCAGGCTCTGTGTCTTCCTACAAGCAAGACTTCGTTTCAGGTAAACGCACTCACTTCACAGCTCAAAAGAAGCTACATTGTTCATGAAGCTCACACGTTTCTCCCTCTTAACTGAAAAGCATTGGATGTTAGAGGACCTGTGGTTTGTATCGGTTTCAGAAGCAGAGTTGAACTTGATATGGTCCGTGTCTAGGGAACATGGTTTTTTTATTCTGAGCACACTCACGTTTCCCCCCTTATTAGAGACCCTAGAAAGCCAGAGCATGCTTCTTGCTCTAAAGCAGAGTGTGTTTCATGGCTGTGAACTGTGCTGTGTGTTTCCCTTCAGAAACGTAGTTCAATGCCAGGCTCTGTGTCTTCCTACAAGCAAGACTTCGTTTCAGGTAAACGCACTCACTTCACAGCTCAAAAGAAGCTACATTGTTCACGAAGCTCACACGTTTCTCCCTCTTAACTGAAAAGCATTGGATGTTAGAGGACCTGTGGTTTGTATCAGTTTCAGATGTAGAGTTGTACTAGATATGGTCCGTGTGTGTAGGAAACACAGTTCTTTTGTTCTGAGCACATTCCCGTTTTCCGCCTTATTAGAGACTCTAGAAAGCAAGAACGTGCTTCTTGCTCTAAAGCAGAGTGTGTATCATGGATGAGAACTGTGCTGTGTGTTTCCCTTCAGAAACGGAGTTCGATGCCAGGCTCTGTGTCTTCCTACAAGCAAGACTTCGTTTCAGGAAAACGTACTCACTTCTCAGCTCAAACGAAGCTACATTGTTCACGAAGTTCACACGTTTCTCGCTCTTATCTGAAAAGCATTGGATGTTAGAGGACCTGTGATTTGTATCAGTTTCAGAAGCAGAGTTGAACTAGATATGGTCTGTGTGTGTTGGAAGCACAGTTCTTTTGTTCTGAGCACACTCACGTTTCCTGCCTTATTAGAGACTCTAGAAAGCAAGAGCGTGCTTCTTGCTCTAAAGAAGTGTGTGTTTCATGGATGAGAACTGTGCTATCCGTTTCCCTTCAGAAACGGAATTCATTGCCAGGCTCTGTGTCTTCCTACAAAGAAGACTTCGTTTCAGATAAACCCAGGAACTTTTCAGCTCAAAGGAAGCTACATTGTTCACGAAGCTCACACGTTTCTCGCTCTTAACTAAAAAGCATTGGATGTTAGAGGACCTGTTGTTTGTATCAGTTTCAGAAGTAGAGTTGAACTAGATATGGTCCGTGTGTGTAGGAAACACAGTTCTTTTGTTCTGAGCACATTCCCGTTTTCCGCCTTATTAGAGACTCTAGAAAGCAAGAGAGTGCTTCAGCTCTAAAGCAGAGTGTGTATCATGGATGAGACTGTGCTGTGTGTTTCCCTTCAGAAACAGAGTTCGATGCCAGGCTCTATGTCTTCCTACAAGCAAGACTTCGTTTCAGGAAAACGTACTCACTTCTCAGCTCAAACGAAGCTACATTGTTCACGAAGCTCACACGTTTCTCGCTCTTAACTGAAAAGCATTGGATGTTAGAGGACCTGTGATTTGTATCAGTTTCAGAAGCAGAGTTGAACTAGATATGGTCCGTGTGAATAGGAAACACGGTTCTTTTGTTTTGATCACTCTCACATTTCCCCCATTATTAGAGACTCTAGAAAGCAAGAGCGTACTTCTTGCTCTTAAGCAGAGTGTGTTTCATGGATGAGAATTGTGCTGTGTGTTTTCCATAGAAACGGAGTGGAATGCCAGGCTCTGTGTTTTCCTACAAGCAAGACTTCTTTTCAGGTAAACGCACTCACTTTTCAGCTTAAACAAAACTACAACGTTCTCGAAGCTCACACGTTTCTCGCTCTTAACTGAAAAGCATTGGATGTTAGAGGACCTGAGGTTTGTATCAGTTTCAGAAGTAGATTGAACTACATGTGCTCCGTGTGTGTAGGAAACCCGGTTCTTTTGTTCTGAGCACACTCACATTTCTCCCATTATTAGAGACTCTAGAAAGCAAGAGCATAATTCTTGCTCTAAAGCAGAGTGTGTTTCATGGATGAGAATTGTGCTGTGTGTTTCCCTTAGAAACAGAGTGGAATGCCAGGCTCTGTGTTTTCCTACAAGCAAGACTTCCTTTCAGGTAAACGCACTCACTTTTCAGCTTAAACAAAGCTACATCGTTCATGAAGCTCACACGTTTCTCGCTCTTAACTGAAAAGCATTGGATGTTAGAGGACCTGAGGTTTGTATCAGTTTCAGAAGTAGATTGAACTACATGTGCTCCGTGTATGAAGGAAATATGGTTCTTTTGTTCTGAGCACTCTCACGTTTCCTACCTTATTAGAGACTCTAGAAAGCCAGAGCGTGCTTCTTGCTCTAAAGCAGAGTGTGTTTCAAGGATGAGAACTGTGCTGTCTGTTTCCCTTCAGAAACGGAGTTCAAAACCAGGCTCTGTGTCTTCCTACAAGCAAGATTTCCTTTCCGGTAAACGCACTCACTTTTCAGCTGAAACGAGCTACATTGTTCACGAAGCTCACACGTTTCTCGCTCTTAACTGAAAAGCATTGGATGTTAGAGGACCTGTGGTTTGTATCGGTTTCAGAAACAGAGTTGAACTTGATATGGTCCGTGTGTAGGGAACATGGTTTTTTTATTCTGAGCACACTCACGTTTCCCCCCTTATTAGAGACCCTAGAAAGCCAGAGCGTGCTTCTTGCTCTAAAGCAGAGTGTGTTTCATGGATGCGAACTGTGCTGTGTATTTCCCTTCAGAAACGGAGTTCAATGCCAGGTTCTGTGTCTTCCTACAAGCAAGACTTCGTTTCAGGTAAACGCATTCACTTCACAGCTCAAAAGAAGCTACATTGTTCACGAAGCTCACACGTTTCTCGCTCTTAACTGAAAAGCATTGGATGTTAGAGGACCTGTGGCTTTTATCCGTTTCAGAAGCAGAGTTGAACTAGATATGTTCCGTGTGAAACACGGTTCTTTTGTTCTGAGCACTCTCACGTTTCCTACCTCGTTAGAGACTCTAGAAAGCAAGAGCGTACTTCTTGCTCTAAAGCAGAGTGTGTTTCATGGATGAGAATTGTGCTGTGTGTTTCCCTTAGAAACGGAGTCCAATGCCAGGCTCTGTGTTTTCCTACAAGCAAGACTTCTTTTCAGGTAAACGCCCTCACATTTCAGCGTAAACAAAGCTACATCGTTCACTAAGCTCACACGTTTCTCGCTGTTAAGTGAAAAGCATTGGATGTTAGAGGACCTGAGTTTTGTATCAGTTTCAGAAGTAGATTGAACTACATGTGCTCCGTGTATGTAGAAAACACTGGTCTTTTGTTCTGAGCACACTCTCATTTCCCGCCCTATTAGAGATTCTAGAAATCAAGAGCATGCTTCTTGCTCTAAAGCAGAGTGTGTTTCATGGATGAGAACTATGCTGTGTGTTTACCTTCAGAAACGGAGTTCAATGCCAGACTCTGTGTCTTCCTACTAGCAAGACTTCGTTTCAGGAAAACGCACTCACTTCTCAGCTCAAATGAAGCTACATTGTTCACGAAGCTTACACGTTTCTCGCTCTGAACTGAAAAGCATTGGATGTTAGAGGACCTGTGGTTTGTATCCGTTTCAGAAACAGAGTGGAACTAGATAAGTTTCGTGTGTGTAGGAAATACTATTCTTTTGTCCTGAGCACTCTCACGTTTCCCAACTTATTAGAGACTCTAGAAAGCAAGAGCGTGCTTCTTGCTCTAAAGAAGAGTGTGTTTCATGGATGAGAACTATGCTGTGTGTTTCCCTTCAGAAACGGAGTTCAATGCCAGGCTCTGTGTCTTCCTACAAGTAAGACTTCGTTTCAGGAAAACGCACTCACTTCTCAGCTCAAAGGAAGCGACATTGTTCACGAAGCTCACACGTTTCTCGCTCTGAACTGAAAAGCATGGGACGGTAGAGGACCTGTGGTTTGCTTCTGATTCAGAAGCAGAGTGGAACTAGATAAGTTCTGTGTGTGTAGGCAACACTATTCTTTTGTCCTGAGCACTCTCACGTTTCCCACCTTATTAGAGAATCTAGAAAGCAAGAGCGTGCTTCATGCTCTAAAGCAGAGTGTGTTTCATGGATGAGAAATGTGCTGTGTGTTTGCCTTAAGAATCGAGGTGAAATGACCAGCCCCTAGTCTTCCTACAAGCAAGACTTCCTTTCAGGTAAACACAGTGACTTTTCAGCTCACAGGAACCTATATGGTTCACGAAGCTCACAAGTTTCTCGCTCATAACTGAAAAGCATTGGATGTTAGAGGACCTGTGGTTTGTATCAGTTTCCTAAGGAGAGTTGAACTAGATATGGTCCGTGTGTGTTGGAAGCACTGTTCATTTCTTCTGAGCGCACTCACGTTTCCGGCCTTATTAGAGATTCTAGAAAGCAAGAGCGTACTTCTTGCTCTGAAGCAGAGTGTGTTACATGGATGAGAACTGTGCTGTATGTTTCCCTTCAGAAACAGAGTTCAATGCCAGGATCTGTGTCTTCCTACAAGCAAGACTTCGTTTAAGGTAAACACACTCACTTACAACGGAAACGAAGCTACATTGTTCACGAAGCTCACAAGTTTCTCGCTCTTAACTGAAAAGCATTGGATGTTAGAGGACCTGTGGTTTGTATCAGTTTCAGAAGAAGTGTTGAACTAGATATGGTCCGAGTGTAGGAAACACGGTTCTTCTGTCCTGAGCACACTCAGGTTTCCCGCCATATTAGAGATTCTAGAAAGCAATAGCGTGCTTCTTGCTCTAAAGCAGAGTGTGATTCATGGATGAGAACTGTGCTGTGTGTTTCCATCAGAAACGGAGTTCAATGCCAGGCTCTGTGTCTTCCTACAAGCAAGACTTCGTTTCAGGTAAACACAATCAATTTTCAGCTTAAACAACGCTACATCATTCACGAATTCACACGTTTCTCGCTCCTACCTGAAAAGAATTGGATGTTAGAGGACCTGTGGTTTGTATCAGTTTCAGAAGCATTGGTGAACTAGAATTGGTCCGTGTGTAGGAAAGACGGTTCTTCTGTCCTGAGCACACTCACGTTTCCCCCCTTATTAGAGACCCAAGAAAGCAAGTGAGTGCTTCTTGCTCTAAAGCAGAGTGTGTTTTATGGATGAGAACTGTGCTGTGTGTTTCCCTTCAGAAACGGAGTTAAATGCCAGGCTCTGTGTCTTCCTACAAGCAAGACTTCGTTTCAGATAAACGCAGGAACTTTTCAGCTGAAACGAAGCTACATCGTTCAGGAAGCTCACACGTTTCTCGCTCTTAACTGAAAAGCTTTGGATGTTAGAGGACCTGAGGTTTGTAACAGTTTCAGAAGTAGATTGAACTACATGTGCTCCATGTTTGTAGGAAACACGGTTCTGTTGTTCTGAGCACACTCACGTTTTCCGCCTTATTTGAGACTCTAGAAAGCAAGAGCATGCTTCTTGCTATATAGCAGAGTGTGTTTCATGGAATGAGAACTGTTCTGTGTGTTTCGCTTCAGAAACGTAGTTCAATGCCAGGCTCTGTGTCTTCCTAAATGCAAGACTTCTTTTCAGGTAAACGCACTCATTTTTCAGCTGAAACGAAGCTACATTGTTCACGAAGATCACACGTTTCTCGCTCTTAATTGAAAAGCATTGGATGTTGCAGGACCTGTGGTTTGTATCGGTTTCTGAAGCAGAGTTGAACTTGATATGGTCCGTTTGTGTAGGAAACACGGTTTATTTGTTTTTGAGCACACTCTCGTTTCCCCAATTTAGAGACCCTAGAAAGCAAGAGCATGCTTCCTGCTCTAAAGCAGAGTGTGTTTCATGGATCAGAACTGTGCTGTGTGTTTACTTCAGAAACGGAGTTCAATGCCAGGCTCTGTGTCTTCGTACAAGCAAGATTTCGTTTCATGTAAAAGAACTCACTTTTCAGCTAAAAAGAAGCTACATTGTTCAAGAAGCTCACACGTTTCTCGCTCTTTACTGAAAAGCATTGGATGTTAGAGGACCTGTGGTTTGTATCAGTTTCAGAAGCAGAGTGGAACTAGATATGGTCCGTGAGTATAGGAAACACGGTTCTTTTGTTCTGAGCACACTCACATTTCCAGCCTTATTAGAGATTCTAGAAAGCAAGAGCGTGCTTCTTGCTCTAAAGCAGAGTGTGTTACATGGATGAGAACTGTTTTGTGTATTTCCCTTCAGAAACGGAGTTCAATGCCAGGCTCTGTGTCTTCCTACAAGCAAGACATCATTTCAGGTAAACACACTCACTTACAGCTGAAACGAAGCTACATTTTTCACAAAGCTCACACGTTTCTCGCTCTTAAATGAAAAGCACTGGATGTTAGAGGACCTGTGATTTGTATCAGTTACAGAAGCATTGGTGAACTAGATATGGTCCGTGTGTAGGAAACACGGTTCTTCTGTCCTGAGCACACTCACGTTTCCCGCTTTATTAGAGATTCTAGAAAGCAAGAGTGTGCTTCTTGGTCTAAAGCAGAGTGTGTTTCATGGATGAGAACTGTGCTGTGTGTTTCCCTTCAGAAACGGAGTTAAATGCCAGGCTCTGTGTCTTCCTACAAGCAAGACTTCGTTTCAGGTAAACGCAGGAACTTTTCAGTTCAAACGAAGCTACCTCGTTCAGGAAGCTCACACGTTTCTCGCTCTTAACTGAAAAGCATTGGATGTTAGAGGACCTGAGGTTTGTATCAGTTTCAGAAGTATATTGAACTACTTGTGCTCCGTGTTTGTAGGAAACCCGGTTCTTTTGTTCTGATCACACTCACGTTTCCCGCCTTATTTGAGACTCTAGAAAGCAAGAGCATGCTTCTTGCTCTATAGCAGAGTGTGTTTCATAAAATGAGAACTGTTCTGTGTGTTTCGCTTCAGAAACGGAGTTCAATGCCAGGTTCTGTGTCTTCCTAAAAGCAAGACTTCGTTTCAGGTAAACGCACTCACTTTTCAGCTGAAACAAAGCTACATTGTTCACGAAGCTCTCACGTTTCTCGCTCTTAACTGAAAAGCATTGGATGTTAGAGGACCTGTGGTTTGTATCGGTTTCTGAAGCAGAGTTGAACTTGATATGGTCCGTGTGTGTAGGAAACACGGTTTATTTATTTTTCAGCACACTCATGTTTCCCCAATTTAGAGACCCTACAAAGCAAGAGCGTGCTTCTTGCGCTAAAGAAGAGAGTGTTTCATGGATGAGAACTGTGCTGTCTGTTTCCCTTCAGAAACGGAATTCATTGCCAGGCTCTGTGTCTTCCTACAAAGAAGACTTCGTTTCAGATAAACCCAGGAACTTTTCACCTCAAAGGAAGCTACATTGTTCACTAAGCTCACACGTTTCTCGCTCTTAACTGAAAAGCATTGGATGATAGAGGACCTGTGGTTTGTATCAGTTTCAGATGTAGAGTTGTATTAGATATGGTCCGTGTGTGTAGGAAACACAGTTCTTTTGTTCTGAGCACATTCACGTTTTCCGCCTTATTAGAGATTCTAGAAAGCAAGAGCGTGCTTCTTGCTCTAAAACAGAGTGTGTTTCATGGATGAGAATTGTGCTGTGTGTTTCCGTTAGAAACGAAGTCCAATGCCAGGCTCTGTGTTTTCCTACAAGCAAGATTTCTTTTCATGTAAACACACTCACTTTTCAGCCAAAAAGAAGCTAAATTGTTCAAGAAGCTCACACATTTCTCGCTCTTAACTGAAAAGCATTGGATGTTAGAGGACCTGTGGTTTGTATCAGTTTCAGAAGCAGAGTTGAACTAGATATGGTCCCTGTGTGTTGGAAGCACGGTTCTTTTGTTCTGAGCACACTCACGTTTCCCGCCTTATTAGAGTCTCTGGAAAGTAAGAGAGTGATTCTTGCTCTAAAGCAGAGTGTGTTTCATGGATAAGAACTGTGCTGTGAGTTTCCTTTCAGAAACGGAGTTAAATGCCAGGCTCTGTGTCTTCCCAAAAGCAATACTTCGTTACAGGTAAACGCACTCACTTTTCTGCTCAAATGAAGCTTCATCGTTCAGGAAGCTCAGACGTTTCTCGCTCTTAACTGAAAAGCATTGGATTATAGAGGACCTGAGGTTTGGATCAGTTTCAGAAGTAGATTGAACTACATGTGCTCCCTGTGTGTAGGAAACACGGTTCTTTTGTTCTGAGCACACTCACATTTCCCGCCTTATTAGAGACTCTAGAAATCAAGAGCGTGCTTCTTGCTCTAAAGCAGAGTGTGTTTCATGAATGAGAACTATGCTGTGTGTTTACCTTCAGAAACGGAGTTCAATGCCAGGCTCTGTGTCTTCCTACAAGCAAGACTTCGTTTCAGGAAAACGCACTCACTTCTCAGCTCAAACGAAGGGACATTGTTCACGAAGCTCACACGTTTCTCGCTCTGAACTGAAAAGAATTGGATGTTAGAGGACCTGTGGTTTGTATCAGTTTCAGAAGCATTGGTGAACTAGATATGGTCCGTGTGTAGGAAACACGGTTCTTCTGTCCTGAGCACACTCACGTTTCACGCTTTATTAGAGATTCTAGTATGCAAGAGCGTGCTTCTTGCTCTAAAGCAGAGTGTGTTTCATGGATGAGAACTGTGCTGTGTGTTTCCCTTCAGATACGGAGTTCAATGCGAGGCTCTGTGTCTTCCTACAAGCAAGACTTCGTTTCAGGTAAATACACTCTCTTACAGCTGAAACGAAGCTACATTTTTCACAAAGCTCACACTTTTCTCGCTCTGAACTAAAAAGCATTGGATGTTAGAGGACTTGTGGTTTGTATCAGTTTCAGATGTAGAGTTGTACTAGATATGGTCCGTGTGTGTAGGAAACACGGTTCTTTTGTTCTGAGCACATTCACGTTTCCCGCCGTATTAGAGATTCTAGAAAGCAAGAGCGTGCTTCTTGCTCTAAAGCAGAGTGTGTTACATGGATGAGAACTGTTTTGTGTATTTCCCTTCAGAAACGGAGTTCAATGCCAGGCTCTGTGTCTTCCTACAAGCAAGACTTCATTTCAGGTAAACACACTCACTTACAGCTGAAACGAAGCTACATTTTTCACAAAGCTCACACGTTTCTCGCTCTTAAATGAAAAGCACTGGATGTTAGAGGACCTGTGATTTGTATCAGTTACAGAAGCATTCGTGAACTAGATATGGTCCGTGTGTAGGAAACACGGTTCTTCTGTCCTGAGCACACTCACGTTTCCCGCTTTATTAGAGATTCTAGAAAGCAAGAGTGTGCTTCTTGGTCTAAAGCAGAGTGTGTTTCATGGATGAGAACTGTGCAGTGTGTTTCCCTTCAGAAACGGAGTTAAATGCCAGGCTCTGTGTCTTCCTACAAGCAAGACTTCGTTTCAGGTAAACGCAGGAACTTTTCAGTTCAAACGAAGCTACCTCGTTCAGGAAGCTCACACGTTTCTCGCTCTTAACTGAAAAGCATTGGATGTTAGAGGACCTGAGGTTTGTATCAGTTTCAGAAGTATATTGAACTACTTGTGCTCCGTGTTTGTAGGAAACCCGGTTCTTTTGTTCTGATCACACTCACGTTTCCCGCCTTATTTGAGACTCTAGAAAGCAAGAGCATGCTTCTTGCTCTATAGCAGAGTGTGTTTCATAAAATGAGAACTGTTCTGTGTGTTTCGCTTCAGAAACGGAGTTCAATGCCAGGTTCTGTGTCTTCCTAAAAGCAAGACTTCGTTTCAGGTAAACGCACTCACTTTTCAGCTGAAACAAAGCTACATTGTTCACGAAGCTCTCACGTTTCTCGCTCTTAACTGAAAAGCATTGGATGTTAGAGGACCTGTGGTTTGTATCGGTTTCTGAAGCAGAGTTGAACTTGATATGGTCCGTGTGTGTAGGAAACACGGTTTATTTATTTTTCAGCACACTCATGTTTCCCCAATTTAGAGACCCTACAAAGCAAGAGCGTGCTTCTTGCGCTAAAGAAGAGAGTGTTTCATGGATGAGAACTGTGCTGTCTGTTTGCCTTCAGAAACGGAATTCATTGCCAGGCTCTGTGTCTTCCTACAAAGAAGACTTCGTTTCAGATAAACCCAGGAACTTTTCACCTCAAAGGAAGCTACATTGTTCACAAAGCTCACACTTTTCTCGCTCTGAACTAAAAAGCATTGGATGTTAGAGGACCTGTGGTTTGTATCAGTTTCAGAAGCAGAGTGGAACTAGATATGGTCCGTGAGTATAGGAAACACGGTTCTTTTGTTCTGAGCACACTCACATTTCCAGCCTTATTAGAGATTCTAGAAAGCAAGAGCGTGCTTCTTGCTCTAAAGCAGAGTGTGTTACATGGATGAGAACTGTTTTGTGTATTTCCCTTCAGAAACGGAGTTCAATGCCAGGCTCTGTGTCTTCCTACAAGCAAGACATCATTTCAGGTAAACACACTCACTTACAGCTGAAACGAAGCTACATTTTTCACAAAGCTCACACGTTTCTCGCTCTTAAATGAAAAGCACTGGATGTTAGAGGACCTGTGATTTGTATCAGTTACAGAAGCATTGGTGAACTAGATATGGTCCGTGTGTAGGAAACACGGTTCTTCTGTCCTGAGCACACTCACGTTTCCCGCTTTATTAGAGATTCTAGAAAGCAAGAGTGTGCTTCTTGGTCTAAAGCAGAGTGTGTTTCATGGATGAGAACTGTGCTGTGTGTTTCCCTTCAGAAACGGAGTTAAATGCCAGGCTCTGTGTCTTCCTACAAGCAAGACTTCGTTTCAGGTAAACGCAGGAACTTTTCAGTTCAAACGAAGCTACCTCGTTCAGGAAGCTCACACGTTTCTCGCTCTTAACTGAAAAGCATTGGATGTTAGAGGACCTGAGGTTTGTATCAGTTTCAGAAGTATATTGAACTACTTGTGCTCCGTGTTTGTAGGAAACCCGGTTCTTTTGTTCTGATCACACTCACGTTTCCCGCCTTATTTGAGACTCTAGAAATCAAGAGCGTGCTTCTTGCTCTAAAGCAGAGTGTGTTTCATGAATGAGAACTATGCTGTGTGTTTACCTTCAGAAACGGAGTTCAATGCCAGGCTCTGTGTCTTCCTACAAGCAAGACTTCGTTTCAGGAAAACGCACTCACTTCTCAGCTCAAACGAAGCGACATTGTTCACGAAGCTCACACGTTTCTCGCTCTGAACTGAAAAGAATTGGATGTTAGAGGACCTGTGGTTTGTATCAGTTTCAGAAGCATTGGTGAACTAGATATGGTCCGTGTGTAGGAAACACGGTTCTTCTGTCCTGAGCACACTCACGTTTCACGCTTTATTAGAGATTCTAGTATGCAAGAGCGTGCTTCTTGCTCTAAAGCAGAGTGTGTTTCATGGATGAGAACTGTGCTGTGTGTTTCCCTTCAGATACGGAGTTCAATGCGAGGCTCTGTGTCTTCCTACAAGCAAGACTTCGTTTCAGGTAAATACACTCTCTTACAGCTGAAACGAAGCTACATTGTTCACAAAGCTCACACTTTTCTCGCTCTGAACTAAAAAGCATTGGATGTTAGAGGACTTGTGGTTTGTATCAGTTTCAGATGTAGAGTTGTACTAGATATGGTCCGTGTGTGTAGGAAACACGGTTCTTTTGTTCTGAGCACATTCACGTTTCCTGCCGTATTAGAGATTCTAGAAAGCAAGAGCGTGCTTCTTGCTCTAAAGCAGAGTGTGTTACATGGATGAGAACTGTTTTGTGTATTTCCCTTCAGAAACGGAGTTCAATGCCAGGCTCTGTGTCTTCCTACAAGCAAGACATCATTTCAGGTAAACACACTCACTTACAGCTGAAACGAAGCTACATTTTTCACAAAGCTCACACGTTTCTCGCTCTTAAATGAAAAGCACTGGATGTTAGAGGACCTGTGATTTGTATCAGTTACAGAAGCATTCGTGAACTAGATATGGTCCGTGTGTAGGAAACACGGTTCTTCTGTCC
Organism: Onychomys arenicola; assembly: GCA_949786405.1. Classification (NCBI taxonomy): domain Eukaryota; kingdom Metazoa; phylum Chordata; class Mammalia; order Rodentia; family Cricetidae; genus Onychomys; species Onychomys arenicola. The sequence continues at coordinate 4,800,943 of CATKUM010000015.1, read as the reverse complement.
TGAGCACACTCACGTTTCCCGCTTTATTAGAGATTCTAGAAAGCAAGAGTGTGCTTCTTGGTCTAAAGCAGAGTGTGTTTCATGGATGAGAAATGTGCTGTGTGTTTCCCTTCAGAAACGGAGTTAAATGCCAGGCTCTGTGTCTTCCTACAAGCAAGACTTCGTTTCAGGTAAACGCAGGAACTTTTCAGTTCAAACGAAGCTACCTCGTTCAGGAAGCTCACACGTTTCTCGCTCTTAACTGAAAAGCATTGGATGTTAGAGGACCTGAGGTTTGTATCAGTTTCAGAAGAGGATTGAACTACATGTGCTCCGTGTGTGTAGGAAACACGGTTCTTTTGTTCTGAGCACACTCACGTTTCCTGCCATATTAGAGACTCTAGAAAGCAAGAGCACGCTTCTTGCTCTATAGCAGAGTGTGTTTCATGGAATGAGAACTGTGCTGTTTGTTTCCTTTCAGAAACGGAGTTCAATGCCATGCTCTGTGTCTTCCTACAAGCAAGACTTCGTTTCAGGTAAACACACTCACATTTCAGCTGATACGAAGCTACATTGTTCACGAAGCTCACACGTTTCACGCTCTTAACTGAAAAGCATTGGATGTTAGACGACCTGTGGTTTGTATCAGTTTCAGAAGCAGAGTTGAACTAGATATGGTCCGTGTGTAGGAAACACGGTTTTTTTGTTTTGAGCACACTCACGTTTCCCCCCTTACTAGAGACCCTAGAAAGCAAGAGCGTGCTTCTTGCTCTAAAGCAGATTGTGTTTCATGGATGAGAACTGTGCTGTGTCTTTCCCTTCAGAAACTGAGTTCAATGTCAGGCTCTGTTTCTTCGTATAAGCAAGATTTCGTTTCATGTAAACACACTCACTTTTCAGCGAAAAAGAAGCTAAATTGTTCAAGAAGCTCACAAGTTTCTCGCTCTTAACTGAAAAGGATTGGATGTTAGAGGACCTGTGGTTTGTATCAGTTTCAGAAGCAGAGTTGAACTAGATATGGTCCGTGTGTGTTGGAAGCATGGTTCTTTTGTTCTGAGCACACTCACGTTTCCCGCCTTATTAGAGACTCTGGAAAGCAAGAGAGTGCTTCTTGCTCTAAAGCAGAGTGTGTTTCATGGATGAGAACTGTGCTGTGAGTTTCCTTTCAGAAACGGAGTTAAATGCCAGGCTCTGTGTCTTCCCACAAGCAAGAATTCGTTACAGGTAAACGCACTCACTTTTCTGCTCAAAGGAAGCTACATCGTTCAGGAAGCTCAGACGTTTCTCGCTCTTAAATGAAAAGCATTGGATTATAGAGGACCTGAGGTTTGTATCAGTTTCAGAAGTAGATTGAACTACATGTGCTCCGTGTGTGTAGGAAACACGGTTCTTTTGTTCTGAGCACACTCACATTTCCCGCCTTATTAGAGACTCTAGAAATCAAGAGCGTGCTTCTTGCTCTAAAGCAGAGTGTGTTTCATGAATGAGAACTATGCTGTGTGTTTACCTTCAGAAATGGAGTTCAATGCCAGGCTCTGTGTCTTCCTACAAGCAAGACCTCGTTTCAGGAAAACGCACTCACTTCTCAGCTCAAAGGAAGATATATTGTTCACGAAGCTCACACGTTTCTCGCTCTGAACTGAAAAGCATGGGATGTTAGAGGACCTGTGGTTTCTTTCCGTTTCAGAAGCAGAGTGGAACTAGATAAGTTCTGTGTGTGTAGGAAACACGATTCTTTTGTCCTGAGCACTCTCACATTTGCCACCTTATTAGAGACTCTAGAAAGCAAGAGCGTGCTTCGTGCTCTAAAGCAGAGTGTGTTTCATGGATGAGAAATGTGCTGTGTGTTTCTCTTCAGAATCGGGGTGAAATGACCAGCCCCTAGTCTTCCTACAAGCAAGACTTCCTTTCAGGTAAACACAGTGACTTTTCAGCTCACAGGAAGCTATATGGTTCACGAAGCTCACAAGTTTCTCGCTCATAACTGAAAAGCATTGGATGTTAGAGGACCTGTGGTTTGTATCAGTTTCTGAAGGTGAGTTGAACTAGATATGGTCCGTGTGTGTTCGAAGCACGGTTCTTTTGTTCTGAGCACACTCACTTTTCTGGCCTTATTAGAGATTCTAGAAAGCAAGTGCATGCTTCCTGCTCAAAAGCAGAGGGTGTTTCATGGATGAGAACTGTGCTGTGTGTTTCCCTTCAGAAACAGAGTTCAATGCGAGGCTCTGTGTCTTCTTACAAGCAAGACTTCGTTTCAGGTAAACCCATGAACTTTTCAGCTCAAAGGAAGCTACATTGTTCACCAAGCTCACACGTTTCTTGCTCTTAACTGAAAAGCATTGGATATTAGAGGACCTGTGGTTTGTATCAGTTTCAGATGTAGAGATGTACTAGATATGGTCCATGTGTGTAGGCAATCCGGTTTTTTTATCCTGAGCACACTCACGTTTCCCCCCTTATTAGAGACCCTAGAAAGCTAGAGCATGCTTTTTGCTCTATAGCAGAGTGTGTTTCATGGAATGAGAACTGTGCTGTGTGTTTTCCTTCAGAAACGGAGTGAAATGCCAGGCTCTGTGTCTTCCTACATGCAAGACTTTGTTTCAGGTAAACGCACTAACTATTCAGCTGAAACGAAGCTACATTGTTCACGAAGCTCACACGTTTCTCGCTCTTAACTGAAAAGCATTGGATGTTAGAGGACCTGTGGTTTGTAAAGGTTTCAGAGGCAGATTTGAACATGATATGGTCCGTGCGTGTAGGAAACACGGTTTTTTTGTTTTGAGCACACTCACGTTTCCCCCCTTACTAGAGACTCTAGAAAGCAAGAGCGTGCTTCTTGCTCTATAGCAGAGTGTGTTTCATGGATGAGAACTGTGCTGTGTGTTTCCCTTCAGAAACGAAGTTCAATGCCAGGCTCTGTGTCTTCAAAAAGCAAGACTTCGTTTCAGGTAAAGGCACTCACTTTTCAGCTCAAAAGAAGCTACATTGTTCACGAAACTCACACGTTTCTCGCTCTTAACTAAAAAGCATTGGATATTAGAGGACCTGTGGTTTGTATCAGTTTCAGAAGTAGAGTGGAACTAGATATGGTCTGTGTGTGTAGGAAACACGGTTCTTTTGTTCTGAGCCCACTCACATTTCCCGCCTTATTAGAGATTCTAGAAAGCAAGAGCGTGCTTTTTGCTCTAAAGCAGAGTGTGTTTCATGGATGAGAACTGTGCTGTGTGTTTTCCTTCAGAAACGGAGTTCAATGCCAGGCTCTGTGTCTTCCTACAAGCAAGACTTCGTTTCAGGTAAAGGCACTCACTTTTCAGCTTAAAAAAAGCTACATCATTCACGAAGCTCACAAGTTTCTCGCTCTTAACTGAAAAGCATTGGATGTTAGAGGACCTGAGGTTTGTATCAGTTTCAGAAGCAGATTGAACTACATGTGCTCCGTCTGTGTAGGAAACACGGTTCTTTTGTTCTGAGCACACTCACATTTCCTGCCGTATTAGAGACTCTAGAAAGCAAGAGCGTGCTTTTTGCTCTAAAGCAGAGTGTGTTTCATGGAATGAGAACTGTGCTGTGTGTTTTCCTTCAGAAACGGAGTGAAATGCCAGGCTCTGTGTCTTTCTACATGCAAGACTTCGTTTCAGGTAAACGCACTAACTATTCAGCTGAAACGAAGCTACATTGTTCACGAAGCTCACACGTTTCTCGCTCTTAACTGAAAAGCATTGGATGTTAGAGGACCTGTGGTTTGTAAAGGTTTCAGAGGCAGATTTGAACATGATATGGTCCGTGTGTGTAGGAAACACGGTTTTTTTATTCTGAGCACACTCATGTTTCCCCCATTATTAGAGCACCTAGAAAGCAAGAGCGTGCTTCTTGCTCTAAAGCAGAGTTTGTTTCATGGATGAGAACTGTGCTGTCTGTTTCCCTTCAGAAACGGAGTTCAATGCCAGGCTCTGTGTCTTCCTACAAGCAAGACTTCGTTTCAGATAAACCCAGGAACTTTTCAGCTCAAAGGAAGCTACATTGTTAACGAAGCTCATACGTTTCTCGCTCTTAACTGAAAAGCATTGGATGTTAGAGGACCTGTGGTTTGTATCAGTTTCAGATGTAGAGTTGTACTAAATATGGTCCCTGTGTATAGGAAACACAGTTCTTTTGTTCTGAGCACATTCACGTTTTCCACCTTATTAGAGATTCTAGAAAGCAAGAGCGTGCTTCTTGTTCTAAAGCAGAGTGTGTTTCATGGATGAGAACTGTGCTGTGTGTTTACCTTCAGAAACGGAGTTCAATGCCAGGCTCTGTGTCTTCCTACAAGCAAGACTTCGTTTCAGGAAAACGTACTCACGTCTAAGCTCAATCGAAGCTACATTGTTCATGAAGCTCACACGTTTCTCGCTCTTAACTGAAAAGCATTGGATGTTAGAGGACCTGTGATTTGTATCAGTTTCAGAAGCAGAGTTGAACTTGATATGGTCCGTGTGAAATGGAAACACGGTTCTTTTGTTTTGAGCACACACACGTTTCCCCCATTATTAGAGACTCTAGAAAGCAAGAGCTTGATTCTTGTTCTAAACCAGAGTGTGTTTCATGGATGAGAACTGTTCTGTGTGTTTCCCTTAGAAACGGAGTCCAATGCCAGGCTCTGTGTTTTCCTACAAGCAAAACTTCTTTTCAGGTAAACGCACTCACTTTTCAGCGCAAATGAAGCTATATCTTCACGAGGCTCACACGTTTCTCGCTCTTAACTGAAAAGCATTGGATGTTAGCGGACCTGAGGTTTGTATCAGTTTCAGAAGAGGATTGAACTACATGTGCTCCGTGTGTGTAGGAAACACAGTTCTTTTGTTCTGAGCACACTCACGTTTCCTGCTATATTAGAGACTCTAGAAAGCAAGAGCATGCTTCTTGCTCTATAGCAGAGTGTGTTTCACGGAATGAGAACTGTGCTGTTTGTTTCCCTTCAGAAACTGAGTTCAATGTCAGGCTCTGTGTCTTCGTATAAGCAAGATTTCGTTTCATGTAAACACACTCACTTTTCAGCTAAAAAGAAGCTAAATTGTTCAAGAAGCTCACAAGTTTCTGGCTCTTAACTGAAAAGCATTGGATGTTAGAGGACCTGTGGTTTGTATCAGTTTCAGAAGCAGAGTTGAACTAGATATGGTCCGTGTGTGTTGGAAGAATGGTACTTTTGTTCTGAGCACACTCACGTTTCCCTCCTTATTAGAGACTCTGGAAAGCAAGAGAGTGCTTCTTGCTCTAAAGCAGAGTGTGTTTCATGGATGAGAACTGTGCTGTGAGTTTCCTTTCAGAAACGGAGTTAAATGCCAGGCTCTGTGTCTTCCCACAAGCAAGACTTCGTTACAGGTAAACGCACTCACTTTTTTGCTCAAACGAAGCTACATCGTTCAGGAAGCTCAGAGGTTTTCTGGCTCTTAACTGAAAAGCATTGGATTATAGAGGACCTGAGGTTTGTATCAGTTTCAGAAGTAGATTGAACTACATGTGGTCCGTGTGTAGGAAACACGGATCTTTTGTTCTGAGCACACTCACATTCCCGCCTTATTAGAGACTCTAGAAATCAAGAGCGTGCTTCTTGCTCTAAAGCAGAGTGTGTTTCATGAATGAGAACTATGCTGTGTGTTTACCTTCAGAAACAGAGTTCAATGCCAGGCTCTGTGTCTTCCTACAAGCAAGACTTCGTTTCAGGAAAACGCACTCACTTCTCAGCTCAAACGAAGATACATTGTTCACGAAGCTCACACGTGTCTCGCTCTTAACTGAAAAGCATTGGATGTTAGAGGACCTGTGGTTTGTATCAGTTTCAGAAGCATTGGTGAACTAGATATGGTCCGTGTGTAGGAAACACGGTTCTTCTGTCCTGAGCACAATCACGTTTCCCGCATTATTAGAGATTCTAGAAAGCAAGAGCGTGCTTCTTGGTCTAAAGCAGAGTGTGTTTCATGGATGAGAACTGTGCTGTGTGTTTCCCTTCAGAAACGGAGTTCAATGCCAGGCTCTGTGTCTTCCTACAAGCAAGACTTCGTTTCAGGTAAATACACTCTCTTACAGCTGAAACGAAGCTACATTTTTCACAAAGCTCACACGTTTCTCGCTCTTAACTGAAAAGCATTGGATGTTAGAGGACCTGAGGTTTGTATCAGCTTCAGAAGAGGATTGAACTACATGTGCTCCGTGTGTGTAGGAAACAAGGTTCTTTTGTTCTGAGCACACTCACGTTTCCTGCCATATTAGAGACTCTAGAAAGCAAGAGCATGCTTCTTGCCCTATGGCAGAGTTTGTTTCATGGAATGAGAACTGTGCTGTTTGTTTCCCTTCAGAAATGGAGTGAAATGTAAGGCTCTGTGTCTTCGTATAAGCAAGATTTCGTTTCATGTAAACACACTCACTTTTCAGCTAAAAAGAATCTAAATTGTTCAAGAAGCTCACACGTTTCTCGCTCTTAACTGAAAAGCATTGCATGTTAGAGGACCTGTGGTTTGTATCAGTTTCAGAAGCAGAGTTGAACTAGATATGGTCCGTGTGTGTTGGAAGAATGGTTCTTTTGTTCTGAGCACACTCACGTTTCCCGCCTTTTTAGAGACTCTGGAAAGCAAGAGAGTGCTTCTTGCTCTAAAGCAGAGTGTGTTTCATGGATGAGAACTGTGCTGTGAGTTTCCTTACAGAAACGGAGTTAAATGCCAGGCTCTGTGTCTTCCCACAAGCAAGACTTCGTTACAGGTAAACGCACTCACTTTTCTGCTCAAACGAAGCTACATCGTTCAGGAAGCTCAGACGTTTCTCGCTCTTAACTGAAAAGCATTGGATTATAGAGGACCTCAGGTTTGTATCAGTTTCAGAAGTAGATTGAACTACATGTGCTCCGTGTGTACGAAACACGGTTCTTTTGTTCTGAGCACACTCACATTTCCCACCTTATTAGAGACTCTAGAAATCAAGAGCGTGCTTCTTGCTCTAAAGCAGAGTGTGTTTCATGAATGAGAACTATGCTGTGTGTTTACCTTCAGAAACAGAGTTCAATGCCAGGCTCTGTGTCTTCCTACAAGCAAGACTTCGTTTCATGAAAACGCACTCACTTCTCAGCTCAAACGAAGCTACATTGTTCACGAAGCTCACACTTTTCTCGCTCTGAACTAAAAAGCATTGGATGTTAGAGGACTTGTGGTTTGTATCAGTTTCAGATGTAGAGTTGTACTAGATATGGTCCGTGTGTGTAGGAAACACGGTTCTTTTGTTCTGAGCACATTCACGTTTCCCGCCGTATTAGATATTCTAGAAAGCAAGAGCGTGCTTCTTGCTCTAAAGCAGAGTGTGTTACATGGATGAGAACTGTTTTGTGTATTTCCCTTCAGAAACGGAGTTCAATGCCAGGCTCTGTGTCTTCCTACAAGCAAGACTTCATTTCAGGTAAACACACTCACTTACAGCTGAAACGAAGCTACATTTTTCACAAAGCTCACACGTTTCTCGCTCTTAAATGAAAAGCACTGGATGTTAGAGGACCTGTGATTTGTATCAGTTACAGAAGCATTCGTGAACTAGATATGGTCCGTGTGTAGGAAACACGGTTCTTCTGTCCTGAGCACACTCACGTTTCCCGCTTTATTAGAGATTCTAGAAAGCAAGAGCGTGCTTCTTGGTCTAAAGTAGAGTGTGTTTCATGGATGAGAACTGTGCTGTGTGTTTCCCTTCAGAAACGGAGTTCAATGCCAGGCTCTGTGTCTTCCTACAAGCAAGACTTCATTTCAGGTAAACGCAGGAACTTTTCAGCTTAAACAAAGCTACATCATTCACGAAGCTCACACGTTTCTCGCTCTTAACTGAAAAGCATTGGATGTTAGAGGACCTGAGGTTTGTATCAGTTTCAGAAGAGGATTGAACTACATGTGCTCCGTGTGTGTAGGAAACACGGTTCTTTTGTTCTGAGCACACTCACGTTTCCTGCCATATTAGAGACTCTAGAAAGCAAGAGCACGCTTCTTGCTCTATAGCAGAGTGTGTTTCATGGAATGAGAACTGTGCTGTTTCTTTCCTTTCAGAAACGGAGTTCAATGCCATGCTCTGTGTCTTCCTACAAGCAAGACTTCGTTTCAGGTAAACACACTCACATTTCAGCTGATACGAAGCAACATTGTTCACGAAGCTCACACGTTTCACGCTCTTAACTGAAAAGCATTGGATGTTAGACGACCTGTGGTTTGTATCAGTTTCAGAAGCAGAGTTGAACTAGATATGGTCCGTGTGTAGGAAACACGGTTTTTTTGTTTTGAGCACACTCACGTTTCCCCCCTTACTAGAGACCCTAGAAAGCAAGAGCGTGCTTCTTGCTCTAAAGCAGATTGTGTTTCATGGATGAGAACTGTGCTGTGTCTTTCCCTTCAGAAACTGAGTTCAATGTCAGGCTCTGTTTCTTCGTATAAGCAAGATTTCGTTTCATGTAAACACACTCACTTTTCAGCGAAAAAGAAGCTAAATTGTTCAAGAAGCTCACAAGTTTCTCGCTCTTAACTGAAAAGCATTGGATGTTAGAGGACCTGTGGTTTGTATCAGTTTCAGAAGCAGAGTTGAACTAGATATGGTCCGTGTGTGTTGGAAGCATGGTTCTTTTGTTCTGAGCACACTCACGTTTCCCGCCTTATTAGAGACTCTGGAAAGCAAGAGAGTGCTTCTTGCTCTAAAGCAGAGTGTGTTTCATGGATGAGAACTGTGCTGTGAGTTTCCTTTCAGAAACGGAGTTAAATGCCAGGCTCTGTGTCTTCCCACAAGCAAGAATTCGTTACAGGTAAACGCACTCACTTTTCTGCTCAAAGGAAGCTACATCGTTCAGGAAGCTCAGACGTTTCTCGCTCTTAACTGAAAAGCATTGGATTATAGAGGACCTGAGGTTTGTATCAGTTTCAGAAGTAGATTGAACTACATGTGCTCCGTGTGTGTAGGAAACACGGTTCTTTTGTTCTGAGCACACTCACATTTCCCGCCTTATTAGAGACTCTAGAAATCAAGAGCGTGCTTCTTGCTCTAAAGCAGAGTGTGTTTCATGAATGAGAACTATGCTGTGTGTTTACCTTCAGAAATGGAGTTCAATGCCAGGCTCTGTGTCTTCCTACAAGCAAGACCTCGTTTCAGGAAAACGCACTCACTTCTCAGCTCAAAGGAAGATATATTGTTCACGAAGCTCACACGTTTCTCGCTCTGAACTGAAAAGCATGGGATGTTAGAGGACCTGTGGTTTCTTTCCGTTTCAGAAGCAGAGTGGAACTAGATAAGTTCTGTGTGTGTAGGAAACACGATTCTTTTGTCCTGAGCACTCTCACATTTGCCACCTTATTAGAGACTCTAGAAAGCAAGAGCGTGCTTCGTGCTCTAAAGCAGAGTGTGTTTCATGGATGAGAAATGTGCTGTGTGTTTCTCTTCAGAATCGGGGTGAAATGACCAGCCCCTAGTCTTCCTACAAGCAAGACTTCCTTTCAGGTAAACACAGTGACTTTTCAGCTCACAGGAAGCTATATGGTTCACGAAGCTCACAAGTTTCTCGCTCATAACTGAAAAGCATTGGATGTTAGAGGACCTGTGGTTTGTATCAGTTTCTGAAGGTGAGTTGAACTAGATATGGTCCGTGTGTGTTCGAAGCACGGTTCTTTTGTTCTGAGCACACTCACTTTTCTGGCCTTATTAGAGATTCTAGAAAGCAAGTGCATGCTTCCTGCTCAAAAGCAGAGGGTGTTTCATGGATGAGAACTGTGCTGTGTGTTTCCCTTCAGAAACAGAGTTCAATGCGAGGCTCTGTGTCTTCTTACAAGCAAGACTTCGTTTCAGGTAAACCCATGAACTTTTCAGCTCAAAGGAAGCTACATTGTTCACGAAGCTCACACGTTTCTCGCTCTTAACTGAAAAGCATTGGATATTAGAGGACCTGTGGTTTGTATCAGTTTCAGATGTAGAGATGTACTAGATATGGTCCGTGTGTGTAGGAAATCCGGTTTTTTTATCCTGAGCACACTCACGTTTCCCCCCTTATTAGAGACCCTAGAAAGCTAGAGCACGCTTTTTGCTCTATAGCAGAGTGTGTTTCATGGAATGAGAACTGTGCTGTGTGTTTTCCTTCAGAAACGGAGTGAAATGCCAGGCTCTGTGTCTTCCTACATGCAAGACTTCGTTTCAGGTAAACGCACTAACTATTCAGCTGAAACGAAGCTACATTGTTCACGAAGCTCACACGTTTCTCGCTCTTAACTGAAAAGCATTGGATGTTAGAGGACCTGTGGTTTGTAAAGGTTTCAGAGGCAGATTTGAACATGATATGGTCCGTGCGTGTAGGAAACACGGTTTTTTTGTTTTGAGCACACTCACGTTTCCCCCCTTACTAGAGACTCTAGAAAGCAAGAGCGTGCTTCTTGCTCTATAGCAGAGTGTGTTTCATGGAGGAGAACTGTGCTGTGTGTTTCCCTTCAGAAACAAAGTTCAATGCCAGGCTCTGTGTCTTCAAAAAGCAAGACTTTGTTTCAGGTAAAGGCACTCACTTTTCAGCTCAAAAGAAGCTACATTGTTCACGAAACTCACACGTTTCTCGCTCTTAACTAAAAAGCATTGGATATTAGAGGACCTGTGGTTTGTATCAGTTTCAGAAGTAGAGTGGAACTAGATATGGTCTGTGTGTGTAGGAAACACGGTTCTTTTGTTCTGAGCCCACTCACATTTCCCGCCTTATTAGAGATTCTAGAAAGCAAGAGCGTGCTTTTTGCTCTAAAGCAGAGTGTGTTTCATGGATGAGAACTGTGCTGTGTGTTTTCCTTCAGAAACGGAGTTCAATGCCAGGCTCTGTGTCTTCCTACAAGCAAGACTTCGTTTCAGGTAAACGCACTCACTTTTCAGCTTAAAAAAAGCTACATCATTCACGAAGCTCACAAGTTTCTCGCTCTTAACTGAAAAGCATTGGATGTTAGAGGACCTGAGGTTTGTATCAGTTTCAGAAGCAGATTGAACTACATGTGCTCCGTCTGTGTAGGAAACACGGTTCTTTTGTTCTGAGCACACTCACATTTCCTGCCGTATTAGAGACTCTAGAAAGCAAGAGCGTGCTTTTTGCTCTAAAGCAGAGTGTGTTTCATGGAATGAGAACTGTGCTGTGTGTTTTCCTTCAGAAACGGAGTGAAATGCCAGGCTCTGTGTCTTCCTACATGCAAGACTTCGTTTCAGGTAAACGCACTAACTATTCAGCTGAAACGAAGGTACATTGTTCACGAAGCTCACACGTTTCTCGCTCTTAACTGAAAAGCATTGGATGTTAGAGGACCTGTGGTTTGTAAAGGTTTCAGAGGCAGATTTGAACATGATATGGTCCGTGTGTGAAGGAAACACGGTTTTTTTATTCTGAGCACACTCATGTTTCCCCCATTATTAGAGCACCTAGAAAGCAAGAGCGTGCTTCTTGCTCTAAAGCAGAGTTTGTTTCATGGATGAGAACTGTGCTGTCTGTTTCCCTTCAGAAACGGAGTTCAATGCCAGGCTCTGTGTCTTCCTACAAGCAAGACTTCGTTTCAGATAAACCCAGGAACTTTTCAGCTCAAAGGAAGCTACATTGTTAACGAAGCTCATACGTTTCTCGCTCTTAACTGAAAAGCATTGGATGTTAGAGGACCTGTGGTTTGTATCAGTTTCAGATGTAGAGTTGTACTAAATATGGTCCCTGTGTATAGGAAACACAGTTCTTTTGTTCTGAGCACATTCACGTTTTCCACCTTATTAGAGATTCTAGAAAGCAAGAGCGTGCTTCTTGTTCTAAAGCAGAGTGTGTTTCATGGATGAGAACTGTGCTGTGTGTTTACCTTCAGAAACGGAGTTCAATGCCAGGCTCTGTGTCTTCCTACAAGCAAGACTTCGTTTCAGGAAAACGTACTCACGTCTAAGCTCAATCGAAGCTACATTGTTCATGAAGCTCACACGTTTCTCGCTCTTAACTGAAAAGCATTGGATGTTAGAGGACCTGTGATTTGTATCAGTTTCAGAAGCAGAGTTGAACTTGATATGGTCCGTGTGAAATGGAAACACGGTTCTTTTGTTTTGAGCACACACACGTTTCCCCCATTATTAGAGACTCTAGAAAGCAAGAGCTTGATTCTTGTTCTAAACCAGAGTGTGTTTCATGGATGAGAACTGTTCTGTGTGTTTCCCTTAGAAACGGAGTCCAATGCCAGGCTCTGTGTTTTCCTACAAGCAAAACTTCTTTTCAGGTAAACGCACTCACTTTTCAGCGCAAATGAAGCTATATCTTCACGAGGCTCACACGTTTCTCGCTCTTAACTGAAAAGCATTGGATGTTAGCGGACCTGAGGTTTGTATCAGTTTCAGAAGAGGATTGAACTACATGTGCTCCGTGTGTGTAGGAAACACAGTTCTTTTGTTCTGAGCACACTCACGTTTCCTGCTATATTAGAGACTCTAGAAAGCAAGAGCATGCTTCTTGCTCTATAGCAGAGTGTGTTTCATGGAATGAGAACTGTGCTGTTTGTTTCCCTTCAGAAACTGAGTTCAATGTCAGGCTCTGTGTCTTCGTATAAGCAAGATTTCGTTTCATGTAAACACACTCACTTTTCAGCTAAAAAGAAGCTAAATTGTTCAAGAAGCTCACAAGTTTCTGGCTCTTAACTGAAAAGCATTGGATGTTAGAGGACCTGTGGTTTGTATCAGTTTCAGAAGCAGAGTTGAACTAGATATGGTCCGTGTGTGTTGGAAGAATGGTACTTTTGTTCTGAGCACACTCACGTTTCCCTCCTTATTAGAGACTCTGGAAAGCAAGAGAGTGCTTCTTGCTCTAAAGCAGAGTGTGTTTCATGGATGAGAACTGTGCTGTGAGTTTCCTTTCAGAAACGGAGTTAAATGCCAGGCTCTGTGTCTTCCCACAAGCAAGACTTCGTTACAGGTAAACGCACTCACTTTTTTGCTCAAACGAAGCTACATCGTTCAGGAAGCTCAGAGGTTTTCTGGCTCTTAACTGAAAAGCATTGGATTATAGAGGACCTGAGGTTTGTATCAGTTTCAGAAGTAGATTGAACTACATGTGGTCCGTGTGTAGGAAACACGGATCTTTTGTTCTGAGCACACTCACATTCCCGCCTTATTAGAGACTCTAGAAATCAAGAGCGTGCTTCTTGCTCTAAAGCAGAGTGTGTTTCATGAATGAGAACTATGCTGTGTGTTTACCTTCAGAAACAGAGTTCAATGCCAGGCTCTGTGTCTTCCTACAAGCAAGACTTCGTTTCAGGAAAACACACTCACTTCTCAGCTCAAACGAAGATACATTGTTCACGAAGCTCACACGTGTCTCGCTCTTAACTGAAAAGCATTGGATGTTAGAGGACCTGTGGTTTGTATCAGTTTCAGAAGCATTGGTGAACTAGATATGGTCCGTGTGTAGGAAACACGGTTCTTCTGTCCTGAGCACAATCACGTTTCCCGCATTATTAGAGATTCTAGAAAGCAAGAGCGTGCTTCTTGGTCTAAAGCAGAGTGTGTTTCATGGATGAGAACTGTGCTGTGTGTTTCCCTTCAGAAACGGAGTTCAATGCCAGGCTCTGTGTCTTCCTACAAGCAAGACTTCGTTTCAGGTAAATACACTCTCTTACAGCTGAAACGAAGCTACATTTTTCACAAAGCTCACACGTTTCTCGCTCTTAACTGAAAAGCATTGGATGTTAGAGGACCTGAGGTTTGTATCAGCTTCAGAAGAGGATTGAACTACATGTGCTCCGTGTGTGTAGGAAACAAGGTTCTTTTGTTCTGAGCACACTCACGTTTCCTGCCATATTAGAGACTCTAGAAAGCAAGAGCATGCTTCTTGCCCTATGGCAGAGTTTGTTTCATGGAATGAGAACTGTGCTGTTTGTTTCCCTTCAGAAACGGAGTGAAATGTAAGGCTCTGTGTCTTCCTACATGCAAGACTTCGTTTCAGGTAAAGGCCCTCACTTTTCTGCTTATAGGAAGCTACATTGTTCACGAAGCTCACACGTTTCTCGCTCTTAACTGAAAAGCATTGGATGTTAGAGGACCTGTGGTTTGTATCAGTTTCAGAAGCAGAGTTGAACTAGATATGGTCAGTGTGTGTAGGAAACACGTTTTTTTTTGTTTTGAGCACACTCACGTTTCCCCCCTTACTAGAGACCCTAGAAAGCAAGAGCGTGCTTCTTGCTCTAAAGCAGAGTGTGTTTCATGGATGAGAACTGTGCTGTGTGTTTCCTTTCAGAAAAGGAGTTCAATGTCAGGCTCTGTGTCTTCGTATAAGCAAGATTTCGTTTCATGTAAACACACTCACTTTTCAGCTAAAAAGAATCTAAATTGTTCAAGAAGCTCACACGTTTCTCGCTCTTAACTGAAAAGCATTGCATGTTAGAGGACCTGTGGTTTGTATCAGTTTCAGAAGCAGAGTTGAACTAGATATGGTCCGTGTGTGTTGGAAGAATGGTTCTTTTGTTCTGAGCACACTCACGTTTCCCGCCTTTTTAGAGACTCTGGAAAGCAAGAGAGTGCTTCTTGCTCTAAAGCAGAGTGTGTTTCATGGATGAGAACTGTGCTGTGAGTTTCCTTACAGAAACGGAGTTAAATGCCAGGCTCTGTGTCTTCCCACAAGCAAGACTTCGTTACAGGTAAACGCACTCACTTTTCTGCTCAAACGAAGCTACATCGTTCAGGAAGCTCAGACGTTTCTCGCTCTTAACTGAAAAGCATTGGATTATAGAGGACCTCAGGTTTGTATCAGTTTCAGAAGTAGATTGAACTACATGTGCTCCGTGTGTACGAAACACGGTTCTTTTGTTCTGAGCACACTCACATTTCCCACCTTATTAGAGACTCTAGAAATCAAGAGCGTGCTTCTTGCTCTAAAGCAGAGTGTGTTTCATGAATGAGAACTATGCTGTGTGTTTACCTTCAGAAACAGAGTTCAATGCCAGGCTCTGTGTCTTCCTACAAGCAAGACTTCGTTTCATGAAAACGCACTCACTTCTCAGCTCAAACGAAGCTACATTGTTCACGAAGCTCACACTTTTCTCGCTCTGAACTAAAAAGCATTGGATGTTAGAGGACTTGTGGTTTGTATCAGTTTCAGATGTAGAGTTGTACTAGATATGGTCCGTGTGTGTAGGAAACACGGTTCTTTTGTTCTGAGCACATTCACGTTTCCCGCCGTATTAGATATTCTAGAAAGCAAGAGCGTGCTTCTTGCTCTAAAGCAGAGTGTGTTACATGGATGAGAACTGTTTTGTGTATTTCCCTTCAGAAACGGAGTTCAATGCCAGGCTCTGTGTCTTCCTACAAGCAAGACTTCATTTCAGGTAAACACACTCACTTACAGCTGAAACGAAGCTACATTTTTCACAAAGCTCACACGTTTCTCGCTCTTAAATGAAAAGCACTGGATGTTAGAGGACCTGTGATTTGTATCAGTTACAGAAGCATTCGTGAACTAGATATGGTCCGTGTGTAGGAAACACGGTTCTTCTGTCCTGAGCACACTCACGTTTCCCGCTTTATTAGAGATTCTAGAAAGCAAGAGCGTGCTTCTTGGTCTAAAGTAGAGTGTGTTTCATGGATGAGAACTGTGCTGTGTGTTTCCCTTCAGAAACGGAGTTCAATGCCAGGCTCTGTGTCTTCCTACAAGCAAGACTTCGTTTCAGGTAAACGCAGGAACTTTTCAGCTTAAACAAAGCTACATCATTCACGAAGCTCACACGTTTCTCGCTCTTAACTGAAAAGCATTGGATGTTAGAGGACCTGTGGTTTGTAAAGGTTTCAGAGGCAGATTTGAACATGATATGGTCCGTGCGTGTAGGAAACACGGTTTTTTTGTTTTGAGCACACTCACGTTTCCCCCCTTACTAGAGACTCTAGAAAGCAAGAGCGTGCTTCTTGCTCTATAGCAGAGTGTGTTTCATGGAGGAGAACTGTGCTGTGTGTTTCCCTTCAGAAACAAAGTTCAATGCCAGGCTCTGTGTCTTCAAAAAGCAAGACTTTGTTTCAGGTAAAGGCACTCACTTTTCAGCTCAAAAGAAGCTACATTGTTCACGAAACTCACACGTTTCTCGCTCTTAACTAAAAAGCATTGGATATTAGAGGACCTGTGGTTTGTATCAGTTTCAGAAGTAGAGTGGAACTAGATATGGTCTGTGTGTGTAGGAAACACGGTTCTTTTGTTCTGAGCCCACTCACATTTCCCGCCTTATTAGAGATTCTAGAAAGCAAGAGCGTGCTTTTTGCTCTAAAGCAGAGTGTGTTTCATGGATGAGAACTGTGCTGTGTGTTTTCCTTCAGAAACGGAGTTCAATGCCAGGCTCTGTGTCTTCCTACAAGCAAGACTTCGTTTCAGGTAAACGCACTCACTTTTCAGCTTAAAAAAAGCTACATCATTCACGAAGCTCACAAGTTTCTCGCTCTTAACTGAAAAGCATTGGATGTTAGAGGACCTGAGGTTTGTATCAGTTTCAGAAGCAGATTGAACTACATGTGCTCCGTCTGTGTAGGAAACACGGTTCTTTTGTTCTGAGCACACTCACATTTCCTGCCGTATTAGAGACTCTAGAAAGCAAGAGCGTGCTTTTTGCTCTAAAGCAGAGTGTGTTTCATGGAATGAGAACTGTGCTGTGTGTTTTCCTTCAGAAACGGAGTGAAATGCCAGGCTCTGTGTCTTCCTACATGCAAGACTTCGTTTCAGGTAAACGCACTAACTATTCAGCTGAAACGAAGGTACATTGTTCACGAAGCTCACACGTTTCTCGCTCTTAACTGAAAAGCATTGGATGTTAGAGGACCTGTGGTTTGTAAAGGTTTCAGAGGCAGATTTGAACATGATATGGTCCGTGTGTGAAGGAAACACGGTTTTTTTATTCTGAGCACACTCATGTTTCCCCCATTATTAGAGCACCTAGAAAGCAAGAGCGTGCTTCTTGCTCTAAAGCAGAGTTTGTTTCATGGATGAGAACTGTGCTGTCTGTTTACCTTCAGAAACGGAGTTCAATGCCAGGCTCTGTGTCTTCCTACAAGCAAGACTTCGTTTCAGATAAACCCAGGAACTTTTCAGCTCAAAGGAAGCTACATTGTTAACGAAGCTCATACGTTTCTCGCTCTTAACTGAAAAGCATTGGATGTTAGAGGACCTGTGGTTTGTATCAGTTTCAGATGTAGAGTTGTACTAAATATGGTCCCTGTGTATAGGAAACACAGTTCTTTTGTTCTGAGCACATTCACGTTTTCCACCTTATTAGAGATTCTAGAAAGCAAGAGCGTGCTTCTTGTTCTAAAGCAGAGTGTGTTTCATGGATGAGAACTGTGCTGTGTGTTTACCTTCAGAAACGGAGTTCAATGCCAGGCTCTGTGTCTTCCTACAAGCAAGACTTCGTTTCAGGAAAACGTACTCACGTCTAAGCTCAATCGAAGCTACATTGTTCATGAAGCTCACACGTTTCTCGCTCTTAACTGAAAAGCATTGGATGTTAGAGGACCTGTGATTTGTATCAGTTTCAGAAGCAGAGTTGAACTTGATATGGTCCGTGTGAAATGGAAACACGGTTCTTTTGTTTTGAGCACACACACGTTTCCCCCATTATTAGAGACTCTAGAAAGCAAGAGCTTGATTCTTGTTCTAAACCAGAGTGTGTTTCATGGATGAGAACTGTTCTGTGTGTTTCCCTTAGAAACGGAGTCCAATGCCAGGCTCTGTGTTTTCCTACAAGCAAAACTTCTTTTCAAGTAAACGCACTCACTTTTCAGCGCAAATGAAGCTATATCTTCACGAGGCTCACACGTTTCTCGCTCTTAACTGAAAAGCATTGGATGTTAGCGGACCTGAGGTTTGTATCAGTTTCAGAAGAGGATTGAACTACATGTGCTCCGTGTGTGTAGGAAACACAGTTCTTTTGTTCTGAGCACACTCACGTTTCCTGCTATATTAGAGACTCTAGAAAGCAAGAGCATGCTTCTTGCTCTATAGCAGAGTGTGTTTCATGGAATGAGAACTGTGCTGTTTGTTTCCCTTCAGAAACTGAGTTCAATGTCAGGCTCTGTGTCTTCGTATAAGCAAGATTTCGTTTCATGTAAACACACTCACTTTTCAGCTAAAAAGAAGCTAAATTGTTCAAGAAGCTCACAAGTTTCTGGCTCTTAACTGAAAAGCATTGGATGTTAGAGGACCTGTGGTTTGTATCAGTTTCAGAAGCAGAGTTGAACTAGATATGGTCCGTGTGTGTTGGAAGAATGGTACTTTTGTTCTGAGCACACTCACGTTTCCCTCCTTATTAGAGACTCTGGAAAGCAAGAGAGTGCTTCTTGCTCTAAAGCAGAGTGTGTTTCATGGATGAGAACTGTGCTGTGAGTTTCCTTTCAGAAACGGAGTTAAATGCCAGGCTCTGTGTCTTCCCACAAGCAAGACTTCGTTACAGGTAAACGCACTCACTTTTTTGCTCAAACGAAGCTACATCGTTCAGGAAGCTCAGAGGTTTTCTGGCTCTTAACTGAAAAGCATTGGATTATAGAGGACCTGAGGTTTGTATCAGTTTCAGAAGTAGATTGAACTACATGTGGTCCGTGTGTAGGAAACACGGATCTTTTGTTCTGAGCACACTCACATTCCCGCCTTATTAGAGACTCTAGAAATCAAGAGCGTGCTTCTTGCTCTAAAGCAGAGTGTGTTTCATGAATGAGAACTATGCTGTGTGTTTACCTTCAGAAACAGAGTTCAATGCCAGGCTCTGTGTCTTCCTACAAGCAAGACTTCGTTTCAGGAAAACGCACTCACTTCTCAGCTCAAACGAAGATACATTGTTCACGAAGCTCACACGTGTCTCGCTCTTAACTGAAAAGCATTGGATGTTAGAGGACCTGTGGTTTGTATCAGTTTCAGAAGCATTGGTGAACTAGATATGGTCCGTGTGTAGGAAACACGGTTCTTCTGTCCTGAGCACAATCACGTTTCCCGCATTATTAGAGATTCTAGAAAGCAAGAGCGTGCTTCTTGGTCTAAAGCAGAGTGTGTTTCATGGATGAGAACTGTGCTGTGTGTTTCCCTTCAGAAACGGAGTTCAATGCCAGGCTCTGTGTCTTCCTACAAGCAAGACTTCGTTTCAGGTAAATACACTCTCTTACAGCTGAAACGAAGCTACATTTTTCACAAAGCTCACACGTTTCTCGCTCTTAACTGAAAAGCATTGGATGTTAGAGGACCTGAGGTTTGTATCAGCTTCAGAAGAGGATTGAACTACATGTGCTCCGTGTGTGTAGGAAACAAGGTTCTTTTGTTCTGAGCACACTCACGTTTCCTGCCATATTAGAGACTCTAGAAAGCAAGAGCATGCTTCTTGCCCTATGGCAGAGTTTGTTTCATGGAATGAGAACTGTGCTGTTTGTTTCCCTTCAGAAACGGAGTGAAATGTAAGGCTCTGTGTCTTCCTACATGCAAGACTTCGTTTCAGGTAAAGGCCCTCACTTTTCTGCTTATAGGAAGCTACATTGTTCACGAAGCTCACACGTTTCTCGCTCTTAACTGAAAAGCATTGGATGTTAGAGGACCTGTGGTTTGTATCAGTTTCAGAAGCAGAGTTGAACTAGATATGGTCAGTGTGTGTAGGAAACACGTTTTTTTTTGTTTTGAGCACACTCACGTTTCCCCCCTTACTAGAGACCCTAGAAAGCAAGAGCGTGCTTCTTGCTCTAAAGCAGAGTGTGTTTCATGGATGAGAACTGTGCTGTGTGTTTCCTTTCAGAAAAGGAGTTCAATGTCAGGCTCTGTGTCTTCGTATAAGCAAGATTTCGTTTCATGTAAACACACTCACTTTTCAGCTAAAAAGAATCTAAATTGTTCAAGAAGCTCACACGTTTCTCGCTCTTAACTGAAAAGCATTGCATGTTAGAGGACCTGAGGTTTGTATCAGTTTCAGAAGCAGATTGAACTACATGTGCTCCGTGTGTGTAGGAAACACGGTTCTTTTGTTCTGAGCACACTCACATTTCCTGCCGTATTAGAGACTCTAGAAAGCAAGGGCATGCTTTTTGCTCTATAGCAGAGTGTGTTTCATGGAATGAGAACTGTGCTGTGTGTTTTCCTTCAGAAACGGAGTGAAATGCCAGGCTCTGTGTCTTCCTACATGCAAGACTTCGTTTCAGGTAAACGTACTAACTATTCAGCTGAAACGAAGCTACATTGTTCATGAAGCTCACACGTTTCTCGCTCTTAACTGAAAAGCATTGGATGTTAGAGGACCTGTGGTTTGTATCAGTTTCAGAAGAGGATTGAACTACATGTGCTCCGTGTGTGTAGGAAACACGGTTCTTTTGTTCTGAGCACACTCACGTTTCCTGCCATATTAGAGACTCAAGAAAGCAAGAGCATGCTTCTTGCTCTATAGCAGAGTGTGTTTCATGGAATGAGAACTGTGCTGTTTGTTTCCCTTCAGAAACTGAGTTCAATGTCAGGCTCTGTGTCTTCGTATAAGCAAGATTTCGTTTCATGTAAACACACTCACTTTTCAGCTAAAAAGAAGCTAAATTGTTCAAGAAGCTCACAAGTTTCTCGCTCTTAACTGAAAAGCATTGGATGTTAGAGGACCTGTGGTTTGTATCAGTTTCAGAAGCAGAGTTGAACTAGATATGGTCCGTGTGTGTTGGAAGAATGGTACTTTTGTTCTGAGCACACTCACGTTTCCCGCCTTATTAGAGACTCTGGAAAGCAAGAGAGTGCTTCTTGCTCTAAAGCAGAGTGTGTTTCATGGATGAGAACTGTGCTGTGAGTTTCCTTTCAGAAACGGAGATAAATGCCAGGCTCTGTGTCTTCCCACAAGCAAGACTTCGTTACAGGTAAACGCACTCACTTTTTTGCTCAAACGAAGCTACATCGTTCAGGAAGCTCAGACGTTTCTCGCTCTCAACTGAAAAGCATTGGATTATAGAGTACCTGAGGTTTGTATCAGTTTCAGAAGTAGATTGAACTACATGTGGTCCATGTGTAGGAAACACGGTTCTTTTGTTCTGAGCACACTCACATTTCCCGCCTTATTAGAGACTCTAGAAATCAAGAGCGTGCTTCTTGCTCTAAAGCAGAGGGTGTTTCATGAATGAGAACTATGCTGTGTGTTTACCTTCAGAAACAGAGTTCAATGCCAGGCTCTGTGTCTTTCTACAAGCAAGACTTCGTTTCAGGAAAACGCACTCACTTCTCAGCTCAAACGAAGATACATTGTTCACGAAGCTCACACGTGTCTCGCTCTTAACTGAAAAGCATTGGATGTTAGAGGATCTGTGGTTTGTATCAGTTTCAGAAGCATTGGTGAACTAGATATGGTCCGTGTGTAGGAAACACGGTTCTTCTGTCCTGAGCACAATCATGTTTCCCGCTTTATTAGAGATTCTAGAAAGAAAGAGCGTGCTTCTTGGTCTAAAGCAGAGTGTGTTTCATGGATGAGAACTGTGCTGTGTGTTTCCCTTCAGAAACGGAGTTCAATGCCAGGCTCTGTGTCTTCCTACAAGCAAGACTTCGTTTCAGGTAAATACACTCACTTACAGCTGAAACGAAGCTACATTTTTCACAAAGCTCACACGTTTCTCGCTCTTAACTGAAAAGCATTGGATGTTAGAGGACCTGTGATTTGTATCAGTTTCAGAAGCATTGGTGAACTAGATATGGTCCGTGTGTAGGAAACACGGTTCTTCTGTCCTGAGCACACTCACGTTTCCCGCTTTATTAGAGATTCTAGAAAGCAAGAGTGTGCTTCTTGGTCTAAAGCAGAGTGTGTTTCATGGATGAGAACTGTGCTGTGTGTTTCCCTTCAGAAACGGAGTTCAATGTCAGGCTCTGTGTCTTCCTACAAGCAAGACTTCGTTTCAGGTAAACGCAGGAACTTTTCAGCTTAAACAAAGCTACATCATTCACGAAGCTCACACGTTTCTCGCTCTTAACTGAAAAGCATTGGATGTTAGAGGACCTGAGGTTTGTATCAGTTTCAGAAGAGGATTGAACTACATGTGCTCCGTGTGTGTAGGAAACACGGTTCTTTTGTTCTGAGCACACTCACGTTTCCTGCCATATTAGAGACTCTAGAAAGCAAGAGCACGCTTCTTGCTCTATAGCAGAGTGTGTTTCATGGAATGAGAACTGTGCTGTTTGTTTCCTTTCAGAAACGGAGTTCAATGCCATGCTCTGTGTCTTCCTACAAGCAAGACTTCGTTTCAGGTAAACACACTCACATTTCAGCTGATACGAAGCTACATTGTTCACGAAGCTCACACGTTTCACGCTCTTAACTGAAAAGCATTGGATGTTAGACGACCTGTGGTTTGTATCAGTTTCAGAAGCAGAGTTGAACTAGATATGGTCCGTGTGTAGGAAACACGGTTTTTTTGTTTTGAGCACACTCACGTTTCCCCCCTTACTAGAGACCCTAGAAAGCAAGAGCGTGCTTCTTGCTCTAAAGCAGATTGTGTTTCATGGATGAGAACTGTGCTGTGTCTTTCCCTTCAGAAACTGAGTTCAATGTCAGGCTCTGTTTCTTCGTATAAGCAAGATTTCGTTTCATGTAAACACACTCACTTTTCAGCGAAAAAGAAGCTAAATTGTTCAAGAAGCTCACAAGTTTCTCGCTCTTAACTGAAAAGCATTGGATGTTAGAGGACCTGTGGTTTGTATCAGTTTCAGAAGCAGAGTTGAACTAGATATGGTCCGTGTGTGTTGGAAGCATGGTTCTTTTGTTCTGAGCACACTCACGTTTCCCGCCTTATTAGAGACTCTGGAAAGCAAGAGAGTGCTTCTTGCTCTAAAGCAGAGTGTGTTTCATGGATGAGAACTGTGCTGTGAGTTTCCTTTCAGAAACGGAGTTAAATGCCAGGCTCTGTGTCTTCCCACAAGCAAGAATTCGTTACAGGTAAACGCACTCAGTTTCTGCTCAAACGAAGCTACATCGTTCAGGAAGCTCAGACGTTTCTCGCTCTTAACTGAAAAGCATTGGATTATAGAGGACCTGAGGTTTGTATCAGTTTCAGAAGTAGATTGAACTACATGTGCTCCGTGTGTGTAGGAAACACGGTTCTTTTGTTCTGAGCACACTCACATTTCCCGCCTTATTAGAGACTCTAGAAATCAAGAGCGTGCTTCTTGCTCTAAAGCAGAGTGTGTTTCATGAATGAGAACTATGCTGTGTGTTTACCTTCAGAAATGGAGTTCAATGCCAGGCTCTGTGTCTTCCTACAAGCAAGACCTCGTTTCAGGAAAACGCACTCAACTCTGCTCAAAGGAAGATATATTGTTCACAAAGCTCACGCGTTTCTCGCTCTGAACTGAAAAGCATGGGATGTTAGAGGACCTGTGGTTTCTTTCCGTTTCAGAAGCAGAGTGGAACTAGATAAGTTCTGTGTGTGTAGGAAACACGATTCTTTTGTCCTGAGCACTCTCACATTTGCCACCTTATTAGAGACTTTAGAAAGCAAGAGCGTGCTTCGTGCTCTAAAGCAGAGTGTGTTTCATGGATGAGAAATGTGCTGTGTTTTTCTCTTCAGAATCGGGGTGAAATGACCAGCCCCTAGTCTTCCTACAAGCAAGACTTCCTTTCAGGTAAACACAGTGACTTTTCAGCTCACAGGAAGCTATATGGTTCACGAAGCTCACAAGTTTCTCGCTCATAACTGAAAAGCATTGGATGTTAGAGGACCTGTGGTTTGTATCAGTTTCTGAAGGTGAGTTGAACTAGATATGGTCCGTGTGTGTTCGAAGCACGGTTCTTTTGTTCTGAGCACACTCACTTTTCTGGCCTTATTAGAGATTCTAGAAAGCAAGTGCATGCTTCCTGCTCAAAAGCAGAGGGTGTTTCATGGATGAGAACTGTGCTGTGTGTTTCCCTTCAGAAACAGAGTTCAATGCGAGGCTCTGTGTCTTCTTACAAGCAAGACTTCGTTTCAGGTAAACCCATGAACTTTTCAGCTCAAAGGAAGCTACATTGTTCACGAAGCTCACACGTTTCTCGCTCTTAACTGAAAAGCATTGGATATTAGA
Source organism: Onychomys arenicola (assembly GCA_949786405.1). NCBI lineage: Eukaryota > Metazoa > Chordata > Mammalia > Rodentia > Cricetidae > Onychomys > Onychomys arenicola. The sequence continues at coordinate 4,776,930 of CATKUM010000015.1, read as the reverse complement.
GGACCTGTGGTTTGTATCAGTTTCAGATGTAGAGATGTACTAGATATGGTCCGTGTGTGTAGGAAATCCGGTTTTTTTATCCTGAGCACACTCACGTTTCCCCCCTTATTAGAGACCCTAGAAAGCTAGAACATGCTTTTTGCTCTATAGCAGAGTGTGTTTCATGGAATGAGAACTGTGCTGTGTGTTTTCCTTCAGAAACGGAGTGAAATGCCAGGCTCTGTGTCTTCCTACATGCAAGACTTCGTTTCAGGTAAACGCACTAACTATTCAGCTGAAACGAAGCTACATTGTTCACGAAGCTCACACGTTTCTCGCTCTTAACTGAAAAGCATTGGATGTTAGAGGACCTGTGGTTTGTAAAGGTTTCAGAGGCAGATTTGAACATGATATGGTCCGTGCGTGTAGGAAACACGGTTTTTTTGTTTTGAGCACACTCACGTTTCCCCCCTTACTAGAGACTCTAGAAAGCAAGAGCGTGCTTCTTGCTCTATAGCAGAGTGTGTTTCATGGAGGAGAACTGTGCTGTGTGTTTCCCTTCAGAAACAAAGTTCAATGCCAGGCTCTGTGTCTTCAAAAAGCAAGACTTTGTTTCAGGTAAAGGCACTCACTTTTCAGCTCAAAAGAAGCTACATTGTTCACGAAACTCACACGTTTCTCGCTCTTAACTAAAAAGCATTGGATATTAGAGGACCTGTGGTTTGTATCAGTTTCAGAAGTAGAGTGGAACTAGATATGGTCTGTGTGTGTAGGAAACACGGTTCTTTTGTTCTGAGTACACTCACATTTCCGGCCTTATTAGAGATTCTAGAAAGCAAGAGCGTGCTTTTTGCTCTAAAGCAGAGTGTGTTTCATGGATGAGAACTGTGCTGTGTGTTTTCCTTCAGAAACGGAGTTCAATGCCAGGCTCTGTGTCTTCCTACAAGCAAGACTTCGTTTCAGGTAAAGGCACTCACTTCTCAGCTCAAACGAAGATACATTGTTCACGAAGCTCACACGTGTCTCGCTCTTAACTGAAAAGCATTGGATGTTAGAGGATCTGTGGTTTGTATCAGTTTCAGAAGCATTGGTGAACTAGATATGGTCCGTGTGTAGGAAACACGGTTCTTCTGTCCTGAGCACAATCATGTTTCCCGCTTTATTAGAGATTCTAGAAAGAAAGAGCGTGCTTCTTGGTCTAAAGCAGAGTGTGTTTCATGGATGAGAACTGTGCTGTGTGTTTCCCTTCAGAAACGGAGTTCAATGCCAGGCTCTGTGTCTTCCTACAAGCAAGACTTCGTTTCAGGTAAATACACTCACTTACAGCTGAAACGAAGCTACATTTTTCACAAAGCTCACACGTTTCTCGCTCTTAACTGAAAAGCATTGGATGTTAGAGGACCTGAGGTTTGTATCAGTTTCAGAAGCAGATTGAACTACATGTGCTCCGTGTGTGTAGGAAACACGGTTCTTTTGTTCTGAGCACACTCACATTTCCTGCCGTATTAGAGACTCTAGAAAGCAAGGGCATGCTTTTTGCTCTATAGCAGAGTGTGTTTCATGGAATGAGAACTGTGCTGTGTGTTTTCCTTCAGAAACGGAGTGAAATGCCAGGCTCTGTGTCTTCCTACATGCAAGACTTCGTTTCAGGTAAACGCACTAACTATTCAGCTGAAACGAAGCTACATTGTTCACGAAGCTCACACGTTTCTCGCTCTTAACTGAAAAGCATTGGATGTTAGAGGACCAGTGGTTTGTAAAGGTTTCAGAGGCAGATTTGAACATGATATGGTCCGTGTGTGTAGGAAACACGGTTTTTTTATTCTGAGCACACTCATGTTTCCCCCATTATTAGAGCACCTAGAAAGCAAGAGCGTGCTTCTTGCTCTAAAGCAGAGTTTGTTTCATGGATGAGAACTGTGCTGTCTGTTTCCCTTCAGAAACGGAGTTCAATGCCAGGCTCTGTGTCTTCCTACAAGCAAGACTTCGTTTCAGATAAACCCAGGAACTTTTCAGCTCAAAGGAAGCTACATTGTTCACGAAGCTCATACGTTTCTCGCTCTTAACTGAAAAGCATTGGATGTTAGAGGACCTGTGGTTTGTATCAGTTTCAGATGTAGAGTTGTACTAAATATGGTCCCTGTGTATAGGAAACACAGTTCTTTTGTTCTGAGCACATTCACGTTTTCCACCTTATTAGAGATTCTAGAAAGCAAGAGCGTGCTTCTTGTTCTAAAGCAGAGTGTGTTTCATGGATGAGAACTGTGCTGTGTGTTTACCTTCAGAAACGGAGTTCAATGCCAGGCTCTGTGTCTTCCTACAAGCAAGACTTCGTTTCAGGAAAACGTACTCACGTCTAAGCTCAATCGAAGCTACATTGTTCATGAAGCTCACACGTTTCTCGCTCTTAACTGAAAAGCATTGGATGTTAGAGGACCTGTGATTTGTATCAGTTTCAGAAGCAGAGTTGAACTAGATATGGTCCGTGTGAATAGGAAACATGGTTCTTTTGTTTTGAGCACACACACGTTTCCCCCATTATTAGAGACTCTAGAAAGCAAGAGCTTGATTCTTGTTCTAAACCAGAGTGTGTTTCATGGATGAGAACTGTGCTGTGTGTTTCCCTTAGAAACGGAGTCCAATGCCAGGCTCTGTGTTTTCCTACTAGCAAGACTTCTTTTCAGGTAAACGCACTCACTTTTCAGCGCAAATGAAGCTATATCTTCACGAAGCTCACACGTTTCTCGCTCTTAACTGAAAAGCATTGGATGTTAGAGGACCTGAGGTTTGTATCAGTTTCAGAAGAGGATTGAACTACATGTGCTCCGTGTGTGTAGGAAACACGGTTCTTTTGTTCTGAGCACACTCACGTTTCCTGCCATATTAGAGACTCAAGAAAGCAAGAGCATGCTTCTTGCTCTATAGCAGAGTGTGTTTCATGGAATGAGAACTGTGCTGTTTGTTTCCCTTCAGAAACTGAGTTCAATGTCAGGCTCTGTGTCTTCGTATAAGCAAGATTTCGTTTCATGTAAACACACTCACTTTTCAGCTAAAAAGAAGCTAAATTGTTCAAGAAGCTCACAAGTTTCTCGCTCTTAACTGAAAAGCATTGGATGTTAGAGGACCTGTGGTTTGTATCAGTTTCAGAAGCAGAGTTGAACTAGATATGGTCCGTGTGTGTTGGAAGAATGGTACTTTTGTTCTGAGCACACTCACGTTTCCCGCCTTATTAGAGACTCTGGAAAGCAAGAGAGTGCTTCTTGCTCTAAAGCAGAGTGTGTTTCATGGATGAGAACTGTGCTGTGAGTTTCCTTTCAGAAACGGAGATAAATGCCAGGCTCTGTGTCTTCCCACAAGCAAGACTTCGTTACAGGTAAACGCACTCACTTTTTTGCTCAAACGAAGCTACATCGTTCAGGAAGCTCAGACGTTTCTCGCTCTCAACTGAAAAGCATTGGATTATAGAGTACCTGAGGTTTGTATCAGTTTCAGAAGTAGATTGAACTACATGTGGTCCGTGTGTAGGAAACACGGTTCTTTTGTTCTGAGCACACTCACATTTCCCGCCTTATTAGAGACTCTAGAAATCAAGAGCGTGCTTCTTGCTCTAAAGCAGAGTGTGTTTCATGAATGAGAACTATGCTGTGTGTTTACCTTCAGAAACAGAGTTCAATGCCAGGCTCTGTGTCTTTCTACAAGCAAGACTTCGTTTCAGGAAAACGCACTCACTTCTCAGCTCAAACGAAGATACATTGTTCACGAAGCTCACACGTGTCTCGCTCTTAACTGAAAAGCATTGGATGTTAGAGGATCTGTGGTTTGTATCAGTTTCAGAAGCATTGGTGAACTAGATATGGTCCGTGTGTAGGAAACACGGTTCTTCTGTCCTGAGCACAATCATGTTTCCCGCTTTATTAGAGATTCTAGAAAGAAAGAGCGTGCTTCTTGGTCTAAAGCAGAGTGTGTTTCATGGATGAGAACTGTGCTGTGTGTTTCCCTTCAGAAACGGAGTTCAATGCCAGGCTCTGTGTCTTCCTACAAGCAAGACTTCGTTTCAGGTAAATACACTCACTTACAGCTGAAACGAAGCTACATTTTTCACAAAGCTCACACGTTTCTCGCTCTTAACTGAAAAGCATTGGATGTTAGAGGACCTGTGATTTGTATCAGTTTCAGAAGCATTGGTGAACTAGATATGGTCCGTGTGTAGGAAACACGGTTCTCCTGTCCTGAGCACACTCACGTTTCCCGCTTTATTAGAGATTCTAGAAAGCAAGAGTGTGCTTCTTGGTCTAAAGCAGAGTGTGTTTCATGGATGAGAACTGTGCTGTGTGTTTCCCTTCAGAAACGGAGTTCAATGTCAGGCTCTGTGTCTTCCTACAAGCAAGACTTCGTTTCAGGTAAACGCAGGAACTTTTCAGCTTAAACAAAGCTACATCATTCACGAAGCTCACACGTTTCTCGCTCTTAACTGAAAAGCATTGGATGTTAGAGGACCTGAGGTTTGTATCAGCTTCAGAAGAGGATTGAACTACATGTGCTCCGTGTGTGTAGGAAACACGGTTCTTTTGTTCTGAGCACACTCACGTTTCCTGCCATATTAGAGACTCTAGAAAGCAAGAGCATGCTTCTTGCTCTATAGCAGAGTTTGTTTCATGGAATGAGAACTGTGCTGTTTGTTTCCCTTCAGAAACGGAGTGAAATGCCAGGCTCTGTGTCTTCCTACATGCAAGACTTCGTTTCAGGTAAACGCCCTCACTTTTCTGCTTATACGAAGCTACATTGTTCACGAAGCTCACACGTTTCTCGCTCTTAACTGAAAAGCATTGGATGTCAGAGGACCTGTGTTTTGTATCAGTTTCAGAAGCAGAGTTGAACTAGATATGGTCCGTGTGTGTAGGAAACACGGTTTTTTTGTTTTCAGCACACTCACGTTTCCCCCCTTACTAGAGACCCTAGAAAGCAAGAGCGTGCTTCTTGCTCTAAAGCAGAGTGTGTTTCATGGATGAGAACTGTGCTGTGTGTTTCCCTTCAGAAACTGACTTCAATGCCAGGCTCTGTGTCTTCCCACAAGCAAGAATTCGTTACAGGTAAACGCACTCACTTTTCTGCTCAAACGAAGCTACATCATTCAGGAAGCTCAGACGTTTCTTGCTCTTAACTGAAAAGCATTGGATTATAGAGGACCTGAGGTTTGTATCAGTTTCAGAAGTAGATTGAACTACATGTGCTCCGTGTGTGTAGGAAACACGGTTCTTTTGTTCTGAGCACAATCACATTTCCCGCCTTATTAGAAACTCTAGAAATCAAGAGCGTGCTTCTTGCTCTAAAGCAGAGTGTGTTTCATGAATGAGAACTATGCTGTGTGTTTACCTTCAGAAACGGAGTTCAATGCCAGGCTCTGTGTCTTCCTACAAGCAAGACTTCGTTTCAGGAAAACGAACTCACTTCTCAGCTCAAACGAAGCGACATTGTCACGAAGCTCACACGTTTCTCGCTCTGAACTGAAAAGCATTGGGTGTTAGAGGACCTGTGATTTGTATCAGTTTCAGAAGCATTGGTGAACTAGATATGGTCCGTGTGTAGGAAACACGGTACATCTGTCCTGAGCACACTCACGTTTCCCGCTTTATTAGAGTTTCTAGAAAGCAAGAGCGTGCTTCTTGGTCTAAAGCAGAGTGTGTTTCATGGATGAGAACTGTGCTGAGTGTTTCCCTTCAGAAACGGAGTTCAATGCCAGGCTCTGTGTCTTCCTACAAGCAAGACTTCGTTTCAGGTAAATGCAGGAACTTTTCTGCTCAAACGAAGCTACATCATTCAGGAAGCTCAGACGTTTCTCGCTCTTAACTGAAAAGCATGGGATGTTAGAGGACCTGAGGTTTGTATCAGTTTCAGAAGTAGATTGAACTACATGTGCTCCGTGTGTGTAGGAAACACGGTTCTTTTGTTCTGAGCACACTCACATTTCCCGCCTTATTAGAGACTCTAGAAAGCAAGAGCGTGCTTCGTGCTCTAAAGCAGACTGTGTTTCATGGATGAGAAATGTGCTGTGTGTTTCTCTTCAGAAACGGAGTTCAATACCAGGCTCTGTGTCTTCCTACAAGCAAGACTTCGTTTCAGGAAAACGCACTCACTTCTCAGCTCAAAGGAAGATATATTGTTCACGAAGCTCACAAGTTTCTCGCTCATAACTGAAAAGCATTGGATGTTAGAGGACCTGTGGTTTGTATCAGTTTCTGAAGGTGAGTTGAACTATATATGGTCCGTGTGTGTTCGAGCACGGTTCTTTTGTTCTGAGCACACTCACGTTTCCGGCCTTATTAGAGATTCTAGAAAGCAAGTGCATGCTTCTTGCTCAAAAGCAGAGTGTGTTTCATGGATGAGAACTGTGCTGTGTGTTTCCCTTCAGAAACGAAGTTCAATGCCAGGCTCTGTGTCTTCCCACAAGCAATACTTCGTTACATGTAAAGTCACTCACTTTTCTGCTCAAACGAAGCTACATCGTTCAGGAAGCTCAGACGTTTCTCGCTCTTAACTGAAAAGCATTGGATTATAGAGGACCTGAGGTTTGGATCAGTTTCAGAAGTAGATTGAACTACATGTGCTCCGTGTGTGTAGGAAACACGGTTCTTTTGTTCTGAGCACACTCACATTTCCCGCCTTATTAGAGACTCTAGAAATCAAGAGCGTGCTTCTTGCTCTAAAGCAAAGTGTGTTTCGTGAATGAGAACTATGCTGTGTGTTTACCTTCTGAAACGGAGTTCAATGCCAGGCTCTGTGTCTTCCTACAAGCAAGACTTCGTTTCAGGAAAACGCACTCACTTCTCAGCTCAAACGAAGCGACATTGTTCACGAAGCTCACACGTTTCTCGCTCTGAACTGAAAAGAATTGGATGTTAGAGGACCTGTGGTTTGTATCAGTTTCAGAAGCATTGGTGAACTAGATATGGTCCGTGTGCAGGAAACACGGTTCTTCTGTCCTGAGCACACGTACGTTTCCCGCTGTATTAGAGATTCTAGAAAGCAAGAGCGTGCTTCTTGGTCTAAAGCAGAGTGTGTTTCATGGATGAGAACTGTTTTGTGTGTTTCCCTTCAGAAACGGAGTTCAATGCCAGGCTCTGTGTCTTCCTACAAGCAAGACTTCATTTCAGGTAAACGCAGGAACTTTTCAGCTTAAACAAAGCTACATCATTCACGAAGCTCACACGTTTCTCGCTCTTAACTGAAAAGCATTGGATGTTAGAGGACCTGAGGTTTGTATCAGTTTCAGAAGAGGATTGAACTACATGTGCTCCGTGTGTGCAGGAAACACGGTTCTATTGTTCTGAGCACACTCACGTTTCCTGCCATATTAGAGACTCTAGAAAGCAAGAGCATGCTTCTTGCTCTATAGCAGAGTGTGTTTCATGGAATGAGAACTGTGCTGTTTGTTTCCTTTCAGAAACGGAGTGAAATGCCAGGCTCTGTGTCTTCCTACATGCAAGACTTCGTTTCAGGTAAACGCACTCACTTTTCAGCTGATACGAAGCTACATTATTCACGAAGTTCACACGTTTCTCGCTCTTAACTGAAAAGCATTGAATGTTAGAGGACCTGTGGTTTGTATCAGTTTCAGAAGCAGAGTTAAACTAGATATGGTCCGTGTGTGTAGGAAACACGGTTTTTTTGTTTTGAGCACACTCATGTTTCCCCCCTTACTAGAGACCCTAGAAAGCAAGAGCGTGCTTCTTGCTCTAAAGCAGATTGTGTTTCATGGATGAGAACTGTGCTGTGTGTTTCCCTTCAGAAACTGAGTTCAATGTCAGGCTCTGTGTCTTCGTATAAGCAAGATTTCGTTTCATGTAAACACACTCACTTTTCAGCTAAAAAGAATCTAAATTGTTCAAGAAGCTCACAAGTTTCTCGCTCTTAACTGAAAAGCATTGGATGTTAGAGGACCTGTGGTTTGTATCAGTTTCAGAAGCAGAGTTGAACTAAATATGGTCCGTGTGTTGGAAACACAGTTATTTGATTTGAGCACACTCACAATTCCCGCCTTATTAGGGACTCTAGAAAGCAAGAGCATGCTTCTTGCTCTAAAGCAGAGGTTGTTTCATGGATGAGAACTGTGCTGTCTGTTTCCCTTCAGAAAGGGAGTTCATTGCCAGGCTCTGTGTCTTCCTACAAAGAAGATTTCGTTTCAGGTAAACCCAGGAACTTTTTAGCTCAAAGGAAGCTACATAGTTCACGAAGCTCACACGTTTCTCGCTCTTAACTGAAAAGCATTGGGTGTTAGAGGCCCTGTGGTTTGTATCAGTTTCAGATGGAGAGTTGTACTAGATATGGTCCGTGTGTGTAGGAAACACGGTTCTTTTGTTCTGAGCACATTCACATTTCCCGCCTTATTAGAGATTCTAGAAAGCTAGAGCGTGCTTCTTGCTCTAAAGCAGAGTGTGATTCATGGATGAGAACTGTGCTGTGTGTTTCCCTTCAGAAACGGAGTTCAATGCCAGGCTCAGTGTCTTCCTACAAGCAAGACTTCGTTTCAGGTAAACGCACTCTCTTTTCAGCTCAAACGAAGCTACATCGTTCACGAAGCTCATAGGTTTCTCGCTCTTAACTGAATAGCATTGGATGTTAGAGGACCTGTGGTTCGTATCAGTTTCAGAAGCAGAGTTGAACTAGATATGGTCCGTGTGTGTAGGAAACACGATTCTTTTGTTCTGAGCACACTCACATTTCCCGCCTTATTAGAGATTCTAGAAAGCAAGAGTGTGCTTCTTGGTCTAAAGCAGAGTGTGTTTCATAGATGAGAACTGTGCTGTGTGTTTACCTTCAGAAACGGAGTTCAATGCCAGGCTCTGTGTCTTCCTACAAGCAAGACTTCGTTTCAGGTAAACGCACTTACTTTTCAGCTGAAACGAAGCTACATTGTTCACGAAGCTCACACCTTTCTTGCTCTTAACTGAAAAGCATTGGATGTTAGAGGACCTGTGGTTTGTAACGGTTTCAGAGGCAGAGTTGAACTTGATATGGTCCGTGTGTGTAGGAAACACGCTTCTTTTGTTCTGAGCACACTCATGTTTCCCCCATTATTAGAGAACCTAGAAAGCAAGAGCGTGCTTTTTGCTCTAAAGCAGAGTGTGTTTCATGTTTGAGAACTGTGCTGTCTGTTTCTCTTCAGAAACGGAGTTCAATGCCAGGCTCTGTGTCTTCCTACAAGCAAGACTTCGTTTCAGGTAAACGCAGGAACTTTTCAGCTCAAACGAAGCTACATCGTTCACGAAGCTCACACGTTTCTCGCTCTTAACTGAAAAGCATTGGATGTTAGAGAACCTGAGGTTTGTATCGGTTTCAGAAGTAGATTGAACTACATGTGCTCCGTGTGTGTAGGAAACACGGTTCTTTTGTTCTGAGCACACAAACGTTTCCGGCCTTATTAGAGACTCTAGAAAGCAAGAGCGTGCTTCTTGCTCTAAGTCAGTGTGTGTTTCATGGATGAGAACTGTGCTATCTGTTTCCCTTCAGAAACGGATTTCATTGCCACGCTCTGTGTCTTCCTACAATGAAGACTTCGTTTCAGGTAAACCCAGGAACTTTTCAGCTCAAAGGAAGCTACATTGTTCACAAGGCTCACACGTTTCTTTCTCTTAACTGAAAAGCATTGGATATTAGAGGACCTGTGGTTTGTATCAGTTACAGAAGCAGAGTGGAACTAGATATGGTCCGTGTGTAGGAAACACAGTTATTTGTTCTGAGCACACTCACGATTCCCGCCTTAAAAGGACTCTAGAACGCAAGAGCGTACTTCTTGATCGAAAGCAGAGGTTGTTTCATAGATGAGAAATGTGCTATGTGTTTCCCTATAGAAACGGAATTCAATGCCAGGCTCTGTTTCTTCCTACAAGCAAGACTTCGTTTGAGGTAAACGCACTCACTTTTCACCTGAAACGAAGATACATTGTTCACGAAGCTCACACGTTTGTCGCTCTGAACTGAAAAGCATTGGATGTTAGAGGACCTGTGGTTTGTATCAGTTTCAGAAGCAGAGTTGAACTTGATATGGTCCGTGTGTGTAGGAAACACGGTTTTTTTTATTCTGAGCACACTCACGTTTCCCACCTTATAAGAGACCCTAGAAAGCAAGAGCGTGCTTCTGGCTCTAAAGCAGAGTGTGTTTCATGGATGAGAACTGTGCTGTGTGTTTCCCATCAGAAACGGAGTTCAATGCCAGGCTCTGTGTCTTCCACAAGCAAGACTTCGTTTCAGGTAAACGCACTCAATTTTCAGCTCAAAAGAAGCTACATTGTTCACAAAGCTCACACGTTTCTCGCTCTTACCTGAAAAGCATTGGGTGTTAGGGGACCTGTGGTTTGTATCAGATTCAGAAGCAGAGTGGAACTAGATATGGTCCGTGTGTAGGAAACACAGTTATTTGTTCTGAGCACACTCACGATTCCCTCCTTATTAGGGACTCTAGAAAGCAAGAGCGTGCTTCTTGCTCTAAAGCAGTGGTTGTTTCATGGATGAGAACTGTGTGGTCTGTCTCCCTTCAGAAACGGAGTTAATTGCCAGGCTCTGTGTCTTCCTACAAAAAAGACTTCGTTTCAGGTAAACCCAGGAATTTTTAGCTCAAAGGAAGCTACATTGTTCACGGATCTCACACGTTTCTCGCTCTTAACTGAAAAGCATTGGATGTTAGAGGACCTGTGGTTTGTATCAGTTTCAGAAGCAGAGTGGACCTAGATATGGTCTGTGTGTGTAGGAAACACGGTTCTTTTGTTCTGAGCACACTCACATTACCCGCCTTATTAGAGATTCTAGAAAGCAAGAGCGTGCTTCTTGCTCTAAAGCAGAGTGTGTTTCATGGATGAGAACTGTGCTGTGTGTTTCCCTTCAGAAAAGGAGTTCAATGCCAGGCTCTTTGTCTTCCTACAAGCAAGACTTCGTTTCAGGTAAACGCACTCACTTTTCAGCTTAAACAAAGCTACATCATTCACGAAGCTCACTCGTTTCTCGCTCTTAACTGAAAAGCATTGGATTATAGAGGACCTGAGGTTTGTATCAGTTTCAGAAGTAGATTGAACTACATGTGCTCCGTGTGTGTAGGAAACACGGTTCTTTTGTTCTGAGCACACTCACGTTTCCCGCCATATTAGAGACTCTAGAAAGCAAGAGCATGCTTTTTGCTCTATAGCAGAGTGTGTTTCATGGAATGAGAACTGTGCTGTGTGTTTACCTTCAGAAACGGAGTTCCATGCCAGGCTCTGTGTCTTCCTACAGGCAAGACTTCGTTTCATGTAAACGTACTCACTTTTCTGCTCAAACGAAGCTACATCATTCAGGAAGCTCACACGTTTTTCGCTCTTAACTGAAAAGCATTGGATTATAGAGGACCTGAGGTTTGTATCAGTTTCAGAAGTAGATTGAACTACATGTGCTCCGTGTGTGTAGGAAACACGGTTCTTTTGTTCTGAGCACACTCACATTTCCCGCCTTATTAGAGACTCTAGAAATCAAGAGCGTGCTTCTTGCTCTAAAGCGGAGTGTGTTTCATGAATGAGAACTATGCTGTGTGTTTACCTTCAGAAACGGAGTTCAATGCCAGGCTCTGTGTCTTCCTACAAGCAAGACTTCGTTTCAGGAAAACGAACTCACTTCTCAGCTCAAACAAAGCGACATTGTTCACGAAGCTCACACGTTTCTCGCTCTGAACTGAAAAGCATTGGAAGTTAGAGGACCTGTGGTTTGTATCAGTTTCAGATGTAGAGTTGTACTAGATATGGTCCGTGTGTGTAGGAAATACGGTTCTTTTGTTCTGAGCACACTCACGTTTCCCCCCTTATTAGAGACCCTAGAAAGCTAGAGCGTTCTTCTTGCTCTAAAGCAGAGTGTGTTTCATGGATGAGAACTGTGCTGTGTGTTTCCCTTCATAAATGGAGTTCAATGCCAGGCTCTGTGTCTTCCTACAAGCAAGACTTCGTTTCAGGTATAGGCACTCACTTTTCAGCTCAAAATTAGCTACATTGTACACGAAACTCACACGTTTCTCGCTCTTAACTGAAAAGCATTGGATGTTAGAGGACCTGTGGTTTGTATCCGTTTCAGAAGCAGAGTGTACCTAGATATGGTCTGTGTGTGTAGGAAACACGGTTCTTTTGTTCTGAGCACACTCACATTTCCCGCCTTATTAGAGATTCTAGAAAGCAAGAGCGTGCTTCTTGCTCTATAGCAGAGTGTGTTTCATGGAATGAGAACTGTGCTGTGTGTTTCCCTTCAGAAACGGAGTGAAATGCCAGGCTCTGTGTCTTCCTACATGCAAGACTTCGTTTCAGGTAAACGCACTCACTTTTCAGCTGAAACGAAGCTACATTGTTCACGAAGCTCACACCTTTCTTGCTCTTAACTGAAAAGCATTGGATGTTAGAGGACCTGTGGTTTGTAACGGTTTCAGAGGCAGAGTTGAACTTGATATGGTCCGTGTGTGTAGGAAACACGCTTCTTTTGTTCTGAGCACACTCATGTTTCCCCCATTATTAGAGAACCTAGAAAGCAAGAGCGTGCTTTTTGCTCTAAAGCAGAGTGTGTTTCATGTTTGAGAACTGTGCTGTCTGTTTCTCTTCAGAAACGGAGTTCAATGCCAGGCTCTGTGTCTTCCTACAAGCAAGACTTCGTTTCAGGTAAACGCAGGAACTTTTCAGCTCAAACGAAGCTACATCGTTCACGAAGCTCACACGTTTCTCGCTCTTAACTGAAAAGCATTGGATGTTAGAGAACCTGAGGTTTGTATCGGTTTCAGAAGTAGATTGAACTACATGTGCTCCGTGTGTGTAGGAAACACGGTTCTTTTGTTCTGAGCACACAAACGTTTCCGGCCTTATTAGAGACTCTAGAAAGCAAGAGCGTGCTTCTTGCTCTAAGGCAGTGTGTGTTTCATGGATGAGAACTGTGCTATCTGTTTCCCTTCAGAAACGGATTTCATTGCCACGCTCTGTGTCTTCCTACAATGAAGACTTCGTTTCAGGTAAACCCAGGAACTTTTCAGCTCAAAGGAAGCTACATTGTTCACAAGGCTCACACGTTTCTTTCTCTTAACTGAAAAGCATTGGATATTAGAGGACCTGTGGTTTGTATCAGTTACAGAAGCAGAGTGGAACTAGATATGGTCCGTGTGTAGGAAACACAGTTATTTGTTCTGAGCACACTCACGATTCCCGCCTTAAAAGGACTCTAGAACGCAAGAGCGTACTTCTTGATCGAAAGCAGAGGTTGTTTCATAGATGAGAAATGTGCTATGTGTTTCCCTATAGAAACGGAATTCAATGCCAGGCTCTGTTTCTTCCTACAAGCAAGACTTCGTTTGAGGTAAACGCACTCACTTTTCACCTGAAACGAAGATACATTGTTCACGAAGCTCACACGTTTGTCGCTCTGAACTGAAAAGCATTGGATGTTAGAGGACCTGTGGTTTGTATCAGTTTCAGAAGCAGAGTTGAACTTGATATGGTCCGTGTGTGTAGGAAACACGGTTTTTTTTATTCTGAGCACACTCACGTTTCCCACCTTATAAGAGACCCTAGAAAGCAAGAGCGTGCTTCTGGCTCTAAAGCAGAGTGTGTTTCATGGATGAGAACTGTGCTGTGTGTTTCCCATCAGAAACGGAGTTCAATGCCAGGCTCTGTGTCTTCCACAAGCAAGACTTCGTTTCAGGTAAACGCACTCAATTTTCAGCTCAAAAGAAGCTACATTGTTCACAAAGCTCACACGTTTCTCGCTCTTACCTGAAAAGCATTGGGTGTTAGAGGACCTGTGGTTTGTATCAGATTCAGAAGCAGAGTGGAACTAGATATGGTCCGTGTGTAGGAAACACAGTTATTTGTTCTGAGCACACTCACGATTCCCTCCTTATTAGGGACTCTAGAAAGCAAGAGCGTGCTTCTTGCTCTAAAGCAGTGGTTGTTTCATGGATGAGAACTGTGTGGTCTGTCTCCCTTCAGAAACGGAGTTAATTGCCAGGCTCTGTGTCTTCCTACAAAAAAGACTTCGTTTCAGGTAAACCCAGGAATTTTTAGCTCAAAGGAAGCTACATTGTTCACGGATCTCACACGTTTCTCGCTCTTAACTGAAAAGCATTGGATGTTAGAGGACCTGTGGTTTGTATCAGTTTCAGAAGCAGAGTGGACCTAGATATGGTCTGTGTGTGTAGGAAACACGGTTCTTTTGTTCTGAGCACACTCACATTACCCGCCTTATTAGAGATTCTAGAAAGCAAGAGCGTGCTTCTTGCTCTAAAGCAGAGTGTGTTTCATGGATGAGAACTGTGCTGTGTGTTTCCCTTCAGAAAAGGAGTTCAATGCCAGGCTCTTTGTCTTCCTACAAGCAAGACTTCGTTTCAGGTAAACGCACTCACTTTTCAGCTTAAACAAAGCTACATCATTCACGAAGCTCACTCGTTTCTCGCTCTTAACTGAAAAGCATTGGATTATAGAGGACCTGAGGTTTGTATCAGTTTCAGAAGTAGATTGAACTACATGTGCTCCGTGTGTGTAGGAAACACGGTTCTTTTGTTCTGAGCACACTCACGTTTCCCGCCATATTAGAGACTCTAGAAAGCAAGAGCATGCTTTTTGCTCTATAGCAGAGTGTGTTTCATGGAATGAGAACTGTGCTATGTGTTTCCCTTCAAAAACGGAGTGAAATGCCAGGCTCTGTGTCTTCCTACATGCAAGACTTCGTTTCAGGTAAACGCAGGAACTTTTCAGCTCAAACAAAGCTACATCGTTCACGAAGCTCACACGTTTCTCGCTCTTAACTGAAAAGGATTGGATGTTAGAGAACCTGAGGTTTGTATCGGTTTCAGAAGTAGATTGAACTACATGTGCTCCGTGTGTGTAGGAAACACGGTTCTTTTGTTCTGAGCACACAAACGTTTCCGGCCTTATTAGACACTCTAGAAAGCAAGTGCGTGCTTCTTGCTCTAAAGCAGAGTGTGTTTCTTGTATGAGAACTGTGCTGTGTGTTTACCTTCAGAAACGGAGTTCAATGCCAGGCTCTGTGTCTTCCTACAAGCAAGACTTCGTTTCAGCTAAACCCAGGAACTTTTCAGCTCAAAGGAAGCTACATTGTTCACGAGGCTCACACATTTCTTTCTCTTAACTGAAAAGCATTGGATATTAGAGGACCTGTGGTTTGTATCAGTTTCAGATGTAGAGTTGTACTAGATATGGTCCGTGTGTGTAGGAAACCCGGTTTTTTTATCCTGAGCACACTCACGTTTCCCCCTTATTAGAGACCCTAGAAAGCTAGAGCGTTATTCTTGCTCTAAAGCAGAGTGTGTTTCATGGATGAGAACTGTTCTGTGTGTTTCCCTTCAGAAACGGAGTTCAATGCCAGGCTCTGTGTCTTCCTACAAGCAAGACTTCGTTTCAGGTGAAGGCACTCACTTTTCAGCTCAAAAGAAGCTACATTGTTCACGAAACTCACACGTTTCTCGCTCTTAACTGAAAAGCATTGGATGTTAGAGGACCTGTGGTTTGTATCAGTTTCAGAAGCTGAGTGGAACCAGATATGGTCTGTGTGTGTAGGAAACACGGTTCTTTTGTTCTGAGCACACTCACATTTCCCGCCTTATTAGAGATTCTAGAAAGCAAGAGCGTGCTTCTTGCTCTATAGCAGAGTGTTTTTCATGGATGAGAACTGAGCTGTGTGTTTCCCTTCAGAAACAGAGTTCAATGCCAGGCTCTGTGTCTTGCTACAAGCAAGACTTCATTTCAGGTAAATGCACTCACTTTTCAGCTCAGAGGAAGCTACGTTGTTCACGAAACTCACACGTTTCTCGCTCTTAACTGAAAAGCATTGGTTGTTAGAGGACCTGAGGTTTGTATCAGTTTCAGAAGTAGATTGAACTACATTTGCTCCGTGTGTGTAGGAAACACGGTTCTTTTGTTCTGACCACACTCACGTTTCCCGCCTTATTAGAGACTCTAGAGAGCAAGAGCATGCTTCTTGCTCTATAGTAGAGTGTGTTTCATGGAATGAGAACTGTGCTGTGTGTTTCCCTTCAGAAACGGAGTTCAATGCCAGGCTCTGTGTCTTCCTACAAGCAAGACTTCGTTTCAGGAAAACGCACTCACTTCTCAGCTCAAAGGAAGCGACATTGTTCACGAAGCTTACACGTTTCTCGCTCTGAACTGAAAAGCATTGGATATTAGAGGACCTGTGGTTTGTTTCCGTTTCAGACGCAGAGTGGAACTAGCTAAGTTCTGTGTGTGTAGGAAACACTATTCTTTTGCCTTGAGCACTCTCACGTTTCCCTCTTATTAGAAACTCTAGAAAGCAAGAGCGTGTTTCTTGCTCTAAAGCAGAGTGTGTTTCATGGATGAGAAATGTCCTGTGTGTTTCCCTTCAGAATCGGGGTGAAATGACCAGCCCCTAGTCTTCCTACAAGCAAGACTTCATTTCAGGTAAACACAGTGACTTTTCAGCTCACAGGAAGCTATATGGTTCACGAAGCTCACAAGTTTCTCGTTCATAACTGAAAAGCATTGGGTGTTAGAGGACCTGTGGTTAGTATCGGTTTCAGAATCAGAGTGGAACTAGATATGGTCCGTGTGTAGGAAACACAGTTATTTGTTCTGAGTACACTCACGATTCCTGCCTTAAAGGGACTCTAGAACGCAAGAGCGTACTTCTTGCTCTAAAGCCGAGGTTGTTTCATAGATGAGAAATGTGCTGTTTGTTTCCCTTCAGAAACGGAATTCAATGCCAAGCTCTGTTTCTTCCTACAAGCAAGAATACGTTTCAGGTAAACGCACTCACTTTTCAGCTGAAACGAAGATACATTGTTCACGAAGCTCACACGTTTCTCGCTCTTAACTGAAAAGCATTGGATGTTAGAGGACCTGTGGTTAGTATCGGTTTCAGAAGCAGAGTTGAACTTGATATGGTCCGTGTGTGTAGGAAACACGGTTTTTTTATTCTGAGAACACTCACGTTTCCCCCCTTATAAGAGACCCTAGAAAACAAGAGAGTGCTTCTTGCTCTAAAGCAGAGTGTGTTTCATTGATGAGAACTGTGCTGTGAGTTTCCCATCAGAAACGGAGTTCAATGCCACGCTCTGTGTCTTCCTACAAGCAAGACTTCGTTTCAGGTAAACGCACTCACTTTTCAGCTCAAAAGAAGCTACATTGTTCACGAAGCTCACACGTTTCTCGCTCTTACCTGAAAAGCATTGGATGTTAGAGGACCTGTGGTTTGTATCAGTTTCAGAAGCAGAGTGGAACTAGATATGGTCCGTGTGTAGGAAACACAGTTATTTGTTCTGAGCACACTCACGATTCCCTCTTTATTAGGGACTCTAGAAAGCAAGAGCGTGCTTCTTGCTCTAAAGCAGAGGTTGTTTCATGGATGAGAACTGTGCGGTCTGTTTCCCTTCAGAAACGGAGTTCATTGCCAGGCTCTGTGTCTTCCTACAAAGAAGACTTCGTTTCAGGTAAACCCAGGAATTTTTAGCTCAAAGGAAGCTACATTGTTCACGGATCTCACACGTTTCTCGCTCTTAACTGAAAAGCATTGGATGTTAGAGGACCTGTGGTTTGTATCAGTTTCAGATGTAGAGTTGTACTAGATATGGTCCGTGTGAGTAGGAAACACGGTTCTTTTGTTCTGAGCACATACACGTTTGCCGCCTTATTAGAGATTCTAGAAAGCTAGAGCGTGCATCTTGCTCTAAAGCAGAGTGTGTTTCATGGATGAGAACTGTGCTGTGTGTTTCCCTTCAGAAACGGAGTTCAATGCCAGGCTCTGTGTCTTCCTACAAGCAAGACTTCGTTTCTGGTAAACGCACTCACTTTTCAGCTCAAACGAAGCTACACTGTTCACAAAGCTCATACGTTTCTCGCTCTTAACTGAAAAGCATTGGATGTTAGAGGACCTGTGGTTTGTATCAGTTTCAGAAGCAGAGTTGAACTAGATATGGTCCGTGTTGTGTAGGAAACACGGTTCCTTTGTTCTGAGCACACTCACATTTCCGGCCTTAAGAGATTCTAGAAAGCAAGAGCTTGCTTCTTGGTCTAAAGCAGAGTGTGTCTCATGGATGAGAACTGTGCTGTGTGTTTACCTTCAGAAACAGAGTTCAATGCCAGGCTCTGTGTCTTCCTACCAGCAAGAATTCGGTTCAGGTAAACGCACTCACTTTACAGCTCAAAAGAAGCTACATTGTTCACGTAGCTCACACGTGTCTCGCTCTTAACTGAAAAGCTGTGGATGTTAGAGGACCTGTGGTTTGTATCAGTTTCAGAAGCAGAGTGGAACTAGATATGGTCCATGTGTGTAGGAAACACAGTTATTTGTTCTGAGCACACTCACGTTTCCCGCCTTATTAGAGACTCTAGAAAGCAAGAGCTTGCTTCTTGCTCTAAAGCAGAGGTTGTTTCATAGATGAGAAATATGCTGTGTGTTTATCTTCAGAAACGGTGTGAAATGCCAGGCTATGTTTCTTACTGCAAGCAAGAGTTCGTTTCAGGTAAAAGCAGGCACTTTTCAGCTCAAAGGAAGCTATATGGTTCACGAAGCTCACAAGTTTCTCCCTCATAACTGAAAAGCATTGGATGTTAGAGGACCTGTGGTTTGTATCAGTTTCTGAAGGAGAGTTGAACTAGATATGGTCCGTGTGTCTTGGAAGCACGGTTCTTTTGTTCTGGGCACACTCATGTTTCCCGCCTTATTAGAGACTCTAGAAAACAAGAGCGTGCTTCTTGCTCTAAAGCAGAGTGTGTTTCATGGATGAGAACTGTGCTGTCTGTTTCCCATCATAAACGGAGTTCATTGCCAGGCTCTGTGTCTTCCGAAAAAGAAGACTTTGATTCAGGTAAACCCAGGAACTTTTCAGCTCAAAGGAAGCTACATTGTTCACGAAGCTCACACGTTTCTCGCTCTTACCTGAAAAGCATTGGATGTTAGAGGACCTGTGGTTTGTATCAGTTTCAGAAGCAGAGTTGAACTAAATATGGTCCGTGTGTTGGAAACACAGTTATTTGATTTGAGCACACTCACAATTCCCGCCTTATTAGGGACTCTAGAAAGCAAGAGCATGCTTCTTGCTCTAAAGCAGAGGTTGTTTCATGGATGAGAACTGTGCTGTCTGTTTCCCTTCAGAAAGGGAGTTCATTGCCAGGCTCTGTGTCTTCCTACAAAGAAGATTTCGTTTCAGGTAAACCCAGGAACTTTTTAGCTCAAAGGAAGCTACATAGTTCACGAAGCTCACACGTTTCTCGCTCTTAACTGAAAAGCATTGGGTGTTAGAGGCCCTGTGGTTTGTATCAGTTTCAGATGGAGAGTTGTACTAGATATGGTCCGTGTGTGTAGGAAACACGGTTCTTTTGTTCTGAGCACATTCACATTTCCCGCCTTATTAGAGATTCTAGAAAGCTAGAGCGTGCTTCTTGCTCTAAAGCAGAGTGTGATTCATGGATGAGAACTGTGCTGTGTGTTTCCCTTCAGAAACGGAGTTCAATGCCAGGCTCAGTGTCTTCCTACAAGCAAGACTTCGTTTCAGGTAAACGCACTCTCTTTTCAGCTCAAACGAAGCTACATCGTTCACGAAGCTCATAGGTTTCTCGCTCTTAACTGAATAGCATTGGATGTTAGAGGACCTGTGGTTCGTATCAGTTTCAGAAGCAGAGTTGAACTAGATATGGTCCGTGTGTGTAGGAAACACGATTCTTTTGTTCTGAGCACACTCACATTTCCCGCCTTATTAGAGATTCTAGAAAGCAAGAGTGTGCTTCTTGGTCTAAAGCAGAGTGTGTTTCATAGATGAGAACTGTGCTGTGTGTTTACCTTCAGAAACGGAGTTCAATGCCAGGCTCTGTTTCTTCCTACAAGCAAGACTTCGTTTCAGGTAAACGCACTTACTTTTCAGCTGAAACGAAGCTACATTGTTCACGAAGCTCACACCTTTCTTGCTCTTAACTGAAAAGCATTGGATGTTAGAGGACCTGTGGTTTGTAACGGTTTCAGAGGCAGAGTTGAACTTGATATGGTCCGTGTGTGTAGGAAACACGCTTCTTTTGTTCTGAGCACACTCATGTTTCCCCCATTATTAGAGAACCTAGAAAGCAAGAGCGTGCTTTTTGCTCTAAAGCAGAGTGTGTTTCATGTTTGAGAACTGTGCTGTCTGTTTCTCTTCAGAAACGGAGTTCAATGCCAGGCTCTGTGTCTTCCTACAAGCAAGACTTCGTTTCAGGTAAACGCAGGAACTTTTCAGCTCAAACGAAGCTACATCGTTCACGAAGCTCACACGTTTCTCGCTCTTAACTGAAAAGCATTGGATGTTAGAGAACCTGAGGTTTGTATCGGTTTCAGAAGTAGATTGAACTACATGTGCTCCGTGTGTGTAGGAAACACGGTTCTTTTGTTCTGAGCACACAAACGTTTCCGGCCTTATTAGAGACTCTAGAAAGCAAGAGCGTGCTTCTTGCTCTAAGGCAGTGTGTGTTTCATGGATGAGAACTGTGCTATCTGTTTCCCTTCAGAAACGGATTTCATTGCCACGCTCTGTGTCTTCCTACAATGAAGACTTCGTTTCAGGTAAACCCAGGAACTTTTCAGCTCAAAGGAAGCTACATTGTTCACAAGGCTCACACGTTTCTTTCTCTTAACTGAAAAGCATTGGATATTAGAGGACCTGTGGTTTGTATCAGTTACAGAAGCAGAGTGGAACTAGATATGGTCCGTGTGTAGGAAACACAGTTATTTGTTCTGAGCACACTCACGATTCCCGCCTTAAAAGGACTCTAGAACGCAAGAGCGTACTTCTTGATCGAAAGCAGAGGTTGTTTCATAGATGAGAAATGTGCTATGTGTTTCCCTATAGAAACGGAATTCAATGCCAGGCTCTGTTTCTTCCTACAAGCAAGACTTCGTTTGAGGTAAACGCACTCACTTTTCACCTGAAACGAAGATACATTGTTCACGAAGCTCACACGTTTGTCGCTCTGAACTGAAAAGCATTGGATGTTAGAGGACCTGTGGTTTGTATCAGTTTCAGAAGCAGAGTTGAACTTGATATGGTCCGTGTGTGTAGGAAACACGGTTTTTTTTATTCTGAGCACACTCACGTTTCCCACCTTATAAGAGACCCTAGAAAGCAAGAGCGTGCTTCTGGCTCTAAAGCAGAGTGTGTTTCATGGATGAGAACTGTGCTGTGTGTTTCCCATCAGAAACGGAGTTCAATGCCAGGCTCTGTGTCTTCCACAAGCAAGACTTCGTTTCAGGTAAACGCACTCAATTTTCAGCTCAAAAGAAGCTACATTGTTCACAAAGCTCACACGTTTCTCGCTCTTACCTGAAAAGCATTGGGTGTTAGGGGACCTGTGGTTTGTATCAGATTCAGAAGCAGAGTGGAACTAGATATGGTCCGTGTGTAGGAAACACAGTTATTTGTTCTGAGCACACTCACGATTCCCTCCTTATTAGGGAATCTAGAAAGCAAGAGCGTGCTTCTTGCTCTAAAGCAGTGGTTGTTTCATGGATGAGAACTGTGTGGTCTGTCTCCCTTCAGAAACGGAGTTAATTGCCAGGCTCTGTGTCTTCCTACAAAAAAGACTTCGTTTCAGGTAAACCCAGGAATTTTTAGCTCAAAGGAAGCTACATTGTTCACGGATCTCACACGTTTCTCGCTCTTAACTGAAAAGCATTGGATGTTAGAGGACCTGTGGTTTGTATCAGTTTCAGAAGCAGAGTGGACCTAGATATGGTCTGTGTGTGTAGGAAACACGGTTCTTTTGTTCTGAGCACACTCACATTACCCGCCTTATTAGAGATTCTAGAAAGCAAGAGCGTGCTTCTTGCTCTAAAGCAGAGTGTGTTTCATGGATGAGAACTGTGCTGTGTGTTTCCCTTCAGAAAAGGAGTTCAATGCCAGGCTCTTTGTCTTCCTACAAGCAAGACTTCGTTTCATGTAAACGTACTCACTTTTCTGCTCAAACGAAGGTACATCATTCAGGAAGCTCACACGTTTTTCGCTCTTAACTGAAAAGCATTGGATTATAGAGGACCTGAGGTTTGTATCAGTTTCAGAAGTAGATTGAACTACATGTGCTCCGTGTGTGTAGGAAACACGGTTCTTTTGTTCTGAGCACACTCACATTTCCCGCCTTATTAGAGACTCTAGAAATCAAGAGCGTGCTTCTTGCTCTAAAGCAGAGTGTGTTTCATGAATGAGAACTATGCTGTGTGTTTACCTTCAGAAACGGAGTTCAATGCCAGGCTCTGTGTCTTCCTACAAGCAAGACTTCGTTTCAGGAAAACGAACTCACTTCTCAGCTCAAACAAAGCGACATTGTTCACGAAGCTCACACGTTTCTCGCTCTGAACTGAAAAGCATTGGAAGTTAGAGGACCTGTGGTTTGTATCAGTTTCAGATGTAGAGTTGTACTAGATATGGTCCGTGTGTGTAGGAAATACGGTTCTTTTGTTCTGAGCACACTCACGTTTCCCCCCTTATTAGAGACCCTAGAAAGCTAGAGCGTTCTTCTTGCTCTAAAGCAGAGTGTGTTTCATGGATGAGAACTGTGCTGTGTGTTTCCCTTCATAAATGGAGTTCAATGCCAGGCTCTGTGTCTTCCTACAAGCAAGACTTCGTTTCAGGTATAGGCACTCACTTTTCAGCTCAAAATTAGCTACATTGTACACGAAACTCACACGTTTCTCGCTCTTAACTGAAAAGCATTGGATGTTAGAGGACCTGTGGTTTGTATCCGTTTCAGAAGCAGAGTGTACCTATATATGGTCTGTGTGTGTAGGAAACACGGTTCTTTTGTTCTGAGCACACTCACATTTCCCGCCTTATTAGAGATTCTAGAAAGCAAGAGCGTGCTTCTTGCTCTATAGCAGAGTGTGTTTCATGGAATGAGAACTGTGCTGTGTGTTTCCCTTCAGAAACGGAGTGAAATGCCAGGCTCTGTGTCTTCCTACATGCAAGACTTCGTTTCAGGTAAACGCACTCACTTTTCAGCTGAAACGAAGCTACATTGTTCACGAAGCTCACACCTTTCTTGCTCTTAACTGAAAAGCATTGGATGTTAGAGGACCTGTGGTTTGTAACGGTTTCAGAGGCAGAGTTGAACTTGATATGGTCCGTGTGTGTAGGAAACACGCTTCTTTTGTTCTGAGCACACTCATGTTTCCCCCATTATTAGAGAACCTAGAAAGCAAGAGCGTGCTTTTTGCTCTAAAGCAGAGTGTGTTTCATGTTTGAGAACTGTGCTGTCTGTTTCTCTTCAGAAACGGAGTTCAATGCCAGGCTCTGTGTCTTCCTACAAGCAAGACTTCGTTTCAGGTAAACGCAGGAACTTTTCAGCTCAAACGAAGCTACATCGTTCACGAAGCTCACACGTTTCTCGCTCTTAACTGAAAAGCATTGGATGTTAGAGAACCTGAGGTTTGTATCGGTTTCAGAAGTAGATTGAACTACATGTGCTCCGTGTGTGTAGGAAACACGGTTCTTTTGTTCTGAGCACACAAACGTTTCCGGCCTTATTAGAGACTCTAGAAAGCAAGAGCGTGCTTCTTGCTCTAAGGCAGTGTGTGTTTCATGGATGAGAACTGTGCTATCTGTTTCCCTTCAGAAACGGATTTCATTGCCACGCTCTGTGTCTTCCTACAATGAAGACTTCGTTTCAGGTAAACCCAGGAACTTTTCAGCTCAAAGGAAGCTACATTGTTCACAAGGCTCACACGTTTCTTTCTCTTAACTGAAAAGCATTGGATATTAGAGGACCTGTGGTTTGTATCAGTTACAGAAGCAGAGTGGAACTAGATATGGTCCGTGTGTAGGAAACACAGTTATTTGTTCTGAGCACACTCACGATTCCCGCCTTAAAAGGACTCTAGAACGCAAGAGCGTACTTCTTGATCGAAAGCAGAGGTTGTTTCATAGATGAGAAATGTGCTATGTGTTTCCCTATAGAAACGGAATTCAATGCCAGGCTCTGTTTCTTCCTACAAGCAAGACTTCGTTTGAGGTAAACGCACTCACTTTTCACCTGAAACGAAGATACATTGTTCACGAAGCTCACACGTTTGTCGCTCTGAACTGAAAAGCATTGGATGTTAGAGGACCTGTGGTTTGTATCAGTTTCAGAAGCAGAGTTGAACTTGATATGGTCCGTGTGTGTAGGAAACACGGTTTTTTTTATTCTGAGCACACTCACGTTTCCCACCTTATAAGAGACCCTAGAAAGCAAGAGCGTGCTTCTGGCTCTAAAGCAGAGTGTGTTTCATGGATGAGAACTGTGCTGTGTGTTTCCCATCAGAAACGGAGTTCAATGCCAGGCTCTGTGTCTTCCACAAGCAAGACTTCGTTTCAGGTAAACGCACTCAATTTTCAGCTCAAAAGAAGCTACATTGTTCACAAAGCTCACACGTTTCTCGCTCTTACCTGAAAAGCATTGGGTGTTAGGGGACCTGTGGTTTGTATCAGATTCAGAAGCAGAGTGGAACTAGATATGGTCCGTGTGTAGGAAACACAGTTATTTGTTCTGAGCACACTCACGATTCCCTCCTTATTAGGGACTCTAGAAAGCAAGAGCGTGCTTCTTGCTCTAAAGCAGTGGTTGTTTCATGGATGAGAACTGTGTGGTCTGTCTCCCTTCAGAAACGGAGTTAATTGCCAGGCTCTGTGTCTTCCTACAAAAAAGACTTCGTTTCAGGTAAACCCAGGAATTTTTAGCTCAAAGGAAGCTACATTGTTCACGGATCTCACACGTTTCTCGCTCTTAACTAAAAAGCATTGGATGTTAGAGGACCTGTGGTTTGTATCAGTTTCAGAAGCAGAGTGGACCTAGATATGGTCTGTGTGTGTAGGAAACACGGTTCTTTTGTTCTGAGCACACTCACATTACCCGCCTTATTAGAGATTCTAGAAAGCAAGAGCGTGCTTCTTGCTCTAATGCAGAGTGTGTTTCATGGATGAGAACTGTGCTGTGTGTTTCCCTTCAGAAAAGGAGTTCAATGCCAGGCTCTTTGTCTTCCTACAAGCAAGACTTCGTTTCAGGTAAACGCACTAACTTTTCAGCTTAAACAAAGCTACATCATTCACGAAGCTCACTCGTTTCTCGCTCTTAACTGAAAAGCATTGGATTATAGAGGACCTGAGGTTTGTATCAGTTTCAGAAGTAGATTGAACTACATGTGCTCCGTGTGTGTAGGAAACACGGTTCTTTTGTTCTGAGCACACTCACGTTTCCCGCCATATTAGAGACTCTAGAAAGCAAGAGCATGCTTTTTGCTCTATAGCAGAGTGTGTTTCATGGAATGAGAACTGTGCTATGTGTTTCCCTTCAAAAACGGAGTGAAATGCCAGGCTCTGTGTCTTCCTACATGCAAGACTTCGTTTCAGGTAAACGCAGGAACTTTTCAGCTCAAACAAAGCTACATCGTTCACGAAGCTCACACGTTTCTCGCTCTTAACTGAAAAGGATTGGATGTTAGAGAACCTGAGGTTTGTATCGGTTTCAGAAGTAGATTGAACTACATGTGCTCCGTGTGTGTAGGAAACACGGTTCTTTTGTTCTGAGCACACAAACGTTTCCGGCCTTATTAGACACTCTAGAAAGCAAGTGCGTGCTTCTTGCTCTAAAGCAGAGTGTGTTTCTTGTATGAGAACTGTGCTGTGTGTTTACCTTCAGAAACGGAGTTCAATGCCAGGCTCTGTGTCTTCCTACAAGCAAGACTTCGTTTCAGCTAAACCCAGGAACTTTTCAGCTCAAAGGAAGCTACATTGTTCACGAGGCTCACACATTTCTTTCTCTTAACTGAAAAGCATTGGATATTAGAGGACCTGTGGTTTGTATCAGTTTCAGATGTAGAGTTGTACTAGATATGGTCCGTGTGTGTAGGAAACCCGGTTTTTTTATCCTGAGCACACTCACGTTTCCCCCTTATTAGAGACCCTAGAAAGCTAGAGCGTTATTCTTGCTCTAAAGCAGAGTGTGTTTCATGGATGAGAACTGTTCTGTGTGTTTCCCTTCAGAAACGGAGTTCAATGCCAGGCTCTGTGTCTTCCTACAAGCAAGACTTCGTTTCAGGTGAAGGCACTCACTTTTCAGCTCAAAAGAAGCTACATTGTTCACGAAACTCACACGTTTCTCGCTCTTAACTGAAAAGCATTGGATGTTAGAGGACCTGTGGTTTGTATCAGTTTCAGAAGCTGAGTGGAACCAGATATGGTCTGTGTGTGTAGGAAACACGGTTCTTTTGTTCTGAGCACACTCACATTTCCCGCCTTATTAGAGATTCTAGAAAGCAAGAGCGTGCTTCTTGCTCTATAGCAGAGTGTTTTTCATGGATGAGAACTGAGCTGTGTGTTTCCCTTCAGAAACAGAGTTCAATGCCAGGCTCTGTGTCTTGCTACAAGCAAGACTTCATTTCAGGTAAATGCACTCACTTTTCAGCTCAGAGGAAGCTACGTTGTTCACGAAACTCACACGTTTCTCGCTCTTAACTGAAAAGCATTGGTTGTTAGAGGACCTGAGGTTTGTATCAGTTTCAGAAGTAGATTGAACTACATTTGCTCCGTGTGTGTAGGAAACACGGTTCTTTTGTTCTGACCACACTCACGTTTCCCGCCTTATTAGAGACTCTAGAGAGCAAGAGCATGCTTCTTGCTCTATAGTAGAGTGTGTTTCATGGAATGAGAACTGTGCTGTGTGTTTCCCTTCAGAAACGGAGTTCAATGCCAGGCTCTGTGTCTTCCTACAAGCAAGACTTCGTTTCAGGAAAACGCACTCACTTCTCAGCTCAAAGGAAGCGACATTGTTCACGAAGCTTACACGTTTCTCGCTCTGAACTGAAAAGCATTGGATATTAGAGGACCTGTGGTTTGTTTCCGTTTCAGACGCAGAGTGGAACTAGCTAAGTTCTGTGTGTGTAGGAAACACTATTCTTTTGCCTTGAGCACTCTCACGTTTCCCTCTTATTAGAAACTCTAGAAAGCAAGAGCGTGTTTCTTGCTCTAAAGCAGAGTGTGTTTCATGGATGAGAAATGTCCTGTGTGTTTCCCTTCAGAATCGGGGTGAAATGACCAGCCCCTAGTCTTCCTACAAGCAAGACTTCATTTCAGGTAAACACAGTGACTTTTCAGCTCACAGGAAGCTATATGGTTCACGAAGCTCACAAGTTTCTCGTTCATAACTGAAAAGCATTGGGTGTTAGAGGACCTGTGGTTAGTATCGGTTTCAGAATCAGAGTGGAACTAGATATGGTCCGTGTGTAGGAAACACAGTTATTTGTTCTGAGTACACTCACGATTCCTGCCTTAAAGGGACTCTAGAACGCAAGAGCGTACTTCTTGCTCTAAAGCCGAGGTTGTTTCATAGATGAGAAATGTGCTGTTTGTTTCCCTTCAGAAACGGAATTCAATGCCAAGCTCTGTTTCTTCCTACAAGCAAGAATACGTTTCAGGTAAACGCACTCACTTTTCAGCTGAAACGAAGATACATTGTTCACGAAGCTCACACGTTTCTCGCTCTTAACTGAAAAGCATTGGATGTTAGAGGACCTGTGGTTAGTATCGGTTTCAGAAGCAGAGTTGAACTTGATATGGTCCGTGTGTGTAGGAAACACGGTTTTTTTATTCTGAGAACACTCACGTTTCCCCCCTTATAAGAGACCCTAGAAAACAAGAGAGTGCTTCTTGCTCTAAAGCAGAGTGTGTTTCATTGATGAGAACTGTGCTGTGAGTTTCCCATCAGAAACGGAGTTCAATGCCACGCTCTGTGTCTTCCTACAAGCAAGACTTCGTTTCAGGTAAACGCACTCACTTTTCAGCTCAAAAGAAGCTACATTGTTCACGAAGCTCACACGTTTCTCGCTCTTACCTGAAAAGCATTGGATGTTAGAGGACCTGTGGTTTGTATCAGTTTCAGAAGCAGAGTGGAACTAGATATGGTCCGTGTGTAGGAAACACAGTTATTTGTTCTGAGCACACTCACGATTCCCTCTTTATTAGGGACTCTAGAAAGCAAGAGCGTGCTTCTTGCTCTAAAGCAGAGGTTGTTTCATGGATGAGAACTGTGCGGTCTGTTTCCCTTCAGAAACGGAGTTCATTGCCAGGCTCTGTGTCTTCCTACAAAGAAGACTTCGTTTCAGGTAAACCCAGGAATTTTTAGCTCAAAGGAAGCTACATTGTTCACGGATCTCACACGTTTCTCGCTCTTAACTGAAAAGCATTGGATGTTAGAGGACCTGTGGTTTGTATCAGTTTCAGATGTAGAGTTGTACTAGATATGGTCCGTGTGAGTAGGAAACACGGTTCTTTTGTTCTGAGCACATACACGTTTGCCGCCTTATTAGAGATTCTAGAAAGCTAGAGCGTGCATCTTGCTCTAAAGCAGAGTGTGTTTCATGGATGAGAACTGTGCTGTGTGTTTCCCTTCAGAAACGGAGTTCAATGCCAGGCTCTGTGTCTTCCTACAAGCAAGACTTCGTTTCTGGTAAACGCACTCACTTTTCAGCTCAAACGAAGCTACACTGTTCACAAAGCTCATACGTTTCTCGCTCTTAACTGAAAAGCATTGGATGTTAGAGGACCTGTGGTTTGTATCAGTTTCAGAAGCAGAGTTGAACTAGATATGGTCCGTGTTGTGTAGGAAACACGGTTCCTTTGTTCTGAGCACACTCACATTTCCGGCCTTAAGAGATTCTAGAAAGCAAGAGCTTGCTTCTTGGTCTAAAGCAGAGTGTGTCTCATGGATGAGAACTGTGCTGTGTGTTTACCTTCAGAAACAGAGTTCAATGCCAGGCTCTGTGTCTTAATACCAGCAAGAATTCGGTTCAGGTAAACGCACTCACTTTACAGCTCAAAAGAAGCTACATTGTTCACGTAGCTCACACGTGTCTCGCTCTTAACTGAAAAGCTGTGGATGTTAGAGGACCTGTGGTTTGTATCAGTTTCAGAAGCAGAGTGGAACTAGATATGGTCCATGTGTGTAGGAAACACAGTTATTTGTTCTGAGCACACTCACGTTTCCCGCCTTATTAGAGACTCTAGAAAGCAAGAGCTTGCTTCTTGCTCTAAAGCAGAGGTTGTTTCATAGATGAGAAATATGCTGTGTGTTTATCTTCAGAAACGGTGTGAAATGCCAGGCTATGTTTCTTACTGCAAGCAAGAGTTCGTTTCAGGTAAAAGCAGGCACTTTTCAGCTCAAAGGAAGCTATATGGTTCACGAAGCTCACAAGTTGCTCCCTCATAACTGAAAAGCATTGGATGTTAGAGGACCTGTGGTTTGTATCAGTTTCTGAAGGAGAGTTGAACTAGATATGGTCCGTGTGTCTTGGAAGCACGGTTCTTTTGTTCTGGGCACACTCATGTTTCCCGCCTTATTAGAGACTCTAGAAAACAAGAGCGTGCTTCTTGCTCTAAAGCAGAGTGTGTTTCATGGATGAGAACTGTGCTGTCTGTTTCCCATCATAAACGGAGTTCATTACCAGGCTCTGTGTCTTCCGAAAAAGAAGACTTTGATTCAGGTAAACCCAGGAACTTTTCAGCTCAAAGGAAGCTACATTGTTCACGAAGCTCACACGTTTCTCGCTCTTACCTGAAAAGCATTGGATGTTAGAGGACCTGTGGTTTGTATCAGTTTCAGAAGCAGAGTTGAACTAAATATGGTCCGTGTGTTGGAAACACAGTTATTTGATTTGAGCACACTCACAATTCCCGCCTTATTAGGGACTCTAGAAAGCAAGAGCATGCTTCTTGCTCTAAAGCAGAGGTTGTTTCATGGATGAGAACTGTGCTGTCTGTTTCCCTTCAGAAAGGGAGTTCATTGCCAGGCTCTGTGTCTTCCTACAAAGAAGATTTCGTTTCAGGTAAACCCAGGAACTTTTTAGCTCAAAGGAAGCTACATAGTTCACGAAGCTCACACGTTTCTCGCTCTTAACTGAAAAGCATTGGGTGTTAGAGGCCCTGTGGTTTGTATCAGTTTCAGATGGAGAGTTGTACTAGATATGGTCCGTGTGTGTAGGAAACACGGTTCTTTTGTTCTGAGCACATTCACATTTCCCGCCTTATTAGAGATTCTAGAAAGCTAGAGCGTGCTTCTTGCTCTAAAGCAGAGTGTGATTCATGGATGAGAACTGTGCTGTGTGTTTCCCTTCAGAAACGGAGTTCAATGCCAGGCTCAGTGTCTTCCTACAAGCAAGACTTCGTTTCAGGTAAACGCACTCTCTTTTCAGCTCAAACGAAGCTACATCGTTCACGAAGCTCATAGGTTTCTCGCTCTTAACTGAATAGCATTGGATGTTAGAGGACCTGTGGTTCGTATCAGTTTCAGAAGCAGAGTTGAACTAGATATGGTCCGTGTGTGTAGGAAACACGATTCTTTTGTTCTGAGCACACTCACATTTCCCGCCTTATTAGAGATTCTAGAAAGCAAGAGTGTGCTTCTTGGTCTAAAGCAGAGTGTGTTTCATAGATGAGAACTGTGCTGTGTGTTTACCTTCAGAAACGGAGTTCAATGCCAGGCTCTGTGTCTTCCTACAAGCAAGACTTCGTTTCAGGTAAACGCACTTACTTTTCAGCTGAAACGAAGATACATTGTTCACGAAGCTCACACGTTTCTCGCTCTTAACTGAAAAGCATTGGATGTTAGAGGACCTGTGGTTTGTATCAGTTTCAGAAGCCGAGTGGAACTAGATATGGTCCCTGTGTTTAGGAAACACAGTTATTTGTTCTGAGCACACTCACGTTTTCCGCCTTATTAGAGACTCTAGAAAGCAAGAGCTTGCTTAATGCTCTACAGCAGATGTTGTTTCATAGATGAGAAATGTGCTGTGTGTTTATCTTCAGAAACGGTGTGAAATGCCAGGCTATGTTTCTTACTGCAAGCAAGAGTTCGTTTCAGGTAAAAGCATTCAATTTTCAGCTCAAACGAAGCTATATGGTTCACGAAGCTCACAAGTTTCTCGCTCATAACTGAAAAGCATTGGATGTTAGAGGACCTGTGGTTTTTATCAGTTTCAGAAGTAGATTGAACTACATGTGCTCCGTGTGTGTAGGAAACACGGTTCTTTTTTTCTTAGCACACTCACGTTTCCTGCCTTATTAGAGACTCTAGAAAGCAAGAGCATGCTTCTAGCTCTATAGCAGAGTGTGTTTCATGGAATGAGAACTGTGCTGTGTGTTTCCCTTCAGAAACGAAATTCAATGCCAGGCTCTGTTTCTTCCGACAAGCAAGAATACGTTTCAGGTAAACCCACTCACTTTTCATCTGAAACTAAGATACATTGTTCACGAAGCTCACACGTTTCTCGCTCTGAACTGAAAAGCATTGGATGTTAGAGGACCTGTGGTTAGTATCGGTTTCGGAAGCAGAGTTGAACTTGATATGGTCCGTATGTGTAGGAAACCCGGTTTTATTATTCTGTGCACACTCACGTTTCCACCCTTTTTAGAGACCCTAGAAAGCAAGAGCGTGCTTCTTGCTCTAAAGCAGAGTGTATTTCATGGATGAGAACTGTGCTGTGTGTTTACGTTCAGAAACGGAGTTCAATGCCAGGCTCTGTGTCTTCCTACAAGCAAGACTTCGTTTCAGGAAAACGATATCACTTCTGAGCTCAAACGAAGCTACATTGTTCACGAAGCTCACAGGTTTCTCGCTCTGAACTGAAAAGCATTGGATGTTAGAGGACCTGTGGTTTGTATCAGTTTCAGAAGCAGAGTGGAACTAGATATGGTCCGTGTGTGTAGGAAACACAGTTATTTGTTGTGAGCACACTCAAGTTTCCCGCCTAATTAGAGACTCTAGAAAGCAAGAGCGTGCTTCATGCTCTAAAGCAGAGGTTGTTTCATAGATGAGAAATTTGCTGTGTGTTTATCTTCAGAAACGGTGTGAAATGCCAGGCTATGTTTCTTCCTGCAAGCAAGAGTTCGTTTCAGGTAAAAGCAGTCACTTTTCAGCTCAAAGGAAGCTATATGTTTCACGAAGCTCACAAGTTTCTCGCTCATAACTGAAAAGCATTGGATGTTAGAGGACCTGTGGTTTGTATCAGTTTCTGAAGGAGAGTTGAACTAGATATGGTCCGTGTGTCTTGGAAGCACGGTTCTTTTGTTCTGGGCACACTCAAGTTTCCCGCCTTATTAGAGACTCTAGAAAGCAAGAGCATGCTTCTTGCTCTAAAGCAGACTGTGTTTCATGGATGAGAACTGTGCTGTCTGTTTCCCTTCATAAACGGAGTTCATTGCCAGGCTCTGTGTCTTCCGACAAAGAAGACTTCGATTCAGGTAAACCCAGGAACATTTCAGCTCAAAGGAAGCTACATTGTTCACGAAGCTCACACGTTTCTCGCTCTTAACTGAAAAGCATTGGATGTTAGAGGACCTGTGGTTTGTATCAGTTTCAGAAGTAGATTGAACTACATGTGCTCCGTGTGTGTAGGAAACACGGTTCTTTTTTTCTGAGCACACTCACGTTTCCTGCCGTATTAGAGACTCTAGAAAGCAAGAGCATGCTTCTTGCTCTATAGCACAGTCTGTTTCAGGGAATGAGAACTGTGCTGTGTGTTTCCCTTCAGAAACGGAGTTCAATGCCAGGCTCTGTTTCTTCCTACAAGCAAGAATACGTTTCAGGTAAGCCCACTCACTTTTCAGCTGAAACGAAGATACATTGTTCACAAAGCTCACACGTTTCTCGCTCTTAACTGAAAAGCCTTGGATGTTAAAGGACCTGTGGCTTGTATCGGTTTCAGAAGCAGAGTGGAACTAGATATGGTCTGTGTGTGTAGGAAACACGGTTCTTTTGTTCTGAGCACACTCACATTTCCCGACTTATTAGAGATTCTAGAAAGCAAGAGCGTGCTTCTTGCTCTAAAGCAGAGTGTGTTTCATGGATTAGAACTGTGCTGTGTGTTTATCTTCAGAAACGGAGTTCAATGCCAGGCTCTGTGTCTTCCTACAAGCAAGACTTCGTTTCAGGTAAATGCACTCATTTTTCAGCTCAAAAGAAGCTACTTAGTTCACGAAGCTCACACATTTCTCGCTCTTAACTGAAAAGCATTGGATGTTAGAGGACCTGTGGCTTGTATCAGTTTCAGAAGCAGAGTGGAACTAGATATGGTCCATGTGTGTAGGAAACACGGTTCTTTTGTTCTGAGCACACTCACACTTCCCGCCTTATTAGAGATTCTAGAAAGCAAGAGCGTGCTTCTTGCTCTAAAGAAGAGTGTGTTTCATGGATGAGAACTGTGCTTTCTGTTTCCCTTCAGAAACGGTATTCATTGCCAGGCTCTGTGTCTTCCTACAAGCAAGACTTCGTTTCAGGTAAACGCACTCACTTTTCAGCTCAAAAGAATCTACATTGTTCACGAAGCTCACACGTTTCTCGCTCATAACTGAAAAGCATTGGATGTTAGAGGACCTGTGGTTTGTATCCGTTTCAGAAGCAGAGTTGAACTAGATATGGTCCGTGTGTGAAGGAAACACGGTTCTTTTGTTCTGAGCACACTCACATTTCCCGCCTTATTAGAGACTCTAGAACACAAGAGCGTGCTTCTTGCTCTAAAGCAGAGTGTGTTTCATGGATTGAGAACTATGATGTGTGTTTACCTTCAGAAACAGAGTTCAATGCCAGGCTCTGTGTCTTCCTACAAGCAAGACTTCGTTTCAGGAAAACACCTTCACTTCTCAGCTCAAACGAAGCTACATTGTTCACGAAGCTCACACGTTTGTCGCTCTGAACTGAAAAGCATTGGATGTTAGAGGACCTGTGGTTTGTATCAGTTTCAGAAGCAGAGTGGAACTAGATATGGTTCGTGTGTGTAGGAAACACAGTTATTTGTTGTGAGCACACTTAAGTTTCCCGCCTTATTAGAGACTCTAGAAAGCAAGAGCGTGCTTCTTGCTCTAAAGCAGAGGTTGTTTCATAGATGAGAAATGTGCTGTGTGTTTATCTTCAGAAACGGTGTGAAATGCCAGGCTATGTTTCTTCCTGCAAGCAAGAGTTCGTTTCAGGTAAAAGCAGTCACTTTTCAGCTCAAAGGAAGCTATATGGTTCACGAAGCTCACAAGTTTCTCGCTCATAACTGAAAAGCATTGGATGTTAGAGGACCTGTGGTTTGTATCAGTTTCTGAAGGAGAGTTGATCTAGATATGGTCCGTGTGTCTTGGACGCACGGTTCTTTTGTTCTGGGCACACTCAAGTTTCCCGCCTTATTAGAGACTCTAGAAAGCAAGAGCATGCTTCTTGCTCTAAAGCAGACTGTGTTTCATGGATGAGAACTGTGCTGTCTGTTTCCCTTCATAATCGGAGTTCATTGCCAGGCTCTGTGTCTTCCGACAAAGAAGACTTCGATTCAGGTAAACCCAGGAACATTTCAGCTCAAAGGAAGCTACATTGTTCACGAAGCTCACACGTTTCTCGCTCTTAACTGAAAAGCATTGGATGTTAGAGGACCTGTGGTTTGTATCAGTTTCAGAAGTAGATTGAACTACATGTGCTCCGTGTGTGTAGGAAACACGGTTCTTTTTTTCTGAGCACACTCACGTTTCCTGCCTTATTAGCGACTCTAGAAAGCAAGAGCATGCTTCTTGCTCTATAGCAGAGTGTGTTTCATGGAATGAGAACTGTGCTGTGTGTTTCCCTTCAGAAACGGAGTTCAATGCCAGGCTCTGTTTCTTCCTACAAGCAAGAATACGTTTCAGGAAAACCCACTCACTTTTCAGCTGAAACGAAGATACATTGTTCACGAAGCTCACACGTTTCTCGCTCTTAACTGAAAAGCATTGGATGTTAGAGGACCTGTGGTTTGTATTGGTTTCGGAAGCAGAGTTGAACTTTATAATGTCTGTATGTTTAGGAAACACGGTTTTATTATTCTGTGCACACTCACGTTTCCCCCCTTTTTAGAGACCCTAGAAAGCAAGAGCGTGCTTCTTGCTCTAAAGCAGAGTGTGTTTCATGGATGAGAACTGTGCTGTGTGTTTACCTTCAGAAACGGAGTTCAATGCCAGGCTCTGTTTCTTCCTACAAGCAAGAATACGTTTCAGGTAAGCCCACTCACTTTTCAGCTGAAACGAAGATACATTGTTCACGAAGCTCACAGGTTTCTCGCTCTTAACTGAAAAGCATTGGATGTTAGAGTGCCTGTGGCTTGTATCAGTTTCAGAAGCAGAGTGAACTAGATATGGTCCGTGTGTGTACGAAACATGGTTCTTTTGTTCTGAGCACACTCACATTTCCCGCCTTATTAGAGATTCTAGAAAGCAAGAGCGTGCTTCTTGCTCTAAAGCAGAGTGTGTTTCATGGATTAGAACTGTGCTATGTGTTTACCTTCAGAAACGGAGTTCGATGCCAGGCTCTGTGTCTTCCTACTAGCAAGACTTGGTTTCATGAAAACGCACTCACTTCACAGATCAAAAGAAGCTACATTGTTCACGAAGCTCACACGTTTCTTGCTCTTAACTGAAAAGCATTGGATGTTAGAGGACCTGTGGCTTGTATCAGTTTCAGAAGCAGAGTTGAACTAGATATGGTCCGTGTGTGTTGGAAGCACAGTTTTTTGTTCTGAGCACACTCACGTTTCCTGCCTAATTAGAGACCCTAGAAAGCAAGAGCGTGCTTCTTGCTCTAAAGAAGAGTGTGTTTCATGGATGAGAACTGTGCTTTCTGTTTCCCTTCAGAAACGGTATTCATTGCCAGGCTCTGTGTCTTCCTACAAGCAAGACTTCGTTTCAGGTAAATGCACTCACTTTTCAGCTCAAAAGAATCTACATTGTTCACGAAGCTCACACGTTTCTCGCTCATAACTGAAAAGCATTGGATGTTAGAGGACCTGTGGTTTGTATCCGTTTCAGAAGCAGAGTTGAACTAGATATGGTCCGTGTGTGAAGGAAACACGGTTCTTTTGTTCTGAGCACACTCACATTTCCCGCCTTATTAGAGACTCTAGAAAACAAGAGCGTGCTTCTTGCTCTAAAGCAGAGTGTGTTTCCTGGATTGAGAACTATGCTGTGTGTTTACCTTCAGAAACAGAGTTCAATGCCAGGCTCTGTGTCTTCCTACAAGCAATACTTCGTTTCAGGAAAACACTATCTCTTCTCAGCTCAAACGAAGCTACATTGTTCACGAAGCTCACACGTTTGTCGCTCTGACCTGAAAAGCATTGGATGTTAGAGGACCTGTGGTTTGTATCAGTTTCAGAAGCAGAGTGGAACTAGATATGGTCCGTGTGTGTAGGAAACACAGTTATTTGTTGTGAGCACACTCACGTTTCCCGCCTTATTAGAGACTCTAGAAAGCAAGAGCGTGCTTCTTGCTCTAAAGCAGAGGTTGTTTCATAGATGAGAAATGTGCTGTGTGTTTATCTTCAGAAACGGTGTGAAATGCCAGGCTATGTTTCTTCCTGCAAGCAAGAGTTCGTTTCAGGTAAAAGCAGTCACTTTTCAGCTCAAAGGAAGCTACATTGTTCACGAAGCTCACACGTTTCTCGCTCTTAACTGAAAAGCATTGGATGTTAGAGGACCTGTGGTTTGTATCACTTTCAGAAGTAGATTGAACTACATGTGCTCCGTGTGTGTAGGAAACACGGTTCTTTTTTTCTGAGCACACTCACGTTTCCTGCCTTATTAGAGACTCTAGAAAGCAAGAGCATGCTTCTTGCTCTATAGCAGAGTGTGTTTCATGGAATGAGAACTGTGCTGCGTGTTTCTCTTCAGAAACGGAGTTCATTGCCAGGCTCTGTGTCTTCCTACAAGCAAGACTTCGTTTCAGGAAAACGCTATCACTTCTCAGCTCAAACGAAGCTACATTGTTCACGAAGCTCATACGTTTGTCGCTCTGAACTGAAAAGCATTGGATGTTAGAGGACCTGTGGATTGTATCAGTTTCAGAAGCAGAGTGGAACTAGATATGGTCCGTGTGTGTAGGAAACACAGTTATTTTTTGTGAGCACACTCACTTTTCCCGGCTTATTAGAGACTCTAGAAAGCAAGAGCGTGCTTCTTGCTCTAAAGCAGAGGTTGTTTCATAGATGAGAAATGTGCTGTGTGTTTATATTCAGAAACTGTGTGAAATGCCAGGCTATGTTTCTTCCTGCAAGCAAGAGTTCGTTTCAGGTAAAAGCAGTAACTTTTCAGCTCAAAGGAAGCTATATGGTTCACGAAGCTCACAAGTTTCTCCCTCATAACTGAAAAGCATTGGATGTTAGAGGAACTGTGGTTTGTATCAGTTTCTGAAGGAGAGTTGAACTAGATATGGTCCGTGTGTCTTGGAAGCACGGTTCTTTTGTTCGGGGCACACTCATGTTTCCCGCCTTATTAGAGACTCTAGAAAGCAAGAGCATGCTTCTTGCTCTAAAGCAGACTGTGTTTCATGGATGAGAACTGTGCTCTCTGTTTCCCTTCATCAAGGGAGTTAATTGCCAGGCTCTGTGTCTTCCTACAAAGAAGACTTCGATTCAGGTAAACGCACTCACTTTTCAGCTCAAAAGAAGCTACATTGTTCACGAAGCTCACACATTTCTCGCTCTTAACTGAAAAGCATTGGATGTTAGAGGACCTGTGGTTTGTATCAGTTTCAGAAGTAGATTGAACTACATGTGCTCCGTGTGTGTAGGAAACACGGTTCTTTTTTTCTGAGCACACTCACGTTTCCTGCCTTATTAGAGACTCAAGAAAGCAAGAGCATGCTTCTTGCTCTATAGCAGAGTGTGTTTCATGGAATGAGAACTGTGCTGTGTGTTTACCTTCAGAAACGGAGTTCCATGCCAGGCTCTGTGTCTTCCTACAGGCAAGACTTCGTTTCATGTAAACGCACTCACTTTTCAGCTCAAAAGAAGCTACATAGTTCACGAAGCTCACATATTTCTCGCTCATAACTGAAAAGCATTGGATGTTAGAGGACCTGTGGCTTGTATCAGTTTCAGAAGCAGAGTGGAACTAGATATGGTCCGTGTGTGAAGGAAACACGGTTCTTTTGTTCTGAGCACACTCACCTTTCCTGCCTTATTAGAGACTCTAGAAAGCAAGAGCATGCTTCTTGCTCTATAGCAGAGTGTGTTTCATGGAATGAGAACTGTGCTGTGTGTTTCCCTTCAGAAACGAAATTCAATGCCAGGCTCTGTTTCTTCCTACAAGCAAGAATACGTTTCAGGTAAACCCACTCACTTTTCAGCTGAAACGAAGATACATTGTTCACGAAGCTCACACGTTTCTCGCTCTGAACTGAAAAGCATTGGATGTTAGAGGACCTGTGGATTGTATCAGTTTCAGAAGCAGAGTGGAACTAGATATGGTCCGTGTGTGTAGGAAACACAGTTATTTGTTGTGAGCACACTCACGTTTCCCGCCTTATTAGAGACTCTAGAAAGCAAGAGCGTGCTTCTTGCTCTAAAGCAGAGGTTGTTTCATAGATGAGAAATGTGCTGTGTGTTTATCTTCAGAAACAGTGTGAAATGCCAGGCTATGTTTCTTCCTGCAAGCAAGAGTTCGTTTCAGGTAAAAGCAGTCACTTTTCAGCTCAAAGGAAGCTACATTGTTCACGAAGCTCACACGTTTCTCGCTCTTAACTGAAAAGCATTGGATGTTAGAGGACCTGTGGCTTGTATCAGTTTCTGAAGGAGAGTTGAACTAGATATGGTCCGTGTGTCTTGGAAGCACGGTTCTTTTGTTCTGGGCACACTCAAGTTTCCCGCCTTATTAGAGACTCTAGAATGCAAGAGCATGCTTCTTGCTCTAAAGCAGAGTGTGTTTCATGGATGAGAACTGTGCTGTGTGTTTCCCTTCATAAACGGAGTTCATTGCCAGGCTCTGTGTCTTCCGACAAAGAAGACTTCGATTCAGGTAAACCCAGGAACATTTCAGCTCAAAGGAAGCTACATTGTTCACGAAGCTCACACGTTTCTCGCTCTTAACTGAAAAGCATTGGATGTTAGAGGACCTGTGGTTTGTATCAGTTTCAGAAGTAGATTGAACTACATGTGCTCCGTGTGTGTAGGAAACACGGTTCTTTTTTTCTGAGCACACTCACGTTTCCTGCCTTATTAGAGACTCTAGAAAGCAAGAGCATGCTTCTTGCTCTATAGCAGAGTGTGTTTCATGGAATGAGAACTATGCTGTGTGTTTACCTTCAGAAACGGAGTTCAATGCCAGGCTCTGTGTCTTCCTACAGGCAAGACTTCGTTTCATGTAAACGCACTCACTTTTCAGCTCAAAAGAAGCTACATAGTTCACGAAGCTCACATATTTCTCGCTCATAACTGAAAAGCATTGGATGTTAGAGGACCTGTGGCTTGTATCAGTTTCAGAAGCAGAGTGGAACTAGATATGGTCCGTGTGTGAAGGAAACACGGTTCTTTTGTTCTGAGCACACTCACGTTTCCTGACTTATTAGAGACTCTAGAAAGCAAGAGCATGCTTCTTGCTCTATAGCAGAGTGTGTTTCATGGAATGAGAACTGTGCTGTGTGTTTCCCTTCAGAAACGAAATTCAATGCCAGGCTCTGTTTCTTCCTACAAGCAAGAATACGTTTCAGGTAAACCCACTCACTTTTCAGCTGAAACGAAGATACATTGTTCACGAAGCTCACACGTTTCTCGCTCTTAACTGAAAAGCATTGGATGTTAGAGGACCTGTGGTTTGTATCGGTTTTGGAAGTAGAGTTGAACTTGATATGGTCCGTATGTGTGGGAAACCCGGTTTTATTATTCTGTGCACACTCATGTTTCCCCCCTTTTTAGAGACCCTAGAAAGCAAGAGCGTGCTTCTTGCTCTAAAGCAGAGTGTGTTTCATGGATGAGAACTGTGCTGTGTGTTTACCTTCAGAAACGGAGTTCAATGCCAGGCTCTGTGTCTTCCTACAAGCAAGACTTCGTTTCAGGTAAACGCACTCCCTTTTCAGCGCAAAAGAAGCTACATTGTTCACGAAGCTCACACATTTCTCTCTCTTAACTGAAAAGCATTGGATATTAGAGGACCTGTGGCTTGTATCAGTTTCAGAAGCTGAGTGGAACTAGATATGGTCCGTGTGTGTAGGAAACACGGTTCTTTTGTTCAGAGCACACTCACATTTCCCGCCTTATTAGAGATTCTAGAAAGCAAGAGCGTGCTTCTTGCTCTAAAGCAGAGTGTGTTTCTTGGATGAGAACTGTGCTGTGTGTTTACCTTCAGAAACGGAGTTCAATGCCAGGCTCTGTGTCTTCCTACAAGCAAGACTTCGTTTCAGGTAAACGCACTCACTTTTCAGCTCAAAAGAAGCTACATTGTTCATGAAGCTCACACATTTCTTGCTCTTAAGTGAAAAGCATTGGATGTTAGAGGACCTGTGGCTTGTATCAGTTTCAGAAGCAGAGTGGATCTAGATATGGTCCGTGTGTGTTGGAAGCACAGTTCTTTGTTCTGAGCACACTCACGTTTCCCGCCTTATTAGAGATTCTAGAAAGCAAGAGCGTGCTTCTTGCTCTAAAGAAGAGTGTGTTTCATGGATGAGAACTGTGCTTTCTGTTTCCCTTCAGAAACGGTATTCATTGCCAGGCTCTGTGTCTTCCTACAAGCAAGATTTCGTTTCAGGTAAACGCACTCACTTTTCAGCTCAAAAGAATCTACACTGTTCACGAAGCTCACACGTTTCTCGATCATAACTGCAAAGCATTGGATGTTAGAGGATCTGTGGTTTGTATCATTTTCAGAAGCATAGTTGAACTAGATATGGTCCGTGTGTGAAGAAAACACGGTTCTTTTGTTCTGAGCACACACACATTTCCCGCCTTATTAGAGACCCTAGAAAACAAGAGCGTGCTTCTTTCTAAAGCAGAGTGTGTTTCATGGATTGAGAACTATGCTGTGTGTTTACCTTCAGAAACGGAGTTTATTGCCAGGCTCTGTGTCTTCCTACAAGCAAGACTTCGTTTCAGGAAAACGCTATCACTTCTCAGCTCAAAGGAAGCTACATTGTTCACGAAGCTCACACGTTTGTCGCTCTGAACTGAAAAGCATTGGATGTTAGAGGACGTGTGGATTGTATCAGTTTCAGAAGCAGAGTGGAACTAGATATGGTCCGTGTGTGTAGGAAACACAGTTATTTGTTGTGAGCACACTCACGTTTCCCGCCTTATTAGAGACTCTAGAAAGCAAGAGCGTGCTTCTTGCTCTAAAGCAGAGGTTGTTCATAGATGAGAAATGTGCTGTGTGTTTATCTTCAGAAATGCTGTGAAATGCCAGGCTATGTTTCTTCCTGCAAGCAAGAGTTCGTTCCAGGTAAAAGCAGTGACTTTTCAGCTCAAAGGAAGCTATATGGTTCACGAAGCTCACAAGTTTCTCGCTCATAACTGAAAAGCATTGGATGTTAGAGGACCTGTGGTTTGTATCAGTTTCTGAAGGAGAGTTGAACTAGATATGGTCCGTGTGTCTTGGAAGCACGGTTCTTTTGTTCTGGGCACACTCAAGTTTCCCGCCTTATTAGAGACTCTAGAAAGCAAGAGCATGCTTCTTGCTCTAAAGCAGAGTGTGTTTCATGGATGAGAACTGTGCTGTGTGTTTCCCTTCATAAACGGAGTTCATTGCCAGGCTCTGTGTCTTCCGACAAAGAAGACTTCGATTCAGGTAAACCCAGGAACATTTCAGCTCAAAGGAAGCTACATTG
This sequence comes from Onychomys arenicola, assembly GCA_949786405.1. Classification (NCBI taxonomy): domain Eukaryota; kingdom Metazoa; phylum Chordata; class Mammalia; order Rodentia; family Cricetidae; genus Onychomys; species Onychomys arenicola. Next base: position 4,735,339 of record CATKUM010000015.1, on the reverse strand, counting down.
TTCACGAAGCTCACACGTTTCTCGCTCTTAACTGAAAAGCATTGGATGTTAGAGGACCTGTGGTTTGTATCAGTTTCAGAAGTAGATTGAACTACATGTGCTCCGTGTGTAGGAAACACGGTTCTTTTTTTCTGAGCACACTCATGTTTCCTGCCTTATTAGAGACTCTAGAAAGCAAGAGCATGCTTCTTGCTCTATAGCAGAGTGTGTTTCATGGAATGAGAACTGTGCTGTGTGTTTACCTTCAGAAACGGAGTTCAATGCCAGGCTCTGTGTCTTCCTACAGGCAAGACTTCGTTTCATGTAAACGCACTCACTTTTCAGCTCAAAAGAAGCTACATAGTTCACGAAGCTCACATATTTCTCGCTCATAACTGAAAAGCATTGGATGTTAGAGGACCTGTGGCTTGTATCAGTTTCAGAAGCAGAGTGGAACTAGATATGGTCCGTGTGTGAAGGAAACACGGTTCTTTTGTTCTGAGCACACTCACGTTTCCTGCCTTATTAGAGACTCTAGAAAGCAAGAGCATGCTTCTTGCTCTATAGCAGAGTGTGTTTCATGGAATGAGAACTGTGCTGTGTGTTTCCCTTCAGAAACGAAATTCAATGCCAGGCTCTGTTTCTTCCTACAAGCAAGAATACGTTTCAGGTAAACCCACTCACTTTTCAGCTGAAACGAAGATACATTGTTCACGAAGCTCACACGTTTCTCGCTCTTAACTGAAAAGCATTGGATGTTAGAGGACCTGTGGTTTGTATCGGTTTTGGAAGCAGAGTTGAACTTGATATGGTCCGTATGTGTGGGAAACCCGGTTTTATTATTCTGTGCACACTCACGTTTCCCCCCTTTTTAGAGACCCTAGAAAGCAAGAGCGTGCTTCTTGCTCTAAAGCAGAGTGTGTTTCATGGATGAGAACTGTGCTGTGTGTTTACCTTCAGAAACGGAGTTCAATGCCAGGCTCTGTGTCTTCCTACAAGCAAGACTTCGTTTCAGGTAAACGCACTCCCTTTTCAGCGCAAAAGAATCTACATTGTTCACGAAGCTCACACGTTTCTCGCTCTTAACTGAAAAGCATTGGATGTTAGAGGACCTGTGGTTTGTATCAGTTTCAGAAGTAGATTGAACTACATGTGCTCCGTGTGTGTAGGAAACACGGTTCATTTTTCTGAGCACACTCACGTTTCCTGCCTTATTAGAGACTCTAGAAAGCAAGAGCATGCTTCTTGCTCTATAGCTGAGTGTGTTTCATGGAATGAGAACTTTGCTGTGTGTTTCCCTTCAGAAACGAAATTCAATGCCAGGCTCTGTTCCTTCCTACATGCAAGAATACGTTTCAGGTAAACCCACTCTCTTTTCAGTTGAAATGAAGATACATTGTTCACAAAGCTCACACGTTTCTCGCTCTTAACTGAAAAGCATTGGATGTTAGAGGACCTGTGGCTTGTATCAGTTTCAGAAGCAGAGTGGAACTAGATATGGTCCGTGTGTGTAGGAAACACGGTTCTTTATTTCTGAGCACACTCACATTTCCCGCCTTATTAGAGATTCTAGAAAGCAAGAGCGTGCTTCTTGCTCTAAAGAAGAGTGTGTTTCATGGATGAGAACTGTCCTTTCTGTTTCCTTCAGAAACGGTATTCATTGCCAGGCTGTGTGTCTTCGTACAAGCAAGACTTCGTTTCAGGTATTCGCACTCACTTTTCAGCTGAAACGAAGATACATTGTTCACGAAGCTCACACGTTTCTCGCTCATAACTGAAAAGCATTCGATGTTAGAGGACCTGTGGTTTGTATCGGTTTCGGAAGCAGAGTTGAACTTGATATGGTCTGTATGTGTGTGAAACCCGGTTTTATTATTCTGTGCACACTCACGTTTCCCCCCTTTTTAGAGACCCTAGAAAGCAAGAGCGTGCTTCTTGCTCTAAAGCAGAGTGTGTTTCATGGATGAGAATCGTGCAGTGTGTTTCCCTTCAGAAACGGAGTTAAATGCCAGGCTCTGTGTTTTCCTACAAGCAAGACTTCGTTTCAGGTAAACGCACTCACTTTTTAGATCAAAAGAAGCAACATCGTTCATGAAGCTCACACGTTTCTCGCTATTATATGAAAAGCATTGGATGTTAGAGGACCTGTGGTTTTTATCAGTTTCAGAAGCAGAGTTGAACTAGATATTGTCCGTGTGTGTAGGAAACACGGTCCTTTTGTTCTGAGCACACTCATGGTTCCCTCCTTATTAGATACTCTATAAAGCAAGAGCCTGCTTCTTGCTCTAAAGCAGAGTGTGTTTCATGGATGAGAACTGTGCTGTGTGTTTCCCTTCAGAAACGGAGTTAAATGCCAGGCTCTGTGTCTTTTACAATCAAGACTTCGTTTCGGGTATAAGAACTCACTTTCAGCTCAAACGAAGCTACATGGTTCACAAAGCTCACACGTTTTTCTCTCTTAACTGAGAAGCATTGGATGTTAGAGGACCTGTGGTTTGTATCAGTTTCAGAAGCAGAGTTTAACTAGATATGGTCCATGTGTGTAGGAAACACGGTTCTTTTGTTCTGAGCACACTCACGTTACCCGCCTTATTTGTGACTCTAGAAAGCAAGGGCATGCTTCTGGCTCTAAAGCAGGGTGTGTTTAATGGATGAGCACCGTGCTGTGTGTTTCCCTTCAGAAACAGAGTTCAATGCCAGGCTCTGTGTCTTCAAACAAGCAAGACTTCGTTTCAGGTAAATGCACTCTCTTTTCAGTTCAAAGGAAGCTATATCGTTCACGAAGCTCACACGTTTCTCGCTCTTAACTCAAAAGCATTGGATGTTAGAGGCCCTGTGGTTTGTATCAGTTTCAGAAGCAGAGTTGACCTAGATATTGTCAGTGTGTGTAGGAAACACGGTTCTTTTGTTCTGTGCCCACTCATGTTTCCTGCCTAATTAGAGAATCTGGAAAGCAAGGGCATGCTTCTTGCTCTAAAGCAGAGTGTGTTTCATGGATGAGAACTGTGCTGTGTTTTTCCCTTCAGAACCGGAGTTCAATGCAACGCTCTGTGTCTTCCTACAAGCAAGACTTCGTTTCAGGTAAACGCCCTCCCTTTTCAGCTCAAAGGAAGCTACATCATTCACGAAGCTCACACGTTTCTCGCTATTAACTGAAAATCATTGGATGTTAGAGGACCTGTGGTTTTTATCAGTTTCAGAAGCAGAGTTGAACTAGATATTGTCCGTGTGTGTAGGAAACACGGTTCTTTTGTTCTGAGCACACTCATGGTTCCCTCCTTATTAGATACTCTATAAAGCAAGAGCCTGCTTCTTGCTCTAAAGCAGAGTGTGTTTCATGGATGAGAACTGTGCTGTGTGTTTCCCTTCAGAAACGGAGTTAAATGCCAGGCTCTGTGTCTTTTACAATCAAGACTTCGTTTCGGGTATAAGAACTCACTTTCAGCTCAAACGAAGCTACATGGTTCACAAAGCTCACACGTTTTTCTCTCTTAACTGAGAAGCATTGGATGTTAGAGGACCTGTGGTTTGTATCAGTTTCAGAAGCAGAGTTTAACTAGATATGGTCCATGTGTGTAGGAAACACGGTTCTTTTGTTCTGAGCACACTCACGTTACCCGCCTTATTTGTGACTCTAGAAAGCAAGGGCATGCTTCTGGCTCTAAAGCAGGGTGTGTTTAATGGATGAGCACCGTGCTGTGTGTTTCCCTTCAGAAACAGAGTTCAATGCCAGGCTCTGTGTCTTCAAACAAGCAAGACTTCGTTTCAGGTAAATGCACTCTCTTTTCAGTTCAAAGGAAGCTATATCGTTTACGAAGCTCACACGTTTCTCGCTCTTAACTCAAAAGCATTGGATGTTAGAGGCCCTGTGGTTTGTATCAGTTTCAGAAGCAGAGTTGACCTAGATATTGTCAGTGTGTGTAGGAAACACGGTTCTTTTGTTCTGTGCCCACTCATGTTTCCTGCCTAATTAGAGAATCTGGAAAGCAAGGGCATGCTTCTTGCTCTAAAGCAGAGTGTGTTTCATGGATGAGAACTGTGCTGTGTTTTTCCCTTCAGAACCGGAGTTCAATGCAACGCTCTGTGTCTTCCTACAAGCAAGACTTCGTTTCAGGTAAACGCCCTCCCTTTTCAGCTCAAAGGAAGCTACATCATTCACGAAGCTCACACGTTTCTCGCTATTAACTGAAAATCATTGGATGTTAGAGGACCTGTGGTTTGTATCAGTTTCAGAAGCAGAGTTTAACTAGATATGGTCCGTGTGTGTAGGAAACACGGTTCTTTTGTTATGAGCCCACTCACGTTTCCCGCCTTATTAGAGACTCTAGAAAGCAAGAGCATGCTTCTTGCTCTAAAGCAGAGTGTGTTTCATGGATGAGAACTGTGCTGTGTGTTTTCCTTCAGAAACGGAGTTAAATGCCAGGCTCTGTGTCTTTTAAAATCAAGCCTTCGTTTCGGATATAAGAACTCACTTTCAGCTCAAACGAAGCTTCATCGTTCACGAAGCTCACACGTTTTTCTCTCTTAACTCAGAAGCATTGGATGTTAGAGGACCTGTGGTTTGTATCAGTTTCAGAAGCAGAGTTGAACTAGCTATGTTCAATGTGTGTAGGAAACACGGTTCTTTTGTTCTGAGCTCACTCACGTTTCCTGCCTTATTAGAGACTCTGGAAAGCAAGAACGTGCTTCTTTCTTTAAAGAAGAGTGTTTTTCATGGAAGAGAACCATGTTGTGTGTTTCCCTTCATAAACGGAGTTAAATGCCAGGCTCTGTGTCTTCCTACAAGCAAGACTTCGTTTCAGGTAAACGCACACACTTTTCAGCTCAAAGTAAGCTACATTGTTCACGAAGCTCACGAGTTTCTCGCTCTGAACTGAAAAGCATTGGATGTTACAGGACCTGTAGTTTGTATCAGTTTCAGAGGCAGAGTTGAACTAGATATGGTCCGTGTGTGTAGGAAACACGGATCTTTTGTTCTGAGCACTGTCATGTTTGCCGCCTTATTAGAGAATCTAGAAAGCAAGAGCGTGCTTCTTACTCTAAAGCAGAGTGTGTTTCATGGGTGAGAACTGTGCTGTGTGTTTCCCTTCAGAAACGGAGTTAAATGCCAGGCTCTTTGTCTTTTACAATCAAGACTTTGTTTCGGGTAAACGCACTCACTATCATCTCAAACGAAGCTACATGGTTCACGAAGCTCTCACGTTTTTTGGTCTTAATTGAAAAGCATTGGATGTTAGAGGACCTGTGGTTTGTATCAGTTTCAGATGCAGAGTTGAACTAGATATGGTCCGTGTTTGTAGGAAACACGGTTCTTTTGTTCTGAGCACAGTCATGTTTGCCTCCTTATTAGAGAATCTAGAAAGCAAGAGCATGCTTCTTGCTCTAAAGCAGAGTGTGTTTCATGGATCAGAACTGTGCTGTGTGTTTCGCTTCAGAAACGGAGTTAAATGCCAGGCTCTTTGTCTTTTACAATCAAGACTTCATTTCGGGTAAACGCACTCACTATCATCTCAAAGGAAGCTACATGTTTCACAAAGCTCTCACGTTTTTCGCACTTAAATGAAAAGCATTTGATGTTAGAGCACTTGTGGTTTGTATCAGTTTCAGAAGCAGAGTTGAACTAGATATGGTCAATGTGTGTTGGAAACACGGTTCTTTTGTTCTGAGCACACTCACGTTTCCTGCCTTATTAGAGACTCTAGAAAGCAATAGTGTGCTTCTTGCTTTAAAGCAGAGTATGTTTCATGGATGAGAACCGTGCAGTGTGTTTCCCTTCAGAAACGGAGTTAAATGCCAGGCTCTGTGTTTTCCTACAAGCACGACTTCGTTTCAGGTAAACGCACTCACTTTTTAGATCAAAAGTAGCAACATCGCTCATGAAGCTCACACGTTTCTCGCTATTTTCTGAAAAGCATTGGATGTTAGAGGACCTGTGGTTTTTATCAGTTTCAGAAGCAGAGTTGAACTAGATATTGTCCGTGTGTGTAGGAAACACGGTTCTTTTGTTCTGAGCACACTCATGGTTCCCTCCTTAATAGAGACTCTATAAAGCAAGAGCATGCTTCCTGCTCTAAAGCAGAGTGTGTTTCATGGATGAGAACTGTGCTGTGTGTTTCCCTTCAGAAACGGAGTTAAATGCCAGGCTCTGTGTCTTTTACAATCAAGACTTCGTTTCGGGTATAAGAACTCACTTTCAGCTCAAACGAAGCTACATTGTTCACGAAGCTCACACGTTTTTCTCTCTTAACTGAGAAGCATTGGATGTTAGAGGACCTGTGGTTTGTATCAGTTTCAGAAGCAGAGTTTAACTAGATATGGTCAATGTGTGTAGGAAACACGGTTCTTTTGTTCTGAGCACACTCACGTTACCCGCCTTATTTGAGACTCTAGAAAGCAAGGGCATGCTTCTGGCTCTAAAGCAGAGTGTGTTTAATGGATGAGCACCGTGCTGTGTGTTTCCCTTCAGAAATGGAGTTCAATGCCAGGCTCTGTGTCTTCAAACAAGCAAGACTTCGTTTCAGGTAAACGCACTCACTTTTCAGTTCAAAGGAAGCTACATCGTTCACGAAGCTCACACGTTTCTAGCTCTTAACTGAAAGCATTGTATGTTAGAGGACCTGTGGTTTGTATCAGTTTCAGAAGCAGAGTTGACCTAGATATGGTCCGTGGGTGTAGGAATCACGGATCTTTTGTTCTGAGCACTGTCATGTTTGCCGCCTGATTAGAGAATCTAGAAAGAAAGAGCATGCTTCTTGAACTAAAGCAGAGTGTGTTTCATGGATGAGAACTGTGCTGTGTTTTTCCCTTCAGAACCGGAGTTAAATGCCAGGCTCTGTGTCTTCCTACATGAAACTTCGTTTCAGGTAAACGCACTCACTTTTCAGTTCAAAGGAAGCTACATCGTTCACGAAGCTCACGCGTTTCTCGCTCTTAACTGAAAAGCATTGGATGTTAGAGGACCTGTGGTTTTTATCAGTTTCAGAAGCAGAGTTGAACTACATATTGTCCGTGTGTGTAGGAAACACGGTTCTTTTGTTCTGAGCACACTCATTGTTCCCTCGTTTTTAGAGACTCTATAAAGCAAGAGCCTGCTTCTTGCTCTAAAGCAGAGTGTGTTTCATGGATGAGAACTGTGCTGTGTCTTTCCCTTCAGAAACGGAGTTAAATGCCAGGCTCTGTGTCTTTTACAGTCAAGACTTCATTTCGGGTATAAGAACCCACTTTCAGCTCAAACGAAGCTACATGGTTCACAAAGCTCACACGTTTTTCTCTCTTAACTGAGAAGCATTGGATGTTAGAGGACCTGTGGTTTGTATCAGTTTCAGAAGCAGAGTTTAACTAGATATGGTCCATGTGTGTAGGAAACACGGTTCATTTGTTCTGAGCACACTCACGTTACCCGCCTTATTTGAGACTCTAGAAAGCAGGAGCATGCTTCTGGCTCTAAAGCAGGGTGTGTTTAATGGATGAGCAACGTGCTGTGTGTTTCCCTTCAGAAACGGAGTTCAATGCCAGGCCCTGTGTCTTCAAACAAGCAAGACTTCGTTTCAGGCAAACGCACTCACTTTTCAGCAGAAAGGAAGCTACATCGTTCACGAAGCTCACACTTTTCTCGCTCTTAACTCAAAAGCATTGGATGTTAGAGGACCTGTGGTTTGTATCAGTTTCAGAAGCAGAGTTGACCTAAATATGGTCCGTGTGTGTAGGAAACACGGATCTTTTTTTCTGAGAACTGTCATGTTTGCTGCCTTATTAGAGAATCTAGAAAGCAAGAGCGTGCTTCTTGCTCTAAAGCAGAGTGTGTTTCATGGATGAGATCTGTACTGTGTGTTTTCCTTCAGAAACGGAGTTAAATGCCAGGCTCTGTGCCTTTTACAATCAAGCCATCGTTTCGGGTATTAGAACTCAATTTCAGCTCAAACAAAACTACATCGTTCACGATGCCCACACGTTTTTCTCTCTTAACTGAGAAGCATTGGATGTTAGAGGACCTGTGGTTTGTATCAGTTTCAGAAGGAGAGATGAACTAGATATGGTCAATGTGTGTAGGAAACACGATTCTTTTGACTGAGCTCACACACGTTTCCTGCCTTATTAGAGACTCTAGAAAGAAAGAGCATGCTTCTTGCTCTAAAGCAGAGTGTGTTTCATGGATTAGAACTGTGCTGTGTTTTTCCCTTCAGAACCGGAGTTAAATGCGAGGCTCTGTGTCGTCCTACAAGTAAGACTTCGTTTCAGCTAAACACACACACTTTTCAGCTCAATGGAAACTACATCGTTCACGGAGCTCACACGTTTCTAGCTCTTAACTGAAAGCATTGGATGTTAGAGGACCTGTGGTTTGTATCAGTTTCAGAAGCAGAGTTGATCTAGATATGGTCCGTGTGTGTAGGAAACACGGTTCTTTTGTTCTGTGCCCACTCATGTTTCCCGCCTTATTAGAGAATCTAGAAAGCAAGAGCATGCTTCTTGCTCTAAAGCACAGTGTGTTTCATGGATGAGAACTGTGCTGTGTTTTTCCCTTCAGAACCGGAGTTCAATGCAACGCTCTGTGTCTTCCTACAAGCAAGACTTCATTTCAGGTGAACGCCCTCCCTTTTCAGCTCAAAGGAAGCTACATCATTCACGAAGCTCACACATTTCTCGCTCTTAACTGAAAAGCATTGGATGTTAGAGGACCTGTGGTTTTCATCAGTTTCAGAAGCAGAGTTGACCTAGATATGGTCCGTGTGTGTAGGAAACACGGATCTTTTGTTCTGAGCACTGTGATGTTTGCCGCCTTATTAGAGAATGTAGAAAGCAAGAGCGTGCTTCTTGCTCTAAAGCAGAGTGTGTTACATGGATGAGAACTGTGATGTGTGTTTCCCTTCAGAAACGGAGTTAAATGACAGGCTCTTTGTCTTTTACAATCAAGACTTCGTTTCTGGTAAACGCACTCACTATCATCTCAAACGAAGCTACATGGTTCACGAAGCTCTCACATTTTTGGTCTTAACTGAAAAGCATTGGATGTTAGAGGACCTGTGGTTTGTATCAGTTTCAGAAGCAGAGTTGAACTAGATATGGTCAATGTGTGTAGGAAACACGATTCTTTTGTTCTGAGCTCACGCACGTTTCCTGCCTTATTAGAGACTCTAGAAAGAAAGAGCATGCTTCTTGCTCTAAAGCAGAGTGTGTTTCATGGATGAGCACTGTGCTGTGTGTTTTCCTTCAGAATCGGAGTTCAATGCCAGGCTCTGTGTCTTTTACAATCAAGCCTTCTTTTCGGGTATAAGAACTCACTTTCAGCTCAAACGAAGCTACATCGTTCACGAAGCTCACATGTTTTTCTCTCTTAACTGAGAAGCATTGGATGTTAGAGAACCTGTGGTTTGTATCAGTTTCTTAAGCAGAGTTGACCTAGATATGGTCCGTGTGTGTAGGAAACACGGTTCTTTTGTTCTGTGCCCACTCATGTTTCCCGCATTATTAGAGAATCTAGAAAGCAAGAGCATGCTTCTTGCTCTAAAGCAGAGTGTGTTTCATGGATGAGAACTGTGCTGTGTTTTTCCCTTCAGAACCGGAGTTCAATGCAACGCTCTGTGTCTTCCTACAAGCAAGACTTCGTTTCAGGTAAACGCCCTCCCTTTTCAGCTCAAAGGAAGCTACATCATTCACGAAGCTCACACGTTTCTCGCTCTTAACTGAGAAGCATTGGATGTTAGAGGACCTGTGGTTTTTATCAGTTTCAGAAGCAGAGTTGAACTAGATATTGTCCGTGTGTGTAGGAAACACGATTCTTTTGTTCTGAGCACACTCATGGTTTCCTCGTTATTAGAGACTCTATAAAGCAAGAGCCTGCTTCTTGCTCTCAAGCAGAGTGTGTTTCATGGATGAGAACTGTGCGGTGTGTTTCCCTTCAGAAACGGAGTTCAATGCCAGGCTCTGTGTCTTTTACAATCAAGCCTTCGTTACAGGTATAAGAACTCACTTTCAGCTCAAACGAAGCTACATCGTTCACGAAGCTCACATGTTTTTCTCTCTTAACTGAGAAGCATTGGATGTTAGAGGACCTGTGGTTTGTATCAGTTTCAGAAGCAGAGTTGAACTAGCTATGGTCAATGTGTGTAGGAAACACGGTTCTTTTGTTCTGAGCTCACTCACGTTTCCTGCCTTATTAGAGACTCTGGAAAGCAAGAGCGTGCTTCTTGCTTTAAAGAAGAGTGTTTTTCATGGAAGAGAACCATGTTGTGTGTTTCCCTTCATAAACGGAGTTAAATGCCAGGCTCTGTGTCTTCCTACAAGCAAGACTTCGTTTCAGGTAAACGCACTAACTTTTCAGCTCAAAGTAAGCTACATCGTTCACGAAGCTCACGCGTTTCTAGCTCTTAACTGAAAAGCATTGGATGTTAGAGGACCTGTGGTTTTTATCAGTTTCAGAAGCAGAGTTGAACTAGATATTGTCCGTGTGTGTAGGAAACACGGTTCTTTTGTTCTGAGCACACTCATGGTTCCCTTGTTATTAGAGACTCTATAAAGCAAGAGCCTGCTTCTTGCTCTAAAGCAGAGTGTGTTTCATGGATGAGAACTGTGCTGTGTGTTTCCCTTCAGAAACGGAGTTAAATGCCAGGTTCTTTGTCTTTTACAATCAAGACTTCATTTCGGGTAAACGCACTCACTATCATCTCAAATGAAGCTACATCGTTCATGAAGCTCACACGTTTCTCGCTCTTAACTGAAAAGAATTGGATGTTAGAGGCCCTGTGGTTTGTATCAGTTTCGGAAGCAGAGTTGAACTAGATATGGTCCGTGTGTGTAGGAAACACGGTTCTTTTGTTCTGAGCACACTCACGTTTCTCGCCTTATTAGAGACTCTAGAAAGCAAGAGCGTGCTTCTGGCTCTAAAGCAGAGTGTGTTTCATGGATGAGCACTGTGCTGTGTTTTTCCATTCAGAAACGGAGTTCAATGCCAGGCTCTGTGTCTTTTACAATCAAGACTTCGTTTCGGGTATAAGAACTCACTTTCAGCTCAAACGAAGCTACATGGTTCACAAAGCTCACACGTTTTTCTCTCTTAACTGAGAAGCATTGGATGTTAGAGGACCTGTGGTTTGTATCAGTTTCAGAAGCAGAGTTGAACTAGATATGGTCCATGTGTGTAGGAAACACGGTTCTTTTGTTCTGAGCACACTCACGTTACCCGCCTTATTTGAGACTCTAGAAAGCAAGAGCATGCTTCTGGCTCTAAAGCAGGGTGTGTTTAATGGATGAGCAACGTGCTGTGTGTTTCCCTTCAGAAACGGAGTTCAATGCCAGGCTCTGTGGCTTCAAACAAGCAAGACTTCGTTTCAGGTAAACGCACTCACTTTTCAGCTCAAAGGAAGCTACATCGTTCACGAAGCTCACACGTTTCTCGCTCTTAACTCAAAAGCATTGGATGTTAGAGGACCTGTGGTTTGTATCAGTTTCAGAAGCAGAGTTGACCTAGATATGGTCCGTGTGTGTAGGAAACACGGTTCTTTTGTTCTGTGCCCACTCATGTTTCCCGCCTTATTAGAGAATCTAGAAAGCAAGAGCATGCTTCTTGCTCTAAAGCACAGTGTGTTTCATGGATGAGAACTGTGCTGTGTTTTTCCCTTCAGAACCGGAGTTCAATGCAACGCTCTGTGTCTTCCTACAAGCAAGACTTCGTTTCAGGTAAACGCCCTCCCTTTTCAGCTCAAAGGAAGCTACATCATTCACGAAGCTCACACATTTCTCGCTCTTAACTGAAAAGCATTGGATGTTAGAGGACCTGTGGTTTTTATCAGTTTCAGAAGCAGAGTTGACCTAGATATGGTCCGTGTGTGTAGGAAACACGGATCTTTTGTTCTGAGCACTGTGATGTTTGCCGCCTTATTAGAGAATCTAGAAAGCAAGAGCGTGCTTCTTGCTCTAAAGCAGAGTGTGTTACATGGATGAGAACTGTGATGTGTGTTTCCCTTCAGAAACGGAGTTAAATGACAGGCTCTTTGTCTTTTACAATCAAGACTTCGTTTCTGGTAAACGCACTCACTATCATCTCAAACGAAGCTGCATGGTTCACGATGCTCTCACATTTTTTGGTTTTAACTGAAAAGCATTGGATGTTAGAGGACCTGTGGTTTGTATCAGTTTCAGAAGCAGAGTTGAACTAGATATTGTCCGTGTGTGTAGGAAACACGATTCTTTTGTTCTGAGCACACTCATGGTTCCCTCGTTATTAGAGACTCTATAAAGCAAGAGCCTGCTTCTTGCTCTAAAGCAGAGTGTGGTTCATGGATGAGAACTGTGCTGTGTGTTTCCCTTCAGAAACGGAGTTCAATGCCAGGCTCTGTGTCTTTTACAATCAAGCCTTCGTTTCAGGTATAAGAACTCACTTTCAGCTCAAACGAAGCTACATCGTTCACGAAGCTCACATGTTTTTCTCTCTTAACTGAGAAGCATTGGATGTTAGAGGACCTGTGGTTTGTATCAGTTTCAGAAGCAGAGTTGAACTAGCTATGGTCAATGTGTGTAGGAAACACGGTTCTATTGTTCTGAGCTCACTCACGTTTCCCGCCTTATTAGAGACTCTAGAAAGCAAGAGCGTGCTTCTGGCTCTAAAGCAGAGTGTGTTTCATGGATGAGCACTGTGCTGTGTTTTTCCATTCAGAAACGGAGTTCAATGCCAGGCTCTGTGTCTTTTACAATCAAGACTTCGTTTCGGGTATAAGAACTCACTTTCAGCTCAAACGAAACTACATGGTTCACAAAGCTCACACGTTTTTCTCTCTTAACTGAGAAGCATTGGATGTTAGAGGACCTGTGGTTTGTATCAGTTTCAGAAGCAGAGTTTAACTAGATATGGTCCATGTGTGTAGGAAACACGGTTCTTTAGTTCTGAGGACACTCACGTTACCCGCCTTATTTGAGACTCTAGAAAGCAAGAGCATGCTTCTGGCTCTAAAGCAGGATGTGTTTAATGGATGAGCAACGTGCTGTGTGTTTCCCTTCAGAAACGGAGTTCAATGCCAGGCTCTGTGTCTTCAAACAAGCAAGACTTCGTTTCAGGTAAATGCACTCACTTTTCAGCTCAAAGGAAGCTACATCGTTCACGAAGCTCACACGTTTCTCGCTCTTAACTCAAAAGCATTGGATGTTAGAGGACCTGTGGTTTGTATCAGTTTCAGAAGCAGAGTTGACCTAGATATGGTCCGTGTGTGTAGGAAACACGGATCTTTTGTTCTGAGCACTGTCATGTTTGCCGCCTTATTAGAGAATCTAGAAAGCAAGAGCGTGCTTCTTGCTATAAAGCAGAGTGTGTTTCATGGATGAGAACTGTGCTGTGTGTTTTCCTTCAGAAATGGAGTTAAATGCCAGGCTCTGTGTCTATTACAATCAAGCCTTCGTTTCGGGTATAAGAACTCACTTTCAGCTCAAACGAAGCTACATTGTTCACGAAGCTCACACGTTTTTCTCTTTTAACTGAGAAGCATTGGATGTTAGAGGACCTGTGGTTTGTATCAGTTTCAGAAGCAGAGTTGAACTAGCTATGGTCAATATGTGTAGGAAACACGGTTCTTTTGTTCTGAGCTCACTCACGTTTCCTGCCTTATTAGAGACTCTGGAAAGCAAGAGCGTGCTTCTTGCTTTAAAGAAGAGTGTTTTTCATGGAAGAGAACCGTGTTGTGTGTTTCCCTTCATAAACGGAGTTAAATGCCAGGCTCTGTGTCTTCCTACAAGCAAGACTTCGTTTCAGGTAAACGCACTCACTTTTCAGCTCAAAGGAAGCTACATAGTTCACGAAGCTCACACGTTTTTCTCTCTTAACTGAGAAGCATTGGATGTTAGAGGACCTGTGGTTTGTATCAGTTTCAGAAGCAGAGTTAAACTAGGTATGGTCCGTGTGTGTAGGAAACACGGTTCTTTTCTTCTGAGCACACTCACGTTTCCCGCCTTAATAGAGACTCTAGAAAGCAAGAGCGTGCTAATTGCACTAAAGCAGAGTGTGTTTCATGGATGAGCACTGTGCTGTGTGTTTCCTTTCAGAAACGGAGTTAAATGCCAGTCTGTGTCTTCCTACAAGCAAGACTTCGTTTCAAGTAAACTCACTCACTTTTTAGATCAAAAGAAGCAACATCGTTCACGAAGCTCACACGTTTCTCGCTCTTAACTCAAAAGCATTGGATGTTAGAGAACCTGTGGTTTGTATCAGATTCAGAAGCAGAGTTGAACTAGATATGTTCCGTGTGTGTAGGAAACACGGTTCTTTTGTTCTGAGCACAGTCATGTTTGCCGCCTTATTAGAGAATCTAGAAAGCAAGAGCGTGCTTCTTGCTCTAAAGCAGAGTGTGTTTCATGGATGAGAACTGTTCTGTGTTTTTCCCTTCAGAACCGGAGTACAATACAACGCTCTGTGTCTTCCTACAAGCAAGACTTCGTTTCAGGTAAACGCCCTCCCTTTTCAGCTCAAAGGAAGCTACATCATTCACGAAGCTCACACATTTCTTGCTCTTAACTGAAAAGCATTGGATGTTAGAGGACCTGTGGTTTTTATCAGTTTCAGAAGCAGAGTTGACCTAGATATGGTCCGTGTGTGTAGGAAACACGGATCTTTTGTTCTGAGCACTGTCATGTTTGCTGCCTTATTAGAGAATCTAGAAAGCAAGAGCGTGCTTCTTGCTGTAAAGCAGAGTGTGTTTCATGGATGAGAACTGTGCTGTGTGTTTCCCTTCAGAAACGGAGTTAAATGCCAGGTTCTTTGTATTTTACAATCAAGACTTCGTTTCGGGTATAAGAACTCACTATCATCTCAAACGAAGCTACATGGTTCACGAAGCTCTCACGTTTTTTGGTCTTAACTGAAAAGCATTGGATGTTAGAGGACCTGTGGTTTGTATCAGTTTCAGAAGCAGAGTTGAACTAGATATGGTCAATGTGTGTAGGAAACACGATTCTTTTGTTCTGAGCTCACGCACGTTTCCTGCCTTATTAGAGACTCTAGAAAGAAAGAGCCTGCTTCTTGCTCTAAAGCAGAGTGTGTTTCATAGATGAGAACTGTGCTGTGTTTTTCCCTTCAGAACCGGAGTTAAATGCCAGGCTCTGTGTCTTCCTACAACCAAGACGTCGTTTCAGGTAAACGCACTCACTTTTCAGTTCAAAGGAAGCTACATCGTTCACGAAGCTCACACGTTTCTCGCTCTTAACTCAAAAGCATTGGATGTTAGAGAACCTGTGGTTTGTATCAGTTTCAGAAGTGGAGTTGAACTAGATATGGTCCGTGTGTGTAGGAAAAACGGTTCTTTTGATCTGAGCACAGTCATGTTTGCCGCCTTATTAGAGAATCTAGAAAGCAAGAGCGTGCTTCTTGCTCTAAAGCAGAGTGTGTTTCATGGATGAGAACTGTGCTGTGTGTTTTCCTTCAGAAATGGAGTTAAATGCCAGGCTCTGTGTCTTTTACAATCAAGCCTTCGTTTCGCGTATAAGAACTCACTTTCAGCTCAAACGAAGCTACATCGTTCACGAAGCTCACACGTTTTTCTCTCTTAACTGAGAAGCATTGGATGTTAGAGGACCTGTGGTTTGTATCAGTTTCAGAAGCAGAGTTGAACTAGCTATGGTCAATATGTGTAGGAAACACGGTTCTTTTGTTCTGAGCTCACTCACGTTTCCTGCCTTATTAGAGACTCTGGAAAGCAAGAGCGTGCTTCTTGCTTTAAAGAAGAGTGTTTTTCATGGAAGAGAACCGTGTTGTGTGTTTCCCTTCATAAACGGAGTTAAATGCCAGGCTCTGTGTCTTCCTACAAGCAAGACTTCGTTTCAGGTAAACGCACTCACTTTTCAGCTCAAAGGAAGCTACATCGTTCACGAAGCTCACGCGTTTCTCGCTCTTAACTGAAAAGCATTGGATGTAGAGGACCTGTGGTTTTTATCAGTTTCAGAAGCAGAGTTGAACTAGATATTGTCCGTGTGTGTACGAAACACGGTTCTTTTGTTCTGAGCACACTCATGGTTCCCTCCTTATTAGAGACTCTATAAAGCAAGAGCGTGCTTCTTGCTCTAAAGCAGAGTGTGTTTCATGGATGAGAACTGTGCTGTGTGTTTCCCTTCAGAAACGGAGTTAAATGCCAGGCTCTGTGTCTTTTACGATCAAGACTTCGTTTCGGGTATAAGAACTCATTTTCAGCTCAAACGAAGCCACATGGTTCACAAAGCTCACACGTTTTTCTCTCTTAACTGAGAAGCATTGGATGTTAGAGGACCTGTGGTTTGTATCAGTTTCAGAAGCAGAGTTAAACTAGGTATTGTCCGTGTGTGTAGGAAACACGGTTCTTTTGTTCTGAGCACACTCACGTTTCCCGCCTTATTAGAGACTCTAGACAGCAAGAGCGTGCTTATTGCACTAATGCAGAGTGTGTTTCATGGATGAGCACTGTGCTGTGTGTTTTCCTTCAGAAACGGAATTAAATGCCAGTCTGTGTCTTCCTACAAGCAAGAATTCGTTTCAGGTAAACTCACTCACTTTTTAGATCAAAAGAAGCAACATCGTTCACGAAGCTCACACGTTTCTCGCTCTTAACTGAAAAGCATTAGATGTTAGAGGCCCTTTGGTTTCTATCAGTTTTAGAAGCAGATTGGAACTAGATATGGTCCGTGTGTGTAGGAAAGACGGTTGTTTTGTTATGACCACACTCAAGTTTCCTGCCTTATTAGAGAGTATGGAAAGCAAAAGCGTGCTTCTGGTTCTAAAGCAGAGTGTGTTTCATGGATGAGCACTGTGCTGTGTGTTTCCCTTCAGAAATGGAGTTAAATGCCAGGCTCTGTGTCTTTTACAATCAAGACTTCGTTTCGGTTATAAGAACTCACCTTCTCAAATGAAGGTACATCGTTGACGAAGCTCACACGTATTTAGCTCTTAACTGAGAAGCATTGGATGTTAGAGGACCTGTGGTTTGTATCAGTTTCAGAAGGAGAGTTGAACTAGGTATGGTCAATGTGTGTAGGAAACACGATTCTTTTGACTGAGCAAACGCACGTTTCCTGCCTTATTAGAGACTCTAGAAAGAAAGAGCATGCTTCTTGCTCTAGAGCAGAGTGTGTTTCATTGATGAGAACTGTGCTGTGTTTTTCCCTTCAGAACAGGAGTTAAATGCGAGGCTCTGTGTCGTCCTACAAGTACGACTTCGTTTCAGGTAAACGCACTCACTTTTCAGCTCAATGGAAGCTACATCGTTCACAGAGCTCACACGTTTCTCGCTCTTAACTGAAAGCATTGGATGTTAGAGGACCTGTGGTTTGTATCAGTTTCAGAATCAGAGTTGAACTAGGTATGTTCAGTGAGTGTAGGAAATACGGTTCTTTTGTTCAGAGCACACTCACGTTTCCCGCCTTATTAGAGACTCTAGAAAGCAAGAGCGTGCTTCTTGCTCTAAATCAGAGTGTGTTTCAGGGATGAGAACTGTGCTGTGTGTTTCCCTTCAGAAATGGAGTTAAATGCGAGGCTCTGTGTCGTCCTACAAGTAAGACTTCATTTCAGGTAAACGCACTCACTTTTCAGCTCAATGGAAGCTACATCGTTCACGAAGCTCACACGTTTCTCACTCTTAACTGAAAGCATTGGATTTTAGAGGACCTGTGGTTTGTATCAGTTTCAGAAGCAGAGTTAAACTAGGTATGGTCCGTGTGTGTAGGAAACACGGTTCTTTTCTTCTGAGCACACTCACGTTTCCCGCCTTAATAGAGACTCTAGAAAGCAAGAGCGTGCTTATTGCACTAAAGCAGAGTGTGTTTCATGGATGAGCACTGTGATGTGTGTTTTCCTTCAGAAACGGAATTAAATGCCAGTCTGTGTCTTCCTACAAGCAAGACTTCGTTTCAGGTAAACTCACTCACTTTTTAGATCAAAAGAATCAACATCGTTCACGAAGCTCACACGTTTCTCGCTCTTAACTGAAAAGCATTGGATGTTAGAGGCCCTTTGGTTTGTATCAGTTTCAGAAGCAGATTTGAACTAGATATGGTCCGTGTGTGTAGGAAAGACGGTTCTTTTGTTATGACCACACTCACGTTTCCTGCCTTATTAGAGAGTCTGGAAAGCAAAAGCGTGCTTCTGGCTCTAAAGCAGAGTGTGTTTCATGGATGAGCACTGTGCTGTGTGTTTCCCTTCAGAAACGGAGTTAAATGCCAGGCTCTGTGTCTTTTACAATCAAGACTTCGTTTCGGTTATAAGAACTCACCTTCAGCTCAAATGAAGGTACATCGTTGACGAAGCTCACACGTATTTAGCTCTTAACTGAGAAGCATTGGATGTTAGAGGAACTGTGGTTTGTATCAGTTTCAGAAGCAGAGTTGAACTAGATAGGGTCAATGTGTGTAGGAAACACGATTCTTTTGACTGAGCTCACGCACGTTTCCTGCCTTATTAGAGACTCTAGAAAGAAAGAGCATGCTTCTTGCTCTAAAGCAGAGTGTGTTTCATTGATGAGAACTGTGCTGTGTTTTTCCCTTCAGAACCGGAGTTAAATGCGAGGCTCTGTGTCGTCCTACAAGTACGACTTTGTTTCAGGTAAACACACTCACTTTTCAGCTCAATGGAAGCTACATCGTTCACGGAGCTCACACGTTTCTCGCTCTTAACTGAAAGCATTGGATGTTAGAGGACCTGTGGTTTGTATCAGTTTCAGAAGCAGTGTTGACCTAGATATGGACCGTGTGTGTAGGAAACACGGTTCTTTTGTTCGGAGCCCACTCACGTTTCCCGCCATATTAGATAATCTAGAAAGCAAGAGCATGCTTCTGGCTCTAAAGCAGGGTGTGTTTAATGGATGAGCACCGTGCTGTGTGTTTCCCTTCAGAAACGGAGTTCAATGCCAGGCTCTGTGTTTTCAAACAAGCAAGACTTCGTTTCAGGTAAACGCACTCACTTTTCAGCTCAAAGGAAGCTACATCGTTCAGGAAGCTCACACATTTCTCGCTCTTAACTCAAAAGCATTGGATGTTAGAGGCCCTGTGGTTTGTATCAGTTTCAGAAGCAGAGTTGACCTAGATATGGTCCGTGTGTGTAGGAAACACGGATCTTTTCTTCTGAGCACTGTTATGTTTGCCGACTTATTAGAGACTCTAGAAAGCAAGAGCGTGCTTCTGGCTCTAAAGTAGAGTGTGTTTCATGGATGAGATCTTTGCTGTGTATTTCCCTTCAGAAACGGAGTTAAATGCCAGGCTCTGTGTCTTCCTACAAGCAAGAGTTCGTTTCGGGTAAACGCACTCACTTTCAGCTCAAACGAAGCTGCATCTTTGAGGAAGCTCACACGTTTTTTGTTCTTAAGTGAGAAGCATTGGATGTTAGAGGACCTGTGGTTTGTATCAGTTTCAGAAGCAGAGTTGAACTAGATATGGTCCGTGTGTGTAGGAAACAGGGTTCTTTTGTTATGACCACACTCACGTTTCCCGCCTTATTAGAGACTCTAGAAAGCAAGAGCGTGCTTCTGGATCTAAAGCAGAGTGTGTTTCATGGATGAGCACTGTGCTGTGTGTTTCCCTTCAGAAACGGAGTTAAATGACAGGCTCTGTGTCTTTTACAATCAAGACTTCGTTTTGATTATAAGAACTCACTTTCAGCTCAAACAAAGCTACATCATTGACGAAGCTCACACATTTTTATCTCTTAACTGAGAAGCATTGGATGTTAGAGGACCTGTGGTTTGTATCAGTTTCAGAAGCAGAGTTGAACTAGATATGGTCAATGTGTGTAGGAAACACGGTTCTTTTGTTCTGAGCTCACGCACGTTTCCTGCCTTATTAGAGACTCTAAAGAAAGAACGAGCATGCTTCTTGCTCTAAAGCAGAGTGTGTTTCATGGATGAGAACTGTGCTGTGTGTTTCCCTTCAGAACCGGAGTTAAATGCCAGGCTCTGTGTCTTCCTACAAGCAAGACTTCGTTTCAAGTAAACACACTCAGTTTTCAGTTCAAAGGAAGCTACATCGTTCACGAAGCTCACACGTTTCTCGCTCTTAACTCAAAAGCATTGGATGTTAGAGGACCTGTTTTTTGTATCAGTTTGAGAAGCAGAGTTGAACTAGATATGGTCCGTGTGTGTAGGAAACACGGTTCTTTTTTCTGAGCACAGTCATGTTTGCAGCCTTATTAGAGAATCTAGAAACAAGAGCGTGCTTCTTGCTCTAAAGCAGAGTGTGTTTCATGGATGAGAACTGTGCTGTGTGTTTCCCTTCAGAAAAGGAGTTAAATGCCAGGCTCTGTGTCTTTTACAATCCAAACTTCGTTTCGGGTATAAGAACTCACTTTCAGCTCAAACGAAGCTACATCATTCACGAAGCTCACAACTTTTTCGCTCTTAACTGAAAAGCATTAGATGTTAGAGGACCTGTGGTTTGTGTCAGTTTCAGAAGCAGAGTTGAACCTGATCTGGTCCGTGAGTGTAGGAAACACGGTTCTTTTGTTTGGAGCACACTCACGTTTCCCACCTTATTAGAGACTCTGGAAAGCAAGAGCGTGCTTCTTGCTTTAAAGAAGAGTGTTTTTAATGGAAGAGAACCGTGTTGTGTGTTTCCCTTCATGAACGGAGTTAAATGCCAGACTCTGTGTCTTCCTACAAGCAAGACTTTGTTTCAGGTAAACGCACTCACTTTTCAGCTCAAAGGAAGCTACATCGTTCACGAAGCTCACACGTTTCTCGCTCTTAACTCAAAAGCATTGGATGTTAGAGGACCTGTGGTTTGTATCAGTTTCAGAAGCAGAGTTGAACTAGATATGGTCCGTGTGTGTAGGAAACACGGTTCTTTTGTTCTGAGCACACTAACGTTTCCCGTCTTACTAGAGACTCTAGAAAGCAAGAGCGTGCTTCTTGCTCTAAAGCAGAGTGTGTTTCATGGATCAGAACTGTGCTGTGTGTTTTGCTTCAGAAACGGAGTTAAATGCCAGGCTCTATGTCTTTTACAATCAAGATTTCGTTCGGGTAAACGCACTCACTATCATCTCAAAGGAAGCTTCATGTTTCACGAAACTCTCACGTTTTTCGCTCTTAACTGAAAAGCATTGGATGTTAGAGGACCTGTGGTTTGTATCAGTTTCAGAAGCAGAGTTGAAGTAGAAATGGTCAATGTGTGTAGGAAACAAGTTCTTTTGTTCTGAGCACACTCATGTTTCCTGCCTTATTAGAGACTCTAGAAAGCAATAGTGTGCTTCTTGCTTTAAAGCAGAGTGTGTTTCATGGATGAGAACTGTGCTGTGTGTTTCCCATCAGAAACGGAGTTAAATGCCAGTCTCTGTGTCTTCCTACAAGCAAGACTTCGTTTCAGGTAAACGCACTCACTTTTTAGATCAAAAGAAGCAACATCGTTCACGAAGCTCACACATTCCTTGCTCTTAACTGAAAAGCATTGGATGTTAGAGGACCTGTGGTTTGTATCAGTTTCAGAAGCAGAGTTGAACTAGATATGGACCGTGTGTGTAGGAAACATGGATCTTTTGTACTGAGCCCACTCATATTTCCCGCCTTATTAGAGACTCTAGAAAGCAAGAGCGTGCTTCTGGCTCTAAAGTAGAGTGTGTTTCATGGATGAGCACTGTGCTGTGTGTTTCCCTTCAGAAACGGAGTTAAATGCCAGGCTCTGTGTCTTCCTACAAGCAAGACTTCGTTTCAGGTAAACGCCCTCCCTTTTCAGCTCAAAGGAAGCTACATCATTCACGAAGCTCACACGTTTCTCGCTATTAACTGAAAATCATTGGATGTTAGAGGACCTGTGGTTTGTATCAGTTTCAGAAGCAGAGTTGAACTAGATATGGTCCGTGTGTGTAGGAAACACGGTTCTTTTGTTCTGAGCCCACTCACGTTTCCCGCCTTATTTGAGACTCTAGAAAGCAAGAGCGTGCTTCTGGCTCTAAAGCAGAGTGTGTTTCATGGAGGAGCACTGTGCTGTGTGTTTCCCTTCAGAAACGGAGTTAAATGACAGGCTCTGTGTCTTCCTACAAGCAAGACTTCGTTTCAGGTAAACGCCCTCCCTTTTCAGCTCAAAGGAAGCTACATCGTTCACGAAGCTCACACGTTTCTCGCTCTTAACTGAAAATCATTGGATGTTAGAGGACCTGTCGTTTTTATCAGTTTCAGAAGCAGAGTTGAACTTGATAAGGTCCGTGTGTGTAGGAAACACGGTTCTTTTGTTCTGAGCCCACTCACGTTTCCCTCCTTATTAGAGACTCTAGAAAGCAAGAGCGTGCTTATTGCACTAAAGCAGAGTGTGTTTCATGGATGAGCACTGTGATGTGTGTTTTCCTTCAGAAACGGAATTAAATGCCAGTCTGTGTCTTCCTACAAGCAAGACTTCGTTTCAGGTAAACTCACTCACTTTTTAGATCAAAAGAATCAACATCGTTCACGAAGCTCACACGTTTCACGCTCTTAACTGAAAAGCATTGGATGTTAGACGCCCTTTGGTTTGTATCAGTTTCAGAAGCAGATTTGAACTAGATATGGTCCGTGTGTGTAGGAAAGACGGTTCTTTTGTTATGACCACACTCACGTTTCCTGCCTTATTAGAGAGTCTGGAAAGCAAAAGCGTGCTTCTGGCTCTAAAGCAGAGTGTGTTTCATGGATGAGCACTGTGCTGTGTGTTTCCCTTCAGAAACGGAGTTAAATGCCAGGCTCTGTGTCTTTTACAATCAAGACTTCGTTTCGGTTATAAGAACTCACCTTCAGCTCAAATGAAGGTACATCGTTGACGAAGCTCACACGTATTTAGCTCTTAACTGAGAAGCATTGGATGTTAGAGGAACTGTGGTTTGTATCAGTTTCAGAAGCAGAGTTGAACTAGATATGGTCAATGTGTGTAGGAAACACGATTCTTTTGACTGAGCTCACGCACGTTTCCTGCCTTATTAGAGACTCTAGAAAGAAAGAGCATGCTTCTTGCTCTAAAGCAGAGTGTGTTTCATTGATGAGAACTGTGCTGTGTTTTTCCCTTCAGAACCGGAGTTAAATGCGAGGCTCTGTGTCGTCCTACAAGTACGACTTTGTTTCAGGTAAACGCACTCACTTTTCAGCTCAATGGAAGCTACATCGTTCACGGAGCTCACACGTTTCTCGCTCTTAACTGAAAGCATTGGATGTTAGAGGACCTGTGGTTTGTATCAGTTTCAGAAGCAGTGTTGACCTAGATATGGACCGTGTGTGTAGGAAACACGGTTCTTTTGTTCGGAGCCCACTCACGTTTCCCGCCATATTAGATAATCTAGAAAGCAAGAGCATGCTTCTGGCTCTAAAGCAGGGTGTGTTTAATGGATGAGCACCGTGCTGTGTGTTTCCCTTCAGAAACGGAGTTCAATGCCAGGCTCTGTGTTTTCAAACAAGCAAGACTTCGTTTCAGGTAAACGCACTCACTTTTCAGCTCAAAGGAAGCTACATCGTTCAGGAAGCTCACACATTTCTCGCTCTTAACTCAAAAGCATTGGATGTTAGAGGCCCTGTGGTTTGTATCAGTTTCAGAAGCAGAGTTGACCTAGATATGGTCCGTGTGTGTAGGAAACACGGATCTTTTCTTCTGAGCACTGTTATGTTTGCCGACTTATTAGAGACTCTAGAAAGCAAGAGCGTGCTTCTGGCTCTAAAGTAGAGTGTGTTTCATGGATGAGATCTTTGCTGTGTATTTCCCTTCAGAAACGGAGTTAAATGCCAGGCTCTGTGTCTTCCTACAAGCAAGAGTTCGTTTCGGGTAAACGCACTCACTTTCAGCTCAAACGAAGCTGCATCTTTGAGGAAGCTCACACGTTTTTTGTTCTTAAGTGAGAAGCATTGGATGTTAGAGGACCTGTGGTTTGTATCAGTTTCAGAAGCAGAGTTGAACTAGATATGGTCCGTGTGTGTAGGAAACACGGTTCTTTTTTCTGAGCACAGTCATGTTTGCAGCCTTATTAGAGAATCTAGAAACAAGAGCGTGCTTCTTGCTCTAAAGCAGAGTGTGTTTCATGGATGAGAACTGTGCTGTGTGTTTCCCTTCAGAAAAGGAGTTAAATGCCAGGCTCTGTGTCTTTTACAATCCAAACTTCGTTTCGGGTATAAGAACTCACTTTCAGCTCAAACGAAGCTACATCATTCACGAAGCTCACAACTTTTTCGCTCTTAACTGAAAAGCATTAGATGTTAGAGGACCTGTGGTTTGTGTCAGTTTCAGAAGCAGAGTTGAACCTGATCTGGTCCGTGAGTGTAGGAAACACGGTTCTTTTGTTTGGAGCACACTCACGTTTCCCACCTTATTAGAGACTCTGGAAAGCAAGAGCGTGCTTCTTGCTTTAAAGAAGAGTGTTTTTAATGGAAGAGAACCGTGTTGTGTGTTTCCCTTCATGAACGGAGTTAAATGCCAGACTCTGTGTCTTCCTACAAGCAAGACTTTGTTTCAGGTAAACGCACTCACTTTTCAGCTCAAAGGAAGCTACATCGTTCACGAAGCTCACACGTTTCTCGCTCTTAACTCAAAAGCATTGGATGTTAGAGGACCTGTGGTTTGTATCAGTTTCAGAAGCAGAGTTGAACTAGATATGGTCCGTGTGTGTAGGAAACACGGTTCTTTTGTTCTGAGCACACTAACGTTTCCCGTCTTACTAGAGACTCTAGAAAGCAAGAGCGTGCTTCTTGCTCTAAAGCAGAGTGTGTTTCATGGATCAGAACTGTGCTGTGTGTTTCGCTTCAGAAACGGAGTTAAATGCCAGGCTCTATGTCTTTTACAATCAAGATTTCGTTCGGGTAAACGCACTCACTATCATCTCAAAGGAAGCTTCATGTTTCACGAAACTCTCACGTTTTTCGCTCTTAACTGAAAAGCATTGGATGTTAGAGGACCTGTGGTTTGTATCAGTTTCAGAAGCAGAGTTGAAGTAGAAATGGTCAATGTGTGTAGGAAACAAGTTCTTTTGTTCTGAGCACACTCATGTTTCCTGCCTTATTAGAGACTCTAGAAAGCAATAGTGTGCTTCTTGCTTTAAAGCAGAGTGTGTTTCATGGATGAGAACTGTGCTGTGTGTTTCCCATCAGAAACGGAGTTAAATGCCAGTCTCTGTGTCTTCCTACAAGCAAGACTTCGTTTCAGGTAAACGCACTCACTTTTTAGATCAAAAGAAGCAACATCGTTCACGAAGCTCACACATTCCTTGCTCTTAACTGAAAAGCATTGGATGTTAGAGGACCTGTGGTTTGTATCAGTTTCAGAAGCAGAGTTGAACTAGATATGGACCGTGTGTGTAGGAAACATGGATCTTTTGTACTGAGCCCACTCATATTTCCCGCCTTATTAGAGACTCTAGAAAGCAAGAGCGTGCTTCTGGCTCTAAAGTAGAGTGTGTTTCATGGATGAGCACTGTGCTGTGTGTTTCCCTTCAGAAACGGAGTTAAATGCCAGGCTCTGTGTCTTCCTACAAGCAAGACTTCGTTTCAGGTAAACGCCCTCCCTTTTCAGCTCAAAGGAAGCTACATCATTCACGAAGCTCACACGTTTCTCGCTATTAACTGAAAATCATTGGATGTTAGAGGACCTGTGGTTTGTATCAGTTTCAGAAGCAGAGTTGAACTAGATATGGTCCATGTGTGTAGGAAACACGGTTCTTTTGTTCTGAGCCCACTCACGTTTCCCGCCTTATTTGAGACTCTAGAAAGCAAGAGCGTGCTTCTGGCTCTAAAGCAGAGTGTGTTTCATGGAGGAGCACTGTGCTGTGTGTTTCCCTTCAGAAACGGAGTTAAATGACAGGCTCTGTGTCTTCCTACAAGCAAGACTTCGTTTCAGGTAAACGCCCTCCCTTTTCAGCTCAAAGGAAGCTACATCATTCACGAAGCTCACACGTTTCTCGCTATTAACTGAAAATCATTGGATGTTAGAGGACCTGTGGTTTGTATCAGTTTCAGAAGCAGAGTTGAACTTGATAAGGTCCGTGTGTGTAGGAAACACGGTTCTTTTGTTCTGAGCCCACTCACGTTTCCCTCCTTATTAGAGACTCTAGAAAGCAAGAGCGTGCTTATTGCACTAAAGCAGAGTGTGTTTCATGGATGAGCACTGTGATGTGTGTTTTCCTTCAGAAACGGAATTAAATGCCAGTCTGTGTCTTCCTACAAGCAAGACTTCGTTTCAGGTAAACTCACTCACTTTTTAGATCAAAAGAATCAACATCGTTCACGAAGCTCACACGTTTCACGCTCTTAACTGAAAAGCATTGGATGTTAGACGCCCTTTGGTTTGTATCAGTTTCAGAAGCAGATTTGAACTAGATATGGTCCGTGTGTGTAGGAAAGACGGTTCTTTTGTTATGACCACACTCACGTTTCCTGCCTTATTAGAGAGTCTGGAAAGCAAAAGCGTGCTTCTGGCTCTAAAGCAGAGTGTGTTTCATGGATGAGCACTGTGCTGTGTGTTTCCCTTCAGAAACGGAGTTAAATGCCAGGCTCTGTGTCTTTTACAATCAAGACTTCGTTTCGGTTATAAGAACTCACCTTCAGCTCAAATGAAGGTACATCGTTGACGAAGCTCACACGTATTTAGCTCTTAACTGAGAAGCATTGGATGTTAGAGGAACTGTGGTTTGTATCAGTTTCAGAAGCAGAGTTGAACTAGATATGGTCAATGTGTGTAGGAAACACGATTCTTTTGACTGAGCTCACGCACGTTTCCTGCCTTATTAGAGACTCTAGAAAGAAAGAGCATGCTTCTTGCTCTAAAGCAGAGTGTGTTTCATTGATGAGAACTGTGCTGTGTTTTTCCCTTCAGAACCGGAGTTAAATGCGAGGCTCTGTGTCGTCCTACAAGTACGACTTTGTTTCAGGTAAACGCACTCACTTTTCAGCTCAATGGAAGCTACATCGTTCACGGAGCTCACACGTTTCTCGCTCTTAACTGAAAGCATTGGATGTTAGAGGACCTGTGGTTTGTATCAGTTTCAGAAGCAGTGTTGACCTAGATATGGACCGTGTGTGTAGGAAACACGGTTCTTTTGTTCGGAGCCCACTCACGTTTCCCGCCATATTAGATAATCTAGAAAGCAAGAGCATGCTTCTGGCTCTAAAGCAGGGTGTGTTTAATGGATGAGCACCGTGCTGTGTGTTTCCCTTCAGAAACGGAGTTCAATGCCAGGCTCTGTGTTTTCAAACAAGCAAGACTTCGTTTCAGGTAAACGCACTCACTTTTCAGCTCAAAGGAAGCTACATCGTTCAGGAAGCTCACACATTTCTCGCTCTTAACTCAAAAGCATTGGATGTTAGAGGCCCTGTGGTTTGTATCAGTTTCAGAAGCAGAGTTGACCTAGATATGGTCCGTGTGTGTAGGAAACACGGATCTTTTCTTCTGAGCACTGTTATGTTTGCCGACTTATTAGAGACTCTAGAAAGCAAGAGCGTGCTTCTGGCTCTAAAGTAGAGTGTGTTTCATGGATGAGATCTTTGCTGTGTATTTCCCTTCAGAAACGGAGTTAAATGCCAGGCTCTGTGTCTTCCTACAAGCAAGAGTTCGTTTCGGGTAAACGCACTCACTTTCAGCTCAAACGAAGCTGCATCTTTGAGGAAGCTCACACGTTTTTTGTTCTTAAGTGAGAAGCATTGGATGTTAGAGGACCTGTGGTTTGTATCAGTTTCAGAAGCAGAGTTGAACTAGATATGGTCCGTGTGTGTAGGAAACACGGTTCTTTTGTTATGACCACACTCACGTTTCCCGCCTTATTAGAGACTCTAGAAAGCAAGAGCGTGCTTCTGGATCTAAAGCAGAGTGTGTTTCATGGATGAGCACTGTGCTGTGTGTTTCCCTTCAGAAACGGAGTTAAATGACAGGCTCTGTGTCTTTTACAATCAAGACTTCGTTTTGATTATAAGAACTCACTTTCAGCTCAAACAAAGCTACATCATTGACGAAGCTCACACATTTTTATCTCTTAACTGAGAAGCATTGGATGTTAGAGGACCTGTGGTTTGTATCAGTTTCAGAAGCAGAGTTGAACTAGATATGGTCAATGTGTGTAGGAAACACGGTTCTTTTGTTCTGAGCTCACGCACGTTTCCTGCCTTATTAGAGACTCTAAAGAAAGAACGAGCATGCTTCTTGCTCTAAAGCAGAGTGTGTTTCATGGATGAGAACTGTGCTGTGTGTTTCCCTTCAGAACCGGAGTTAAATGCCAGGCTCTGTGTCTTCCTACAAGCAAGACTTCGTTTCAAGTAAACACACTCAGTTTTCAGTTCAAAGGAAGCTACATCGTTCACGAAGCTCACACGTTTCTCGCTCTTAACTCAAAAGCATTGGATGTTAGAGGACCTGTTTTTTGTATCAGTTTGAGAAGCAGAGTTGAACTAGATATGGTCCGTGTGTGTAGGAAACACGGTTCTTTTTTCTGAGCACAGTCATGTTTGCAGCCTTATTAGAGAATCTAGAAACAAGAGCGTGCTTCTTGCTCTAAAGCAGAGTGTGTTTCATGGATGAGAACTGTGCTGTGTGTTTCCCTTCAGAAAAGGAGTTAAATGCCAGGCTCTGTGTCTTTTACAATCCAAACTTCGTTTCGGGTATAAGAACTCACTTTCAGCTCAAACGAAGCTACATCATTCACGAAGCTCACAACTTTTTCGCTCTTAACTGAAAAGCATTAGATGTTAGAGGACCTGTGGTTTGTGTCAGTTTCAGAAGCAGAGTTGAACCTGATCTGGTCCGTGAGTGTAGGAAACACGGTTCTTTTGTTTGGAGCACACTCACGTTTCCCACCTTATTAGAGACTCTGGAAAGCAAGAGCGTGCTTCTTGCTTTAAAGAAGAGTGTTTTTAATGGAAGAGAACCGTGTTGTGTGTTTCCCTTCATGAACGGAGTTAAATGCCAGACTCTGTGTCTTCCTACAAGCAAGACTTTGTTTCAGGTAAACGCACTCACTTTTCAGCTCAAAGGAAGCTACATCGTTCACGAAGCTCACGCGTTTCTCGCTCTTAACTCAAAAGCATTGGATGTTAGAGGACCTGTGGTTTGTATCAGTTTCAGAAGCAGAGTTGAACTAGATATGGTCCGTGTGTGTAGGAAACATGGTTCTTTTGTTCTGAGCACACTAACGTTTCCCGTCTTACTAGAGACTCTAGAAAGCAAGAGCGTGCTTCTTGCTCTAAAGCAGAGTGTGTTTCATGGATCAGAACTGTGCTGTGTGTTTCGCTTCAGAAACGGAGTTAAATGCCAGGCTCTATGTCTTTTACAATCAAGATTTCGTTCGGGTAAACGCACTCACTATCATCTCAAAGGAAGCTTCATGTTTCACGAAACTCTCACGTTTTTCGCTCTTAACTGAAAAGCATTGGATGTTAGAGGACCTGTGGTTTGTATCAGTTTCAGAAGCAGAGTTGAAGTAGAAATGGTCAATGTGTGTAGGAAACAAGTTCTTTTGTTCTGAGCACACTCATGTTTCCTGCCTTATTAGAGACTCTAGAAAGCAATAGTGTGCTTCTTGCTTTAAAGCAGAGTGTGTTTCATGGATGAGAACTGTGCTGTGTGTTTCCCATCAGAAACGGAGTTAAATGCCAGTCTCTGTGTCTTCCTACAAGCAAGACTTCGTTTCAGGTAAACGCACTCACTTTTTAGATCAAAAGAAGCAACATCGTTCACGAAGCTCACACATTCCTTGCTCTTAACTGAAAAGCATTGGATGTTAGAGGACCTGTGGTTTGTATCAGTTTCAGAAGCAGAGTTGAACTAGATATGGACCGTGTGTGTAGGAAACATGGATCTTTTGTACTGAGCCCACTCATATTTCCCGCCTTATTAGAGACTCTAGAAAGCAAGAGCGTGCTTCTGGCTCTAAAGTAGAGTGTGTTTCATGGATGAGCACTGTGCTGTGTGTTTCCCTTCAGAAACGGAGTTACATGCCAGGCTCTGTGTCTTCCTACAAGCAAGACTTCGTTTCAGGTAAACGCCCTCCCTTTTCAGCTCAAAGGAAGCTACATCATTCACGAAGCTCACACGTTTCTCGCTATTAACTGAAAATCATTGGATGTTAGAGGACCTGTGGTTTGTATCAGTTTCAGAAGCAGAGTTGAACTAGATATGGTCCGTGTGTGTAGGAAACACGGTTCTTTTGTTCTGAGCCCACTCACGTTTCCCGCCTTATTTGAGACTCTAGAAAGCAAGAGCGTGCTTCTGGCTCTAAAGCAGAGTGTGTTTCATGGAGGAGCACTGTGCTGTGTGTTTCCCTTCAGAAACGGAGTTAAATGACAGGCTCTGTGTCTTCCTACAAGCAAGACTTCGTTTCAGGTAAACGCCCTCCCTTTTCAGCTCAAAGGAAGCTACATCGTTCACGAAGCTCACACGTTTCTCGCTCTTAACTGAAAATCATTGGATGTTAGAGGACCTGTCGTTTTTATCAGTTTCAGAAGCAGAGTTGAACTTGATAAGGTCCGTGTGTGTAGGAAACACGGTTCTTTTGTTCTGAGCCCACTCACGTTTCCCTCCTTATTAGAGACTCTAGAAAGCAAGAGCGTGCTTATTGCACTAAAGCAGAGTGTGTTTCATGGATGAGCACTGTGATGTGTGTTTTCCTTCAGAAACGGAATTAAATGCCAGTCTGTGTCTTCCTACAAGCAAGACTTCGTTTCAGGTAAACTCACTCACTTTTTAGATCAAAAGAATCAACATCGTTCACGAAGCTCACACGTTTCACGCTCTTAACTGAAAAGCATTGGATGTTAGACGCCCTTTGGTTTGTATCAGTTTCAGAAGCAGATTTGAACTAGATATGGTCCGTGTGTGTAGGAAAGACGGTTCTTTTGTTATGACCACACTCACGTTTCCTGCCTTATTAGAGAGTCTGGAAAGCAAAAGCGTGCTTCTGGCTCTAAAGCAGAGTGTGTTTCATGGATGAGCACTGTGCTGTGTGTTTCCCTTCAGAAACGGAGTTAAATGCCAGGCTCTGTGTCTTTTACAATCAAGACTTCGTTTCGGTTATAAGAACTCACCTTCAGCTCAAATGAAGGTACATCGTTGACGAAGCTCACACGTATTTAGCTCTTAACTGAGAAGCATTGGATGTTAGAGGAACTGTGGTTTGTATCAGTTTCAGAAGCAGAGTTGAACTAGATATGGTCAATGTGTGTAGGAAACACGATTCTTTTGACTGAGCTCACGCACGTTTCCTGCCTTATTAGAGACTCTAGAAAGAAAGAGCATGCTTCTTGCTCTAAAGCAGAGTGTGTTTCATTGATGAGAACTGTGCTGTGTTTTTCCCTTCAGAACCGGAGTTAAATGCGAGGCTCTGTGTCGTCCTACAAGTACGACTTTGTTTCAGGTAAACGCACTCACTTTTCAGCTCAATGGAAGCTACATCGTTCACGGAGCTCACACATTTCTCGCTCTTAACTGAAAGCATTGGATGTTAGAGGACCTGTGGTTTGTATCAGTTTCAGAAGCAGTGTTGACCTAGATATGGACCGTGTGTGTAGGAAACACGGTTCTTTTGTTCGGAGCCCACTCACGTTTCCCGCCATATTAGATAATCTAGAAAGCAAGAGCATGCTTCTGGCTCTAAAGCAGGGTGTGTTTAATGGATGAGCACCGTGCTGTGTGTTTCCCTTCAGAAACGGAGTTCAATGCCAGGCTCTGTGTTTTCAAACAAGCAAGACTTCGTTTCAGGTAAACGCACTCACTTTTCAGCTCAAAGGAAGCTACATCGTTCAGGAAGCTCACACATTTCTCGCTCTTAACTCAAAAGCATTGGATGTTAGAGGCCCTGTGGTTTGTATCAGTTTCAGAAGCAGAGTTGACCTAGATATGGTCCGTGTGTGTAGGAAACACGGATCTTTTCTTCTGAGCACTGTTATGTTTGCCGACTTATTAGAGACTCTAGAAAGCAAGAGCGTGCTTCTGGCTCTAAAGTAGAGTGTGTTTCATGGATGAGATCTTTGCTGTGTATTTCCCTTCAGAAACGGAGTTAAATGCCAGGCTCTGTGTCTTCCTACAAGCAAGAGTTCCTTTCGGGTAAACGCACTCACTTTCAGCTCAAACGAAGCTGCATCTTTGAGGAAGCTCACACGTTTTTTGTTCTTAAGTGAGAAGCATTGGATGTTAGAGGACCTGTGGTTTGTATCAGTTTCAGAAGCAGAGTTGAACTAGATATGGTCCGTGTGTGTAGGAAACACGGTTCTTTTGTTATGACCACACTCACGTTTCCCGCCTTATTAGAGACTCTAGAAAGCAAGAGCGTGCTTCTGGATCTAAAGCAGAGTGTGTTTCATGGATGAGCACTGTGCTGTGTGTTTCCCTTCAGAAACGGAGTTAAATGACAGGCTCTGTGTCTTTTACAATCAAGACTTCGTTTTGATTATAAGAACTCACTTTCAGCTCAAACGAAGCTACATCATTGACGAAGCTCACACATTTTTATCTCTTAACTGAGAAGCATTGGAAGTTAGAGGACCTGTGGTTTGTATCAGTTTCAGAAGCAGAGTTGAACTAGATATGGTCAATGTGTGTAGGAAACACGGTTCTTTTGTTCTGAGCTCACGCACGTTTCCTGCCTTATTAGAGACTCTAAAGAAAGAACGAGCATGCTTCTTGCTCTAAAGCAGAGTGTGTTTCATGGATGAGAACTGTGCTGTGTGTTTCCCTTCAGAACCGGAGTTAAATGCCAGGCTCTGTGTCTTCCTACAAGCAAGACTTCGTTTCAAGTAAACACACTCAGTTTTCAGTTCAAAGGAAGCTACATCGTTTACGAAGCTCACACGTTTCTCGCTCTTAACTCAAAAGCATGGGATGTTAGAGGACCTGTTTTTTGTATCAGTTTGAGAAGCAGAGTTGAACTTGATATGGTCCGTGTGTGTAGGAAACACGGTTCTTTTTTCTGAGCACAGTCATGTTTGCAGCCTTATTAGAGAATCTAGAAAGCAAGAGCGTGCTTCTTGCTCTAAAACAGAGTGTGTTTCATGGATGAGAACTGTGCTGTGTGTTTCCCTTCAGACAAGGAGTTAAATGCCAGGCTCTGTGTCTTTTCCAATCCAAACTTCGTTTTGGGTATAAGAACTCACTTTCAGCTCAAACGAAGCTACATCATTCACGAAGCTCACAACTTTTTCGCTCTTAACTGAAAAGCATTAGATGTTAGAGGACCTGTGGTTTGTGTCAGTTTCAGAAGCAGAGTTGAACCTGATATGGATCGTGAGTGTAGGAAACACGGTTCTTTTGTTTGGAGCACACTCACGTTTCCCACCTTATTAGAGACTCTGGAAAGCAAGAGCGTGCTTCTTGCTTTAAAGAAGAGTGTTTTTAATGGAAGAGAACCGTGTTGTGTGTTTCCCTTCATGAACGGAGTTAAATGCCAGACTCTGTGTCTTCCTACAAGCAAGACTTTGTTTCAGGTAAACGCACTCACTTTTCAGCTCAAAGTAAGCTACATCGTTCACGAAGCTCACACGTTTCTCACTCTTAACTCAAAAGCATTGGATGTTAGAGGACCTGTGGTTTGTATCAGTTTCAGAAGCAGAGTTGAACTAGATATGGTCCGTGTGTGTAGGAAACACGGTTCTTTTGTTCTGAGCACACTAACGTTTCCCGTCTTATTAGAGACTCTATAAAGCAAGAGCGTGCTTCTTGCTCTAAAGCAGAGTGTGTTTCATGGATCAGAACTGTGCTGTGTGTTTCGCTTCAGAAACGGAGTTAAATGCCAGGCTCTATGTCTTTTACAATCAAGATTTCGTTCGGGTAAACGCACTCACTATCATCTCAAAGGAAGCTTCATGTTTCACGAAGCTCTCACGTTTTTCGCTCTTAACTGAAAAGCATTGGATGTTAGAGGACCTGTGGTTTGTATCAGTTTCAGAAGCAGAGTTGAAGTAGAAATGGTCAATGTGTGTAGGAAACAAGTTCTTTTGTTCTGAGCACACTCATGTTTCCTGCCTTATTAGAGACTCTAGAAAGCAATAGTGTGCTTCTTGCTTTAAAGCAGAGTGTGTTTCATGGGTGAGAACTGTGCTGTGTGTTTCCCATCAGAAACGGAGTTAAATGCCAGTCTCTGTGTCTTCCTACAAGCAAGACTTCGTTTCAGGTAAACGCACTCACTTTTTAGATCAAAAGAAGCAACATCGTTCACGAAGCTCACACATTCCTTGCTCTTAACTGAAAAGCATTGGATGTTAGAGGACCTGTGGTTTGTATCAGTTTCAGAAGCAGAGTTGAACTAGATATGGACCGTGTGTGTAGGAAACATGGATCTTTTGTTCTGAGCCCACTCACGTTTCCCGCCTTATTTGAGACTCTAGAAAGCAAGAGCGTGCTTCTGGCTCTAAAGCAGAGTGTGTTTCATGGAGGAGCACTGTGCTGTGTGTTTCCCTTCAGAAACGGAGTTAAATGCCAGTCTGTGTCTTCCTACAAGCAAGACTTCGTTTCAAGTAAACTCACTCACTTTTTAGATCAAAAGAAGCAACATCGTTCACGAAACTCACACGTTTCTCGCTCTTAACCTAAAAGCATTGGATGTTAGAGGCCCTTTGGTTTGTATCAGTTTCTGAAGCAGATTTGAACTAGATATGGTCCGTGTGTGTAGGAAAGACGGTTCTTTTGTTATGACCACACTCATGTTTCCTGCCTTATTAGAGAGTCTGGAAAGCAAAAGCGTGCTTCTGGCTCTAAAGCAGAGTGTGTTTCATGGATGAGCACTGTGCTGTGTATTTCCCTTCAGAAACGGAGTTAAATGCCAGGCTCTGTGTCTTTTACAATCAAGACTTCGTTTCGGTTATAAGAACTCACCTTCAGGTCAAATGAAGGTACATTGTTGACGAAGCTCACACGTATTTAGCTCTTAACTGAGAAGCATTGGATGTTAGAGGACCTGTGGTTTGTATAAGTTTCAGAAGCAGAGTAGACCTAGATATGGTCCTTGGTGTAGGAAACACGGTTCTTTGTTCTGCACCCACTCACGTTTACTGCCTTATTAGAGAATCTAGAATGCAAGAGCATGCTTCTTGCTCTAAAGCAGAGTGTGTTTCATGGATGAGAACTGTGCTGTGTTCTTCCCTTCAGAACCGGAGTTCAATGCACCGCTCTGTGTCTTCCTACAAGCAAAACTTCGTTTTAGGTAAACGCCCTCCCTTTTCAGCTCAAAGGAAGCTACATCGTTCACAAAGCTCACACGTTTCTCGCTCTTAACTGAAAATCATTGGATGTTAGAGGACCTGTCGTTTTTATCAGTTTCAGAAGCAGAGTTGAACTTGATATGGTCCGTGTGTGTAGGAAACACGGTTCTTTTGTTCTGAGCCCACTCACGTTTCCCTTCTTATTAGAGATTCTAGAAAGCAAGAGCGTGCTTATTGCACTAAAGCAGAGTGTGTTTCATGGATGAGCACTGTGATGTGTGTTTTCCTTCAGAAACGGAATTAAATGCCAGTCTGTGTCTTCCTACAAGCAAGACTTCGTTTCAGGTAAACTCACTCACTTTTTAGATCAAAAGAATCAACATCGTTCACGAAGCTCACACGTTTCTTGCTCTTAACTGAAAAGCATTGGATGTTAGAGGCCCTTGGTGTGTATCAGTTTCAGAAGCAGATTTGAACTAGATATGGTCCGTGTGTGTAGGAAAGACGGTTCTTTTGTTATGACCACACTCACGTTTCCTGCCTTATTAGAGAGTCTGGAAAGCAAAAGCGTGCTTCTGGCTCTAAAGCAGAGTGTGTTTCATGGATGAGCACTGTGCTGTGTGTTTCCCTTCAGAAACGGAGTTAAATGCCAGGCTCTGTGTCTTTTACAATCAAGACTTCGTTTCGGTTATAAGAACTCACCTTCAGCTCAAATGAAGGTACATCGTTGACGAAGCTCACACGTATTTAGCTCTTAACTGAGAAGCATTGGATGTTAGAGGAACTGTGGTTTGTATCAGTTTCAGAAGCTGAGTTGAACTAGATATGGTCCGTGTGTGTAGGAAACACGGTTCTTTTGTTCTGTGCCCACTCATGTTTCCCGCCTTATTAGAGAATCTAGAAAGCAAGAGCATGCTTCTTGCTCTAAAGCAGAGTGTGTTTCATGGATGAGAACTGTGCTGTGTTTTTCCCTTCAGAACCGGAGTTCAATGCAACGCTCTGTGTCTTCCTACAAGCAAGACTTCGTTTCAGGTAAACGCCCTCCCTTTTCAGCACAAAGGAAGCTACATCATTCACGAAGCTCACACGTTTCTCGCTCTTAACTGAGAAGCATTGGATGTTAGAGGACCTGTGGTTTTTATCAGTTTCAGAAGCAGAGTTGAAATAGATATTGTCCGTGTGTGTAGGAAACACGATTCTTTTGTTCTGAGCACACTCATGGTTCCCTCGTTATTAGAGACTCTATAAAGCAAGAGCATGCTTCTTGCTCTAAAGCAGAGTGTGTTTCAT
Organism: Onychomys arenicola; assembly: GCA_949786405.1. NCBI lineage: Eukaryota > Metazoa > Chordata > Mammalia > Rodentia > Cricetidae > Onychomys > Onychomys arenicola. Next base: position 4,699,028 of record CATKUM010000015.1, on the reverse strand, counting down.
GGATGAGAACTGTGCTGTGTGTTTCCCTTCAGAAACGGAGTTCAATCCCAGGCTCTGTGTCTCTTACAATCAAGCCTTCGTTTCAGGTATAAGAACTCACTTTCAGCTCAAACGAAGCTACATCGTTCACGAAGCTCACATGTTTTTCTCTCTTAACTGAGAAGCATTGGATGTTAGAGGACCTGTGGTTTGTATCAGTTTCAGAAGCAGAGTTGAACTAGCTATGGTCAATGTGTGTAGGATACACGGTTCTTTTGTTCTGAGCTCACTCACTTTTCCTGCCTTATTAGAGACTCTGGAAAGCAAGAGCGTGCTTCTTGCTTTAAAGAAGAGTGTTTTTCATGGAAGAGAACCGTGTTGTGTGTTTCCCTTCATAAACGGAGTTAAATGCCAGGCTCTGTGTCTTCCTACAAGCAAGACTTCGTTTCAGGTAAACGCACTCACTTTTCAGCTCAAAGTAAGCTACATCGTTCACGAAGCTCACGCGTTTCTAGCTCTTAACTGAAAAGCATTGGATGTTAGAGGACCTGTGGTTTTTATCAGTTTCAGAAGCAGAGTTGAACTAGATATTTTCCGTGTGTGTAGGAAACACGGTTCTTTTGTTCTGAGCACACTCATGGTTCCCTCGTTATTAGAGACTCTATAAAGCAAGAGCCTGCTTCTTGCTCTAAAGCAGAGTGTGTTTCATGGATGAGAACTGTGCTGTGTGTTTCCCTTCAGAAACGGAGTTAAATGCCAGGCTCTGTGTCTTTTACAATCAAGACTTCGTTTCGGGTATAAGAACTCACTTTCAGCTCAAACGAAGCTACATGGTTCACAAAGCTCACACGTTTTTCTCTCTTAACTGAGAAGCATTGGATGTTAGAGGACCTGTGGTTTGTATCAGTTTCAGAAGCAGAGTTTAACTAGATATGATCCATGTGTGTAGGAAACACGGTTCTTTTGTTCTGAGCACACTCACGTTACCCGCCTTATTTGAACTCTAGAAAGCAAGAGCATGCTTCTGGCTCTAAAGCAGGGTGTGTTTAATGGATGAGCAACGTGCTGTGTGTTTCCCTCCAGAAACGGAATTAAATGCCAGTCTGTGTCTTCCTACAAGCAAGACTTCGTTTCAGGTAAACGCACTCACTTTTCAGCTCAAAGGAAGCTACATCGTTCACGAAGCTCACACGTTTCTCGCTCTTAACTCAAAAGCATTGGATGTTAGAGGACCTGTGGTTTGTATCAGTTTCAGAAGCAGAGTTGACCTAGATATGGTCCGTGTGTGTAGGAAACACGGATCTTTTGTTCTGAGCACTGTCATGTTTGCCGCCTTATTAGAGAATCTAGAAAGCAAGAGCGTGCTTCTTGCTCTAAAGCAGAGTGTGTTTCATGGATGAGAACTGTGCTGTGTGTTTCCCTTGAGAAACGGAGTTAAATGCCAGGCTCTTTGTCTTTTACAATCAAGACTTCGTTTCGGGTAAACGCACTCACTATCATCTCAAACGAAGCTACATTGTTCACGAAGCTCTAACGTGTTTTGGTCTTAACTGAAAAGCATTGGATGTTAGAGGACCTGTGGTTTGTATCAGTTTCAGAAGCAGAGTTGAACTAGATATGGTCAATGTGTGTAGGAAACACGATTCTTTTGTTCTGAGCTCACGCACGTTTCCTGCCTTATTAGAGACTCTAGAAAGAAAGAGCATGCTTCTTGCTCTAAAGCAGAGTGTGTTTCATGGATGAGAATTGTGCTGTGTGTTTCCCTTCAGAACCGGAGTTAAATGCCAGGCTCTGTGTCTTCCTACAAGCAAGACTTCGTTTCAGGTAAACGCACTCACTTTTCAGTTCAAATGAAGCTACATCGTTCACGAAGCTCACACGTTTCTCGCTCTTAACTCAAAAGCATTGGATGTTAGAGAACCTGTGGTTTGTATCAGATTCAGAAGCAGAGTTGAACTAGATATGGTCCGTGTGTGTAGGAAACACGATTCTTTTGTTCTGAGCACAGTCATGTTTGCTGCTTTATTAGAGAATCTAGAAAGCAAGAGCGTGCTTCTTGCTCTAAAGCAGAGTGTGTTTCATGGATGATAACTGTGCTGTGTGTTTTCCTTCAGAAATGGAGTTAAATGCCAGGCTCTGTGTCTATTACAATCAAGCCTTCGTTTCGGGTATAAGAACTCACTTTCAGCTCAAACGAAGCTACATCGTTCACGAAGCTCACACGTTTTTCTCTCTTAACTGAGAAGCATTGGATGTTAGAGGACCTGTGGTTTGTATCAGTTTCAGAAGCAGAGTTGAACTAGCTATGGTCAATATGTGTAGGAAACACGGTTCTTTTGTTCTGAGCTCACTCACGTTTCCTGCCTTATTAGAGACTCTGGAAAGCAAGAGCGTGCTTCTTGCTTTAAAGAAGAGTGTTTTTCATGGAAGAGAACCATGTTGTGTGTTTCCCTTCATAAACGGAGTTAAATGCCAGGCTCTGTGTCTTCCTACAAGCAAGACATCGTTTCAGGTAAACGCACTCACTTTTCAGCTCAAAGGAAGCTACATCGTTCACGAAGCTCACACGTTTCTCGCTCTTAACTGAAAAGCATTGGATGTAAAGGACCTGTGGTTTTTATCAGTTTCAGAAGCAGAGTTGAACTAGATATTGTCCGTGTGTGTAGGAAACACGATTCTTTTGTTCTGAGCACACTCATGGTTCCCTCCTTATTAGAGACTCTATAAAGCAAGAGCCTGCTTCTTGCTCTAAAGCAGAGTGTGTTTCATGGATGAGAACTGTGCTGTGTGTTTCCCTTCAGAAACGGAGTTAAATGCCAGGCTCTGTGTCTTTTACGATCAAGACTTCGTTTCGGGTATAAGAACTCATTTTCAGCTCAAACGAAGCTACATGGTTCACGAAGCTCACACGTTTTTCTCTCTTAACTGAGAAGCATTGGATGTTAGAGGACCTGTGGTTTGTATCAGTTTCAGAAGCAGATTTGAACTAGATATGGTCCGTGTGTGTAGGAAAGACGGTTCTTTTGTTCTGAGCACACTCACGTTTCCCGCCTTATTAGAGACTCTAGAAAGCAAGAGCGTGCTTATTGCACTAAAGCAGAGTGTGTTTCATGGATGAGCACTGTGCTGTGTGTTTTCCTTCAGAAACGGAATTAAATGCCAGTCTGTGTCTTCCTACAAGCAAGAATTCGTTTCAGGTAAACTCACTCACTTTTTAGATCAAAAGAAGCAACATCGTTCACGAAGCTCACACGTTTCTCGCTCTTAACTGAAAAGCATTGGATGTTAGAGGCCCTTTGGTCTGTATCAGTTTCAGAAGCAGATTTGAACTAGATATGGTCCGTGTGTGTAGGAAAGACGGTTATTTAGTTATGACCACACACACGTTTCCTGCCTTATTAGAGAGTCTGGAAAGCAAAAGCGTGCTTCTGGCTCTAAAGCAGAGTGTGTTTCATGGATGAGCACTGTGCTGTGTGTTTCCCTTCAGAAACGGAGTTAAATGCCAGGCTCTGTGTCTTTTACAATCAAGACTTCGTTTCGGTTATAAGAACTCACCTTCAGCTCAAATGAAGGTACATCGTTGACGAAGCTCACACGTATTTAGCTCTTAACTGAAAGCATTGGATGTTAGAGGACATGTGGTTTGTATCAGTTTCAGAAGCAGAGTTGAACTAGGTATGTTCAGTGAGTGTAGGAAATACGGTTCTTTTGTTCGGAGCACACTCACGTTTCCCGCCTTATTAGAGACTCTAGAAAGCAAGAGCGTGCTTCTTGCTCTAAATCAGAGTGTGTTTCAGGGATGAGAACTGTGCTGTGTGTTTCCCTTCAGAAATGGAGTTAAATGCGAGGCTCTGTGTCGTCCTACAAGTAAGACATCATTTCAGATAAACGCACTCACTTTTCAGCTCAATGGAAGCTACATCGTTCACGAAGCTCACACGTTTCTCACTCTTAACTGAAAGCATTGGATTTTAGAGGACCTGTGGTTTGTATCAGTTTCAGAAGCAGAGTTAAACTAGGTATGGTCCGTGTGTGTAGGAAACACGGTTCTTTTCTTCTGAGCCCACTCACGTTTCCCGCCTTAATAGAGACTCTAGAAAGCAAGAGCGTGCTAATTGCACTAAAGCAGAGTGTGTTTCATGGATGAGCACTGTGCTGTGTGTTTCCTTTCAGAAATGGAGTTAAATGCCAGTCTGTGTCTTCCTACAAGCAAGACTTCGTTTCAAGTAAACTCACTCACTTTTCAGATCAAAAGAAGCAACATCGTTCACGAAGCTCACACGTTTCTTGCTCTTAACTGAAAAGCATTGGATGTTAGAGGACCTGTGGTTTTTATCAGTTTCAGAAGCAGAGTTGACCTAGATATGGTCCATGTGTGTAGGAAACACGGATCTTTTGTTCTGAGCACTGTCATGTTTGCCGCCTTATTAGAGAATCTAGAAAGCAAGAGCGTGCTTCTTGCTCTAAAGCAGAGTGTGTTTCATGGATGAGAACTGTGCTGTGTGTTTCCCTTCAGAAACGGAGTTAAATGCCAGGTTCTTTGTCTTGTACAATCAAGACTTCGTTTCGGGTAAACGCACTCAGTATCATCTCAAACGAAGCTACATGGTTCACGAAGCTCTCACGTTTTTTGGTCTTAACTGAAAAGCATTGGATGTTAGAGGACCTGTGGTTTGTATCAGTTTCAGAAGCAGAGTTGAACTAGATATGGTCAATGTGTGTAGGAAACACGATTCTTTTGTTCTGAGCTCACGCACGTTTCCTGCCTTATTAGAGACTCTAGAAAGAAAGAGCCTGCTTCTTGCTCTAAAGCAGAGTGTGTTTCATAGATGAGAACTGTGCTGTGTTTTTCCCTTCAGAACCGGAGTTAAATGCCAGGCTCTGTGTCTTCCTACAACCAAGACGTCGTTTCAGGTAAACGCACTCACTTTTCAGTTCAAAGGAAGCTACATCGTTCACGAATCTCACACGTTTCTCGCTCTTAACTCAAAAGCATTGGATGTTAGAGAACCTGTGGTTTGTATCAGTTTCAGAAGTGGAGTTGAACTAGATATGGTCCGTGTTTGTAGGAAACACGGTTCTTTTGTTCTGAGCACAGTCATGTTTGCCGCCTTATTAGAGAATCTAGAAAGCAAGAGCGTGCTTCTTGCTCTAAAGCAGAGTGTGTTTCATGGATGATAACTGTGCTGTGTGTTTTCCTTCAGAAATGGAGTTAAATGCCAGGCTCTGTGTCTTTTACAATCAAGCCTTCGTTTCGCGTATAAGAACTCACTTTCAGCTCAAACGAAGCTACATCGTTCACGAAGCTCACACGTTTTTCTCTCTTAACTGAGAAGCATTGGATGTTAGAGGACCTGTGGTTTGTATCAGTTTCAGAAGCAGAGTTGAACTAGATATTGTCCGTGTGTGTACGAAACACGGTTCTTTTGTTCTGAGCACACTCATGGTTCCCTCCTTATTAGAGACTCTATAAAGCAAGAGCGTGCTTCTTGCTCTAAAGCAGAGTGTGTTTCATGGATGAGAACTGTGCTGTGTGTTTCCCTTCAGAAACGGAGTTAAATGCCAGGCTCTGTGTCTTTTACGATCAAGACTTCGTTTCGGGTATAAGAACTCATTTTCAGCTCAAACGAAGCTACATGGTTCACAAAGCTCACACGTTTTTCTCTCTTAACTGAGAAGCATTGGATGTTAGAGGACCTGTGGTTTGTATCAGTTTCAGAAGCAGAGTTAAACTAGGTATTGTCCGTGTGTGTAGGAAACACGGTTCTTTTGTTCTGAGCACACTCACGTTTCCCGCCTTATTAGAGACTCTAGAAAGCAAGAGCGTGCTTATTGCACTAATGCAGAGTGTGTTTCATGGATGAGCACTGTGCTGTGTGTTTTCCTTCAGAAACGGAATTAAATGCCAGTCTGTGTCTTCCTACAAGCAAGAATTCGTTTCAGGTAAACTCACTCACTTTTTAGATCAAAAGAAGCAACATCGTTCACGAAGCTCACACGTTTCTCGCTCTTAACTGAAAAGCATTGGATGTTAGAGGCCCTTTGGTTTCTATAAATTTTAGAAGCAGATTGGAACTAGATATGGTCCGTGTGTGTAGGAAAGACGGTTCTTTTGTTATGACCACACTCACGTTTCCTGCCTTATTAGAGAGTCTGGAAAGCAAAAGCGTGCTTCTGGCTCTAAAGCAGAGTGTGTTTCATGGATGAGCACTGTGCTGTGTGTTTCCCTTCAGAAACGGAGTTAAATGCCAGGCTCTGTGTCTTTTACAATCAAGACTTCGTTTCGGTTATAAGAACTCACCTTCTCTAATGAAGGTACATCGTTGACGAAGCTCACACGTATTTAGCTCTTAACTGAGAAGCATTGGATGTTAGAGGACCTGTGGTTTGTATCAGTTTCAGAAGGAGAGTTGAACTAGATATGGTCAATGTGTGTAGGAAACACGATTCTTTTGACTGAGCACACGCACGTTTCCTGCCTTATTAGAGACTCTAGAAAGAAAGAGCATGCTTCTTGCTCTAGAGCAGAGTGTGTTTCATTGATGAGAACTGTGCTGTGTTTTTCCCTTCAGAACAGGAGTTAAATGCGAGGCTCTGTGTCGTCCTACAAGTACGACTTCGTTTCAGGTAATCGCACTCACTTTTCAGCTCAATGGAAGCTACATAGTTCACAGAGCTCACACGTTTCTCGCTCTTAACTGAAAGCATTGGATTTTAGAGGACCTGTTGTTTGTATCAGTTTCAGAAGCAGAGTTGAACTAGGTATGTTCAGTGAGTGTAGGAAATACGGTTCTTTTTTTCGGAGCACACTCACGTTTCCCGCCTTATTAGAGACTCTAGAAAGAAAGAGCATGCTTCTTGCTCTAGAGCAGAGTGTGTTTCATTGATGAGAACTGTGCTGTGTGTTTCCCTTCAGAAATGGAGTTAAATGCGAGGCTCTGTGTCGTCCTACAAGTAAGACTTCATTTCAGGTAAACGCACTCACTTTTCAGCTCAATGGAAGCTACATCGTTCACGAAGCTCACACGTTTCTCACTCTTAACTGAAAGCATTGGATTTTAGAGGACCTGTGGTTTGTATCAGTTTCAGAAGCAGAGTTAAACTAGGTATGGTCCGTGTGTGTAGGAAACACGGTTCTTTTCTTCTGAGCACACTCACGTTTCCCGCCTTAATAGAGACTCTAGAAAGCAAGAGCGTGCTTATTGCACTAAAGCAGAGTGTGTTTCATGGATGAGCACTGTGCTGTGTGTTTCCCTTCAGAAACGGAGTTAAATGCCAGTCTGTGTCTTCCTACAAGCAAGACTTCGTTTCAAGTAAACTCACTCACTTTTTAGATCAAAAGAAGCAACATCGTTCACGAAACTCACACGTTTCTCGCTCTTAACTGAAAAGCATTGGATGTTAGAGGCCCTTTGGTTTGTATCAGTTTCAGAAGCAGATTTGAACTAGATATGGTCCGTGTGTGTAGGAAAGACGGTTCTTTTGTTATGACCACACTCACGTTTCCTGCCTTATTAGAGAGTCTGGAAAGCAAAAGCGTGCTTCTGGCTCTAAAGCAGAGTGTGTTTCATGGATGAGCACTGTGCTGTGTATTTCCCTTCAGAAGCGGAGTTAAATGCCAGGCTCTGTGTCTTTTACAATCAAGACTTCGTTTCGGTTATAAGAACTCACCTTCATGTCAAATGAAGGTACATTGTTGACGAAGCTCACACGTTTTTAGCTCTTAACTGAGAAGCATTGGATGTTAGAGGACCTGTGGTTTGTATAAGTTTCAGAAGCAGAGTAGACCTAGATATGGTCCTTGGTGTAGGAAACACGGTTCTTTTGTTCTGCACCCACTCACGTTTACCGCCTTATTAGAGAATCTAGAAAGCAAGAGGATGCTTCTTGCTCTATAGCAGAGTGTGTTTCATGGATGAGAACTGTGCTGTGTTCTTCCCTTCAGAACCGGAGTTCAATGCAGCGATCTGTGTCTTCCTACAAGCAAAACTTCGTTTAAGTTAAACGCCCTCCCTTTTCAGCTCAAAGGAAGCTACATCGTTCACGAAGCTCACACGTTTCTCGCTCTTAACAGATAATCATTGGATGTTAGAGGGCCTGTCGTTTTTATCAGTTTCAGAAGCAGAGTTGAACTTGATATGGTCCGTGTGTGTAGGAAACACGGTTCTTTTGTTCTGAGCCCACTCACGTTTCCCTCCTTATTAGATACTCTAGAATGCAAGAGCGTGCTTATTGCACTAAAGCAGAGTGTGTTTCATGGATGAGCACTGTGATGTGTGTTTTCCTTCAGAAACAGAATTAAATGCCAGTCTGTGTCTTCCTACAAGGAAGACTTCGTTTCAGGTAAACTCACTCACTTTTTAGATCAAAAGAATCAACATCGTTCACGAAGCTCACACGTTTCTCGCTCTTAACTGAAAAGCATTGGATGTTAGAGGCCCTTTGGTTTGTATCAGTTTCAGAAGCAGATTTGAACTAGATATGGTCCGTGTGTGTAGGAAAGACGGTTCTTTTGTTATGACCACACTCACGTTTCCTGCCTTATTAGAGAGTCTGGAAAGCAAAAGCGTGCTTCTGGCTCTAAAGCAGAGTGTGTTTCATGGATGAGCACTGTGCTGTGTGTTTCCCTTCAGAAACGGAGTTAAATGCCAGGCTCTGTGTCTTTTACAATCAAGACTTCGTTTCGGTTATAAGAACTCACCTTCAGCTCAAATGAAGGTACATCGTTGACGAAGCTCACACGTATTTAGCTCTTAACTGAGAAGCATTGGATGTTAGAGGAACTGTGGTTTGTATCAGTTTCAGAAGCAGAGTTGAACTAGATATGGTCAATGTGTGTAGGAAACACGATTCTTTTGACTGAGCTCACGCACGTTTCCTGCCTTATTAGAGACTCTAGAAAGAAAGAGCATGCTTCTTGCTCTAAAGCAGAGTGTGTTTCATTGATGAGAACTGTGCTGTGTTTTTCCCTTCAGAACCGGAGTTAAATGCGAGGCTCTGTGTCGTCCTACAAGTACGACTTTGTTTCAGGTAAACGCACTCACTTTTCAGCTCAATGGAAGCTACATCGTTCACGGAGCTCACACGTTTCTCGCTCTTAACTGAAAGCATTGGATGTTAGAGGACCAGTGGTTTGTATCAGTTTCAGAAGCAGTGTTGACCTAGATATGGACCGTGTGTGTAGGAAACACGGTTCTTTTGTTCGGAGCCCACTCACGTTTCCCGCCATATTAGATAATCTAGAAAGCAAGAGCATGCTTCTGGCTCTAAGGCAGGGTGTGTTTAATGGATGAGCACCGTGCTGTGTGTTTCCCTTCAGAAACGGAGTTCAATGCCAGGCTCTGTGTTTTCAAACAAGCAAGACTTCGTTTCAGGTAAACGCACTCACTTTTCAGCTCAAAGGAAGCTACATCGTTCATGAAGCTCACACATTTCTCGCTCTTAACTCAAAAGCATTGGATGTTAGAGGCCCTGTGGTTTGTATCAGTTTCAGAAGCAGAGTTGACCTAGATATGGTCCGTGTGTGTAGGAAACACGGATCTTTTCTTCTGAGCACTGTTATGTTTGCCGACTTATTAGAGAATCTAGAAAGCAAGAGCGTGCTTCTTGCTCTAAAGCAGAGTGTGTTTCATGGATGAGAACTGTGCTGTGTTTTTCCCTTCAGAACCGGAGTTCAATGCAACGCTCTGTGTCTTCCTACAAGCAAGACTTCGTTTCAGGTAAACGCCCTCCCTTTTCAGCTCAAAGGAAGCTACATCATTCACGAAGCTCACACGTTTCTCGCTCTTAACTGAAAAGCATTGGATGTTAGAGGACCTGTGGTTTGTATCAGTTTCAGAAGCAGAGTTGAACTAGATATGGTCCGTGTGTGTAGGAAACACGGTTCTTTTGTTCTGAGCCCACTCACGTTTCCCGCCTTATTTGAGACTCTAGAAAGCAAGAGCGTGCTTCTGGCTCTAAAGCAGAGTGTGTTTCATGGAGGAGCACTGTGCTGTGTGTTTCCCTTCAGAAACGGAGTTAAATGACAGGCTCTGTGTCTATTACAATCAAGCCTTCGTTTCGGGTATAAGAACTCACTTTCAGCTCAAACGAAGCTACATCGTTCACGAAGCTCACACGTTTTTCTCTCTTAACTGAGAAGCATTGGATGTTAGAGGACCTGTGGTTTGTATCAGTTTCAGAAGCAGAGTTGAACTAGCTATGGTCAATATGTGTAGGAAACACGGTTCTTTTGTTCTGAGCTCACTCACGTTTCCTGCCTTATTAGAGACTCTGGAAAGCAAGAGCGTGCTTCTTGCTTTAAAGAAGAGTGTTTTTCATGGAAGAGAACCGTGTTGTGTGTTTCCCTTCATAAACGGAGTTAAATGCCAGGCTCTGTGTCTTCCTACAAGCAAGACTTCGTTTCAGGTAAACGCACTCACTTTTCAGCTCAAAGGAAGCTACATCATTCACGAAGCTCACACGTTTCTCGCTCTTAACTGAAAAGCATTGGATGTAGAGGACCTGTGGTTTTTATCAGTTTCAGAAGCAGAGTTGAACTAGATATTGTCCGTGTGTGTAGGAAACACGATTCTTTTGTTCTGAGCACACTCATGGTTCCCTCCTTATTAGAGACTCTATAAAGCAAGAGCCTGCTTCTTGCTCTAAAGCAGAGTGTGTTTCATGGATGAGAACTGTGCTTTGTGTTTCCCTTCAGAAACGGAGTTAAATGCCAGGCTCTGTGTCTTTTACGATCAAGACTTCGTTTCGGGTATAAGAACTCATTTTCAGCTCAAAGGAAGCTACATCATTCACGAAGCTCACACGTTTCTCGCTCTTAACTGAAAAGCATTGGATGTAGAGGACCTGTGGTTTTTATCAGTTTCAGAAGCAGAGTTGAACTAGATATTGTCCGTGTGTGTAGGAAACACGATTCTTTTGTTCTGAGCACACTCATGGTTCCCTCCTTATTAGAGACTCTATAAAGCAAGAGCCTGCTTCTTGCTCTAAAGCAGAGTGTGTTTCATGGATGAGAACTGTGCTTTGTGTTTCCCTTCAGAAACGGAGTTAAATGCCAGGCTCTGTGTCTTTTACGATCAAGACTTCGTTTCGGGTATAAGAACTCATTTTCAGCTCAAACGAAGCTACATGGTTCACGAAGCTCACACGTTTTTCTCTCTTAACTGAGAAGCATTGGATGTTAGAGGACCTGTGGTTTGTATCAGTTTCAGAAGCAGAGTTAAACTAGGTATTGTCCGTGTGTGTAGGAAACACGGTTCTTTTGTTCTGAGCACACTCACGTTTCCCGCCTTATTAGAGACTCTAGAAAGCAAGAGCGTGCTTATTGCACTAAAGCAGAGTGTGTTTCATGGATGAGCACTGTGCTGTGTGTTTTCCTTCAGAAACGGAATTAAATGCCAGTCTGTGTCTTCCTACAAGCAAGAATTCGTTTCAGGTAAACTCACTCACTTTTTAGATCAAAAGAAGCAACATCGTTCACGAAGCTCACACGTTTCTCGCTCTTAACTGAAAAGCATTGGATGTTAGAGGCCCTTTGGTCTGTATCAGTTTCAGAAGCAGATTTGAACTAGATATGGTCCGTGTGTGTAGGAAAGACGGTTATTTAGTTATGACCACACACACGTTTCCTGCCTTATTAGAGAGTCTGGAAAGCAAAAGCGTGCTTCTGGCTCTAAAGCAGAGTGTGTTTCATGGATGAGCACTGTGCTGTGTGTTTCCCTTCAGAAACAGAGTTAAATGCCAGGCTCTGTGTCTTTTACAATCAAGACTTCGTTTCGGTTATAAGAACTCACCTTCAGCTCAAATGAAGGTACATCGTTGACGAAGCTCACACGTATTTAGCTCTTAACTGAAAGCATTGGATGTTAGAGGACATGTGGTTTGTATCAGTTTCAGAAGCAGAGTTGAACTAGGTATGTTCAGTGAGTGTAGGAAATACGGTTCTTTTGTTCGGAGCACACTCACGTTTCCCGCCTTATTAGAGACTCTAGAAAGCAAGAGCATGCTTCTTGCTCTAAATCAGAGTGTGTTTCAGGGATGAGAACTGTGCTGTGTGTTTCCCTTCAGAAATGGAGTTAAATGCGAGGCTCTGTGTCGTCCTACAAGTAAGACTTCATTTCAGGTAAACGCACTCACTTTTCAGCTCAATGGAAGCTACATCGTTCACGAAGCTCACACGTTTCTCACTCTTAACTGAAAGCATTGGATTTTAGAGGACCTGTGGTTTGTATCAGTTTCAGAAGCAGAGTTAAACTAGGTATGGTCCGTGTGTGTAGGAAACACGGTTCTTTTCTTCTGAGCCCACTCACGTTTCCCGCCTTAATAGAGACTCTAGAAAGCAAGAGCGTGCTAATTGCACTAAAGCAGAGTGTGTTTCATGGATGAGCACTGTGCTGTGTGTTTCCTTTCAGAAACGGAGTTAAATGCCAGTCTGTGTCTTCCTACAAGCAAGACTTCGTTTCAAGTAAACTCACTCACTTTTTAGATCAAAAGAAGCAACATCGTTCACGAAGCTCACACGTTTCTTGCTCTTAACTGAAAAGCATTGGATGTTAGAGGACCTGTGGTTTTTATCAGTTTCAGAAGCAGATTTGAACTAGAAATGGTCCGTGTGTGTAGGAAAGACGGTTCTTTTGTTATGACCACACTCACGTTTCCTGCCTTATTAGAGAGTCTGGAAAGCAAAAGCGTGCTTCTGGCTCTAAAGCAGAGTGTGTTTCATGGATGAGCACTGTGCTGTGTATTTCCCTTCAGAAGCGGAGTTAAATGCCAGGCTCTGTGTCTTTTACAATCAAGACTTCGTTTCGGTTATAAGAACTCACCTTCAGGTCAAATGAAGGTACATTGTTGACGAAGCTCACACGTTTTTAGCTCTTAACTGAGAAGCATTGGATGTTAGAGGACCTGTGGTTTGTATAAGTTTCAGAAGCAGAGTAGACCTAGATATGGTCCTTGGTGTAGGAAACACGGTTCTTTTGTTCTGCACCCACTCACGTTTACCGCCTTATTAGAGAATCTAGAAAGCAAGAGCATGCTTCTTGCTCTAAAGCAGAGTGTGTTTCATGGATGAGAACTGTGCTGTGTTCTTCCCTTCAGAACCGGAGTTCAATGCAGCGATCTGTGTCTTCCTACAAGCAAAACTTCGTTTTAGTTTACGGCCTCCCTTTTCAGCTCAAAGGAAGCTACATCGTTCACGAAGCTCACACGTTTCTCGCTCTTAACTGATAATCATTGGATGTTAGAGGACCTGTCGTTTATATCAGTTTCAGAAGCAGAGTTGAACTTGATATGGTCCGTGTGTGTAGGAAACACGGTTCTTTTGTTCTGAGCCCACTCACATTTCCCTCCTTATTAGAGACTCTAGAAAGCAAGAGCGTGCTTATTGCACTAAAGCAGAGTGTGTTTCATGGATGAGCACTGTGATGTGTGTTTTCCTTCAGAAACAGAATTAAATGCCAGTCTGTGTCTTCCTACAAGCAAGACTTCGTTTCAGGTAAACTCACTCACTTTTTAGATCAAAAGAATCAACATCGTTCACGAAGCTCACACGTTTCTCGCTCTTAACTGAAAAGCATTGGATGTTAGAGGCCCTTTGGTTTGTATCAGTTTCAGAAGCAGATTTGAACTAGATATGGTCCGTGTGTGTAGGAAAGACGGTTCTTTTGTTATGACCACACTCACGTTTCCTGCCTTATTAGAGAGTCTGGAAAGCAAAAGCGTGCTTCTGGCTCTAAAGCAGAGTGTGTTTCATGGATGAGCACTGTGCTGTGTATTTCCCTTCAGAAGCGGAGTTAAATGCCAGGCTCTGTGTCTTTTACAATCAAGACTTCGTTTCGGTTATAAGAACTCACCTTCAGGTCAAATGAAGGTACATTGTTGACGAAGCTCACACGTTTTTAGCTCTTAACTGAGAAGCATTGGATGTTAGAGGACCTGTGGTTTGTATAAGTTTCAGAAGCAGAGTAGACCTAGATATGGTCCTTGGTGTAGGAAACACGGTTCTTTTGTTCTGCACCCACTCACGTTTACCGCCTTATTAGAGAATCTAGAAAGCAAGAGGATGCTTCTTGCTCTATAGCAGAGTGTGTTTCATGGATGAGAACTGTGCTGTGTTCTTCCCTTCAGAACCGGAGTTCAATGCAGCGATCTGTGTCTTCCTACAAGCAAAACTTCGTTTTAGTTAAACGCCCTCCCTTTTCAGCTCAAAGGAAGCTACATCGTTCACGAAGCTCACACGTTTCTCGCTCTTAACTGATAATCATTGGATGTTAGAGGGCCTGTCGTTTTTATCAGTTTCAGAACCAGAGTTGAACTTGATATGGTCCGTGTGTGTAGGAAACACGGTTCTTTTGTTCTGAGCCCACTCACGTTTCCCTCCTTATTAGATACTCTAGAAAGCAAGAGCGTGCTTATTGCACTAAAGCAGAGTGTGTTTCATGGATGAGCACTGTGATGTGTGTTTTCCTTCAGAAACAGAATTAAATGCCAGTCTGTGTCTTCCTACAAGGAAGACTTCGTTTCAGGTAAACTCACTCACTTTTTAGATCAAAAGAATCAACATCGTTCACGAAGCTCACACGTTTCTCGCTCTTAACTGAAAAGCATTGGATGTTAGAGGCCCTTTGGTTTGTATCAGTTTCAGAAGCAGATTTGAACTAGATATGGTCCGTGTGTGTAGGAAAGACGGTTCTTTTGTTATGACCACACTCACGTTTCCTGCCTTATTAGAGAGTCTGGAAAGCAAAAGCGTGCTTCTGGCTCTAAAGCAGAGTGTGTTTCATGGATGAGCACTGTGCTGTGTGTTTCCCTTCAGAAACGGAGTTAAATGCCAGGCTCTGTGTCTTTTACAATCAAGACTTCGTTTCGGTTATAAGAACTCACCTTCAGCTCAAATGAAGGTACATCGTTGACGAAGCTCACACGTATTTAGCTCTTAACTGAGAAGCATTGGATGTTAGAGGAACTGTGGTTTGTATCAGTTTCAGAAGCAGAGTTGAACTAGATATGGTCAATGTGTGTAGGAAACACGATTCTTTTGACTGAGCTCACGTACGTTTCCTGCCTTATTAGAGACTCTAGAAAGAAAGAGCATGCTTCTTGCTCTAAAGCAGAGTGTGTTTCATTGATGAGAACTGTGCTGTGTTTTTCCCTTCAGAACCGGAGTTAAATGCGAGGCTCTGTGTCGTCCTACAAGTACGACTTTGTTTCAGGTAAACGCACTCACTTTTCAGCTCAATGGAAGCTACATCGTTCACGGAGCTCACACGTTTCTCGCTCTTAACTGAAAGCATTGGATGTTAGAGGACCTGTGGTTTGTATCAGTTTCAGAAGCAGTGTTGACCTAGATATGGACCGTGTGTGTAGGAAACACGGTTCTTTTGTTCGGAGCCCACTCACGTTTCCCGCCATATTAGATAATCTAGAAAGCAAGAGCATGCTTCTGGCTCTAAGGCAGGGTGTGTTTAATGGATGAGCACCGTGCTGTGTGTTTCCCTTCAGAAACGGAGTTCAATGCCAGGCTCTGTGTTTTCAAACAAGCAAGACTTCGTTTCAGGTAAACGCACTCACTTTTCAGCTCAAAGGAAGCTACATCGTTCATGAAGCTCACACATTTCTCGCTCTTAACTCAAAAGCATTGGATGTTAGAGGCCCTGTGGTTTGTATCAGTTTCAGAAGCAGAGTTGACCTAGATATGGTCCGTGTGTGTAGGAAACACGGATCTTTTCTTCTGAGCACTGTTATGTTTGCCGACTTATTAGAGAATCTAGAAAGCAAGAGCGTGCTTCTTGCTCTAAAGCAGAGTGTGTTTCATGGATGAGAACTGTGCTGTGTTTTTCCCTTCAGAACCGGAGTTCAATGCAACGCTCTGTGTCTTCCTACAAGCAAGACTTCGTTTCAGGTAAACGCCCTCCCTTTTCAGCTCAAAGGAAGCTACATCATTCACGAAGCTCACACGTTTCTCGCTCTTAACTGAAAAGCATTGGATGTTAGAGGACCTGTGGTTTGTATCAGTTTCAGAAGCAGAGTTGAACTAGATATGGTCCGTGTGTGTAGGAAACACGGTTCTTTTGTTCTGAGCCCACTCACGTTTCCCGCCTTATTTGAGACTCTAGAAAGCAAGAGCGTGCTTCTGGCTCTAAAGCAGAGTGTGTTTCATGGAGGAGCACTGTGCTGTGTGTTTCCCTTCAGAAACGGAGTTAAATGACAGGCTCTGTGTCTATTACAATCAAGCCTTCGTTTCGGGTATAAGAACTCACTTTCAGCTCAAACGAAGCTACATCGTTCACGAAGCTCACACGTTTTTCTCTCTTAACTGAGAAGCATTGGATGTTAGAGGACCTGTGGTTTGTATCAGTTTCAGAAGCAGAGTTGAACTAGCTATGGTCAATATGTGTAGGAAACACGGTTCTTTTGTTCTGAGCCCACTCACGTTTCCCGCCTTAATAGAGACTCTAGAAAGCAAGAGCGTGCTAATTGCACTAAAGCAGAGTGTGTTTCATGGATGAGCACTGTGCTGTGTGTTTCCTTTCAGAAACGGAGTTAAATGCCAGTCTGTGTCTTCCTACAAGCAAGACTTCGTTTCAAGTAAACTCACTCACTTTTTAGATCAAAAGAAGCAACATCGTTCACGAAGCTCACACGTTTCTTGCTCTTAACTGAAAAGCATTGGATGTTAGAGGACCTGTGGTTTTTATCAGTTTCAGAAGCAGATTTGAACTAGAAATGGTCCGTGTGTGTAGGAAAGACGGTTCTTTTGTTATGACCACACTCACGTTTCCTGCCTTATTAGAGAGTCTGGAAAGCAAAAGCGTGCTTCTGGCTCTAAAGCAGAGTGTGTTTCATGGATGAGCACTGTGCTGTGTATTTCCCTTCAGAAGCGGAGTTAAATGCCAGGCTCTGTGTCTTTTACAATCAAGACTTCGTTTCGGTTATAAGAACTCACCTTCAGGTCAAATGAAGGTACATTGTTGACGAAGCTCACACGTTTTTAGCTCTTAACTGAGAAGCATTGGATGTTAGAGGACCTGTGGTTTGTATAAGTTTCAGAAGCAGAGTAGACCTAGATATGGTCCTTGGTGTAGGAAACACGGTTCTTTTGTTCTGCACCCACTCACGTTTACCGCCTTATTAGAGAATCTAGAAAGCAAGAGCATGCTTCTTGCTCTAAAGCAGAGTGTGTTTCATGGATGAGAACTGTGCTGTGTTCTTCCCTTCAGAACCGGAGTTCAATGCAGCGATCTGTGTCTTCCTACAAGCAAAACTTCGTTTTAGTTTACGGCCTCCCTTTTCAGCTCAAAGGAAGCTACATTGTTCACGAAGCTCACACGTTTCTCGCTCTTAACTGATAATCATTGGATGTTAGAGGACCTGTCGTTTATATCAGTTTCAGAAGCAGAGTTGAACTTGATATGGTCCGTGTGTGTAGGAAACACGGTTCTTTTGTTCTGAGCCCACTCACATTTCCCTCCTTATTAGAGACTCTAGAAAGCAAGAGCGTGCTTATTGCACTAAAGCAGAGTGTGTTTCATGGATGAGCACTGTGATGTGTGTTTTCCTTCAGAAACAGAATTAAATGCCAGTCTGTGTCTTCCTACAAGCAAGACTTCGTTTCAGGTAAACTCACTCACTTTTTAGATCAAAAGAATCAACATCGTTCACGAAGCTCACACGTTTCTCGCTCTTAACTGAAAAGCATTGGATGTTAGAGGCCCTTTGGTTTGTATCAGTTTCAGAAGCAGATTTGAACTAGATATGGTCCGTGTGTGTAGGAAAGACGGTTCTTTTGTTATGACCACACTCACGTTTCCTGCCTTATTAGAGAGTCTGGAAAGCAAAAGCGTGCTTCTGGCTCTAAAGCAGAGTGTGTTTCATGGATGAGCACTGTGCTGTGTATTTCCCTTCAGAAGCGGAGTTAAATGCCAGGCTCTGTGTCTTTTACAATCAAGACTTCGTTTCGGTTATAAGAACTCACCTTCAGGTCAAATGAAGGTACATTGTTGACGAAGCTCACACGTTTTTAGCTCTTAACTGAGAAGCATTGGATGTTAGAGGACCTGTGGTTTGTATAAGTTTCAGAAGCAGAGTAGACCTAGATATGGTCCTTGGTGTAGGAAACACGGTTCTTTTGTTCTGCACCCACTCACGTTTACCGCCTTATTAGAGAATCTAGAAAGCAAGAGGATGCTTCTTGCTCTATAGCAGAGTGTGTTTCATGGATGAGAACTGTGCTGTGTTCTTCCCTTCAGAACCGGAGTTCAATGCAGCGATCTGTGTCTTCCTACAAGCAAAACTTCGTTTTAGTTAAACGCCCTCCCTTTTCAGCTCAAAGGAAGCTACATCGTTCACGAAGCTCACACGTTTCTCGCTCTTAACTGATAATCATTGGATGTTAGAGGGCCTGTCATTTTTATCAGTTTCAGAACCAGAGTTGAACTTGATATGGTCCGTGTGTGTAGGAAACACGGTTCTTTTGTTCTGAGCCCACTCACGTTTCCCTCCTTATTAGATACTCTAGAAAGCAAGAGCGTGCTTATTGCACTAAAGCAGAGTGTGTTTCATGGATGAGCACTGTGATGTGTGTTTTCCTTCAGAAACAGAATTAAATGCCAGTCTGTGTCTTCCTACAAGGAAGACTTCGTTTCAGGTAAACTCACTCACTTTTTAGATCAAAAGAATCAACATCGTTCACGAAGCTCACACGTTTCTCGCTCTTAACTGAAAAGCATTGGATGTTAGAGGCCCTTTGGTTTGTATCAGTTTCAGAAGCAGATTTGAACTAGATATGGTCCGTGTGTGTAGGAAAGACGGTTCTTTTGTTATGACCACACTCACGTTTCCTGCCTTATTAGAGAGTCTGGAAAGCAAAAGCGTGCTTCTGGCTCTAAAGCAGTGTGTGTTTCATGGATGAGCACTGTGCTGTGTGTTTCCCTTCAGAAACGGAGTTAAATGCCAGGCTCTGTGTCTTTTACAATCAAGACTTCGTTTCGGTTATAAGAACTCACCTTCAGCTCAAATGAAGGTACATCGTTGACGAAGCTCACACGTATTTAGCTCTTAACTGAGAAGCATTGGATGTTAGAGGACCTGTGGTTTGTATCAGTTTCAGAAGCAGAGTTGAACTAGATATGGTCAATGTGTGTAGGAAACACGATTCTTTTGACTGAGCTCACGTACGTTTCCTGCCTTATTAGAGACTCTAGAAAGAAAGAGCATGCTTCTTGCTCTAAAGCAGAGTGTGTTTCATTGATGAGAACTGTGCTGTGTTTTTCCCTTCAGAACCGGAGTTAAATGCGAGGCTCTGTGTCGTCCTACAAGTACGACTTTGTTTCAGGTAAACGCACTCACTTTTCAGCTCAATGGAAGCTACATCGTTCACGGAGCTCACACGTTTCTCGCTCTTAACTGAAAGCATTGGATGTTAGAGGACTTGTGGTTTGTATCAGTTTCAGAAGCAGTGTTGACCTAGATATGGACCGTGTGTGTAGGAAACACGGTTCTTTTGTTCGGAGCCCACTCACGTTTCCCGCCATATTAGATAATCTAGAAAGCAAGAGCATGCTTCTGGCTCTAAGGCAGGGTGTGTTTAATGGATGAGCACCGTGCTGTGTGTTTCCCTTCAGAAACGGAGTTCAATGCCAGGCTCTGTGTTTTCAAACAAGCAAGACTTCGTTTCAGGTAAACGCACTCACTTTTCAGCTCAAAGGAAGCTACATCGTTCATGAAGCTCACACGTTTCTCACTCTTAACTGAAAGCATTGGATTTTAGAGGACCTGTGGTTTGTATCAGTTTCAGAAGCAGAGTTAAACTAGGTATGGTCCGTGTGGGTAGGAAACACGGTTCTTTTCTTCTGAGCACACTCACGTTTCCCGCCTTAATAGAGACTCTAGAAAGCAAGAGCGTGCTTATTGCACTAAAGCAGAGTGTGTTTCATGGATGAGCACTGTGCTGTGTGTTTCCCTTCAGAAACGGAGTTAAATGCCAGTCTGTGTCTTCCTACAAGCAAGACTTCGTTTCAAGTAAACTCACTCACTTTTTAGATCAAAAGAAGCAACATCGTTCACGAAACTCACACGTTTCTCGCTCTTAACCTAAAAGCATTGGATGTTAGAGGCCCTTTGGTTTGTATCAGTTTCAGAAGCAGATTTGAACTAGAAATGGTCCGTGTGTGTAGGAAAGACGGTTCTTTTGTTATGACCACACTCACGTTTCCTGCCTTATTAGAGAGTCTGGAAAGCAAAAGCGTGCTTCTGGCTCTAAAGCAGAGTGTGTTTCATGGATGAGCACTGTGCTGTGTATTTCCCTTCAGAAGCGGAGTTAAATGCCAGGCTCTGTGTCTTTTACAATCAAGACTTCGTTTCGGTTATAAGAACTCACCTTCAGGTCAAATGAAGGTACATTGTTGACGAAGCTCACACGTTTTTAGCTCTTAACTGAGAAGCATTGGATGTTAGAGGACCTGTGGTTTGTATAAGTTTCAGAAGCAGAGTAGACCTAGATATGGTCCTTGGTGTAGGAAACACGGTTCTTTTGTTCTGCACCCACTCACGTTACCGCCTTATTAGAGAATCTACAAAGCAAGAGCATGCTTCTTGCTCTAAAGCAGAGTGTGTTTCATGGATGAGAACTGTGCTGTGTTCTTCCCTTCAGAACCGGAGTTCAATGCAGCGATCTGTGTCTTCCTACAAGCAAAACTTCGTTTTAGTTAAATGCCCTCCCTTTTCAGCTCAAAGGAAGCTACATCGTTCACGAAGCTCACACGTTTCTCGCTCTTAACTGATAATCATTGGATGTTAGAGGGCCTGTCGTTTTTATCAGTTTCAGAATCAGAGTTGAACTTGATATGGTCCGTGTGTGTGGGAAACACGGTTCTTTTGTTCTGAGCCCACTCACGTATCCCTCCTTATTAGATAATCTAGAAAGCAAGAGCGTGCTTATTGCACTAAAGCAGAGTGTGTTTCATGGATGAGCACTGTGATGTGTGTTTTCCTTCAGAAACAGAATTAAATGCCAGTCTGTGTCTTCCTACAAGCAAGACTTCGTTTCAGGTAAACTCACTCACTTTTTAGATCAAAAGAATCAACATCGTTCACGAAGCTCACACGTTTCTCGCTCTTAACTGAAAAGCATTGGATGTTAGAGGCCCTTTGGTTTGTATCAGTTTCAGAAGCAGATTTGAACTAGATATGGTCCGTGTGTGTAGGAAAGACGGTTATTTAGTTATGACCACACACACGTTTCCTGCCTTATTAGAGAGTCTGGAAAGCAAAAGCGTGCTTCTGGCTCTAAAGCAGAGTGTGTTTCATGGATGAGCACTGTGCTGTGTGTTTCCCTTCAGAAACGGAGTTAAATGCCAGGCTCTGTGTCTTTTACAATCAAGACTTCGTTTCGGTTATAAGAACTCACCTTCAGCTCAAATGAAGGTACATCGTTGACGAAGCTCACATGTATTTAGCTCTTAACTGAGAAGCATTGGATGTTAGAGGAACTGTGATTTGTATCAGTTTCAGAAGCAGAGTTGAACTAGATATGGTCAATGTGTGTAGGAAACACGATTCTTTTGACTGAGCTCACGCACGTTTCCTGCCTTATTAGAGACTCTAGAAAGAAAGAGCATGCTTCTTGCTCTAAAGCAGAGTGTGTTTCATTGATGAGAACTGTGCTGTGTTTTTCCCTTCAGAACCGGAGTTAAATGCGAGGCTCTGTGTCGTCCTACAAGTACGACTTTGTTTCAGGTAAACGCACTCACTTTTCAGCTCAATGGAAGCTACATCGTTCACGGAGCTCACACGTTTCTCGCTATTAACTGAAAGCATTGGATGTTAGAGGACCTGTGGTTTGTATCAGTTTCAGAAGCAGTGTTGACCTAGATATGGACCGTGTGTGTAGGAAACACGGTTCTTTTGTTCGGAGCCCACTCACGTTTCCCGCCATATTAGATAATCTAGAAAGCAAGAGCATGCTTCTGGCTCTAAGGCAGGGTGTGTTTAATGGATGAGCACCGTGCTGTGTGTTTCCCTTCAGAAACGGAGTTCAATGCCAGGCTCTGTGTTTTCAAACAAGCAAGACTTCGTTTCAGGTAAACGCACTCACTTTTCAGCTCAAAGGAAGCTACATCGTTCATGAAGCTCACACATTTCTCGCTCTTAACTCAAAAGCATTGGATGTTAGAGGGCCTGTGGTTTGTATCAGTTTCAGAAGCAGAGTTGACCTAGATATGGTCCGTGTGTGTAGGAAACACGGATCTTTTCTTCTGAGCACTGTTATGTTTGCCGACTTATTAGAGAATCTAGAAAGCAAGAGCGTGCTTCTGGCTCTAAAGTAGAGTGTGTTTCATGGATGAGATCTTTGCTGTGTATTTCCCTTCAGAAACGGAGTTAAATGCCAGGCTCTGTGTCTTCCTACAAGCAAGAGTTCGTTTCGGGTAAACGCACTCACTTTCAGCTCAAACGAAGCTGCATCTTTGAGGAAGCTCACACGTTTTTTGTTCTTAAGTGAGAAGCATTGGATATTAGAGGACCTGTGGTTTGTATCAGTTTCAGAAGCAGAGTTGAACTAGATATGGTCCGTGTGTGTAGGAAACACGGTTCTTTTGTTATGACCACACTCACGTTTCCCGCCTTATTAGAGACTCTAGAAAGCAAGAGCGTGCTTCTGGATCTAAAGCAGAGTGTGTTTCATGGATGAGCACTGTGCTGTGTGTTTCCCTTCAGAAACGGAGTTAAATGCCAGGCTCTGTGTCTTTTACAATCAAGACGTCGTTTCGGTTATAAGAACTCACCTTCTCAAATGAAGGTACATCGTTGACGAAGCTCACACGTATTTAGCTCTTAACTGAGAAGCATTGGATGTTAGAGGACCTGTGGTTTGTATCAGTTTCAGAAGGAGAGTTGAACTAGATATGGTCAATGTGTGTAGGAAACACGATTCTTTTGACTGAGCACTCGCACGTTTCCTGCCTTATTAGAGACTCTAGAAAGAAAGAGCATGCTTCTTCTCTAGAGCAGAGTGTGTTTCATTGATGAGAACTGTGCTGTGTTTTTCCCTTCAGAACAGGAGTTAAATGCGAGGCTCTGTGTCGTCCTACTAGTAAGACTTCGTTTCAGGTAAACGCACTCACTTTTCAGCTCTATGGAAGCTACATCGTTCACAGAGCTCACACGTTTCTCGCTCTTAACTGAAAGCATTGGATTTTAGAGGACCTGTGGTTTGTATCAGTTTCAGAAGCAGAGTTGAACTAGGTATGTTCAGTGAGTGTAGGAAATACGGTTCTTTTTTTCGGAGCTCACTCACGTTTCCCGCCTTATTAGAGACTCTAAAAAGCAAGAGCATGCTTCTTGCTCTAAATCAGAGTGTGTTTCAGGGAAGAGAACTGTGCTGTGTGTTTCCCTTCAGAAATGGAGTTAAATGCGAGGCTCTGTGTCGTCCTACAAGCAAGACTTCGTTTCAGGTAAACGCCCTCCCTTTTCAGCTCAAAGGAAACTACATCATTCACGAAGCTCACACGTTTCTCGCTATTAACTGAAAATCATTGGATGTTAGAGGACCTGTGGTTTGTATCAGTTTCAGAAGCAGAGTTGAACTAGATATGGTCCGTGTGTGTAGGAAACACGGTTCTTTTGTTCTGAGCCCACTCACGTTTCCCGCCTTATTTGAGACTCTAGAAAGCAAGAGCATGCTTCTGGATCTAAAGCAGAGTGTGTTTCATGGAGGAGCACTGTGCTGTGTGTTTCCGTTCAGAAACGGAGTTAAATGACAGGCTCTGTGTCTTCCTACAAGCAAGACTTCGTTTCAGGTAAACGCCCTCCCTTTTCAGCTCAAAGGAAGCTACATCGTTCACGAAGCTCACACGTTTCTCGCTCTTAACTGAAAATCATTGGATGTTAGAGGACCTGTTGTTTTTATCAGTTTCAGAAGCAGAGTTGAACTTGATATGGTCCGTGTGTGTAGGAAACACGGTTCTTTTGTTCTGAGCCCACTCACGTTTCCCTCCTTATTAGAGACTCTAGAAAGCAAGAGCGTGCTTATTGCACTAAAGCAGAGTGTGTTTCATGGATGAGCACTGTGATGTGTGTTTTCCTTCAGAAACGGAATTAAATGCCAGTCTGTGTCTTCCTACAAGCAAGACTTCGTTTCAGGTAAACTCACTCACTTTTTAGAGCAAAAGAATCAACATCGTTCACGAAGCTCACACGTTTCTCGCTCTTAACTGAAAAGCATTGGATGTTAGAGGCCCTTTGGTTTGTATCAGTTTCAGAAGCAGATTTGAACTAGATATGGTCCGTGTGTGTAGGAAAGACGGTTCTTTTGTTATGACCACACTCACGTTTCATGCCTTATTAGAGAGTCTGGAAAGCAAAAGCGTGCTTCTGGCTCTAAAGCAGAGTGTGTTTCATGGATGAGCACTGTGCTGTGTGTTTCCCTTCAGAAACGGAGTTAAATGCCAGGCTCTGTGTCTTATACAATCAAGACTTCGTTTCGGTTATAAGAACTCACCTTCAGCTCAAATGAAGGTACATCGTTGACGAAGCTCACACGTATTTAGCTCTTAACTGAGAAGCATTGGATGTTAGAGGAACTGTGGTTTGTATCAGTTTCAGAAGCAGAGTTGAACTAGATATGGTCAATGTGTGTAGGAAACACGATTCTTTTGACTGAGCTCACGCACGTTTCCTGCCTTATTAGAGACTCGAGAAAGAAAGAGCATGCTTCTTGCTCTAAAGCAGAGTGTGTTTCATTGATGAGAACTATGCTGTGTTTTTCCCTTCAGAACCGGAGTTAAATGCGAGGCTCTGTGTCGTCCTACAAGTACGACTTTGTTTCAGGTAAACGCACTCACTTTTCAGCTCAATGGAAGCTACATCGTTCACGGAGCTCACACGTTTCTCGCTCTTAACTGAAAGCATTGGATGTTAGAGGACCTGTGGTTTGTATCAGTTTCAGAAGCAGTGTTGACCTAGATATGGACCGTGTGTGTAGGAAACACGGTTCTTTTGTTCGGAGCCCACTCACGTTTCCCGCCATATTAGATAATCTAGAAAGCAAGAGCATGCTTTTGGCTCTAAAGCAGGGTGTGTTTAATGGATGAGCACCGTGCTGTGTGTTTCCCTTCAGAAACGGAGTTCAATGCCAGGCTCTGTGTTTTCAAACAAGCAAGACTTCGTTTCAGGTAAACGCACTCACTTTTCAGCTCAAAGGAAGCTACATCGTTCATGAAGCTCACACATTTCTCGCTCTTAACTCAAAGCATTGGATGTTAGAGGCCCTGTGGTTTGTATCAGTTTCAGAAGCAGAGTTGACCTAGATAAGGTCCGTGTGTGTAGGAAACACGGATCTTTTCTTCTGAGCACTGTTATGTTTGCCGACTTATTAGAGACTCTAGAAAGCAAGAGCGTGCTTCTGGCTCTAAAGTAGAGTGTGTTTCATGGATGAGATCTTTGCTGTGTATTTCCCTTCAGAAACGGAGTTAAATGCCAGGCTCTGTGTCTTCCTACAAGCAAGAGTTCGTTTCGGGTAAACGCACTCACTTTCAGCTCAAACGAAGCTGCATCTTTGAGGAAGCTCACACGTTTTTTGTTCTTAAGTGAGAAGCATTGGATGTTAGAGGACCTGTGGTTTGTATCAGTTTCAGAAGCAGAGTTGAACTAGATATGGTCCGTGTGTGTAGGAAACACCGTTCTTTTGTTATGACCACACTCACGTTTCCCGCCTTATTAGAGACTCTAGAAAGCAAGAGCGTGCTTCTGGATCTAAAGCAGAGTGTGTTTCATGGATGAGCACTGGGCTGTGTGTTTCCCTTCAGAAACAGAGTTAAATGCCAGGCTCTGTGTCTTTTACAATCAAGACTTCGTTTCGATTATAAGAACTCACTTTCAGCTCAAACGAAGCTACATCATTGACGAAGCTCACACATTTTTAGCTCTTAACTGAGAAGCATTGGATGTTAGAGGACCTGTGGTTTGTATAAGTTTCAGAAGCAGAGTAGACCTAGATATGGTCCTTGGTGTAGGAAACACGGTTCTTTTGTTCTGCACCCACTCACGTTTACTGCCTTATTAGAGATTCTAGAATGCAAGAGCATGCTTCTTGCTCTAAAGCAGAGTGTGTTTCATGGATGAGAACTGTGCTGTGTTCTTCCCTTCAGAACCGGAGTTCAATGCACCGCTCTGTGTCTTCCTACAAGCAAAACTTCGTTTTAGGTAAACGCCCTCCATTTTCAGCTCAAAGGAAGCTACATCGTTCACAAAGCTCACACGTTTCTCGCTCTTAACTGAAAATCATTGGATGTTAGAGGACCTGTCGTTTTTATCAGTTTCAGAAACAGAGTTGAACTTGATATGGTCCGTGTGTGTAGGAAACACGGTTCTTTTGTTCTGAGCCCACTCACGTTTCCCTCCTTATTAGAGATTCTAGAAAGCAAGAGCGTGCTTATTGCACTAAAGCAGAGTGTGTTTCATGGATGAGCACTGTGATGTGTGTTTTCCTTCAGAAACGGAATTAAATGCCAGTCTGTGTCTTCCTACAAGCAAGACTTCGTTTCAGGTAAACTCACTCACTTTTTAGATCAAAAGAAGCAACATCGTTCACGAAACTCACACGTTTCTCGCTCTTAACCTAAAAGCATTGGATGTTAGAGGCCCTTTGGTTTGTATCAGTTTCAGAAGCAGATTTGAACTAGATATGGTCCGTGTGTGTAGGAAAGACGGTTCTTTTGTTATGACCACACTCATGTTTCCTGCCTTATTAGAGAGTCTGGAAAGCAAAAGCGTGCTTCTGGCTCTAAAGCAGAGTGTGTTTCATGGATGAGCACTGTGCTGTGTATTTCCCTTCAGAAACGGAGTTAAATGCCAGGCTCTGTGTCTTTTACAATCAAGACTTCGTTTCGGTTATAAGAACTCACCTTCAGGTCAAATGAAGGTACATTGTTGACGAAGCTCACACGTTTTTAGCTCTTAACTGAGAAGCATTGGATGTTAGAGGACCTGTGGTTTGTATAAGTTTCAGAAGCAGAGTAGACCTAGATATGGTCCTTGGTGTAGGAAACACGGTTCTTTTGTTCTGCACCCACTCACGTTTACTGCCTTATTAGAGATTCTAGAATGCAAGAGCATGCTTCTTGCTCTAAAGCAGAGTGTGTTTCATGGATGAGAACTGTGCTGTGTTCTTCCCTTCAGAACCGGAGTTCAATGCACCGCTCTGTGTCTTCCTACAAGCAAAACTTCGTTTTAGGTAAACGCCCTCCATTTTCAGCTCAAAGGAAGCTACATCGTTCACAAAGCTCACACGTTTCTCGCTCTTAACTGAAAATCATTGGATGTTAGAGGACCTGTCGTTTTTATCAGTTTCAGAAGCAGAGTTGAACTTGATATGGTCCGTGTGTGTAGGAAACACGGTTCTTTTGTTCTGAGCCCACTCACGTTTCCCTCCTTATTAGAGATTCTAGAAAGCAAGAGCGTGCTTATTGCACTAAAGCAGAGTGTGTTTCATGGATGAGCACTGTGATGTGTGTTTTCCTTCAGAAACGGAATTAAATGCCAGTCTGTGTCTTCCTACAAGCAAGACTTCGTTTCAGGTAAACTCACTCACTTTTTAGATCAAAAGAAGCAACATCGTTCACGAAACTCACACGTTTCTCGCTCTTAACCTAAAAGCATTGGATGTTAGAGGCCCTTTGGTTTGTATCAGTTTCAGAAGCAGATTTGAACTAGATATGGTCCGTGTGTGTAGGAAAGACGGTTCTTTTGTTATGACCACACTCATGTTTCCTGCCTTATTAGAGAGTCTGGAAAGCAAAAGCGTGCTTCTGGCTCTAAAGCAGAGTGTGTTTCATGGATGAGCACTGTGCTGTGTATTTCCCTTCAGAAACGGAGTTAAATGCCAGGCTCTGTGTCTTTTACAATCAAGACTTCGTTTCGGTTATAAGAACTCACCTTCAGGTCAAATGAAGGTACATTGTTGACGAAGCTCACACGTTTTTAGCTCTTAACTGAGAAGCATTGGATGTTAGAGGACCTGTGGTTTGTATAAGTTTCAGAAGCAGAGTAGACCTTGATATGGTCCTTGGTGTAGGAAACACGGTTCTTTTGTTCTGCACCCACTCACGTTTACTGCCTTATTAGAGATTCTAGAATGCAAGAGCATGCTTCTTGCTCTAAAGCAGAGTGTGTTTCATGGATGAGAACTGTGCTGTGTTCTTCCCTTCAGAACCGGAGTTCAATGCACCGCTCTGTGTCTTCCTACAAGCAAAACTTCGTTTTAGGTAAACGCCCTCCATTTTCAGCTCAAAGGAAGCTACATCGTTCACAAAGCTCACACGTTTCTCGCTCTTAACTGAAAATCATTGGATGTTAGAGGACCTGTCGTTTTTATCAGTTTCAGAAGCAGAGTTGAACTTGATATGGTCCGTGTGTGTAGGAAACACGGTTCTTTTGTTCTGAGCCCACTCACGTTTCCCTCCTTATTAGAGATTCTAGAAAGCAAGAGCGTGCTTATTGCACTAAAGCAGAGTGTGTTTCATGGATGAGCACTGTGATGTGTGTTTTCCTTCAGAAACGGAATTAAATGCCAGTCTGTGTCTTCCTACAAGCAAGACTTCGTTTCAGGTAAACTCACTCACTTTTTAGATCAAAAGAAGCAACATCGTTCACGAAACTCACACGTTTCTCGCTCTTAACCTAAAAGCATTGGATGTTAGAGGCCCTTTGGTTTGTATCAGTTTCAGAAGCAGATTTGAACTAGATATGGTCCGTGTGTGTAGGAAAGACGGTTCTTTTGTTATGACCACACTCATGTTTCCTGCCTTATTAGAGAGTCTGGAAAGCAAAAGCGTGCTTCTGGCTCTAAAGCAGAGTGTGTTTCATGGATGAGCACTGTGCTGTGTATTTCCCTTCAGAAACGGAGTTAAATGCCAGGCTCTGTGTCTTTTACAATCAAGACTTCGTTTCGGTTATAAGAACTCACCTTCAGGTCAAATGAAGGTACATTGTTGACGAAGCTCACACGTTTTTAGCTCTTAACTGAGAAGCATTGGATGTTAGAGGACCTGTGGTTTGTATAAGTTTCAGAAGCAGAGTAGACCTTGATATGGTCCTTGGTGTAGGAAACACGGTTCTTTTGTTCTGCACCCACTCACGTTTACTGCCTTATTAGAGATTCTAGAATGCAAGAGCATGCTTCTTGCTCTAAAGCAGAGTGTGTTTCATGGATGAGAACTGTGCTGTGTTCTTCCCTTCAGAACCGGAGTTCAATGCACCGCTCTGTGTCTTCCTACAAGCAAAACTTCGTTTTAGGTAAACGCCCTCCATTTTCAGCTCAAAGGAAGCTACATCGTTCACAAAGCTCACACGTTTCTCGCTCTTAACTGAAAATCATTGGATGTTAGAGGACCTGTCGTTTTTATCAGTTTCAGAAGCAGAGTTGAACTTGATATGGTCCGTGTGTGTAGGAAACACGGTTCTTTTGTTCTGAGCCCACTCACGTTTCCCTCCTTATTAGAGATTCTAGAAAGCAAGAGCGTGCTTATTGCACTAAAGCAGAGTGTGTTTCATGGATGAGCACTGTGATGTGTGTTTTCCTTCAGAAACGGAATTAAATGCCAGTCTGTGTCTTCCTACAAGCAAGACTTCGTTTCAGGTAAACTCACTCACTTTTTAGATCAAAAGAAGCAACATCGTTCACGAAACTCACACGTTTCTCGCTCTTAACCTAAAAGCATTGGATGTTAGAGGCCCTTTGGTTTGTATCAGTTTCAGAAGCAGATTTGAACTAGATATGGTCCGTGTGTGTAGGAAAGACGGTTCTTTTGTTATGACCACACTCATGTTTCCTGCCTTATTAGAGAGTCTGGAAAGCAAAAGCGTGCTTCTGGCTCTAAAGCAGAGTGTGTTTCATGGATGAGCACTGTGCTGTGTATTTCCCTTCAGAAACGGAGTTAAATGCCAGGCTCTGTGTCTTTTACAATCAAGACTTCGTTTCGGTTATAAGAACTCACCTTCAGGTCAAATGAAGGTACATTGTTGACGAAGCTCACACGTTTTTAGCTCTTAACTGAGAAGCATTGGATGTTAGAGGACCTGTGGTTTGTATAAGTTTCAGAAGCAGAGTAGACCTTGATATGGTCCTTGGTGTAGGAAACACGGTTCTTTTGTTCTGCACCCACTCACGTTTACTGCCTTATTAGAGATTCTAGAATGCAAGAGCATGCTTCTTGCTCTAAAGCAGAGTGTGTTTCATGGATGAGAACTGTGCTGTGTTCTTCCCTTCAGAACCGGAGTTCAATGCACCGCTCTGTGTCTTCCTACAAGCAAAACTTCGTTTTAGGTAAACGCCCTCCATTTTCAGCTCAAAGGAAGCTACATCGTTCACAAAGCTCACACGTTTCTCGCTCTTAACTGAAAATCATTGGATGTTAGAGGACCTGTCGTTTTTATCAGTTTCAGAAGCAGAGTTGAACTTGATATGGTCCGTGTGTGTAGGAAACACGGTTCTTTTGTTCTGAGCCCACTCACGTTTCCCTCCTTATTAGAGATTCTAGAAAGCAAGAGCGTGCTTATTGCACTAAAGCAGAGTGTGTTTCATGGATGAGCACTGTGATGTGTGTTTTCCTTCAGAAACGGAATTAAATGCCAGTCTGTGTCTTCCTACAAGCAAGACTTCGTTTCAGGTAAACTCACTCACTTTTTAGATCAAAAGAATCAACATCGTTCTCGAAGCTCACACGTTTCTTGCTCCTAACTGAAAAGCATTGGATGTTAGAGGCCCTTGGTTTGTATCAGTTTCAGAAGCAGATTTGAACTAGATATGGTCCGTGTGTGTAGGAAAGACGGTTCTTTTTTTATGACCACACTCACGTTTCCTGCCTTATTAGAGAGTCTGGAAAGCAAAAGCGTGCTTCTGGCTCTAAAGCAGAGTGTGTTTCATGGATGAGCACTGTGCTGTGTGTTTCCCTTCAGAAACGGAGTTAAATGCCAGGCTCTGTGTCTTTTACAATCAAGACTTCGTTTCGGTTATAAGAACTCACCTTCAGCTCAAATGAAGGTACATCGTTGATGAAGCTCACACGTATTTAGCTCTTAACTGAGAAGCATTGGATGTTAGAGGAACTGTGGTTTGTATCAGTTTCAGAAGCAGAGTTTACCTAGATATGGTCCGTGTGTGTAGGAAACACGGATCTTTTCTTCTGAGCACTGTTATGTTTGCCGACTTATTAGAGAATCTAGAAAGCAAGAGCGTGCTTCTTGCTCTAAAGCAGAGTGTGTTTCATGGATGAGAACTGTGCTGTGTTTTTCCCTTCAGAACCGGAGTTCAATGCAACGCTCTGTGTCTTCCTACAAGCAAGACTTCGTTTCAGGTAAACGCCCTCCCTTTTCAGCTCAAAGGAAGCTACATCATTCACGAAGTTGACACGTTTCTCACTATTAACTGAAAATCATTGGATGTTAGAGGACCTGTGGTTTGTATCAGTTTCAGAAGCAGAGTTGAACTAGATATGGTCCGTGTGTGTAGGAAAACGGTTCTTTTGTTCTGAGCCCACTCACGTTTCCCGCCTTATTTGAGACTCTAGAAAGCAAGAGCGTGCTTCTGGCTCTAAAGCAGAGTGTGTTTCATGGAGGAGCACTGTGCTGTGTGTTTCCGTTCAGAAACGGAGTTAAATGACAGGCTCTGTGTCTTCCTACAAGCAAGACTTCGTTTCAGGTAAACGCACTCAATTTTCAGCTCAAAGGAAGCTACATCATTCAGGAAGCTCACACGTTTTTTGCTCTTAACTGAGAAGCATTGGATGTTAGAGGACCTGTGGTTTGTATCAGTTTCAGAAGCAGAGTTGAACTAGATAAGGTCCGTGTGTGTAGGAAACACGGTTCTTTTCTTCTGAGCACACTCATGTTTCCCGCCTGATTAGAGACTCTAGAAAGCAAGAGCGTGCTTCTGGCTCTAAAGTAGAGTGTGTTTCATGGATGAGATCTTTGCTGTGTATTTCCCTTCAGAAACGGAGTTAAATGCCAGGCTCTGTGTCTTCCTACAAGCAAGAGTTCGTTTCGGATAAACGCACTCACTTTCAGCTCAAACGAAGCTGCATCTTTCAGGAAGCTCACACGTTTTTTGTTCTTAAGTGAGAAGCATTGGATGTTAGAGGACCTGTGGTTTGTATCATTTTTAGAAGCTGAGTTGAACTAGATATGGTCCGTGTGTGTAGGAAAAACGGTTCTTTTCTTCTGAGCACACTCATGTTTCCCGCCTAATTAGAGACTGTAGAAAGCAAGAGCGTGCTTCTGGCTCTAAAGTAGAGTGTGTTTCATGGATGAGCACTGTGCTGTGTGTTTCCCTTCAGAAACGGAGTTAAATGCCAGACTCTTTGTCTTTTACAATCAAGACTTCGTTTCGGGTAAACACACTCACTATCATCTCAAACGAAGCTACATGGTTCACGAAGCTCTCACGTTTTTTGGTCTTAACTGTAAAGCATTGGATGTTAGAGGACCTGTGGTTTGTATCAGTTTCAGAAGCAGAGTTGAACTAGCTATGGTCAATGTGTGTAGGAAACACGGTTCATTTTTTCTAAGCACACTCACATTTCCTGCCTTATTAGAGACTCTAGAAAGCAAGAGCGTGCTTCATGCTTTAAAGAAGAGTGTTTTTCATGGAAGAGAACCGTGTTGTGTCTTTCCCTTCAGAATCGGAGTTAAATGCCAGGCTCTCTGTCTTCCTACAAGCTAGACGTCATTTCAGGTAAAAGCACTCACTTTTCAGCTCAAATGAAGCTACATCGTTCACGAAGCTCACACGTTTCTCGCTCTTAACTGAAAAGCATTGGATGTTAGAGGACCTGTGGTTTGTATCAGTTTCAGAAGCAGATTTGAACTAGATATGGTCCGTGTGTGTAGGAAAGACGGTTCTTTTGTTATGACCACACTCATGTTTCCTGCCTTATTAGAGAGTCTGGAAAGCAAAAGCGTGCTTCTGGCTCTAAAGCAGAGTGTGTTTCATGGATGAGCACTGTGCTGTGTATTTCCCTTCAGAAACGGAGTTAAATGCCAGGCTCTGTGTCTTTTACAATCAAGACTTCGTTTCGGTTATAAGAACTCACCTTCAGGTCAAATGAAGGTACATTGTTGACGAAGCTCACACGTTTTTAGCTCTTAACTGAGAAGCATTGGATGTTAGAGGACCTGTGGTTTGTATAAGTTTCAGAAGCAGAGTAGACCTAGATATGGTCCTTGGTGTATGAAACACGGTTCTTTTGTTCTGCACCCACTCACGTTTACTGCCTTATTAGAGATTCTAGAATGCAAGAGCATGCTTCTTGCTCTAAAGCAGAGTGTGTTTCATGGATGAGAACTGTGCTGTGTTCTTCCCTTCAGAACCGGAGTTCAATGCACCGCTCTGTGTCTTCCTACAAGCAAAACTTCGTTTTAGGTAAACGCCCTCCATTTTCAGCTCAAAGGAAGCTACATCGTTCACAAAGCTCACACGTTTCTCGCTCTTAACTGAAAATCATTGGATGTTAGAGGACCTGTCGTTTTTATCAGTTTCAGAAGCAGAGTTGAACTTGATATGGTCCGTGTGTGTAGGAAACACGGTTCTTTTGTTCTGAGCCCACTCACGTTTCCCTCCTTATTAGAGATTCTAGAAAGCAAGAGCGTGCTTATTGCACTAAAGCAGAGTGTGTTTCATGGATGAGCACTGTGATGTGTGTTTTCCTTCAGAAACGGAATTAAATGCCAGTCTGTGTCTTCCTACAAGCAAGACTTCGTTTCAGGTAAACTCACTCACTTTTTAGATCAAAAGAATCAACATCGTTCACGAAGCTCACACGTTTCTTGCTCCTAACTGAAAAGCATTGGATGTTATAGTCCCTTGGTTTGTATCAGTTTCAGAAGCAGATTTGAACTAGATATGGTCCGTGTGTGTAGGAAAGACGGTTCTTTTGTTATGACCACACTCACGTTTCCTGCCTTATTAGAGAGTCTGGAAAGCAAAAGCGTGCTTCTGGCTCTAAAGCAGAGTGTGTTTAATGGATGAGCACTGTGCTGTGTGTTTCCCTTCAGAAACGGAGTTAAATGCCAGGCTCTGTGTCTTTTACAATCAAGACTTCGTTTCGGTTATAAGAACTCACCTTCAGCTCAAATGAAGGTACATCCTTGACGAAGCTCACACGTATTTAGCTCTTAACTGAGAAGCATTGGATGTTAGAGGAACTGTGGTTTGTATCAGTTTCAGAAGCAGAGTTTACCTAGATATGGTCCGTGTGTGTAGGAAACACGGATCTTTTCTTCTGAGCACTGTTATGTTTGCCGACTTATTAGAGAATCTAGAAAGCAAGAGCGTGCTTCTTGCTCTAAAGCAGAGTGTGTTTCATGGATGAGAACTGTGCTGTGTTTTTCCCTTCAGAACCGGAGTTCAATGCAACGCTCTGTGTCTTCCTACAAGCAAGACTTCGTTTCAGGTAAACGCCCTCCCTTTTCAGCTCAAAGGAAGCTACATCATTCACGAAGTTGACACGTTTCTCGCTATTAACTGAAAATCATTGGATGTTAGAGGACCTGTGGTTTGTATCAGTTTCAGAATCAGAGTTGAACTAGATATGGTCCGTGTGTGTAGGAAACACGGTTCTTTTGTTCTGAGCCCACTCACGTTTCCCGCCTTATTTGAGACTCTAGAAAGCAGGAGCGTGCTTCTGGCTCTAAAGCAGAGTGTGTTTCATGGAGGAGCACTGTGCTGTGTGTTTCCGTTCAGAAACGGAGTTAAATGACAGGCTCTGTGTCTTCCTACAAGCAAGACTTCGTTTCAGGTAAACGCACTCAATTTTCAGCTCAAAGGAAGCTACATCATTCAGGAAGCTCACACGTTTTTTGCTCTTAACTGAGAAGCATTGGATGTTAGAGGACCTGTGGTTTGTATCAGTTTCAGAAGCAGAGTTGAACTAGATAAGGTCCGTGTGTGTAGGAAACACGGTTCTTTTCTTCTGAGCACACTCATGTTTCCCGCCTGATTAGAGACTCTAGAAAGCAAGAGCGTGCTTCTGGCTCTAAAGTAGAGTGTGTTTCATGGATGAGATCTTTGCTGTGTATTTCCCTTCAGAAACCGAGTTAAATGCCAGGCTCTGTGTCTTCCTACAAGCAAGAGTTCGTTTCGGATAAACGCACTCACTTTCAGCTCAAACGAAGCTGCATCTTTCAGGAAGCTCACACGTTTTTTGTTCTTAAGTGAGAAGCATTGGATGTTAGAGGACCTGTGGTTTGTATCATTTTTAGAAGCTGAGTTGAACTAGATATGGTCCGTGTGTGTAGGAAAAACGGTTCTTTTCTTCTGAGCACACTCATGTTTCCCGCCTAATTAGAGACTGTAGAAAGCAAGAGCGTGCTTCTGGCTCTAAAGTAGAGTGTGTTTCATGGATGAGCACTGTGCTGTGTGTTTCCCTTCAGAAACGGAGTTAAAGGCCAGACTCTTTGTCTTTTACAATCAAGACTTCGTTTCGGGTAAACACACTCACTATCATCTCAAACGAAGCTACATGGTTCACGAAGCTCTCACGTTTTTTGGTCTTAACTGTAAAGCATTGGATGTTAGAGGACCTGTGGTTTGTATCAGTTTCAGAAGCAGAGTTGAACTAGCTATGGTCAATGTGTGTAGGAAACACGGTTCATTTTTTCTAAGCACACTCACGTTTCCTGCCTTATTAGAGACTCTAGAAAGCAAGAGCGTGCTTCATGCTTTAAAGAAGAGTGTTTTCCATGGAAGAGAACCGTGTTGTGTCTTTCCCTTCAGAATCGGAGTTAAATGCCAGGCTCTCTGTCTTCCTACAAGCTAGACGTCATTTCAGGTAAAAGCACTCACTTTTCAGCTCAAATGAAGCTACATCGTTCACGAAGCTCACACGTTTCTCGCTCTTAACTGAAAAGCATTGGATGTTAGAGGACCTGTGGTTTGTATCAGTTTCAGAAGCAGATTTGAACTAGATATGGTCCGTGTGTGTAGGAAACACGGTTCTTTTGTTATGACCACACTCACGTTTCCCGCCTTATTAGAGACTCTAGAAATCAAGAGCGTGCTTCTGGATCTAAAGCAGAGTGTGTTTCATGGATGAGAACTGTGCTGTGTGTTTCCCTTCAGAAACGGAGTTAAATGCCAGGCTCTGTGTCTTTTACAATCAAGACTTCGTTTTGATTATAAGAACTCACTTTCAGCTCAAACGAAGCTACATCATTGACGAAGCTCACACATTTTTCTCTTAACTGAGAAGCATTGGATGTTAGAGGACCTGAAGTTTGTATCATTTTCAGAAGCAGAGTTAAACTAGGTATGGTCCGTGTGTGTAGGAAACACGGTTCTTTTGTTCTGAGCACACTCACGTTTCCCTCCTTATTAGAGACTCTAGAAAGCAAGAGCATGCATATTGCACTAAAGCAGAGTGTGTTTCATGGATGAGCACTGTGATGTGTGTTTTCCTTCAGAAACGGAATTAAATGCCAGTCTGTGTCTTCCTACAAGCAAGACTTCGTTTCAGGTAAACTCACTCACTTTTTAGGTCAAAAGAATCAACATCGTTCACGAAGCTCACACGTTTCTCGCTCTTAACTGAAAAGCATTGGATGTTAGAGGCCCTTTGGTTTGTATCAGTTTCAGAAGCAGATTTGAACTAGATATGGTCCGTGTGTGTAGGAAAGACGGTTCTTTTGTTATGACCACACTCACGTTTCCTGCCTTATTAGAGAGTCTGGAAAGCAAAAGCGTGCTTCTGGCTCTAAAGCAGAGTGTGTTTCATGGATGAGCACTGTGCTGTGCGTTTCCCTTCAGAAACGGAGTTAAATGCCAGGCTCTGTGTCTTTTACAATCAAGACTTCGTTTCGGTTATAAGAACTCACCTTCAGTTCAAATGAAGGTACATCGTTGACGAAGCTCACATGTATTTAGCTCTTAACTGAGAATCATTGGATGTTAGAGGAACTGTGGTTTGTATCAGTTTCAGAAGCAGAGTTGTACTAGATATGGTCAATGTGTGTAGGAAACACGATTCTTTTTACTGAGCTCACGCACGTTTCCTGCCTTATTCGAGACTCTAGAAAGAAAGAGCATGCTTCTTGCTCTAAAGCAGAGTGTGTTTCATTGATGAGAACTGTGCTGTGTTTTTCCCTTCAGAACCGGAGTTAAATGCGAGGCTCTGTGTCGTCCTACAAGTACGACTTTGTTTCAGGTAAACGCACACACTTTTCAGCTCAATGGATGCTAAATCGTTCACGGAGCTCACACGTTTCTCGCTCTTAACTGAAAGCATTGGATGTTAGAGGACCTGTTGTTTGTATCAGTTTCAGAAGCAGTGTTGACCTAGATATGGACCGTGTGTGTAGGAAACACGGTTCTTTTGTTCGGAGCCCACTCACGTTTCCCGCCATATTAGATAATCTAGAAAGCAAGAGCATGCTTCTGGCTCTAAAGCAGGGTGTGTTTAATGGATGAGCACCGTGCTGTGTGTTTCCCTTCAGAAACGGAGTTCAATGCCAGGCTCTGTGTCTTCAAACAAGCAAGACTTCTTTTCAGGTAAACGCACTCACTTTTCAGCTCAAAGGAAGCTACATCGTTCATGAAGCTCACACATTTCTCGCTCTTAACTCAAAAGCATTGGATGTTAGAGGCCCTGTGGTTTGTATCAGTTTCAGAAGCAGAGTTGACCTAGATATGGTCCGTGTGTGTAGGAAACACGGATCTTTTCTTCTGAGCACTGTTATGTTTGCCTACTTATTAGAGAATCTAGAAAGCAAGAGCGTGCTTCTTGCTCTAAAGCAGAGTGTGTTTCATGGATGAGCACTGTGATGTGTGTTTTCCTTCAGAAACGGAATTAAATGCCAGTCTGTGTCTTCCTACAAGCAAGACTTCGTTTCAGGTAAACTCACTCACTTTTTAGGTCAAAAGAATCAACATCGTTCACGAAGCTCACACGTTTCTCGCTCTTAACTGAAAAGCATTGGATGTTAGAGGCCCTTTGGTTTGTATCAGTTTCAGAAGCAGATTTGAACTAGATATGGTCCGTGTGTGTAGGAAAGACGGTTCTTTTGTTATGACCACACTCACGTTTCCTGCCTTATTAGAGAGTCTGGAAAGCAAAAGCGTGCTTCTGGCTCTAAAGCAGAGTGTGTTTCATGGATGAGCACTGTGCTGTGCGTTTCCCTTCAGAAACGGAGTTAAATGCCAGGCTCTGTGTCTTTTACAATCAAGACTTCGTTTCGGTTATAAGAACTCACCTTCAGTTCAAATGAAGGTACATCGTTGACGAAGCTCACATGTATTTAGCTCTTAACTGAGAATCATTGGATGTTAGAGGAACTGTGGTTTGTATCAGTTTCAGAAGCAGAGTTGTACTAGATATGGTCAATGTGTGTAGGAAACACGATTCTTTTTACTGAGCTCACGCACGTTTCCTGCCTTATTCGAGACTCTAGAAAGAAAGAGCATGCTTCTTGCTCTAAAGCAGAGTGTGTTTCATTGATGAGAACTGTGCTGTGTTTTTCCCTTCAGAACCGGAGTTAAATGCGAGGCTCTGTGTCGTCCTACAAGTACGACTTTGTTTCAGGTAAACGCACACACTTTTCAGCTCAATGGATGCTAAATCGTTCACGGAGCTCACACGTTTCTCGCTCTTAACTGAAAGCATTGGATGTTAGAGGACCTGTTGTTTGTATCAGTTTCAGAAGCAGTGTTGACCTAGATATGGACCGTGTGTGTAGGAAACACGGTTCTTTTGTTCGGAGCCCACTCACGTTTCCCGCCATATTAGATAATCTAGAAAGCAAGAGCATGCTTCTGGCTCTAAAGCAGGGTGTGTTTAATGGATGAGCACCGTGCTGTGTGTTTCCCTTCAGAAACGGAGTTCAATGCCAGGCTCTGTGTCTTCAAACAAGCAAGACTTCTTTTCAGGTAAACGCACTCACTTTTCAGCTCAAAGGAAGCTACATCGTTCATGAAGCTCACACATTTCTCGCTCTTAACTCAAAAGCATTGGATGTTAGAGGCCCTGTGGTTTGTATCAGTTTCAGAAGCAGAGTTGACCTAGATATGGTCCGTGTGTGTAGGAAACACGGATCTTTTCTTCTGAGCACTGTTATGTTTGCCTACTTATTAGAGAATCTAGAAAGCAAGAGCGTGCTTCTTGCTCTAAAGCAGAGTGTGTTTCATGGATGAGAACTGTGCTGTGTTTTTCCCTTCAGAACCGGAGTTCAATGCAAAGCTCTCTGTCTTCCTACAAGCAAGACTTCGTTTCAGGTAACGCCCTCCCTTTTCAGCTCAAAGGAAGCTACATCATTCACGAAGCTCACACGTTTCTCGCTATTAACTGAAAATCATTGTATGTTAGAGGACCTGTGGTTTGTATCAGTTTCAGAAGCAGAATTGAACTAGATATGGTCCGTGTGTGTAGGAAACACGGTTCTTTTGTTCTGAGCCCACTCACGTTTCCTGCCTTATTTGAGACTCTAGAAAGCAAGAGCGTGCTTCTGGCTCTAAAGCAGAGTGTGTTTCATGGAGGAGCACTGTGCTGTGTGTTTCCCTTCAGAAACGGAGTTTAATGCCATGCTCTGTGTCTTTTACAATCAAGAATTCGTTTCGGTTATAAGTACTCACTTTCAGCTCAAATGAAGCTTCATTGTTGACGAAGCTCACACGTTTTTCTCTCTTAACTGAGAAGCATTGGATGTTAGAGGACCTGTGGTTTGTATCAGTTTCAGAAGCAGAGTTGAACTAGATATGGTCAATGTGTGTAGGAAACACGGTTCTTTTGTTCTGAGCTCACGCACGTTTCCTGCCTTATTAGAGAATGTAAAGAAAGAACGAGCATGCTTGTTGCTCTAAAGCAGAGTGTGTTTCATGGATGAGAACTGTGCTGTGTGTTTCCCTTCAGAACCAGAGTTTAATGCCAGGCTCTGTGTCTTCCTACAAGCAAGACTTCGTTTCAAGTAAACGCACTCAGTTTTCAGTTCAAAGGAAGCTACATCGTTCACGAAGCTCACACGTTTCTCGCTCTTAAATCAAAAGCATTGGATGTTAGAGGACCTGTTTTTTGTATCAGTTTCAGAAGCAGAGTTGAACTAGATATGGTCCGTGTGTGTTGGAAACACGGTTCTTTTGTTCTGAGCACAGTCATGTTTGCCGCCTTATTAGAGAATCTAGGAAGCAAGAGCGTGCTTCTTGCTCTAAAGCAGAGTGTGTTTCATGGATGAGAACTGTGCTGTGTGTTTCCCTTCAGAAACGGAGGTAAATGCCAGGCTCTGTGTCTTTTACAATCCAAAATTCGTTTCGGGTATAAGAACTCACTTTCAGCTCAAACGAAGGTACATCATTCACGAAGCTCACACGTTTTTCGCTCTTAACTGAAAAGCATTAGATGTTAGAGGACCTGTGGTTTGTGTCCGTTTCAGAAGCAGAGTTGAACTAGATATGGTCCGTGAGTGTCGGAAACACGGTTCTTTTGTTTGGAGCACACTCACGTTTCCCGCCTTATTTGAGACTCTAGAAAGCAAGAGCGTGCTTCTGGCTCTAAAGCAGAGTGTGTTTCATGGAGGAGCACTGTGCTGTGTGTTTCCCTTCAGAAACGGAGTTAAATGACAGGCTCTGTGTCTTCCTACAAGCAAGACTTCGTTTCAGGTAAACGCACTCACTTTTCAGCTCAAAGGAAGCTACATCATTCACGAAGCTCACACGTTTCTCGCTATTAACTGAAAATCATTGGATGTTAGAGGACCTGTGGTTTGTATCAGTTTCAGAAGCAGAGTTGAACTAGATATGGTCCGTGTGTGTAGGAAACACGGTTCTTTTGTTCTGAGCCCACTCACGTTTCCCGCCTTATTTGAGACTCTAGAAAGCAAGAGCGTGCTTCTGGCTCTAAAGCAGAGTGTGTTTCATGGAGGAGCACTGTGCTGTGTGTTTCCCTTCAGAAACGGAGTTAAATGACAGGCTCTGTGTCTTCCTACAAGCAAGACTTCGTTTCAGGTAAACGCACTCACTTCTCAGCTCAAAGGAAGCTACATCGTTCAGGAAGCTCACACGTTTTTTGCTCTTAACTGAGAAGCATTGGATGTTAGAGGACCTGTGGTTTGTATCAGTTTCAGAAGCAGAGTTGAACTAGATATGGTCCGTGTGTGTAGGAAACACGGTTCTTTTCTTCTGAGCACACTCATGTTTCCCGACTAATTAGAGACTCTAGAAAGCAAGAGCGTGCTTCTGGCTCTAAAGTAGAGTGTGTTTCATGGATGAGCACTGTGCTGTGTGTTTCCCTTCAGAAACGGTGTTAAATGCCAGGCTCTGTGTCTTCCTACAAGCAAGACTTCGTTTCAGGTAAACACACTCACTTTTTAGATCAAAAGAAGCAACATCGTTCAGGAAGCTCACACGTTTCTCGCTCTTAACTGAAAAGCATTGGATGTTAGAGGACCTGTGGTTTGTATCAGTTTCAGAAGCAGAGTTGAACTAGATATGGTCCGTGTGTGTTGGAAACACAGTACTTTTTTCTGAGCACACTCACGTTTCCCTCCTTATTAGTGACTCTAGAAAGCAAGAGCATGCTTATTGCTCTAAAGCAGAGTGTGTTTCATGGATGAGATCTGTGCTGTGTGTTTCCCTTCAGAAACGGAGGTAAATGCCAGGCTCTGTGTCTTTTACAATCCAAAATTCGTTTCGGGTATAAGAACTCACTTTCAGCTCAAACGAAGCTACATCATTCACGAAGCTCACACGTTTTTCGCTCTTAACTGAAAAGCATTAGATGTTAGAGGACCTGTGGTTTGTGTCCGTTTCAGAAGCAGAGTTGAACTAGATATGGTCCGTGAGTGTCGGAAACACGGTTCTTTTGTTTGGAGCACACTCATGTTTCCCACCTTATTAGAGACTCTAGAAAGCAAGAGCGTGCTTCTTGCTTTAAAGAAGAGTGTTTTTAATGGAAGAGAACCGTGTTGTGTGTTTCCCTTCATGAACGGAGTTAAATGCCAGACTCTGTGTCTTCCTACAAGCAAGACTTTGTTTCAGGTAAACGCACTCACTTTTCAGCTCAAAGTAAGCTACATCGTTCACGAAGCTCACGCGTTTCTCGCTCTTAACTCAAAAGCATTGGATGTTAGAGGACCTTTGGTTTGTATCAGTTTCAGAAGCAGAGTTGAACTAGA
This sequence comes from Onychomys arenicola, assembly GCA_949786405.1. Classification (NCBI taxonomy): domain Eukaryota; kingdom Metazoa; phylum Chordata; class Mammalia; order Rodentia; family Cricetidae; genus Onychomys; species Onychomys arenicola. The sequence continues at coordinate 4,656,908 of CATKUM010000015.1, read as the reverse complement.
TATGGTCCGTGTGTGTAGGAAACACGGTTCTTTTGTTCTGAGCACACTAACGTTTCCCGCCTTATTAGAGACTCTAGAAAGCAAGATCGTGCTTCTTGCTCTAAAGCAGAGTGTGTTTCATGGATCAGAACTGTGCTGTGTGTTTCGCTTCAGAAACGGAGTTAAATGCCAGGTTCTTTGTCTTTTACAATCAAGATTTCGTTTCGGGTAAACACACTCACTATCATCTCAAAGGAAGCTTCATGTTTCACGAAGCTCTCACGTTTTTCGCTCTTAACTGAAAAGCATTGGATGTTAGAGGACCTGTGGTTTGTATCAGTTTCAGAAGCAGAGTTGAAGTAGAAATGGTCAATGTGTGTAGGAAACATGGATCTTTTGTACTGAGCCCACTCATGTTTCCCGCCTTATTAGAGACTCTAGAAAGCAAGAGCATGCTTCTGGCTCTAAAGTAGAGTGTGTTTCATGGATGAGCACTGTGCTGTGTGTTTCCCTTCATAAACGGAGTTAAATGCCAGGCTCTGTGTCTTCGTACAAGCAAGACTTCGTTTCAGGTAAACGCACTCACTTTTTAGATCAAAAGAAGCAACATCGTTCACTAAACTCACACTTTTCTCGCTCTTAACTGAAAAGCATTGGATGTTAGAGGACCTGTGGTTTGTATCAGTTTCAGAAGCAGAGTTGACCTAGATATGGTCCGTGTGTGTAGGAAACACATTTCTTTTGTTCTGAGCACACTCACGTTTCCCTCCTTATTAGTGACTCTATAAAGCAAGAGCATGCTTATTGCTCTAAAGCAGAGTGTGTTTCATGGATGAGAACTGTGCTGTGTTTTTCCCTTCAGAAACGGAGTTAAATGCCAGGCTCTGTGTCTTTTACAATCAAGACTTCGTTTTGGTTATAAGAACTCACTTTCAGCTCAAACGAAGCTTCATTGTTGACGAAGCTCACACGTTTTTCTCTCTTAACTGAGAAGCATTGGATGTTAGAGGACCTGTGGTTTGTATCAGTTTCAGAAGCTGAGTTGAACTAGATATGGTCAATATGTGTAGGAAACACGGTTCTTTTGTTCTGAGCTCACGCACGTTTCCTGCCTTATTAGAGACTCTAAAGAAAGAACGAGCATGCTTCTTGCTCTAAAGCAGAGTGTGTTTCATGGATGAGAACTGTGCTGTGTGTTTCCCTTCAGAACCGGAGTTAAATGCCAGTCTCTGTGTCTTCCTACAAGCAAGACTTCGTTTCAAGTAAACGCACTAGGTTTCAGTTCAAAGGAAGCTACATCGTTCACGAAGCTCACACGTTTCTCGCTCTTAACTCAAAAGCATTGGATGTTAGAGGACCTGTTTTTTGTATCAGTTTGAGAAGCAGAGTTGAACTAGATATGGTCCGTGTGTGTAGGAAACACGGTTCTTTTTTCTGAGCACAGTCATGTTTGCAGCCTTATTAGAGAATCTAGAAAGCAAGAGCGTGCTTCTTGCTCTAAAGCAGAGTGTGTTTCATGGATGAGAACAGTGCTGTGAGTTTCCCTTCAGAAACGGAGTTAAATGCCAGGCTCTGTGTCTTTTACAATCCAAACTTCGTTTCGGGTATAAGAACTCACTTTCAGCTCAAACGAAGCTACATCATTCACGAAGCTCACAACTTTTTCGCTCTTAACTGAAAAGCATTAGATGTTAGAGGACCTGTGGTTTGTGTCACTTTCAGAAGCAGAGTTGAACTAGATATGGTCCGTGAGTGTAGGAAACACGGTTCTTTTTTTCTGAGCCCACTCACGTTTCCCGCCTTATTTGAGACTCTAGAAAGCAAGAGCGTGCTTCTGGCTCTAAAGCAGTGTGTGTTTCATGGAGGAGCACTGTGCTGTGTGTTTCCCTTCAGAAACGGAGTTAAATGACAGGCTCTGTGTCTTCCTACAAGCAAGACTTCGTTTCAGGTAAACGCACTCACTTCTCAGCTCAAAGGAAGCTACATCGTTCAGGAAGCTCACACGTTTTTTGCTCTTAACTGAGAAGCATTGGATGTTAGAGGACCTGTGGTTTGTATCAGTTTCAGAAGCAGAGTTGAACTAGATATGGTCCGTGTGTGTAGGAAACACGGTTCTTTTCTTCTGAGCACACTCATGTTTCCCGCCTTATTAGAGACTCTAGAAAGCAAGAGCGTGCTTCTGGCTCTAAAGTAGAGTGTGTTTCATGGATGAGCACTGTGCTGTGTGTTTCCCTTCAGAAACGGAGTTAAATGCCAGGCTCTGTGTCTTCGTACAAGCAAGACTTCGTTTCAGGTAAACGCACTCACTTTTTAGATCAAAAGAAGCAACATCGTTCAGGAAGCTCACACGTTTCTCGCTCTTAACTGAAAAGCATTGGATTTTAGAGGACCTGTAGTTTGTATCAGTTTCAGAAGCAGAGTTGAACTAGATATGGTCCGTGTGTGTAGGAAACACAGTACTTTTGTTCTGAGCACACTCACGTTTCCCTCCTTATTAGTGACTCTAGAAAGCAAGAGCATGCTTATTGCTCTAAAGCAGAGTGTGTTTCATGGATGAGAACTGTGCTGTGTTTTTCCCTTCAGAAACGGAGTTTAATGCCAGGCTCTGTGTCTTTTACAATCAAGACTTCGTTTTGGTTATAAGAACTCACTTTCAGCTCAAATGAAGCTTCATTGTTGACGAAGCTCACACGTTTTTCTCTCTTAACTGAGAAGCATTGGATGTTAGAGGACCTGTGGTTTGTATCAGTTTCAGACGCAGAGTTGAACTAGATATGGTCAATGCGTGTAGGAAACACGGTTCTTTTGTTCTGAGCTCACGCACGTTTCCTGCCTTATTAGAGACTGTAAAGAAAGAACGAGCATGCTTCTTGCTCTAAAGCAGAGTGTGTTTCATGGATGAGAACTGTGCTGTGTGTTTCCCTTCAGAACCAGAGTTAAATGCCAGGCTCTGTGTCTTCCTACAAGCAAGACTTCGTTTCAAGTAAACGCACTCAGTTTTCAGTTCAAAGGAAGCTACATCGTTCACGAAGCTCACACGTTTCTCGCTCTTAAATCAAAAGCATTGGATGTTAGAGGACCTGTTTTTTGTATCAGTTTCAGAAGCAGAGTTGAACTAGATATGATCCGTGTGTGTAGGAAACACGGTTCTTTTGTTCTGAGCACAGTCATGTTTGCCGCCTTATTAGAGAATCTAGGAAGCAAGAGCGTGCTTCTTGCTCTAAAGCAGAGTGTGTTTCATGGATGAGAACTGTGCTGTGTGTTTCCCTTCAGAAACGGAGGTAAATGCCAGGCTCTGTGTCTTTAACAATCCAAAATTCGTTTCGGGTATAAGAACTCACTTTCAGCTCAAACGAAGCTACATCATTCACGAAGCTCACACGTTTTTCGCTCTTAACTGAAAAGCATTAGATGTTAGAGGACCTGTGGTTTGTGTCAGTTTCAGAAGCAGAGTTGAACTAGATATGGTCCGTGAGTGTAGGAAACACGGTTCTTTTGTTTGGAGCACACTCTCGTTTCCCACATTATTATAAACTCTGGAAAGCAAGAGCGTGCTTCTTGCTTTAAAGAAGAGTGTTTTTAATGGAAGAGAACCGTGTTGTGTGTTTCCCTTCATGAACGGAGTTAAATGCCAGACTCTGTGTCTTCCTACAAGCAAGACTTTGTTTCAGGTAAACGCACTCACTTTTCAGCTCAAAGGAAGCTACATCGTTCACGAAGCTCACGCGTTTCTCGCTCTTAACTCAAAAGCATTGGATGTTAGAGGACCTTTGGTTTGTATCAGTTTGAGAAGCAGAGTTGAACTAGATATGGTCCGTGTGTGTAGGAAACACGGTTCTTTTGTTCTGAGCACAATAACGTTTCCCGCCTTATTAGAGACTCTAGAAAGCAGGAGCGTACTTCTTGCTATAAAGCAGAGTGTGTTTCATGGATCATAACTGTGCTGTGTGTTTCGCTTCAGAAATGGAGTTAAATGCCAGGCTCTTTGTCTTTTACAATCAAGATTTCTTTCGGGTAAACGCACTCACTATCATCTCAAAGGAAGCTTCATGTTTCACGAAGCTCTCACGTTTTTCACTCTTAACTGAAAAGCATTGGATGTTAGAGGACCTGTGGTTTGTATCAGTTTCAGAAGCAGAGTTGAAGTAGAAATGGTCAATGTGTAGGAAACAAGTTCTTTTGTTCTGAGCACACTCACGTTTCCTTCCTTATTAGAGACTCTAGAAAGCAATAGTGTGCTTCTTGCTTTAAAGCAGAGTGTGTTTCATGGATGAGAATTGTGCTGTGTGTTTCCCTTCAGAAACGGAGTTAAATGCGAGGCTCTGTGTTGTCCTACAAGTACGACTTTGTTTCAGGTAAACGCACTCACTTTTCAGCTCAATGGAAGCTACATCATTCACGGAGCTCACACGTTTCTCGCTCTTAACTGAAAGCATTGGATGTTAGAGGACCTGTGGTTTGTATCAGTTTCAGAAGCAGTGTTGACCTAGATATGGACCGTGTGTGTAGTAAACACGGTTCTTTTGTTCGGAGCCCACTCATGTTTCCCGCCATATTAGATAATCTTGAAAGCAAGAGCATGCTTCTGGCTCTAAAGCAGGGTGTGTTTAATGGATGAGCACCGTGCTGTGTGTTTCCCTTCAGAAATGGAGTTCAATGCCAGGCTCTGTGTCTTCAAACAAGCAAGACTTCGTTTCAGGTAAACAAACTCACTTTTTAGATCAAAAGAAGCAACATCGTTCACGAAACTCACACGTTTCTCGCTCTTAACTGAAAAGCATTGGATGTTAGAGGACCTGTGGTTTATATGAGTTTCAGAAGCAGAGTTGAACTAGATATGGTCCGTGTGTGTAGGAAACACAGTTCTTTTGTTCTGAGCACACTCACGTTTCCCTCCTTATTAGTGACTCTAGAAAGCAAGAGCATGCTTATTGCTCTAAAGCAGAGTGTGTTTCATGGATGAGAACTGTGCTGTGTTTTTCCCTTCAGAAACGGAGTTAAATGCCAGGCTCTGAGTCTTTTACAATCAAGACTTCGTTTTGGTTATAAGAACTCACTTTCAGCTCAAACAAAGCTTCATTGTTGACGAAGCTCACACGTTTTTCTCTCTTAACTGAGAAGCATTGGATGTTAGAGGACCTGTGGTTTGTATCAGTTTCAGACGCAGAGTTGAACTAGATATGGTCAATGTGTGTAGGAAACACGGTTCTTTTGTTCTGAGCTCACGCACGTTTCCTGCCTTATTAGAGACTCTAAAGAAAGAATGAGCATGCTTCTTGCTCTAAAGCAGAGTGTGTTTCATGGATGAGAACTGTGCTGTGTGTTTCCCTTCAGAACCGGAGTTAAATGCCAGGCTCTGTGTCTTCCTACAAGCAAGACTTCGTTTCAAGTAAACGCACTCAGTTTTCAGTTCAAAGGAAGCTACATCGTTCACGAAGCTCACACGTTTCTCGCTCTTAACTCAAAAGCATTGGATGTTAGAGGACCTGTTTCTTGTATCAGTTTGAGAAGCAGAGTTGAACTAGATATGGTCCGTGTGTGTAGGAAACACGCTTCTTTTTTCTGAGCACAGTCATGTTTGCAGCCTTATTAGAGAATCTAGAAAGCAAGAGCGTGCTTCTTGCTCTAAAGCACAGTGTGTTTCATGGATGAGAACTGTGCTGTGTGTTTCCCTTCAGAAACGGAGTTAAATGCCAGGCTCTGTGTCTTTTACAATCCAAACTTCGTTTCGGGTATAAGAACTCACTTTCAGCTCAAACGAAGCTACATCATTCACGAAGCTCACAACTTTTTCGCTCTTAACTGAAAAGCATTAGATGTTAGAGGACCTGTGGTTTGTGTCAGTTTTAAAAAACAGAGTTGAACTAGATATGGTCCGTGTGTGTAGGAAACACGGTTCTTTTGTTCTGAGCACACTAACGTTTCCCGTCTTATTAGAGACTCTAGAAAGCAAGAGCGTGCTTCTTGCTCTAAAGCAGAGTGTGTTTCATGGAAAAGAACTGTGCTGTGTGTTTCGCTTCAGAAACGGAGTTAAATGCCAGGCTCTTTGGCTTTTACAATCAAGATTTCGTTTCGGGGAAACGCACTCACTATCAACTCAAAGGAAGCTTCATGTTTCACGAAGCTCTCACGTTTTTCGCTGTTAACTGAAAAGCATTGGATGATAGAGGACCTTTGGTTTGTATCAGTTTCAGAAGCAGAGTTGAAGTAGAAATGGTCAATGTGTGTAGGAAACAAGTTCTTTTGTTCTGAGCACACTCACGTTTCCTGCCTTATTAGACACTCTAGAAAGCAATAGTGTGCTTCTTGCTTTAAAGCAGAGTGTGTTTCATGGATGAGAACTGTGCTGTGTGTTTCCCATCAGAAACGGAGTTAAATGCCAGTCTCTGTGTCTTCCTACAAGCAAGACTTCGTTTCAGGTAAACGCACTCACTTTTTAGATCAAAAGAAGCAACATCGTTCACGAAGCTCACACATTTCTTGCTCTTAACTGAAAAGCATTGGATGTTAGAGGACCTGTGGTTTGTATCAGTTTCAGAAGCAGAGTTGAACTAGATATGGACCGTGTGTACGAAACATGGATCTTTTGTACTGAGCCCACTCATGTTTCCCGCCTTATTAGAGACTCTAGAAAGCAATAGTGTGCTTCTTGCTTTAAAGCAGAGTGTGTTTCATGGATGAGAACTGTGCTGTGTGTTTCCCATCAGAAACGGAGTTAAATGCCAGTCTCTGTGTCTTCCTTCAATCAAGACTTTGTTTCGGGTAAACGCACTCACTATCATCCCAAACGAATCTACATCGTTCACGAAGCTCACATGTTTCTCGCCCTTATCTGAAAAGCATTGGATGTTAGAGGACCTGTGGTTTGTATCAGTTTCAGAAGCAGAGTTGAACTAGATATGGTCCGTGTGTGTAGGAAACACAGTTCTTTTGTTCTGAGCACACTCACGTTTCCAGCCTTATTAGAGACTCTAGAAAGCAAGAGCGTGCTTATTGCTCTAAAGCAGAGTGTGTTTCATGGATGAGCACTGTGCTGTGTGTTTCCCTTCAGAAACGGAGTTAAATGCCAGTCTGTGTCTTCCTACAAGCAAGACTTCGTTTCGGGTAATCGCACTCACTTTTTAGATCAAAAGAAGCAACATTGTTCACGAAGCTCACACCTTCCTCGCTCTTAACTGAAAAGCATTGGATGTTAGAGGCCCTTTGGTTTGTATCAGTTTCAGAAGCAGATTTGAACTAGATATGGTCCTTGTGTGTAGGAAAGACGGTACTTTTGTTATGACCACACTCACGTTTCCTGCCTTATTAGAGAATCTAGAAAGCAAGAGCATGCTTCTGGCTATAAAGCAGAGTGTGTTTCATGGATGAGCACTGTGCTGTGTGTTTCCCTTCAGAAACGGAGTTCAATGCGAGGCTCTGTGTCGTCCTACAAGTAAGACTCTTTTCAGATTAACGCCCTCCCTTTTCAGCTCAAAGGAAGCTACATCGTTCACGAAGCTCACACGTTTCTCACTGTCAACTGAAAAGCACTGGATGTTAGAGGACCTGTGGTTTGTATCAGTTTCAGAAGCAGAGTTGAACTAGATATGGTCCGTGTGTGTAGGAAACACGGTTCTTTTCTTCTGAGCCCACTCACGTTTCCCGCCTTATTAGAGACTCTAGAAGCAAGAGCATGCTTCTTGCTCTAAAGCAGAGTGTGTTTCATGGATGAGCACTGTGCTGTGTGTTTCCCTTCAGAAACGGAGTTAAATGCCAGGCTCTGTGTCTTTTCCAATCAAGACTTCGTTTCGGTTATAAGAACTGACCTTCAGCTCAAACGAAGGTACATCGTTGTCGAAGCTCACACGTTTTTCTCTCTTAACTGAGAAGCATCTGATGTTAGAGGACCTGTGGTTTGTATCAGTTTCAGAAGGACAGTTGAACTAGATATGGTTAATGTGTGTAGGAAACACGTTCTTTTGTTCTGAGCTCACTTACGTTTCCTGCCTTACTAGAGACTCTAGAAAGCAAGAGCGTGCTTCTTGCTTTGAAGAAGAGTGTTTTTCATGGAAGAGAACCGTGTTTTGTGTTTCCCTTCAGAAACGGAGTTAAATGCCAGTCTGTGTCTTCCTACAAGCAAGACTTCGTTTCGGGTAAACGCACTCACTATCATCTCAAACGAAGCTACATCGTTCACGAAGTTCACACGTTTCTCGCCCTTAACTGAAAAGCATTGGATGTTAGAGGACCTGTGGTTTGTATCAGTTTCAGAAGCAGAGTTGAATTAGGTATGGTCCGTCAGTGTGGGAAACTCGGTTCTTTTGTTCTGAGCCCACTCACGTTTCCCGCCTTATTAGAGACTCTAGAAAGCAAGAGCGTTCTACTTGCTCTAAAACAGAGTATGTTTCATGGATGAGAACTGTGTTGTGTGTTTCCCTTCAGAAACAGAGTTCAATGCGAGGTTCTGTGTCGTCCTACAAGTAAGACTCGTTTCAGGTAAACGCCATCCCTTCTCAGCTCAAAGGAAGCTACATCGTTCACGAAGCTCACACGTTTTTCTCTCTTAACTGAGAAGCATTGGATGTTAGAGGACCTGTGGTTTGTATCAGTTTCAGAAGCAGAGTTGAACTAGATATGGTCAATGTGTGTAGGAAACTAGGTTCTTTTGTTCCTAGCTCACTCACGTTTCCTGCCTGATTAGAGACTCTGGAAAGCAAGAGCGTGGTTCTTGCTTTAAAGAAGAGTGTTTTTCATGGAAGAGAACCGTGTTGTGTGTTTCCCTTCATAAACGGATTTAATGCCAGGCTCTGTGTCTTCCTACAAGCAAGACATCGTTTCAGGTAAATGCACTCACCTTTCAGATCAAAAGAAGCTACATCGTTCATGGAGCTCACGCGTTTCTCGCTCTTAACTCAAATGCATTGGATGTTAGAGGACCTGTGGTTTGTATCAGTTTCAGAAGCTGAGTTGAACTAGATATGGTCCGTGTGTGTAGGAAACACGGTTCTTTTCTTTTGTGCACACTCATGTTTCGAGCCTTATTTGAGACTCTAGAAAGCAAGAGCGTGCTTCTGGCTCTAAAGCAGAGTGTGTTTCATGGATGAGCACTGTGGTGTGTTTCGCTTCAGAAACGGAGTTAAATGCCAGGCTCTTTGTCTTTTACAATCAAGACTTCGTTTTGGGTAAACGCACTCACTATCATCTCAAACGAAGCTACATGTTTCACGAAGCTCTCACGTATTTCGCTCTTAACTGAAAAGCATTGGATGTTAGAGGACCTGTGGTTTGTATCAATTTCAGAAGCAGAGTTGAACTAGATATGGTCCGTGTGTAGGAAACACAGTTCTTTTGTTCTGAGCACACTCACGTTTCCCGCCTTATTAGTGACTCTAGAAAGCACGAGCGTGCGTCTTGCTCTAAAGCAGAGTGTGTATCATGGATGAGAACTGTGCTGTGTGTTTCCCTTCAGAAACGGAGTTAAATGCCAGGCTCTGTGTCTTTTACAATCAAGACTTCGTTTCGGGTATAAGAACTCACTTTCAGCTCAAACGAAGCTACATCGTTCACGAAGCTCACACCTTTTTCTCTCTTAACTGAGAAGCATTGGATGTTGGAGGACCTGTGGTTTGTATCAGTTTCAGAAGCAGAGTTGAACTAGATATGGTCAATGTGTGTAGGAAACACGGTTCTTTTGTTCTGAGCTCACTCACGTTTCCTGCCTTATTAGAGACTCTATGAAGCAAGAGCGTGCTTCTTGCTTTAAAGAAGAGTGTGTTTCATGGATGAGCACTGTGCTGTGTGTTTCCCTTCAGAAACGGAGTTAAATGCCAGGCTCTGCGTCTTCCTACTAGCAAGACTTCGTTTCAGGTAAACGCACTCACTTTTCAGATCAAAGGAAGCTACATCGCTCACGAAGCTCACACGTTTCTTGCTCTTAACTGAAAAGCATTGGATGTTAGAGGACCTGTGGTTTGTATCAGTTTCAGAAGCAGAGTTGAACTAGATATGGTCCGTGTGTGTAGGAAACACTGTTCTTTGGTTCTGAGCACAGTCAAGTTTGCCGCCTTATTAGAGAATCTAGGAAGCAAGAGCGTGCTTCTTGCTCTAAAGCAGAGTGTGTTTCATGGATGAGAACTGTGCTGTGTGTTTCCCTTCAGAAACGGAGTTAAATGCCAGGCTCTGTGTCTTTTACAATCAAGACTTCGTTTCGGGTATAAGAACTCACTTTCAGCTCAAACGAAGCAACATCGTTCACGAAGCTCACACGTTTTTCTCTATTAACTGAGAAGCATTGGATGTTAGAGGACCTGTGGTTTTTATCAGTTTCAGAAGCAGAGTTGAACTAGCTATGGTCAATGTGTGTAGGAAACACGCTTCTTTTGTTCTGAGCTCACTCACGTTTCCTGCCTTATTAGAGACTCTGGAAAGCAAGAGCGTGCTTCTTGCTTTAAAGAAGAGTGTTTTTCATGGAAGAGAACCGTGCTGTGTGTTTCCCTTCAGAAACGGATTTAAATGCCAGGCTCTTTGTCTTTTACAATCAAGACTTCGTTTCGGGTAAACACACTCACTATCATCTCAAACGAAGCTACATCGTTTACGAAGCTCACAAGTTTCTCGCCCTTAACTGAAAAGCATTGGATGTCAGAGGACCTGTGGTTTGTATCAGTTTCAGAAGCAGAGTTGAACTAGGTATCGTCCGTGAGTGTAGGAAACACGTTTCTTTTGTTCTGAGCCCACTCACGTTTCCCGCCTTATTAGAGACTCTAGAAAGCAAGAGCATGATTCTTGCTCTAAATCAGAGTGTGTTTCATGGATGAGAACTTTGCTGTGTCTTTCCCTTCAGAAACGGAGTTAAATGCAAGGCTCTGAGTCTTCCTACAAGCAGGAGTTCGTTTCGGGTAAACACACTCAGTTTCAGCTCAAAGGAAGCTACATCGTTCACGAAGCTCACTTGTTTTTCTCTCTTAACGGAGAAGCATCGGATGTTAGAGGACCCGTGGTTTGTATCAGTTTCAGAAGGAGAGTTGAACTAGATATGGTCAATGTGTGTAGGAAACACGGTTCTTTTGTTCTGAGCTCACTCACGTTTCCTGCCTTATTAGAGACTCTAGAAAGCAAGAGCATGCTTCTTGCTTTGAAGAAGAGTGTTTTTCATGGAAGAGAACCTTGTTGTGTGTTTCCCTTCATAAACGGAGTTAAATGCCAGGCTCTTTGTCTTCCTACAAGCAAGACTTCGTTTCAGGTTAAGGCCCTCACTTTTCAGCTCAAAGGAAGCTACATCGTTCACGAAGCTCACAAGTTTCTCGCTCTTAACTAAAAACCTTTGGATGTTAGAGGACCTGTGGATTGTATCCGTTTCAGAAGCAGAGTTGAACTAGATATGGACCGTGTGTGTAGGAAACATGGATCTTTTGTTCTGAGCCCACTCATGTTTCCCGCCTTATTAGATACTCTAGAAAGCAAGAGCGTGCTTCTTGCTCTAAAGCAGAGTGTTTTTCATGGATGAGAACTGTGCTGTATGTTTCCCTTCAGAAACGGAGTTAAATGCCAGGCTCTTTGTCTTTTACAATCAAGACTTCGTTTCGGGTAAACGCACTCACTATCATCTCAAACAAAGCTACATCGTTCAGGAAGCTCACACGTTTCTCGCCCTAAACTGAAAAGCATTGGATGTTAGAAGACCTGTGGTTTGTATCAGTTTCAGAAGCAAAGTTGAACTAGGTATGGTCCGTGAGTGTAGGAAACACAGTTCTTTTGTTCAGAGCACACTCACGTTTCCTGCCTTATTAGAGACTCTAGAAAGCAAGAGCGTTCTACTTGTTCTAAATCAGAGTGTGTTTCATGGATGAGAACTGTGTTGTGTGTTTCCCTTCAGAAACGGAGTTCAATGCGAGGCTCTGTGTCGTCCTACAAGTAAGACTTGTTTCAGGTAAACGCCCTCCCTTTTCAGCTCAAAGGAAGCTACATCGTTCACGAAGCTCACACGTTTCTCGCTGTCAACTGAAAAGCACTGGATGTTAGAGGACCTGTGGTTTGTATCAGTTTCAGAAGCTGAGTTGAACTAGATATGATCCTTGTGTGTAGGAAACACGGTTCTTTTGTTCTGAGCACACTTATGGTTCCCTACTTATTAGAGACTATAGAAAGCTAGAGCCTGCTTCTTGCTCTAAAGCAGAGTGTGTTTCTTGGATGAGAACTGTGATGTGTGTTTCCCTTCAGAAACCGAGTTAAATGCCAGGCTATGTGTCTTTTACAATCAAGACTTCGTTTCGGGTATAAGAACTCACTTTCAGCTCAAACGAAGCTAAATAGTTCACGAAACTCACACGTTTCTCCCTCTTAACTGAAAAGCATTGCATGTTAGAGGCCCTGGGGTTTCTATCAGTTTCAGAAGCAGAGTTGAACTAGATACGGTCCGTGTGTTAGGTAACATGGTTCTTTTGTTCTTTGCACACTCACTTTTCCTGCCTTATTAGAGACTCTAGAAAGCAAGAGCGTGCATCTTGCGCTAAATGAGAGTGTGTTTCATGGATGAGCACTGTGCTGTGTGTTTCCCTTCAGAAACGGAGTTTAATGCCAGGCTCTGTGTCTTCCTACAAGCAAGACTTTGTTTCAGGTAAACGCACTCACTTTTCAGCTCAAAGTAAGCTACATCGTTCACGAAGCTCACACGTTTCTCGCTCTTAAAAGAAAAGCATTGAATGTTAGAGGCCCTGTGGTTTGTATCAGTTTCAGAAGCAGAGTTGAACTAGATATGGTCCGTGTGTGTAGGAAACATAGATCTTTGTTTTGAGCCCACTCACGTTTCCAGCCTTATTAGAGCATCTAGAAAGCAAGAGTGTGCTTCTTGCTTTAAATCAGAGTGTGTTCATGGAAGAGAACCGTGTTGTGTGATTCCCTTCAGAAACGGAATTAAATGCCAGGCTCTGTGTCTTCCTACAAGCAAGACTTCGTTTCAGGTAAACGCACTCACTTTTCAGCTCAAAGGAAGCTACATCGTTCACAAAGCTCATAGGTTTCTCACTCTTAACTGAAAAGCATTGGATGTTAGAGGACCTGTGGCTTGTATCAGTTTCAGAAGCAGAGTTGAACTAGATATGGTCCGTGTGTGTAGGAAACACGGTTCTTTTGTTCTGAGCACACTCACGTTTCCTGCCTTATTAGTTACTCTAGAAAGCAAGAGCGTGCTTCTGGCTCTAAAGCAGAGTGTGTTTCATTGAAGAGCACTGTGCTGTGTGTTTCCATTCAGAAACGGAGTTAAATGCCATGTTCTTTGTCTTTTACAATCAAGACTTCGTTTCGGGTAAACGCACTCACTATCATCTCAAACGAAGCTACATAGTTCACGAAGCTCTCACGTATTTAGCTCTTAACTGAAAAGCATGGGATGTTAGAGGCCCTGTTGTTTGTATCAGTTTCAGAAGCTGAGTTGAACTAGATATGGTCCGAGTGTGTAGGAAACAAGTTTCTTTTGTTCTGAGCCTACTCACGTTTCCCGCCTTATTAGAGACTCTAAAAAGCAAGAGCATGCTTCTTGCTCTAAAGCAGAGTGTGTTTCATGGATGAGAACGTTGCTGTGTATTTCCCTTCAGAAACAGAGTTAAATGCCAGGCTCTGTGTCTCCTACAAGCAAGAGTTCGTTTCGGGTAAACGCACTCACTTTCAGCTCAAACGAAGCTACATCTTTCAGGAAGCTCACACGTTTTTTGATCTTAACTGAGAAGCATTGGATGTTAGAGGACCTGTGGTTTGTTTCAGTTTCAGAAGCTGAGTTGAACTAGATATGGTCCATGTGTGTAGGAAATATGGTTCTTTTCTTCTGAGCACACTCATGTTTCCCGCCTTATTAGAGACTCTAGAAAGCAATAGCTTGCTTCTGGCTCTAAAGCAGAGTGTGTTTCATGGATGAGCACTGTGCTGTGTGTTTCCCTTCAGAAACCGACTTAAATGCCAGGCTCTGTGTCTTCCTACAAGCAAGACTTCCTTTCAGGTAAATGCACTCACTTTTCAGATCAAAGGAAGCTACATGGTTCACGAAGCTCACACGTTTCTCCCTCGTAACTCAAAAGCATTGGATGTTAGAGGACCTGTGGTTTGTATCAATTTCAGAAGCTGAGTTGAACTAGATATGGTCCGTGTGTGTAGGAAACACTGTTCTTTGGACTGAGCACAATCACTTTTCCCGCCTTATTGGAGACTCTAGAAAGCAAGAGCGTGCTTCTGGCTCTAAAGCAGAGTGTGTTTCATGGAGGAGAACTGTGCTGTGTGTTTCACTTCAGAAACGGAGTTAAATGCCACGCTCTGTGTCTTCCTACAAGCAAGACTTCGTTTCAGGTAAACGCACTCACTTTTCAGCTCAAAGGAAGCTACATCTTTCACGAAGCTCACACGTTTATCGCTCTTAACTGAAAAGCTTTGGATGTTAGAGGCCCTGTGGTTTGTATCAGTTTCAGAAGCAGAGTTGAACTAGATATGGTCAATGTGTGTAGGAAACACGGTTCTTTTGTTCTGAGCACACTCACGTTTCCCGCCTTATTAGAGACTCTAGAAAGCAAGAGTGTGCTTCTTGCTCTAAAGCAGAGCGTGTTTCATGGATGAGAACTGTGTTGTGTGTTTCCCTTCAGAAACGGAGTTAAATGCCAGGCTCTGTGTCTTTTACAATCAAGACTTCGTTTCGGGTATGAGAACTCACTTTCAGCTCAAACGAAGCAACATTGATCACGAAGCTCAACGTTTCTCGCTCTTAACTGAAAAGCATTGGATGTTAGAGGACCTGTGGTTTGTATCAGTTTCAGAAGCAGAGTTGAACTAGATATGGTCAATGTGTGTAGGAAACACGGTTCTTTGTTCTGAGATCACTCACTTTTCCTGCCTTATTAGAGACTCTATAAAGCAAGAGCGTGCTTCTTGCTTTAAAGAACAGTGTGTTTCATGGATGAGCACTGTTCTTTGTTTTTCCCTTCAGAAACGGAGTTTAATGCCAGGCTCTGTGTCTTCCTACAAGCAAGACTTCGTTTCAGGTAAACGCACTCACTTTTCAGCTCAAAGGAAGCTACATCGTTCACGAAGCTCTCACGTTTCTCGCTCTTAACTGAAAAGCATTGGATGTTAGAGGACCTGTGGTTTGTATCAGTTTCAGAAGCAGAGTTGATCTAGGTAAGGTCCGTGTGTAGGAAACATGGTTCTTTTCACTGAACACACTCACGTTTCCCGCCTTATTAGAGACTCTAGAAAGCAAGAGCGTGCTTCTTGCTCTAAAGCAGAGTGTGTTTCATGGATGAGAACTGTGCTGTGTGTTTCCCTTCAGAAACAGAGTTAAATGCCAGGCTCTTTGTCTTTTACAATCAAGACTTCGTTTCGGGTAAACACACTCACTATCATCTCAAACGAAGCTACATGAATCAAGAAGCTCTCATGTTTTTCGCTCTTAAATGAAAAGCATTGGATGTTAGAAGACTTGTGGTTTGTATCAGTTTCAGAAGCAGAGTTGAACTAGATATTCTCAATGTGTGTAGGAAACACGGTTCTTTTGTTCTGAGCACACTCACGTTTCCCGCCTTATTAGAGATTGTAGAAAGCAAGAGAGTGCATCTTGCTCTAAACAGAGTGTGTTTCATGGATGAGCACTGTGCTGTGTGTTTCCCTTCAAATACGGAGTTCAATGCCAGGCTCTATGTCTTCCTACAAGCAAGACTCTTTTCAGGTAAATGCACTCACTTTTCAGCTCAAAGGAAGCTACATTGTTCACGAAGCTCACACGTTTCTCGCTCTTAAATGAAAAGCATTGAATGTTAGAGGCCCTGTGGTTTGTATCAGTTTCAGAAGCAGAGTTGAACTAGATATGGTCCGTGTGTGTAGGAAACATACCTCCTTTGTTTTGAGCCCACTCACGTTTCCAGCCTTATTAGAGACTCTAGAAAGCAAGAGTGTGCTTCTTGCTTTAAAGCAGAGTGTGTTTCATGGAAGAGAACCGTGTTGTGTGATTCCCTTCAGAAACGGAGTTAAATGCCAGGCTCTGTGTCTTCCTACAAGCAAGACTGCTTTTCAGGTAAACGCACTCACTTTTCAGCTCATAGGAAGCTACATCATTTACGAAGCTCACACGTTTCTCGCCCTTAACTGAAAAGCATTGGATGTTAGAAGACCTGTGGTTTGTATCAGTTTCAGAAGCAGAGTTGAACTAGATATGGTCCGTGAGTGTAGGAAACACGGTTCTTTTGTTCTGAGCACACTCACGTTTCCTGCCTTATTAGAGACTCTAGAAAGCAAGAGCGTGCTTCTGGCTCTAAAGCAGAGTGTGTTTCATTGATGAGCACTGTGCTGTGTGTTTCCCTTCAGAAACGGAGTTCAATGCCAGGCTCTGTGTCTTCCTACAAGCAAGACTTCGTTTCAGGTAAACGCACGAACTTTTCATCTCAAAGGAAGCTACATCGTTCACAAAGCTCACACGATTCTCTCTCTTAACTGAAAAGCATTGGATGTTAGAGGACCTGTGATTTGCATCAGTTTCAGAAGCTGAGTTGAACTAGATATGATCCTTGTGTGTAGGAAACACGGTTCTTTTGTTCTGAGCACACTCATGGTTCCCTACTTATTAGAGACTATAGAAAGCTAGAGCCTGCTTCTTGCTCTAAAGCAGAGTGTGTTTCATGGATGAGAACTGTGATGTGTGATTCCCTTCAGAAACCGAGTTAAATGCCAGGCTCTGTGTCTTTTACAATCAAGACTTCGTTTCGGGTATAAGGACTCACTTTCAGCTCAAACGAAGCTAAATAGTTCACGAAACTCACACGTTTCTTGCTCTTAACTGAAAAGCATTGGATGTTAGAGGCCCTGGGGTTTGTATCAGTTTCAGAAGCAGAGTTGAACTAGATATGGTCCGTGTGTTAGGTAACATGGTTCTTTTGTTCTTTGCACACTCACTTTTCCTGCCTTATTAGAGACTCTAGAAAGCAAGAGCGTGCATCTTGCGCTAAATGAGAGTGTGTTTCATGGATGAGCACTGTGCTGTGTGTTTCCCTTCAGAAACGGAGTTTAATGCCAGGCTCTGTGTCTTCCTACAAGCAAGACTTTGTTTCAGGTAAACGCACTCACTTTTCAGCTCAAAGTAAGCTACATCGTTCACGAAGCTCACACGTTTCTCGCTCTTAACTGAAAAGCTTTGGATGTTAGAAGACTTGTGGTTTGTATCAGTTTCAGAAGCAGAGTTGAACTAGATATGCTCAATGTGTGTAGGAAACACGGTTCTTTGGTCTGAGCACACTCACGTTTCCCGCCTTATTAGAGACTGTAGAAAGCAAGAGAGTGCATCTTGCTCTAAACAGAGTGTGTTTCATGGATGAGAAATGTGCTGTGTGTTTCCCTTCAGATATGGAGTTTAATGCCAGGCTCTGTGTCTTCCTACAAGCAAGACTTCTTTTGAGGTAAACGCACTCACTTTTCAGCTCACAGGAAGCTACATTGTTCACAAAGCTCACACGTTTCTCGCTCTTAAAAGAAAAGCATTGAATGTTAGAGGCCCTGTGGTTTGTATCAGTTTCAGAAGCAGAGTTGAACTAGATATGGTCCGTGTGTGTAGGAAACATAGATCTTTGTTTTGAGCCCACTCACGTTTCCAGCCTTATTAGAGCATCTAGAAAGCAAGAGTGTGCTTCTTGCTTTAAATCAGAGTGTGTTTCATGGAAGAGAACCGTGTTGTGTGATTCCCTTCAGAAACGGAATTAAATGCCAGGCTCTGTGTCTTCCTACAAGCAAGACTGCTTTTCAGGTAAACGCACTCACTTTTCAGCTCATAGGAAGCTACATCATTCACGAAGCTCACACGTTTCTCGCCCTTAACTGAAAAGCATTGGATGTTAGAAGACCTGTGGTTTGTATCAGTTTCAGAAGCAGAGTTGAACTAGATATGGTCCGTGTGTGTAGGAAACACGGTTCTTTTGTTCTGAGCACACTCACGTTTCCTGCCTTATTAGTGACTCTAGAAAGCAAGAGCGTGCTTCTGGCTCTAAAGCAGAGTGTGTTTCATTGAAGAGCACTGTGCTGTGTGTTTCCATTCAGAAACGGAGTTAAATGCCATGTTCTTTGTCTTTTACAATCAAGACTTCGTTTCTGGTAAACGCACTCACTATCATCTCAAACGAAGCTACATAGTTCACGAAGCTCTCACGTATTTAGCTCTTAACTGAAAAGCATAGGATGTTAGAGGCCCTGTTGTTTGTATCAGTTTCAGAAGCTGAGTTGAACTAGATATGATCCTTGTGTGTAGGAAACACGGTTCTTTTGTTCTGAGCACACTTATGGTTCCCTACTTATTAGAGACTATAGAAAGCTAGAGCCTGCTTCTTGCTCTAAAGCAGAGTGTGTTTCTTGGATGAGAACTGTGATGTGTGTTTCCCTTCAGAAACCGAGTTAAATGCCAGGCTATGTGTCTTTTACAATCAAGACTTCGTTTCGGGTATAAGGACTCACTTTCAGCTCAAACGAAGCTAAATAGTTCACGAAACTCACACGTTTCTCCCTCTTAACTGAAAAGCATTGCATGTTAGAGGCCCTGGGGTTTCTATCAGTTTCAGAAGCAGAGTTGAACTAGATACGGTCCGTGTGTTAGGTAACATGGTTCTTTTGTTCTTTGCACACTCACTTTTCCTGCCTTATTAGAGACTCTAGAAAGCAAGAGCGTGCATCTTGCGCTAAATGAGAGTGTGTTTCATGGATGAGCACTGTGCTGTGTGTTTCCCTTCAGAAACGGAGTTTAATGCCAGGCTCTGTGTCTTCCTACAAGCAAGACTTTGTTTCAGGTAAACGCACTCACTTTTCAGCTCAAAGTAAGCTACATCGTTCACGAAGCTCACACGTTTCTCGCTCTTAAAAGAAAAGCATTGAATGTTAGAGGCCCTGTGGTTTGTATCAGTTTCAGAAGCAGAGTTGAACTAGATATGGTCCGTGTGTGTAGGAAACATAGATCTTTGTTTTGAGCCCACTCACGTTTCCAGCCTTATTAGAGCATCTAGAAAGCAAGAGTGTGCTTCTTGCTTTAAATCAGAGTGTGTTCATGGAAGAGAACCGTGTTGTGTGATTCCCTTCAGAAACGGAATTAAATGCCAGGCTCTGTGTCTTCCTACAAGCAAGACTTCGTTTCAGGTAAACGCACTCACTTTTCAGCTCAAAGGAAGCTACATCGTTCACAAAGCTCATAGGTTTCTCACTCTTAACTGAAAAGCATTGGATGTTAGAGGACCTGTGGCTTGTATCAGTTTCAGAAGCAGAGTTGAACTAGATATGGTCCGTGTGTGTAGGAAACACGGTTCTTTTGTTCTGAGCACACTCACGTTTCCTGCCTTATTAGTTACTCTAGAAAGCAAGAGCGTGCTTCTGGCTCTAAAGCAGAGTGTGTTTCATTGAAGAGCACTGTGCTGTGTGTTTCCATTCAGAAACGGAGTTAAATGCCATGTTCTTTGTCTTTTACAATCAAGACTTCGTTTCGGGTAAACGCACTCACTATCATCTCAAACGAAGCTACATAGTTCACGAAGCTCTCACGTATTTAGCTCTTAACTGAAAAGCATGGGATGTTAGAGGCCCTGTTGTTTGTATCAGTTTCAGAAGCTGAGTTGAACTAGATATGGTCCGAGTGTGTAGGAAACAAGTTTCTTTTGTTCTGAGCCTACTCACGTTTCCCGCCTTATTAGAGACTCTAAAAAGCAAGAGCATGCTTCTTGCTCTAAAGCAGAGTGTGTTTCATGGATGAGAACGTTGCTGTGTATTTCCCTTCAGAAACAGAGTTAAATGCCAGGCTCTGTGTCTCCTACAAGCAAGAGTTCGTTTCGGGTAAACGCACTCACTTTCAGCTCAAACGAAGCTACATCTTTCAGGAAGCTCACACGTTTTTTGATCTTAACTGAGAAGCATTGGATGTTAGAGGACCTGTGGTTTGTTTCAGTTTCAGAAGCTGAGTTGAACTAGATATGGTCCATGTGTGTAGGAAATATGGTTCTTTTCTTCTGAGCACACTCATGTTTCCCGCCTTATTAGAGACTCTAGAAAGCAATAGCTTGCTTCTGGCTCTAAAGCAGAGTGTGTTTCATGGATGAGCACTGTGCTGTGTGTTTCCCTTCAGAAACCGACTTAAATGCCAGGCTCTGTGTCTTCCTACAAGCAAGACTTCCTTTCAGGTAAATGCACTCACTTTTCAGATCAAAGGAAGCTACATGGTTCACGAAGCTCACACGTTTCTCCCTCGTAACTCAAAAGCATTGGATGTTAGAGGACCTGTGGTTTGTATCAATTTCAGAAGCTGAGTTGAACTAGATATGGTCCGTGTGTGTAGGAAACACTGTTCTTTGGACTGAGCACAATCACTTTTCCCGCCTTATTGGAGACTCTAGAAAGCAAGAGCGTGCTTCTGGCTCTAAAGCAGAGTGTGTTTCATGGAGGAGAACTGTGCTGTGTGTTTCACTTCAGAAACGGAGTTAAATGCCACGCTCTGTGTCTTCCTACAAGCAAGACTTCGTTTCAGGTAAACGCACTCACTTTTCAGCTCAAAGGAAGCTACATCTTTCACGAAGCTCACACGTTTATCGCTCTTAACTGAAAAGCTTTGGATGTTAGAGGCCCTGTGGTTTGTATCAGTTTCAGAAGCAGAGTTGAACTAGATATGGTCAATGTGTGTAGGAAACACGGTTCTTTTGTTCTGAGCACACTCACGTTTCCCGCCTTATTAGAGACTCTAGAAAGCAAGAGTGTGCTTCTTGCTCTAAAGCAGAGCGTGTTTCATGGATGAGAACTGTGTTGTGTGTTTCCCTTCAGAAACGGAGTTAAATGCCAGGCTCTGTGTCTTTTACAATCAAGACTTCGTTTCGGGTATGAGAACTCACTTTCAGCTCAAACGAAGCAACATTGATCACGAAGCTCAACGTTTCTCGCTCTTAACTGAAAAGCATTGGATGTTAGAGGACCTGTGGTTTGTATCAGTTTCAGAAGCAGAGTTGAACTAGATATGGTCAATGTGTGTAGGAAACACGGTTCTTTGTTCTGAGATCACTCACTTTTCCTGCCTTATTAGAGACTCTATAAAGCAAGAGCGTGCTTCTTGCTTTAAAGAACAGTGTGTTTCATGGATGAGCACTGTTCTTTGTTTTTCCCTTCAGAAACGGAGTTTAATGCCAGGCTCTGTGTCTTCCTACAAGCAAGACTTCGTTTCAGGTAAACGCACTCACTTTTCAGCTCAAAGGAAGCTACATCGTTCACGAAGCTCTCACGTTTCTCGCTCTTAACTGAAAAGCATTGGATGTTAGAGGACCTGTGGTTTGTATCAGTTTCAGAAGCAGAGTTGATCTAGGTAAGGTCCGTGTGTAGGAAACATGGTTCTTTTCACTGAACACACTCACGTTTCCCGCCTTATTAGAGACTCTAGAAAGCAAGAGCGTGCTTCTTGCTCTAAAGCAGAGTGTGTTTCATGGATGAGAACTGTGCTGTGTGTTTCCCTTCAGAAACAGAGTTAAATGCCAGGCTCTTTGTCTTTTACAATCAAGACTTCGTTTCGGGTAAACACACTCACTATCATCTCAAACGAAGCTACATGAATCAAGAAGCTCTCATGTTTTTCGCTCTTAAATGAAAAGCATTGGATGTTAGAAGACTTGTGGTTTGTATCAGTTTCAGAAGCAGAGTTGAACTAGATATTCTCAATGTGTGTAGGAAACACGGTTCTTTTGTTCTGAGCACACTCACGTTTCCCGCCTTATTAGAGATTGTAGAAAGCAAGAGAGTGCATCTTGCTCTAAACAGAGTGTGTTTCATGGATGAGCACTGTGCTGTGTGTTTCCCTTCAAATACGGAGTTCAATGCCAGGCTCTATGTCTTCCTACAAGCAAGACTCTTTTCAGGTAAACGCACTCACTTTTCAGCTCAAAGGAAGCTACATTGTTCACGAAGCTCACACGTTTCTCGCTCTTAAATGAAAAGCATTGAATGTTAGAGGCCCTGTGGTTTGTATCAGTTTCAGAAGCAGAGTTGAACTAGATATGGTCCGTGTGTGTAGGAAACATACCTCCTTTGTTTTGAGCCCACTCACGTTTCCAGCCTTATTAGAGACTCTAGAAAGCAAGAGTGTGCTTCTTGCTTTAAAGCAGAGTGTGTTTCATGGAAGAGAACCGTGTTGTGTGATTCCCTTCAGAAACGGAGTTAAATGCCAGGCTCTGTGTCTTCCTACAAGCAAGACTGCTTTTCAGGTAAACGCACTCACTTTTCAGCTCATAGGAAGCTACATCATTTACGAAGCTCACACGTTTCTCGCCCTTAACTGAAAAGCATTGGATGTTAGAAGACCTGTGGTTTGTATCAGTTTCAGAAGCAGAGTTGAACTAGATATGGTCCGTGAGTGTAGGAAACACGGTTCTTTTGTTCTGAGCACACTCACGTTTCCTGCCTTATTAGAGACTCTAGAAAGCAAGAGCGTGCTTCTGGCTCTAAAGCAGAGTGTGTTTCATTGATGAGCACTGTGCTGTGTGTTTCCCTTCAGAAACGGAGTTCAATGCCAGGCTCTGTGTCTTCCTACAAGCAAGACTTCGTTTCAGGTAAACGCACGAACTTTTCATCTCAAAGGAAGCTACATCGTTCACAAAGCTCACACGATTCTCTCTCTTAACTGAAAAGCATTGGATGTTAGAGGACCTGTGATTTGCATCAGTTTCAGAAGCTGAGTTGAACTAGATATGATCCTTGTGTGTAGGAAACACGGTTCTTTTGTTCTGAGCACACTCATGGTTCCCTACTTATTAGAGACTATAGAAAGCTAGAGCCTGCTTCTTGCTCTAAAGCAGAGTGTGTTTCATGGATGAGAACTGTGATGTGTGATTCCCTTCAGAAACCGAGTTAAATGCCAGGCTCTGTGTCTTTTACAATCAAGACTTCGTTTCGGGTATAAGGACTCACTTTCAGCTCAAACGAAGCTAAATAGTTCACGAAACTCACACGTTTCTTGCTCTTAACTGAAAAGCATTGGATGTTAGAGGCCCTGGGGTTTGTATCAGTTTCAGAAGCAGAGTTGAACTAGATATGGTCCGTGTGTTAGGTAACATGGTTCTTTTGTTCTTTGCACACTCACTTTTCCTGCCTTATTAGAGACTCTAGAAAGCAAGAGCGTGCATCTTGCGCTAAATGAGAGTGTGTTTCATGGATGAGCACTGTGCTGTGTGTTTCCCTTCAGAAACGGAGTTTAATGCCAGGCTCTGTGTCTTCCTACAAGCAAGACTTTGTTTCAGGTAAACGCACTCACTTTTCAGCTCAAAGTAAGCTACATCGTTCACGAAGCTCACACGTTTCTCGCTCTTAACTGAAAAGCTTTGGATGTTAGAAGACTTGTGGTTTGTATCAGTTTCAGAAGCAGAGTTGAACTAGATATGCTCAATGTGTGTAGGAAACACGGTTCTTTGGTCTGAGCACACTCACGTTTCCCGCCTTATTAGAGACTGTAGAAAGCAAGAGAGTGCATCTTGCTCTAAACAGAGTGTGTTTCATGGATGAGAAATGTGCTGTGTGTTTCCCTTCAGATATGGAGTTTAATGCCAGGCTCTGTGTCTTCCTACAAGCAAGACTTCTTTTGAGGTAAACGCACTCACTTTTCAGCTCACAGGAAGCTACATTGTTCACAAAGCTCACACGTTTCTCGCTCTTAAAAGAAAAGCATTGAATGTTAGAGGCCCTGTGGTTTGTATCAGTTTCAGAAGCAGAGTTGAACTAGATATGGTCCGTGTGTGTAGGAAACATAGATCTTTGTTTTGAGCCCACTCACGTTTCCAGCCTTATTAGAGCATCTAGAAAGCAAGAGTGTGCTTCTTGCTTTAAATCAGAGTGTGTTTCATGGAAGAGAACCGTGTTGTGTGATTCCCTTCAGAAACGGAATTAAATGCCAGGCTCTGTGTCTTCCTACAAGCAAGACTGCTTTTCAGGTAAACGCACTCACTTTTCAGCTCATAGGAAGCTACATCATTCACGAAGCTCACACGTTTCTCGCCCTTAACTGAAAAGCATTGGATGTTAGAAGACCTGTGGTTTGTATCAGTTTCAGAAGCAGAGTTGAACTAGATATGGTCCGTGTGTGTAGGAAACACGGTTCTTTTGTTCTGAGCACACTCACGTTTCCTGCCTTATTAGTGACTCTAGAAAGCAAGAGCGTGCTTCTGGCTCTAAAGCAGAGTGTGTTTCATTGAAGAGCACTGTGCTGTGTGTTTCCATTCAGAAACGGAGTTAAATGCCATGTTCTTTGTCTTTTACAATCAAGACTTCGTTTCTGGTAAACGCACTCACTATCATCTCAAACGAAGCTACATAGTTCACGAAGCTCTCACGTATTTAGCTCTTAACTGAAAAGCATAGGATGTTAGAGGCCCTGTTGTTTGTATCAGTTTCAGAAGCTGAGTTGAACTAGATATGGTCCGAGTGTGTAGGAAACAAGTTTCTTTTGTTCTGAGCCTACTCACGTTTCCCGCCTTATTAGAGACTCTAAAAAGCAAGAGCATGCTTCTTGCTCTAAAGCAGAGTGTGTTTCATGGATGAGAACGTTGCTTTGTATTTCCCTTCAGAAACAGAGTTAAATGCCAGGCTCTGTGTCTCCTACAAGCAAGAGTTCGTTTCGGGTAAACGCACTCACTTTCAGCTCAAACGAAGCTACATCTTTCAGGAAGCTCACACGTTTTTTGATCTTAACTGAGAAGCATTGGATGTTAGAGGACCTGTGGTTTGTATCAGTTTCAGAAGCTGAGTTGAACTAGATATGGTCCATGTGTGTAGGAAATATGGTTCTTTTCTTCTGAGCACACTCATGTTTCCCGCCTTATTAGAGACTCTAGAAAGCAATAGCTTGCTTCTGGCTCTAAAGCAGAGTGTGTTTCATGGATGAGCACTGTGCTGTGTGTTTCCCTTCAGAAACCGACTTAAATGCCAGGCTCTGTGTCTTCCTACAAGCAAGACTTCCTTTCAGGTAAATGCACTCACTTTTCAGATCAAAGGAAGCTACATTTTTCACGAAGCTCACACGTTTCTCCCTCGTAACTCAAAAGCATTGGATGTTAGAGGACCTGTGGTTTGTATCAATTTTAGAAGCTGAGTTGAACTAGATATGGTCCGTGTGTGTAGGAAACACTGTTCTTTGGACTGAGCACAATCACTTTTCCCGCCTTATTGGAGACTCTAGAAATCAAGAGCGCGCTTCTGGCTCTAAAGCAGAGTGTGTTTCATGGAGGAGAACTGTGCTGTGTGTTTCACTTCAGAAACGGAGTTAAATGCCACGCTCTGTGTCTTCCTACAAGCAAGACTTCGTTTCAGGTAAACGCACTCACTTTTCAGCTCAAAGGAAGCTACATCTTTCACGAAGCTCACACGTTTATCGCTCTTAACTGAAAAGCATTGGATGTTAGAGGCCCTGTGGTTTGTATCAGTTTCAGAAGCAGAGTTGAACTAGATATGGTCAATGTGTGTAGGAAACACGGTTCTTTTGTTCTGAGCACACTCACGTTTCCCGCCTTATTAGAGACTCTAGAAAGAAAGAGTGTGCTTCTTGCTCTAAAGCAGAGCGTGTTTCATGGATGAGAACTGTGTTGTGTGTTTCCCTTCAGAAACGGAGTTAAATGCCAGGCTCTGTGTCTTTTACAATCAAGACTTCGTTTCGGGTATGAGAACTCACTTTCAGCTCAAAGGAAGCTACATCGTTCACGAAGCTCTCACGTTTCTCGCTCTTAACTGAAAAGCATTGGATGTTAGAGGACCTGTGGTTTGTATCAGTTTCAGAAGCAGAGTTGATCTAGGTAAGGTCCGTGTGTAGGAAACATGGTTCTTTTGACTGAACACACTCACGTTTCCCGCCTTATTAGAGACTCTAGAAAGCAAGAGCGTGCTTCTTGCTCTAAAGCAGAGTGTGTTTCATGGATGAGAACTGTGCTGTGTGTTTCCCTTCAGAAACGGAGTTAAATGCCAGGCTCTTTGTCTTTTACAATCAAGACTTCGTTTCGGGTAAACACACTCACTATCATCTCAAACGAAGCTACATAAATCAAGAAGCTCTCATGTTTTTCGCTCTTAAATGAAAAGCATTGGATGTTAGAAGACTTGTGGTTTGTATCAGTTTCAGAAGCAGAGTTGAACTAGATATTCTCAATGTGTGTAGGAAACACGGTTCTTTTGTTCTGAGCACACTCACGTTTCCCGCCTTATTAGAGACTGTAGAAAGCAAGAGAGTGCATCTTGCTCTAAACAGAGTGTGTTTCATGGATGAGCACTGTGCTGTGTGTTTCCCTTCAAATACGGAGTTCAATGCCAGGCTCTATGTCTTCCTACAAGCAAGACTCTTTTCAGGTAAACGCACTCCCTTTTCAGCTCAAAGGAAGCTACATTGTTCACGAAGCTCACACGTTTCTCGCTCTTAAATGAAAATCATTGAATGTTAGAGGCCCTGTGGTTTGTATCAGTTTCAGAAGCAGAGTTGAACTAGATATGGTCCGTGTGTGTAGGAAACATAGCTCCTTTGTTTTGAGCCCACTCACGTTTCCAGCCTTATTAGAGACTCTAGAAAGCAAGAGTGTGCTTCTTGCTTTAAAGCAGAGTGTGTTTCATGGAAGAGAACCGTGTTGTGTGATTCCCTTCAGAAACGGAGTTAAATGCCAGGCTCTGTGTCTTCCTACAAGCAAGACTGCTTTTCAGGTAAACGCACTCACTTTTCAGCTCATAGGAAGCTACATCATTCACGAAGCTCACACGTTTCAGCCCTTAACTGAAAAGCATTGGATGTTAGAAGACCTGTGGTTTGTATCAGTTTCAGAAGCAGAGTTGAACTAGATATGGTCCATGAGTGTAGGAAACACGGTTCTTTTGTTTTGAGCACACTCACGTTTCCTGCCTTATTAGAGACTCTAGAAAGCAAGAGCGTGCTTCTGGCTCTAAAGCAGAGTGTGTTTCATTGATGAGCACTGTGCTGTGTGTTTCCATTCAGAAACGGAGTTAAATGCCAGGCTCTGTGTCTTTTACAATCAAGACTTCGTTTCGGGTAAACGCACTCACTATCATCTCAAATGAAGCGACGTATTTCACGATGCTCTCACATATTTCGCTCTTAACTGAAAAGCATTGGATGTTAGAGGCCCTGTTGTTTGTATCAGTTTCAGAAGCAGAGTTGAACTAGATATGGTCCGTGTGTGTAGGAAACACGGTTCTTTTGTTCTGAGCCCACTCACCTTTCCGGACTTATTAGAGAATCTAGAAAGCAAGAGCGTGCTTCTTGCTCTAAAGCAGAGTGTGTTTCATTTATGAGAACTGTGCTGTGTGTTTCCCTTCAGAAACAGAGTTAAATGCCAGGCTCTGTGTCTTTTACAATCAAGACTTCGTTTCGGGTAAACGCACTCACTATCATCTCAAACGAAGCTACATAGTTCACGAAGCTCTCCCGTATTTCGCTCTTAACTGAAAAGCATTGGATGTTAGAGGCCCTGTGGTTTGTATCAGTTTCAGAAGCAGAGTTCAACTAGATATGATCCGAGTGTGTAGGAAACAAGTTTCTTTTGTTCTGAGCCCACTCATGATTCTTGCCTTATTAGAGGCTCTAAAAAGCAAGAGCATGCTTCTTGCTCTAAAGCAGAGTGTGTTTCATGGATGAGAACGTTGCTGTGTATTTCCCTTCAGAAACAGAGTTAAATGCCAGGCTCTGTGTCTCCTACAAGCAAGAGTTCGTTTCGGGTAAACGCACTCACTTTCAGCTCAAACGAAGCTACATCTTTCAGGAAGCTCACACGTTTTTTGATCTTAACGGAGAAGCATTGGATGTTAGAGGACCTGTGGTTTGTTTCAGTTTCAGAAGCTGAGTTGAACTAGATATGGTCCATGTGTGTAGGAAATATGGTTCTTTTCTTCTGAGCACACTCATGTTTCCCGCCTTATTGGAGACTCTAGAAAGCAATAGCTTGCTTCTGGCTCTAAAGCAGAGTGTGTTTCATGGATGAGAACGTTGCTGTGTATTTCCCCTCAGAAACCGAGTTAAATGCCAGGTCCTTTGTCTTTTACAATCAAGACTTCTTTTCTGGTAAACACACTCACTATCATCTCAAAGGAAGCTACATGGTTCACGAAGCTCTCACGTATTTCGCTCTTAACAGAAAAGCATTGTATGTTACAGGACCTGTGATTTGTATCAGTTTCAGAAGCAGAGTTGAACTAGATATGGTCAATGTGTGTTGGTAACACGGTTGTTTTGTTCTGAGCACACTCACGTTTCCCGCCTTATTAGAGACTCTAGAAAGCAAGAGCGTGCTTCTTGCTCTAAAGCAGAGTGTTTTTCATGGACGAGAACTGTGATGTGTGTTTCCCTTCAGAAACGGAGTAAATGCCAGGCTCTTTGTCTTTTACAATCAAGACTTCGTTTCGGTTAAACGCACTCACTATCATCTCAAAGGAAGCTACATGGTTCACGCAGCTCTCACGTATTTCGCTCTTAACAGAAAAGCATTGGATGTTAGAGGACCTGTGGTTTGTATCAGTTTCAGAAGCACAGTTGAACTAGATACGTTCAATGTGTGTAGGTAACACGATTCATTTGTTCTAAGCACACTCACGTTTCCTGCCTTATTAGAGACTCTAGAAAGCAAGAGCGTGCTTCTTGCTCTAAAGCAGAGTGTGTTTCATGGATGAGAACTGTGCTGTGTGTTTCCCTTCAGAAAGGGAGTTCAATGTGAGGCTCTGTGTCATCCTACAAGCAAGACTTCGTTTCAGGTAAACGCCCTCCCTTTTCAGCTCAAAGGAAGCTACATCGTTCACAAAGCTCACACCTTTCTCGCTCTAAACTGAAAAGCATTGGATGTTAGAGGACCTGTGATTTGCATCAGTTTCAGAAGCTGAGTTGAACTAGATATGGTCAATGTGTGTAGGAAACACGGTTCTTTTGTTCTGAGCACACTCACGTTTCCTGCCTTATTAGAGACTCTAGAAAGCAATAGTGTGCTTCTTGCTTTAAAGCAGAGTATGTTTCATGGATGAGAAACGTGCAGTGTGTTTCCCTTCAGAAACGGAGTTAAATGCCAGTCTCTGTGTCTTCCTACAAGCAAGACTTCGTTTCAGGTAAACGCACTCACTTTTTAGATCAAAAGAAGCAACATCGTTCACGAAGCTCACACGTTTCTCGCTCTTAACTCAAAAACATTGGATGTTAGAGGACCTGTGGTTTGTATCAGTTTCAGAAGCAGAGTTGAACTAGATATGGTCCGTGTGTGTAGGAAACACGGTTCTTTTGTTCTGAGCACAGTCATGTTTCCCGCCTTATTAGAGAATCTAGAAAGCAAGAGCGTGCTTCTTGCTCTAAAGCAGAGAATGTTTCATGGATGAGAACCGTGCAGTGTGTTTCCCTTCAGTAACGGAGTTAAATGCCAGTCTCTGTGTCTTCCTACAAGCAAGACTTCTTTTCAGGTAAACGCACTCACTTTTTAGATCAAAAGAAGCAACATCGTTCATGAAGCTCACACGTTTCTGGCTCTTAACTCAAAAACATTGGATGTTAGAGGACCTGAGGTTTGTATCAGTTTCAGAAGCAGAGTTGAACTAGATATGGTCCGTGTGTGTAGGAAACACGGTTCTTTTGTTCTGAGCACAGTCATGTTTCCCGCCTTATTAGAGAATCTAGAAAGCAAGAGCGTGCTTCTTGCTCTAAAGCAGAGTGTGTTTCATGGATGAGAACTGTGCTGTGTGTTTCCCTTCAGAAATGGAGTTAAATACCAGGCTCTGTGTCTTTTACATTGCAAACTTCGTTTCGGGTATAAGAACTCACTTTCAGCTCAAACGAAGCTACATCATTCATGAAGCTCACACGTTTTTCGCTCTTAACTGAAAAGCATTGGATGTTAGAGGACCTGTGGGTTGTATCAGTTTCTGAAGCAGAGTTGAACTAGATATGGTCCGTGTGTGTAAGAAACACGGTTCTTTTGTTCTGAGCACACTCACGTTTCCCGCCTTATTAGAGACTCTAGAAAGCAAGAGCGTGCATCTTTCTCTAAACAGAGTGTGTTTCATGGATGAGAACTGTGCTGTGTGTTTCCCTTCAGATACAGAGTTCAATGCCAGGCTCTGTGTCTTCCTACAAGCAAGACTTCTTTTCAGGTAAACGCCCTCACTTTTCAGCTCAAACGAAGCTACATCGTTCACGATGCTCACACGTTTCTCGCTCTTAACTGAAAAGCATTGGATGTTAGAGGAACTGTGGTTTGTATCAGTTTCAGAAGCAGAGTTGAACTAGATATGGTCCGTGTGTGTAGGTAATATGGATCTTTTGATCTGAGCACACTCATGTTTCCAGCCTTATTAGAGACTCTAGAAAGCAAGAGCATGCTTCTTGCTCTAAAGAAGAGTGTGTTTCATGGATGAGAACTTTGCTGTGTATTTCCCCTCAGAAACCGAGTTAAATGCCAGGTCCTTTGTCTTTTACAATCAAGACTTCCTTTCTGGTAAACACACTCACTATCATCTCAAAGGAAGCTACTTGGTTCACGAAGCTCTCACGTATTTCGCACTTAACAGAAAAGCATTGTATGTTACAGGACCTGTGATTTGTATCAGTTTCAGAAGCAGAGTTGAACTAGATATGGTCAATGTGTGTTGGTAACACGGTTGTTTTGTTCTGAGCACACTCACGTGTCCCGCCTTATTAGAGACTCTAGAAAGCAAGAGCGTGCTTCTTGCTCTAAAGCAGAGTGTTTTTCATGGACGAGAACTGTGATGTGTGTTTCCCTTCAGAAACGGAGTAAATGCCAGGCTCTTTGTCTTTTACAATCAAGACTTCGTTTCGGTTAAACGCACTCACTATCATCTCAAAGGAAGCTACATGGTTCACGCAGCTCTCATGTATTTCGGTCTTAACAGAAAAGCATTGGATGTTAGAGGACCTGTGGTTTGTATCAGTTTCAGAAGCACAGTTGAACTAGATACGTTCAATGTGTGTAGGTAACACGATTCATTTGTTCTAAGCACACTCACGTTTCCTGCCTTATTAGAGACTCTAGAAAGCAAGAGCGTGCTTCTTGCTCTAAAGCAGAGTGTGTTTCATGGATGAGAACTGTGCTGTGTGTTTCCCTTCAGAAAGGGAGTTCAATGTGAGGCTCTGTGTCATCCTACAAGCAAGACTTCGTTTCAGGTAAACGCCCTCCCTTTTCAGCTCAAAGGAAGCTACATCGTTCACAAAGCTCACACCTTTCTCTCTCTTAACTGAAAAGCATTGGATGTTAGAGGACCTGTGATTTGCATCAGTTTCAGAAGCTGAGTTGAACTAGATATGGTCAATGTGTGTAGGAAACACGGTTCTTTTGTTCTGAGCACACTCACGTTTCCTGCCTTATTAGAGACTCTAGAAAGCAATAGTGTCCTTCTTGCTTTAAAGCAGAGTATGTTTCATGGATGAGAAACGTGCAGTGTGTTTCCCTTCAGAAACGGAGTTAAATGCCAGTCTCTGTGTCTTCCTACAAGCAAGACATCGTTTCAGGTAAACGCACTCACTTTTTAGATCAAAAGAAGCAACATCGTTCACGAAGCTCACACGTTTCTCGCTCTTAACTCAAAAACATTGGATGTTAGAGGACCTGTGGTTTGTATCAGTTTCAGAAGCAGAGTTGAACTAGATATGGTCCGTGTGTGTAAGAAACACGGTTCTTTTGTTCTGAGCACAGTCATGTTTCCCGCCTTATTAGAGAATCTAGAAAGCAAGAGCGTGCTTCTTGCTCTAAAGCAGAGAATGTTTCATGGATGAGAACCGTGCAGTGTGTTTCCCTTCAGTAACGGAGTTAAATGCCAGTCTCTGTGTCTTCCTACAAGCAAGACTTCTTTTCAGGTAAACGCACTCACTTTTTAGATCAAAAGAAGCAACATCGTTCATGAAGCTCACACGTTTCTGGCTCTTAACTCAAAAACATTGGATGTTAGAGGACCTGAGGTTTGTATCAGTTTCAGAAGCAGAGTTGAACTAGATATGGTCCGTGTGTGTAGGAAACACGGTTCTTTTGTTCTGAGCACTGTCATGTTTCCCGCCTTATTAGAGAATCTAGAAAGCAAGAGCGTGCTTCTTGCTCTAAAGCAGAGTGTGTTTCATGGATGAGAACTGTGCTGTGTGTTTCCCTTCAGAAATGGAGTTAAATGCCAGGCTCTGTGTCTTTTACATTGCAAACTTCGTTTCGGGTATAAGAACTCACTTTCAGCTCAAACGAAGCTACATCATTCATGAAGCTCACACGTTTTTCGCTCTTAACTGAAAAGCATTGGATGTTAGAGGACCTGTGGGTTGTATCAGTTTCTGAAGCAGAGTTGAACTAGATATGGTCCGTGTGTGTAGGAAACACGGTTCTTTTGTTCTGAGCACACTCACGTTTCCCGCCTTATTAGAGACTCTAGAAAGCAAGAGCGTGCATCTTGCTCTAAACAGAGTGTGTTTCATGGATGAGAACTGTGCTGTGTGTTTCCCTTCAGATACAGAGTTCAATGCCAGGCTCTGTGTCTTCCTACAAGCAAGACTTCTTTTCAGGTAAACGCCCTCACTTTTCAGCTCAAAGGAAGCTACATCGTTCACGATGCTCACACGTTTCTCGCTCTTAACTGAAAAGCATTGGATGTTAGAGGAACTGTGGTTTGTATCAGTTTCAGAAGCAGAGTTGAACTAGATATGGTCCGTGTGTGTAGGTAATATGGATCTTTTGATCTGAGCACACTCATGTTTCCAGCCTTATTAGAGACTCTAGAAAGCAAGAGCGTGCTTCTTGCTCTAAAGCAGAGTGTGTTTCATGGATGAGAACTGTGCTGTGTGTTTCCCTTCAGAAACGGAGTTAAATGCCAGGCTCTGTGTCTTTTACAATCAAGACTTCGTTTCGAGTAAACGCTCTCACTATCATCTCAAACTAAGCTACATCGTTCACGAAGCTCACACGTTTCTCGCTCTTAACTGAAAAGCATTGGATGTTAGAGGCCCTGTGGTTTGTATCAGTTTCTGAGGCAGAGTTGAACTAGTTATGGTCCGTGTGTGTAGGAAACATGGTTCTTTTTTTCTGAGCACACTCACATTTCCCGCCTTATTAGAGACTCTATAAATCAACAGCGTGCTTCTGGCTCTAAAGCAGAGTGTGTTTCATGGATGAGTACTGTGCTTTGTGTTTCCCTTCAGAAACGGAGTTCAATGCCAGGCTCTGTGTCTTCCTACAAGCAAGACTTCGTTTCAGGTAAAAACACTCACTTTTAGGCTCAAAGGAAGCTACATCGTTCACAAAGCTCACACGATTCTTGCTCTTAACTGAAAAGCATTGGATGTTAGAAGACCTGTGATTTGCATCAGTTTCAGAAGCTGAGTTGAACTAGATATGGTCCGTGTGTGTAGGAAACACGGTTCTTTTCTTCTGAGCACATCACGTTTCCCGCCTTATTAACTCTAGAAAGCAAGAGCATGCATCTTGCTCTAAACAGAGTGTGTTTCATGGATGAGAACTGTGCTGTGTGTTTCCCTTCAGATACGGAGTTCAATGCCAGGCTCTGTGTCTTCCTACAAGCAAGACTTCTTTTCAGGTAAACGCCCTCACTTTTCAGCTCAAAAGAAGCTACATCGTTCATGAAGCTCACACGATTCTTGCTCTGAATTGAAAAGCATTGGATGTTATAGGAACTGTGGTTTGTATCAGTTTCAGAAGCAGAGTTGAACTAGATATGGTCCGTGTGTGTAGGAAACATGGATCGTTTGTTCTGAGCCCACTCACGTTTCCCGCCTTATTAGAGACTCTAGAAAGCAAGAGTGTGCTTCTTGCTTTAAAGCAGAGTGTGTTTCATGGATGAGACCTGTGCTGTGTGTTTCCCTTCAGAAACGGAGTTAAATGCCAGGCTCTGTGTCTTCCTACAAGGAAGACTTCGTTTCAGGTAAACGCTGTCACTTTTCAGCTCAAACAAAGCTACATCGTTCAGGAATCTCACACGTTTCTCGCTCTTAACTGAAAAGCATTGGATGTTAGAGGACCTGTGGTTTGTATCAGTTTCAGAAGCAGAGTTGAACTAGATATGGTCGGTGTGTGTAGGAAACACGGATCTTTTGTTCTGAGCACACTCACATTTCCCGCCTTATTAGAGACTCTAGAAAGCAAGAGCGTGCTTCTTGCTCTAAAGCAGAGTGTGTTTCATGGATGAGAACTGTGCTGTGTGTTTCCCTTCAGAAACGGAGTTAAATGACAGGCTCTGTGTCTTTAACAATAAAGACTTCGTTTCGGGTATAAGAACTCACTTTCAGCTCAAACGAAGCTACATCGTTCACGAAGCTCACACGTTTTTCTCTCGTAACTGAGAAGCATTGGATGTAAGAGGACCTGTGGTTTGTATCAGTTTCAGAAGGAGAGTTGAACTAGATATGGTCAATGTGTTTAGGAAACACGGTTCTTTTGTTCTGAGCACACTAACGTTTCCCTCCTTATTAGAGAATCTAGAAAGCAACAGCATGCTTCTGGCTCTATGCAGATCGTGTTTCATGGATATGCACTGTGCTATGTGTTTCCCATCTGAAACGGAGTTCAATGCCAGGATCTGTGTCTTCCTACAAGCAAGATTTCGTTTCAGGTAAACGCACTCACTTATCAGCTCAAAGGAAGCTACATCGTTCACATAGCTCACACGATTCTCGCTCTTAACTGAATAGCATTGGATGTTAGAGGAACTGTGGTTTGTATCAGTTTCAGAAGCAGAGTTGAACTAGATATGGTCCGTGTGTGTAGGAAACACGGTTCTTTTCTTCTGAGCACATCACGTTTCACGCCTTATTAACTCTAGAAAGCAAGAGCATGCATCTTGCTCTAAAAGGAGTGTATTTCAGGGATGAAAACTGTGCTGTGTGTTTCCCTTCAGATACGGAGTTCAATGCCAGGCTCTGTGTCTTCCTACAAGCAAGACTTCTATTCAGGTAAACGCCCTCACTTTTCAGCTCAAAAGAAGCTACATCGTTCACGAAGCTCACACGTTGCTTGCTCTTAACTGAAAAGCATTGGATGTTAGAGGAACTGTGGTTTGTTTGAGTTTCAGAAGCAGAGTTGAACTAGATATGGTCCGTGTGTGTAGGAAACATGGATCGTTTGTTCTGAGCCCACTCACGTTTCCCGCCTTATTAGAGACTCTAGAAAGCAAGAGCATGCTTCTTGCTCTAAAGCAGAGTGTGTTTCATGGATGAGAACTGTGCTGTGTGTTTCCCTTCAGAAACGGAGTTAAATGCCAGGTTCTTTGTCTTTTACAATCAAGACTTCGTTTCGGGTAAACACACTCACTATCATCTCAAACGAAGCTACATAGTTCACGAAGCTCTCACGTTTTTAGCTCTTAACTTAAAAGCATTGGATGTTAGAGGCCCTGTGGTTTCTATCAGTTTCAGAAGCAGAGTTGAACTACATATGGTCAATGTGTGTAGGAAACACGGTTCTTTTCTTCTGAGCACACTCACGTTTCCGGCCTTATTAGAGACTCTAGAAAGCAAGGGTGTGCTTCTTGCTCTAAAGCAGAGTGTGTTTCATGGATGAGAACTGTGCTGTGTGTTTCCCTTTAGAAACGGAGTTAAATGCCATGCTCTGTGTCTTTTACAATCTAGACTTCGTTTCGGGTATAAGAACTCACTTTCAGCTCTAACGAAGCTACATCGTTCACAAAGCTCACACGTTTCTCGCTCTTAACTGAAAAGCATTGGATGTTAGAGGACCTGTGGTTGGTATCAGTTTCAGAAGCAGAGTTGAACTAGATATGGTCCGTGTGTGTAGGAAACACGGTTCTTTTGTTCTGAGCACACTCACGTTTCCCGCATTATTAGAGACTCTAGAAAGCAAGAGCGTGCTTCTGGCTCTAAAGCAGAGTATGTTTCATTGATGAGCACTGTGCTGTGTGTTTCCCTTCAGAAACGGAGTTCAATGCCAGGTTCTGTGTCTTCCTACAAGGAAGACTTCGTTTCAGGTAAACACACTCACTTTTCCGCTCAAAGGAAGCTGCATCGTTCACAAAGCTCACACGATTCTCGCTCTTAACTGAAAAGCATTGGATGTTAGAGGACCTGTGATTTGCATCAGTTTCAGAAGCTGAGTTGAATTAGATATGGTCCGTGTGTGTGGAAACACGGTTCTTTTCTTCTGAGCACACTCATGTTTCCTGCCTTATTAAGAATCTAGAAAGCAAGAGCGTGCTTTTTGCTCTAAATCAGAGTGTGTTTCATGGATGAGAACTGTGCTGTGTTTTTCCCTTCAGAACCGGAGTTCAATGCCATGCACCGTGTCTTCCTACAAGCAAGACTTCGTTTCAGGTAAACGCACTCACTGTTCAGCTCAAAGGAAGCTACATCGTTCACATAGCTCACACGATTCTTGCTCTTAACTGAAAAGCATTGGATGTTAGAGGACCTGTGATTTGCATCAGTTTCAGAAGGTGAGTTGAATTAGATATGGTCCTTATGTGTGGAAACACGGTTCTTTTCTTCTGAGCACACTCACGTTTCCCGCCTTATTAAGAATCTAGAAAGCAAGAGCGTGCTTTTTGCTCTAAAGCAGAGTGTGTTTCATGGATGAGAACTGTGCTGTTTTTCCCTTCAGAACCGGAGTTCAATGCCACGCTCCGTGTCTTCCTACAAGCAAGACTTCGTTTCAGGTAAACTCACTCACTTTTCAGCTCAAAGGAAGCTACATCGTTCACGAAGCTCACACGTTTCTCGCTCTTAACTGAAAAGCATTGGATGTTAGAGGACCAGTGGTTTGTATCAGTTTCAGAAGCAGAGTTGAACTAGGTAAGGTCCTTGTATGTAGGAAACACGGTTCTTTTGTTCTGAGCCCACTCACGTTTCACGACTTATTAGAGACTCTAGAAAGCAAGAGCGTGCATCTTGCTCTAAAGCAGAGTGTGTTTCATGGATGAGAACTGTGCTGTGTGTTTCCCTTCAGAAACAGAGTTAAATGCCATTTTCTTTGTCTTTTACAATCAAGACTTCGTTTCGGGTAAACACACTCACTATCATCTCAAACAAAGCTACATAGTTCACGAAGCTCTCACGTTTTTCGCTCTTAACTGAAAAGCATTGGATGTTAGAGGCCCTGTGGTTTGTATCAGTTTCAGAAGCAGAGTTGAACTAGATATGGTCAATGTGTGTAGGAAACACGGTTCTTTTGTTCTGAGCAAACTCACGTTTCCCCCCTTATTAGAGACTCTAGAAAGCAAGAGCATGCTTCTTGCTCTAAAGCAGAGTGTGTTTCATGGATGAGAACTGTGCTGTGTGTTTCCCTTCAGAAACGGAGTTAAATGTCAGGTTCTTTGTCTTTTGCAATCAAGACTTCGTTTCGGGTAAACGCTCTCACTATCATCTCAAACTAAGCTACATCGTTTACGAAGCTCACACGTTTCTCGCTCTTAACTGAAAAGCATAGGATGTTAGAGGCCCTGTGGTTTGTATCGGTTTCTGAAGCAGAGTTGAACTAGATATGGTCCGTGTGTGTAGGAAACACGGTTCTTTTGTTCTGAGCACACTCACGTTTCCCGCCTTATTAGAGACTCTAGAAAGCAAGAGCGTGCTTCTTGCTCTAAAGCAGAGTGTGTTTCATGGATGAAAACTGTGCTGTGTGTTTCCCTTCAGAAACGGCATGAAATGCCAGGCTCTGTGTCTCCCTACAAGCAAGACTTCGTTTCAGGAAAACACACTCACTTTTAGGCTCAAAGGAAGCTACATCGTTCACAAAGCTCACACGATTCTTGCTCTTAACTGAAAAGAATTGGATGTTAGAGGACCTGTGATTTGCATCAGTTTCAGAAGCTGAGTTGAACTAGATATGGTCCGTGTGTGTAGGAAACACGGTTCTTTTCTTCTGAGCTCATCACTTTTCCCGCCTTATTAACTCTAGAAAGCAAGAGCATGCATCTTGCTCTAAACAGAGTGTGTTTCATGGATGAGAACTGTGCTGTGTGTTTCCTTTCAGATACGGAGTTCAATGCCAGGCTCTGTGTCTTCCTACAAGAAAGACTTCTTTTCAGGTAAACGTCCTCACTTTTCAGCTCAAAAGAATCTACATCGTTCATGAAGCTCACACGTTTCTTGCTCTTAACTGAAAAGCATTGGATGTTATAGGAACTGTGGTTTGTATCAGTTTCAGAAGCAGAGTTGAACTAGATATGGTCCGTGTGTGTAGAAAACATGGATCGTTTGTTCTGAGCCCACTCACGTTTCCCGCCTTATTAGAGACTCTAGAAAGCAAGAGCGTGCTTCTGGCTCTAAAGCAGAGTGTGTTTCATGGATGAGAACTGTGCTGTGTGTTTCCCTTCAGAAACGGAGTTAAATGTCAGGTTCTTTGTCTTTTGCAATCAAGACTTCGTTTCGGGTAAAAGCTCTCACTATCATCTCAAACTAAGCTACATCGTTTACGAAGCTCACACGTTTCTCGCTCTTAACTGAAAAGCATTGGATGTTAGAGGCCCTGTGGTTTGTATCGGTTTCTGAAGCAGAGTTGAACT
The DNA here is from genome assembly GCA_949786405.1 of Onychomys arenicola. Taxonomy (NCBI): domain Eukaryota; kingdom Metazoa; phylum Chordata; class Mammalia; order Rodentia; family Cricetidae; genus Onychomys; species Onychomys arenicola. The sequence goes on along the minus strand of CATKUM010000015.1, from coordinate 4,618,451 downwards.
AGATATGGTCCGTGTGTGTAGGAAACACGGTTCTTTTGTTCTGAGCACACTCACATTTCCTGCCTTATTAGAGACTCTAGAAAGTAAGAGCGTGCTTCTTGCTCTAAAGCAGAGTGTGTTTCATGGATGAGAACTGTGCTGTGTGTTTCCCTTCAGAAACGGCATGAAATGCCAGGCTCTGTGTCTCCCTACAAGCAAGACTTCGTTTCAGGAAAACACACTCACTTTTAGGCTCAAAGGAAGCTACATCGTTCACAAAGCTCACACGATTCTTGCTCTTAACTGAAAAGAATTGGATGTTAGAGGACCTGTGATTTGCATCAGTTTCAGAAGCTGAGTTGAACTAGATATGGTCCGTGTGTGTAGGAAACACGGTTCTTTTCTTCTGAGCTCATCACTTTTCCCGCCTTATTAACTCTAGAAAGCAAGAGCATGCATCTTGCTCTAAACAGAGTGTGTTTCATGGATGAGAACTGTGCTGTTTGTTTCCCTTCAGATATGGAGTTCAATGCCAGGCTCTGTGTCTTCCTACAAGAAAGACTTCTTTTCAGGTAAACGTCCTCACTTTTCAGCTCAAAAGAATCTACATCGTTCATGAAGCTCACACGTTTCTTGCTCTTAACTGAAAAGCATTGGATGTTATAGGAACTGTGGTTTGTATCAGTTTCAGAAGCAGAGTTGAACTAGATATGGTCGGTGTGTGTAGGAAACACGGATCTTTTGTTATGAGCACACTCACATTTCCCGCCTTATTAGAGACTCTAGAAAGCAAGAGCGTGCTTCTTGCTCTAAAGCAGAGTGTGTTTCATGGATGAGAACTGTGCTGTGTGTTTCCCTTCAGAAACGGAGTTAAATGACAGGCTCTGTGTCTTTAACAATCAAGACTTCGTTTCGGGTATAAGAACTCACTTTCAGCTCAAACGAAGCTACATCGTTCACGAAGCTCACACGTTTTTCTCTCGTAACTGAGAAGCATTGGATGTTAGAGGAACTGTGGTTTGTTTCAGTTTCAGAAGCAGAGTTGAACTAGATATGGTCCGTGTGTGTAGGAAACACGGTTCTTTTCTTCTGAGCACATCACGTTTCCCGCCTTATTAACTCTAGAAAGCAAGATCATGCATCTTGCTCTAAACAGAGTGTGTTTCATGGATGAGAACTGTGCTGTGTGTTTCCCTTCAGATACGGAGTTCAATGCCAGGCTCTGTGTCTTCCTACAAGCAAGACTTCTTTTCAGGTAAACGCCCTCACTTTTCAGCTCAAAAGAAGCTACATCGTTCATGAAGCTCACACGATTCTTGCTCTGAATTGAAAAGCATTGGATGTTATAGGAACTGTGGTTTGTATCAGTTTCAGAAGCAGAGTTGAACTAGATATTGTCCGTGTGTGTAGGAAACATGGATCGTTTGTTCTGAGCCCACTCACTTTTCCCGCCTTATTAGAGACTCTAGAAAGCAAGAGCGTGCTTCTGGCTCTAAAGCAGAGTGTGTTTCATGGATGAGTACTGTGCTTTGTGTTTCCCTTCAGAAACGGAGTTCAATGCCAGGCTCTGTGTCTTCCTACAAGCAAGACTTCGTTTCAGGTAAACACACTCACTTTTAGGCTCAAAGGAAGCTACATCGTTCACAAAGCTCACACGATTCTTGCTCTTAACTGAAAAGAATTGGATGTTAGAGGACCTGTGATTTGCATCAGTTTCAGAAGCTGAGTTGAACTAGATATGGTCCGTGTGTGTAGGAAACACGGTTCTTTACTTCTGAGCACATCACGTTTCCCGCCTTATTAACTCTAGAAAGCAAGAGCATGCATCTTGCTCTAAACAGAGTGTGTTTCATGGATGAGAACTGTGCTGTGTGTTTCCCTTCAGATACGGAGTTCAATGCCAGGCTCTGTGTCTTCCTACAAGAAAGACTTCTTTTCAGGTAAACGTCCTCACTTTTCAGCTCAAAAGAATCTACATCGTTCATGAAGCTCACACGTTTCTTGCTCTTAACTGAAAAGCATTGGATGTTATAGGAACTGTGGTTTGTATCAGTTTCAGAAGCAGAGTTGAACTAGATATGGTCCGTGTGTGTAGGAAACATCGATCTTTGTTCTGAGCCCACTCACGTTTTCCGCCTTATTAGAGACTCTAGAAAGCAAGAGCGTGCTTCTGGCTCTAAAGCAGAGTATATTTCATGGATGAGCACTGTGCTGTGTGTTTCCATTCAGAAACGGAGTTCAATGCCAGGCTCCGTGTCTTCCTACAAGGAAGACTTCGTTTCAGGTAAACGCTGTCACTTTTCGGCTCAAACAAAGCTACATCGTTCAGGAAGCTCACATGTTTCTCGCTCTTAACTGAAAAGCATTGGATGTTAGAGGACCTGTGGTTTGTATCAGTTTCAGAAAGGAGAGTTGAACTAGATATGGTCAACGTGTGTAGGAAACACGGTTCTTTTGTTCTGAGCACACTCACGTTTCCCTCCTTATTAGAGAATCTAGAAAGCAACAGCATGCTTCTGGCTCTAAAGCAGATCATGTTTCATGGATATGCACTGTGCTGTGTGTTTCCCATCTGAAACGGAGTTCAATGCCAGGATCTGTGTCTTCCTACAAGCAAGACTTCATTTCAGGTAAACGCACTCACTTTTCAGCTCAAAGGAAGCTACATCGTTCACGAAGCTCACACGTTTCTTGCTCTTAACTGAAAAGCATTGGATGTTAGAGGAACTGTGGTTTGTATCAGTTTCAGAAGCAGAGTTGAACTAGATATGGTCCGTGTGTGTAGGAAACATAGATCGTTTGTTCTGAGCCCACTCACGTTTCCCGCCTTATTAGAGACTCTAGAAAGCAAGAGCATGCTTCTTGCTCTAAAGCAGAGTGTGTTTCATGGGTGAGAACTGTGCTGTGTGTTTCCATTCAGAAACGGAGTTAAATGCCAGGTTCTTGGTCTTTTACAATCAAGAATTCGTTTCGGGTAAACGCACTCACTATCATCTCAAATGAAGCTACATAGTTCACGAAGCTCTCACGTTTTTCGCTCTTAACTGAAAAGCATTGGATGTTAGAGGCCCTGTGGTTTGTATCAGTTTCTGAAGCAGAGTTGAACTAGATATGGTCCGTGTGTGTAGGAAACACAGTTCTTTTGTTCTGAGCACACTCACATTTCCCGCCTTTTTAGAGACTCTAGAAAGCAAGAGCGTGCTTCTGGCTCTAAAGCAGAGTGTGTTTCATGGATGAGAACTGTGGTGTGTTTTTCCCTTCAGAACCGGAGTTCAATGCCACGCTCCGTGTCTTCCTACAAGCAAGACTTCGTTTCAGGTAAACGCACTCAATTTTCAGCTCAAAGGAAGCTACATCGTTCACGAAGCTCACACGTTTCTTGCTCTTAACTGAAAAGCATTGGATGTTAGAGGACCAGTAGTTTGTATCAGTTTCAGAAGCAGAGTTGAACTAGGTATGGTCCGTGTGTGTAGGAAACACGGTTCTTTTGTTCTGAGCACACTCACGTTTCCCGACTTATTAGAGACTCTAGAAAGCAAGAGCGTGCATCTTGCTCTAAACAGAGTGTGTTTCATGGATGAGAACTGTGCTGTGTATTTCCCTTCAGATACGGAGTTCAATGCCAGGCTCTGTGTATTCCTACAAGGAAGACTTCGTTTCAGGTAAACACTGTCAATTTTCAGCTCAAACAAAGCTACATCGTTCAGGAAGATCACACGTTTCTTGCTCTTAACTGAAAAGCATTGGATGTTATAGGAACTGTGGTTTGTATCAGTTTCAGAAGCAGAGTTGAACTAGATATGGTCCGTGTGTGTAGGAAACATGGATCGTTTGTTCTGAGCCCACTCACGTTTCCCGCCTTATTAGAGACTCTAGAAAGCAAGAGTGTGCTTCTTGCTTTAAAGCAGAGTGTGTTTCATGGATGAGACCTGTGCTGTGTGTTTCCCTTCAGAAACGGAGTTAAATGCCAGGCTCTGTGTCTTCCTACAAGGAAGACTTCGTTTCAGGTAAACGCTGTCACTTTTCAGCTCAAACAAAGCTACATCGTTCAGGAATCTCACAGGTATCTCGATCTTAACTGAAAAGCATTGGATGTTAGAGGACCTGTGGTTTGTATCAGTTTCAGAAGCAGAGTTGAACTAGATATGGTCGGTGTGTGTAGGAAACACGGATCTTTTGTTCTGAGCACACTCACATTTCCCGCCTTATTAGAGACTCTAGAAAGCAAGAGCGTGCTTCTTGCTCTAAAGCAGAGTGTGTTTCATGGATGAGAACTGTGCTGTGTGTTTCCCTTCAGAAACGGAGTTAAATGACAGGCTCTGTGTCTTTAACAATAAAGACTTCGTTTCGGGTATAAGAACTCACTTTCAGCTCAAACGAAGCTACATCCTTCACGAAGCTCACACGTTTTTCTCTCGTAACTGAGAAGCATTGGATGTAAGAGGACCTGTGGTTTGTATCAGTTTCAGAAGGAGAGTTGAACTAGATATGGTCAATGTGTTTAGGAAACACGGTTCTTTTGTTCTGAGCACACTAACGTTTCCCTCCTTATTAGAGAATCTAGAAAGCAACAGCATGCTTCTGGCTCTATGCAGATCGTGTTTCATGGATATGCACTGTGCTATGTGTTTCCCATCTGAAACGGAGTTCAATGCCAGGATCTGTGTCTTCCTACAAGCAAGATTTCGTTTCAGGTAAACGCACTCACTTATCAGCTCAAAGGAAGCTACATCGTTCACATAGCTCACACGATTCTCGCTCTTAACTGAATAGCATTGGATGTTAGAGGAACTGTGGTTTGTATCAGTTTCAGAAGCAGAGTTGAACTAGATATGGTCCGTGTGTGTAGGAAACACGGTTCTTTTCTTCTGAGCACATCACGTTTCACGCCTTATTAACTCTAGAAAGCAAGAGCATGCATCTTGCTCTAAAAGGAGTGTGTTTCAGGGATGAAAACTGTGCTGTGTGTTTCCCTTCAGATACGGAGTTCAATGCCAGGCTCTGTGTCTTCCTTCAAGCAAGACTTCTTTTCAGGTAAACGCCCTCACTTTTCAGCTCAAAAGAAGCTACATCGTTCACGAAGCTCACACGTTGCTTGCTCTTAACTGAAAAGCATTGGATGTTAGAGGAACTGTGGTTTGTTTGAGTTTCAGAAGCAGAGTTGAACTAGATATGGTCCGTGTGTGTAGGAAACATGGATCGTTTGATCTGAGCCCACTCACGTTTCCCGCCTTATTAGAGACTCTAGAAAGCAAGAGCATGCTTCTTGCTCTAAAGCAGAGTGTGTTTCATGGATGAGAACTGTGCTGTGTGTTTCCCTTCAGAAACGGAGTTAAATGCCAGGTTCTTTGTCTTTTACAATCAAGACTTCGTTTCGGGTAAACACACTCACTATCATCTCAAACGAAGCTACATAGTTCACGAAGCTCTCACGTTTTTAGCTCTTAACTTAAAAGCATTGGATTTTAGAGGCCCTGTGGTTTCTATCAGTTTCAGAAGCAGAGTTGAACTAAATATGGTCAATGTGTGTAGGAAACACGGTTCTTTTCTTCTGAGCACACTCACGTTTCCGGCCTTATTAGAGACTCTAGAAAGCAAGGGTGTGCTTCTTGCTCTAAAGCAGAGTGTGTTTCATGGATGAGAACTGTGCTGTGTGTTTCCCTTTAGAAACGGAGTTAAATGCCATGCTCTGTGTCTTTTACAATCTAGACTTCGTTTCGGGTATAAGAACTCACTTTCAGCTCTAACGAAGCTACATCGTTCACAAAGCTCACACGTTTCTCGCTCTTAACTGAAAAGCATTGGATGTTAGAGGACCTGTGGTTGGTATCAGTTTCAGAAGCAGAGTTGAACTAGATATGGTCCGTGTGTGTAGGAAACACGGTTCTTTTGTTCTGAGCACACTCACGTTTCCCGCATTATTAGAGACTCTAGAAAGCAAGAGCGTGCTTCTGGCTCTAAAGCAGAGTATGTTTCATTGATGAGCACTGTGCTGTGTGTTTCCCTTCAGAAACGGAGTTCAATGCCAGGTTCTGTGTCTTCCTACAAGGAAGACTTCGTTTCAGGTAAACACACTCACTTTTCCGCTCAAAGGAAGCTGCATCGTTCACAAAGCTCACACGATTCTCGCTCTTAACTGAAAAGCATTGGATGTTAGAGGACCTGTGATTTGCATCAGTTTCAGAAGCTGAGTTGAATTAGATATGGTCCGTGTGTGTGGAAACACGGTTCTTTTCTTCTGAGCACACTCATGTTTCCTGCCTTATTAAGAATCTAGAAAGCAAGAGCGTGCTTTTTGCTCTAAATCAGAGTGTGTTTCATGGATGAGAACTGTGCTGTGTGTTTCCCTTCAGAACCGGAGTTCAATGCCATGCACCGTGTCTTCCTACAAGCAAGACTTCGTTTCAGGTAAACGCACTCACTGTTCAGCTCAAAGGAAGCTACATCATTCACATAGCTCACACGATTCTTGCTCTTAACTGAAAAGCATTGGATGTTAGAGGACCTGTGATTTGCATCAGTTTCAGAAGGTGAGTTGAATTAGATATGGTCCTTATGTGTGGAAACACGGTTCTTTTCTTCTGAGCACACTCACGTTTCCCGCCTTATTAAGAATCTAGAAAGCAAGAGCGTGCTTTTTGCTCTAAAGCAGAGTGTGTTTCATGGATGAGAACTGTGCTGTTTTTCCCTTCAGAACCGGAGTTCAATGCCACGCTCCGTGTCTTCCTACAAGCAAGACTTCGTTTCAGGTAAACTCACTCAATTTTCAGCTCAAAGGAAGCTACATCGTTCACGAAGCTCACACGTTTCTCGCTCTTAACTGAAAAGCATTGGATGTTAGAGGACCAGTGGTTTGTATCAGTTTCAGAAGCAGAGTTGAACTAGGTAAGGTCCTTGTATGTAGGAAACACGGTTCTTTTGTTCTGAGCCCACTCACGTTTCACGACTTATTAGAGACTCTAGAAAGCAAGAGCGTGCATCTTGCTCTAAAGCAGAGTGTGTTTCATGGATGAGAACTGTGCTGTGTGTTTCCATTCAGAAACAGAGTTAAATGCCATTTTCTTTGTCTTTTACAATCAAGACTTCGTTTCGGGTAAACACACTCACTATCATCTCAAACAAAGCTACATAGTTCACGAAGCTCTCACGTTTTTCGCTCTTAACTGAAAAGCATTGGATGTTAGAGGCCCTGTGGTTTGTATCAGTTTCAGAAGCAGAGTTGAACTAGATATGGTCAATGTGTGTAGGAAACACGGTTCTTTTGTTCTGAGCAAACTCACGTTTCCCCCCTTATTAGAGACTCTAGAAAGCAAGAGCATGCTTCTTGCTCTAAAGCAGAGTGTGTTTCATGGATGAGAACTGTGCTGTGTGTTTCCCTTCAGAAACGGAGTTAAATGTCAGGTTCTTTGTCTTTTGCAATCAAGACTTCGTTTCGGGTAAACGCTCTCACTATCATCTCAAACTAAGCTACATCGTTTACGAAGCTCACACGTTTCTCGCTCTTAACTGAAAAGCATTGGATGTTAGAGGCCCTGTGGTTTGTATCGGTTTCTGAAGCAGAGTTGAACTAGATATGGTCCGTGTGTGTAGGAAACACGGTTCTTTTGTTCTGAGCACACTCACGTTTCCCGCCTTATTAGAGACTCTAGAAAGCAAGAGCGTGCTTCTTTCTCTAAAGCAGAGTGTGTTTCATGGATGAGAACTGTGCTGTGTGTTTCCCTTCAGAAACGGCATGAAATGCCAGGCTCTGTGTCTCCCTACAAGCAAGACTTCGTTTCAGGAAAACACACTCACTTTTAGGCTCAAAGGAAGCTACATCGTTCACAAAGCTCACACGATTCTTGCTCTTAACTGAAAAGAATTGGATGTTAGAGGACCTGTGATTTGCATCAGTTTCAGAAGCTGAGTTGAACTAGATATGGTCCGTGTGTGTAGGAAACACGGTTCTTTTCTTCTGAGCTCATCACTTTTCCCGCCTTATTAACTCTAGAAAGCAAGAGCATGCATCTTGCTCTAAACAGAGTGTGTTTCATGGATGAGAACTGTGCTGTGTGTTTCCCTTCAGATACGGAGTTCAATGCCAGGCTCTGTGTCTTCCTACAAGAAAGACTTCTTTTCAGGTAAACGTCCTCACTTTTCAGCTCAAAAGAATCTACATCGTTCATGAAGCTCACACGTTTCTTGCTCTTAACTGAAAAGCATTGGATGTTATAGGAACTGTGGTTTGTATCAGTTTCAGAAGCAGAGTTGAACTAGATATGGTCCGTGTGTGTAGGAAACACGGTTCTTTTCTTCTGAGCACATCACGTTTCCCGCCTTATTAATTCTAGAAAGCAAGATCATGCATCTTGCTCTAAACAGAGTGTGTTTCATGGATGAGAACTGTGCTGTGTGTTTCCCTTCAGATACGGAGTTCAATGCCAGGCTCTGTGTCTTCCTACAAGCAAGACTTCTTTTCAGGTAAACGCCCTCACTTTTCAGCTCAAAAGAAGCTACATTGTTCAGGAAGCTCACATGTTTCTCGCTCTTAACTGAAAAGCATTGGATGTTAGAGGACCTGTGGTTTGTATCAGTTTCAGAAGGAGAGTTGAACTAGATATGGTCAACGTGTGTAGGAAACACGGTTCTTTTGTTCTGAGCACACTCACGTTTCCCTCCTTATTAGAGAATCTAGAAAGCAACAGCATGCTTCTGGCTCTAAAGCAGATCATGTTTCATGGATATGCACTGTGCTGTGTGTTTCCCATCTGAAACGGAGTTCAATGCCAGGATCTGTGTCTTCCTACAAGCAAGACTTCATTTCAGGTAAACGCACTCACTTTTCAGCTCAAAGGAAGCTACATCGTTCACGAAGCTCACACGTTTCTTGCTCTTAACTGAAAAGCATTGGATGTTAGAGGAACTGTGGTTTGTATCAGTTTCAGAAGCAGAGTTGAACTAGATATGGTCCGTGTGTGTAGGAAACATAGATCGTTTGTTCTGAGCCCACTCACGTTTCCCGCCTTATTAGAGACTCTAGAAAGCAAGAGCATGCTTCTTGCTCTAAAGCAGAGTGTGTTTCATGGGTGAGAACTGTGCTGTGTGTTTCCATTCAGAAACGGAGTTAAATGCCAGGTTCTTGGTCTTTTACAATCAAGAATTCGTTTCGGGTAAACGCACTCACTATCATCTCAAATGAAGCTACATAGTTCACGAAGCTCTCACGTTTTTCGCTCTTAACTGAAAAGCATTGGATGTTAGAGGCCCTGTGGTTTGTATCAGTTTCTGAAGCAGAGTTGAACTAGATATGGTCCGTGTGTGTAGGAAACACAGTTCTTTTGTTCTGAGCACACTCACATTTCCCGCCTTTTTAGAGACTCTAGAAAGCAAGAGCGTGCTTCTGGCTCTAAAGCAGAGTGTGTTTCATGGATGAGAACTGTGGTGTGTTTTTCCCTTCAGAACCGGAGTTCAATGCCACGCTCCGTGTCTTCCTACAAGCAAGACTTCGTTTCAGGTAAACGCTCTCAATTTTCAGCTCAAAGGAAGCTACATCGTTCACGAAGCTCACACGTTTCTTGCTCTTAACTGAAAAGCATTGGATGTTAGAGGACCAGTAGTTTGTATCAGTTTCAGAAGCAGAGTTGAACTAGGTATGGTCCGTGTGTGTAGGAAACACGGTTCTTTTGTTCTGAGCCCACTCACGTTTCCCGACTTATTAGAGACTCTAGAAAGCAAGAGCGTGCATCTTGCTCTAAACAGAGTGTGTTTCATGGATGAGAACTGTGCTGTGTATTTCCCTTCAGATACGGAGTTCAATGCCAGGCTCTGTGTATTCCTACAAGGAAGACTTCGTTTCAGGTAAACACTGTCACTTTTCAGCTCAAACAAAGCTACATCGTTCAGGAAGATCACACGTTTCTTGCTCTTAACTGAAAAGCATTGGATGTTAGAGGCCCTGTGGTTTGTATCAGTTTCAGAAGCAGAGTGGAACTAGATATGATCCGTTTGTGTAGGAAACACGGTTCATTTGTTCTGAGCACAATCACCTTCCCTGCCTTATTAGAGACTCTAGAAAGCAAGAGCATGCTTCTTGCTCTAAAGAAGAGTGTGTTTCATGGCTGAGAACTTTGCTGTGTATTTCCCTTCAGAGACGGAGTTAAATGCCAGGTTCTTGGTCTTTTACAATCAAGAATTCGTTTCGGGTAAACGCACTCACTATCATCTCAAATGAAGCTACATAGTTCACGAAGCTCTCACGTTTTTCGCTCTTAACTGAAAAGCATTGGATGTTAGAGGACTTGTGGTTTGTATCACTTTCAGAAGCAGAGTTGAACTAGATATGATCCGTGTGTGTAGGAAACACGGATCTTTTGTTCTGAACCCACTCACGTTTCCCGCCTTATTAGAGACTCTAGAAAACAAGAGCGTGATTCTTGCTCTAAAGCAGAGTGTTTTTCATGGAGGAGAACTGTGATGTGTGTTTCCATTCAGAAACGGAGTTAAATGCCAGGTGCTTTGTCTTTTACAATCAAGACTTCGTTTCGGGTAAAGGCACTCACTATCATCTCAAAGGAAGCTACATGGTTCACGAAGCTCTCACGTATTTCGCTCTTAACAGAAAAGCATTGGATGTTAGAGGACCTGTGATTTGTATCAGTTTCAGAAGCAGAGTTGAACTAGATATGGTCAATGTGTGTAGGTAACACGGTTCCTTTGTTCTGAGCACACTCACGTTTCCCGCCTTATTAGAGACTCTAGAAAGCAAGAGTGTGCTTATTGCTTTAAAGCAGAGTGTGTTTCATGGATGAGAACTGTGCTGTGTGTTTTCATTCAGAAACGGAGTTAAATGCCAGGCTCTGTGTCTTCCTACAAGCAAGACTTCGTGTCAGGTAAACACACTGACTTTTCAGCTCAAAGGAAGCTACATCATTCACGAAGCTCACACGTTTCTCGCTCTTAACTGAAAAGCATTGGATGTTAGAGGACTTGTGGTTTGTATCACTTTCAGAAGCAGAGTTGAACTAGATATGATCCGTGTGTGTAGGAAACACGGATGTTTTGTTCTGAGCCCACTCACGTTTCCCGCCTTATTAGAGACTCTAGAAAACAAGAGCGTGCTTCTTGCTCTAAAGCAGAGTGTTTTTCATGGAGGAGAACTGTGATGTGTGTTTCCATTCAGAAACGGAGTTAAATGCCAGGTGCTTTGTCTTTTACAATCAAGACTTCGTTTCGGGTAAACGCACTCACTATCATCTCAAAGGAAGCTACATGGTTCACGAAGCTCTCACGTATTTTGCTCTTAACAGAAAAGCATTGGATGTTAGAGGACCTGTGATTTGTATCAGTTTCAGAAGCAGAGTTGAACTAGATATGGTCAATGTGTTTAGGTAACACGGTTCCTTTGTTCTGAGCACACTCACGTTTCCCGCCTTATTAGAGACTCTAGAAAGCAAGAGTGTGCTTCTTGTTTTAAAGCAGAATGTGTTTCATGGATGAGAACTGTGCTGTGTGTTTCCCCTCAGAAACGGAGTTAAATGCCACGCTCTGTGTCTTCCTACAAACAAGACTTCGTGTCAGGTAAACACACTGACTTTTCAGCTCAAAGGAAGCTACATCATTCACGAAGCTCACATGTTTCTCGCTCTTAACTGAAAAGCATTGGATGTTAGAGGACCTGTGTTTTGTATCAGTTTCAGAAGCAGAGTTGAACTACGTATGGTCCGTGTGTGTAGGAAACACGGTTTTTTGACTGAGCACACTCACGTTTCCCGCATTATTAGAGACTCTAGAAAGCAAGAGCGTGCTTCTGGCTCTAAAGCAGAGTATGTTTCATGGATGAGCACTGTGCTGTATGTTTCCCTTCAGAAACGGAGTTCAATGCCAGGCTCTGTGTCTTCCTACAAGCAAGACTTCGTTTCGGGTAAACGCACTCACTATCATCTCAAATGAAGCTACATGGTTCACGAAGCTCTCACGTATTTTGCTCTTAACTGAAAAGCATTGGATGTTAGAGGACTTGTGGTTTGTATCAGTTTCAGAAGCAGAGTTGAACTAGATATGGTCAATGTGTTTAGGTAACACGGTTCCTTTGTTCTGAGCACACTCACGTTTCCCGCCTTATTAGAGACTCTAGAAAGCAAGAGTGTGCTTCTTGTTTTAAAGCAGAGTGTGTTTCATGGATGAGAACTGTGCTGTGTGTTTCCCCTCAGAATCGGAGTTAAATGCCAGGCTCTGTGTCTTCCTACAAGCAAGACTTCGTGTCAGGTAAACACACTGACTTTTCAGCTCAAAGGAAGCTACATCATTCACGAAGCTCACATGTTTCTCGCTCTTAACTGAAAAGCATTGGATGTTAGAGGATCTGTGGTTTGTATCAGTTTCAGAAGCAGAGTTGAACTACGTATGGTCCGTGTGTGTATGAAACACGGTTTTTTGACTGAGCACACTCACGTTTCCCGCATTATTAGAGACTCTAGAAAGCAAGAGCGTGCTTCTGGCTCTAAAGCAGAGTATGTTTCATGGATGAGCACTGTGCTGTATGTTTCCCTTCAGAAACGGAGTTCAATGCCAGGCTCTGTGTCTTCCTACAAGCAAGACTTCGTTTCGGGTAAACGCACTCACTATCATCTCAAAGGAAGTTACATGGTTCATGAAGCTCTCACGTATTTCGCTCTTAACAGAAAAGCATTAGATGTTAGAGGACCTGTGGTTTGTATCAGTTTCAGAAGTAGAGTTGAACTAGATATGGTCAATGTGTGTAGGTAACACGGTCCTTTTGTTCTGAGCACACTCACGTTTCCCGCCTTATTAGAGACTCTAGATAGCAAGAGCATGCTTCTTGCTCTAAATCAGAGTGCGTTTCATGGATGAGAACTGTGTTGCGTGTTTCCCTTCAGAAATGGAGTTCAATGCGAAGGCTCTGTGTCGTCCTACAAGCAAGACTTCGTTTCATGTAAACGCCCTCACTTTTCAGCTCAAAGGAAGCTACATCGTTCACGAAGCTCACACCTTTCTCCGTCTTAACTGAAAAGCATTGGATGTTAGAGGACCTGTGGTTTGTATCAGTTTCAGAAGCAGAGTTGAACTAGATATGGTCCGTGAGTGTAGGAACACGGATCTTTTGTACTGAGCCCACTCACGTTTCCCGCCTTATTAGAGACTCTATAAAGCAAGAGCGTACTTCTGGCTCTAAAGCAGAGTGTTTTTCATGGACGAGAACTGTGAAGTATGTTTCCCTTCAGAAACGGAGTTAAATGCCAGGCTCTTTGTCTTTTACAATCAAGACTTCGTTTCGGGTAAACGCACTCACTATCATCTCAAAGGAAGCTACATGGTTCACGAAGCTCTCACGTATTTCACTCTTAACAGAAAAGCATTGTGTGTTAGAGGACCGGTGGTTTGAGTCAGTTTCAGAAGCAGAGTTGAACAAGATATGGTCCGTGTGTGTAGGAAACACGGTTCTTTTGTTCTGAGCACATCACGTTTCCCGCATTATTAACTCTAGAAAGCAAAAGCGTGCATCTTGCTCTAAACAGAGTGTGTTTCATGGATGAGAACTGTGCTGTTTGTTTCCCTTCAGATACGGAGTTCAATGCCAGGCTCTGTGTCTTCCTACAAGAAAGACTTCTTTTCAGGTAAACGTCCTCACTTTTCAGCTCAAAAGAATCTACATCGTTCATGAAGCTCACACGTTTCTTGCTCTTAACTGAAAAGCATTGGATGTTATAGGAACTGTGGTTTGTATCAGTTTCAGAAGCAGAGTTGAACTAGATATGGTCCGTGTGTGTAGGAAACATGGATCGTTTGTTCTGAGCCCACTCACGTTTCCCGCCTTATTAGAGACTCTAGAAAGTAAGAGCGTGCTTCTGGCTCTAAAGCAGAGTATGTTTCATGGATGAGCACTGAGCTGTGTGTTTCCCTTCAGAAACGGAGTTCAATGCCAGGCTCTGTGTCTTCCTACAAGCAAGACTTCGTTTCAGGTAATCACACACACTTTTCCGCTCAAAGGAAGCTACATCGTTCACAAAGCTCACACGATTCTTGCTCTTAACTGAAAAGCATTGGATGTTAGAGGACTTGTGATTTGCATCAGTTTAGAAGCTGAGTTGAACTAGATATGGTCTGTGTGTGTGGAAACATGGTTCTTTTCTTCTGAGCACACTCACGTTTCCCGCCTTATTAAGAATCTAGAAAGCAAGAGCGTGCTTTTTGCTCTAAAGCAGAGTGTGTTTCATGGATGAGAACTGTGCTGTGTTTTTCCCTTCAGAACCGGAGTTCAATGCCACGCTCCGTGTCTTCCTACAAGCAAGACTTCGTTTCAGCTAAACTCACTCACTTTTCAGCTCAAAGGAAGCTACATCGTTCATGAAGCTCACACGTTTCTTGCTCTTTACTGAAAAGCATTGGATGTTAGAGGACCAGTGGTTTGTATCAGTTTCACAAGCAGAGTTGAACTAGGTAAGGTCCTTGTGTGTAGGAAACACGGTTCTTTTGTTCTGAGCCCACTCACGTTTCCCGACTTATTAGAGACTCTAGAAAGCAAGAGCGTGCATCTTGCTCTAAAGCAGAGTGTGTTTCATGGATGAGAACTGTGCTGTGTGTTTCCCTTCAGAAACGGAGTTAAATGCCAGGCTATGTGTCTTTTACAATCAAGACTTCGTTTCGGGTATAAGAACTCACTTTCAGCTCAAAGGAAGCTACATCGTTCACGAAGCTCACACGTTTCTCGCTCTTAACTGAAAAGCATTGGATGTTATAGGCCCTGTGTTTTGTATCAGTTTCTGAAGCAGAGTTGAATTAGAGATGGTCAATGTGTGTAGGATACACGGTTCTTTTGTTCTGAGCACACTCACGTTTCCCGCCTTACTAGAGACTCTAGAAAGCAAGAGCATGCTTCTTGCTCTAAAGCAGAGTGTGTTTCATGGATGAGAACTGTGCTGTGTGTTTCCCTTCAGAAACGGAGTTAAATGCCAGGTTCTTTGTCTTTTACAATCAAGACTTCGTTTCGGGTAAACGCTCTCACTATCATCTCAAACTAAGCTAAATCGTTCACGAAGCTCACACGATTCTCGCTCTTAACTGAAAAGCATTGGATGTTAGAGGCCCTGTGGTTTGTATCAGTTTCAGAAGCAGAGTTGAACTAGATATGGTCCGTGTGAGTAGGAAACACGGTTCTTTTATTCTGAGCACACTCACTTTTCCCGCCTTATTAGAGACTCTAGAAATCAACAGCGTGCTTCTGGCTCTAAAGCAGAGTGTGTTTCATGGATGAGTACTGTGCTTTGTGTTTCCCTTCAGAAACGGAGTTCAATGCCAGGCTCTGTGTCTTCCTACAAGCAAGACTTCGTGTAAGGTAAACACACTCACTTTTAGGCTCAAAGGAAGCTACATCGTTCACAAAGCTCACACGATTCTTGCTCTTAACTGAAAAGCATTGGATGTTAGAGGACCTGTGATTTGCATCAGTTTCAGAAGCTGAGTTGAACTAGATATGGTCCGTGTGTGTAGGAAACACGGTTCTTTTCTTCTGAGCACATCACGTTTCCCGCCTTATTAACTATAGATAGGAAGAGCATGCATCTTGCTCTAAACAGAGTGTGTTTCATGGATGAGAACTGTGCTGTGTGTTTCCCTTCAGATACGGAGTTCAATGCCAGGCTCTGTGTCTTCCCACAAGAAAGACTTCTTTTCAGGTAAACGCCCTCACTTTTCAGCTCAAAAGAAGCTACATCGTTCATGAAGCTCACAAGTTTCTTGCTCTTAACTGAAAAGCATTGGCACTGTGCTTTGTGTTTCCCTTCAGAAACGGAGTACAATGCCAGGCTCTGTGTCTCCCTACAAGCAAGACTTCTTTTCAGGTAAAAACACTCACTTTTCAGCTCAAAGGAAGCTACGTTGTTCACAAAGCTCACAAGATTCTCACTCTTAACTGAAGAGCATTGGATGTTAGAGTACCTGTGATTTGCATCAGTTTCAGAAGGTGAATTGAACTAGATATGGTCTGTGTGTGTAGGAAACACGGTTCTTTTCCTTTGAGCACATCACGTTTCCCGCCTTATTAACTCTAGAAAGCAAGAGCGTGCATCTTGCTCTAAACAGAATGTGTTTCATGGATGAGAACTGTGCTGTGTGTTTCCCTTCAGACACGGAGTTCAATGCCAGGCTCTGTGTCTTCCTACAAGCAAGACTTCTTTTCAGGTAAACGCCCTCACTTCTCTTCTCAAACGAAGCTACATCGTTCACGAAGCTCACACGTTTCTTGTTCTTAACTGAAAAGCATTGGATGTTAGAGGAACTGTGGTTTGTATCAGTTTCAGAAGCTGAGTTGAACTAGATATGGTCCTTGTGTGTAGGAAACATGGATCGTTTGTTCTGAGCCCACTCACGTTTCCCGCCTTATTAGAGACTCTAGAAAGCAAGAGCATGCTTCTTGCTCTAAAGCAGAGTGTGTTTCATGGATGAGAACTGTGCTGTGTGTTTCCCCTCAGAAACGGAGTTAAATGCCACGCTCTGTGTCTTCCTACAAGCAAGACTTCGATTCAGGTAAACGCACTCACTTTTCAGCTCCAAGGAAGCTACATCATTCACGAAGCTCAAACGTTTCTCGCCCTTAACTGAAAAGCATTGGATGTTAGAAGACCTGTGGTTTGTATCAGTTTCAGAAGCAGAGTTGAACTAGATATGGTCAATGTGTGTAGGAAACACGGTTCTTTTGTTCTGAGCACACTCACGTTTACCGCCTTATTAGAGACTCTAGAAAGCAAGAGTGTGCTTCTTGCTTTAAAGCAGAGTGTGTTTCATGGATGAGAACTGTGCTGTGTGTTTCCCTTCAGAAACGGAGTTAAATGCCAGGCTCTGTGTCTTCCTACAAGGAAGACTTCGTTTCAGGTAAACGCTGTCACTTTTCGGCTCAAACAAAGCTACATTGTTCAGGAAGCTCACACGTTTCTCGCTCTTAACTGAAAAGCATTGGATGTTAGAGGACCTGTGGTTTGTATCAGTTTCAGAAGCAGAGTTGAACTAGATATGGTCAATGTGTGTAGGAAACACGGATCTTTTGTTCTGAGCACACTCACATTTCCCGCCTTATTAGAGACTCTAGAAAGCAAGAGCGTGCTTCTTGCTCTAAAGCAGAGTGTGTTTCATGGATGAGAACTGTGCTGTGTGTTTCCCTTCAGAAACGGAGTTAAATGACAGGCTCTGTGTGTTTTACAATCAAGACTTCGTTTCGGGTGTAAGAACTCACTTTCAGCTCAAACGAAGCTAAATCGTTCACGAAGCTCACACGTTTTTCTCTCGTAACTGAGAAGCATTGGATGTTAGAGGACCTGTGGTTTGTATCAGTTTCAGAAGCAGAGTTGAACTAGATATGGTCCGTGAGTGTAGGAAACACGGATCTTTTGTACTGAGCCCACTCACGTTTCCCGCCTTATTAGAGACTCTATAAAGCAAGAGCGTACTTCTGGCTCTAAAGCAGAGTGTTTTTCATGGACGAGAACTGTGAAGTATGTTTCCCTTCAGAAACGGAGTTAAATGCCAGGCTCTTTGTCTTTTAAAATCAAGACTTCGTTTCGGGTAAACGCACTCACTATCATCTCAAAGGAAGCTACATGGTTCACGAAGCTCTCACGTATTTCACTCTTAACAGAATAGCATTGGTTGTTAGAGGACCGGTGGTTTGAGTCAGTTTCAGAAGCAGAGTTGAACAAGATATGGTCCGTGTGTGTAGGAAACACGGTTCTTTTGTTCTGAGCACATCACGTTTCCCGCATTATTAACTCTAGAAAGCAAAAGCGTGCATCTTGCTCTAAACAGAGTGTGTTTCATGGATGAGAACTGTGCTGTTTGTTTCCCTTCAGATACGGAGTTCAATGCCAGGCTCTGTGTCTTCCTACAAGAAAGACTTCTTTTCAGGTAAACGTCCTCACTTTTCAGCTCAAAAGAATCTACATCCTTCATGAAGCTCACACGTTTCTTGCTCTTAACTGAAAAGCATTGGATGTTATAGGAACTGTGGTTTGTATCAGTTTCAGAAGCAGAGTTGAACTAGATATGGTCCGTGTGTGTAGGAAACATGGATCGTTTGTTCTGAGCCCACTCAAGTTTCCCGCCTTATTAGAGACTCTAGAAAGTAAGAGCGTGCTTCTGGCTCTAAAGCAGAGTATGTTTCATGGATGAGCACTGTGCTGTGTGTTTCCCTTCAGAAACGGAGTTCAATGCCAGGCTCTGTGTCTTCCTACAAGCAAGACTTCGTTTCAGGTAATCACGCACACTTTTCCGCTCAAAGGAAGCTACATCGTTCACGAAGCTCACACGTTTCTTGCTCTTTACTGAAAAGCATTGGATGTTAGAGGACCAGTGGTTTGTATCAGTTTCACAAGCAGAGTTGAACTAGGTAAGGTCCTTGTGTGTAGGAAACACGGTTCTTTTGTTCTGAGCCCACTCACGTTTCCCGACTTATTAGAGACTCTAGAAAGCAAGAGCGTGCATCTTGCTCTAAAGCAGAGTGTGTTTCATGGATGAGAACTGTGCTGTGTGTTTCCCTTCAGAAACGGAGTTAAATGCCAGGCTATGTGTCTTTTACAATCAAGACTTCGTTTCGGGTAAACGCTCTCACTATCATCTCAAACTAAGCTAAATCGTTCACGAAGCTCACACGATTCTCGCTCTTAACTGAAAAGCATTGGATGTTAGAGGCCCTGTGGTTTGTATCAGTTTCTGAAGCAGAGTTGAACTAGATATGGTCCGTGTGTGTAGGAAACACGGTTCTTTTGTTCTGAGCACACTCACTTTTCCCGCCTTATTAGAGACTCTAGAAATCAACAGCGTGCTTCTGGCTCTAAAGCAGAGTGTGTTTCATGGATGAGTTCTGTGCTTTGTGTTTCCCTTCAGAAACGGAGTTCAATGCCAGGCTCTGTGTCTTCCTACAAGCAAGACTTCGTGTAAGGTAAACACACTCACTTTTAGGCTCAAAGGAAGCTACATCGTTCACAAAGCTCACACGATTCTTGCTCTTAACTGAAAAGCATTGGATGTTAGAGGACCTGTGATTTGCATCAGTTTCAGAAGCAGAGTTGAACTAGATATGGTCCGTGTGTGTAGGAAACACGGTTCTTTTCTTCTGAGCACATCACGTTTCCCGCCTTATTAACTCTAGATAGGAAGAGCGTGCATCTTGCTCTAAACAGAGTGTGTTTCATGGATGAGAACTGTGCTGTGTGTTTCCCTTCAGATACGGAGTTCAATGCCAGGCTCTGTGTCTTCCCACAAGAAAGACTTCTTTTCAGGTAAACGCCCTCACTTTTCAGCTCAAAAGAAGCTACATCGTTCATGAAGCTCACAAGTTTCTTGCTCTTAACTGAAAAGCATTGGCACTGTGCTTTGTGTTTCCCTTCAGAAACGGAGTACAGTGCCAGGCTCTGTGTCTCCCTACAAGCAAGACTTCTTTTCAGGTAAAAACACTCACTTTTCAGCTCAAAGGAAGCTACGTTGTTCACAAAGCTCACACGATTCTCGCTCTTAACTGAAGAGCATTGGATGTTAGAGTACCTGTGATTTGCATCAGTTTCAGAAGGTGAATTGAACTAGATATGGTCTGTGTGTGTAGGAAACACGGTTCTTTTCCTCTGAGCACATCACGTTTCCCGCCTTATTAACTCTAGAAAGCAAGAGCGTGCATCTTGCTCTAAACAGAATGTGTTTCATGGATGAGAACAGTGCTATGTGTTTCCCTTCAGACACGGAGTTCAATGCCAGGCTCTGTGTCTTCCTACAAGCAAGACTTCTTTTCAGGTAAACGCCCTCACTTCTCTTCTCAAACGAAGCTACATCGTTCACGAAGCTCACACGTTTCTTGTTCTTAACTGAAAAGCATTGGATGTTAGAGGAACTGTGGTTTCTATCAGTTTCAGAAGCTGAGTTGAACTAGATATGGTCCTTGTGTGTAGGAAACATGGATCGTTTGTTCTGAGCCCACTCACGTTTCCCGCCTTATTAGAGACTCTAGAAAGCAAGAGCATGCTTCTTGCTCTAAAGCAGAGTGTGTTTCATGGATGAGAACTGTGCTGTGTGTTTCCCCTCAGAAACGGAGTTAAATGCCACGCTCTGTGTCTTCCTACAAGAAAGACTTCGTTTCAGGTAAACGCACTCACTTTTCAGCTCAAAGAAATCTACATCGTTCACGAAGCTCACACATTTCTTGCTCTTAACTGAAAAGCATTGGATGTTAGAGGAACTGTGGTTTGTATCAGTTTCAGAAGCAGAGTTGAACTAGATATGGTCCGTGTGTGTAGGAAACATAGATCGTTTGTTCTGAACCCACTCTCGTTTCCCGCCTTATTAGAGACTCTAGAAAGCAAGAGCATGCTTCTTGCTCTAAAGCAGAGTGTGTTTCATGGAAGAGAACTGTGCTGTGTGTTTCCATTCAGAAACGGAGGTAAATGCCAGGTTCTTTGTCTTTTACAATCAAGACTTCGTTTCGGGTAAACGCACTCACTATCATCTCAAACGAAGCTACATAGTTCACGAAGCTCTCACGTTTTTCGCTCTTAACTGAAAAGCATTGGATGTTAGAGGCCCTGTGGTTTGTATCAGTTTCTGAAGCAGAGTTGAACTAGATATGGTCCGTGTGTGTAGGAAACACGGATCTTTTGTTCTGAGCACACTCACATTTCCCGCCTTTTTAGAGACTCTAGAAAGCAAGAGCGTGCTTCTGGCTCTAAAGCAGAGTGTGTTTCATGGATGAGAACTGTGGTGTGTTTTTCCCTTCAGAACCGGAGTTCAATGCCACGCTCCGTGTCTTCCTACAAGCAAGACTTCGTTTCAGGTAAACGCACTCAATTTTCAGCTCAAAGGAAGCTACATCGTTCACGAAGCTCACACGTTTCTTGCTCTTAACTGAAAAGCATTGGATGTTAGAGGACCAGTAGTTTGTATCAGTTTCAGATGCAGAGTTGAACTAGGTATGGTCCGTGTGTGTAGGAAACACGGTTCTTTTGTTCTGAGCCCACTCACGTTTCCCGACTTATTAGAGACTCTAGAAAGCAAGAGCGTGCATCTTGCTCTAAACAGAGTGTGTTTCATGGATGAGAACTGTGCCGTGTATTTCCCTTCAGATACGGAGTTCAATGCCAGGCTCTGTGTATTCCTACAAGGAAGACTTCGTTTCAGGTAAACACTGTCACTTTTCAGCTCAAACAAAGCTACATCGTTCAGGAAGATCACACGTTTCTTGCTCTTAACTGAAAAGCATTGGATGTTAGAGGCCCTGTGGTTTGTATCAGTTTCAGAAGCAGAGTGGAACTAGATATGATCCGTTTGTGTAGGAAACACGGTTCATTTGTTCTGAGCACAATCACCTTCCCTGCCTTATTAGAGACTCTAGAAAGCAAGAGCATGCTTCTTGCTCTAAAGAAGAGTGTGTTTCATGGCTGAGAACTTTGCTGTGTATTTCCCTTCAGAGACGGAGTTAAATGCCAGGTTCTTGGTCTTTTACAATCAAGAATTCGTTTCGGGTAAACGCACTCACTATCATCTCAAATGAAGCTACATAGTTCACAAAGCTCTCACGTTTTTCGCTCTTAACTGAAAAGCATTGGATGTTAGAGGACATGTGGTTTGTATCACTTTCAGAAGCAGAGTTGAACTAGATATGATCCGTGTGTGTAGGAAACACGGATCTTTTGTTCTGAACCCACTCACGTTTCCCGCCTTATTAGAGACTCTAGAAAACAAGAGCGTGATTCTTGCTCTAAAGCAGAGTGTTTTTCATGGAGGAGAACTGTGATGTGTGTTTCCATTCAGAAACGGAGTTAAATGCCAGGTGCTTTGTCTTTTACAATCAAGACTTCGTTTCGGGTAAACGCACTCACTATCATCTCAAAGGAAGCTACATGGTTCACGAAGCTCTCACGTATTTCGCTCTTAACAGAAAAGCATTGGATGTTAGAGGACCTGTGATTTGTATCAGTTTCAGAAGCAGAGTTGAACTAGATATGGTCAATGTGTATAGGTAACACGGTTCCTTTGTTCTGAGCACACTCACGTTTCCCGCCTTATTAGAGACTCTAGAAAGCAAGAGTGTGCTTATTGCTTTAAAGCAGAGTGTGTTTCATGGATGAGAACTGTGCTGTGTGTTTTCATTCAGAAACGGAGTTAAATGCCAGGCTCTGTGTCTTCCTACAAGCAAGACTTTGTGTCAGGTAAACACACTGACTTTTCAGCTCAAAGGAAGCTACATCATTCACGAAGCTCACACGTTTCTCGCTCTTAACTGAAAAGCATTGGATGTTAGAGGACTTGTGGTTTGTATCACTTTCAGAAGGAGAGTTGAACTAGATATGATCCGTGTGTGTAGGAAACACGGATGTTTTGTTCTGAGCCCACTCACGTTTCCCGCCTTATTAGAGACTCTAGAAAACAAGAGCGTGCTTCTTGCTCTAAAGCAGAGTGTTTTTCATGGAGGAGAACTGTGATGTGTGTTTCCATTCAGAAACGGAGTTAAATGCCAGGTGCTTTGTCTTTTACAATCAAGACTTCGTTTCGGGTAAACGCACTCACTATCATCTCAAATGAAGCTACATGGTTCACGAAGCTCTCACGTATTTTGCTCTTAACAGAAAAGCATTGGATGTTAGAGGACCTGTGATTTGTATGAGTTTCAGAAGCAGAGTTGAACTAGATATGGTCAATGTGTTTAGGTAACACGGTTCCTTTGTTCTGAGCACACTCAAGTTTCCCGCCTTATTAGAGACTCTAGAAAGCAAGAGTGTGCTTCTTGTTTTAAAGCAGAGTGTGTTTCATGGATGAGAACTGTGCTGTGTGTTTCCCCTCAGAAACGGAGTTAAATGCCACGCTCTGTGTCTTCCTACAAACAAGACTTCGTGTCAGGTAAACACACTGATTTTTCAGCTCAAAGGAAGCTACATCATTCACGAAGCTCACATGTTTCTCGCTCTTAACTGAAAAGCATTGGATGTTAGAGGACCTGTGGTTTGTATCAGTTTCAGAAGCAGAGTTGAACTACGTATGGTCCGTGTGTGTAGGAAACACGGTTTTTTGACTGAGCACACTCACGTTTCCCGCATTATTAGAGACTCTAGAAAGCAAGAGCGTGCTTCTGGCTCTAAAGCAGAGTATGTTTCATGGATGAGCACTGTGCTGTATGTTTCCCTTCAGAAACGGAGTTCAATGCCAGGCTCTGTGTCTTCCTACAAGCAAGACTTCGTTTCAGGTAATCACACACACTTTTCCGCTCAAAGGAAGCTACATCGTTCACGAAGCTCACACCTTTCTCCCTCTTAACTGAAAAGCATTGGATGTTAGAGGACCTGTGGTTTGTATCAGTTTCAGAAGCAGAGTTGAACTAGATATGGTCAATGTGTGTAGGTAACACGGTTCTTTTGTTCTGAGCACACTCACGTTTCCCGCCTTATTAGAGACTCTAGAAAGCAAGAGCATGCTTCTTGCTCTAAATCAGAGTGCGTTTCATGGATGAGAACTGTGTTGCGTGTTTCCCTTCAGAAATGGAGTTCAATGCGAGGCTCTGTGTCGTCCTACAAGCAAGACTTCGTTTCATGTAAACGCCCTCACTTTTCAGCTCAAAGGAAGCTACATCGTTCACGAAGCTCACACCTTTCTCCCTCTTAACTGAAAAGCATTGGATGTTAGAGGACCTGTGGTTTGTATCAGTTTCAGAAGCAGAGTTGAACTAGATATGGTCCGTGAGTGTAGGAAACACGGATCTTTTGTACTGAGCCCACTCACGTTTCCCGCCTTATTAGAGACTCTATAAAGCAAGAGCGTACTTCTGGCTCTAAAGCAGAGTGTTTTTCATGGACGAGAACTGTGAAGTATGTTTCCCTTCAGAAACGGAGTTAAATGCCAGGCTCTTTGTCTGTTACAATCAAGACTTCGTTTCGGGTAAACGCACTCACTATCATCTCAAAGGAAGCTACATGGTTCACGAAGCTCTCACGTATTTCACTCTTAACAGAAAAGCATTGGGTGTTAGAGGACCGGTGGTTTGAGTCAGTTTCAGAAGCAGAGTTGAACAAGATATGGTCCGTGTGTGTAGGAAACACGGTTCTTTTGTTCTGAGCACATCACGTTTCCCGCATTATTAACTCTAGAAAGCAAAAGCGTGCATCTTGCTCTAAACAGAGTGTGTTTCATGGATGAGAACTGTGCTGTTTGTTTCCCTTCAGATACGGAGTTCAATGCCAGGCTCTGTGTCTTCCTACAAGAAAGACTTCTTTTCAGGTAAACGTCCTCA
Source organism: Onychomys arenicola (assembly GCA_949786405.1). Lineage (NCBI taxonomy): Eukaryota > Metazoa > Chordata > Mammalia > Rodentia > Cricetidae > Onychomys > Onychomys arenicola. The sequence goes on along the minus strand of CATKUM010000015.1, from coordinate 4,594,222 downwards.
ATTTTCAGCTCAAAGGAAGCTACATCGTTCACGAAGCTCACACGTTTCTTGCTCTTAACTGAAAAGCATTGGATGTTAGAGGACCAGTAGTTTGTATCAGTTTCAGAAGCAGAGTTGAACTAGGTATGGTCCGTGTGTGTAGGAAACACGGTTCTTTTGTTCTGAGCCCACACACGTTTCCCGACTTATTAGAGACTCTAGAAAGCAAGAGCGTGCATCTTGCTCTAAACAGAGTGTGTTTCATGGATGAGAACTGTGCCGTGTATTTCCCTTCAGATACGGAGTTCAATGCCAGGCTCTGTGTATTCCTACAAGGAAGACTTCGTTTCAGGTAAACACTGTCACTTTTCAGCTCAAACAAAGCTACATCGTTCAGGAAGATCACACGTTTCTTGCTCTTAACTGAAAAGCATTGGATGTTAGAGGCCCTGTGGTTTGTATCAGTTTCAGAAGCAGAGTGGAACTAGATATGATCCGTTTGTGTAGGAAACACGGTTCATTTGTTCTGAGCACAATCACCTTCCCTGCCTTATTAGAGACTCTAGAAAGCAAGAGCATGCTTCTTGCTCTAAAGAAGAGTGTGTTTCATGGCTGAGAACTTTGCTGTGTATTTCCCTTCAGAGACGGAGTTAAATGCCAGGTTCTTGGTCTTTTACAATCAAGAATTCGTTTCGGGTAAACGCACTCACTATCATCTCAAATGAAGCTACATAGTTCACAAAGTTCTCACGTTTTTCGCTCTTAACTGAAAAGCATTGGATGTTAGAGGACATGTGGTTTGTATCACTTTCAGAAGCAGAGTTGAACTAGATATGATCCGTGTGTGTAGGAAACACGGATCTTTTGTTCTGAACCCACTCACGTTTCCCGCCTTATTAGAGACTCTAGAAAACAAGAGCGTGATTCTTGCTCTAAAGCAGAGTGTTTTTCATGGAGGAGAACTGTGATGTGTGTTTCCATTCAGAAACGGAGTTAAATGCCAGGTGCTTTGTCTTTTACAATCAAGACTTCGTTTCGGGTAAACGCACTCACTATCATCTCAAAGGAAGCTACATGGTTCACGAAGCTCTCACGTATTTCGCTCTTAACAGAAAAGCATTGGATGTTAGAGGACCTGTGATTTGTATCAGTTTCAGAAGCAGAGTTGAACTAGATATGGTCAATGTGTATAGGTAACACGGTTCCTTTGTTCTGAGCACACTCACGTTTCCCGCCTTATTAGAGACTCTAGAAAGCAAGAGTGTGCTTATTGCTTTAAAGCAGAGTGTGTTTCATGGATGAGAACTGTGCTGTGTGTTTTCATTCAGAAACGGAGTTAAATGCCAGGCTCTGTGTCTTCCTACAAGCAAGACTTTGTGTCAGGTAAACACACTGACTTTTCAGCTCAAAGGAAGCTACATCATTCACGAAGCTCACACGTTTCTCGCTCTTAACTGAAAAGCATTGGATGTTAGAGGACTTGTGGTTTGTATCACTTTCAGAAGGAGAGTTGAACTAGATATGATCCGTGTGTGTAGGAAACACGGATGTTTTGTTCTGAGCCCACTCACGTTTCCCGCCTTATTAGAGACTCTAGAAAACAAGAGCGTGCTTCTTGCTCTAAAGCAGAGTGTTTTTCATGGAGGAGAACTGTGATGTGTGTTTCCATTCAGAAACGGAGTTAAATGCCAGGTGCTTTGTCTTTTACAATCAAGACTTCGTTTCGGGTAAACGCACTCACTATCATCTCAAATGAAGCTACATGGTTCACGAAGCTCTCACGTATTTTGCTCTTAACAGAAAAGCATTGGATGTTAGAGGACCTGTGATTTGTATGAGTTTCAGAAGCAGAGTTGAACTAGATATGGTCAATGTGTTTAGGTAACACGGTTCCTTTGTTCTGAGCACACTCAAGTTTCCCGCCTTATTAGAGACTCTAGAAAGCAAGAGTGTGCTTCTTGTTTTAAAGCAGAGTGTGTTTCATGGATGAGAACTGTGCTGTGTGTTTCCCCTCAGAAACGGAGTTAAATGCCACGCTCTGTGTCTTCCTACAAACAAGACTTCGTGTCAGGTAAACACACTGATTTTTCAGCTCAAAGGAAGCTACATCATTCACGAAGCTCACATGTTTCTCGCTCTTAACTGAAAAGCATTGGATGTTAGAGGACCTGTGGTTTGTATCAGTTTCAGAAGCAGAGTTGAACTACGTATGGTCCGTGTGTGTAGGAAACACGGTTTTTTGACTGAGCACACTCACGTTTCCCGCATTATTAGAGACTCTAGAAAGCAAGAGCGTGCTTCTGGCTCTAAAGCAGAGTATGTTTCATGGATGAGCACTGTGCTGTATGTTTCCCTTCAGAAACGGAGTTCAATGCCAGGCTCTGTGTCTTCCTACAAGCAAGACTTCGTTTCAGGTAATCACACACACTTTTCCGCTCAAAGGAAGCTACATCGTTCACGAAGCTCACACCTTTCTCCCTCTTAACTGAAAAGCATTGGATGTTAGAGGACCTGTGGTTTGTATCAGTTTCAGAAGCAGAGTTGAACTAGATATGGTCAATGTGTGTAGGTAACACGGTTCTTTTGTTCTGAGCACACTCACGTTTCCCGCCTTATTAGAGACTCTAGAAAGCAAGAGCATGCTTCTTGCTCTAAATCAGAGTGCGTTTCATGGATGAGAACTGTGTTGCGTGTTTCCCTTCAGAAATGGAGTTCAATGCGAGGCTCTGTGTCGTCCTACAAGCAAGACTTCGTTTCATGTAAACGCCCTCACTTTTCAGCTCAAAGGAAGCTACATCGTTCACGAAGCTCACACCTTTCTCCCTCTTAACTGAAAAGCATTGGATGTTAGAGGACCTGTGGTTTGTATCAGTTTCAGAAGCAGAGTTGAACTAGATATGGTCCGTGAGTGTAGGAAACACGGATCTTTTGTACTGAGCCCACTCACGTTTCCCGCCTTATTAGAGACTCTATAAAGCAAGAGCGTACTTCTGGCTCTAAAGCAGAGTGTTTTTCATGGACGAGAACTGTGAAGTATGTTTCCCTTCAGAAACGGAGTTAAATGCCAGGCTCTTTGTCTGTTACAATCAAGACTTCGTTTCGGGTAAACGCACTCACTATCATCTCAAAGGAAGCTACATGGTTCACGAAGCTCTCACGTATTTCACTCTTAACAGAAAAGCATTGGGTGTTAGAGGACCGGTGGTTTGAGTCAGTTTCAGAAGCAGAGTTGAACAAGATATGGTCCGTGTGTGTAGGAAACACGGTTCTTTTGTTCTGAGCACATCACGTTTCCCGCATTATTAACTCTAGAAAGCAAAAGCGTGCATCTTGCTCTAAACAGAGTGTGTTTCATGGATGAGAACTGTGCTGTTTGTTTCCCTTCAGATACGGAGTTCAATGCCAGGCTCTGTGTCTTCCTACAAGAAAGACTTCTTTTCAGGTAAACGTCCTCACTTTTCAGCTCAAAAGAATCTACATCGTTCATGAAGCTCACACGTTTCTTGCTCTTAACTGAAAAGCATTGGATGTTATAGGAACTGTGGTTTGTATCAGTTTCAGAAGCAGAGTTGAACTAGATATGGTCCGTGTGTGTAGGAAACATGGATCGTTTGTTCTGAGCCCACTCACGTTTCCCGCCTTATTAGAGACTCTAGAAAGTAAGAGCGTGATTCTGGCTCTAAAGCAGAATATGTTTCATGGATGAGCACTGTGCTGTGTGTTTCCCTTCAGAAACGGAGTTCAATGCCAGGCTCTGTGTCTTCCTACAAGCAAGACTTCGTTTCAGGTAATCACACACACTTTTCCGCTCAAAGGAAGCTACATCGTTCACAAAGCTCACACGATTCTCGCCCTTAACTGAAAAGCATTGGATGTTAGAGGACTTGTGATTTGCATCAGTTTAGAAGCTGAGTTGAACTAGATATGGTCCGTGTGTGTGGAAACATGGTTCTTTTTTCTGAGCACACTCACGTTTCCCGCCTTATTAAGAATCTAGAAAGCAAAAGCGTGCTTTTTGCTCTAAAGCAGAGTGTGTTTCATGGATGAGAACTGTGCTGTGTTTTTCCCTTCAGAACCGGAGTTCAATGCCACGCTCCGTGTCTTCCTACAAGCAAGACTTCGTTTCAGGTAAACTCACTCACTTTTCAGCTCAAAGGAAGCTACATCGTTCACGAAGCTCACACGTTTCTTGCTCTTTACTGAAAAGCATTGGATGTTAGAGGACCTGTGGTTTGTATCAGTTTCACAAGCAGAGTTGAACTAGGTAAGGTCCTTGTGTGTAGGAAACACGGTTCTTTTGTTCTGAGCCCACTCACGTTTCCCGACTTATTAGAGACTCTAGAAAGCAAGAGCGTGCATCTTGCTCTAAAGCAGGGTGTGTTTCATGGATGAGAACTGTGCTGTGTGTTTCCCTTCAGAAACGGAGTTAAATGCCAGGCTATGTGTCTTTTACAATCAAGACTTCGTTTCGGGTATAAGAACTCACTTTCAGCTCAAAGGAAGCTACATCGTTCACGAAGCTCACACGTTTCTCGCTCTTAACTGAAAAGCATTGGATGTTAGAGGCCCTGTGTTTTGTATCAGTTTCTGAAGCAGAGTTGAACTAGACATGGTCAATGTGTGTAGGATACACGGTTCTTTTGTTCTGAGCACACTCACGTTTCCCGCCTTACTAGAGACTCTAGAAAGCAAGAGCATGCTTCTTGCTCTAAAGCAGAGTGTGTTTCATGGATGAGAACTGTGCTGTGTGTTTCCCTTCAGAAACGGAGTTAAATGCCAGGTTCTTTGTCTTTTACAATCAAGACTTCGTTTCAGGTAAACGCTCTCACTATCATCTCAAACAAAGCTAAATCGTTCACGAAGCTCACACGATTCTCGCTCTTAACTGAAAAGCATTGGATGTTAGAGGCCCTGTGGTTTGTATCAGTTTCTGAAGCAGAGTTGAACTAGATATGGTCCGTGTGTGTAGGAAACACGGTTCTTTTGTTCTGAGCACACTCACTTTTCCCGCCTTATTAGAGACTCTAGAAATCAACAGCGTGCTTCTGGCTCTAAAGCAGAGTGTGTTTCATGGATAAGTACTGTGCTTTGTGTTTCCCTTCAGAAACGGAGTTCAATGCCAGGCTCTGTGTCTTCCTACAAGCAAGACTTCGTTTAAGGTAAACACACTCACTTTTAGGCTCAAAGGAAGCTACATCGTTCACAAAGCTCACACGATTCTTGCTCTTAACTGAAAAGCATTGGATGTTAGAGGACCTGTGATTTGCATCAGTTTCAGAAGCTGAGTTGAACTAGATATGGTCCGTGTGTGTAGGAAACACGGTTCTTTTCTTCTGAGCACATCACGTTTCCCGCCTTATTAACTCTAGATAGGAAGAGCGTGCATCTTGCTCTAAACAGAGTGTGTTTCATGGATGAGAACTGTGCTGTGTGTTTCCCTTCAGATACGGAGTTCAATGCCAGGCTCTGTGTCTTCCCACAAGAAAGACTTCTTTTCAGGTAAACGCCCTCACTTTTCAGCTCAAAAGAAGATACATCGTTCATGAAGCTCACAAGTTTCTTGCTCTTAACTGAAAAGCATTGGCACTGTGCTTTGTGTTTCCCTTCAGAAACGGAGTACAATGCCAGGCTCTGTGTCTCCCTACCAGCAAGACTTCTTTTCAGGTAAAAACACTCACTTTTCAGCTCAAAGGAAGCTACGTTGTTCACAAAGCTCACACGATTCTCGCTCTTAACTGAAGAGCATTGGATGTTAGAGTACCTGTGATTTGCATCAGTTTCAGAAGGTGAATTGAACTAGATATGGTCTGTGTGTGTAGGAAACACGGTTCTTTTCCTCTGAGCACATCACGTTTCCCGCCTTATTAACTCTAGAAAGCAAGAGCGTGCATCTTGCTCTAAACAGAATGTGTTTCATGGATGAGAACTGTGCTGTGTGTTTCCCTTCAGACACGGAGTTCAATGCCAGGCTCTGTGTCTTCCTACAAGCAAGACATCTTTTCAGGTAAACGCCCTCACTTCTCTTCTCAAACGAAGCTACATCGTTCACGAAGCTCACACGTTTCTTGTTCTTAACTGAAAAGCATTGGATGTTAGAGGAACTGTGGTTTGTATCAGTTTCAGAAGCTGAGTTGAACTAGATATGTCCGTGTGTGTAGGAAACATGGATCGTTTGTTCTGAGCCCACTCACGTTTCCCGCCTTATTAGAGACTCTAGAAAGCAAGAGCATGCTTCTTGCTCTAAAGCAGAGTGTGTTTCATGGATGTGAACTGTGCTGTGTGTTTACCTTCAGAAACGGAGTTAAATGCCACGCTCTGTGTCTTCCTACAAGCAAGACTTCGATTCAGGTAAACGCACTCACTTTTCAGCTCCAAGGAAGCTACATCATTCACGAAGCTCACACGTTTCTCGCCCTTAACTGAAAAGCATTGGATGTTAGAAGACCTGTGGTTTGTATCAGTTTCAGAAGCAGAGTTGAACTAGATATGGTCAATGTGTGTAGGAAACACGGTTCTTTTGTTCTGAGCACACTCACGTTTACCGCCTTATTAGAGACTCTAGAAAGCAAGAGTGTGCTTCTTGCTTTAAAGCAGAGTGTGTTTCATGGATGAGAACTGTGCTGTGTGTTTCCCTTCAGAAACGGAGTTAAATGCCAGGCTCTGTGTCTTCCTACAAGGAAGACTTCGTTTCAGGTAAACGCTGTCACTTTTCGGCTCAAACAAAGCTACATTGTTCAGGAAGCTCACACGTTTCTCGCTCTTAACTGAAAAGCATTGGATGTTAGAGGACCTGTGGTTTGTATCAGTTTCAGAAGCAGAGTTGAACTAGATATGGTCCGTGTGTGTAGGAAACACGGATCTTTTGTTCTGAGCACACTCACATTTCCCGCCTTATTAGAGACTCTAGAAAGCAAGAGCGTGCTTCTTGCTCTAAAGCAGAGTGTGTTTCATGGATGAGAACTGTGCTGTGTCTCTCCCTTCATATACGGAGTTAAATGACAGGCTCTGTGTGTTTTACAATCAAGACTTCGTTTCGGGTGTAAGAACTCACTTTCAGCTCAAACGAAGCTACATCGTTCACGAAGCTCACACGTTTTTCTCTCATAACTGAGAAGCATTGGATGTTAGAGGACCTGTGGTTTGTATCAGTTTCAGAAGGAGAGTTGAACTAGATATGGTCAACGTGTGTAGGAAACACGGTTCTTTTGTTCTGAGCACACTCACGTTTCCCTCCTTATTAGAGAATCTAGAAAGCAACAGCATGCTTCTGGCTCTAAAGCAGATCGTGTTTCATGGATATGCACTGTGCTGTTTGTTTCCCATCTGAAACGGAGTTCAATGCCAGGATCTGTGTCTTCCTACAAGCAAGACTTCGTTTCAGGTAAACGCACTCACTTTTCAGCTCAAAGAAAGCTACATCGTTCACGAAGCTCACACATTTCTTGCTCTTAACTGAAAAGCATTGGATGTTAGAGGAACTGTGGTTTGTATCAGTTTCAGAAGCAGAGTTGAACTAGATATGGTCTGTGTGTGTAGGAAACATAGATCGTTTGTTCTGAACCCACTCACGTTTCCCGCCTTATTAGAGACTCTAGAAAGCAAGAGCATGCTTCTTGCTCTAAAGCAGAGTGTGTTTCATGGATGAGAACTGTGCTGTGTGTTTCCATTCAGAAACGGAGTTAAATGCCAGGTTCTTTGTCTTTTACAATCAAGACTTCGTTTCAGGTAAACGCACTCACTATCATCTCAAACGAAGCTACATAGTTCACGAAGCTCTCACGTTTTTCGCTCTTAACTGAAAAGCATTGGATGTTAGAGGCCCTGTGGTTTGTATCAGTTTCTGAAGCAGAGTTGAACTAGATATGGTCCGTGTGTGTAGGAAACACGGTTCTTTTGTTCTGAGCACACTCACGTTTCCCGCCTTATTAGAGACTCTAGAAAGCAATAGCGTGCTTCTGTCTCTAAAGCAGAGTGTGTTTCATGGATGAGAACTGTGCTGTGTTTTTCCCTTCAGAACCGGAGTTCAATGCCACGCTCCGTGTCTTCCTACAAGCAAGACTTCGTTTCAGTTAAACGAACTCAATTTTCAGCTCAAAGGAAGCTACATCATTCAGGAAGATCACACGTTTTTCTCTCTTAACTGAGAAGCATTGGATGTTAGAGGACCTGTGGTTTGTATCAGTTTCAGAAGCAGAGTTGAACTAGATATGGTTAATGTGTGTAGAAAACACGGTTCTTTTGTTCTGTGCACACTCACATTTCCCTCCTTATTAGAGAATCTAGAAAGCAAGAGCGTGCTTCTGGCTCTAAAGCAGAGCGTGTTTCTTGGATATGCACTGTGCTGTGTGTTTCCCATCAGAAACGGAGTTCAATGCCAGGATCTGTGTCTTCCTACAAGCAAGACTTCGTTTCAGGTAAACGCACTCACTTTTCAGCTCAAAGGAAGCTACATCGTTCACGAAGCTCACACGATTCTCGCTCTTAACTGAATAGCATTGGATGTTAGAGGAACTGTGGTTTGTATCAGTTTCAGAAGCAGAGTTGAACTAGATATGGTCCGTGTGTGTAGGAAACATGGATCGTTTGTTCTGAGCCCACTCACGTTTCCCGCCTTATTAAGAATCTAGAAAGCAAGAGCATGCTTCTTGCTCTAAAGCAGAGTGTGTTTCATGGATGAGAACAGTGCTGTGTGTTTCCCTTCAGAAACAGAGTTCAATGCCATGCTCCGTGTCTTCCTAAAAGCAAGACTTCGTTTCGGGTAAACGCACTCACTATCATCTCAAAGGAAGCTACATAGTTCACGAATCTCTCACGTTTTTCGCTCTTAACTGAAATTCTTTGGATGTTAGAGGCCCTGTGGTTTGTAACAGTTTCAGAAGCAGAGTTGAACTAGACATGGTCAATGTGTGTAGGAAACACGGTTCTTTTGTTCTGAGCACACTCACGTTTCCCGCCTTATTAGAGACTCTAGAAAGCAAGAGTGTGCTTCTTGCTCTAAAGCAGAGTGTGTTTCATGGATGAGAACTGTGCTGTGTGTTTCCATTCAGAAACGGAGTTAAATGCCAGGTTCTTTGTCTTTTACAATCAAGACTTCGTTTCGGGTAAACGCACTCACTATCATCTCAAAGGAAGCTACATAGTTCACGAAGCTCTCACGTTTTTCGCTCTTAACTGAAAAGCATTGGATGTTAGAGGCCCTGTGGTTTGTATCAGTTTCTGAAGCAGAGTTGAACTAGATATGGTCCGTGTGTGTAGGAAACACGGTTCTTTTGTTCTGAGCACACTCACGTTTCCCGCCTTTTTAGAGACTCTGGAAAGCAAAAGCGTGCTTCTGGCTCTAAAGCAGAGTGTGTTTCATGGATGAGAACTGTGCTGTGTTTTTCCCTTCAGAACCAGAGGTCAATGCCACGCTCCGTGTCTTCCTACAAGCAAGACTTCGTTTCAGGTAAACGCACTCAATTTTCAGCTCAAAGGAAGGTACATCGTTCACGAAGCTCACACGTTTCTTGCTCTTAACTGAAAAGCACTGGATGTTAGAGGACCAGTAGTTTGTATCAGTTTCAGAAGCAGAGTTAAACTAGGTATGGTCCGTGTGTGTAGGAAACACGGTTCTTTTGTTCTGAGCCCTCACGTTTCCCGACTTATTAGAGACTCTAGAAAGCAAGAGCGTGCATCTTGCTCTAAACAGATTGTGTTTCATGGATGAGAACTGTGCTGTGTATTTCCCTTCAGATACGGAGTTCAATGCCAGGCTCTGTGTCTTCCAACAAGATAGACTTCGTTTCAGGTAAACGCTGTCACTTTTCAGCTCAAACAAAGCTACATCGTTCAGGAAGATCACACGTTTCTTGCTCTTAACTGAAAAGCATTGGATGTTAGAGGCCCTGTGGTTTGTATCAGTTTCTGAAGCAGAGTTGAACTAGATATGGTCCGTGTGTGTAGGAAACACGGTTCTTTTGTTCTGAGCACACTCACGTTTCCCGCCTTATTAGAGACTCTAGAAAGCAAAAGCGTGCTTCTGGCCCTAAAGCAGCGTGTGTTTCATGGATGAGAACTGTGCTGTGTGTTTCCCTTTAGAAACGGAGTTAAATGCCAGGCTCTGTGTCTTTTACAATCTAGACTTCGTTTTTGGGTATAAGAACTCACTATCATCTCAAAAGAATCTACATCGTTCACGAAGCTCACACGTTTCTCGCTCTTAAGTGAAAAGCATTGGATGTTAGAGGACCTGTGGTTGGTATCAGTTTCAGAAGCAGAGTTGAACTCGATATGGTCCGTGTATGTAGGAAACACGGTTCTTTTGTTCTGAGCACACTCACATTTCCCGCCTTATTAGAGACTCTAGAAAGCAAGAGCGTGCTTCTGGCTCTAAAGCAGAGTATGTTTCATGGATGTGCACTGTGCTGTGTGTTTCCATTCAGAAACGGAGTTCAATGCCAGGCTCTGTGTCTTCCTACAAGCAAGACTTCGTTTCAGGTAAACTCACTCACTTTTCAGCTCAAAGGAAGCTACATCTTTCACGAAGCTCACACGTTTCTTGCTCTTAACTGAAAAGCATTGGATGTTAGAGGACCAGTGGTTTGTATCAGTTTCAGAAGCAGAGTTGAACTAGGTATGGTCCTTGTGTGTAGGAAAAACGGTTCTTTTGTTCTGAGCCCACTCACGTTTCCCGACTTATTAGAGACTCTAGAAAGCAAGAGCATGCATCTTGCTCTAAAGAAGAGTGTGTTTCATGGATGAGAACTGTGCTGTGTGTTTCCCTTCAGAAACGGAGTTAAATGCCAGGCTCTGTGTCTTTTACAATCAAGACTTCGTTTCGGGTATAAGAACTCACTTTCAGCTCAAACGAAGTTACATCGTTCACGAAGCTCACATGTTTCTCGCTCTTAACGGAAAAGCATTGGATGTTAGAGGACCTGTGGTTTGTATCAGTTTCTGAGGCAGAGTTGAACTAGATATGGTCCGTGTGTGTAGGAAACACGGTTCTTTTGTTCTGAGCACACTCACGTTTCCCGCCTTTTTAGAGACTCTAGAAAGCAAAAGCGTGCTTCTGGCCCTTAAGCAGCGTGTTTTTCATGGATGAGCACTGTGCTTTGTGTTTCCCATCAGAAACGGAGTTCAATGCCAGGCTCTGTGTCTTCCTACAAGCAAGACTTCGTTTCAGGTAAACACACTCACTTTTCAGCTCAAAGGAAGCTACATCGTTCACAAAGCTCACACGATTCTTGCTCTTATCTGAAAAGCATTGGATGTTAGAGGAACTGTGGTTTGTATCAGTTTCAGAAGCAGAGTTGAACTAGATATGGTCCCTGTGTGTAGGAAACATGGATCGTTTGTTCTGAGACCACTCACGTTTCCCGCCTTATTGTAGACTCTAGAAAGCAAGAGCATGCTTCTTGCTCTAAAGCAGAGTGTGTTTCATGGATGTGAACAGTGCTGTGTGTTTCCCTTCAGAAACGGAGGTAAATGACAGGCTCTGTGTCTTTTACAATCAAGACTTCGTTTCGGGTAAACGCTCTCACTATCATCTTAAAGGAAGCTACATCGCTCACAAAGCTCACACGTTTTTCGCTCTTAACTGAAAAGCATTGGATGTTAGAGGCCCTGTGGTTTGTATCAGTTTCTGAAGCAGAGTTGAACTAGATATGGTCCGTGTGTGTAGGAAACACGGTTCTTTTGTTCTGAGCACACTCACTTTTCCCGCCTTATTAGAGACTCTAGAAATCAACAGCGTGCTTCTGGCTCTAAAGCAGAGTGTGTTTCATGGATGAGTACTGTGCTTTGTGTTTCCCTTCAGATACGGAGTTCAATGCCATGCTCTGTGTCTTCCTACAAGCAAGACTTCGTTTCAGGTAAACGCACTCACTTTTCAGCTCAAACAAAGCTACATCATTCAGGAAGCTCACACGTTTCTCGCTCTTAACTGAAAAGCATTGGATGTTAGAGGACCTGTGGTTTGTATCAGTTTCAGAAGCAGAGTTGAACTAGATATGGTCCGTGTGTGTAGGAAACATGGATCGTTTGTTCTGAGCCCACTCACGTTTTCCGCCTTATTATAGACTCTAGAAAGCAAGAGCATGCTTCTTGCTCTAAAGCATAGTGTGTCTCATGGATGAGAACTGTGCTGTGTGTTTCCCTTCAGAAACGGAGGTAAATGACAGGCTCTGTGTCTTTTACAATCAATAATTCGTTTTGGGTATAAGAACTCACTTTCAGCTCAAACGAAGCTACATCGTTCACGAAGCTCACACGTTTTTCTCTCTTAACTGAGAAGCATTGGATGTTAGAGGACCTGTGGTTTGTATCAGTTTCAGAAGCAGAGTTGAACTAGATATGGTTAATGTGTGTAGAAAACACGGTTCTTTTGTTCTGAGCACAACACATTTCCCTCCTTATTAGAGAATCTAGAAAGCAAGAGCGTGCTTCTGGCTCTAAAGCAGAGCGTGTTTCTTGGGTATGCACTGTGCTGTGTGTTTCCCATCAGAAACGGAGTTCAATGCCAGGATCTGTGTCTTCCTACAAGCAAGACTTCGTTTCAGGTAAACGCACTCACTTTTCAGCTCAAAGGAAGCTACATCGTTCACGAAGCTCACACGATTCTCACTCTTAACTGAATAGCATTGGATGTTAGAGGAACTGTGGTTTGTATCAGTTTCAGAAGCAGAGTTGAACTAGATATGGTCCGTGTGTGTAGGAAACATGGATCGTTTGTTCTGAGCCCACTCACGTTTCCCGCCTTATTAGATACTCTAGAAAGCAAGAGCATGCTTCTTGCTCTAAAGCAGAGTGTGTTTCATGGATGAGAACTGTGCTGTGTGTTTCCATTCAGAAACGGTGTTAAATGCCAGGTTCTTTGTCTTTTACAATCAAGACTTCGTTTCGGGTAAACGCACTCACTATCATCTCAAATGAAGCTACATAGTTCACGAAGCTCTCACGTTTTTCGCTCTTAACTGAAAAGCAATGGATGTTAGAGGCCCTGTGGTTTGTATCAGTTTCTGAAGCAGAGTTGAACTAGATATGGTCCGTGTGTGTAGGAAACACGGTTCTTTTGTTCTGAGCACACTCACGTTTCCCGCCTTATTAGAGACTCTAGAAAGCAAAAGCGTGCTTCTGGCCCTAAAGCAGCGTGTGTTTCATGGATGAGCACTGTGCTTTGTGTTTCCCATCAGAAACTGAGTTCAATGCCAGGCTCTGTGTCTTCCTACAAGCAAGACTTCGTTTCAGGTAAACACACTCTCTTTACAGCTCAAAGGAAGCTACATCGTTCACAAAGCTCACATGATTCTTGCTCTTATCTGAAAAGCATTGGATGTTAGAGGAACTGTGGTTTGTATCAGTTTCAGAAGCAGAGTTGAACTAGATATGGTCCGTGTGTGTAGGAAACATGGATCGTTTGTTCTGAGCCCACTCACGTTTCCCGCCTTGTTATAGACTCTAGAAAGCAAGAGCATGCTTCTTGCTCTACAGCAGAGTGTGTTTCATGGATGAGAACAGTGCTGTGTGTTTCCCTTCAGAAACGGAGTTCAATGCCATGCTCCGTGTCTTCCTACAAGCAAGACTTCGTTTCGGGTAAACGCACTCACTATCATCTCTAACAAAGCTACATAGTTCACGAAGCTCTCACGTTTTTCGCTCTTAACTGAAAAGCATTGGATGTTAGAGGCCCTGTGGTTTGTATCAGTTTCAGAAGCAGAGTTGAACTAGATATGGTCAATGTGTGTAGGAAACACGGTTCTTTTGTTCTGAGCACACTCACGTTTACCGCCTTATTAGAGACTCTAGAAAGCAAGAGTGTGCTTCTTGCTCTAAAGCAGAGTGTGTTTCATGGATGAGAACAGTGCTGTGTGTTTCCCTTCAGAAACGGAGTTAAATGCCATGTTCTTTGTCTTTTACAATCAAGACTTCGTTTCGGGTAAACGCACTCACTATCATCTCAAACGAAGCTACATAGTTCACGAAGCTCTCACATTTTTCGCTCTTAACTGAAAAGCATTGGATGTTAGAGGCCCTGTGGTTTGTATCAGTTTCTGAAGCAGAGTTGAACTAGATATGGTCCGTGTGTGTAGGAAACACGGTTCTTTTGTTCTGAGCACACTCACGTTTCCCGCCTTATTAGAGACTCTAGAAATCAACAGCGTGCTTCTGGCTCTAAAGCAGAGTGTGTTTCATGGATGAGTTCTGTGCTTTGTGTTTCCCTTCAGAAACGGAGTTCAATGCCAGGCTCTGTGTCTTCCTACAAGCAAGACTTCGTTTCAGGTAAACACACTCACTTTTAGGCTCAAAGGAAGCTACATCGTTCACAAAGCTCACACGATTCTCGCTCTTAACTGAAAAGCATTGGATGTTAGAGGACCTGTGATTTGCATCACTTTCAGAAGCTGAGTTGAACTAGATATGGTCCGTGTGTGTAGGAAACACGGTTCTTTTCTTCTGAGCACATCACGTTTCCCGCCTTATTAACTCTAGAAAGCAAGAGCGTGCATCTTGCTCTAAACAGAGTGTGTCTCATGGATGAGAACTGTGCTGTGTGATTCCCTTCAGATACGGAGTTTAATGCCAGGCTCTGTGTCTTCCTACAAGCAAGACTTCGTTTCAGGTAAACGCACTCACTTTTCAGCTGATACGAAGCTACATTATTCAGGAAGCTCACACGTTTCTCGCTCTTAACTGAAAAGCATTGGATGTTAGAGGAACTGTGGTTTGTATCAGTTTCAGAAGCAGAGTTGAACTAGATATGGTCCGTGTGTGTAGGAAACACGGATCCTTTCTTCTGAGCACACTCACATTTCCCACCTTATTAGAGACTCTAGAAAGCAAGAGCATGCTTCTTGCTCTAAAGCAGAGTGTGTTTCATGGATGAGAACTGTGCTGTGTGTTTCCATTCAGAAACGGAGTTAAATGCCAGGTTCTTTGTCTTTTACAATCAAGACTTCGTTTCGGGTAAACGCACTCACTATCATCTCAAATGAAGCTACATAGTTCACGAAGCTCTCACGTTTTTCGCTCTTAACTGAAAGGCATTGGATGTTAGAGGCCCTGTGGTTTGTGTCAGTTTCATAAGCAGAGTTGAACTAGATATGGTCAATGTGTGTAGGAAACACGGTTCTTTTGTTCTGAGCACATTCACGTTTACCGCCTTATTAGAGACTCTAGAAAGCAAGAGTGTGCTTCTTCCTTTAAAGCAGAGTGTGTTTCATGGATGAGAACTGTGCTGTGTGTTTCCCTTCAGAAACGGAGTTAAATGCCAGGCTCTGTGTCTTCCTACAAGGAAGACTTCGTTTCAGGTAAACGCTGTCACTTTTCGGCTCACACAAAGCTACATCGTTCAGGAAGCTCACACGTTTCTCGCTCTTAACTGAAAAGCATTGGATGTTAGAGGACCTGTGGTTTGTATCAGTTTCAGAAGCAGAGTTGAACTAGATATGGGCCGTGTGTGTAGTAAACACGGATCTTTTGTTCTGAGCACACTCACATTTCCCGCCTTATTAGAGACTCTAGAAAGCAAGAGCGTGCTTCTTGCTCTAAAGCAGAGTGTGTTTCATGGATGAGAACTGTGCTGTGTGTTTCCCTTCAGAAACGGTGTTAAATGACAGGCTTGTGTCTTTTACAATAAAGACTTCGTTTCGGGTATAAGAACTCACTTTCAGCTCAAACGAAGCTACATCGTTCACGAAGCTCACACGTTTTTCCCTCTTAACTGAGAAGCATTGGATGTTAGAGGACCTGTGGTTTGTATCAGTTTCAGAAGCAGAGTTGAACTAGATATGGTTAATGTGTGTAGAAAACACGGTTCTTTTGTTCTGAGCACACTCACATTTCCCTCCTTATTAGAGAATCTAGAAAGCAAGAGCGTGCTTCTGGCTCTAAAGCAGAGCGTGTTTCTTGGGTATGCACTGTGCTGTGTGTTTCCCATCAGAAACGGAGTTCAATGCCAGGATCTGTGTCTTCCTACAAGCAAGACTTCGTTTCAGGTAAACGCACTCACTTTTCAGCTCAAAGGAAGCTACATCGTTCACGAAGCTCACACGATTCTCGCTCTTACCTGAATAGCATTGGATGTTAGAGGAACTGTGGTTTGTATCAGTTTCAGAAGCAGAGTTGAACTAGATATGGTCCGTGTGTGTAGGAAACATGGATCGTTTGTTCTGAGCCCACTCACGTTTCCCGCCTTATTAGAGACTCTAGAAAGCAAGAGCATGCTTCTTGCTCTAAAGCAGAGTGTGTTTCATGGATGAGAACTGTGCTGTGTGTTTCCATTCAGAAACGGTGTTAAATGTCAGGTTCTTTGTCTTTTACAATCAAGACTTCGTTTCGGGTAAACGCACTCACTATCATCTCAAATGAAGCTACATAGTTCACGAAGCTCTCACGTTTTTCGCTCTTAACTGAAAAGCAATGGATGTTAGAGGCCCTGTGGTTTGTATCAGTTTCTGAAGCAGAGTTGAACTAGATATGGTCCGTGTGTGTAGGAAACACGGTTCTTTTCTTCTGAGCACATCACGTTTCCCGCCTTATTAACTCTAGAAAGCAAGAGCGTGCTTCTTGCTTTAAAGCAGAGTGTGTTTCATGGATGAAAACTGTGCTGTGTGTTTCCCTTCAGAAACGGAGTTAAATGCCAGGCTCTGTGTCTTCCTACAAGGAAGAATTCGTTTCAGGTAAACGCTGTCACTTTTCAGCTCAAACAAAGCTACATCGTTCAGGAAGCTCACACGTTTCTCGCTCTTAACTGAAAAGCATTGGATGTTAGAGGACCTGTGGTGTGTATCAGTTTCAGAAGCAGAGTTGAACTTGATATGGTCCGTGTGTGTAGTAAACACGGATCTTTTGTTCTGAGCACACTCACATTTCCCGCCTTATTAGAGACTCTAGAAAGCAAGAGCGTGCTTCTTGCTCTAAAGCAGAGTGTGTTTCATGGATGAGAACTGTGCTGTTTGTTTCCCTTCAGAAACGGTGTTAAATGACAGGATTGTGTCTTTTACAATAAAGACTTCGTTTCGGGTATAAGAACTCACTTTCAGCTCAAACGAAGCTACATCGTTCACGAAGCTCACACGTTAATCTCTCTTAACTGAGAAGCATAGGATGTTAGAGGCCCTGTGGTTTGTATCAGTTTCTGAAGCAGAGTTGAACTAGATATGGTCCGTGTGTGTAGGAAACACGGTTCTTTTGTTCTGAGCACACTCACGTTTCCCGCCTTATTAGAGACTCTAGAAAGCAAAAGCGTGCTTCTGGGCCTAAAGCAGCGTGTGTTTCATGGATGAGCACTGTGCTTTGTGTTTCCCATCAGAAACGGAGTTCAATGCCAGGCTCTGTGTCTTCCTACAAGCAAGACTTTGTTTCAGGTAAACACACTCACTTTTCAGCTCAAAGGAACCTACATCGTTCACAAAGCTCACACGTTTCTCGCTCTTAACTGAAAAGCATTGGATGTTAGAGGACCTGTGGTTGGTATCAGTTTCAGAAGCAGAGTTGAACTCGATATGGTCCGTGTATGTAGGAAACACGGTTCTTTGTTCTGAGCAAACTCACGTTTCCCGCCTTATTAGAGACTCTAGAAAGCAAGAGCGTGCTTCTGGCTCTAAAGCAGAGTATGTTTCATGGAGGAGCACTGTGCTGTGTGTTTCCCTTCAGAAACGGAGTTCAATGCCAGGCTCTGTGTCTTCCTACAAGCAAGACTTCGTTTCAGGTAAACACACTCACTTTTCAGCTCAAAGGAAGCTACATCGTTCACAAAGCTCACACGATTCTCTCTCTTAACTGAAAAGCATTGGATGTTAGAGGACCTGTGATTTGCATCAGTTTCAGAAGCTGAGTTGAACTAGATATGGTCCGTGTGTGTGGAAACACGGTTCTTTTCATCTGAGCACACTCACGTTTCCCGCCTTATTAAGAATCTAGAAAGCAAGAGAGTGCTTCTTGCTCTAAAGCAGAGTGTGTATCATGGATGAGAACTGTGCTGTGTTTTTCCCTTCAGAACCGGAGCTCAATGCCATGCTCCGTGTCTTCCTACAAGCAAGACTTTGATTCAGGTAAACTCACTCACTTTTCAGCGCAAAGGAAGCTACATCGTTCACGAAGCTCACACGTTTCTTGCTCTTAACTGAAAAGCATTGGATATTAGAGGACCAGTAGTTTGTATCAGTTTCAGAAGCAGAGTTGAACTAGGTAAGGTCCGTGTGTAGGAAACACGGTTCTTTTGTTCTGAGCACACTCACATTTCCCTCCTTATTAGAGAATCTAGAAAGCAAGAGCGTGCTTCTGGCTCTAAAGCAGAGCGTGTTTCTTTGGTATGCACTGTGCTGTGTGTTTCCCATCAGAAACGGAGTTCAATGCCAGGCTCTGTGTCTTCCTACAAGCAAGACTTCGTTTCAGGTAAACACACTCAATTTTCAGCTCAAAGGAAGCTACATCGTTCACAAAGCTCACACGATTCTTGCTCTTATCTGAAAAGCATTGGATGTTAGAGGACCTGTGGTTTGTATCAGTTTCTGAAGCAGAGTTGAACTAGATATGGTCCGTGTGTGTAGGAAACATGGATCGTTTGTTCTGAGACCACTCACGTTTCCCGCCTTATTATAGACTCTAGAAAGCAAGAGCATGCTTCTTGCTCTAAAGCAGAGTGTGTTTCATGGATGAGAACAGTGCTGTGTGTTTCCCTTCAGAAACGGAGTTAAATGCCATGTTCTTTGTCTTTTACAATCAAGACTTCGTTTCGGGTAAACGCTCTCACTATCATCTTAAACGAAGCTACATCGTTCACGAAGCTCACACGTTTTTCCCTCTTAACTGAAAAGCATTGGATGTTAGAGGCCCTGTGGTTTGTATCAGTTTCTGAAGCAGAGTTGAACTAGATATGGTCTGTGTGTTTAGGAAACACGGTTCTTTTGTTCTGAGCACACTCACGATTCCCGCCTTATTAGAGACTCTAGAAATCAACAGCGTGCTTCTGGCTCTAAAGCAGAGTGTGTTTCATGGATGAGTACTGTGCTTTGTGTTTCCCTTCAGAAACGGAGTTCAATGCCAGGCTCTGTGTCTTCCTACAAGCAAGACTTCGTTTCAGGTAAACACACTCACTTTTAGGCTCAAAGGAAGCTACATCGTTCACAAAGCTCACACGATTCTCGCTCTTAACTGAAAAGCTTTGGATGTTAGAGGACCTGTGATTTGCATCAGTTTCAGAAGCTGAGTTGAACTAGATATGGTCCGTGTGTGTAGGAAACACGGTTCTTTTCTTCTGAGCACATCACGTTTCCCGCCTTATTAACTCTAGAAAGCAAGAGCGTGCATCTTGCTCTAAACAGAGTGTGTTTCATGGATGAGAACTGTGCTGTGTGTTTCCCTTTAGAAACGGAGTTAAATGCCAGGCTCTGTGTCTTTTACAATCTAGACTTCGTTTCGGGTATAAGAACTCACTATCATCTCAAAAGAATCTACATCGTTCACGAAGCTCACACGTTTCTCGCTCTTAACTGAAAAGCATTGGATGTTAGAGGACCTGTGGTTGGTATCAGTTTCAGAAGCAGAGTTGAACTCGATATGGTCCGTGTATGTAGGAAACACGGTTCTTTTGTTCTGAGCACACTCACGTTTCCCGCCTTATTAGAGACTCTAGAAAGCAAGAGCGTGCTTCTGGCTCTAAGGCAGAGTATGTTTCATGGATGAGCACTGTGCTGTGTGTTTCCCTTCAGAAACGGAGTACAATGCCTGGCTCTGTGTCTTCCTACATGCAAGACTTCGTTTCAGGTAAACACTCTCACTTTTCAGCTCAAAGGAAGCTACATCGTTCACAAAGCTCACACGATTCTCGCTCTTAACTGAAAAGCATTGGATGTTAGAGGACCTGTGATTTGCATCAGTTTCAGAAGCTGAGTTGAACTAGATATGGTCCCTGTGTGTGGAAACACGGTTCTTTTCATCTGCGCACACTAACGTTTCCCGCCTTATTAAGAATCTAGAAAGCAAGAGCATGCTTCTTGCTGTAAAGCAGAGTGTGTTTCATGGTTGAGAACTGTGCTGTGTTTTTCCCTTCAGAACCGGAGTTCAATGCCACGCTCCATGTCTTCCTACAAGCAAGACTTCGTAACAGGTAAACACACTCACTTTTCAGCTCAAAGGAAGCTACATCGTTCACGAAGCTCACACGTTTCTTGCTCTTAACTGGAAAGCATTGGATGTTAGAGGCCCTGTGGTTTGTATCAGTTTCTGAAGCAGAGTTGAACTAGATATGGTCTGTGTGTGTAGGAAACACGGTTCTTTTGTTCTGAGCACACTCATGTTTCCCGCCTTATTAGAGACTCTAGAAATCAACAGCGTGCTTCTGGAACTAAAGCAGAGTGTGTTTCATGGATGAGTACTGTGCTTTGTGTTTCCCTTCAGAAACGGAGTTCAATGCCAGGCTCTGTGTCTTCCTACAAGCAAGACTTCGTTTCAGGTAAACACACTCACTTTTAGGCTCAAATGAAGCTAAATCGTTCACAACGCTCACACGATTCTCGCTCTTAACTGAAAAGCATTGGATGTTAGAGGACGTGTGATTTGCATCAGTTTCAGAAGCTGAGTTGAACTAGATATGGTCCGTGTGTGTAGGAAACACGGTTCTTTTCTTCTGAGCACATCACGTTTCCCGCCTTATTAACTCTAGAAAGCAAGAGCGTGCATCTTGCTCTAAAGCATAGTGTGTTTCATGGATGAGCACTGTGCTGTGTGTTTCCCTTCAGAAACGGAGTTAAATGCCAGGCTCTGTGTCTTCGTACAAGCAAGACTTCGTTTCAGGTAAACGCACTCACTTTTTAGATCAAAAGAAGCAACATCGTTCAGGAAGCTCACACGTTTCTCGCTCTTAACTGAGAAGCATTGGATGTTAGAGGACCTGTGGTTTGTATCAGTTTCAGAAGCAGAGTTGAACTAGACATGGTTAATGTGTGTAGAAAACACGGTTCTTTTGTTCTGAGCACACAAGCGTTTCCCTCCTTATTAGAGAATCTAGAAAGCAAGAGCGTGCTTCTGGCTCTAAAGCAGAGCGTGTTTCTTTGATATGCACTGTGCTGTGTGTTTCCCATCAGAAACAGAGTTCAATGACAGGATCTGTGTCTTCCTACAAGCAAGACTTCGTTTCAGGTAAACTCACTCACTTTTTAGCTCAAAGGAAGGTACATCGTTCACAAACCTCACACGATTCTCGCTCTTAACTGAATAGCATTGGATGTTAGAGGAACTGTGGTTTGTATCAGTTTCAGAAGCAGAGTTGAACTAGATATGGTCCGTGTGTGTAGGAAACATGGATCGTTTGTTCTGAGCCCACTCACGTTTCCCTCCTTATTAGAGACTCTAGAAAGCAAGAGCATGCTTCTTGCTCTAAAGCAGAGTGTGTTTCATGGATGAGAACTGTGCTGTGTTTTTCCCTTCAGAACCGGAGTTCAATGCCACGCTCCGTGTCTTCCTACAAGCAAGACTTCGTTTCAGGTAAACGCACTCAATTTTCAGCTCAAAGGAAGCTCCATCGTTCACGAAGCTCACACGTTTCTTGCTCTTAACTGAAAACCATTGGATATTAGAGGACCAGTAGTTTGTATCAGTTTCAGAAGCAGAGTTGAACTAGGTATGGTCCGTGTGTGTAGGAAACACGGTTCTTTATTCTGAGCACACTCACGTTTCCCTCCTTATTAGAGAATCTAGAAAGCAAGAGCGTGCTTCTGACTCTAAAGCAGAGCGTGTTTATTGGATATGCACTGTGCTGTGTGTTTCCCATCAGAAACGGAGTTCAATGCCAGGATCTGTGTCTTCCTACAAGGAAGACTTCGTTTCAGGTAAACGCTGTCACTTTTCAGCTCAAACAAAGCTACATCGTTCAGGAAGCTCACACGTTTCTCGCTCTTAACTGAAAAGCATTGGATGTTAGAGGACCTTTGGTTTGTATCAGTTTCAGAAGCAGAGTTGATCTAGATATGGTCCGTGTGTGTAGTAAACACGGATCTTTTGTTCTGAGCACACTCACATTTCCCGCCTTATTAGAGACTCTAGAAAGCAAGAGCGTGCTTCTTGCTCTAAAGCAGAGTGTGTTTCATGGATGAGAACTGTGCTGTGTGTTTCCCTTCAGAAACGGAGTTAAATGCCAGGTTCTTTGTCTTTTACAATCAAGACTTCATTTCGGGTAAACGCTCTCACTATCATCTTAAACGAAGCTACATCGTTCACGAAGCTCACACGTTTTTCGCTCTTAACTGAAAAGCATTGGATGTTAGAGGCCCTGTGGTTTGTAACAGCTTCTGAAGCAGAGTTGAACTAGATATGGTCCGTGTGTGTAGGAAACACGGTTCTTTTGTTCTGAGCACACTCACGTTTCCCGCCTTATTAGAGACTCTAGAAATCAACAGCGTGCTTCTGGCTCTAAAGCAGAGTGTGTTTCATGGATGAGAACTGTGCTGTGTGTTTCCCTTTAGAAACGGAGTTAAATGCCAGGATCTGTGTCTTTTACAATCTAGACTTCGTTTCGGGTATAAGAACTCACTATCATCTCAAAAGAATCTACATCGTTCACGAAGCTCACAGGTTTCCCGCTCTTAACTGAAAAGCATTGGATGTTAGAGGACCTGTGGTTGGTATCAGTTTCAGAAGCAGAGTTGAACTCGATATGGTCCGTGTATGTAGGAAACACGGTTCTTTTGTTCTGAGCACACTCACGTTTCCCGCCTTATTAGAGACTCTAGAAAGCAAGAGCGTGCTTCTGGCTCTAAAGCAGAGTATGTTTCATGGATGAGCACTGTGCTGTGTGTTTCCCTTCAGAAACGGAGTTCAATGCCAGGCTCTGTGTCTTCCTACAAGCAAGACTTCGTTTCAGGTAAACACACTCACTTTTCAGCTCAAAGGAAGCTACATCGTTCACAAAGCTCACACGATTCTTGCTCTTAACTGAAAAGCATTGGATGTTAGAGGACCTGTGGTTTGTATCAGTTTCAGAAGCAGAGTTGAACTAGATATGGTCCGTGTGTGTAGTAAACACGGATCTTTTGTTCTGAGCACACTCACAGTTCCCGCCTTATTAGAGACTCTAGAAAGCAAGAGCGTGCTTCTTACTCTAAAGCAGAGTGTGTTTCATGGATGAGAACTGTGCTGTGTGTTTCCCTTCAGAAACGGTGTTAAATGACAGGCTTGTGTCTTTTACAATAAAGACTTCGTTTCGGGTATAAGAACTCACTAGATATGGTCAATGTGTGTAGGAAACACGGTTCCTTTGTTCTGAGCACACTCACGTTTCCCTCCTTATTAGAGAATCTAGAAAGCAACAGCATGCTTCTGGCTCTAAAGCAGATCGTGTTTCATTGATATGCACTGTGCTGTGTGTTTCCCATCTGAAACGGAGTTCAATGCCAGTATCTGTGTCTTCCTACAAGCAAGACTTCGTTTCAGGTAAACGCACTCACTTTTCAGCTCAAAGGAAGCTACATCGTTCCCATAGCTCACACGATTCTCGCTCTTAACTGAATAGCATTGGATGTTAGAGGACCTGTGATTTGCATCAGTTTCAGAAGCTGAGTTGAACTAGATATGGTCCGAGTGTGTAGGAAACACGGTTCTTTTCTTCTGAGCACACTCACGTTTCCCGCCTTATTAAGACTCCAGAAAGCAAGAGCGTGCTTCTGGCTCTAAAGCAGAGTGTGTTTCATGGATGAGAACTGTGCTGTGTTTTTCCCTTCAGAACCGGAGTTCAATGCCACGCTCCGTGTCTTCCTACAAGCAAGACTTCGATTCAGGTAAACACACTCACTTTTAGGCTCAAAGGAAGCTACATCGTTCACAAGCTCACACGATTCTCGCTCTTAACTGAAAAGCATTGGATGTTAGAGGACCTGTGATTTGCATCAGTTTCAAAAGCTGAGTTGAACTAGATATGGTCCGTGTGTGTAGGAAACACGGTTCTTTTCTTCTGAGCACATCACGTTTCCCGCCTTATTAACTCTAGAAAGCAAGAGCGTGCATCTTGCTCTAAACAGAATTTGTTTCATGGATGAGAACTGTGCTGTGTGTTTCCCTTCAGATACGGAGTTCAATGCCAGGCTCTGTGTCTTCCTACAAGCAAGACTTCGTTTCAGGTAAACGCACTCACTTTTCAGCTCAAACAAAGCTACATCATTCAGGAAGCTCACACGTTTCTCGCTCTTAACTGAGAAGCATTGGATGTTAGAGGACCTGAGGTTTGTATCAGTTTCAGAAGCAGAGTTGAACTAGACATGGTTAATGTGTGTAGAAAACACGGTTCTTTTGTTCTGAGCACACAAGCGTTTCCCTCCTTATTAGAGAATCTAGAAAGCAAGAGCGTGCTTCTGGCTCTAAAGCAGAGCGTGTTTCTTGGATATGCACTGTGCTGTGTGTTTCCCATCAGAAACAGAGTTCAATGACAGGATCTGTGTCTTCCTACAAGCAAGACTTCGTTTCAGGTAAACGCACTCACTTTTTAGCTCAAAGGAAGGTACATCGTTCACAAACCTCACACGATTCTCGCTCTTAACTGAATAGCATTGGATGTTAGAGGAACTGTGGTTTGTATCAGTTTCAGAAGCAGAGTTGAACTAGATATGGTCCGTGTGTGTAGGAAACATGGATCGTTTGTTCTGAGCCCACTCACGTTTCCCGCCTTATTAGAGACTCTAGAAAGCAAGAGCATGCTTCTTGCTCTAAAGCAGAGTGTGTTTCATGGATGAGAACTGTGCTGTGTGTTTCCATTCAGAAACGGAGTTAAATACCAGGTTCTTTTTCTTTTACAATCAAGACTTCATTTCGGGTAAACGCACTCACTATCATCTCAAACGAAGCTACATAGTTCACGAAGCTCTCCCGTTTTTCGCTCTTAACTGAAAAGCATTGGATGTTAGAGGCCCTGTGGTTTGTGTCAGTTTCAGAAGCAGAGTTGAACTAGATATGGTCAATGTGTGTAGGAAACACGGTTCTTTTGTTCTGAGCACACTCACGTTTACCGCCTTATTAGAGACTCTAGAAAGCAAGAGTGTGCTTCTTGCTTTAAAGCAGAGTGTGTTTCATGGAAGAGAACCGTGTTGTGTGTTTCCCATTCAGAAACGGAGTTAAATGCCAGGCTCTGTGTCTTCCTACAAGGAAGACTTCGTTTCAGGTAAACGCTGTCACTTTTCAGCTCAAACAAAGCTACATCGTTCAGGAAGCTCACACGTTTCTAGCTCTTAACTGAAAAGCATTGGATGTTAGAGGACCTGTGGTTTGTATCAGTTTCAGAAGCAGAGTTGAACTAGATATGGTCGGTGTGTGTAGGAAACACGGATCTTTTGTTCTGAGCACACTCACATTTCCCGCCTTATTAGAGACTCTAGAAAGCAAGAGCGTGCTTCTTGCTCTAAAGCAGAGTGTGTTTCATGGATGAGAACTGTGCTGTGTGTTTCCCTTCAGAAACGGTGTTAAATGACAGGCTTGTGTCTTTTACAATAAAGACTTCGTTTCGGGTATAAGAACTCACTTTCAGCTCAAACGAAGCTACATCGTTCACGAAGCTCACACGTTAATCTCTCTTAACTGAGAAGCATAGGATGTTAGAGGACCTGTGGTTTCTATCAGTGTCAGAAGGAGAGTTGAACTAGATATGGTCAATGTGTGTAGGAAACACGGTTCCTTTGTTCTGAGCACACTCACGTTTCCCTCCTTATTAGAGAATCTAGAAAGCAACAGCATGCTTCTGGCTCTAAAGCAGATCGTGTTTCTTGATATGCACTGTGCTGTGTGTTTCCCATCTGAAACGGAGTTCAATGCCAGTATCTGTGTCTTCCTACAAGCAAGACTTCGTTTCAGGTAAACGCACTCACTTTTCAGCTCAAAGGAAGCTACATCGTTCCCATAGCTCACACGATTCTCGCTCTTAACGGAATAGCATTGGATGTTAGAGGACCTGTGATTTGCATCAGTTTCAGAAGCTGAGTTGAACTAGATATGGTCCGTGTGTGTAGGAAACACGGTTCTTTTGTCTGAGCACACTCACATTTCCCGCCTTATTAGAGACTCTAGAAAGCAAGAGTGTGCTTCTTGCTTTAAAGCAGAGTGTGTTTCATGGATGAGAACTGTGCTGTGTGTTTCCCTTCAGAAACGGAGTTAAATGCCAGGCTCTGTGTCTTCCTACATGGAAGACTTCGTTTGAGGTAAACGCTGTCACTTTTCAGCTCAAACACAGCTACATCGTTCAGGAAGCTCACACGTTTCTTGCTGTTACCTGAAAAGCATTGGATGTTAGAGGACCTGTGGTTTGTATCAGTTTCAGAAGCAGAGTTGAACTAGATATGGTCCGTGAGTGTAGGAAACACGGTTCTTTTGTTCTGAGCACACTCACGTTACCTTCCTTATTAGAGAATCTAGAAAGCAAGAGCGTGCTTCTGGCTCTAAAGCAGTGTGTGTTTCATGGATGAGAACTGTGCTTTGTGTTTCCCTTCAGAAACGGAGTTCAATGCCAGGCTCTGTGTCTTCCTACAAGCAAGACTTCGTTTCAGGTAAACACACTCACTTTTCTGCTCAAAGGAAGCTACATCGTTCACAAAGCTCACACGATTCTCGCTCTTACCTGAAAAGCATTGGATGTTAGAGGACCTGTTATTTGCATCAGTTTCAGAAGCTGAGTTGAACTAGATATGGTCCGTGTGTGTAGGAAACACGGTTCTTTTGTCTGAGCACACTCACGTTTCCCGCCTTATTATAGACTCTAGAAAGCAAGAGCATGCTTCTTGCTCTACAGCAGAGTGTGTTTCATGGAGGAGAACTGTGCTGTGTGTTTCCCTTCAGAAATGGAGTTAACTGCCAGGTTCTTTGTCTTTTACAATCAAGACTTCGTTTCGGGTAAACACACTCACTATCATCTCAAACGTAGCTACATAGTTCACGAAGCTCTCACGTTTTTCGCTCTTAACTGAAAAGCATTGGATGTTAGAGGCCCTGTGGTTTGTATCAGTTTCAGAAGCAGAGTTGAACTAGATATGGTCCGTGTGTGTAGGAAACACGGTTCTTTTGTTCTGAGCACACTCACGTTTCCCGCCTTATTAGAGACTCTAGAAAGCAAGAGCATGCTTCTTGCTCTAAAGCAGAGTGTGTTTCATGGATGAGAACTGTGCTGTGTGTTTCCCTTCAGAAACGGAGTTAAAAGCCAGGTTCTTTGTCTTTTATAATGAAGACTTCGTTTCAGGTAAACGCACTCACTATCATCACAAAAGAATCTACATTGTTCACGAAGCTCACACGTTTTTCGCTCTTAACTGAAAAGCATTGGATGTTAGAGACCCTGTGATTTGCATCAGTTTCAGAAGCTGAGTTGAACTAGATATGGTCCGTGTGTGTAGGAAACACGGTTCTTTTCTTCTGAGCACATCACGTTTCCCGCCTTATTAACTCTAGAAAGCAAGAGCGTGCATCTTGCTCTAAAGCATAGTGTGTTTCATGGATGAGAACTGTGCTGTGTGTTTCCCTTCAGAAACGGTGTTAAATGACAGGCTCTGTGTCTTTTACAATCAAGACTTCGTTTCGGGTATAAGAACTCACTTTCAGCTCAAACGAAGCTACATTGTTCACGAAGCTCACACGTTTTTCTCTCTTAACTGAGAAGCATTGGATGTTAGAGGACCTGTGGTTTTTATCAGTTTCAGAAGCAGAGTTGAACTAGACATGGTTAATGTGTGTAGAAAACACGGTTCTTTTGTTCTGAGCACACTCACGTTTCCCTCCTTATTAGAGAATCTAGAAAGCAAGAGCGTGCTTCTGGCTCTAAAGCAGAGCGTGTTTCTTGGATATGCACTGTGCTGTGTGTTTCCCATCAGAAACGGAGTTCAATGCCAGGCTCTGTGTCTTCCTACAAGCAAGACTTCGTTTCAGGTAAACACACTCACTTTTCAGCTCAAAGGAAGCTACATCGTTCACAAAGCTCACACGATTCTTGCTCTTATCTGAAAAGCATTGGATGTTAGAGGACCTGTGGTTTTTATCAGTTTCTGAAGCAGAGTTGAACTAGATATGATCCGTGTGTGTAGGAAACATGGATCGTTTGTTCTGAGACCACTCACGTTTCCCGCCTTATTATAGACTCTAGAAAGCAAGAGCATGCTTCTTGCTCTAAAGCAGAGTGTGTTTCATGGATGAGAACTGTGCTGTGTGTTTCCCTTCAGAAACGGAGTTAAATGCCATGTTCTTTGTCTTTTACAATCAAGACTTCGTTTCGAGTAAACGCACTCACTATCATCTCAAACGAAGCTACATAGTTCACGAAGCTCTCACGTTTTTCGCTCTTAACTGAAAAGCATTGGATGTTAGAGGCCCTGTGGTTTGTATCAGTTTCAGAAGCAGAGTTGAACTAGATATGGTCAATGTGTGTAGGAAACACGGTTCTTTTGTTCTGAGCACACTCAAGTTTCCTGTCTTATTAGAGACTCTAGAAAGCAAGAGCATGCTTCTTGCTCTAAAGCAGTGTGTCTTTCATGGATGAGAACTGTGCTGTGTGTTTCCCTTCAGAAATGGAGTTAAATGCCAGGTTCTTTGTCTTTTACAATCAAGACTTCGTTTCGGGTAAACGCTCTCACTATCATCTTAAACGAAGCTACATCGTTCACGAAGCTCACACGTTTTTCGCTCTTAACTGAAAAGCATTGGATGTTAGAGGCCCTGTGGTTTGTATCAGTTTCTGAAGCAGAGTTGAACTAGATATGTTCTGTGTGTGTAGGAAACACGGTTCTTTTGTTCTGAGCACACTCACGTTTCCCGCCTTATTAGAGACTCTAGAAATCAACAGCGTGCTTCTGGCTCTAAAGCAGAGTGTGTTTCATGGATGAGTACTGTGCTTTGTGTTTCCCTTCAGAAACGGAGTTCAATGCCAGGCACTGTGTCTTCCTAGAAGCAAGACTTCGTTTCAGGTAAACACACTTACTTTTAGGCTCAAACGAAGCTACATCGTTCACAAAGCTCACACGATTCTCGCTCTTAACTGAAAAGCATTGGATGTTAGAGGACCTGTGATTTGCATCAGTTTCAGAAGCTGAGTTGAACTAGATATGGTCCGTGTGTGTAGGAAACACGTTTCTTTTCTTCTGAGCACATCACGTTTCCTGCCTTAATAACTCTAGAAAGCAAGAGCGTGCATCTTGCTCTAAACAGAGTGTGTTTCATGGATGAGAACTGTGCTGTGTGTTTCCCTTCAGATACGGAGTTCAATGCCAGGCTCTGTATCATCCTACAAGCAGGACTTCGTTTCAGGTAAACACACTCACTTTTCAGCTCAAACAAAGCTACATCATTCAGGAAGCTCACACGTTTCTCGCTCTTAACTGAAAAGCATTGGATGTTAGAGGACCTGTGGTTTGTGTCAGTTTCAGAAGCAGAGTTGAACTAGACATGGTTAATGTGTGTAGAAAACACGGTTCTTTTTTTCTGAGCACACTCACATTTCCCACCTTATTAGAGACTCTAGAAAGCAAGAGCATGCTTCTTGCTCTAAAGCATAGTGTGTTTCATGGATGAGAACTGTGCTGTGTGTTTCCCTTCAGAAACGGAGGTAAATGACAGGCTCTGTGTCTTTTACAATCAAGACTTCGTTTCGGGTATAAGAACTCACTTTCAGCTCAAACGAAGCTACATCGTTCACGAAGCTCACACGTTTTTCTCTCTTAACTGAGAAGCATTGG
Source organism: Onychomys arenicola (assembly GCA_949786405.1). Lineage (NCBI taxonomy): Eukaryota > Metazoa > Chordata > Mammalia > Rodentia > Cricetidae > Onychomys > Onychomys arenicola. Next base: position 4,564,574 of record CATKUM010000015.1, on the reverse strand, counting down.
ATGTTAGAGGACCTGTGGTTTGTATCAGTTTCAGAAGCAGAGTTGAACTAGACATGGTAAAAGTGTGTAGAAAACACGGTTATTTTGTTCTGAGCACACTCACGTTTCCCTCCTTATTAGAGAATGTAGAAAGCAAGAGCGTGCTTCTGGCTCTAAAGCAGAGCGTGTTTCTTGGGTATGCACTGTGCTGTGTGTTTCCCATCAGAAACAGAGTTCAATGACAGGATCTGTGTCTTCCTATAAGCAAGACTTCGTTTCAGGTAAACGCACTCACTTTTCAGCTCAAAGGAAGGTACATCGTTCACAAACCTCACACGATTCTCGCTCTTAACTGAATAGCATTGGATGTTAGAGGAACTGTGGTTTGTATCAGTTTCAGAAGTAGAGTTGAACTAGATATGATCCGTGTGTGTAGGAAACATGGATCGTTTGTTCTGAGCCCACTCACGTTTCCCGCCTTATTAGAGACTCTAGAAAGCAAGAGCATGCTTCTTGTTCTAAATCAGAGTGTGTTTCATGGATGAGAACTGTGCTGTGTGTTTCCATTCAGAAACGGAGTAAAATGCCAGGTTCTTTGTCTTTTACAATCAAGACTTCGTTTCGGGTAAACGCACTCACTATCATCTCAAACGAAGCTACATAGTTCACGAAGCTCTCACTTTTTTCGCTCTTAACTGAAAAGCATTGGATGTTAGAGGCCCTGTGGTTTGTGTCAGTTTCAGAAGCAGAGTTGAACTAGATATGGTCAATGTGTGTAGGAAACACGGTTCTTTTGTTCTGAGCACACTCATGTTTACCGCCTTATTAGAGACTCTAGAAAGCAAGAGCGTGCTTCTTGCTCTAAAGCAGAGTGTGTTTCATGGATGAGAACTGTGCTGTGTGTTTCCCTTCAGAAACGGTGTTAAATGACAGGCTTGTGTCTTTTACAATAAAGACTTCGTTTCGGGTATAAGTACTCACTTTCAGCTCAAACGAAGCTACATCGTTCACGAAGCTCACACGTTAATCTCTATTAACTGAGAAGCATAGGATGTTAGAGGACCTGTGGTTTGTATCAGTGTCAGAAGGAGAGTTGAACTAGATATGGTCAATGTGTGTAGGAAACACGGTTCCTTTGTTCTGAGCACACTCACGTTTCCCTCCTTATTAGAGAATCTAGAAAGCAACAGCATGCTTCTGGCTCTAAAGCAGATCGTGTTTCATTGATATGCACTGTGCTGTGTGTTTCCCATCTGAAACGGAGTTCAATGCCAGTATCTGTGTCTTCCTACAAGCAAGATTTCGTTTCAGGTAAACGCACTCACTTTTCAGCTCAAAGGAAGCTACATCGTTCCCATAGCTCACACGATTCTCGCTCTTAACTGAATAGCATTGGATGTTAGAGGACCTGTAATTTGCATCAGTTTCAGAAGCTGAGTTGAACTAGATATGGTCCGTGAGTGTAGGAAACACGGTTCTTTTGTTCTGAGCACACTCACGTTACCTTCCTTATTAGAGAATCTAGAAAGCAAGAGCGTGCTTCTGGCTCTAAAGCAGAGTGTGTTTCATGGATGAGAACTGTGCTTTGTGTTTCCCTTCAGAAACGGAGTTCAATGCCAGGCTCTGTGTCTTCCTACAAGCAAGACTTCGTTTCAGGTAAACACACTCACTTTTCCGCTCAAAGGAAGCTACATCGTTCACAAAGCTCACACGATTCTCGCTCTTACCTGAAAAGCATTGGATGTTAGAGGACCTGTGATTTGCATCAGTTTCAGAAGCTGAGTTGAACTAGATATGGTCCGTGTGTGTAGGAAACACGGTTCTTTTCTTCTGAGCACATCACGTTTCCTGCCTTATTAAGACTCTAGAAAGCAAGAGCATGCTTCTTGTTCTACAGCAGAGTGTGTTTCATGGATGAGAACTGTGCTGTGTGTTTCCCTTCAGAAACGGATTTAAAAGCCACGTTCTTTGTCTTTTACAATCAAGACTTCGTTTCAGGTAAACGCACTCACTATCATCTCAAAAGAATCTACATCATTCACGAAGCTCACACGTTTCTCGCTCTTAACTGAAAAGCATTGGATGTTAGAGGCCCTGTGATTTGCATCAGTTTCAGAAGCTGAGTTGAACTAGATATGGTCCGTGTGTGTAGTAAACACGGATCTTTTGTTCTGAGCACACTCACATTTCCCGCCTTATTAGAGACTCTAGAAAGCAAGAGCGTGCTTCTTGCTCTAAAGCAGAGTGTGTTTCATGGATGAGAACTGTGCTGTGTGTTTCCCTTCAGAAACGGTGTTAAATGACAGGCTTGTGTCTTTTACAATAAAGACTTCGTTTCGGGTATAAGAACTCACTTTCAGCTCAAACGAAGCTACATCGTTCACGAAGCTCACACGTTAATCTATCTTAACTGAGAAGCATAGGATGTTAGAGGACCTGTGGTTTGTATCAGTGTCAGAAGGAGAGTTGAACTAGATATGGTCATTGTGTGTAGGAAACACGGTTCCTTTTTTTCTGAGCACACTCACGTTTCCCTCCTTATTAGAGAATCTAGAAAGCAACAGCATGCTTCTGGCTCTAAAGCAGATCGTGTTTCATTGATATGCACTGTGCTGTGTGTTTCCCATCTGAAACGGAGTTCAATGCCAGTATCTGTTTCTTCCTACAAGCAAGACTTCGTTTCAGGTAAACGCACTCACTTTTCAGCTCAAAGGAAGCTACATCGTTCCCATAGCTCACACGATTCTCGCTCTTAACTGAATAGCATTGGATGTTAGAGGACCTGTGATTTGCATCAGTTTCAGAAGCTGAGTTGAACTAGATATGGTCCGTGTGTTTAGGAAACACGGTTCTTTTCTTCTGAGCACACTCACGTTTCCCGCCTTATTAAGAATCCAGAAAGCAAGAGCGTGCTTCTGGCTCTAAAGCAGAGTGTGTTTCATGGATGAGAACTGTGCTGTGTGTTTCCCTTTAGAAACGGAGTTAAATGCCACGCTCTGTGTGTTCCTACAAGCAAGACTTCGTTTCAGGTAAACGCACTCACATTTCAGCTCCAAGGAAGCTACATCATTCACGAAGCTCACACGTTTCTCGCCCTTAAATGAAAAGCATTGGATGTTAGAAGACCTGTGGTTTGTATCAGTTTCAGAAGCAGAGTTGAACTAGATATGGTCAATGTGTGTAGGAAACACGGTTCTTTTGTTCTGAGCACACTCACGTTTCCCGCCTTATTAGAGACTCTAGAAAGCAAGAGCATGCTTCTTGCTCTAAAGCAGAGTGTGTTTCATGGATGAGAACTGTGCTGTGTGTTTCCCTTCAGAAACAGAGTTAAAAGCCAGGTTCTTTGTCTTTTACAATCAAGACTTCGTTTCAGGTAAACGCACTCACTATCATCTCAAAAGAATCTACATCGTTCACGAAGCTCACACGTTTCTCGCTCTTAACTGAAAAGCGTTGGATGTTAGAGGCCCTGTGGTTTGTATCAGTTTCAGAAGCAGAGTTGAACTAGATATGGTCCGTGTGTGTAGGAAACACGGTTCTTTTGTTCTGAGCACACTCACGTTTCCCGCCTTATTAGAGACTCTAGAAAGCAAGAGCGTGCTTCTGGCTCTAAAGCAGAGTGTGTTTCATGGATGAGAACTGTGCTGTGTGTTTCCCTTCAGAAACGGTGTTAAATGACAGGCTTGTGTCTTTTACAATAAAGACTTCGTTTCGGGTATAAGAACTCACTTTCAGCTCAAACGAAGCTACATCGTTCACGAAGCTCACACGTTAATCTCTCTTAACTGAGAAGCATAGGATGTTAGAGGACCTGTGGTTTCTATCAGTGTCAGAAGGAGAGTTGAACTAGATATGGTCAATGTGTGTAGGAAACACGGTTCCTTTGTTCTGAGCACACTCACGTTTCCCTCCTTATTAGAGAATCTAGAAAGCAACAGCATGCTTCTGGCTCTAAAGCAGATCGTGTTTCTTGATATGCACTGTGCTGTGTGTTTCCCATCTGAAACGGAGTTCAATGCCAGTATCTGTGTCTTCCTACAAGCAAGACTTCGTTTCAGGTAAACGCACTCACTTTTCAGCTCAAAGGAAGCTACATCGTTCCCATAGCTCACACGATTCTCGCTCTTAACGGAATAGCATTGGATGTTAGAGGACCTGTGATTTGCATCAGTTTCAGAAGCTGAGTTGAACTAGATATGGTCCGTGTGTGTAGGAAACACGGTTCTTTTGTCTGAGCACACTCACATTTCCCGCCTTATTAGAGACTCTAGAAAGCAAGAGTGTGCTTCTTGCTTTAAAGCAGAGTGTGTTTCATGGATGAGAACTGTGCTGTGTGTTTCCCTTCAGAAACGGAGTTAAATGCCAGGCTCTGTGTCTTCCTACATGGAAGACTTCGTTTGAGGTAAACGCTGTCACTTTTCAGCTCAAACACAGCTACATCGTTCAGGAAGCTCACACGTTTCTTGCTGTTACCTGAAAAGCATTGGATGTTAGAGGACCTGTGGTTTGTATCAGTTTCAGAAGCAGAGTTGAACTAGATATGGTCCGTGAGTGTAGGAAACACGGTTCTTTTGTTCTGAGCACACTCACGTTACCTTCCTTATTAGAGAATCTAGAAAGCAAGAGCGTGCTTCTGGCTCTAAAGCAGTGTGTGTTTCATGGATGAGAACTGTGCTTTGTGTTTCCCTTCAGAAACGGAGTTCAATGCCAGGCTCTGTGTCTTCCTACAAGCAAGACTTCGTTTCAGGTAAACACACTCACTTTTCTGCTCAAAGGAAGCTACATCGTTCACAAAGCTCACACGATTCTCGCTCTTACCTGAAAAGCATTGGATGTTAGAGGACCTGTTATTTGCATCAGTTTCAGAAGCTGAGTTGAACTAGATATGGTCCGTGTGTGTAGGAAACACGGTTCTTTTGTCTGAGCACACTCACGTTTCCCGCCTTATTATAGACTCTAGAAAGCAAGAGCATGCTTCTTGCTCTACAGCAGAGTGTGTTTCATGGATGAGAACTGTGCTGTGTGTTTCCCTTCAGAAATGGAGTTAACTGCCAGGTTCTTTGTCTTTTACAATCAAGACTTCGTTTCGGGTAAACACACTCACTATCATCTCAAACGTAGCTACATAGTTCACGAAGCTCTCACGTTTTTCGCTCTTATCTGAAAAGCATTGGATGTTAGAGGCCCTGTGGTTTGTATCAGTTTCAGAAGCAGAGTTGAACTAGATATGGTCCGTGTGTGTAGGAAACACGGTTCTTTTGTTCTGAGCACACTCACGTTTCCCGCCTTATTAGAGACTCTAGAAAGCAAGAGCATGCTTCTTGCTCTAAAGCAGAGTGTGTTTCATGGATGAGAACTGTGCTGTGTGTTTCCCTTCAGAAACGGAGTTAAAAGCCAGGTTCTTTGTCTTTTATAATGAAGACTTCGTTTCAGGTAAACGCACTCACTATCATCACAAAAGAATCTACATTGTTCACGAAGCTCACACGTTTTTCGCTCTTAACTGAAAAGCATTGGATGTTAGAGACCCTGTGATTTGCATCAGTTTCAGAAGCTGAGTTGAACTAGATATGGTCCGTGTGTGTAGGAAACACGGTTCTTTTCTTCTGAGCACATCACGTTTCCCGCCTTATTAACTCTAGAAAGCAAGAGCGTGCATCTTGCTCTAAAGCATAGTGTGTTTCATGGATGAGAACTGTGCTGTGTGTTTCCCTTCAGAAACGGTGTTAAATGACAGGCTCTGTGTCTTTTACAATCAAGACTTCGTTTCGGGTATAAGAACTCACTTTCAGCTCAAACGAAGCTACATTGTTCACGAAGCTCACACGTTTTTCTCTCTTAACTGAGAAGCATTGGATGTTAGAGGACCTGTGGTTTTTATCAGTTTCAGAAGCAGAGTTGAACTAGACATGGTTAATGTGTGTAGAAAACACGGTTCTTTTGTTCTGAGCACACTCACGTTTCCCTCCTTATTAGAGAATCTAGAAAGCAAGAGCGTGCTTCTGGCTCTAAAGCAGAGCGTGTTTCTTGGATATGCACTGTGCTGTGTGTTTCCCATCAGAAACGGAGTTCAATGCCAGGCTCTGTGTCTTCCTACAAGCAAGACTTCGTTTCAGGTAAACACACTCACTTTTCAGCTCAAAGGAAGCTACATCGTTCACAAAGCTCACACGATTCTTGCTCTTATCTGAAAAGCATTGGATGTTAGAGGACCTGTGGTTTTTATCAGTTTCTGAAGCAGAGTTGAACTAGATATGATCCGTGTGTGTAGGAAACATGGATCGTTTGTTCTGAGACCACTCACGTTTCCCGCCTTATTATAGACTCTAGAAAGCAAGAGCATGCTTCTTGCTCTAAAGCAGAGTGTGTTTCATGGATGAGAACAGTGCTGTGTGTTTCCCTTCAGAAACGGAGTTAAATGCCATGTTCTTTGTCTTTTACAATCAAGACTTCGTTTCGAGTAAACGCACTCACTATCATCTCAAACGAAGCTACATAGTTCACGAAGCTCTCACGTTTTTCGCTCTTAACTGAAAAGCATTGGATGTTAGAGGCCCTGTGGTTTGTATCAGTTTCAGAAGCAGAGTTGAACTAGATATGGTCAATGTGTGTAGGAAACACGGTTCTTTTGTTCTGAGCACACTCAAGTTTCCCGTCTTATTAGAGACTCTAGAAAGCAAGAGCATGCTTCTTGCTCTAAAGCAGTGTGTCTTTCATGGATGAGAACTGTGCTGTGTGTTTCCCTTCAGAAATGGAGTTAAATGCCAGGTTCTTTGTCTTTTACAATCAAGACTTCGTTTCGGGTAAACGCTCTCACTATCATCTTAAACGAAGCTACATCGTTCACGAAGCTCACACGTTTTTCGCTCTTAACTGAAAAGCATTGGATGTTAGAGGCCCTGTGGTTTGTATCAGTTTCTGAAGCAGAGTTGAACTAGATATGTTCTGTGTGTGTAGGAAACACGGTTCTTTTGTTCTGAGCACACTCACGTTTCCCGCCTTATTAGAGACTCTAGAAATCAACAGCGTGCTTCTGGCTCTAAAGCAGAGTGTGTTTCATGGATGAGTACTGTGCTTTGTGTTTCCCTTCAGAAACGGAGTTCAATGCCAGGCACTGTGTCTTCCTAGAAGCAAGACTTCGTTTCAGGTAAACACACTTACTTTTAGGCTCAAACGAAGCTACATCGTTCACAAAGCTCACACGATTCTCGCTCTTAACTGAAAAGCATTGGATGTTAGAGGACCTGTGATTTGCATCAGTTTCAGAAGCTGAGTTGAACTAGATATGGTCCGTGTGTGTAGGAAACACGTTTCTTTTCTTCTGAGCACATCACGTTTCCTGCCTTAATAACTCTAGAAAGCAAGAGCGTGCATCTTGCTCTAAACAGAGTGTGTTTCATGGATGAGAACTGTGCTGTGTGTTTCCCTTCAGATACGGAGTTCAATGCCAGGCTCTGTATCATCCTACAAGCAGGACTTCGTTTCAGGTAAACACACTCACTTTTCAGCTCAAACAAAGCTACATCATTCAGGAAGCTCACACGTTTCTCGCTCTTAACTGAAAAGCATTGGATGTTAGAGGACCTGTGGTTTGTGTCAGTTTCAGAAGCAGAGTTGAACTAGACATGGTTAATGTGTGTAGAAAACACGGTTCTTTTTTTCTGAGCACACTCACATTTCCCACCTTATTAGAGACTCTAGAAAGCAAGAGCATGCTTCTTGCTCTAAAGCATAGTGTGTTTCATGGATGAGAACTGTGCTGTGTGTTTCCCTTCAGAAACGGAGGTAAATGACAGGCTCTGTGTCTTTTACAATCAAGACTTCGTTTCGGGTATAAGAACTCACTTTCAGCTCAAACGAAGCTACATCGTTCACGAAGCTCACACGTTTTTCTCTCTTAACTGAGAAGCATTGGATGTTAGAGGACCTGTGGTTTGTATCAGTTTCAGAAGCAGAGTTGAACTAGACATGGTTAATGTGTGTAGAAAACACGGTTATTTTGTTCTGAGCACACTCACGTTTCCCTCCTTATTAGAGAATGTAGAAAGCAAGAGCGTGCTTCTGGCTCTAAAGCAGAGCGTGTTTCTTGGGTATGCACTGTGCTGTGTGTTTCCCATCAGAAACAGAGTTCAATGACAGGATCTGTGTCTTCCTATAAGCAAGACTTCGTTTCAGGTAAACGCACTCACTTTTCAGCTCAAAGGAAGGTACATCGTTCACAAACCTCACACGATTCTCGCTCTTAACTGAATAGCATTGGATGTTAGAGGAACTGTGGTTTGTATCAGTTTCAGAAGTAGAGTTGAACTAGATATGATCCGTGTGTGTAGGAAACATGGATCGTTTGTTCTGAGCCCACTCACGTTTCCCGCCTTATTAGAGACTCTAGAAAGCAAGAGCATGCTTCTTGTTCTAAATCAGAGTGTGTTTCATGGATGAGAACTGTGCTGTGTGTTTCCATTCAGAAACGGAGTAAAATGCCAGGTTCTTTGTCTTTTACAATCAAGACTTCGTTTCGGGTAAACGCACTCACTATCATCTCAAACGAAGCTACATAGTTCACGAAGCTCTCACTTTTTTCGCTCTTAACTGAAAAGCATTGGATGTTAGAGGCCCTGTGGTTTGTGTCAGTTTCAGAAGCAGAGTTGAACTAGATATGGTCAATGTGTGTAGGAAACACGGTTCTTTTGTTCTGAGCACACTCATGTTTACCGCCTTATTAGAGACTCTAGAAAGCAAGAGCGTGCTTCTTGCTCTAAAGCAGAGTGTGTTTCATGGATGAGAACTGTGCTGTGTGTTTCCCTTCAGAAACGGTGTTAAATGACAGGCTTGTGTCTTTTACAATAAAGACTTCGTTTCGGGTATAAGTACTCACTTTCAGCTCAAACGAAGCTACATCGTTCACGAAGCTCACACGTTAATCTCTATTAACTGAGAAGCATAGGATGTTAGAGGACCTGTGGTTTGTATCAGTGTCAGAAGGAGAGTTGAACTAGATATGGTCAATGTGTGTAGGAAACACGGTTCCTTTGTTCTGAGCACACTCACGTTTCCCTCCTTATTAGAGAATCTAGAAAGCAACAGCATGCTTCTGGCTCTAAAGCAGATCGTGTTTCATTGATATGCACTGTGCTGTGTGTTTCCCATCTGAAACGGAGTTCAATGCCAGTATCTGTGTCTTCCTACAAGCAAGATTTCGTTTCAGGTAAACGCACTCACTTTTCAGCTCAAAGGAAGCTACATCGTTCCCATAGCTCACACGATTCTCGCTCTTAACTGAATAGCATTGGATGTTAGAGGACCTGTAATTTGCATCAGTTTCAGAAGCTGAGTTGAACTAGATATGGTCCGTGAGTGTAGGAAACACGGTTCTTTTGTTCTGAGCACACTCACGTTACCTTCCTTATTAGAGAATCTAGAAAGCAAGAGCGTGCTTCTGGCTCTAAAGCAGAGTGTGTTTCATGGATGAGAACTGTGCTTTGTGTTTCCCTTCATAAACGGAGTTCAATGCCAGGCTCTGTGTCTTCCTACAAGCAAGACTTCGTTTCAGGTAAACACACTCACTTTTCCGCTCAAAGGAAGCTACATCGTTCACAAAGCTCACACGATTCTCGCTCTTACCTGAAAAGCATTGGATGTTAGAGGACCTGTGATTTGCATCAGTTTCAGAAGCTGAGTTGAACTAGATATGGTCCGTGTGTGTAGGAAACACGGTTCTTTTCTTCTGAGCACATCACGTTTCCTGCCTTATTAAGACTCTAGAAAGCAAGAGCATGCTTCTTGTTCTACAGCAGAGTGTGTTTCATGGATGAGAACTGTGCTGTGTGTTTCCCTTCAGAAACGGATTTAAAAGCCACGTTCTTTGTCTTTTACAATCAAGACTTCGTTTCAGGTAAACGCACTCACTATCATCTCAAAAGAATCTACATCATTCACGAAGCTCACACGTTTCTCGCTCTTAACTGAAAAGCATTGGATGTTAGAGGCCCTGTGATTTGCATCAGTTTCAGAAGCTGAGTTGAACTAGATATGGTCCGTGTGTGTAGTAAACACGGATCTTTTGTTCTGAGCACACTCACATTTCCCGCCTTATTAGAGACTCTAGAAAGCAAGAGCGTGCTTCTTGCTCTAAAGCAGAGTGTGTTTCATGGATGAGAACTGTGCTGTGTGTTTCCCTTCAGAAACGGTGTTAAATGACAGGCTTGTGTCTTTTACAATAAAGACTTCGTTTCGGGTATAAGAACTCACTTTCAGCTCAAACGAAGCTACATCGTTCACGAAGCTCACACGTTAATCTCTCTTAACTGAGAAGCATAGGATGTTAGAGGACCTGTGGTTTGTATCAGTGTCAGAAGGAGAGTTGAACTAGATATGGTCATTGTGTGTAGGAAACACGGTTCCTTTTTTTCTGAGCACACTCACGTTTCCCTCCTTATTAGAGAATCTAGAAAGCAACAGCATGCTTCTGGCTCTAAAGCAGATCGTGTTTCATTGATATGCACTGTGCTGTGTGTTTCCCATCTGAAACGGAGTTCAATGCCAGTATCTGTTTCTTCCTACAAGCAAGACTTCGTTTCAGGTAAACGCACTCACTTTTCAGCTCAAAGGAAGCTACATCGTTCCCATAGCTCACACGATTCTCGCTCTTAACTGAATAGCATTGGATGTTAGAGGACCTGTGATTTGCATCAGTTTCAGAAGCTGAGTTGAACTAGATATGGTCCGTGTGTTTAGGAAACACGGTTCTTTTCTTCTGAGCACACTCACGTTTCCCGCCTTATTAAGAATCCAGAAAGCAAGAGCGTGCTTCTGGCTCTAAAGCAGAGTGTGTTTCATGGATGAGAACTGTGCTGTGTGTTTCCCTTTAGAAACGGAGTTAAATGCCACGCTCTGTGTGTTCCTACAAGCAAGACTTCGTTTCAGGTAAACGCACTCACATTTCAGCTCCAAGGAAGCTACATCATTCACGAAGCTCACACGTTTCTCGCCCTTAAATGAAAAGCATTGGATGTTAGAAGACCTGTGGTTTGTATCAGTTTCAGAAGCAGAGTTGAACTAGATATGGTCAATGTGTGTAGGAAACACGGTTCTTTTGTTCTGAGCACACTCACGTTTCCCGCCTTATTAGAGACTCTAGAAAGCAAGAGCATGCTTCTTGCTCTAAAGCAGAGTGTGTTTCATGGATGAGAACTGTGCTGTGTGTTTCCCTTCAGAAACAGAGTTAAAAGCCAGGTTCTTTGTCTTTTACAATCAAGACTTCGTTTCAGGTAAACGCACTCACTATCATCTCAAAAGAATCTACATCGTTCACGAAGCTCACACGTTTCTCGCTCTTAACTGAAAAGCGTTGGATGTTAGAGGCCCTGTGGTTTGTATCAGTTTCAGAAGCAGAGTTGAACTAGATATGGTCCGTGTGTGTAGGAAACACGGTTCTTTTGTTCTGAGCACACTCACGTTTCCCGCCTTATTAGAGACTCTAGAAAGCAAGAGCGTGCTTCTGGCTCTAAAGCAGAGTGTGTTTCATGGATGAGCACTGTGCTTTGTGTTTCCCTTCAGAAACGGAGTACAATGCCAGGCTCTGTGTCTTCCTACAAGCAAGACTTCTTTTCAGGTAAACACACTCACTTTTCAGCTCAAAGGAAGCTACATTGTTCACAAAGCTCACACGATTCTCGGTCTTAACTGAAGAGCATTGGATGTTAGAGTACCTGTGATTTGCATCAGTTTCAGAAGGTGAATTGAACTAGATATGGTCTGTGTATGTACGAAACACGGTTCTTTTCCTCTGAGCACATCACGTTTCCCGCCTTATTAACTCTAGAAAGCAAGAGCGTGCATCTTGCTCTAAATAGAGTGTGTTTCATGGATGAGAACTGTGCTGTGTGTTTCCCTTCAGATACGGAGTTCAATGCCACGCTCTGTGTCTTCCTACAAGCAAGACTTCGATTCAGGTAAACGCACTCACTTTTCAGCTCCAAGGAAGCTACATCATTCACGAAGCTCACACGTTTCTCGCCCATAACTGAAAAGCATTGGATGTTAGAGGACCTGTGGTTGGTATCAGTTTCAGAAGCAGAGTTGAACTCGATATGGTCCGTGTATGTAGGAAACACGGTTCTTTTGTTCTGAGCACACTCACGTTTCCCGCCTTATTAGAGACTCTAGAAAGCAAGAGCGTGCTTCTGGCTTTAAAGCAGAGTATGTTTCATGGATGAGCACTGTGCTGTGTGTTTCCCTTCAGAAACGGAGTTCAATGCCAGGCTCTGTGTCTTCCTAAAAGCAAGACTTCGTTTCAGGTAAACACACTCACTTTTCAGCTCAAAGGAAGCTACATCGTTCACAAAGCTCACACGATTCTCGCTCTTAACTGAAAAGCATTGGATGTTAGAGGACCTGTGATTTGCATCAGTTTCAGAAGCTGAGTTGAACTAGATATGGTCCGTGTGTTTAGGAAACACGGTTCTTTTCTTCTGAGCACACTCACGTTTCCCGCCTTATTAAGACTCCAGAAAGCAAGAGCGTGCTTCTGGCTCTAAAGCAGAGTGTGTTTCATGGATGAGAACTGTGCTGTGTGTTTCCCTTTAGAAACGGAGTTAAATGCCACGCTCTGTGTCTTCCTACAAGCAAGACTTCGTTTCAGGTAAACGCACTCACTTTTCAGCTCCAAGGAAGCTACATCATTCACGAAGCTCACACGTTTCTCGCCCTTAAATGAAAAGCATTGGATGTTAGAAGACCTGTGGTTTGTATCAGTTTCAGAAGCAGAGTTGAACTAGATATGGTCAATGTGTGTAGGAAACACGGTTCTTTTGTTCTGAGCACACTCACGTTTCCCGCCTTATTAGAGACTCTAGAAAGCAAGAGCATGCTTCTTGCTCTAAAGCAGAGTGTGTTTCATGGATGAGAACTGTGCTGTGTGTTTCCCTTCAGAAACAGAGTTAAAAGCCAGGTTCTTTGTCTTTTACAATCAAGACTTCGTTTCAGGTAAACGCACTCACTATCATCTCAAAAGAATCTACATCGTTCACGAAGCTCACACGTTTCTCGCTCTTAACTGAAAAGCGTTGGATGTTAGAGGCCCTGTGGTTTGTATCAGTTTCAGAAGCAGAGTTGAACTAGATATGGTCCGTGTGTGTAGGAAACACGGTTCTTTTGTTCTGAGCACACTCACGTTTCCCGCCTTATTAGAGACTCTAGAAAGCAAGAGCGTGCTTCTGGCTCTAAAGCAGAGTGTGTTTCATGGATGAGCACTGTGCTTTGTGTTTCCCTTCAGAAACGGAGTACAATGCCAGGCTCTGTGTCTTCCTACAAGCAAGACTTCTTTTCAGGTAAACACACTCACTTTTCAGCTCAAAGGAAGCTACATTGTTCACAAAGCTCACACGATTCTCGGTCTTAACTGAAGAGCATTGGATGTTAGAGTACCTGTGATTTGCATCAGTTTCAGAAGGTGAATTGAACTAGATATGGTCTGTGTATGTACGAAACACGGTTCTTTTCCTCTGAGCACATCACGTTTCCCGCCTTATTAACTCTAGAAAGCAAGAGCGTGCATCTTGCTCTAAATAGAGTGTGTTTCATGGATGAGAACTGTGCTGTGTGTTTCCCTTCAGATACGGAGTTCAATGCCACGCTCTGTGTCTTCCTACAAGCAAGACTTCGATTCAGGTAAACGCACTCACTTTTCAGCTCCAAGGAAGCTACATCATTCACGAAGCTCACACGTTTCTCGCCCATAACTGAAAAGCATTGGATGTTAGAGGACCTGTGGTTGGTATCAGTTTCAGAAGCAGAGTTGAACTCGATATGGTCCGTGTATGTAGGAAACACGGTTCTTTTGTTCTGAGCACACTCACGTTTCCCGCCTTATTAGAGACTCTAGAAAGCAAGAGCGTGCTTCTGGCTCTAAAGCAGAGTATGTTTCATGGATGAGCACTGTGCTGTGTGTTTCCCTTCAGAAACGGAGTTCAATGCCAGGCTCTGTGTCTTCCTAAAAGCAAGACTTCGTTTCAGGTAAACACACTCACTTTTCAGCTCAAAGGAAGCTACATCGTTCACAAAACTCACACGATTCTCGCTCTTAACTGAAAAGCATTGGATGTTAGAGGACCTGTGATTTGCATCAGTTTCAGAAGCTGAGTTGAACTAGATATGGTCCGTGTGTGTGGAAACACGGTTCTTTTCATCTGCGCACACTCACGTTTCCCGCCTTATTAAGAATCTGGAAAGCAAGAGCATGCTTCTTGCTCTAAAGCAGAGTGTGTTTCATGGATGAGAACTGTGCTGTGTGTTTCCCTTCAGAAACGGAGGTAAATGACAGGATCTGTGTCTTTTACAATCAAGACTTCGTTTCGGGTATAAGAAATCACTTTCAGCTCAAACGAAGCTACATCGTTCACGAAGCTCACACGTTTTTCTCTCTTAACTGAGAAGCATTGGATGTTAGAGGACCTGTGGTTTGTATCAGTTTCAGAAGCAGAGTTGAACTAGATATGGTCCGTGTGTGTAGGAAACATGGATTGTTTGTTCTGAGCCCACTCACGTTTCCCGCCTTATTAGAGACTCTAGAAAGCAAGAGCATGCTTCTTGCTCTAAAGCAGAGTGTGTTTCATGGATGAGAACTGTGCTGTGTGTTTCCATTCAGAAACTGAGTTAAATGCCAGGTTCTTTGTCTTTTACAATCAAGACTTCGTTTCGGGTAAACGCACTCACTATCATCTCAAACGAAGCTACATAGTTCACGAAGCTCTCACGTTTTTCGCTCTTAACTGAAAAGCATTGGATGTTAGAGGCCCTGTGGTTTGTGTCAGTTTCAGAAGCAGAGTTGAACTAGATATGGTCAATGTGTGTAGGAAACACGGTTCTTTTGTTCTGAGCACACTCACGTTTACCGCCTTATTAGAGACTCTAGAAAACAAGAGTGTGCTTCTTGCTTTAAAGCAGAGTGTGTTTCATGGAAGAGAACCGTGTTGTGTGTTTCCCATTCAGAAACGGAGTTAAATGCCACGCTCTGTGTCTTCCTACAAGGAAGACTTCGTTTCAGGTAAACGCTGTCACTTTTCAGCTCAAACAAAGCTACATCGTTCAGGAAGCTCACACGTTTCTCGCTCTTAACTGAAAAGCATTGGATGTTAGAGGACCTGTGGTTTGTATCAGTTTCAGAAGCAGAGTTGAACTAGATATGGTCCGTGTGTGTAGTAAACACGGATCTTTTGTTCTGAGCACACTCACATTTCCCGCCTTATTAGAGACTCTAGAAAGCAAGAGCGTGCTTCTTGCTCTAAAGCAGAGTGTGTTTCATGGATGAGAACTGTGCTGTGTGTTTCCCTTCAGAAACGGTGTTAAATGACAGGCTTGTGTCTTTTACAATAAAGACCTCGTTTCGGGTATAAGAACTCACTTTCAGCTCAAACGAAGCTACATGGTTCACGAAGCTCACACGTTAATGTCTCTTAACTGAGAAGCATAGGATGTTAGAGGACCTGTGGTTTGTATCAGTGTCAGAAGGAGAGTTGAACTAGATATGGTCAATGTGTGTAGGAAACACGGTTCCTTTGTTCTGAGCACACTCACGTTTCCCTCCTTATTAGAGAATCTAGAAAGCAACAGCATGCTTCTGGCTCTAAAGCAGATCGTGTTTCATTGATATGCACTGTGCTGTGTGTTTCCCATCTGAAACGGAGTTCAATGCCAGTATCTGTGTCTTCCTACAAGCAAGACTTCGTTTCAGGTAAACGCACTCACTTTTCAGCTCAAAGGAAGCTACATCGTTCCCATAGCTCACACGATTCTCGCTCTTAACTGTATAGCATTGGATGTTAGAGGACCTGTGATTTGCATCAGTTTCAGAAGCTGAGTTGAACTAGATATGGTCCGTGTGTGTAGGAAACACGGTTCTTTTGTTCTGAGCACACTCACGTTTCCCGCCTTATTAGAGACTCTAGAAATCAACAGCGTGCTTCTGGCTCTAAAGCAGAGTTTGTTTCATGGATGAGAACGGTGCTGTTTGTTTCCCTTTAGATACGGAGTTAAATGCCATGCTCTGTGTGTTCCTACAAGCAAGACTTCGATTCAGGTAAACGCACTCACTTTTCAGCTCCAAGGAAGCTACATCATTCACGAAGCTCACACGTTTCTCGCCCTTAACTGAAAAGCATTGGATGTTAGAAGACCTGTGGTTGTTTCAGTTTCAGAAGCAGAGTTGAACTAGATATGGTCCGTGTGTGTAGGAAACATGGATCGTTTGTTCTGAGCCCACTCACGTTTCCCGCCTTATTATAGACTCTAGAAAGCAAGAGCATGCTTCATGCTCAACAGCAGAGTGTGTTTCATGGATTAGAACTGTGCTGTGTGTTTCCCTTCAGAAACGGAGTTAAATGCCAGGTTCTTTGTCTTTTACAATCAAGACTTCGTTTCGGGTAAACGCACTCACTATCATCTCAAACGAAGCTACATAGTTCACGAAGCTCTCACGTTTTTCGCTCTTAACTGAAAAGCATTGGATGTTAGAGGCCCTGTGGTTTGTATCAGTCTCAGAAGCAGAGTTGAACTAGATATGGTCAATGTGTGTAGGAAACACGGTTCTTTTGTTCTGAGCACACTCACGTTTCCCGCCTTATTAGAGACTCTAGAAAGCAAGAGCGTGCTTCTGGCTCTAAAGCAGAGTGTGTTATATGGATGATCACTGTGCTTTGTGTTTCCCTTCAGAAACGGAGTTCAATGCCAGGCTCTGTGTCTTCCTACAAGCAAGACTTCGTTTCAGGTAAACACACTCACTTTTCAGCTCAAAGGAAGCTACATCGTTCACAATGCTCACACGATTCTCGCTCTTAACTGAAAAGCATTGGATGTTAGAGGACATGTGATTTGCATCAGTTTCAGAAGCTGAGTTGAACTAGATATGGTCCGAGTGTGTAGGAAACACGGTTCTTTTCTTCTGAGCACATCACGTTTCCCGCCTTATTAAGACTCTAGAAAGCAAGAGCGTGCATCTTGCTCTAAACAGATTGTGTTTCATGGATGAGAACTGTGCTGTGTGTTTCCCTTCAGATACGGAGTTCAATGCCAGGCTCTGTGTCTTCCTACAAGCAAGACTTCTTTTCAGGTAAACGCCCTCACTTTTCAGCTCAAACGAAGCTACATCGTTCACGAAGCTCACACGTTTCTTGCTCTTAACTGAAAAGCATTGGATGTTAGAGGACCTGTGGTTTGTATCAGTTTCTGAAGCAGAGTTGAACTAGATATGGTGCGTGTGTGTAGGAAACACGGTTCTTTTGTTCTGAGCACAAGCACGTTTCCCGCCTTTTTAGAGAATCTAGAAAGCAAGAGCGTGCTTCTGGCTCTAAAGCAGAGTGTGTTTCATGGATTAGAACTGTGCTGTGTATTTCCCTTCAGATACGGAGTTCAATGCCAGGCTCTGTGTCTTCCTACAAGGAAGACTTCGTTTCAGGTAAACGCTGTCACTTTTCAGCTCAAACAAAGCTACATCGCTCAGGAAGATCACACATTTCTTGCTTTTAACTGAAAAGCATTGGATGTTAGAGGCCCTGTGGTTTGTATCAGTTTTTGAAGCAGAGTTGAACTAGATATGGTCCGTGTTTGTAGGAAACACGGTTCTTTTGTTCTGAGCACACTCACGTTTCCCGCCTTATTAGAGACTCTAGAAAGCAAAAGCGTGCTTCTGGCCCTAAAGCAGCGTGTGTTTCATGGATGAGCACTGTGCTTTGTGTTTCCCATCAGAAACGGAGTTCAATGGCAGACTCTGTGTCTTCCTACAAGCAAGACTTCGTTTCAGGTAAACACACTCACTTTTCAGCTCAAAGGAAGCTACATCGTTCACAAAGCTCACACGATTCTTGCTCTTATCTGAAAAGCATTGGATGTTAGAGGAACTGTGGTTTGTATCAGTTTCAGAAGCAGAGTTGAACTAGATATGGTCCGTGTGTGTAGGAAACATGGATCGTTTGTTCTGAGCCTACTCACGTTTCCCGCCTTATTATAGACTCTAGAAAGCAAGAGCTTGCTTCTTGCTCTACAGCAGAGTGTGTTTCATGGATGAGAACAGTGCTGTGTGTTTCCCTTCAGAAACGGAGTTCAATGCCATGCTCCGTGTCTTCCTACAAGCAAGACTTCGTTTCGGGTAAACGCACTCACTATCATCTCAAACGAAGCTACATAGTTCACGAAGCTCTCACGTTTTTCGCTCTTAACTGAAAAGCATTGGATGTTAGAGTTCCTGTGGTTTGTATCAGTTTCAGAAGCAGAGTTGAACTAGATATGGTCAATGTGTGTAGGAAACACGGTTCTTTTGTTCTGAGCACACTCACGTTTCCCGCCTTATTAGAGACTCTAGAAATCAACAGCGTGCTTCTGGCTCTAAAGCAGTGTGTGTTTCATGGATGACTACTGTGCTTTGTGTTTCCCTTCAGAAACGGAGTTCAATGCCAGGCTCTGTGTCTTCCTAAAAGCAAGACTTCGTTTCAGGTAAACACACTCACTTTTAGGCTCAAAGGAAGCTACATCGTTCACAAAGCTCACACGATTCTCGCTCTTAACTGAAAAGCATTGGATGTTAGAAGACCTGTGATTTGCATCAGTTTCAGAAGCTGAGTTGAACTAGATATGGTCCGTGTGTGTAGGAAACACGGTTCTTTTCTTCTGAGCACATCACTTTTCCCGCCTTATTAACTCTAGAAAGCAAGAGCGTGCATCTTGCTCTAAACAGAGTGTGTTTCATGGATGAGAACTGTGCTGTGTATTTCCCTTCAGATACGGAGTTCAATGCCAGGCTCTGTGTCTTCCTACAAGGAAGACTTCGTTTCAGGTAAACGCTGTCACTTTTCAGCTCAAACAAAGCTACATCGCTCAGGAAGATCACACATTTCTTGCTTTTAACTGAAAAGCATTGGATGTTAGAGGCCCTGTGGTTTGTATCAGTTTTTGAAGCAGAGTTGAACTAGATATGGTCCGTGTGTGTAGGAAACACGGTTCTTTTGTTCTGAGCACACTCACGTTTCCCGCCTTATTAGAGACTCTAGAAAGCAAAAGCGTGCTTCTGGCCCTAAAGCAGCGTGTGTTTCATGGATGAGCACTGTGCTTTGTGTTTCCCATCAGAAACGGAGTTCAATGCCAGACTCTGTGTCTTCCTACAAGCAAGACTTCGTTTCAGGTAAACACACTCACTTTTCAGCTCAAAGGAAGCTACATCGTTCACAAAGCTCACACGATTCTTGCTCTTATCTGAAAAGCATTGGATGTTAGAGGAACTGTGGTTTGTATCAGTTTCAGAAGCAGAGTTGAACTAGATATGGTCCGTGTGTGTAGGAAACATGGATCGTTTGTTCTGAGCCTACTCACGTTTCCCGCCTTATTATAGACTCTAGAAAGCAAGAGCTTGCTTCTTGCTCTACAGCAGAGTGTGTTTCATGGATGAGAACAGTGCTGTGTGTTTCCCTTCAGAAACGGAGTTCAATGCCATGCTCCGTGTCTTCCTACAAGCAAGACTTCGTTTCGGGTAAACGCACTCACTATCATCTCAAACGAAGCTACATAGTTCACGAAGCTCTCACGTTTTTCGCTCTTAACTGAAAAGCATTGGATGTTAGAGTTCCTGTGGTTTGTATCAGTTTCAGAAGCAGAGTTGAACTAGATATGGTCAATGTGTGTAGGAAACACGGTTCTTTTGTTCTGAGCACACTCACGTTTCCCGCCTTATTAGAGACTCTAGAAAGCAACAGTGTGCTTCTTGCTCTAAAGCAGAGTGTGTTTCATGGATGAGAACTGTGCTGCGTGTTTCCCTTTAGAAACGGAGTTAAATGCCAGGCTCTGTGTCTTTTACAATCTAGACTTCGTTTCGGGTATAAGAACTCACTATCATCTCAAAAGAATCTACATCGTTCACGAATCTCACACGTTTCTCGCTCTTAAATGAAAAGCATCGGATGTTAGAGGACCTGTGGTTGGTATCAGTTTCAGAAGCAGAGTTGAACTAGATATGGTCAATGTGTGTAGGAAACACGGTTCTTTTGTTCTGAGCACACTCACGTTTCCCGCCTTATTAGAGACTCTTGAAAGCAAGAGCATGCTTCTTGCTCTAAAGCAGAGTGTGTTTCATGGATGAGAACTGTGCTGTGTGTTTCCCTTCAGAAACGGAATTAAATGCCAGGTTCTTTGTCTTTTACAATCAAGACTTCGTTTCGGGTAAACGCTCTCACTATCATCTTAAACAAAGCTACATCGTTCACGAAGCTCACACGTTTTTCGCTCTTAACTGAAAAGCATTGGATGTTAGAAGCCCTGTGGTTTGTATCAGTTTCTGAAGCAGAGTTGAACTAGATATGGTCCGTGTGTGTAGGAAACAAGGTTCTTTTGTTCTTAGCACACTCACGTTTCCCGCCTTATTAGAGACTCTAGAAATCAACAGCGTGCTTCTGGCTCTAAAGCAGTGTGTGTTTCATGGATGACTACTGTGCTTTGTGTTTCCCTTCAGAAACGGAGTTCAATGCCAGGCTCTGTGTCTTCCTAAAAGCAAGACTTCGTTTCAGGTAAACACACTCACTTTTAGGCTCAAAGGAAGCTACATCGTTCACAAAGCTCACACGATTCTCGCTCTTAACTGAAAAGCATTGGATGTTAGAAGACCTGTGATTTGCATCAGTTTCAGAAGCTGAGTTGAACTAGATATGGTCCGTGTGTGTAGGAAACACGGTTCTTTTCTTCTGAGCACATCACGTTTCCCGCCTTATTAACTCTAGAAAGCAAGAGCGTGCATCTTGCTCTAAACAGAGTGTGTTTCATGGATGAGAACTGTGCTGTGTGTTTCCCTTCAGATACGGAGTTCAATGCCAGGCTCTGTGTCTTCCTACAAGCAAGACTTCGTTTCAGGTAAACGCACTCACTTTTCAGCTCAAACAAAGCTACATCATTCAGGAAGCTCACACGTTTCTCGCTCTTAACTGAAAAGCATTGGATGTTAGAGGACCTGTGTTTTGTATCAGTTTCAGAAGCAGAGTTGAACTAGATATGTTGCGTCTGTGTAGGAAACACGGATCTTTTTTTCTGAGCACACTCACGTTGCCCTCCTTATTAGAGAATCTAGAAAGCAAGAGCGTGCTTCTGGCTCTAAAGCAGAGCTTGTTTCTTGGATATGCACTGTGCTGTGTGTTTGCCATCAGAAACGGAGATCAATGCCAGGATCTGTGTCTTCCTACAAGCAAGACTTCGTTTCAGGTAAACTCACTCACTTTTCAGCTCAAAGGAAGGTACATCGTTCACAAAGCTCACACGATTTTCGCTCTTAATTGAATAGCATTGGATGTTAGAGGAACTGTGGTTTGTATCAGTTTCAGAAGCAGAGTTGAATTAGATATGGTCAATGTGTGTAGGAATCACGGTTCTGTTGTTCTGAGCACACTCACGTTTACCGCCTTATTAGAGACTCTAGAAAGCAAGAGTGTGCTTCTTGCTTTAAAGCAGAGTGTGTTTCGTGGATGAGAACTGTGCTGTGTGTTTCCCTTCAGAAACGGAGTTAAATGCCAGGCTCTGTGTCTTCCTACAAGGAAGACTTCGTTTCAGGTAAACGCTGTCACTTTTCAGCTCAAACAAAGCTACATCGTTCAGGAAGCTCACACGTTTCTCGCTCTTAACTGAAAAGCATTGGATGTTAGAGGACCTGTGGTTTGTATCAGTTTCAGAAGCAGAGTTGAACTAGATATGGTCCGTGTGTGTAGTAAACACGGATCTTTTTTTCTGAGCACACTCACATTTCCCGCCTTATTAGAGACTCTAGAAAGCAAGAGCGTGCTTCTTGCTCTAAAGCAGAGTGTGTTTCATGGATGAGAACTGTGCTGTGTGTTTCCCTTCAGAAACGGTGTTAAATGACAGGCTTGTGTCTTTTACAATAAAGACTTCGTTTCAGGTATAAGAACTCACTTTCAGCTCAAACGAAGCTACATCGTTCACGAAGCTCACACGTTAATCTCTCTTAACTGAGAAGCATAGGATGTTAGAGGACCTGTGGTTTGTATCAGTGTCAGAAGGAGAGTTGAACTAGATATGGTCAATGTGTGTAGGAAACACGGTTCCTTTGTTCTGAGCACACTCACGTTTCCCTCCTTATTAGAGAATCTAGAAAGCAACAGCATGCTTCTGGCTCTAAAGCAGATCGTGTTTCATTGATATGCACTGTGCTGTGTGTTTCCCATCTGAAACGGAGTTCAATGCCAGTATCTGTTTCTTCCCACAAGCAAGACTTCGTTTCAGGTAAACGCACTCACTTTTCAGCTCAAAGGAAGCTACATCGTTCCCATAGCTCACACGATTCTCGCTCTTAACTGAATAGCATTGAATGTTAGAGGACCTGTGATTTGCATCAGTTTCAGAAGCTGAGTTGAACTAGATATGGTCCGTGTGTGTAGGAAACACGGTTCTTTTCTTCTGAGCACACTCACGTTTCCCGCCTTATTAAGACTCCAGAAAGCAAGAGCGTGCTTCTGGCTCTAAAGCAGAGTGTGTTTCATGGATGAGAACTGTGCTGTGTTTTTCCCTTCAGAACCGGAGTTCAATGCCACGCTCCGTGTCTTCCTACAAGCAAGACTTCGTTTCAGGTAAACGCCCTCACTTTTCTGCTCAAACGAAGCTACATCGTTCACGAAGCTCACACGTTTCTTGCTCTTAACTGAAAAGCATTGGATGTTAGAGGAACTGTGGTGTGTATCAGTTTCAGAAGCAGAGTTGAACTAGATATGGTCCGTGTGTGTAGGAATCATGGATCGTTTGTTCTGAGCCCACTCACGTTTCCTGCCTTATTAGAGACTCTAGAAAGCAAGAGCATGCTTCTTGCTCTAAAGCAGAGTGTGTTTCATGGATGAGAACTGTGCTGTGTGTTTCCCTTCAGAAACGGAGTTAAATGCCATGCTCTGTGTGTTCCTACAAGCATGACTTCGTTTCAGGTAAATGCACTCACTTTTCAGCTCCAAGGAAGCTACATCATTCACGAAGCTCACACGTTTCTCGCCCTTAACTGAAAAGCATTGGATGTTAGAAGACCTGTGGTTTGTATCAGATTCAGAAGCAGAGTTGAACTAGATATGGTCATTGTGTGTAGGAAACACGGTTCTTTTGTTCTGAGCACACTCACGTTTCCCGCCTTATTATAGACTCTAGAAAGCAAGAGCATGCTTCTTGCTCTAAAGCAGAGTGTGTTTCATGGATGAGAACAGTGCTGTATGTTTCCCTTCAGAAACGGAGTTAAATGCCATGTTCTTTGTCTTTTACAATCAAGACTTCGTTTCGGGTAAACGCTCTCACTATCATCTTAAACGAAGCTTCATCTTTCACGAAGCTCACACGTTTTTCGCTCTTAACTGAAAAGCATTGGATGTTAGAGGCCCTGTGGTTTGTATCAGTTTCTGAAGCAGAGTTGAACTAGATATGGTCCGTGTGTGTAGGAAACACGGTTCTTTTGTTCTGAGGACACTCACGTTTCCCGCCTTATTAGAGACTCTAGAAATCAACAGCGTGCTTCTGGCTCTAAAGCAAAGTGGGTTTCATGGATGAGTACTGTGCTTTGTGTTTCCCTTCAGAAACGGAGTTCAATGCCAGGCTCTGTGTCTTCCTACAAGCAAGACTTCGTTTCAGGTAAACACACTCACTTATAGGCTCAAAGGAAGCTACATCGTTCACAAAGCTCACACGATTCTCGTTCTTAACTGAAAAGCATTGGATGTTAGAGGACCTGTGATTTGCATCAGTTTCAGAAGCTGAGTTGAACTAGATATGGTCCGTGTGTGTAGGAAACACGGTTCTTTTCTTCTGAGCACATCACGTTTCCCGCCTTATTAACTCTAGAAAGCAATAGCTTGCATCTTGCTCTAAACAGAGTGTGTTTCATGGATGAGAACTGTGCTGTGTGTTTCCCTTCAGATACGGAGTTCAATGCCAGGCTCTGTGTCTTCCTACAAGCAAGACTTCGTTTCAGGTAAACGCACTCACTTTTCAGCTCAAACAAAGCTACATCATTCAGGAAGCTCACATGTTTCTCGCTCTTAACTGAAAAGCATTGGATGTTAGAGGACCTGTGGTTTGTATCAGTTTCAGAAGCAGAGTTGAAATAGATATGATCCGTGTGTGTAGGAAACACGGATCTTTTTTTCTGAGCACACTCACATTTCCCACCTTATTAGAGACTCTAGAAAGCAAGAGCATGCTTCTTGCTCTAAAGCATAGTGTGTTTCATGGATGAGAACTGTGCTGTGTGTTTCCCTTCAGAAACGGAGGTAAGTGACAGGCTCTGTGTCTTTTACAATCAAGACTTCGTTTCGGGTATAAGAACTCACTTTCAGCTCAAACGAAGATACATCGTTCACGAAGCTCACAAGTTTTTCTCTCTTAACTGAGAAGCATTGGATGTTAGAGGACCTGTGGTTTGTATCAGTTTCAGAAGCAGAGTTGAACTAGACATGGTTAATGTGTGTAGAAAACACGGTTCTTTTGTTCTGAGCACACTCACGTTTCCCTCCTTATTAGTGAATCTAGAAAGCAAGAGCGTGCTTCTGGCTCTAAAGCAGAGCGTGTTTCTTTGATATGCACTGTGCTGTGTGTTTCCCATCAGAAACGGAGTTCAATGCCAGGATCTGTGTCTTCCTACTTGCAAGACTTCGTTTCAGGTAAACGCACTCACTTTTCAGCACAAAGGAAGGTACATCGTTCACAAAGCTCACACGATTCTCCCTCTTAACTGAATAGCATTGGATGTTAGAGGAACTGTGGTTTGTATCAGTTTCAGAAGCAGAGTTGAACTAGATATGGTTCGTGTGTGTAGGAAACATGGATCGTTTGTTCTGAGCCCACTCACGTTTCTCTCCTTATTAGAGAATCTAGGAAGCAAGAGCGTGCTTCTTGCTCTAAAGCAGAGTGTGTTTCATGGATGAGAACTGTTCTGTGTGTTTCCATTCAGAAACGGAGTTAAATGCCAGGTTCTTTGTCTTTTACAATCAAGACTTCGTTTCGGGTAAACGCACTCACTATCATCTCAAACGAAGCTACATAGTTCACCAAGCTCTCAAGTTTTTTGCTTTTAACTGAAAAGCATTGGATGTTAGAGGCCCTGTGGTTTGTGTCAGTTTCAGAAGCAGAGTTGAACTAGATATGGTCAATGTGTGTAGGAAACACGGTTCTTTTGTTCTGAGCACACTCACGTTTACCGCCTTATTAGAGACTCTAGAAAGCAAGAGTGTGCTTCTTGCTTTAAAGCAGAGTGTGTTTCATGGAAGAGAACCGTGTTGTGTGTTTCCCATTCAGAAACGGAGTTAAATGCCACGCTCTGTGTCTTCCTACAAGCAAGACTTCGTTTCAGGTAAACGCACTCACTTTTCAGCTCCAAGGAAGCTACATCATTCACGAAGCTCACACGTTTCTCGCCCTTAACTGAAAAGCATTGGATGTTAGAAAACCTGTGGTTTGTATCAGTTTCAGAAGCAGAGTTGAACTAGATATGGTCCGTGTGTGTAGGAAAGACGGTTCCTTTGTTCTGAGCACACTCACGTTTCCCTCCTTATTAGAGAATCTAGAAAGCAACAGCATGCTTCTGGCTCTAAAGCAGATCGTGTTTCATTGATATGCACTGTGCTGTGTGTTTCCCATCAGAAACGGAGTTCAATGCCAGTATCTGTGTCTTCCTACAAGCAAGACTTCGTTTCAGGTAAACGCACTCACTTTTCAGCTCAAAGGAAGCTACATCGTTCCCATAGCTCACACGATTCTCGCTCTTAAATGAATAGCATTGGATGTTAGAGGACCTGTGATTTGCATCAGTTTCAGAAGCTGAGTTGAACTAGATATGGTCCGTGTGTGTAGGAAACACGGTTCTTTTCTTCTGAGCACACTCACGTTTCCCGCCTTATTAAGACTCCAGAAAGCAAGAGCGTGCTTTTGGCTCTAAAGCAGAGTGTGTTTCATGGATGAGAACTGTGCTGTGTTTTTCCCTTCACAACCGGAGTTGAATGCCACGCTCCATGTCTTCCTACAAGCAAGACTTCGTTTCAGGTAAACGCCCTCAATTTTCTTCTCAAACGAAGCTACATCGTTCACGAAGCTCACACGTTTCTTGCTCTTAACTGAAAAGCATTGGATGTTAGAGGAACTGTGGTTTGTATCAGTTTCTGTAGCAGAGTATAACTAGATATGGTCCGTGTGTAGGAAACACGGTTCTTTTGTTCTGAGCACACTCACGTTTCCCGCCTTATTAGAGACTCTAGAAATCAACAGCGTGCTTCTGGCTCTAAAGCAGAGTGTGTTTCATGGATGAGAACTGTGCTGTGTGTTTCCCTTTAGATACGGAGTTAAATGCCATGCTCTGTGTGTTCCTACAAGCAAGACTTCGTTTCAAGTAAACGCACTTACTTTTCAGCTCCAAGGCAGCTACATCATTCACGAAGCTCACACGTTTCTCGCCCTTAACTGAAAAGCATTGGATGTTAGAAGACCTGTGGTTTGTATCAGTTTCAGATGCAGAGTTGAACTAGATATGGTCAATGTGTGTAGGAAACACGATTCTTTTGTTCTGAGCACACTCACGATTACCGCCTTATTAGAGACTCTAGAAAGCAAGGGCGTACTTCTTGCTTTAAAGCAGAATGTGTTTCATGGATGAGAACTGTGCTGTGTGTTTCCCTTCAGAAACGGAGTTAAATGCCAGGCTCTGTGTCTTCCTACAAGGAAGACTTCGTTTGAGGTAAACGCTGTCATTTTTCAGCGCAAACACAGCTACATCGTTCAGGAAGCTCACACGTTTCTTGCTCTTAACTGAAAAGCATTGGATGTTAGAGGACCTGTGGTTTATATCAGTTTCAGAAGCGGAGTTGAACTAGATATGGTCCGTGTGTGTAGGAAACACAGTTCTTTTGTTCTGAGCACACTCACTGTTCCTGCATTTTTAGAGACTCTAGAAAGCAAGAGTGTGCTTCTTGCTGTAAAGCAGAGTGTGTTTCATGGATGAGAACTGTGCTGTGTGTTTCCCTTCAGAAACGGAGTTAAATGCCAGGCTCTGTGTCTTCCTAGAAGGAAGACTTCTTTTCAGGTAAACGCCCTCACTTTTCTTCTCAAACGAAGCTACATCGTTCACGAAGCTCACACGTGTCTTGCTCTTATCTGAAAAGCATTGGATGTTAGAGGAACTGTGGTTTGTATCAGTTTCAGAAGCAGAGTTGAACTAGATATGGTCCGTTTGTGTAGGAAACATGGATCGTTTGTTCTGAGCCCACTCACGTTTCCCGCCTTATTATAGACTCTAGAAAGCAAGAGCGTGCATCTTGCTCTATACAGATTGTGTTTCATGGATGAGAACAGTGCTGTGTGTTTCCCTTCAGATACGGAGTTCAATGCCAGGCTCTGTGTCTTCTTACAAGCAAGACTTCTTTTCAGGTAAACGCCCTCACTTTTCAGCTCAAACGAAGCTACATCGTTCATGAAGCTCGCACGTTTCTTGCTGTTATCTGAAAAGCATTGGATGTTAGAGGACCTGTGGTTTGTATCAGTTTCAGAAGCAGAGTAGAACTAGATATGATCCGTGTGTGTAGGAAACATGGTTCGTTTGTTCTGAGCCCACTCACGTTTCCCGCCTTATTATAGACTCTAGAAAGCAAGAGCATGCTTCTTGCTCTACAGCAGAGTGTGATTCATGGATGAGAACTGTGCTGTGTGTTTCCCTTCAGAAACGGAGTTAAATGCCAGGTTCTTTGTCTTTTAAAATCAAGACTTCGTTTCGGGTAAACGCACTCACTATCATCTCAAACGAAGCTACATAGTTCACGAAGCTCTCAAGTTTTTCGCTCTTAACTGAAAAGCATTGGATGTTAGAGGCCCTGTGGTTTGAATCAGTTTCAGAAGCAGAGTTGAACTAGTTATGGTCAATGTGTGCAGGAAACACGGTTCTTTTGTTCTGAGCACACTCACGTTTCACGAGTTATTAGAGAATCTAGAAAGCAAGAGCATGCTTCTTGCTCTAAAGCAGAGTGTGTTTCATGGATGAGAACTGTGCTGTGTGTTTCCCTTCAGAAACGTAGTTAAATGCCAGGTTCTTTGTCTTTTACAATCAAGAATTCGTTTCGGGTAAACTCACTCACTATCCTCTCTAACGAAGCTACATCATTCACGAAGCTCACACGTTTCTCGCTCTTAACTGAAAAGAATTGGATGTTAGAGGCCCTGTGGTTTGTATCAGTTTCTGAAGCAGAGTTGAACTAGATATGGTCCGTGTGTGTGGGAAACACGGTTCTTTGTTCTGAGCACACTCACGTTTCCCGCCTTATTCGAGACTCTAGAAAGCAAGAGCGTGCTTCTGGCTCTAAAGCAGAGTGTGTTTCATGGATGAACACTGTGCTGTGTGTTTCCCTTAAGTAACGGAGTTAAATGCCAGGCTCTGTGTCTTCCTACAAGCAAGACTTCGTTTCAGGTAAACGCACTCACTTTTCTGCTCAAAGGAAGCTACATCGTTCACGAAGCTCACACGTTTCTCGCTTTTAACTGAAAAGCATTGGATGTTAGAGGACCTGTGGTTTGTATCAGTTTCAGAAGCAGAGTTGAACTAGATATGGTCCGTGTGTGTAGGAAACACGGTTCTTTTTTTCTGAGCTCAGTCATGTTTCCCGCCTTATTAGAGAATCTAGAAAGCAATAGCGTGCTTCTTGCTCTAAAGCAGAGTGTGTTTCATGGATGAGAACTGTGCTTTGTGTTTCCGTTCAAAAACGGAGTTACGTGGCAGTGTCTGTGTCTTCCTACAAGCCAGACATCATTTCAGGTAAATGCACACACTTTTCAGCTCAAAGGAAGCTATATCGTTCAGGAAGCTCACACGTTTCTCGCTCTTAACTGAAAAGCATTGGATGTGAGAGGCCATGTGGTTTGCATCAGTTTCAGAAGCAGAGTTGAACTAGATATGGTCCGTGTGTGTAGGAAATATGGTTCTTTTGTTCTGAGCACACTCACGTTTCCCTCCTTATTAGAGACTATAGAAAGCAAGAGCGTGCTTCTGGCTCTAAAGCAGAGTGTGTTTCATGGATGAGAACTGTGCTGTGTGTTTCCCTCCAGAAATTGAGTTAAATGCCAGGCACTGTGTCTTTTACAATCAAGACTACGTTTCGGTTATAAAAACTCAGTTTCATCTCTAACGAAGCTATATCGTTCACGAAGCTCACACGTTTCTCGCCCTTAACTGAAAAGCATTGGATGTTAGAGGCCCTGTGGTTTGTATCAGTTTCAGAAGCAGAGTTGAACTAGATATGGTCCGTGTGTGTAGGAAACATGGATCGTTTGTTCTGAGCCCACTCACGTTTCCCGCCTTATTATATACTCTAGAAAGCAAGAGCATGCGTCTTGCTCTACAGCAGAGTGTGTTTCATGGATGAGAACTGTGCTGTGTGTTTCCCTTCAGAAACGGAGTTAAATGCCAGGTTCTTTGTCTTTTACAATCAAGACATCGTTTCGGGTAAACGCACTCACTATCATCTCAAAGGAAGCTACATAGTTCACGAAGCTGTCACGTTTTTCGCTCTTAACTGAAAAGCATTGGATGTTAGAGGCCCTGTGGTTTGTATCAGTTTCTGAAGCAGAGTTGAACTAGATATGGTCCGTGTGTGTAGGAAACACGGTTCTTTTGTTCTGAGCACACTCACGTTTCACGCCTTATTGAGACTCTAGAAAGCAAGAGCGTGCTTCTGGCTCTAAAGCAGAGTGTGTTTCATGGATGAGCACTGTGCTGTGTGTTTCCCTTCAGAAACGGAGTTAAATGCCAGGCTCTGTGTCTTCCTACAAACAGGACTTCGTTTCAGGTAAATGCTGTCACTTTGTAGCTCAAACAAAGCTACATCGTTCAGGAAGCTCACACATTTCTCGCTCTTAACTGAAAAGCTTTGGATGTTAGAGGACCTGAGGTTTGTATCAATTTCAGAAGTAGAGTTGAACTAGATATGGTCCGTGTGTGTAGGAAACACGGTTCTTTTTTCTGAGCACACTCACGTTTCCGGCCTTATTAAAGACTCTAGAAAGCAAGAGCATGCTTCTTGCTCTAAAGCAGATTGTGTTTCATGCATGACAACTGTGCTGTGTGTTTCCCTTCAGAAACGGAGTTCAATGCCAGGCTCTGTGTCTTCCTATAAGAAAGATTTCGTTTCAGGAAAATGCACTCACTTCTCAGCTCAAACGAAGCTACATCGTTCACGAAGCTCCCACGTTTCTCGCTCTTAACTGAAAAGCATTGGATGTTAGAGGACCTGAGGTTTGTATCAATTTCAGAAGCAGAGTTGAACTAAAAATGGTCCGTGTGTGTAGGGAACACGGTTAATATGTTCTGAGCACACTCACGTTTCCTGCCTTTAGAGACTCTAGAAAGCAAGAGCGTGCTTCTTGCTCTAAAGCAGAGTGTGTTTCATGGCTGAGAACTGTGCTGTGTGTTTCCCTTCAGAAACGGAGTTCAATGCCAGGCTCTGTGTCTTCCTACAAGCAAAAGTTGTTTCAGGTAAACGCAGGAACTTTTCAGCTCAAAGGAAGCTACATTGTTCACGTAGCTCACATGTTTTTCTCTCTGAACTGAAAAGCATTGGATGTTAGAGGACCTGAGGTTTGTATCAGTTTCAGAAGTAGAGTTGAACTAGATATGGTCCGTGTGTGTAGGAAACACTGTTCTTTTGTCCTGAGCATTGTCACGTTTCCCGCCTTATTAGAGACTCTAGAAAGCAAGAGCGTGCTTCTTGATATAAAGCAGAGTGTGTTTCATGGATGAGAACTGTGCTGTGTGTTTCCCTTCAGAAACGGGGTGAAATGCCAGGCTCTGAATCTTCCTACATGCAAGACTTCGTTTCAAGTAAACACAGTCACTTTTCAGATCAAATGAAGCTACATCATGCACGAAGCTCACACGTTTCTCGCTCTTAACTGAAAAACATTGGATGTTAGAGCACCTGTGGTTTGTATCAGTTTCAGAAGCAGAGTTGAACTAGATATGATCCGTGTGTGTAGGAAACATGGTTCTTTTGTTCTGAGCTCACTCATGTTTCTTGCCTTATTAGAGACTCTAGAAAGCAAGAGCATGATTCTTGATATAAAGCAGAGTGTGTTTCATGGAAGAGAACTGTGCTGTGTGTTTCCCTTCAGAAACGGGGTGAAATGCCAGGCTCTGAGTCTTCCTACAAGCAAGACTTCGTTTCAGGTAAACGCACTCACTTTTCAGCTCAAAGGAAGCTACATCGTTCACGAAGCTCACACGTTTTACACTCTTAACTGAAAAGCATTGGATGTTAGAGGACTTGTGGTTTGTATCGGTTTCAGAAGCAGAGTTGAACTAGATATGGTCCGTGTGTGTAGGAAACACGGTTCTTATGTTGTGAGCACCTTCATGTTTCCCGCCTTATTAGAGACTCTAGAAAGCAAGAGCGTGCTTCTTGATATAAAGCAGAGTGTGTTTCATGGATGAGCACTGTGCTGTGTGTTTCCCTTCAGAAACGGAGTTCAATGCCAGGCTCTGTGTCTTCCTACATGCAAGACTTCGTTTCAGGAAAACACACTCACTTCTCAGCTCAAATGAAGCTACATCGTACACGAAGCTCACATGTTTCTCGCTCTTAACTGAAAAGCTTTGCATGTTAGAGGACCTGAGGTTTGTATCAATTTCAGAAGTTGAGTTGAACTAGATATGGTCCGTGTGTGTAGGAAACACGGTTCTTTTGTTCTGATCACACTCACGTTTCCCCCCTTTTTAGAGAATCTAGAAAGCAAGAGCGTGCTTCTTGATATAAAGCAGAGTGTGTTTCATGGATGAGAACTCTGCTGTGTGTTTCCCTTCAGAAACGGGGTGAAATGCCAGGCTCTGAGTCTTCCTACAAGCAAAACTTCGTTTCAGGTAAAAACAGTGTCTTTTCATCTCAAATGAAGTTACATTGTTCACAACGCTCACACGTTTCTCCCTCTGAACTGAAAAGCATTGGATGTTAGAGGACTTGTTGTTTGTATCAGTTTCAGAAGCAGAGTTGAACTAGATATGGTCCACGTGTGTAGGAAACACGGTTCTTTTGTTCTGAGCACACTCACGTTTCCCGCCTTATTAAAGACTCTAGAAAGCAAGAGCATGCTTCTTGCTCTAAAGCAGATTGTGATTCATGCATGAGAACTGTGCTGTGTGTTTCCCTTCAGAAACGGAGTTCAATGCCATGCTCTGTGTCTTCCCACAAGAAAGACTTCGTTTCAGGAAAACACACTCACTTCTCAGCTCAAACGAAGCTACATGGTTCATGAAGCTCACACGTTTCTGGCTCTTAACTGAAAAGCATTGGATGTTAGAGGACCTGAGGTTTGTATTAATTTCAGAAGCAGAGTTGAACTAGATATGGTCCGTGTGTGTAGGAAACACGGTTAATATGTTCTGAGCACTCTCACGTTTCCCGCCTTTAGAGACTCTATAAAGCAAGAGCGTGCTTCTTGCTCTAAAGCAGAGTGTGTTTCATGGGTAAGAACTGTGCTGTGTATTTCCCTTCAGAAACGGAGTTCAATGCTAGGCTCTGTGTTTTCCTACAAGCAAGACTTCGTTTCAAGTAAACGCACTCACTTTTCAGATCAAATGAAGCTACGTGGTGCACAAAGCTCACACGTTTCTCGCTCTTAACTGAACAACATTGGATGTTAGAGGACCTGTGGTTTGTATCAGTTTCAGAAGCAGAGTTGAACTAGATATGGTCCGTGTGTGTAGGAAACATGGTTCTTTTGTTCTGAGCTCACTCATGTTTCTTTCCTTATTAGAGACTCTAGAAAGCAAGAGCGTGATTCTTGATATAAAGCAGAGTGTGTTTCATGGATGAGAACTGTGCTGTGTGTTTCCCTTCAGAAACGGGGTGAAATGCCAGGCTCTGAGTCTTCCTACAAGCAAGACTTCGTTTCAGGTAAAAACAGGGTCTTTTCATCTCAAATGAAGCTACATTGTTCACAACGCTCACATGTTTCTCCCTCTGAACTGAAAAGCATTGGATGTTAGAGGACCTGTGGTTTGTATCGGTTTCAGAAGCAGAGTTGAACTAGATATGGTCCGTGTGTGTAGGAAACACGGTTCTTATGTTCTGAGCACACTCACGTTTCCCGCCTTTAGAGACTCTAGAAAGCAAGAGCGTGCTTCTTGCTTTAAAGCAGAGTGTGTTTCATGGATGAGCACTGTGCTGTGTGTTTCACTTCAGAAACGGGGTGAAATGCCAGGCTCTGAGATTTCCTACAAGCAAGACTTCGTTTCAGGTAAAAACAGTGTATTTTCATCTCAAATGAAGCTACCTTGTTCACAACGATCACACGTTTCTCCCTCTGAACTGAAAAGCATTGGATGTTAGAGGACATGTGGTTTGTATCAGTTTCAGAAGCACAGTTGAACTAGATATGGTCCGCGTGTGTAGGAAACACGGTTCTTTTGTTCTGAGCACACTCACGTTTCCCGCCTTATTAGAGACTCTAGAAAGCAAGAGCGTGCTTCTTGCTCTAAAGCAGAGTGTGTTTCATGGATGAGAACTGTGCTGTGTGTTTCCCTTCAGAAACGGAGTTCAATGCTAGGCTCTGTGTTTTCCTACAAGCAAGACTTCGTTTCAAGTAAACGCACTCACTTTTCAGCTCAAACGAAACTACAACATTCACGAAGCTCTCACGTTTTACACTCTTAACTGAAAAGCATTGGATGTTAGAGGACTTGTGGTTTTTATCAGTTTCAGAAGCAGAGTTGAACTAGATATGGTCCGCGTGTGTAGGAAACACGGTTCTTATGTTCTGAGCACCTTCATGTTTCCCGCCTTATTAGAGACTCTAGAAAGCAAGAGCGTGCTTCTTGCTCTAAAGCAGAGTGTGTTTCATGGATGAGAAGTGTGCTGTGTGTTTCGCTTCAGAAACGGAGTTCACTGCCAGGCTCTGTGTCTTCCTACATGCAAGACTTCGTTTCAGGAAAACACACTCACTTCTCAGCTCAAATGAAGCTACATCGTTCACGAAGCTCACACGTTTCTCGCTCTTAACTGAAAAGCTTTGCATGTTAGAGGACCTGAGGTTTGTATCAATTTCAGAAGCAGAGTTGAACTAGATATGGTCCGTGTATGTAGGAAACACGGTTAATATGTTCTGAGCACACTCACGTTTCCCGCCTTTAGAGACTCTAGAATGCAAGAGCGTGCTTCTTGCTCTAAAGCAGAGTGTGTTTCATGGGTAAGAACTGTGCTGTGTATTTCCCTTCAGAAACGGAGTTCAATGCTAGGCTCTGTGTTTTCCTACAAGCAAGACTTCGTTTCAAGTAAACGCACTCACTTTTCAGATCAAATGAAGCTACGTCGTGCACGAAGCTCACACGTTTCTCGCTCTTAACTGAAAAACATTGGATGTTAGAGGACCTGTGGTTTGTATCAGTTTCAGAAGCAGAGTTGAACTAGATATGGTCCGTGTGTGTAGGAAACATGGTTCTTTTGTTCTGAGCTCACTCATGTTTCTTGCCTTATTAGAGACTCTAGAAAGCAAGAGCGTGATTCTTGATATAAAGCAGAGTGTGTTTCATGGATGAGAACTGTGCTGTGTGTTTCCCTTCAGAAACGGGGTGAAATGCCAGGCTCTGAGTCTTCCTATAAGCAAGACTTCGTTTCAGGTAAAAACAGGGTCTTTTCATCTCAAATGAAGCTACATTGTTCACAACGCTCACATGTTTCTCACTCTGAACTGAAAAGCATTGGATGTTAGAGGACCTGTGGTTTGTATCAGTTTCAGAAGCAGAGTTGATCTAGATATGGTCCATGTGTGTAGGAAACACGGTTCTTTAGTTCTGAGCACACTCACGTTTCCCGCCTTATTAGAGACTCTAGAAAGCAAGAGCGTGCTTCTTGCTCTAAAGCAGAGTGTGTTTCATGGTTGAGAACTTTGCTGTGTGTTTCCCTTCAGAAAAGGAGTTCAATGCCTGGCTCTGTGTCTTCCTACAAGCAACACTACGTTTCAGGTAAACGCACTCACTTTTCAGCTCAAACGAAGCTACAACATTCACGAAGCTCTCACGTTTTACACTCTTAACTGAAAAGCATTGGATGTTAGAGGACTTGTGGTTTTTATCTGTTTCAGAAGCAGAGTTGAACTAGATATGGTCCGTGTGTGTAGGAAACACGGTTCTTATGTTCTGAGCACCTTCATGTTTCCCGCCTTATTAGAGACTCTAGAAAGCAAGAGCGTCCTTCTTGCTCTAAAGCAGAGTGTGTTTCATGGATGAGAACTGTGCTGTGTGTTTCCTTTCAGAAACGGAGTTCAATTCCAGGCTCTGTGTCTTCCTACATGCAAGACTTCGTATCAGGAAAACACACTCACTTCTCAGCTCAAATGAAGCTACATCGTTCACGAAGCTCACACGTTTCTCGCTCTTAACTGAAAAGCTTTGCATGTTAGAGGACCTGAGGTTTGTATCAATTTCAGAAGTAGAGTTGAACTAGATATGGTCCGTGTGTGTAGGAAACACGGTTCTTTTGTTCTGAGCACACTCATGTTTCCCTCCTTATTAAAGACTCTAGAAAGCAAGAGCATGCTTCTTGCTCTAAAGCAGATTTTGTTTCATGCATGAGAACTGTGCTGTGTGTTTCCCTTCAGAAACGGAGTTCAATGCCAGGCTCTGTGTCTTCTTACAAGCAAAAGTTGTTTCAGGTAAATGCAGGAACTTTTCAGCTCAAAGAAGCTACAACGTTCACGTAGCTCACATGTTTTTCTCTCTGAACTGAAAAGCATTGGTTGTTAGAGGACCTGAGGTTTGTATCAGTTTCAGAAGTAGAGTTGAACTAGATATGGTCCGTGTGTGTAGGAAACACTGTTCTTTTGTCCTGAGCATTCTCACGTTTCCCGCCTTTAGAGACTCTAGAAAGCAAGAGCGTGCTTCCTGCTCTAAAGCAGAGTGTGTTTCATGGATGAGAAATGTGCTGTGTGTTTCCTTCAGAAACGGTGTGAAATGCCAGGCTCTGAGTATCCTACAAGCAAGAATTCGTTTCAGGCAAAAACAGTGTCTTTTCATCTCAAATGAAGCTACATTGTTCACAAAGCTCACACGTTTCTCCCTCTGAACTGAAAAGCATTGGATGTTAGAGGACCTGTGGTTTGTATCAGTTTCAGAAGCAGAGTTGAACTAGATATGGTCCGCGTGTGTAGGAAACACGGTTCATTTGTTTTGAGCACAGTCACGTTTCGCGCCTTATTAGAGACTCTAGAAAGCAAGAGCATGCTTCTTGCTCTAAAGCAGAGTGTGTTTCATGGATGAGAACTTTGCTGTGTGTTTCCCTTCAGAAACGGAGTTCGATGCCAGGCTCTGTGTCTTCCTACAAGCAACACTTCGTTTCAGGTAAACGCACTCACTTTTCAGCTCAACCGAAGCTACAACGTTCACGAAGCTCACACGTTTTACACTCTTAACTGAAAAGGATTGGATGTTAGAGGACTTGTGGTTTGTATCGGTTTTGGAAGCAGAGTTGAACTAGATATGGTCTGTGTGTGTAGGAAACACGGTTCTTTTGTTCTGAGCACACTCACGTTTCCCGCCTTTAGAGACCCTAGAAAGCAAGAGCATGCTTCCTGCTCTAAAGCAGAGTGTGTTTCATGGATGAGAACTGTGCTGTGTGTTTCCCTTCAGAAACGGGGTGAAATGCCAGGCTCTGAGTCTTCCTACAAGCAAGACTTCGTTTCAGGTAAAAACAGTGTCTTTTCATCTCAAATGAAGCTACATGGTTCAAACGCTCACCCGTTTCTCCCTCTGAACTGAAAAGCATTGGATGTTAGAGGACCTGTGGTTTGTATCAGTTTCAGAAGCAGAGTTGAACTAGATATGGTCCATGTGTGTAGGAAACACGGTTCTTTTGTTCTGAGCACACTCACGTTTCCCGCCTTATTAGAGACTCTAGAAAGCAGGAGCGTGCTTCTTGCTCTAAAGCAGAGTGTGTTTCATGGATGAGAACTTTGCTGTGTGTTTCCCTTCAGAAAAGGAGTTCAATGCCAGGCTCTGTGTCTTCCTAAAAGCAACACTTCGTTTCAGGTAAATGCACTCACTTTTCAGCTCACACGAAGCTACAACGTTCACGAAGCTCACACGTTTTACACTCTTAACTGAAAAGCATTGGATGTTAGAGGACTTGTGGTTTGTATCGGTTTCAGAAGCAGAGTTGAACTAGATATGGTCCATGTGTGTAGGAAACACGGTTCTTATGTTCTGAGCACACTCACCTTTCCCGCCTTTAGAGACTCTAGAAAGCAAGAGCGTGCTTCTTGCTCTAAAGCAGAGTGTGTTTCATGGATGAGAACTGTGCTGTGTGTTTCCCTTCAGAAACGGAGGTCAATGCCAGGCTCTGTGTCTTCCTACAAGCAAAAGCTGTTTCAGGTAAACGCAGGAACTTTTCAGCTCAAAGGAAGCTACATAGTTCACGTAGCACACATGTTTTTCTCTCTGAACTGAAAAGCATTGGATGTTAGAGTACCTGTGGTTTGTATCAGTTTCAGAAGCAGAGTTGAACTAGATATGGTCCGCGTGTGTAGGGAACACGGTTCATTTGTTTTGTGCACAGTCACGTTTCCCGCCTTATTAGAGACCCTAGAAAGCAAGAGCGTGCTTCTTGCTCTAAAGCAGAGTGTGTTTCATGGATGAGAACTTTGCTGTGTGCTTCCCTTCAGAAATGGAGTTCAATGCCAGGCTCTGTGTCTTCCTACAAGCAACACTTCTTTTCAGGAAAACGCACTCACTTTTCAGCTCAAACAAAGCTACAACGTTCTCGAAGCTCACACGTTTTACACTCTTAACTGAAAAGCATTGGATGTTAGAGGACTTGTGGTTTGTATCGGTTTTAGAAGCAGAGTTGAACTAGATATGGTCCGTGTGTGTAGGAAACACGGTTAATATGTTCTGAGCACACTCACGTTTCCCGCCTTTAGAGACTCTAGAAAGCAAGAGCGTGCTTCCTGCTCTAAAGCAGAGTGTGTTTCATGGATGAGAACTGTGCTATGTGTTTCACTTCTGAAACGGGGTGAAATGCCAGGCTCTGAGTCTTCCTACAAGCAAGACTTCGTTTCAGGTAAAAACAGTGTCTTTTCATCTCAAATGAAGCTACATTGTTCACAACGCTCACCCGTTTCTCCCTCTGAACTGAAAAGCATTGGATGTTAGAGGACCTGTGGTTTGTATCCGTTTCAGAAGCAGAGTTGAACTAGATATGGTCCATGTGTGTAGGAAAGACGGTTCTTTTGTTCTGAGCACACTCACGTTTCCCGCCTTATTAGAGACTCTAGAAAGCAAGAGCGTACTTCTTGCTCTAAAGCAGAGTGTGTTTCATGGATGAGAACTTTGCTGTGTGTTTCCCTTCAGAAAAGGAGTTCAATGCCAGGCTCTGTGTCTTACTAAAAGCAACACTTCGTTTCAGGTAAACGCACTCAATTTTCAGCTCACACGAAGCTACAACGTTCACGAAGCTCACATGTTTTACACTCTTAACTGAAAAGCATTGGATGTTAGAGGACTTGTGGTTTCTATCGGTTTCAGAAGCAGAGTTGAACTAGATATGGTCCATGTGTGTAAGAAACACGGTTCTTATGTTCTGAGCACACTCACGTTTCCCGCCTTTAGAGACTCTAGTAAGCAAGAGCGTGCTTCTTGCTCTAAAGCAGAGTGTGTTTCATGGATGAGAACTGTGCTGTGTGTTTCCCTTCAGAAACGGAGGTCAATGCCAGGCTCTGTGTCTTCCTACAAGCAAAAGTTGTTTCAGGTAAACACAGGAACTTTTCAGCTCAAAGGAAGCTACATCGTTCACGTAGCTCACATGTTTTTCTCTCTGAACTGAAAAGCATTGGATGTTAGAGGACCTGAGGTTTGTATCAGCTTCAGAAGTAGAGTTGAACTAGATATGGTCCGTGTGTGTAGAAAACACTGTTCTTTTGTTCTGAGCAAACTCATGGTTCCCGACTTATTAGAGACTCTATAAAGCAAGAGCATGCTTCTTGCTCTAAAGCAGAGTGTGTTTCATGGATGAGAACTGTGCTGTGTGTTTCCCTTCAGAAACGGGGTGAAATGCCAGGCTCTGAGTCTTCCTACAAGCAAGACTTCGTTTCAAGTAAACGCACTCACTTTTCAGATCAAATGAAGCTACATCGTGCACGAAGCTCACACGTTTCTCGCTCTTAACTGAAAAACATTGGATGTTAGAGGACCTGTGGTTTGTATCAGTTTCAGAAGCAGAGTTGAACTAGATATGGTCCGTATGTGTAGGAAACATGGTCTTTTGTTCTGAGTTCACTCAAGTTTCTTGCCTTATTAGAGACTCTAGAAAGCAAGAGCGTGATTCTTGATATAAAGCAGAGTGTGTTTCATGGATGAGAACTTTGCTGTGTGTTTCCCTTCAGAAACGGGGTGAAATGCCAGGCTCTGAGTCTTCCTACAAGCAAGACTTCGTTTCAGGTAAAAACAGGGTCTTTTCATCTCAAATGAAGCTACATTGTTCACAACGCTCACAAGTTTCTCCCGCTGAACTGAAAAGCATTGGATGTTAGAGACCTGTGGTTTGTATCAGTTTCAGAAGCAGAGTTGAACTAGATATGGTCCATGTGTGTAGGAAACACGGTTCATTTGTTCTGAGCACACTCACGTTTCCCGCCTTATTAGAGACTCTAGAAAGCAAGAGCGTGCTTCTTGCTCTAAAGCAGAGTGTGTTTCATGGATGAGAACTGTGCTGTGTGTTTCCCTTCAGAAACGGGGTGAAATGCCAGGCTCTGAGTCTTCCTACAAGCAATACTTCATTTCAGGTAAAAACAGTGTCTTTTCATCTCAAATGAAGCTACATTGTTCACAAGGATCACACGTTTCTCCCTCTGAACTGAAAAGCATTGGATGTTAGAGGACCTGTGGTTTGTATCAGTTTCAGAAGCAGAGTTGAACTAGATATGGTCCTTGTGTGTGTAGGAAACACGGTTCTTTTGTTCTGAGCACCTTCATGTTTCCCGCCTTATTAGAGACTCTAGAAAGCAAGAGCGTGCTTCTTGCTCTAAAGCAGAGTGTGTTTCATGGATGAGAACATTGCTGTGTGTTTCCCTTCAGAAAAGGAGTTCAATGCCAGGCTCTGTGTCTTCCTACAAGCAACACTTCGTTTCAGGTAAACGCACTCACTTTTCAGCTCACACGAAGCTACAACGTTCACGAAGCTCACACGTTTTACACTCTTAACTTAAAAGCATTGGATGTTAGAGGACTTGTGGTTTGTATCTGTTTCAGAAGCAGAGTTGAACTAGATATGGTCCGTGTGTGTAGGAAACACGGTTCTTATGTTCTGAGCACCTTCATGTTTCCCGCCTTATTAGAGACTCTAGAAAGCAAGAGCGTCCTTCTTGCTCTAAAGCAGAGTGTGTTTCATGGATGAGAAGTGTGCTGTGTGTTTCCCTTCATAAACGGAGTTCAATGCCAGGCTCTGTGTCTTCCTTCATGCAAGACTTCGTTTCAGGAAAACACACTCACTTCTCAGCTCAAATGAAGCTACATCGTTCACGAAGCTCACACGTTTCTCGCTCTTAACTGAAAAGCTTTGCATGTTAGAGGACCTGAGGTTTGTATCAATTTCAGAAGTAGAGTTGAACTACATATGGTCCGTGTGTGTAGGAAACACGGTTCTTTTGTTCTGAGCACACTCATGTTTCCCGCCTTATTAAAGACTCTAGAAAGCAAGAGCATGCTTCTTGCTCTAAAGCAGATTGTGTTTCATGCATGAGAACTGTGCTGTGTGTTTCCCTCAGAAAGGGAGGTCAATGCCAGGCTCTGTGTCTTCCTACAAGCAAAAGTTGTTTCAGGTAAACGCAGGAACTTTTCAGCTCAAAGAAGCTACATCGTTCACATAGCTCACATGTTTTTCTCTCTGACCCGAAAAGCATTGGATGTTAGAGGACCTGTGGTTTGTATCAGTTTCAGAAGCAGAGTTGAACTAGATATGGTCCTTGTGTGTAGGAAACACGGTTCTTTTGTTCTGAGCACACTCACGTTTCCCGCCTTATTAGAGACTCTAGAAAGCAAGAGCGTGCTTCTTGCTCTAAAGCAGAGTGTGTTTCATGGATGAGAACTTTGCTGTGTGTTTCCCTTCAGAAAAGGAGTTCAATGCCAGGGTCTGTGTCTTCCTACAAGCAACACTTCGTTTCAGGTAAACGCACTCACTTTTCAGCTCACACGAAGCTACAACGTTCACGAAGCTCACACGTTTTACACTCTTAACTGAAAAGCATTGGATGTAAGAGGACTTG
This sequence comes from Onychomys arenicola, assembly GCA_949786405.1. Lineage (NCBI taxonomy): Eukaryota > Metazoa > Chordata > Mammalia > Rodentia > Cricetidae > Onychomys > Onychomys arenicola. Next base: position 4,523,315 of record CATKUM010000015.1, on the reverse strand, counting down.
TGGTTTGTATTGGTTTCAGAAGCAGAGTTGAACTAGATATGGTCCATGTCTGTAGAAAACACGGTTCTTATGTTCTGAGCACACTCACGTTTCCTGCCTTTAGAGACACTAGAAAGCAAGAGCGTGCTTCTTGCTCTAAAGCAGAGTGTGTTTCATGGATGAGAACTGTGCTGTGTGTTTCCCTTCAGAAACGGAGGTCAATGCCAGGTTCTGTGTCTTCCTACAAGCAAAAGTTGTTTCAGGTAAACGCAGGAATTTTCAGCTCAAAGGAAGCTACATCGTTCACGTAGCTCACATGTTTTTCTCTCTGAACTGAAAAGCATTGGATGTTAGAGGACCTGAGGTTTGTATCAGCTTCAGAAGTAGAGTTGAACTAGATATGGTCCGTGTGTGTAGAAAACACTGTTCTTTTGTTCTGAGCAAACTCATGTTTCCCGACTTATTAGAGACTCTAGAAAGCAAGAGCGTGCTTCTTGCTCTAAAGCAGAGTGTGTTTCATGGATGAGAACTGTGCTGTATGTTTCCCTTCAGAAACGGGGTGAAATGCCAGGCTCTGAGTCTTCCTACAAGCAAGACTTCGTTTCAGGTAAAAACAGTGTCTTTTCATCTCAAATGAAGATACATTGTTCACAACGCTCACACGTTTCTTCCTCTGAAATGAAAAGCATTGGATGTTAGAGGACTTGTGGTTTGTATCAGTTTCAGAAGCAGGGTTGAACTAGATATGGTCCCCGTGTGTAGGAAACACGGTTCTTTTGTTCTGAGCACACTCACGTTTCCCGCCTTATTAGAGACTCTAGAAAGCAAGAGCATGCTTCTTGCTCTAAAGCAGAGTGTGTTTCATGGATAAGAACTGTGCTGTGTGTTTCCCTTCAGAAACGGGGTGAAATGCCAGGCTCTGAGTCTTCCTACAAGCAAGACTTCGTTTCAGGTAAAAATAGGGTCTTTTCATCTCAAATGAATCCACATTGTTCACAACGCTCACATGTTTCTCCCTCTGAACTGAAAAGCATTGGATGTTAGAGGACCTGTGGTTTGTATCAGTTTCAGAAGCAGAGTTGAACTAGATATGGTCCATGTGTGTAGGAAACACGGTTCATTTGTTCTGAGCACACTCACGTTTCCCGCCTTATTAGAGACTCTAGAAAGCAAGAGCGTTCTTCTTGCTCTAAAGCAGAGTGTGTTTCATGGATGAGAACTTTGCTGTGTGTTTCCCTTCAGAAAAGGAGTTCAATGCCGGGCTCTGTGTCTTCCTACAAGCAACACTTCGTTTCAGGTAAACGCACTCACTTTTCAGCTCACACAAAGCTACAACGTTCACGAAGCTCACACGTTTTACACTCTTAACTGAAAAGCATTGGATGTTAGGGGACTTGTGGTTTGTATCGGTTTCAGAAGCAGAGTTGAACTAGATATGGTCCATGTGTGTAGGAAACACGGTTCTTATGTTCTGAGCACACTCACGTTTCCCGACTTTAGAGACTCTAGAAAGCAAGAGCGTGATTCTTGCTCTAAAGCAGAGTGTGTTTCATGGATGAGAACTGTGCTGTGTGTTTCCCTTCAGAAACGGAGGTCAATGCCAGGCTCTGTGTCTTCCTACAAGCAAAAGTTGTTTCAGGTAAACGAAGGAACTTTTCAGCTCTAAGGAAGCTACATCGTTCACGTAGCTCACATGTTTTTCTCTCTGAACTGAAAATCATTGGATGTTAGAGGACCTGAGGTTTGTATCAGCTTCAGAAGTAGAGTTGAACTAGATATGGTCCGTGTGTGTAGAAAACACTGTTCTTTTGTTCTGAGCAAACTCATGTTTCCCGACTTATTAGAGACTCTAGAAAGCAAGAGCGTTCTTCTTGCTCTAAAGCAGAGTGTGTTTCATGGATGAGAACTGTGCTGTGTGTTTCCCTTCAGAAACGGGGTGAAATGCCAGGCTCTGAGTCTTCCTACAAGCAAGACTTCGTTTCAGGTAAAAACAGTGTCTTTTCATCTCAAATGAAGCTGCATTGTTCACAACGCTCACATGTTTCTCCCTCTGAACTGAAAAGCATTGGATGTTAGAGGACCTGTGGTTTGTATCAGTTTCAGAAGCAGAGTTGAACTAGATATTGTCCATGTGTGTAGGAAACACGGTTCTTCTGTTCTGAGCACACTCACGTTTCCTGCCTTATTAGAGAATCTAGAAAGCAAGAGCGTGCTTCTTGCTCTAAAGCAGAGTGTGTTTCATGGATGAGAACTGTGCTGTGTGTTTCCCTTCAGAAACGGAGTTCAATGCTAGGCTCTGTGTTTTCCTACAAGCAAGACTTCGTTTCAGGTAAACGCACTCACTTTTCAGATCAAATGAAGCTACATCGTGCACGAAGCTCACACGTTTCTCGCTCTTAACTGAAAAACATTGGATGTTAGAGGACCTGTGGTTTGTATCAGTTTCAGAAGCAGAGTTGAACTAGATATGGTCCGTGTGTGTAGGCAACATGGTTCTTTTGTTCTGAGCTCACTCATGTTTCTTCCCTTATTAGAGAATCTAGAAAGCAAGAGCGTGATTCTTGATATAAAGCAGAGTGTGTTTCATGGATGAGAACTTTGCTGTGTGTTTCCCTTCAGAAACGGAATTCAATGCTAGGCTCTGTGTCTTCCTACAAGCAAGACTTCATTTCAGGTAAACGCACTCACTTTTCAGCTCAAACGAAGCTATAATGTTCCCGAAGCTCACACGTTTTACACTCTTAACTGAAAAGCATTGGATGTTAGAGGACTTGTGGTTTGTATTGGTTTCAGAAGCAGAGTTGAGCTTGATATGGTCCGTGTTTGTAGGCAACACGGTTCTTTTGTTCTGAGCACAATCACGTTTCCCGCCTTATTAGAGACTGTAGAAAGCAAGAGCGTGCTTTTTGCTCTAGAGCAGAGTGTATTTCATGGAAGAGAACTGTGCGGTGTGGTTCCCTTCAGAAACGAGTTCAAGCCAGGCTCTGTATCTTCTTATAAGCAAGACTTCATTTCAGGTAAACGCACTCACTCTTGAGCTCAAACGAAGCTACATTGTTCACGAAGCTCACACGTTTCTCGCTCTTAAGTGAAAAGCATTGGATGTTAGAGGACTGAGGTTTGTTTCAGTTTCAGAAGAAGAGTTGAACTATTTATGGTCCATGGGTGTAGGAAACACGGTTCTTTTGTTCTGAGCACACTCACGTTTCCGCCTTATTAGAGACTCTAGAAAGCAAGAGCGTGCTACTTGCTCTAAAGCAGAGTGTGTTTCTTGGATGAGAACTGTGCTGTGTGTTTCAATTCATAAACGGAGTTCAATGCCAGGCTCTGTGTCTTCCTACAAGCAAAAGTTTTTTCAGGTAAACGCAGGAATTATTCAGCTCAAAGGAAGCTACATCGTTCACGTAGCTCACATGTTTTTCTCTCTGAACTGAAAAGCATTGGAAGTTAGAGGACCTGAGGTTTGTATCAGTTTCAGAAGTAGAGTTGAACTAGATATGGTCCGTGTGTGCAGGAAACACTGTTCTTTTGTTCTGAGCAAACTCATGTTTCCCGCCTTATTAGAGACACTAGAAAGCAAGAGCGTGCTTCTTGATATAAAGCAGAGTGTGTTTCATGGATGAGAAATGTGCAGTGTGTTTCCCTTCAGAAACGGGGTGAAATGCCAGGCTCTGAGTCTTCCTACAAGCAAGACTTCGTTTCAGGTAAAAACAGTGTCTTTTCATCTCAAATGAAGATACATTGTACACAAAGCTCACACGTTTCTCCCTCTGAACTGAAAAGCATTGGATGTTAGAGGACCTGTGGTTTGTATCAGTTTCAGAAGCAGAGTTGAACTAGATATGGTCCGCGTGTGTAGGAAGCACGGTTCATTTGTTCTGAGCACACTCACGTTTCCGCCTTATTAGAGACTCTAAAAAGCAAGAGCGTGCTTCTTGCTCTAAAGCAGAGTGTGTTTCATGGATGAGAACTGTGCTGTGTGTTTCCCTTCAGAAACAGAGTTCAATGCTAGGCTCTGTGTTTTCCTACAAGCAAGACTTCGTTTCAGGTAAACGCACTCACTTTTCAGATCAAATGAAGCTACATCGTGCACGAAGCTCACACGTTTCTCGCTCTTAACTGAAAAACATTGGATGTTAGAGGACCTGTGGTTTGTATCAGTTTCAGAAGCAGAGTTGAACTAGATATGGTCCGTGTGTGTAGTAAACATGGTTCTTTTGTTCTGAGCTCACTCATGTTTCTTGCATTATTAGAGACTCTAGAAAGCAAGAGCGTGATTCTTGATATAAAGCAGAGTGTGTTTCATGGATGAGAACTGTGGTCTGTGTTTCCCTTCAGAAACGGAGTTCAATGCTAGGCTCTCTGTCTTCCTACAAGCAAGATTTCATTTCAGGTAAAAGCACTCACTTTTCATATCAAAGGAAGCTACATTATTCACGAAGCTCACACGTTTCTCGCTCTTAACTGAAAAGCATTGGATGTTAGAGGACCTCTGGTTTGTATCAGTTTCAGAAGCAGAGTTGAACTAGATATGGTCCATGTGTGTAGGAAACACGGTTCTTTTGTTCTGAGCACACTCATGTTTCCCGCCTTATTAGAGACTCTAGAAAGCAAGAGCGTGCTTCTTGCTCTAAGCAGAGTGTGTTTCATGGATGAGAACATTGCTGTGTGTTTCCCTTCAGAAAAGGAGTTCAATGCCAGGCTCTGTGTCTTCCTACAAGCAACACTTCGTTTCAGGTAAACGCACTCATTTTTCAGCTCAAACGAAGCTATAATGTTCCCGAAGCTCACACGTTTTACACTCTTAACTGAAAAGCATTGGATGTTAGAGGACTTGTGGTTTGTATTGGTTTCAGAAGCAGAGTTGAGCTTGATATGGTCCGTATGTGTAGGCAACACGGTTCTTTTGTTCTGAGCACACTCACGTTTCCCGCCTTATTAGAGAGTGTAGAAAGCAAGAGCGTGCTTTTTGCTCTAAAGCAGAGTGTATTTCATGGAAGAGAACTGTGCGGTGCGGTTCCCATCAGAAACGAGTTCAAGCCAGGCTCTGTGTCTTCTTATAAGCAAGACTTCATTTCAGGTAAACGCACTCATTCTTGAGCTCAAACGAAGCTACATTGTTCACGAAGCTCACACGTTTCTCGCTCTTAAGGGAAAAGCATTGGATGTTAGAGGACCTGTGGTTTGTTTGAGTTTCAGAAGCAGACTTGAACTAGATATGGTCCGTGTGTGTAGGAAACACGGTTCTTTGTTCTGAGTACACTCACGTTTCCCGCCTTATTAGAGACTCTAGAAATCAAAAGCATGCTTCTTGCTCTAAAGCAGAGTGTGTTTCATGGATTAGAACTGTGCTGTGTGTTTCCCTTCAGAAACGGAGTTTAATGCCAGGCTCTGTGTCATTCTACAAGCAAGACTTCGTTTCAGGTAAACGCACTCACTTTTCAGCTCAAACGAGGCTACATCGTTCATGAAGCTCACACGTTTGACGCTCTTAACTGAAAAGCGTTGGATGTTAGAGGACCTGTGGTTTGTATCAGTTTCAGAAGCAGAGTAGAACTAGATATGGTCCGTGTGTGTAGGAAACACGATCCTTTTGTTCATAACACACTCACCTTTCCCCCCTTATTAGAGACTCTAGAAAGCAAGAGGGTGATTCTTGCTCTAAAGCAGAGTGTGTTTCATGGATGAGAACTGTGCTGTGTGTTTCCCTTCAGCAACGGAGTTCAATGCCAGAATCTGTGTCTTTCTACAAGCCAAAGTTGTTTCAGGTAAACGCAGGAACTTTTCAGCTCAAAGGAAGCTACATCGTTCACGTAGCTCACATGTTTCTCGCTCTGAACTGAAAAGCATTGGATGTTAGAGGACCTGAGGTTTGTATCAGTTTCAGCAGTAGAGTTAAACTAGATATGGTCCGTGTCTGTAGGAAACACTGTTCTTTTGTTATGAGCACACTCATGTTTCCCACCTTATTAGAGACTCTAGAAAGCAAGAGCGTGCTTCTTGCTCTAAAGCAGAGTGTGTTTCATGGATGAGAACTGTGCTGTGTGTTTCCCTTCAGAAACGGAGTTCAATGCCTGCCTCTATGTCTTCCTATAAGCAAGAATTCGTTTCAGGAAAAAGCACTCACTTCTCAGCTCAAAGGAAGCTACATAATTCACGAAGCTCACAAGTTTCTCGCTCTTAACTGAAAAGCATTGGATGTTAGAGGACCTGTGGTTTGTATCAGTTTCAGAAGCAGAGTTGAACTAGATATGGTCCGTGTGTGTAGGAAACACGGTTCTTTTGTTCTGAGCACACTCACGTTTCCCGCCTTTAGAGACTCTAGAAAGCAAGAGCTTGCTTCCTGCTCTAAAGCAGAGTGTGTTTCATGGATGAGAACTGTGCGGTGCGGTTCCCTTCAGAAACTGAGTTCAAAGCCAGGCTCTGTGTCTTACTACAAGCAAGACTTCGTTTCAGGAAAACACACTCACTTCTCAGCTCTAACGAAGCTACATCGTTCACAAAGCTCACACGTTTCTCGCTCTTAATTGAAAAGCATTGGATTTTAGAGGACCTGAGTTTTTTATCAATTTCAGAAGTAGAGTTGAACTAGATATGGTCCGTGTGTGTAGGAAACACTGTTCTTTTGTTCTGAGCACACTCATGTTTCCTGCCTTATTAGAGACTCTAGAAAGCAAGAGCGTGCTTCTTGCTCTAAATCAGAGTGTGTTTCATGGATAAAAACTGTGCTGTGTGTTTCCCTTCAGAAACGGGGTGATATGCCAGGCTCTGAGTCTTCCTACAAGCAAGACTTCGTTTCAGGTAAAAACAGTGTCTTTTCATCTTAAATGAAGCTACATTGTTCACAACACTCACACGTTTCTCCCTCTGAACTGAAAAGCATTGGATGTTAGAGGGCCTGTGGTTTGTATCAGTTTCAGAAGCAGAGTTGAACTAGATATGGTCCGTGTGTGTAGGAAACACGGTTCTTTTGTTCTGAGCACACTCACGTTTCCCGGCTTATTAGAGACTCTAGAAATCAAGAGTGTGCTTCTTACTCTAAAGCAGAGTGTGTTTCATGGATGAGAACTTTGGTGTGTTTTTCCCTTCAGAAAAGGAGTTCAATGCCAGGCTCTGTGTCTCCCTACAAGCAACACTTCTTTTCAGGTAAACGCACTCACTTTTCAGCTCAAACGAAGCTACATCGTACATGAAGCTCCCACGTTTCTCGCTCTTAACTGAAAAGCATTGGATGTTAGAGGACCTGAGGTTTGTATCAATTTCAGAAGCAGAGTTGAACTAGATATGGTCCGTGTGTGTAGGAAACACGGTTCTTTTGTTCTGAGCACACTCATGTTTCCCGCCTTTAGAGACTCTAGAAAGCAAGAGCTTGCTTCTTGCTCTAAAGCAGAGTGTGTTTCATGGATGAGAACTGTGCGGTGCGGTTTCCTTCAGAAACGGAGTTCAAAGCCAGGCTCTGTGTCTTCCTACAAGCAAGACTTCGTTTCAGGTAAACGCACTCACTTTTCAGCTCAAAGGAAGCTACATCGTTCACGAAGCTCACACGTTTGACGCTCTTAACTGAAAAGCGTTGGATGTTAGAGGACCTGTGGTTTGTATCAGTTTCAGAAGCAGAGTTGAACTAGATATGGTCCGTGTGTGTAGGAAACACGGTTCTTTTGTTCTGAGCACACTCACGTTTCCCGCCTTTAGAGACTCTAGAAAGCAAGAGCGTGCTTCTTGCTCTAAAGCAGAGTGTGTTTCATGGATGAGAACTGTGCTGTTTGTTTCCCTTCAGAAACGGGGTGAAATGCCAGGCTCTGAGTTTTCCTACAAGCAAGACTTCGTTTCAGGTAAAAAGAGAGTCTTTTCATCTCAAACGAAGCTACATCCTACATGAAGCTCCCACGTTTCTCGTTCTTAACTGAAATCCATTGGATGTTAGAGGACCTGTGGTTTGTATCAGTTTCAGAAGCAGAGTTGAACTAGATATGGTCCATGTGTGTAGAAAACACGGTTGTTTTGTTCTGAGTACACTCACGTTTCCCGCCTTATTAGAGACTCTAGAAATCAAAAGCATGCTTCTTGCTCTAAAGCAGAGTGTGTTTCATGGATTAGAACTGTGCTGTGTGTTTCCCTTCAGAAACGGAGTTAAATGCCAGGCTCTGTGTCATTCTACAAGCAAGACTTCGTTTCAGGTAAACGCACTCACTTTTCAGCTCAAAGGAGGCTACATCGTTCATGAAGCTCACACGTTTGACGCTCTTAACTGAAAAGCGTTGGATGTTAGAGGACCTGTGGTTTGTATCAGTTTCAGAAACAGAGTAGAACTAGATATGGTCCGTGTGTTTAGGAAACACGATCCTTTTGTTCATAACACACTCACCTTTCCCCCCTTATTAGAGACTCTAGAAAGCAAGAGGGTGATTCTTGCTCTAAAGCAGAGTGTGTTTCATGGATGAGAACTGTGCTGTGTGTTTCCCTTCAGCAACGGAGTTCAATGCCAGAATCTGTGTCTTTCTACAAGCCAAAGTTGTTTCAGGTAAACGCAGGAACTTTTCAGCTCAAAGGAAGCTACATCGTTCACGTAGCTCACATGTTTCTCGCTCTGAACTGAAAAGCATTGGATGTTAGAGGACCTGAGGTTTGTATCAGTTTCAGCAGTAGAGTTGAATTAGATATGGTCCGTGTCTGTAGGAAACACTGTTCTTTTGTTATGAGCACACTCATGTTTCCCGCCTTATTAGAGACTCTAGAAAGCAAGAGCGTGCTTCTTGCTCTAAAGCAGAGTGTGTTTCATGGATGAGAACTGTGCTGTGTGTTTCCCTTCAGAAACGGAGTTCAATGCCTGCCTCTATGTCTTCCTATAAGCAAGAATTCGTTTCAGGAAAAAGCACTCACTTCTCAGCTCAAAGGAAGCTACATAATTCACGAAGCTCACAAGTTTCTCGCTCTTAACTGAAAAGCATTGGATGTTAGAGGACCTGTGGTTTGTATCAGTTTCAGAAGCAGAGTTGAACTAGATATGGTCCGTGTGTGTAGGAAACACGGTTCTTTTGTTCTGAGCACACTCACGTTTCCCGCCTTTAGAGACTCTAGAAAGCAAGAGCTTGCTTCCTGCTCTAAAGCAGAGTGTGTTTCATGGATGAGAACTGTGCGGTGCGGTTCCCTTCAGAAACTGAGTTCAAAGCCAGGCTCTGTGTCTTACTACAAGCAAGACTTCGTTTCAGGAAAACACACTCACTTCTCAGCTCTAACGAAGCTACATCGTTCACAAAGCTCACACGTTTCTCGCTCTTAATTGAAAAGCATTGGATTTTAGAGGACCTGAGTTTTTTATCAATTTCAGAAGTAGAGTTGAACAAGATATGGTCCGTGTGTGTAGGAAACACTGTTCTTTTGTTCTGAGCACACTCATGTTTCCTGCCTTATTAGAGACTCTAGAAAGCAAGAGCGTGCTTCTTGCTCTAAATCAGAGTGTGTTTCATGGATAAAAACTGTGCTGTGTGTTTCCCTTCAGAAAAGGGGTGAAATGCCAGGCTCTGAGTCTTCCTACAAGCAAGACTTCGTTTCAGGTAAAAACAGTGTCTTTTCATCTCAAATGAAGCTACATTGTTCACAACACTCACACGTTTCTCCCTCTGAACTGAAAAGCATTGGATGTTAGAGGGCCTGTGGTTTGTATCAGTTTCAGAAGCAGAGTTGAACTAGATATGGTCCGTGTGTGTAGGAAACACGGTTCTTTTGTTCTGAGCACACTCACGTTTCCCGGCTTATTAGAGACTCTAGAAATCAAGAGTGTGCTTCTTACTCTAAAGCAGAGTGTGTTTCATGGATGAGAACTTTGGTGTGTTTTTCCCTTCAGAAAAGGAGTTCAATGCCAGGCTCTGTGTCTCCCTACAAGCAACACTTCTTTTCAGGTAAACGCACTCACTTTTCAGCTCAAACGAAGCTACATCGTACATGAAGCTCCCACGTTTCTCGCTCTTAACTGAAAAGCATTGGATGTTAGAGGACCTGAGGTTTGTATCAATTTCAGAAGCAGAGTTGAACTAGATATGGTCCGTGTGTGTAGGAAACACGGTTCTTTTGTTCTGAGCCCACTCACTTTTCCCGCCTTTAGAGACTCTAGAAAGCAAGAGCTTGCTTCTTGCTCTAAAGCAGAGTGTGTTTCATGGATGAGAACTGTGCGGTGCGGTTCCCTTCAGAAACGGAGTTCAAAGCCAGGCTCTGTGTCTTCCTACAAGCAAGACTTCGTTTCAGGTAAACGCACTCACTTTTCAGCTCAAAGGAAGCTACATCGTTCACGAAGCTCACACGTTTGACGCTCTTAACTGAAAAGCGTTGGATGTTAGAGGACCTGTGGTTTGTATCAGTTTCAGAAGCAGAGTTGAACTAGATATGTTCTGTGTGTAGGAAACACGGTTCTTTTGTTCTGAGCACACTCACGTTTCCCGCCTTTAGAGACTCTAGAAAGCAAGAGCGTGCTTCTTGCTCTAAAGAAGAGTGTGTTTCATGGATGAGAACTGTGCTGTTTGTTTCCCTTCAGAAACGGGGTGAAATGCCAGGCTCTGAGTTTTCCTACAAGCAAGACTTCGTTTCAGGTAAAAACAGTGTCTTTTCATCTCAAACAAAGCTACATCGTACATGAAGCTCCCACATTTCTCGTTCTGAACTGAAATGCATTGGATGTTAGAGGACCTGTGGTTTGTATCAGTTTCAGAAGCAGAGTTGAACTAGATATGGTCCATGTGTGTAGGAAACACGGTTCTTTTGTTCTGAGCACACTCACGTTTCCAGCCTTATTAGAGACTCTAGAAAGCAAGAGCGTGCTTCTTGCTCTAAAGCAGAGTGTGTTTCATGGATGAGAACTTTGCTGTGTTTTTCCCTTCAGAAAAGGAGTTCAATGCCAGGCTCTGTGTCTTCCTACAAGCAACACTTCGTTTCAGGTAAACGCACTCACTTTTCAGCTCAAACGAAGCTACAACGTTCAGGAAGCTCACACGTTTTACACTCTTAACTGAAAAGCAGTAGATGTTAGAGGACTTGTGGTTTGTATCGGTTTCAGAAGCAGAGTTGAACTAGATATGGTCCGTGTGTGTAGGCAACACGGTTCTTTTCTTCTGAGCACACTCACATTTCCCCCCTTATTAGAGACTCTAGAAAGCAAGAGCTTGCTTCCTGCTCTAAAGCAGAGTGTGTTTCATGGATGAGAACTGTGCGGTGCGGTTCCCTTCAGAAACTGAGTTCAAAGCCAGGCTCTGTGTCTTACTACAAGCAAGACTTCGTTTCAGGAAAACACACTCACTTCTCAGCTCTAACGAAGCTACATCGTTCACAAAGCTCACACGTTTCTCGCTCTTAATTGAAAAGCATTGGATTTTAGAGGACCTGAGTTTTTTATCAATTTCAGAAGTAGAGTTGAACTAGATATGGTCCGTGTGTAGGAAACACTGTTCTTTTGTTCTGAGCACACTCATGTTTCCTGCCTTATTAGAGACTCTAGAAAGCAAGAGCGTGCTTCTTGCTCTAAATCAGAGTGTGTTTCATGGATAAAAACTGTGCTGTGTGTTTCCCTTCAGAAACGGGGTGAAATGCCAGGATCTGAGTCTTCCTACAAGCAAGACTTCGTTTCAGATAAAAACAGTGTCTTTTCATCTTAAATGAAGCTACATTGTTCACAACACTCACACGTTTCTCCCTCTGAACTGAAAAGCATTGGATATTAGAGGGCCTGTGGTTTGTATCAGTTTCAGAAGCAGAGTTGAATTAGATATAGTCCGTGTGTGTAGGAAACACGGTTCTTTTGTTCTGAGCACACTCACGTTTCCCGGCTTATTAGAGACTCTAGAAATCAAGAGTGTGCTTCTTACTCTAAAGCAGAGTGTGTTTCATGGATGAGAACTTTGGTGTGTTTTTCCCTTCAGAAAAGGAATTCAATGCCAGGCTCTGTGTCTCCCTACAAGCAACACTTCTTTTCAGGTAAACGCACTCACTTTTCAGCTCAAACGAAGCTACATCGTACATGAAGCTCCCACGTTTCTCGCTCTTAACTGAAAAGCATTGGATGTTAGAGGACCTGAGGTTTGTATCAATTTCAGAAGCAGAGTTGAACTAGATATGGTCCGTGTGTGTAGGAAACACGGTTCTTTTGTTCTGAGCACACTCACGTTTCCCGCCTTTAGAGACTCTAGAAAGCAAGAGCTTGCTTCTTGCTCTAAAGCAGAGTGTGTTTCATGGATGAGAACTGTGCGGTGCGGTTTCCTTCAGAAACAGAGTTCAAAGCCAGGCTCTGTGTCTTCCTACAAGCAAGACTTCGTTTCAGGTAAACGCACTCACTTTTCAGCTCAAAGGAAGCTACATCGTTCACGAAGCTCACACGTTTGACGCTCTTAACTGAAAAGCGTTGGATGTTAGAGGACCTGTGGTTTGTATCAGTTTCAGAAGCAGAGTTGAACTAGATATGGTCCGTGTGTGTAGGAAACACGGTTCTTTTGTTCTGAGCACACTCACGTTTCCCGCCTTTAGAGACTCTAGAAAGCAAGAGCGTGCTTCTTGCTCTAAAGCAGAGTGTGTTTCATGGATGAGAACTGTGCTGTTTGTTTCCCTTCAGAAACGGGGTGAAATGCCAGGCTCTGAGTTTTCCTACAAGCAAGACTTCGTTTCAGGTAAAAACAGTGTCTTTTCATCTCAAACGAAGCTACATCCTACATGAAGCTCCCACGTTTCTCGTTCTTAACTGAAATCCATTGGATGTTAGAGGACCTGTGGTTTGTATCAGTTTCAGAAGCAGAGTTGAACTAGATATGGTCCATGTGTGTAGAAAACACGGTTGTTTTGTTCTGAGTACACTCACGTTTCCCGCCTTATTAGAGACTCTAGAAATCAAAAGCATGCTTCTTGCTCTAAAGCAGAGTGTGTTTCATGGATTAGAACTGTGCTGTGTGTTTCCCTTCAGAAACGGAGTTAAATGCCAGGCTCTGTGTCATTCTACAAGCAAGACTTCGTTTCAGGTAAACGCACTCACTTTTCAGCTCAAAGGAGGCTACATCGTTCATGAAGCTCACACGTTTGACGCTCTTAACTGAAAAGCGTTGGATGTTAGAGGACCTGTGGTTTGTATCAGTTTCAGAAACAGAGTAGAACTAGATATGGTCCGTGTGTGTAGGAAACACGATCCTTTTGTTCATAACACACTCACCTTTCCCCCCTTATTAGAGACTCTAGAAAGCAAGAGGGTGATTCTTGCTCTAAAGCAGAGTGTGTTTCATGGATGAGAACTGTGCTGTGTGTTTCCCTTCAGCAACGGAGTTCAATGCCAGAATCTGTGTCTTTCTACAAGCCAAAGTTGTTTCAGGTAAACGCAGGAACTTTTCAGCTCAAAGGAAGCTACATCGTTCACGTAGCTCACATGTTTCTCGCTCTGAACTGAAAAGCATTGGATGTTAGAGGACCTGAGGTTTGTATCAGTTTCAGCAGTAGAGTTGAATTAGATATGGTCCGTGTCTGTAGGAAACACTGTTCTTTTGTTATGAGCACACTCATGTTTCCCGCCTTATTAGAGACTCTAGAAAGCAAGAGCGTGCTTCTTGCTCTAAAGCAGAGTGTATTTCATGGATGAGAACTGTGCTGTGTGTTTCCCTTCAGAAACGGAGTTCAATGCCTGCCTCTATGTCTTCCTATAAGCAAGAATTCGTTTCAGGAAAAAGCACTCACTTCTCAGCTCAAAGGAAGCTACATAATTCACGAAGCTCACAAGTTTCTCGCTCTTAACTGAAAAGCATTGGATGTTAGAGGACCTGTGGTTTGTATCAGTTTCAGAAGCAGAGTTGAACTAGATATGGTCCGTGTGTGTAGGAAACACGGTTCTTTTGTTCTGAGCACACTCACGTTTCCCGCCTTTAGAGACTCTAGAAAGCAAGAGCTTGCTTCCTGCTCTAAAGCAGAGTGTGTTTCATGGATGAGAACTGTGCGGTGCGGTTCCCTTCAGAAACTGAGTTCAAAGCCAGGCTCTGTGTCTTACTACAAGCAAGACTTCGTTTCAGGAAAACACACTCACTTCTCAGCTCTAACGAAGCTACATCGTTCACAAAGCTCACACGTTTCTCGCTCTTAATTGAAAAGCATTGGATTTTAGAGGACCTGAGTTTTTTATCAATTTCAGAAGTAGAGTTGAACAAGATATGGTCCGTGTGTGTAGGAAACACTGTTCTTTTGTTCTGAGCACACTCATGTTTCCTGCCTTATTAGAGACTCTAGAAAGCAAGAGCGTGCTTCTTGCTCTAAATCAGAGTGTGTTTCATGGATAAAAACTGTGCTGTGTGTTTCCCTTCAGAAAAGGGGTGAAATGCCAGGCTCTGAGTCTTCCGACAAGCAAGACTTCGTTTCAGGTAAAAACAGTGTCTTTTCATCTCAAATGAAGCTACATTGTTCACAACACTCACACGTTTCTCCCTCTGAACTGAAAAGCATTGGATGTTAGAGGGCCTGTGGTTTGTATCAGTTTCAGAAGCAGAGTTGAACTAGATATGGTCCGTGTGTGTAGGAAACACGGTTCTTTTGTTCTGAGCACACTTACGTTTCCCGGCTTATTAGAGACTCTAGAAATCAAGAGTGTGCTTCTTACTCTAAAGCAGAGTGTGTTTCATGGAAGAGAACTTTGGTGTGTTTTTCCCTTCAGAAAAGGAGTTCAATGCCAGGCTCTGTGTCTCCCTACAAGCAACACTTCTTTTCAGGTAAACGCACTCACTTTTCAGCTCAAACGAAGCTACATCGTACATGAAGCTCCCACGTTTCTCGCTCTTAACTGAAAAGCATTGGATGTTAGAGGACCTGAGGTTTGTATCAATTTCAGAAGCAGAGTTGAACTAGATATGGTCCGTGTGTGTAGGAAACACGGTTCTTTTGTTCTGAGCACACTCACGTTTCCCGCCTTTAGAGACTCTAGAAAGCAAGAGCTTGCTTCTTGCTCTAAAGCAGAGTGTGTTTCATGGATGAGAACTGTGCGGTGCGGTTCCCTTCAGAAACGGAGTTCAAAGCCAGGCTCTGTGTCTTCCTACAAGCAAGACTTCGTTTCAGGTAAACGCACTCACTTTTCAGCTCAAAGGAAGCTACATCGTTCACGAAGCTCACACGTTTGACGCTCTTAACTGAAAAGCGTTGGATGTTAGAGGACCTGTGGTTTGTATCAGTTTCAGAAGCAGAGTTGAACTAGATATGGTCCGTGTGTAGGAAACACGGTTCTTTTGTTCTGAGCACACTCACGTTTCCCGCCTTTAGAGACTCTAGAAAGCAAGAGCGTGCTTCTTGCTCTAAAGAAGAGTGTGTTTCATGGATGAGAACTGTGCTGTTTGTTTCCCTTCCGAAACGGGGTGAAATGCCAGGCTCTGAGTTTTCCTACAAGCAAGACTTCGTTTCAGGTAAAAACAGTGTCTTTTCATCTCAAACAAAGCTACATCGTACATGAAGCTCCCACGTTTCTCGTTCTGAACTGAAATGCATTGGATGTTAGAGGACCTGTGGTTTGTATCAGTTTCAGAAGCAGAGTTGAACTAGATATGGTCCATGTGTGTAGGAAACACGGTTCTTTTGTTCTGAGCACACTCACGTTTCCAGCCTTATTAGAGACTCTAGAAAGCAAGAGCGTGCTTCTTGCTCTAAAGCAGAGTGTGTTTCATGGATGAGAACTTTGCTGTGTTTTTCCCTTCAGAAAAGGAGTTCAATGCCAGGCTCTGTGTCTTCCTACAAGCAACACTTCGTTTCAGGTAAACGCACTCACTTTTCAGCTCAAACGAAGCTACAACGTTCACGAAGCTCACACGTTTTACACTCTTAACTGAAAAGCAGTAGATGTTAGAGGACTTGTGGTTTGTATCGGTTTCAGAAGCAGAGTTGAACTAGATATGGTCCGTGTGTGTAGGCAACACGGTTCTTTTCTTCTGAGCACACTCACATTTCCCCCCTTATTAGAGACTCTAGAAAGCAAGAGCGTGCTTCTTGCTCTAAAGCAGAGTGTGTTTCATGGATGAGAACTGTGCTGTGTGTTTCCCTTCAGAAACGGAGTTCAATGCCTGGCTCTATGTCTTCCTATAAGCAAGAATTCGTTTCAGGAAAAAGCACTCACTTCTCAGCTCAAACGAAGCTACATCATTCACGAATCTCACACGTTTGACGCTTTTAATTGAAAAGCGTTGGATGTTAGAGGACCTGTGGTTTGTATCAGTTTCAGAAGCAGAGTTGAACTAGATATGGTCCGTGTGTGTAGGAAACACGGTTCTTTTGTTCTGAGCACACTCACGTTTCCTGCTTTATTAGAGACTCTAGAAAGCAAGAGCGTGCTTCTTGCTCTAAAGCAGAGTGTGTTTCAAGGATGAGAACTGTGCTGTGTGTTTCCCATCTTAAACGGAGTTAAATGCCAGGCTCTGTGTGTTCCTACAAGCAAGACTTCGTTTCACGTAAACGCACTCACTTTTCAGCTCAAAGGAAGCTACATCGTTCACGAAGCTCACACGTTTGACGCTCTTAACTGAAACGCGTTGGATTTTAGAGGACCTGTGTTTTGTATCAGTTTCGGAAGCAGAGTTGAACTAGATATGGTCCGTGTGTGTAGGAAACACGGTTCTTTTGTTCTGAGCACACTCACGTTTCCTGCCTTTAGAGACTCTAGAAAGCAAGAGCGTGCTTCTTGCTCTAAAGCAGAGTGTGTTTCATGGATGAGAACTGTGCTGTGTGTTTCCCTTCAGAAACGGAGGTCAATGCCAGGCTCTGTGTCTTCCTACAAGCAAGACTTCGTTTCAGGAAAACGCACTCACTTCTCAGCTTAAAGGAAGCTACAACATTCACGAAGCTCACACGTTTGACGCTCTTAACTGAAAAGCGTTGCATGTTAGAGGACCTGTGGTTTGTATCAGTTTCGGAAGCAGAGTTGAACTAGATATGGTCCGTGTGTGTAGGAAACCCGGTTCTTTTGTTCCGAGCACACTCACTTTTCCCCCCTTATTAGAGACTCTAGAAAGCAAGAGCGTGATTCTTGCTCTAAAGCAGAGTGTGTTTCATGGATGAGAACTGTGCTGTGTGTTTCCCTTCAGAAACGGAGTTCAATGCCAGACTCTGTGTCTTTCTACAAGCCAAAGTTGTTTCAGGTAAACGCAGGAACTTTTCAGCTCAAAGGAAGCTACATCGTTCACGTGGCTCACATGTTTCTCGCTCTGAAATGAAAAGCATTGGATGTTAGAGAACCTGAGGTTTGTATCAGTTTCAGCAGTAGAGTTGAACTAGATATGGTCCATGTGTGTAGGAAACACTGTTCTTTTGTTCTGAGCACACTCATGTTTCCCGCCTTATTAGAGACACTAGAAAGAAAGAGCGTGCTTCTTGCTCTAAAGCAGAGTGTGTTTCATGGATGAGAACTGTGCTGTGTTTTTCCCTTCAGAAACGGAGTTCAATGCCTGGCTCTATGTCTTCCTATAAGCAAGAATTCGTTTCAGGAAAAAGCACTCACTTCTCAGCTCAAACGAAGCAACATCATTCACGAAGCTCACAAGTTTCTCGCTCTTAACTGAAAAGAATTGGATGTTAGAGGACCTGTGGTTTGTATCAGTTTCAGAAGCAGAGTTGAACTAGATATGGTCCGTGTGTGTAGGAAACACGGTTCTTTTGTTCTGAGCACACTCACGTTTCCTGCTTTATTAGAGACTCTAGAAAGCAAGAGCGTGCTTCTTGCTCTAAAGCAGAGTGTGTTTCAAGGATGAGAACTGTGCTGTGTGTTTCCCATCAGAAACGGAGTTAAATGCCAGGCTCTGTGTGTTCCTACAAGCAAGACTTCGTTTCAGGTAAACACACTCACTTTTCAGCTCAAAGGAAGCTACATCGTTCACGAAGCTCACACGTTTGACGCTCTTAACTGAAAAGCGTTGGATGGTAGAGGACCTGTGTTTTGTATCAGTTTCGGAAGCAGAGTTGAACTAGATATGGTCCGTGTGTGTAGGAAACACGGTTCTTTTGTTCTGAGCACACTCACGTTTCCCGCCTTTAGAGACTCTAGAAAGCAAGAGCGTGCTTCTTGCTCTAAAGCAGAGTGTGTTTCATGGATGAGAACTGTGCTGTGTGTTTCCCTTCAGAAACGGAGGTCAATGCCAGGCTCTGTGTCTTCCTACAAGCAAGACTTCGTTTCAGGAAAACGCACTCACTTCTCAGCTTAAAGGAAGCTACAACATTCACGAAGCTCACACGTTTGACGCTCTTAACTGAAAAGCGTTGCATGTTAGAGGACCTGTGGTTTGTATCAGTTTCGGAAGCAGAGTTGAACTAGATATGGTCCGTGTGTGTAGGAAACCCGGTTCTTTTGTTCCGAGCACACTCACTTTTCCCCCCTTATTAGAGACTCTAGAAAGCAAGAGCGTGATTCTTGCTCTAAAGCAGAGTGTGTTTCATGGATGAGAACTGTGCTGTGTGTTTCCCTTCAGAAACGGAGTTCAATGCCAGACTCTGTGTCTTTCTACAAGCCAAAGTTGTTTCAGGTAAACGCAGGAACTTTTCAGCTCAAAGGAAGCTACATCGTTCACATAGCTCACATGTTTCTCGCTCTGAACTGAAAAGCATTGGATGTTAGAGGACCTGAGGTTTGTATCAGTTTCAGCAGTAGAGTTGAACTAGATATGGTCCATGTGTGTAGGAAACACTGTTCTTTTGTTCTGAGCACACTCATGTTTCCCGCCTTATTAGAGACACTAGAAAGAAAGAGCGTGCTTCTTGCTCTAAAGCAGAGTGTGTTTCATGGATGAGAACTGTGCTGTGTGTTTCCCTTCAGAAACGGAGTTCAATGCCTGGCTCTATGTCTTCCTATAAGCAAGAATTCGTTTCAGGAAAAAGCACTCACTTCTCAGCTCAAACGAAGCTACATCATTCACGAAGCTCACAAGTTTCTCGCTCTTAACTGAAAAGAATTGGATGTTAGAGGACCTGTGGTTTGTATCAGTTTCAGAAGCAGAGTTGAACTAGATATGGTCCGTGTGTGTAGGAAACACGGTTCTTTTGTTCTGAGCACACTCACGTTTCCTGCTTTATTAGAGACTCTAGAAAGCAAGAGCGTGCTTCTTGCTCTAAAGCAGAGTGTGTTTCAAGGATGAGAACTGTGCTGTGTGTTTCCCTTCAGAAACGGAGTTAAATGCCAGGCTCTGTGTGTTCCTACAAGCAAGACTTCGTTTCAGGTAAACACACTCACTTTTCAGCTCAAAGGAAGCTACATCGTTCACGAAGCTCACACGTCTGACGCTCTTAACTGAAAAGCGTTGGATGTTAGAGGACCTGTGGTTTGTATCAGTTTCGGAAGCAGAGTTGAACTAGATATGGACCGTGTGTGTAGGAAACCCGGTTCTTTTGTTCAGAGCACACTCAATTTTCCCCCCTAATTAGAGACTCTAGAAAGCAAGAGCGTGATTCTTGCTCTAAAGCAGAGTGTGTTTCATGGATGAGAACTGTGCTGTGTGTTTCCCTTCAGAAACGGAGTTCAATGCCAGACTCTGTGTCTTTCTACAAGCCAAAGTTGTTTCAGGTAAAAGCAGGAACTTTTCAGCTCAAAGGAAGCTACATCGTTCACAAAGCTCACACGTTTGACGCTCTTAATTGAAAAGCGTTGGATGTTAGAGGACCTGTGGTTTGTTTCAGTTTCAGAAGCAGAGTTGAACTAGATATGGTCCGTGTGTGTAGGAAACACGGTTCTTTTGTTCTGAGCACACTCATGTTTCCTGCCTTATTAGAGACTCTATAAAGCAAGAGCGTGCTTCTTGCTATAAGCAGAGTGTGTTTCATGGATGAGAACTGTGCTGTGTGTTTCCCTTCAGAAACGGAGTTCAATGCCTGGCTCTATGTATTCCTATAAGCAAGAATTCGTTTCAGGAAAAAGCACTCACTTCTCAGCTCAAACGAAGCTACATCATTCACGAAGCTCACAAGTTTCTCGCTCTTAACTAAAAAGAAGTGGATGTTAGAGGACCTGTGGTTTGTATCAGTTTCAGAAGCAGAGTTGAACTAGATATGGTCCGTGTGTGTAGGAAACACGGTTCTTTTGTTCTGAGCACACTCACGTTTCCTGCTTTATTAGAGACTCTAGAAAGCAAGAGCGTGCTTCTTGCTCTAAAGCAGAGTGTGTTTCATGGATGAGAACTGTGCTGTGTGTTTCCCATCAGAAACGGAGTTAAATGCCAGGCTCTGTGTGTTCCTACAAGCAAGACTTCGTTTCAGGTAAACACACTCACTTTTCAGCTCAAAGGAAGCTACATCGTTCACGAAGCTCACACGTTTGACGCTCTTAACTGAAAAGCGTTGGATGTTAGAGGACCTGTGTTTTGTATCAGTTTCGGAAGCAGAGTTAAACTAGATATGGTCCGTGTGTGTAGGAAACACGGTTCTTTTGTTCTGAGCACACTCACGTTTCCCGCCTTTAGAGACTCTAGAAAGCAAGAGCGTGCTTCTTGCTCTAAAGCAGAGTGTGTTTCATGGATGAGAACTGTGCTGTGTGATTCCCTTCAGAAACGGAGGTCAATGCCAGGCTCTGTGTCTTCCTACAAGCAAGACTTCGTTTCAGGAAAACGCACTCACTTCTCAGCTTAAAGGAAGCTACAACATTCACGAAGCTCACACGTTTGATGCTCTTAACTGAAATGCGTTGCATGTTAGAGGACCTGTGGTTTGTATCAGTTTCGGAAGCAGAGTTGAACTAGATATGGTCCGTGTGTGTAGGAAACCCGGTTCTTTTGTTCCGAGCACACTCACTTTATCCCCCTTATTAGAGACTCTAGAAAGCAAGAGCGTGATTCTTGCTCTAAAGCAGAGTGTGTTTCATGGATGAGAACTGTGCTGTGTTTTTCCCTTCAGAAACGGAGTTCAATGCCAGACTCTGTGTCTTTCTACAAGCCAAAGTTGTTTCAGGTAAACGCAGGAACTTTTCAGCTCAAAGGAAGCTACATCGTTCACATAGCTCACATGTTTCTCGCTCTGAACTGAAAAGCATTGGATGTTAGAGGACCTGAGGTTTGTATCAGTTTCAGCAGTAGAGTTGAACTAGATATGGTCCATGTGTGTAGGAAACACTGTTCTTTTGTTCTGAGCACACTCATGTTTCCCGCCTTATTAGAGACACTAGAAAGCAAGATCGTGCTTCTTGCTCTAAAGCAGAGTGTGTTTCATGGATGAGAACTGTGCTGTGTGTTTCCCTTCAGAAACGGAGTTCAATGCCTGGCTCTATGTCTTCCTATAAGCAAGAATTCGTTTCAGGAAAAAGCACTCACTTCTCAGCTCAAACGAAGCTACATCATTCACGAAGCTCACAAGTTTCTCGCTCTTAACTGAAAAGAATTGGATGTTAGAGGACCTGTGGTTTGTATCAGTTTCAGAAGCAGAGTTGAACTAGATATGGTCCGTGTGTGTAGGAAACACGGTTCTTTTGTTCTGAGCACACTCACGTTTCCTGCTTTATTAGAGACTCTAGAAAGCAAGAGCGTGCTTCTTGCTCTAAAGCAGAGTGTGTTTCAAGGATGAGAACTGTGCTGTGTGTTTCCCTTCAGAAACGGAGTTAAATGCCAGGCTCTGTGTGTTCCTACAAGCAAGACTTCGTTTCAGGTAAACACACTCACTTTTCAGCTCAAAGGAAGCTACATCGTTCACGAAGCTCACACGTCTGACGCTCTTAACTGAAAAGCGTTGGATGTTAGAGGACCTGTGGTTTGTATCAGTTTCGGAAGCAGAGTTGAACTAGATATGGTCCGTGTGTGTAGGAAACCCGGTTCTTTTGTTCAGAGCACACTCACTTTTCCCCCCTTATTAGAGACTCTAGAAAGCAAGAGCGTGATTCTTGCTCTAAAGCAGAGTGTGTTTCATGGATGAGAACTGTGCTGTGTGTTTCCCTTCAGAAACGGAGTTCAATGCCAGACTCTGTGTCTTTCTACAAGCCAAAGTTGTTTCAGGTAAAAGCAGGAACTTTTCAGCTCAAAGGAAGCTACATCGTTCACATAGCTCACATGTTTCTCGCTCTGAACTGAAAAGCATTGGATGTTAGAGGACCTGAGGTTTGTATCAGTTTCAGCAGTAGAATTGAACTAGATATGGTCCATGTGTGTAGGAAACACTGTTCTTTTGTTCTGAGCACACTCATGTTTCCCGCCTTATTAGAGACTCTAGAAAGCAAGATCGTGTTTCTTGCTCTAAAGCAGAGTGTGTTTCATGGAGGAGAACTGTGCTGTGTGTTTCCCTTCAGAAACGGAGTTCAATGCCAGGCTCTGTGTCTTCCTACAAGCAAGACTTCATTTCACGTAAACGCACTCACTTTTCAGATCAAAGGAAGCTACATAGTTCACGAAGCTCACACGTTTGACGCTCTTAACTGAAAAGCGTTGGATGTTAGAGGATCTGTGGTTTGTTTCAGTTTCAGAAGCAGAGTTGAACTAGATATGGTCCGTGTGTGTAGGAAACACGGTTCTTTTGTTCTGAGCACACTCACGTTTCCCGCCTTATTAGAGACTCTAGAAAGCAAAAGCATGCTTCTTGCTCTAAAGCAGAGTGTGTTTCATGGATTAGAACTGTGCTGTGTGTTTCCCTTCAGAAACGGAGTTAAATGCCAGGCTCTGTGTCTTCCTACAAGCAAGACTTCGTTTCAGGTAAACGCACTCACTTTTCAGCTCAAACGAAGCTACATCGTTCACGAAGCTCACACGTTTGACGCTCTTAAATGAAAAGCGTTGGATGTTAGAGGACCTGTGGTTTGTATCAGTTTCAGAAGCAGAGTTGAACTAGATATGGTCCGTGTATGTAGGAAAGACGGTTCTTTTGTTCTGAGCACACTCACGCTTCCCGCCATTTTAGAGTCTCTAGAAAGCAAGAGCGTGCTTCTTGCTCTAAAGCAGAGTGTGTTTCATGGATGAGAACTGTGCTGTGTGTTTCCCTTCAGAAACGGAGGTCAATGCCAGGCTCTGTGTCTTCCTACAAGCAAGACTTCGTTTCATGAAAACGCACTCACTTCTCAGCTTAAAGGAAGCTACAACATTCACGAAGCTCACACGTTTGACGCTCTTAACTGAAAAGCGTTGGATGTTAGAGGACCTGTGGTTTGTATCAGTTTCAGAAGCAGAGTTGAACTAGATATGGTCCGTGTGTGTAGGAAACCCGGTCCTTTTGTTCAGAGCACACTCACTTTTCCCCCCTTATTAGAGACTCTAGAAAGCAAGAGCGTGATTCTTGCTCTAAAGCAGAGTGTGTTTCATGGATGAGAACTGTGCTGTGTGTTTCCCTTCAGAAACGGAGTTCAATGCCAGACTCTGTGTCTTTCTACAAGCCAAAGTTGTTTCAGGTAAACGCAGGAACTTTTCAGCTCAAAGGAAGCTACATCGTTCACATAGCTAACATGTTTCTCGCTCTGAACTGAAAAGCATTGGATGTTAGAGGACCTGAGGTTTGTATCAGTTTCAGCAGTAGAATTGAACTAGATATGGTCCATGTGTGTAGGAAACACTGTTCTTTTGTTCTGAGCACACTCATGTTTCCCGCCTTATTAGAGAATCTAGAAAGCAAGATCGTGATTCTTGCTCTAAAGCAGAGTGTGTTTCATGGATGAGAACTGTGCTGTGTGTTTCCCTTCAGAAACGGAGTTAAATGCCAGGCTCTGTGTCTTCCTACAAGCAAGACTTCATTTCACGTAAACGCACTCACTTTTCAGATCAAAGGAAGCTACATCGTTCACGAAGCTCACACGTTTGACGCTCTTAACTGAAAAGCGTTGGATGTTAGAGGACCTGTGGTTTGTTTCAGTTTCAGAAGCAGAGTTGAACTAGATATGGTCCGTGTGTGTAGGAAACACGGTTCATTTGTTCTGAGCACACTCACGTTTCCCGCCTTATTAGAGACTCTAGAAAGCAAAAGCATGCTTCTTGCTCTAAAGCAGAGTGTGTTTCATGGATTAGAACTGTGCTGTGTGTTTCGCTTCAGAAACGGAGTTAAATGCCAGGCTCTGTTTCTTCCTACAAGCAAGACTTCGTTTCAGGTAAACGCACTCACTTTTCAGCTCAAACGAAGCTACATCGTTCACGAAGCTCACACGTTTGACGCTCTTAAATGAAAAGCGTTGGATGTTAGAGGACCTGTGGTTTGTATCAGTTTCAGAAGCAGAGTTGAACTAGATATGGTCCGTGTCTGTAGGAAAGACGGTTCTTTTGTTCTGAGCACACTCACGCTTCCCGCCTTATTAGAGACTCTAGAAAGCAAGAGCGTGCTTCTTGCTCTAAAGAAGAGTGTGTTTCATGGATGAGAACTGTGCTGTGTGTTTCCCTTCAGAAACGGAGTTAAATGCCAGGCTCAGTGTCTTCCTACAAGCAAGACTTCGTTTCAGATAAACGCACTCACTTTTCAGCTCAAACGAAGCTACATCTTTCACGAAGCTCACACGTTGGATGCTCTTAATTGAAAAGCGTTGGATGTTAGAGGACCTGTGGTTTGTATCAGTTTCAGAAGCAGAGTTGAACTAGATATGGTCCGTGTGTGTAGGAAACCCGGTTCTTTTGTTCAGAGCACACTCACTTTTCCCCCCTTATTAGAGACTCTAGAAAGCAAGAGCGTGATTCTTGCTCTAAAGCAGAGTGTGTTTCATGGATGAGAACTGTGCTGTGTGTTTCCCATCAGAAACGCAGTTAAATGCCAGGCTCTGTGTGTTCCTACAAGCAAGACTTCGTTTCAGGTAAACGCACTCACTTTTCAGCTCAAAGGAAGCTACATCGTTCACGAAGCTCACACGTTTGACGCTCTTAATTGAAAAGCGTTGGATGTTAGAGGACCTGTGGTTTGTTTCAGTTTCAGAAGCAGAGTTGAACTAGATATGGTCCGTGTCTGTAGGAAAGACGGTTCTTTTGTTCTGAGCACACTCACGCTTCCCGCCTTATTAGAGACTCTAGAAAGCAAGAGCGTGCTTCTTGCTCTAACGCAGAGTGTGTTTCATGGATGAGAACTGTGCTGTGTGTTTCCCTTCAGAAACGGAGTTAAATGCCAGGCTCAGTGTCTTCCTACAAGCAAGACTTCGTTTCAGATAAACGCACTCACTTTTCAGCTCAAACGAAGCTACATCTTTCACGAAGCTCACACGTTTGACGCTCTTAATTGAAAAGCGTTGGATGTTAGAGGACCTGTGGTTTGTATCAGTTTCAGAAGCAGAGTTGAACTAGATATGGTCCGTGTGTGTAGGAAACACGGTTCTTTTGTTCTGAGCACACTCATGTTTCCGTTTATTAGAGACTCTAGAAAGCAAGAGCGTGATTCTTGCTCTAAAGCAGAGTGTGTTTCATGGATGAGAACTGTGCTGTGTGTTTCCCTTCAGAAACGGAGTTCAATGCCAGACTCTGTGTCTTTCTACAAGCCAAAGTTGTTTCAGGTAAACGCAGGAACTTTTCAGCTCAAAGGAAGCTACATCATTCACGTAGCTCACATGTTTCTCGCTCTGAACTGAAAAGCATTGGATGTTAGAGGACCTGAGGTTTGTATCAGTTTCAGCAGTAGAGTTGAACTAGATATGGTCCGTGTCTGTAGGAAACACTGTTCTTTTGTTCTGAGCACACTCATGTTTCCCGCCTTATTAGAGACTCTATAAAGCAAGAGCGTGCTTCTTGCTCTAAAGCAGAGTGTGTTTCATGGAAGAGAACTGTGCTGTGTGTTTCCCTTCAGAAACGGAGTTCAATGCCTGGCTCTATGTCTTCCTATAAGCAAGAATTCATTTCAGGAAAAAGCACTCACTTCTCAGCTCAAACGAAGCTACATCATTCACGAAGCTCACCAGTTTCTCGCTCTTAACTAAAAAGAATAGGATGTTAGAGGACCTGTGGTTTGTATCAGTTTCAGAAGCAGAGTTGAACTAGATATGGTCCGTGTGTGTAGGAAACACGGTTCTTTTGTTCTGAGCACACTCACGTTTCCTGCTTTATTAGAGACTCTAGAAAGCAAGAGCGTGCTTCTTGCTCTAAAGCAGAGTGTGTTTCATGGATGAGAACTGTGCTGTGTGTTTCCCATCAGAAACGGAGTTAAATGCCAGGCTCTGTGTGTTCCTACAAGCAAGACTTCGTTTCAGGTAAACACACTCACTTTTCAGCTCAAAGGAAGCTACATCGTTCACGAAGCTCACACGTTTGACGCTCTTAACTGAAAAGCGTTGGATGTTAGAGGACTTGTGTTTTGTATCAGTTTCGGAAGCAGAGTTGAACTAGATATGGTCCGTGTGTGTAGGAAACACGGTTCTTTTGTTCTGAGCACACTCACGTTTCCCGCCTTTAGAGACTCTAGAAAGCAAGAGCATGCTTCTTGCTCTAAAGCAGAGTGTGTTTCATGGATGAGAACTGTGCTGTGTGTTTCCCTTCAGAAACGGAGGTCAATGCCAGGCTCTGTGTCTTCCTACAAGCAAGACTTCGTTTCAGGAAAACGCACTCACTTCTCAGCTTAAAGGAAGCTACAACATTCACGAAGCTCACACGTTTGACGCTCTTAACTGAAAAGCGTTGGATGTTAGAGGACCTGTGGTTTGTATCAGTTTCGGAAGCAGAGTTGAACTAGATATGGTCCGTGTGTGTAGGAAACCCGGTTCTTTTGTTCAGAGCACACTCACTTTTCCCCCCTTATTAGAGACTCTAGAAAGCAAGAGCGTGATTCTTGCTCTAAAGCAGAGTGTGTTTCATGGATGAGAACTGTGCTGTGTGTTTCCCATCAGAAACGCAGTTAAATGCCAGGCTCTGTGTGTTCCTACAAGCAAGACTTCGTTTCAGGTAAACGCACTCACTTTTCAGCTCAAAGGAAGCTACATCGTTCACGAAGCTCACACGTTTGACGCTCTTAATTGAAAAGTGTTGGATGTTAGAGGACCTGTGGTTTGTTTCAGTTTCAGAAGCAGAGTTGAACTAGATATGGTCCGTGTCTGTAGGAAAGACGGTTCTTTTGTTCTGAGCACACTCACGCTTCCCGCCTTATTAGAGAGTCTAGAAAGCAAGAGCGTGCTTCTTGCTCTAAAGCAGAGTGTGTTTCATGGATGAGAACTGTGCTGTGTGTTTCCCTTCAGAAACGGAGTTAAATGCCAGGCTCAGTGTCTTCCTACAAGCAAGACTTCGTTTCAGATAAACGCACTCACTTTTCAGCTCAAACGAAGCTACATCTTTCACGAAGCTCACACGTTTGACGCTCTTAATTGAAAAGCGTTGGATGTTAGAGGACATGTGGTTTGTATCAGTTTCAGAAGCAGAGTTGAACTAGATATGGTCCGTGTGTGTAGGAAACACGGTTCTTTTGTTCTGAGCACACTCATGTTTCCCGTTTATTAGAGACTCTAGAAAGCAAGAGCGTGATTCTTGCTCTAAAGCAGAGTGTGTTTCATGGATGAGAACTGTGCTGTGTGTTTCCCTTCAGAAACGGAGTTCAATGCCAGACTCTGTGTCTTTCTACAAGCCAAAGTTGTTTCAGGTAAACGCAGGAACTTTTCAGCTCAAAGGAAGCTACATCATTCACGTAGCTCACATGTTTCTCGCTCTGAACTGAAAAGCATTGGATGTTAGAGGACCTGAGGTTTGTATCAGTTTCAGCAGTAGAGTTGAACTAGATATGGTCCGTGTCTGTAGGAAACACTGTTCTTTTGTTCTGAGCACACTCATGTTTCCCGCCTTATTAGAGACTCTAGAAAGCAAGATCGTGTTTCTTGCTCTAAAGCAGAGTGTGTTTCATGGAGGAGAACTGTGCTGTGTGTTTCCCTTCAGAAACGGAGTTCAATGCCAGGCTCTGTGTCTTCCTACAAGCAAGACTTCATTTCACGTAAACGCACTCACTTTTCAGATCAAAGGAAGCTACATAGTTCACGAAGCTCACACGTTTGACGCTCTTAACTGAAAAGCGTTGGATGTTAGAGGATCTGTGGTTTGTTTCAGTTTCAGAAGCAGAGTTGAACTAGATATGGTCCGTGTGTGTAGGAAACACGGTTCTTTTGTTCTGAGCACACTCACGTTTCCCGCCTTATTAGAGACTCTAGAAAGCAAAAGCATGCTTCTTGCTCTAAAGCAGAGTGTGTTTCATGGATTAGAACTGTGCTGTGTGTTTCCCTTCAGAAACGGAGTTAAATGCCAGGCTCTGTGTCTTCCTACAAGCAAGACTTCGTTTCAGGTAAACGCACTCACTTTTCAGCTCAAACGAAGCTACATCGTTCACGAAGCTCACACGTTTGACGCTCTTAAATGAAAAGCGTTGGATGTTAGAGGACCTGTGGTTTGTATCAGTTTCAGAAGCAGAGTTGAACTAGATATGGTCCGTGTCTGTAGGAAAGACGGTTCTTTTGTTCTGAGCACACTCACGCTTCCCGCCATTTTAGAGTCTCTAGAAAGCAAGAGCGTGCTTCTTGCTCTAAAGCAGAGTGTGTTTCATGGATGAGAACTGTGCTGTGTGTTTCCCTTCAGAAACGGAGGTCAATGCCAGGCTCTGTGTCTTCCTACAAGCAAGACTTCGTTTCATGAAAACGCACTCACTTCTCAGCTTAAAGGAAGCTACAACATTCACGAAGCTCACACGTTTGACGCTCTTAACTGAAAAGCGTTGGATGTTAGAGGACCTGTGGTTTGTATCAGTTTCAGAAGCAGAGTTGAACTAGATATGGTCCGTGTGTGTAGGAAACCTGGTCCTTTTGTTCAGAGCACACTCACTTTTCCCCCCTTATTAGAGACTCTAGAAAGCAAGAGCGTGATTCTTGCTCTAAAGCAGAGTGTGTTTCATGGATGAGAACTGTGCTGTGTGTTTCCCTTCAGAAACGGAGTTCAATGCCAGACTCTGTGTCTTTCTACAAGCCAAAGTTGTTTCAGGTAAACGCAGGAACTTTTCAGCTCAAAGGAAGCTACATCGTTCACATAGCTAACATGTTTCTCGCTCTGAACTGAAAAGCATTGGATGTTAGAGGACCTGAGGTTTGTATCAGTTTCAGCAGTAGAATTGAACTAGATATGGTCCATGTGTGTAGGAAACACTGTTCTTTTGTTCTGAGCACACTCATGTTTCCCGCCTTATTAGAGAATCTAGAAAGCAAGATCGTGATTCTTGCTCTAAAGCAGAGTGTGTTTCATGGATGAGAACTGTGCTGTGTGTTTCCCTTCAGAAACGGAGTTAAATGCCAGGCTCTGTGTCTTCCTACAAGCAAGACTTCATTTCACGTAAACGCACTCACTTTTCAGATCAAAGGAAGCTACATCGTTCACGAAGCTCACACGTTTGACGCTCTTAACTGAAAAGCGTTGGATGTTAGAGGACCTGTGGTTTGTTTCAGTTTCAGAAGCAGAGTTGAACTAGATATGGTCCGTGTGTGTAGGAAACACGGTTCATTTGTTCTGAGCACACTCACGTTTCCCGCCTTATTAGAGACTCTAGAAAGCAAAAGCATGCTTCTTGCTCTAAAGCAGAGTGTGTTTCATGGATTAGAACTGTGCTGTGTGTTTCGCTTCAGAAATGGAGTTAAATGCCAGGCTCTGTTTCTTCCTACAAGCAAGACTTCGTTTCAGGTAAACGCACTCACTTTTCAGCTCAAACGAAGCTACATCGTTCACGAAGCTCACACGTTTGACGCTCTTAAATGAAAAGCGTTGGATGTTAGAGGACCTGTGGTTTGTATCAGTTTCAGAAGCAGAGTTGAACTAGATATGGTCCGTGTCTGTAGGAAAGACGGTTCTTTTGTTCTGAGCACACTCACGCTTCCCGCCTTATTAGAGACTCTAGAAAGCAAGAGCGTGCTTCTTGCTCTAAAGAAGAGTGTGTTTCATGGATGAGAACTGTGCTGTGTGTTTCCCTTCAGAAACGGAGTTAAATGCCAGGCTCAGTGTCTTCCTACAAGCAAGACTTCGTTTCAGATAAACGCACTCACTTTTCAGCTCAAACGAAGCTACATCTTTCACGAAGCTCACACGTTTGATGCTCTTAATTGAAAAGCGTTGGATGTTAGAGGACCTGTGGTTTGTATCAGTTTCAGAAGCAGAGTTGAACTAGATATGGTCCGTGTGTGTAGGAAACCCGGTTCTTTTGTTCAGAGCACACTCACTTTTCCCAACTTATTAGAGACTCTAGAAAGCAAGAGCGTGATTCTTGCTCTAAAGCAGAGTGTGTTTCATGGATGAGAACTGTGCTGTGTGTTTCCCATCAGAAACGCAGTTAAATGCCAGGCTCTGTGTGTTCCTACAAGCAAGACTTCGTTTCAGGTAAACGCACTCACTTTTCAGCTCAAAGGAAGCTACATCGTTCACGAAGCTCACACGTTTGACGCTCTTAATTGAAAAGCGTTGGATGTTAGAGGACCTGTGGTTTGTTTCAGTTTCAGAAGCAGAGTTGAACTAGATATGGTCCGTGTCTGTAGGAAAGACGGTTCTTTTGTTCTGAGCACACTCACGCTTCCCGCCTTATTAGAGACTCTAGAAAGCAAGAGCGTGCTTCTTGCTCTAACGCAGAGTGTGTTTCATGGATGAGAACTGTGCTGTGTGTTTCCCTTCAGAAACGGAGTTAAATGCCAGGCTCAGTGTCTTCCTACAAGCAAGACTTCGTTTCAGATAAACGCACTCACTTTTCAGCTCAAACGAAGCTACATCTTTCACGAAGCTCACACGTTTGACGCTCTTAATTGAAAAGCGTTGGATGTTAGAGGACCTGTGGTTTGTATCAGTTTCAGAAGCAGAGTTGAACTAGATATGGTCCGTGTGTGTAGGAAACACGGTTCTTTTGTTCTGAGCACACTCATGTTTCCCGTTTATTAGAGACTCTAGAAAGCAAGAGCGTGATTCTTGCTCTAAAGCAGAGTGTGTTTCATGGATGAGAACTGTGCTGTGTGTTTCCCTTCAGAAACGGAGTTCAATGCCAGACTCTGTGTCTTTCTACAAGCCAAAGTTGTTTCAGGTAAACGCAGGAACTTTTCAGCTCAAAGGAAGCTACATCATTCACGTAGCTCACATGTTTCTCGCTCTGAACTGAAAAGCATTGGATGTTAGAGGACCTGAGGTTTGTATCAGTTTCAGCAGTAGAGTTGAACTAGATATGGTCCGTGTCTGTAGGAAACACTGTTCTTTTGTTCTGAGCACACTCATGTTTCCCGCCTTATTAGAGACTCTATAAAGCAAGAGCGTGCTTCTTGCTCTAAAGCAGAGTGTGTTTCATGGATGAGAACTGTGCTGTGTGTTTCCCTTCAGAAACGGAGTTCAATGCCTGGCTCTATGTCTTCCTATAAGCAAGAATTCGTTTCAGGAAAAAGCACTCACTTCTCAGCTCAAACGAAGCTACATCATTCACGAAGCTCACAAGTTTCTCGCTCTTAACTAAAAAGAATAGGATGTTAGAGGACCTGTGGTTTGTATCAGTTTCAGAAGCAGAGTTGAACTAGATATGGTCCGTGTGTGTAGGAAACACGGTTCTTTTGTTCTGAGCACACTCACGTTTCCTGCTTTATTAGAGACTCTAGAAAGCAAGAGCGTGCTTCTTGCTCTAAAGCAGAGTGTGTTTCATGGATGAGAACTGTGCTGTGTGTTTCCCATCAGAAACGGAGTTAAATGCCAGGCTCTGTGTGTTCCTACAAGCAAGACTTCGTTTCAGGTAAACACACTCACTTTTCAGCTCAAAGGAAGCTACATCGTTCACGAAGCTCACACGTTTGACGCTCTTAACTGAAAAGCGTTGGATGTTAGAGGACCTGTGTTTTGTATCAGTTTTGGAAGCAGAGTTGAACTAGATATGGTCCGTGTGTGTAGGAAACACGGTTCTTTTGTTCTGAGCACACTCACGTTTCCCGCCTTTAGAGACTCTAGAAAGCAAGAGCATGCTTCTTGCTCTAAAGCAGAGTGTGTTTCATGGATGAGAACTGTGCTGTGTGTTTCCCTTCAGAAACGGAGGTCAATGCCAGGCTCTGTGTCTTCCTACAAGCAAGACTTCGTTTCAGGAAAACGCACTCACTTCTCAGCTTAAAGGAAGCTACAACATTCACGAAGCTCACACGTTTGACGCTCTTAACTGAAAAGCGTTGGATGTTAGAGGACCTGTGGTTTGTATCAGTTTCGGAAGCAGAGTTGAACTAGATATGGTCCGTGTGTGTAGGAAACCCGGTTCTTTTGTTCAGAGCACACTCACTTTTCCCCCCTTATTAGAGACTCTAGAAAGCAAGAGCGTGATTCTTGCTCTAAAGCAGAGTGTGTTTCATGGATGAGAACTGTGCTGTGTGTTTCCCATCAGAAACGCAGTTAAATGCCAGGCTCTGTGTGTTCCTACAAGCAAGACTTCGTTTCAGGTAAACGCACTCACTTTTCAGCTCAAAGGAAGCTACATCGTTCACGAAGCTCACACGTTTGACGCTCTTAATTGAAAAGTGTTGGATGTTAGAGGACCTGTGGTTTGTTTCAGTTTCAGAAGCAGAGTTGAACTAGATATGGTCCGTGTCTGTAGGAAAGACGGTTCTTTTGTTCTGAGCACACTCACGCTTCCCGCCTTATTAGAGAGTCTAGAAAGCAAGAGCGTGCTTCTTGCTCTAAAGCAGAGTGTGTTTCATGGATGAGAACTGTGCTGTGTGTTTCCCTTCAGAAACGGAGTTAAATGCCAGGCTCAGTGTCTTCCTACAAGCAAGACTTCGTTTCAGATAAACGCACTCACTTTTCAGCTCAAAGGAAGCTACATCGTTCACGAAGCTCACACGTTTGACGCTCTTAATTGAAAAGTGTTGGATGTTAGAGGACCTGTGGTTTGTTTCAGTTTCAGAAGCAGAGTTGAACTAGATATGGTCCGTGTCTGTAGGAAAGACGGTTCTTTTGTTCTGAGCACACTCACGCTTCCCGCCTTATTAGAGAGTCTAGAAAGCAAGAGCGTGCTTCTTGCTCTAAAGCAGAGTGTGTTTCATGGATGAGAACTGTGCTGTGTGTTTCCCTTCAGAAACGGAGTTAAATGCCAGGCTCAGTGTCTTCCTACAAGCAAGACTTCGTTTCAGATAAACGCACTCACTTTTCAGCTCAAACGAAGCTACATCTTTCACGAAGCTCACACGTTTGACGCTCTTAATTGAAAAGCGTTGGATGTTAGAGGACATGTGGTTTGTATCAGTTTCAGAAGCAGAGTTGAACTAGATATGGTCCGTGTGTGTAGGAAACACGGTTCTTTTGTTCTGAGCACACTCATGTTTCCCGTTTATTAGAGACTCTAGAAAGCAAGAGCGTGATTCTTGCTCTAAAGCAGAGTGTGTTTCATGGATGAGAACTGTGCTGTGTGTTTCCCTTCAGAAACGGAGTTCAATGCCAGACTCTGTGTCTTTCTACAAGCCAAAGTTGTTTCAGGTAAACGCAGGAACTTTTCAGCTCAAAGGAAGCTACATCATTCACGTAGCTCACATGTTTCTCGCTCTGAACTGAAAAGCATTGGATGTTAGAGGACCTGAGGTTTGTATCAGTTTCAGCAGTAGAGTTGAACTAGATATGGTCCGTGTCTGTAGGAAACACTGTTCTTTTGTTCTGAGCACACTCATGTTTCCCGCCTTATTAGAGACTCTATAAAGCAAGAGCGTGCTTCTTGCTCTAAAGCAGAGTGTGTTTCATGGATGAGAACTGTGCTGTGTGTTTCCCTTCAGAAACGGAGTTCAATGCCTGGCTCTATGTCTTCCTATAAGCAAGAATTCGTTTCAGGAAAAAGCACTCACTTCTCAGCTCAAACGAAGCTACATCATTCACGAAGCTCACAAGTTTCTCGCTCTTAACTAAAAAGAATAGGATGTTAGAGTACCTGTGGTTTGTATCAGTTTCAGAAGCAGAGTTGAACTAGATATGGTCCGTGTGTGTAGGAAACACGGTTCTTTTG
This sequence comes from Onychomys arenicola, assembly GCA_949786405.1. Classification (NCBI taxonomy): domain Eukaryota; kingdom Metazoa; phylum Chordata; class Mammalia; order Rodentia; family Cricetidae; genus Onychomys; species Onychomys arenicola. The sequence continues at coordinate 4,489,508 of CATKUM010000015.1, read as the reverse complement.
TTCTGAGCACACTCACGTTTCCTGCTTTATTAGAGACTCTAGAAAGCAAGAGCGTGCTTCTTGCTCTAAAGCAGAGTGTGTTTCATGGATGAGAACTGTGCTGTGTGTTTCCCATCAGAAACGGAGTTAAATGCCAGGCTCTGTGTGTTCCTACAAGCAAGACTTCGTTTCAGGTAAACACACTCACTTTTCAGCTCAAAGGAAGCTACATCGTTCACGAAGCTCACACGTTCGACGCTCTTAACTGAAAAGCGTTGGATGTTAGAGGACCTGTGTTTTGTATCAGTTTCGGAAGCAGAGTTGAACTAGATATGGTCCGTGTGTGTAGGAAACACGGTTCTTTTGTTCTGAGCACACTCACGTTTCCCGCCTTTAGAGACTCTAGAAAGCAAGAGCGTGCTTCTTGCTCTAAAGCAGAGTGTGTTTCATGGATGAGAACTGTGCTGTGTGTTTCCCTTCAGAAACGGAGGTCAATGCCAGGCTCTGTGTCTTCCTACAAGCAAGACTTCGTTTCAGGAAAACGCACTCACTTCTCAGCTTAAAGGAAGCTACAACATTCACGAAGCTCACACGTTTGACGCTCTTAACTGAAAAGCGTTGGATGTTAGAGGACCTGTGGTTTGTATCAGTTTCGGAAGCAGAGTTGAACTAGATATGGTCCGTGTGTGTAGGAAACCCGGTTCTTTTGTTCAGAGCACACTCACTTTTCCCCCCTTATTAGAGACTCTAGAAAGCAAGAGCGTGATTCTTGCTCTAAAGCAGAGTGTGTTTCATGGATGAGAACTGTGCTGTGTGTTTCCCATCAGAAACGCAGTTAAATGCCAGGCTCAGTGTCTTCCTACAAGCAAGACTTCGTTTCAGATAAACGCACTCACTTTTCAGCTCAAACGAAGCTACATCTTTCACGAAGCTCACACGTTTGACGCTCTTAATTGAAAAGCGTTGGATGTTAGAGGACATGTGGTTTGTATCAGTTTCAGAAGCAGAGTTGAACTAGATATGGTCCATGTGTGTAGGAAACACGGTTCTTTTGTTCTGAGCACACTCATGTTTCCCGTTTATTAGAGACTCTAGAAAGCAAGAGCGTGATTCTTGCTCTAAAGCAGAGTGTGTTTCATGGATGAGAACTGTGCTGTGTGTTTCCCTTCAGAAACGGAGTTCAATGCCAGACTCTGTGTCTTTCTACAAGCCAAAGTTGTTTCAGGTAAACACAGGAACTTTTCAGCTCAAAGAAGCTACATCATTCACGTAGCTCACATGTTTCTCGCTCTGAACTGAAAAGCATTGGATGTTAGAGGACCTGAGGTTTGTATCAGTTTCAGCAGTAGAGTTGAACTAGATATGGTCCGTGTCTGTAGGAAACACTGTTCTTTTGTTCTGAGCACACTCATGTTTCCCGCCTTATTAGAGACTCTAGAAAGCAAGAGCGTGCTTCTTGCTCTAAAGCAGAGTGTGTTTCATGGATGAGAACTGTGCTGTGTGTTTCCCTTCAGAAACGGAGTTCAATGCCTGGCTCTATGTCTTCCTATAAGCAAGAATTCGTTTCAGGAAAAAGCACTCACTTCTCAGCTCAAACGAAGCTACATCATTCACGAAGTTCACAAGTTTCTCGCTCTTAACTAAAAAGAATAGGATGTTAGAGGACCTGTGGTTTGTATCAGTTTCAGAAGCAGAGTTGAACTAGATATGGTCCGTGTGTGTAGGAAACACGGTTCTTTTGTTCTGAGCACACTCACGTTTCCTGCTTTATTAGAGACTCTAGAAAGCAAGAGCGTGCTTCTTGCTCTAAAGCAGAGTGTGTTTCATGGATGAGAACTGTGCTGTGTGTTTCCCATCAGAAACGGAGTTAAATGCCAGGCTCTGTGTGTTCCTACAAGCAAGACTTCGTTTCAGGTAAACACACTCACTTTTCAGCTCAAAGGAAGCTACATCGTTCACGAAGCTCACACGTTCGACGCTCTTAACTGAAAAGCGTTGGATGTTAGAGGACCTGTGTTTTGTATCAGTTTCGGAAGCAGAGTTGAACTAGATATGGTCCGTGTGTGTAGGAAACACGGTTCTTTTGTTCTGAGCACACTCACGTTTCCCGCCTTTAGAGACTCTAGAAAGCAAGAGCGTGCTTCTTGCTCTAAAGCAGAGTGTGTTTCATGGATGAGAACTGTGCTGTGTGTTTCCCTTCAGAAACGGAGGTCAATGCCAGGCTCTGTGTCTTCCTACAAGCAAGACTTCGTTTCAGGAAAACGCACTCACTTCTCAGCTTAAAGGAAGCTACAACATTCACGAAGCTCACACGTTTGACGCTCTTAACTGAAAAGCGTTGGATGTTAGAGGACCTGTGGTTTGTATCAGTTTCGGAAGCAGAGTTGAACTAGATATGGTCCGTGTGTGTAGGAAACCCGGTTCTTTTGTTCAGAGCACACTCACTTTTCCCCCCTTATTAGAGACTCTAGAAAGCAAGAGCGTGATTCTTGCTCTAAAGCAGAGTGTGTTTCATGGATGAGAACTGTGCTGTGTGTTTCCCATCAGAAACGCAGTTAAATGCCAGGCTCTGTGTGTTCCTACAAGCAAGACTTCGTTTCAGGTAAACACACTCACTTTTCAGCTCAAAGGAAGCTACATCGTTCACGAAGCTCACACGTTTGACGCTCTTAATTGAAAAGTGTTGGATGTTAGAGGACCTGTGGTTTGTTTCAGTTTCGGAAGCAGAGTTGAACTAGATATGGTCCGTGTCTGTAGGAAAGACGGTTCTTTTGTTCTGAGCACACTCACGCTTCCCGCCTTATTAGAGACTCTAGAAAGCAAGAGCGTGCTTCTTGCTCTAAAGCAGAGTGTGTTTCATGGATGAGAACTGTGCTGTGTGTTTCCCTTCAGAAACGGAGTTAAATGCCAGGCTCAGTGTCTTCCTACAAGCAAGACTTCGTTTCAGATAAACGCACTCACTTTTCAGCTCAAACGAAGCTACATCTTTCACGAAGCTCACACGTTTGACGCTCTTAATTGAAAAGCGTTGGATGTTAGAGGACATGTGGTTTGTATCAGTTTCAGAAGCAGAGTTGAACTAGATATGGTCCATGTGTGTAGGAAACACGGTTCTTTTGTTCTGAGCACACTCATGTTTCCCGTTTATTAGAGACTCTAGAAAGCAAGAGCGTGATTCTTGCTCTAAAGCAGAGTGTGTTTCATGGATGAGAACTGTGCTGTGTGTTTCCCTTCAGAAACGGAGTTCAATGCCAGACTCTGTGTCTTTCTACAAGCCAAAGTTGTTTCAGGTAAACACAGGAACTTTTCAGCTCAAAGAAGCTACATCATTCACGTAGCTCACATGTTTCTCGCTCTGAACTGAAAAGCATTGGATGTTAGAGGACCTGAGGTTTGTATCAGTTTCAGCAGTAGAGTTGAACTAGATATGGTCCGTGTCTGTAGGAAACACTGTTCTTTTGTTCTGAGCACACTCATGTTTCCCGCCTTATTAGAGACTCTAGAAAGCAAGAGCGTGCTTCTTGCTCTAAAGCAGAGTGTGTTTCATGGATGAGAACTGTGCTGTGTGTTTCCCTTCAGAAACGGAGTTCAATGCCTGGCTCTATGTCTTCCTATAAGCAAGAATTCGTTTCAGGAAAAAGCACTCACTTCTCAGCTCAAACGAAGCTACATCATTCACGAAGTTCACAAGTTTCTCGCTCTTAACTAAAAAGAATAGGATGTTAGAGGACCTGTGGTTTGTATCAGTTTCAGAAGCAGAGTTGAACTAGATATGGTCCGTGTGTGTAGGAAACACGGTTCTTTTGTTCTGAGCACACTCACGTTTCCTGCTTTATTAGAGAATCTAGAAAGCAAGAGCGTGCTTCTTGCTCTAAAGCAGAGTGTGTTTCATGGATGAGAACTGTGCTGTGTGTTTCCCATCAGAAACGGAGTTAAATGCCAGGCTCTGTGTGTTCCTACAAGCAAGACTTCGTTTCAGGTAAACACACTCACTTTTCAGCTCAAAGGAAGCTACATCGTTCACGAAGCTCACACGTTTGACGCTCTTAACTGAAAAGCGTTGGATGTTAGAGGACCTGTGTTTTGTATCAGTTTCGGAAGCAGAGTTGAACTAGATATGGTCCGTGTGTGTAGGAAACACGGTTCTTTTGTTCTGAGCACACTCACGTTTCCCGCCTTTAGAGACTCTAGAAAGCAAGAGCGTGCTTCTTGCTCTAAAGCAGAGTGTGTTTCATGGATGAGAACTGTGCTGTGTGTTTCCCTTCAGAAACGGAGGTCAATGCCAGGCTCTGTGTCTTCCTACAAGCAAGACTTCGTTTCAGGAAAACGCACTCACTTCTCAGCTTAAAGGAAGCTACAACATTCACGAAGCTCACACGTTTGACGCTCTTAACTGAAAAGCGTTGGATGTTAGAGGACCTGTGGTTTGTATCAGTTTCGGAAGCAGAGTTGAACTAGATATGGTCCGTGTCTGTAGGAAACCCGGTTCTTTTGTTCAGAGCACACTCACTTTTCCCCCCTTATTAGAGACTCTAGAAAGCAAGAGCGTGATTCTTGCTCTAAAGCAGAGTGTGTTTCATGGATGAGAACTGTGCTGTGTGTTTCCCATCAGAAACGCAGTTAAATGCCAGGCTCTGTGTGTTCCTACAAGCAAGACTTCGTTTCAGGTAAACGCACTCACTTTTCAGCTCAAAGGAAGCTACATCATTCACGAAGCTCACACGTTTGACGCTCTTAATTGAAAAGCGTTGGATGTTAGAGGACCTGTGGTTTGTTTCAGTTTCAGAAGCAGAGTTGAACTAGATATGGTCCGTGTCTGTAGGAAAGACGGTTCTTTTGTTCTGAGCACACTCACGCTTCCCGCCTTATTAGAGACTCTAGAAAGCAAGAGCGTGCTTCTTGCTCTAAAGCAGAGTGTGTTTCATGGATGAGAACTGTGCTGTGTGTTTCCCTTCAGAAACGGAGTTAAATGCCAGGCTCAGTGTCTTCCTACAAGCAAGACTTCGTTTCAGATAAACGCACTCACTTTTCAGCTCAAACGAAGCTACATCTTTCACGAAGCTCACACGTTTGACGCTCTTAATTGAAAAGCGTTGGATGTTAGAGGACCTGTGGTTTGTATCAGTTTCAGAAGCAGAGTTGAACTAGATATGGTCCGTGTGTGTAGGAAACATGGTTCTTTTGTTCTGAGCACACTCATGTTTCCCGTTTATTAGAGACTCTAGAAAGCAAGAGCGTGATTCTTGCTCTAAAGCAGAGTGTGTTTCATGGATGAGAACTGTGCTGTGTGTTTCCCTTCAGAAACGGAGTTCAATGCCAGACTCTGTGTCTTTCTACAAGCCAAAGTTGTTTCAGGTAAACGCAGGAACTTTTCAGCTCAAAGGAAGCTACATCATTCACGTAGCTCACATGTTTCTCGCTCTGAACTGAAAAGCATTGGATGTTAGAGGACCTGAGGTTTGTATCAGTTTCAGCAGTAGAGTTGAACTAGATATGGTCCGTGTCTGTAGGAAACACTGTTCTTTTGTTCTGAGCACACTCATGTTTCCAGCCTTATTAGAGACTCTAGAAAGCAAGAGCGTGCTTCTTGCTCTAAAGCAGAGTGTGTTTCATGGATGAGAACTGTGCTGTGTGTTTCCCTTCAGAAACGGAGTTCAATGCCTGGCTCTATGTCTTCCTATAAGCAAGAATTCGTTTCAGGAAAAAGCACTCACTTCTCAGCTCAAACGAAGCTACATCATTCACGAAGCTCACACGTTTGACGCTCTTAATTGAAAAGCGTTGGATGTTAGAGGACCTGTGTTTTGTATCAGTTTCGGAAGCAGAGTTGAACTAGATATGGTCCGTGTGTGTAGGAAAAACGGTTCTTTTGTTCTGAGCACACTCACGTTTCCCGCCTTTAGAGACTCTAGAAAGCAAGAGCGTGCTTCTTGCTCTAAAGCAGAGTGTGTTTCATGGATGAGAACTGTGCTGTGTGTTTCCCTTCAGAAACGGAGGTCAATGCCAGGCTCTGTGTCTTCCTACAAGCAAGACTTCGTTTCAGGAAAACGCACTCACTTCTCAGCTTAAAGGAAGCTACAACATTCACGAAGCTCACACGTTTGACGCTCTTAACTGAAAAGCGTTGCATGTTAGAGGACCTGTGGTTTGTATCAGTTTCGGAAGCAGAGTTGAACTAGATATGGTCCGTGTGTGTAGGAAACCCGGTTCTTTTGTTCAGAGCACACTCACTTTTCCCCCCTTATTAGAGACTCTAGAAAGCAAGAGCGTGATTCTTGCTCTAAAGCAGAGTGTGTTTCATGGATGAGAACTGTGCTGTGTGTTTCCCATCAGAAACGGAGTTAAATGCCAGGCTCTGTGTCTTCCTACAAGAAAGACTTCGTTTCAGGAAAACATACTCACTTTTCAGCTCAAAGGAAGCTACATCGTTCACGAAGCTCACACGTTTGACGCTCTTAATTGAAAAGCGTTGGATGTTAGAGGACCTGTGGTTTGTTTCAGTTTCAGAAGCAGAGTTGAACTAGATATGGTCCGTGTCTGTAGGAAAGACGGTTCTTTTGTTCTGAGCACACTCACGCTTCCCGCCTTATTAGAGACTCTAGAAAGCAAGAGCGTGCTTCTTGCTCTAAAGCAGAGTGTGTTTCATGGATGAGAACTGTGCTGTGTGTTTCCCTTCAGAAACGGAGTTCAATGCCTGGCTCTATGTCTTCCTATAAGCAAGAATTCGTTTCAGGAAAAAGCACTCACTTCTCAGCTCAAACGAAGCTACATCATTCACGAAGCTCACACGTTTGACGCTCTTAATTGAAAAGCGTTGGATTTTAGAGGACCTGTGTTTTGTATCAGTTTCGGAAGCAGAGTTGAACTAGATATGGTCCGTGTGTGTAGGAAACACGGTTCTTTTGTTCTGAGCACACTCACGTTTCCCGCCTTTAGAGACTCTAGAAAGCAAGAGCGTGCTTCTTGCTCTAAAGCAGAGTGTGTTTCATGGATGAGAACTGTGCTGTGTGTTTCCCTTCAGAAACGGAGGTCAATGCCAGGCTCTGTGTCTTCCTACAAGCAAGACTTCGTTTCAGGAAAACGCACTCACTTCTCAGCTTAAAGGAAGCTACAACATTCACGAAGCTCACACGTTTGACGCTCTTAACTGAAAAGCGTTGCATGTTAGAGGACCTGTGGTTTGTATCAGTTTCGGAAGCAGAGTTGAACTAGATATGGTCCATGTGTGTAGGAAACCCGGTTCTTTTGTTCAGAGCACACTCACTTTTCCCCCCTTATTAGAGACTCTAGAAAGCAAGAGCGTGATTCTTGCTCTAAAGCAGAGTGTGTTTCATGGATGAGAACTGTGCTGTGTGTTTCCCATCAGAAACGGAGTTAAATGCCAGGCTCTGTGTCTTCCTACAAGAAAGACTTCGTTTCAGGAAAACATACTCACTTTTCAGCTCAAAGGAAGCTACATCGTTCACGAAGCTCACACGTTTGACGCTCTTAATTGAAAAGCGTTGGATGTTAGAGGACCTGTGGTTTGTTTCAGTTTCAGAAGCAGAGTTGAACTAGATATGGTCCGTGTGTGTAGGAAAGACGGTTCTTTTGTTCTGAGCACACTCACGCTTCCCGCCTTATTAGAGACTCTAGAAAGCAAGAGCGTGCTTCTTGCTCTAAAGCAGAGTGTGTTTCATGGATGAGAACTGTGCTGTGTGTTTCCCTTCAGAAACGGAGTTAAATGCCAGGCTCAGTGTCTTCCTACAAGCAAGACTTCGTTTCAGATAAACGCACTCACTTTTCAGCTCAAACGAAGCTACATCTTTCACGAAGCTCACACGTTTGACGCTCTTAATTGAAAAGCGTTGGATGTTAGAGGACCTGTGGTTTGTATCAGTTTCAGAAGCAGAGTTGAACTAGATATGGTCCGTGTGTGTAGGAAACACGGTTCTTTTGTTCTGAGCACACTCATGTTTCCCGTTTATTAGAGACTCTAGAAAGCAAGAGCGTGATTCTTGCTCTAAAGCAGAGTGTGTTTCATGGATGAGAACTGTGCTGTGTGTTTCCCTTCAGAAACGGAGTTCAATGCCAGACTCTGTGTCTTTCTACAAGCCAAAGTTGTTTCAGGTAAACGCAGGAACTTTTCAGCTCAAAGGAAGCTACATCATTCACGTAGCTCACATGTTTCTCGCTCTGAACTGAAAAGCATTGGATGTTAGAGGACCTGAGGTTTGTATCAGTTCAAGCAGTAGAGTTGAACTAGATATGGTCCGTGACTGTAGGAAACACTGTTCTTTTGTTCTGAGCACACTCATGTTTCCCGCCTTATTAGAGACTCTATAAAGCAAGAGCGTGCTTCTTGCTTTAAAGCAGAGTGTGTTTCATGGATGAGAACTGTGCTGTGTGTTTCCCATCAGAAACGGAGTTAAATGCCAGGCTCTGTGTGTTCCTACAAGCAAGACTTCGTTTCAGGTAAACACACTCACTTTTCAGCTCAAAGGAAGCTACATCGTTCACGAAGCTCACACGTTTGACGCTCTTAACTGAAAAGCGTTGGATGTTAGAGGACCTGTGTTTTGTATCAGTTTCGGAAGCAGAGTTGAACTAGATATGGTCCGTGTGTGTAGGAAACACGGTTCTTTTGTTCTGAGCACACTCACGTTTCCCGCCTTTAGAGACTCTAGAAAGCAAGAGCGTGCTTCTTGCTCTAAAGCAGAGTGTGTTTCATGGATGAGAACTGTGCTGTGTGTTTCCCTTCAGAAACGGAGGTCAATGCCAGGCTCTGTGTCTTCCTACAAGCAAGACTTCGTTTCAGGAAAACGCACTCACTTCTCAGCTTAAAGGAAGCTACAACATTCACGAAGCTCACACGTTTGACGCTCTTAAATGAAAAGCGTTGCATGTTAGAGGACCTGTGGTTTGTATCAGTTTCGGAAGCAGAGTTGAACTAGATATGGTCCGTGTGTGTAGGAAACCCGGTTCTTTTGTTCCGAGCACACTCACTTTTCCCCCCTTATTAGAGACTCTAGAAAGCAAGAGCGTGATTCTTGCTCTAAAGCAGAGTGTGTTTCATGGATGAGAACTGTGCTGTGTGTTTCCCATCAGAAACGGAGTTAAATGCCAGGCTCTGTGTGTTCCTACAAGCAAGACTTCGTTTCAGGTAAACGCACTCACTTTTCAGCTCAAAGGAAGCTACATCGTTCACGTAGCTCACATGTTTCTCGCTCTGAACTGAAAAGCATTGGATGTTAGAGGACCTGAGGTTTGTATCAGTTTCAGCAGTAGAGTTGAACTAGATATGGTCCGTGTCTGTAGGAAACACTGTTCTTTTGTTCTGAGCACACTCATGTTTCCCGACTTATTAGAGACACTAGAAAGAAAGAGCGTGCTTCTTGCTCTAAAGCAGAGTGTGTTTCATGGATGAGAACTGTGCTGTGTGTTTCCCTTCAGAAACGGAGTTCAATGCCTGGCTCTATGTCTTCCTATAAGCAAGAATTCGTTTCAGGAAAAAGCACTCACTTCTCAGCTCAAACGAAGCTACATCATTCACGAAGCTCACAAGTTTCTCGCTCTTAACTGAAAAGAATTGGATGTTAGAGGACCTGTGGTTTGTATCAGTTTCCGAAGCAGAGTTGAACTAGATATGGTCCGTGTGTGTAGGAAACACGGTTCTTTTGTTCTGAGCACACTCACGTTTCCTGCTTTATTAGAGACTCTAGAAAGCAAGAGCGTGCTTCTTGCTCTAAAGCAGAGTGTGTTTCATGGATGAGAACTGTGCTGTGTGATTCCCTTCAGAAACGGAGTTCAATGCCTGGCTCTATGTCTTCCTATAAGCAAGAATTCGTTTCAGGAAAAAGCACTCACTTCTCAGCTCAAACGAAGCTACATCATTCACGAAGCTCACACGTTTGACGCTCTTAATTGAAAAGCGTTGGATGTTAGAGGACCTGTGTTTTGTATCAGTTTCGGAAGCAGAGTTGAACTAGATATGGTCCGTGTGTGTAGGAAACACGGTTCTTTTGTTCTGAGCACACTCACGTTTCCCGCCTTTAGAGACTCTAGAAAGCAAGAGCGTGCTTCTTGCTCTAAAGCAGAGTGTGTTTCATGGATGAGAACTGTGCTGTGTGTTTCCCTTCAGAAACGGAGGTCAATGCCAGGCTCTGTGTCTTCCTACAAGCAAGACTTCGTTTCAGGAAAACGCACTCACTTCTCAGCTTAAAGGAAGCTACAACATTCACGAAGCTCACACGTTTGACGCTCTTAACTGAAAAGCGTTGCATGTTAGAGGACCTGTGGTTTGTATCAGTTTCGGAAGCAGAGTTGAACTAGATATGGTCCGTGTGTGTAGGAAACCCGGTTCTTTTGTTAAGAGCACACTCACTTTTCCCCCCTTATTAGAGACTCTAGAAAGCAAGAGCGTGATTCTTGCTCTAAAGCAGAGTGTGTTTCATGGATGAGAACTGTGCTGTGTGTTTCCCATCAGAAACGGAGTTAAATGCCAGGCTCTGTGTCTTCCTACAAGAAAGACTTCGTTTCAGGAAAACATACTCACTTTTCAGCTCAAAGGAAGCTACATCGTTCACGAAGCTCACACGTTTGACGCTCTTAATTGAAAAGCGTTGGATGTTAGAGGACCTGTGGTTTGTTTCAGTTTCAGAAGCAGAGTTGAACTAGATATGGTCCGTGTGTGTAGGAAAGACGGTTCTTTTGTTCTGAGCACACTCACGCTTCCCGCCTTATTAGAGACTCTAGAAAGCAAGAGCGTGCTTCTTGCTCTAAAGCAGAGTGTGTTTCATGGATGAGAACTGTGCTGTGTGTTTCCCTTCAGAAACGGAGTTAAATGCCAGGCTCAGTGTCTTCCTACAAGCAAGACTTCGTTTCAGATAAACGCACTCACTTTTCAGCTCAAACGAAGCTACATCTTTCACGAAGCTCACACGTTTGACGCTCTTAATTGAAAAGCGTTGGATGTTAGAGGACCTGTGGTTTGTATCAGTTTCAGAAGCAGAGTTGAACTAGATATGGTCCGTGTGTGTAGGAAACACGGTTCTTTTGTTCTGAGCACACTCATGTTTCCCGTTTATTAGAGACTCTAGAAAGCAAGAGCGTGATTCTTGCTCTAAAGCAGAGTGTGTTTCATGGATGAGAACTGTGCTGTGTGTTTCCCTTCAGAAACGGAGTTCAATGCCAGACTCTGTGTCTTTCTACAAGCCAAAGTTGTTTCAGGTAAACGCAGGAACTTTTCAGCTCAAAGGAAGCTACATCATTCACGTAGCTCACATGTTTCTCGCTCTGAACTGAAAAGCATTGGATGTTAGAGGACCTGAGGTTTGTATCAGTTTCAGCAGTAGAGTTGAACTAGATATGGTCCGTGACTGTAGGAAACACTGTTCTTTTGTTCTGAGCACACTCATGTTTCCCGCCTTATTAGAGACTCTATAAAGCAAGAGCGTGCTTCTTGCTTTAAAGCAGAGTGTGTTTCATGGATGAGAACTGTGCTGTGTGTTTCCCATCAGAAACGGAGTTAAATGCCAGGCTCTGTGTGTTCCTACAAGCAAGACTTCGTTTCAGGTAAACACACTCACTTTTCAGCTCAAAGGAAGCTACATCGTTCACGAAGCTCACACGTTTGACGCTCTTAACTGAAAAGCGTTGGATGTTAGAGGACCTGTGTTTTGTATCAGTTTCGGAAGCAGAGTTGAACTAGATATGGTCCGTGTGTGTAGGAAACACGGTTCTTTTGTTCTGAGCACACTCACGTTTCCCGCCTTTAGAGACTCTAGAAAGCAAGAGCGTGCTTCTTGCTCTAAAGCAGAGTGTGTTTCATGGATGAGAACTGTGCTGTGTGTTTCCCTTCAGAAACGGAGGTCAATGCCAGGCTCTGTGTCTTCCTACAAGCAAGACTTCGTTTCAGGAAAACGCACTCACTTCTCAGCTTAAAGGAAGCTACAACATTCACGAAGCTCACACGTTTGACGCTCTTAACTGAAAAGCGTTGCATGTTAGAGGACCTGTGGTTTGTATCAGTTTCGGAAGCAGAGTTGAACTAGATATGGTCCGTGTGTGTAGGAAACCCGGTTCTTTTGTTCCGAGCACACTCACTTTTCCCCCCTTATTAGAGACTCTAGAAAGCAAGAGCGTGACTCTTGCTCTAAAGCAGAGTGTGTTTCATGGATGAGAACTGTGCTGTGTGTTTCCCATCAGAAACGGAGTTAAATGCCAGGCTCTGTGTGTTCCTACAAGCAAGACTTCGTTTCAGGTAAACGCACTCACTTTTCAGCTCAAAGGAAGCTACATCGTTCACGTAGCTCACATGTTTCTCGCTCTGAACTGAAAAGCATTGGATGTTAGAGGACCTGAGGTTTGTATCAGTTTCAGCAGTAGAGTTGAACTAGATATGGTCCGTGTCTGTAGGAAACACTGTTCTTTTGTTCTGAGCACACTCATGTTTCCCGACTTATTAGAGACACTAGAAAGAAAGAGCGTGCTTCTTGCTCTAAAGCAGAGTGTGTTTCATGGATGAGAACTGTGCTGTGTGTTTCCCTTCAGAAACGGAGTTCAATGCCTGGCTCTATGTCTTCCTATAAGCAAGAATTCGTTTCAGGAAAAAGCACTCACTTCTCAGCTCAAACGAAGCTACATCATTCACGAAGCTCACAAGTTTCTCGCTCTTAACTGAAAAGAATTGGATGTTAGAGGACCTGTGGTTTGTATCAGTTTCCGAAGCAGAGTTGAACTAGATATGGTCCGTGTGTGTAGGAAACACGGTTCTTTTGTTCTGAGCACACTCACGTTTCCTGCTTTATTAGAGACTCTAGAAAGCAAGAGCGTGCTTCTTGCTCTAAAGCAGAGTGTGTTTCATGGATGAGAACTGTGCTGTGTGATTCCCTTCAGAAACGGAGGTCAATGCCAGGCTCTGTGTCTTCCTACAAGCAAGACTTCGTTTCAGGAAAACGCACTCACTTCTCAGCTTAAAGGAAGCTACAACATTCACGAAGCTCACACGTTTGACGCTCTTAACTGAAAAGCGTTGCATGTTAGAGGACCTGTGGTTTGTATCAGTTTCGGAAGCAGAGTTGAACTAGATATGTTCCGTGTGTGTAGGAAACCCGGTTCTTTTGTTCCGAGCACACTCACTTTTCCCCCCTTATTAGAGACTCTAGAAAGCAAGAGCGTGATTCTTGCTCTAAAGCAGAGTGTGTTTCATGGATGAGAACTGTGCTGTGTGTTTCCCTTCAGAAACGGAGTTCAATGCCAGACTCTGTGTCTTTCTACAAGCCAAAGTTGTTTCAGGTAAACGCAGGAACTTTTCAGCTCAAAGGAAGCTACATCGTTCACATAGCTCACATGTTTCTCGCTCTGAACTGAAAAGCATTGGATGTTAGAGGACCTGAGGTTTGTATCAGTTTCAGCAGTAGAGTTGAACTAGATATGGTCCATGTGTGTAGGAAACACTGTTCTTTTGTTCTGAGCACACTCATGTTTCCCGCCTTATTAGAGACACTAGAAAGAAAGAGCGTGCTTCTTGCTCTAAAGCAGAGTGTGTTTCATGGATGAGAACTGTGCTGTGTGTTTCCCTTCAGAAACGGAGTTCAATGCCTGGCTCTATGTCTTCCTATAAGCAAGAATTCGTTTCAGGAAAAAGCACTCACTTCTCAGCTCAAACGAAGCTACATCATTCACGAAGCTCACAAGTTTCTCGCTCTTAACTGAAAAGATTTGGATGTTAGAGGACCTGTGGTTTGTATCAGTTTCAGAAGCAGAGTTGAACTAGATATGGTCCGTGTGTGTAGGAAACACGGTTCTTTTGTTCTGAGCACACTCACGTTTCCTGCTTTATTAGAGACTCTAGAAAGCAAGAGCGTGCTTCTTGCTCTAAAGCAGAGTGTGTTTCATGGATGAGAACTGTGCTGTGTGTTTCCCATCAGAAACGGAGTTAAATGCCAGGCTCTGTGTGTTCCTACAAGCAAGACTTCGTTTCCGGTAAACACACTCACTTTTCAGCTCAAAGGAAGCTTCATCGTTCACGAAGCTCACACGTTTGACGCTCTTAACTGAAAAGCGTTGGATGTTAGAGGACCTGTGTTTTGTATGAGTTTCGGAAGCAGAGTTGAACTAGATATGGTCCGTGTGTGTAGGAAACACGGTTCTTTTGTTCTGAGCACACTCACGTTTCCCGCCTTTAGAGACTCTAGAAAGCAAGAGCGTGCTTCTTGCTCTAAAGCAGAGTGTGTTTCATGGATGAGAACTGTGCTGTGTGTTTCCCTTCAGAAACGGAGGTCAATGCCAGGCTCTGTGTCTTCCTACAAGCAAGACTTCGTTTCAGGAAAACGCACTCACTTCTCAGCTTAAAGGAAGCTACAACATTCACGAAGCTCACACGTTTGACGCTCTTAACTGAAAAGCGTTGCATGTTAGAGGACCTGTGGTTTGTATCAGTTTCGGAAGCAGAGTTGAACTAGATATGGTCCGTGTGTGTAGGAAACCCGGTTCTTTTGTTCCGAGCACACTCACTTTTCCCCCCTTATTAGAGACTCTAGAAAGCAAGAGCGTGATTCTTGCTCTAAAGCAGAGTGTGTTTCATGGATGAGAACTGTGCTGTGTGTTTCCCTTCAGAAACGGAGTTCAATGCCAGACTCTGTGTCTTTCTACAAGCCAAAGTTGTTTCAGGTAAACGCAGGAACTTTTCAGCTCTAAGGAAGCTACATCATTCACGTAGCTCACATGTTTCTCGCTCTGAACTGAAAAGCATTGGATGTTAGAGGACCTGAGGTTTGTATCAGTTTCAGCAGTAGAGTTGAACTAGATATGGTCCGTGTCTGTAGGAAACACTGTTCTTTTGTTCTGAGCACACTTATGTTTCCCGCCTTATTAGAGACTCTAGAAAACAAGAGCGTGCTTCTTGCTCTAAAGCAGAGTGTGTTTCATGGATGAGAACTGTGCTGTGTGTTTCCCTTCAGAAACGGAGTTCAATGCCTGGCTCTATGTCTTCCTATAAGCAAGAATTCGTTTCAGGAAAAAGCACTCACTTTTCAGCTCAAACGAAGCTACATCATTCACGAAGCTCACAAGTTTGACGCTCTTAATTGAAAAGCGATGGATGTTAGAGGACCTGTGGTTTCCTTCAGTTTCAGAAGCAGAGTTGAACTAGATATGGTCCGTGTGTGTAGGAAACACGGTTCTTTTGTTCTGAGCACACTCATGTTTCCCGCCTTATTAGAGACTCTATAAAGCAAGAGCGTGCTTCTTGCTCTAAAGCAGAGTGTGTTTCATGGATGAGAACTGTGCTGTGTGTTTCCCATCAGAAACGGAGTTAAATGCCAGGCTCTGTGTGTTCCTACAAGCAAGACTTCGTTTCAGGTAAACGCACTCACTTTTCAGCTCAAAGGAAGCTACATCGTTCACGAAGCTCACACGTTTGACGCTCTTAATTGAAAAGCGTTGGATGTTAGAGGACCTGTGGTTTGTTTCAGTTTCAGAAGCAGAGTTGAACTAGATATGGTCCGTGTCTGTAGGAAAGACGGTTCTTTTGTTCTGAGCACTCTCACGCTTCCCGCCTTATTAGAGACTCTAGAAAGCAAGAGCGTGCTTCTTGCTCTAAAGCAGAGTGTGTTTCATGGATGAGAACTGTGCTGTGTGTTTCCCTTCAGAAACGGAGTTAAATGCCAGGCTCAGTGTCTTCCTACAAGCAAGAATTCGTTTCAGATAAACGCACTCACTTTTCAGCTCAAACGAAGCTACATCTTTCACGAAGCTCACACGTTTGACGCTCTTAATTGAAAAGCGTTGGATGTTAGAGGACCTGTGGTTTGTATCAGTTTCAGAAGCAGAGTTGAACTAGATATGGTCCGTGTGTGTAGGAAACACGGTTCTTTTGTTCTGAGCACACTCATGTTTCCCGTTTATTAGAGACTCTAGAAAGCAAGAGCGTGATTCTTGCTCTAAAGCAGAGTGTGTTTCATGGATGAGAACTGTGCTGTGTGTTTCCCTTCAGAAACGGAGTTCAATGCCAGACTCTGTGTCTTTCTACAAGCCAAAGTTGTTTCAGGTAAACGCAGGAACTTTTCAGCTCAAAGGAAGCTACAACATTCACGTAGCTCACATGTTTCTCGCTCTGAACTGAAAAGCATTGGATGTTAGAGGACCTGAGGTTTGTATCAGTTTCAGCAGTAGAGTTGAACTAGATATGGTCCGTGTCTGTAGGAAACACTGTTCTTTTGTTCTGAGCACACTCATGTTTCCCGCCTTATTAGAGACTCTATAAAGCAAGAGCGTGCTTCTTGCTCTAAAGCAGAGTGTGTTTCATGGATGAGAACTGTGCTGTGTGTTTCCCTTCAGAAACGGAGTTCAATGCCTGGCTCTATGTCTTCCTATAAGCAAGAATTCGTTTCATGAAAAAGCACTCACTTCTCAGCTCAAACGAAGCTACATCATTCACGAAGCTCACAAGTTTCTCGCTCTTAACTAAAAAGAATTGGATGTTAGAGGACCTGTGGTTTGTATCAGTTTCAGAAGCAGAGTTGAACTAGATATGGTCCGTGTGTGTAGGAAACACGTTTCTTTTGTTCTGAGCACACTCACGTTTCCTGCTTTATTAGAGACTCTAGAAAGCAAGAGCGTGCTTCTTGCTCTAAAGCAGAGTGTGTTTCATGGATGAGAACTGTGCTGTGTGTTTCCCATCAGAAACGGAGTTAAATGCCAGGCTCTGTGTGTTCCTACAAGCAAGACTTCGTTTCAGGTAAACACACTCACTTTTCAGCTCAAAGGAAGCTACATCGTTCACGAAGCTCACACGTTTGACGCTCTTAACTGAAAAGCGTTGGATGTTAGAGGACCTGTGTTTTGTATCAGTTTCGGAAGCAGAGTTGAACTAGATATGGTCCGTGTGTGTAGGAAACACGGTTCTTTTGTTCTGAGCACACTCACGTTTCCCGCCTTTAGAGACTCTAGAAAGCAAGAGCGTGCTTCTTGCTCTAAAGCAGAGTGTGTTTCATGGATGAGAACTGTGCTGTGTGTTTCCCTTCAGAAACGGAGGTCAATGCCAGGCTCTGTGTCTTCCTACAAGCAAGACTTCGTTTCAGGAAAACGCACTCACTTCTCAGCTTAAAGGAAGCTACAACATTCACGAAGCTCACACGTTTGACGCTCTTAACTGAAAAGCGTTGCATGTTAGAGGACCTGTGGTTTGTATCAGGTTCGGAAGCAGAGTTGAACTAGATATGGTCCGTGTGTGTAGGAAACCCGGTTCTTTTGTTCCGAGCAAACTCACTTTTCCCCCCTTATTAGAGACTCTAGAAAGCAAGAGCGTGATTCTTGCTCTAAAGCAGAGTGTGTTTCATGGATGAGAACTGTGCTGTGTGTTTCCATCAGAAACGGAGTTAAATGCCAGGCTCTGTGTGTTCCTACAAGCAAGACTTCGTTTCAGGTAAACGCACTCAATTTTCAGCTCAAAGGAAGCTACATCGTTCACGTAGCTCACATGTTTCTCGCTCTGAACTGAAAAGCATTGGATGTTAGAGGACCTGAGGTTTGTATCAGTTTCAGCAGTAGAGTTGAACTAGATATGGTCCATGTGTGTAGGAAACACTGTTCTTTTGTTCTGAGCACACTCACGCTTCCCGCCTTATTAGAGACTCTAGAAAGCAAGAGCGTGCTTCTTGCTCTAAAGCAGAGTGTGTTTCATGGATGAGAACTGTGCTGTGTGTTTCCCTTCAGAAACGGAGTTAAATGCCAGGCTCAGTGTCTTCCTACAAGCAAGACTTCGTTTCAGATAAACGCACTCAATTTTCAGCTCAAACGAAGCTACATCTTTCACGAAGCTCACACGTTTGACGCTCTTAATTGAAAAGCGTTGGATGTTAGAGGACCTGTCGTTTGTATCAGTTTCAGAAGCAGAGTTGAACTAGATATGGTCCGTGTGTGTAGGAAACACGGTTCTTTTGTTCTGAGCACACTCATGTTTCCCGTTTATTAGAGACTCTAGAAAGCAAGAGCGTGATTCTTGCTCTAAAGCAGAGTGTGTTTCATGGATGAGAACTGTGCTGTGTGTTTCCCTTCAGAAACGGAGTTCAATGCCAGACTCTGTGTCTTTCTACAAGCCAAAGTTGTTTCAGGTAAACGCAGGAACTTTTCAGCTCAAAGGAAGCTACAACATTCACGTAGCTCACATGTTTCTCGCTCTGAACTGAAAAGCATTGGATGTTAGAGGACCTGAGGTTTGTATCAGTTTCAGCAGTAGAGTTGAACTAGATATGGTCCGTGTCTGTAGGAAACACTGTTCTTTTGTTCTGAGCACACTCATGTTTCCCGCCTTATTAGAGACTCTATAAAGCAAGAGCGTGCTTCTTGCTCTAAAGCAGAGTGTGTTTCATGGATGAGAACTGTGCTGTGTGTTTCCCTTCAGAAACGGAGTTCAATGCCTGGCTCTATGTCTTCCTATAAGCAAGAATTCGTTTCATGAAAAAGCACTCACTTCTCAGCTCAAACGAAGCTACATCATTCACGAAGCTCACAAGTTTCTCGCTCTTAACTAAAAAGAATTGGATGTTAGAGGACCTGTGGTTTGTATCAGTTTCAGAAGCAGAGTTGAACTAGATATGGTCCGTGTGTGTAGGAAACACGTTTCTTTTGTTCTGAGCACACTCACGTTTCCTGCTTTATTAGAGACTCTAGAAAGCAAGAGCGTGCTTCTTGCTCTAAAGCAGAGTGTGTTTCATGGATGAGAACTGTGCTGTGTGTTTCCCATCAGAAACGGAGTTAAATGCCAGGCTCTGTGTGTTCCTACAAGCAAGACTTCGTTTCAGGTAAACACACTCACTTTTCAGCTCAAAGGAAGCTACATCGTTCACGAAGCTCACACGTTTGACGCTCTTAACTGAAAAGCGTTGGATGTTAGAGGACCTGTGTTTTGTATCAGTTTCGGAAGCAGAGTTGAACTAGATATGGTCCGTGTGTGTAGGAAACACGGTTCTTTTGTTCTGAGCACACTCACGTTTCCCGCCTTTAGAGACTCTAGAAAGCAAGAGCGTGCTTCTTGCTCTAAAGCAGAGTGTGTTTCATGGATGAGAACTGTGCTGTGTGTTTCCCTTCAGAAACGGAGGTCAATGCCAGGCTCTGTGTCTTCCTACAAGCAAGACTTCGTTTCAGGTAAACGCACTCACTTCTCAGCTTAAAGGAAGCTACAACATTCACGAAGCTCACACGTTTGACGCTCTTAACTGAAAAGCGTTGCATGTTAGAGGACCTGTGGTTTGGATCAGTTTCGGAAGCAGAGTTGAACTAGATATGGTCCCTGTGTGTAGGAAACCTGGTTCTTTTGTTCCGAGCAAACTCACTTTTCCCGCCTTATTAGAGACTCTAGAAAGCAAGAGCGTGCTTCTTGCTCTAAAGCAGAGTGTGTTTCATGGATGAGAACTGTGCTGTGTGTTTCCCTTCAGAAACGGAGTTAAATGCCAGGCTCAGTGTCTTCCTACAAGCAAGAATTCGTTTCAGATAAACGCACTCACTTTTCAGCTCAAACGAAGCTACATCTTTCACGAAGCTCACACGTTTGACGCTCTTAATTGAAAAGCGTTGGATGTTAGAGGACCTGTGGTTTGTATCAGTTTCAGAAGCAGAGTTGAACTAGATATGGTCCGTGTGTGTAGGAAACACGGTTCTTTTGTTCTGAGCACACTCATGTTTCCCGTTTATTAGAGACTCTAGAAAGCAAGAGCGTGATTCTTGCTCTAAAGCAGAGTGTGTTTCATGGATGAGAACTGTGCTGTGTGTTTCCCTTCAGAAACGGAGTTCAATGCCAGACTCTGTGTCTTTCTACAAGCCAAAGTTGTTTCAGGTAAACGCAGGAACTTTTCAGCTCAAAGGAAGCTACAACATTCACGTAGCTCACATGTTTCTCGCTCTGAACTGAAAAGCATTGGATGTTAGAGGACCTGAGGTTTGTATCAGTTTCAGCAGTAGAGTTGAACTAGATATGGTCCGTGTCTGTAGGAAACACTGTTCTTTTGTTCTGAGCACACTCATGTTTCCCGCCTTATTAGAGACTCTATAAAGCAAGAGCGTGCTTCTTGCTCTAAAGCAGAGTGTGTTTCATGGATGAGAACTGTGCTGTGTGTTTCCCTTCAGAAACGGAGTTCAATGCCTGGCTCTATGTCTTCCTATAAGCAAGAATTCGTTTCATGAAAAAGCACTCACTTCTCAGCTCAAACGAAGCTACATCATTCACGAAGCTCACAAGTTTCTCGCTCTTAACTAAAAAGAATTGGATGTTAGAGGACCTGTGGTTTGTATCAGTTTCAGAAGCAGAGTTGAACTAGATATGGTCCGTGTGTGTAGGAAACACGTTTCTTTTGTTCTGAGCACACTCACGTTTCCTGCTTTATTAGAGACTCTAGAAAGCAAGAGCGTGCTTCTTGCTCTAAAGCAGAGTGTGTTTCATGGATGAGAACTGTGCTGTGTGTTTCCCATCAGAAACGGAGTTAAATGCCAGGCTCTGTGTGTTCCTACAAGCAAGACTTCGTTTCAGGTAAACACACTCACTTTTCAGCTCAAAGGAAGCTACATCGTTCACGAAGCTCACACGTTTGACGCTCTTAACTGAAAAGCGTTGGATGTTAGAGGACCTGTGTTTTGTATCAGTTTCGGAAGCAGAGTTGAACTAGATATGGTCCGTGTGTGTAGGAAACACGGTTCTTTTGTTCTGAGCACACTCACGTTTCCCGCCTTTAGAGACTCTAGAAAGCAAGAGCGTGCTTCTTGCTCTAAAGCAGAGTGTGTTTCATGGATGAGAACTGTGCTGTGTGTTTCCCTTCAGAAACGGAGGTCAATGCCAGGCTCTGTGTCTTCCTACAAGCAAGACTTCGTTTCAGGAAAACGCACTCACTTCTCAGCTTAAAGGAAGCTACAACATTCACGAAGCTCACACGTTTGACGCTCTTAACTGAAAAGCGTTGCATGTTAGAGGACCTGTGGTTTGTATCAGGTTCGGAAGCAGAGTTGAACTAGATATGGTCCGTGTGTGTAGGAAACCCGGTTCTTTTGTTCCGAGCAAACTCACTTTTCCCCCCTTATTAGAGACTCTAGAAAGCAAGAGCGTGATTCTTGCTCTAAAGCAGAGTGTGTTTCATGGATGAGAACTGTGCTGTGTGTTTCCATCAGAAACGGAGTTAAATGCCAGGCTCTGTGTGTTCCTACAAGCAAGACTTCGTTTCAGGTAAACGCACTCAATTTTCAGCTCAAAGGAAGCTACATCGTTCACGTAGCTCACATGTTTCTCGCTCTGAACTGAAAAGCATTGGATGTTAGAGGACCTGAGGTTTGTATCAGTTTCAGCAGTAGAGTTGAACTAGATATGGTCCATGTGTGTAGGAAACACTGTTCTTTTGTTCTGAGCACACTCACGCTTCCCGCCTTATTAGAGACTCTAGAAAGCAAGAGCGTGCTTCTTGCTCTAAAGCAGAGTGTGTTTCATGGATGAGAACTGTGCTGTGTGTTTCCCTTCAGAAACGGAGTTAAATGCCAGGCTCAGTGTCTTCCTACAAGCAAGACTTCGTTTCAGATAAACGCACTCAATTTTCAGCTCAAACGAAGCTACATCTTTCACGAAGCTCACACGTTTGACGCTCTTAATTGAAAAGCGTTGGATGTTAGAGGACCTGTCGTTTGTATCAGTTTCAGAAGCAGAGTTGAACTAGATATGGTCCGTGTGTGTAGGAAACACGGTTCTTTTGTTCTGAGCACACTCATGTTTCCCGTTTATTAGAGACTCTAGAAAGCAAGAGCGTGATTCTTGCTCTAAAGCAGAGTGTGTTTCATGGATGAGAACTGTGCTGTGTGTTTCCCTTCAGAAACGGAGTTCAATGCCAGACTCTGTGTCTTTCTACAAGCCAAAGTTGTTTCAGGTAAACGCAGGAACTTTTCAGCTCAAAGGAAGCTACAACATTCACGTAGCTCACATGTTTCTCGCTCTGAACTGAAAAGCATTGGATGTTAGAGGACCTGAGGTTTGTATCAGTTTCAGCAGTAGAGTTGAACTAGATATGGTCCGTGTCTGTAGGAAACACTGTTCTTTTGTTCTGAGCACACTCATGTTTCCCGCCTTATTAGAGACTCTATAAAGCAAGAGCGTGCTTCTTGCTCTAAAGCAGAGTGTGTTTCATGGATGAGAACTGTGCTGTGTGTTTCCCTTCAGAAACGGAGTTCAATGCCTGGCTCTATGTCTTCCTATAAGCAAGAATTCGTTTCATGAAAAAGCACTCACTTCTCAGCTCAAACGAAGCTACATCATTCACGAAGCTCACAAGTTTCTCGCTCTTAACTAAAAAGAATTGGATGTTAGAGGACCTGTGGTTTGTATCAGTTTCAGAAGCAGAGTTGAACTAGATATGGTCCGTGTGTGTAGGAAACACGTTTCTTTTGTTCTGAGCACACTCACGTTTCCTGCTTTATTAGAGACTCTAGAAAGCAAGAGCGTGCTTCTTGCTCTAAAGCAGAGTGTGTTTCATGGATGAGAACTGTGCTGTGTGTTTCCCATCAGAAACGGAGTTAAATGCCAGGCTCTGTGTGTTCCTACAAGCAAGACTTCGTTTCAGGTAAACACACTCACTTTTCAGCTCAAAGGAAGCTACATCGTTCACGAAGCTCACACGTTTGACGCTCTTAACTGAAAAGCGTTGGATGTTAGAGGACCTGTGTTTTGTATCAGTTTCGGAAGCAGAGTTGAACTAGATATGGTCCGTGTGTGTAGGAAACACGGTTCTTTTGTTCTGAGCACACTCACGTTTCCCGCCTTTAGAGACTCTAGAAAGCAAGAGCGTGCTTCTTGCTCTAAAGCAGAGTGTGTTTCATGGATGAGAACTGTGCTGTGTGTTTCCCTTCAGAAACGGAGGTCAATGCCAGGCTCTGTGTCTTCCTACAAGCAAGACTTCGTTTCAGGAAAACGCACTCACTTCTCAGCTTAAAGGAAGCTACAACATTCACGAAGCTCACACGTTTGACGCTCTTAACTGAAAAGCGTTGCATGTTAGAGGACCTGTGGTTTGTATCAGGTTCGGAAGCAGAGTTGAACTAGATATGGTCCGTGTGTGTAGGAAACCCGGTTCTTTTGTTCCGAGCAAACTCACTTTTCCCCCCTTATTAGAGACTCTAGAAAGCAAGAGCGTGATTCTTGCTCTAAAGCAGAGTGTGTTTCATGGATGAGAACTGTGCTGTGTGTTTCCATCAGAAACGGAGTTAAATGCCAGGCTCTGTGTGTTCCTACAAGCAAGACTTCGTTTCAGGTAAACGCACTCAATTTTCAGCTCAAAGGAAGCTACATCGTTCACGTAGCTCACATGTTTCTCGCTCTGAACTGAAAAGCATTGGATGTTAGAGGACCTGAGGTTTGTATCAGTTTCAGCAGTAGAGTTGAACTAGATATGGTCCATGTGTGTAGGAAACACTGTTCTTTTGTTCTGAGCACACTCATGTTTCCCGCCTTATTAGAGACACTAGAAAGAAAGAGCGTGCTTCTTGCTCTAAAGCAGAGTGTGTTTCATGGATGAGAACTGTGCTGTGTGTTTCCCTTCAGAAACGGAGTTCAATGCCTGGCTCTATGTCTTCCTATAAGCAAGAATTCGTTTCAGGAAAAAGCACTCACTTCTCAGCTCAAACGAAGCTACATCATTCACGAAGCTCACAAGTTTCTCGCTCTTAACTGAAAAGAATTGGATGTTAGAGGACCTGTGGTTTGTATCAGTTTCAGAAGCAGAGTTGAACTAGATATGGTCCGTGTGTGTAGTAAACACGGTTCTTTTGTTCTGAGCACACTCACGTTTCCTGCTTTATTAGAGACTCTAGAAAGCAAGAGCGTGCTTCTTGCTCTAGAGCAGAGTGTGTTTCATGGATGAGAACTGTGCTGTGTGTTTCCCTTCAGAAACGGAGGTCAATGCCAGGCTCTGTGTCTTCCTACAAGCAAGACTTCGTTTCAGGAAAACGCACTCACTTCTCAGCTTAAAGGAAGCTACAACATTCACGAAGCTCACAAGTTTGACGCTCTTAACTGAAAAGCGTTGCATGTTAGAGGACCTGTGGTTTGTATCAGTTTCGGAAGCAGAGTTGAACTAGATATGGTCCGTGTGTGTAGGAAACCCGGTTCTTTTGTTCCGAGCACACTCACTTTTCCCCCCTTATTAGAGACTCTAGAAAGCAAGAGCGTGATTCTTGCTCTAAAGCAGAGTGTGTTTCATGGATGAGAACTGTGGTGTGTGTTTCCCTTCAGAAACGGAGTTCAATGCCAGACTCTGTGTCTTTCTACAAGCCAAAGTTGTTTCAGGTAAACGCAGGAACTTTTCAGCTCAAAGGAAGCTACATCGTTCACGTAGCTCACATGTTTCTCGCTCTGAACTGAAAAGCATTGGATGTTAGAGGACCTGAGGTTTGTATCAGTTTCAGCAGTAGAGTTGAACTAGATATGGTCCATGTGTGTAGGAAAAACTGTTCTTTTGTTCTGAGCACACTCATGTTTCCCGCCTTATTAGAGACACTAGAAAGAAAGAGCGTGCTTCTTGCTCTAAAGCAGAGTGTGTTTCATGGATGAGAACTGTGCTGTGTGTTTCCCTTCAGAAACGGAGTTCAATGCCTGGCTCTATGTCTTCCTATAAGCAAGAATTCGTTTCAGGAAAAAGCACTCACTTCTCAGCTCAAACGAAGCTACATCATTCACGAAGCTCACAAGTTTCTCGCTCTTAACTGAAAAGATTTGGATGTTAGAGGACCTGTGGTTTGTATCAGTTTCAGAAGCAGAGTTGAACTAGATATGGTCCGTGTGTGTAGGAAACACGGTTCTTTTGTTCTGAGCACACTCACGTTTCCTGCTTTATTAGAGACTCTAGAAAGCAAGAGCGTGCTTCTTGCTCTAAAGCAGAGTGTGTTTCATGGATGAGAACTGTGCTGTGTGTTTCCCATCAGAAACGGAGTTAAATGCCAGGCTCTGTGTGTTCCTACAAGCAAGACTTCGTTTCCGGTAAACACACTCACATTTCAGCTCAAAGGAAGCTTCATCGTTCACGAAGCTCACACGTTTGACGCTCTTAACTGAAAGGCGTTGGATGTTAGAGGACCTGTGTTTTGTATCAGTTTCGGAAGCAGAGTTGAACTAGATATGGTCCGTGTGTGTAGGAAACACGGTTCTTTTGTTCTGAGCACACTCAGGTTTCCCGCCTTTAGAGACTCTAGAAAGCAAGAGCGTGCTTCTTGCTCTAAAGCAGAGTGTGTTTCATGGATGAGAACTGTGCTGTGTGTTTCCCTTCAGAAACGGAGATCAATGCCAGGCTCTGTGTCTTCCTACAAGCAAGACTTCGTTTCAGGAAAACGCACTCACTTGTCAGCTTAAAGGAAGCTACAACATTCACGAAGCTCACACGTTTGACGCTCTTAACTGAAAAGCGTTGCATGTTAGAGGACCTGTGGTTTGTATCAGTTTCGGAAGCAGAGTTGAACTAGATATGGTCCGTGTGTGTAGGAAACCCGGTTCTTTTGTTCAGAGCACACTCACTTTTCCCCCCTTATTAGAGACTCTAGAAAGCAAGAGCGTTATTCTTGCTCTAAAGCAGAGTGTGTTTCATGGATGAGAACTGTGCTGTGTGTTTCCCTTCAGAAACGGAGTTAAATGCCAGGCTCTGTGTCTTCCTACAAGCAAGACTTCGTTTCAGGTAAACGCACTCACTTTTCAGCTCAAATGAAGCTACATCGTTCACGAAGCTCACACGTTTGACGCTCTTAAATGAAAAGCGTTGGATGTTAGAGGACCTGTGGTTTGTATCAGTTTCAGAAGCAGAGTTGAACTAGATATGGTCCGTGTCTGTAGGAAAGACGGTTCTTTTGTTCTGAGCACATTCACGCTTCCCGCCTTATTAGAGACTCTAGAAAGCAAGAGCGTGCTTCTTGCTCTAAAGCAGAGTGTGTTTCATGGATGAGAACTGTGCTGTGTGTTTCCCTTCAGAAACGGAGTTAAATGCCAGGCTCAGTGTCTTCCTACAAGCAAGACTTCGTTTCAGATAAACGCACTCACTTTTCAGCTCAAACGAAGCTACATCTTTCACGAAGCTCACACGTTTGACGCTCTTAATTGAAAAGCGTTGGATGTTAGAGGACCTGTGGTTTGTATCAGTTTCAGAAGCAGAGTTGAACTAGATATGGTCCGTGTGTGTAGGAAACACGGTTCTTTTGTTCTGAGCACACTCATGTTTCCCGTTTATTAGAGACTCTAGAAAGCAAGAGCGTGATTCTTGCTCTAAAGCAGAGTGTGTTTCATGGATGAGAACTGTGCTGTGTGTTTCCCTTCAGAAACGGAGTTCAATGCCAGACTCTGTGTCTTTCTACAAGCCAAAGTTGTTTCAGGTAAACGCAGGAACTTTTCAGCTCAAAGGAAGCTACATCATTCACGTAGCTCACATGTTTCTCGCTCTGAACTGAAAAGCATTGGATGTTAGAGGACCTGAGGTTTGTATCAGTTTCAGCAGTAGAGTTGAACTAGATATGGTCCGTGTCTGTAGGAAACACTGTTCTTTTGTTCTGAGCACACTTATGTTTCCCGCCTTATTAGAGACTCTAGAAAACAAGAGCGTGCTTCTTGCTCTAAAGCAGAGTGTGTTTCATGGATGAGAACTGTGCTGTGTGTTTCCCTTCAGAAACGGAGTTCAATGCCTGGCTCTATGTCTTCCTATAAGCAAGAATTCGTTTCAGGAAAAGCACTCACTTTTCAGCTCAAACGAAGCTACATCATTCACGAAGCTCACAAGTTTCTCGCTCTTAACTGAAAAGAATTGGATGTTAGAGGACCTGTGGTTTGTATCAGTTTCAGAAGCAGAGTTGAACTAGATATGGTCCGTGTGTGTAGGAAACACGGTTCTTTTGTTCTGAGCACACTCATGTTTCCCGCCTTATTAGAGACTCTAGAAAGCAAGAGCGTGCTTCTTGCTCTAAAGCAGAGTGTGTTTCATGGATGAGAACTGTGCTGTGTGTTTCCCATCAGAAACGGAGTTAAATGCCAGGCTCTGTGTGTTCCTACAAGCAAGACTTCGTTTCCGGTAAACACACTCACATTTCAGCTCAAAGGAAGCTTCATCGTTCACGAAGCTCACACGTTTGACGCTCTTAACTGAAAGGCGTTGGATGTTAGAGGACCTGTGTTTTGTATCAGTTTCGGAAGCAGAGTTGAACTAGATATGGTCCGTGTGTGTAGGAAACACGGTTCTTTTGTTCTGAGCACACTCAGGTTTCCCGCCTTTAGAGACTCTAGAAAGCAAGAGCGTGCTTCTTGCTCTAAAGCAGAGTGTGTTTCATGGATGAGAACTGTGCTGTGTGTTTCCCTTCAGAAACGGAGATCAATGCCAGGCTCTGTGTCTTCCTACAAGCAAGACTTCGTTTCAGGAAAACGCACTCACTTGTCAGCTTAAAGGAAGCTACAACATTCACGAAGCTCACACGTTTGACGCTCTTAACTGAAAAGCGTTGCATGTTAGAGGACCTGTGGTTTGTATCAGTTTCGGAAGCAGAGTTGAACTAGATATGGTCCGTGTGTGTAGGAAACCCGGTTCTTTTGTTCAGAGCACACTCACTTTTCCCCCCTTATTAGAGACTCTAGAAAGCAAGAGCGTTATTCTTGCTCTAAAGCAGAGTGTGTTTCATGGATGAGAACTGTGCTGTGTGTTTCCCTTCAGAAACGGAGTTAAATGCCAGGCTCTGTGTCTTCCTACAAGCAAGACTTCGTTTCAGGTAAACGCACTCACTTTTCAGCTCAAATGAAGCTACATCGTTCACGAAGCTCACACGTTTGACGCTCTTAAATGAAAAGCGTTGGATGTTAGAGGACCTGTGGTTTGTATCAGTTTCAGAAGCAGAGTTGAACTAGATATGGTCCGTGTCTGTAGGAAAGACGGTTCTTTTGTTCTGAGCACATTCACGCTTCCCGCCTTATTAGAGACTCTAGAAAGCAAGAGCGTGCTTCTTGCTCTAAAGCAGAGTGTGTTTCATGGATGAGAACTGTGCTGTGTGTTTCCCTTCAGAAACGGAGTTAAATGCCAGGCTCAGTGTCTTCCTACAAGCAAGACTTCGTTTCAGATAAACGCACTCACTTTTCAGCTCAAACGAAGCTACATCTTTCACGAAGCTCACACGTTTGACGCTCTTAATTGAAAAGCGTTGGATGTTAGAGGACCTGTGGTTTGTATCAGTTTCAGAAGCAGAGTTGAACTAGATATGGTCCGTGTGTGTAGGAAACACGGTTCTTTTGTTCTGAGCACACTCATGTTTCCCGTTTATTAGAGACTCTAGAAAGCAAGAGCGTGATTCTTGCTCTAAAGCAGAGTGTGTTTCATGGATGAGAACTGTGCTGTGTGTTTCCCTTCAGAAACGGAGTTCAATGCCAGACTCTGTGTCTTTCTACAAGCCAAAGTTGTTTCAGGTAAACGCAGGAACTTTTCAGCTCAAAGGAAGCTACATCATTCACGTAGCTCACATGTTTCTCGCTCTGAACTGAAAAGCATTGGATGTTAGAGGACCTGAGGTTTGTATCAGTTTCAGCAGTAGAGTTGAACTAGATATGGTCCGTGTCTGTAGGAAACACTGTTCTTTTGTTCTGAGCACACTTATGTTTCCCGCCTTATTAGAGACTCTAGAAAACAAGAGCGTGCTTCTTGCTCTAAAGCAGAGTGTGTTTCATGGATTAGAACTGTGCTGTGTGTTTCCCTTCAGAAACGGAGTTAAATGCCAGGCTCTGTGTCTTCCTACAAGCAAGACTTCGTTTCAGGTAAACGCTCTCATTTTTCAGCTCAAACGAAGCTACATCGTTCACGAAGCTCGCACGTTTGATGCTCTTAAATGAAAAGCGTTGGATGTTAGAGGACCTGTGGTTTGTATCAGTTTCAGAAGCAGAGTTGAACTAGATATGGTCCGTGTCTGTAGGTAAGACGGTTCTTTTGTTCTGAGCACACTCACGCTTCCCGCCTTATTAGAGACTCTAGAAAGCAAGAGCGTGCTTCTTGCTCTAAAGCAGAGTGTGTTTCATGGATGAGAACTGTGCTGTGTGTTTCCCATCAGAAACGGAGTTAAATGCCAGGCTCTGTGTGTTCCTACAAGCAAGACTTCGTTTCAGGTAAACACACTCACTTTTCAGCTCAAAGGAAGCTACATCGTGCACGAAGCTCACACGTTTGACGCTCTTAACTGAAAAGCGTTGGATGTTAGAGGACCTGTGTTTTGTATCAGTTTCGGAAGCAGAGTTGAACTAGATATGGTCCGTGTGTGTAGGAAACACGGTTCTTTTGTTCTGAGCACACTCATGTTTCCCGTTTATTAGAGACTCTAGAAAGCAAGAACGTGATTCTTGCTCTAAAGCAGAGTGTGTTTCATGGATGAGAACTGTGCTGTGTGTTTCCCTTCAGAAACGGAGTTCAATGCCAGACTCTGTGTCTTTCTACAAGCCAAAGTTGTTTCAGGTAAACGCAGGAACTTTTCAGCTCAAAGGAAGCTACATCATTCACGTAGCTCACATGTTTCTCGCTCTGAACTGAAAAGCATTGGATGTTAGAGGACCTGAGGTTTGTATCAGTTTCAGCAGTAGAGTTGAACTAGATATGGTCCGTGTCTGTAGGAAACACTGTTCTTTTGTTCTGAGCACACTTATGTTTCCCGCCTTATTAGAGACTCTAGAAAACAAGAGCGTGCTTCTTGCTCTAAAGCAGAGTGTGTTTCATGGATGAGAACTGTGCTGTGTGTTTCCCTTCAGAAACGGAGTTCAATGCCTGGCTCTATGTCTTCCTATAAGCAAGAATTCGTTTCAGGAAAAAGCACTCACTTTTCAGCTCAAACGAAGCTACATCATTCACGAAGCTCACAAGTTTCTCGCTCTTAACTGAAAAGAATTGGATGTTAGAGGACCTGTGGTTTGTATCAGTTTCAGAAGCAGAGTTGAACTAGATATGGTCCGTGTGTGTAGGAAACACGGTTCTTTTGTTCTGAGCACACTCATGTTTCCCGCCTTATTAGAGACTCTATAAAGCAAGAGCGTGCTTCTTGCTCTAAAGCAGAGTGTGTTTCAAGGATGAGAACTGTGCTGTGTGTTTCCCATCAGAAACGGAGTTAAATGCCAGGCTCTGTGTGTTCCTACAAGCAAGACTTCGTTTCAGGTAAACGCATTCACTTTTCAGCTCAAAGGAAGCTACATCGTTCACGAAGCTCACAAGTTTGACGCTCTTAATTGAAAAGCGATGGATGTTAGAGGACCTGTGGTTTCTTTCAGTTTCAGAAGCAGAGTTGAACTAGATATAGTCCGTGTGTGTAGGAAACACGGTTCTTTTGTTCTGAGCACACTCATGTTTCCCGCCTTATTAGAGACTCTATAAAGCAAGAGCGTGATTCTTGCTCTAAAGCAGAGTGTGTTTCATGGATGAGAACTGTGCTGTGTGTTTCCCTTCAGAAACGGAGTTCAATGCCTGGCTCTATGTCTTCCTATAAGCAAGAGTTCGTTTCAGGAAAAAGCACTCACTTCTCAGCTCAAACGAAGCTACATCATTCACGAAGCTCACAAGTTTCTTGCTCTTAACTAAAAAGAATTGGATGTTAGAGGACCTGTGGTTTGTATCAGTTTCAGAAGCAGAGTTGAACTAGATATGGTCCGTGTGTGTAGGAAACACGGTCCTTTTGTTCTGAGCACACTCACGTTTCCCGCCTTATTAGAGACTCTAGAAAGCAAAAGCATGCTTCTTGCTCTAAAGCAGAGTGTGTTTCATGGATTAGAACTGTGCTGTGTGTTTCCCTTCAGAAACGGAGTTAAATGCCAGGCTCTGTGTCTTCCTACAAGCAAGACTTCGTTTCAGGTAAACGCTCTCATTTTTCAGCTCAAACGAAGCTACATCGTTCACGAAGCTCGCACGTTTGATGCTCTTAAATGAAAAGCATTGGATGTTAGAGGACCTGTGGTTTGTATCAGTTTCAGAAGCAGAGTTGAACTAGATATGGTCCGTGTCTGTAGGTAAGACGGTTCTTTTGTTCTGAGCACACTCACGCTTCCCGCCTTATTAGAGACTCTAGAAAGCAAGAGCGTGCTTCTTGCTCTAAAGCAGAGTGTGTTTCATGGATGAGAACTGTGCTGTGTGTTTCCCATCAGAAACGGAGTTAAATGCCAGGCTCTGTGTGTTCCTACAAGCAAGACTTCGTTTCAGGTAAACACACTCACTTTTCAGCTCAAAGGAAGCTACATCGTGCACGAAGCTCACACGTTTGACGCTCTTAACTGAAAAGCGTTGGATGTTAGAGGACCTGTGTTTTGTATCAGTTTCGGAAGCAGAGTTGAACTAGATATGGTCCGTGTGTGTAGGAAACACGGTTCTTTTGTTCTGAGCACACTCACGTTTCCCGCCTTTAGAGACTCTAGAAAGCAAGAGCGTGCTTCTTGCTCTAAAGCAGAGTGTGTTTCATGGATGAGAACTGTGCTGTGTGTTTCCCTTCAGAAACGGAGTTCAATGCTAGACTCTGTGTCTTTCTACAAGCCAAAGTTGTTTCAGGTAAACGCAGTAACTTTTCAACTCAAAGGAAGCTACATCGTTCACGTAGCTCACATGTTTCTCGCTCTGAACTGAAAAGCATTGGATGTTAGAGGACCTGAGGTTTGTATCAGTTTCAGCAGTAGAATTGAACTAGATATGGTCCATGTGTGTAGGAAACACTGTTCTTTTGTTCTGAGCACACTCATGTTTCCCGCCTTATTAGAGACCCTAGAAAGAAAGACCGTGCTTCTTGCTCTAAAGCAGAGTGTGTTTCATGGATGAGAACTGTGCTGTGTGTTTCCCTTCATAAACGGAGTTAAATGCCAGGCCTGTGTCTTCCTACAAGCAAGACTTCATTTCACGTAAACGCACTCACTTTTCAGATCAAAGGAAGCTACATCGTTCACGAAGCTCACACGTTTGACGCTCTTAACTGAAAAGCGTTGGATGTTAGAGGACCTGTGGTTTGTTTCAGTTTCAGAAGCAGAGTTGAACTAGATATGGTCCGTGTGTGTAGGAAACACGGTTCTTTTGTTCTGAGCACACTCATGTTTCCCGTTTATTAGAGACTCTAGAAAGCAAGAGCGTGATTCTTGCTCTAAAGCAGAGTGTGTTTCATGGATGAGAACTGTGCTGTGTGTTTCCCTTCAGAAACGGAGTTCAATGCCAGACTCTGTGTCTTTCTACAAGCCAAAGTTGTTTCAGGTAAACGCAGGAACTTTTCAGCTCAAAGGAAGCTACATCATTCACGTAGCTCACATGTTTCTCGCTCTGAACTGAAAAGCATTGGATGTTAGAGGACCTGAGGTTTGTATCAGTTTCAGCAGTAGAGTTGAACTAGATATGGTCCGTGTCTGTAGGAAACACTGTTCTTTTGTTCTGAGCACACTCACGTTTCCTGCTTTATTAGAGACTCTAGAAAGCAAGAGCGTGATTCTTGCTCTAAAGCAGAGTGTGTTTCATGGATGAGAACTGTGCTGTGTGTTTCCCATCAGAAACGGAGTTAAATGCCAGGCTCTGTGTGTTCCTACAAGCAAGACTTCGTTTCAGGTAAACGCACTCACTTTTCAGCTCAAAGGAAGCTACATCGTTGACGAAGCTCACACGTTTGATGCTCTTAACTGAAAAGCGTTGGATGTTAGAGGACCTGTGGTTTGTATCAGTTTCAGAAGCAGAGTTGAACTAGATATGGTCCGTGTGTGTAGGAGACACGGTTCTTTTGTTCTGAGCACACTCACGTTTCCCGCCTTATTAGAGACTCTAGAAAGCAAGAGCGTGCTTCTTGCTCTAAAGCAGAGTGTGTTTCATGGATGAGAACTGTGCTGTGTGTTTCCCTTCAGAAACGGAGTTAAATGCCAGGCTCAGTGTCTTCCTACAAGCAAGACTTCGTTTCAGATAAACGCACTCACTTTTCAGCTCAAACGAAGCTACATCTTTCACGAAGCTCACACGTTTGACGCTCTTAATTGAAAAGCGTTGGATGTTAGAGGACCTGTGGTTTGTATCAGTTTCAGAAGCAGAGTTGAACTAGATATGGTCCGTGTGTGTAGGAAACACGGTTCTTTTGTTCTGAGCACACTCATGTTTCCCGTTTATTAGAGACTCTAGAAAGCAAGAGCGTGATTCTTGCTCTAAAGCAGAGTGTGTTTCATGGATGAGAACTGTGCTGTGTGTTTCCCTTCAGAAACGGAGTTCAATGCCAGACTCTGTGTCTTTCTACAAGCCAAAGTTGTTTCAGGTAAACGCAGGAACTTTTCAGCTCAAAGGAAGCTACATCATTCACGTAGCTCACATGTTTCTCACTCTGAACTGAAAAGCATTGGATGTTAGAGGACCTGAGGTTTGTATCAGTTTCAGCAGTAGAGTTGAACTAGATATGGTCCGTGTCTGTAGGAAACACTGTTCTTTTGTTCTGAGCACACTTATGTTTCCCGCCTTATTAGAGACTCTAGAAAACAAGAGCGTGCTTCTTGCTCTAAAGCAGAGTGTGTTTCATGGATGAGAACTGTGCTGTGTGTTTCCCTTCAGAAACGGAGTTCAATGCCTGGCTCTATGTCTTCCTATAAGCAAGAATTCGTTTCAGGAAAAAGCACTCACTTTTCAGCTCAAACGAAGCTACATCATTCACGAAGCTCACAAGTTTCTCGCTCTTAACTGAAAAGAATTGGATGTTAGAGGACCTGTGGTTTGTATCAGTTTCAGAAGCAGAGTTGAACTAGATATGGTCCGTGTGTGTAGGAAACACGGTTCTTTTGTTCTGAGCACACTCATGTTTCCCGCCTTATTAGAGACTCTATAAAGCAAGAGCGTGCTTCTTGCTCTAAAGCAGAGTGTGTTTCAAGGATGAGAACTGTGCTGTGTGTTTCCCATCAGAAACGGAGTTAAATGCCAGGCTCTGTGTGTTCCTACAAGCAAGACTTCGTTTCAGGTAAACGCATTCACTTTTCAGCTCAAAGGAAGCTACATCGTTCACGAAGCTCACAAGTTTGACGCTCTTAATTGAAAAGCGATGGATGTTAGAGGACCTGTGGTTTCTTTCAGTTTCAGAAGCAGAGTTGAACTAGATATAGTCCGTGTGTGTAGGAAACACGGTTCTTTTGTTCTGAGCACACTCATGTTTCCCGCCTTATTAGAGACTCTATAAAGCAAGAGCGTGATTCTTGCTCTAAAGCAGAGTGTGTTTCATGGATGAGAACTGTGCTGTGTGTTTCCCTTCAGAAACGGAGTTCAATGCCTGGCTCTATGTCTTCCTATAAGCAAGAGTTCGTTTCAGGAAAAAGCACTCACTTCTCAGCTCAAACGAAGCTACATCATTCACGAAGCTCACAAGTTTCTCGCTCTTAACTAAAAAGAATTGGATGTTAGAGGACCTGTGGTTTGTATCAGTTTCAGAAGCAGAGTTGAACTAGATATGGTCCGTGTGTGTAGGAAACACGGTCCTTTTGTTCTGAGCACACTCACGTTTCCTGCTTTATTAGAGACTCTAGAAAGCAAGAGCGTGCTTCTTGCTCTAAAGCAGAGTGTGTTTCATGGATGAGAACTGTGCTGTGTGTTTCCCATCAGAAACGGAGTTAAATGCCAGGCTCTGTGTGTTCCTACAAGCAAGACTTCGTTTCAGGTAAACACACTCACTTTTCAGCTCAAAGGAAGCTACATCTTTCACGAAGCTCACACGTTTGACGCTCTTAACTGAAAAGCGTTGGATGTTAGAGGACCTGTGGTTTGTTTCAGTTTCAGAAGCAGAGTTGAACTAGATATGGTCCGTGTGTGTAGGAAACACGGTTCTTTTGTTCTGAGCACACTCACGTTTCCCGCCTTATTAGAGACTCTAGAAAGCAAAAGCATGCTTCTTGCTCTAAAGCAGAGTGTGTTTCATGGATTAGAACTGTGCTGTGTGTTTCCCTTCAGAAACGGAGTTAAATGCCAGGCTCTGTGTCTTCCTACAAGCAAGACTTCGTTTCAGGTAAAGGCTCTCATTTTTCAGCTCAAACGAAGCTACATCGTTCACGAAGCTCGCACGTTTGATGCTCTTAAATGAAAAGCATTGGATGTTAGAGGACCTGTGGTTTGTATCAGTTTCAGAAGCAGAGTTGAACTAGATATGGTCCGTGTCTGTAGGTAAGACGGTTCTTTTGTTCTGAGCACACTCACGCTTCCCGCCTTATTAGAGACTCTAGAAAGCAAGAGCGTGCTTCTTGCTCTAAAGCAGAGTGTGTTTCATGGATGAGAACTGTGCTGTGTGTTTCCCATCAGAAACGGAGTTAAATGCCAGGCTCTGTGTGTTCCTACAAGCAAGACTTCGTTTCAGATAAACACACTCACTTTTCAGCTCAAAGGAAGCTACATCGTGCACGAAGCTCACACGTTTGACGCTCTTAACTGAAAAGCGTTGGATGTTAGAGGACCTGTGTTTTGTATCAGTTTCGGAAGCAGAGTTGAACTAGATATGGTCCGTGTGTGTAGGAAACACGGTTCTTTTGTTCTGAGCACACTCACGTTTCCCGCCTTTAGAGACTCTAGAAAGCAAGAGCGTGCTTCTTGCTCTAAAGCAGAGTGTGTTTCATGGATGAGAACTGTGCTGTGTGTTTCCCTTCAGAAACGGAGTTCAATGCTAGACTCTGTGTCTTTCTACAAGCCAAAGTTGTTTCAGGTAAACGCAGGAACTTTTCAACTCAAAGGAAGCTACATCGTTCACGTAGCTCACATGTTTCTCGCTCTGAACTGAAAAGCATTGGATGTTAGAGGACCTGAGGTTTGTATCAGTTTCAGCAGTAGAATTGAACTAGATATGGTCCATGTGTGTAGGAAACACTGTTCTTTTGTTCTGAGCACACTCATGTTTCCCGCCTTATTAGAGACCCTAGAAAGCAAGACCGTGCTTCTTGCTCTAAAGCAGAGTGTGTTTCATGGATGAGAACTGTGCTGTGTGTTTCCCTTCATAAACGGAGTTAAATGCCAGGCTCTGTGTCTTCCTACAAGCAAGACTTCATTTCACGTAAACGCACTCACTTTTCAGATCAAAGGAAGCTACATCGTTCACGAAGCTCACACGTTTGACGCTCTTAACTGAAAAGCGTTGGATGTTAGAGGACCTGTGGTTTGTTTCAGTTTCAGAAGCAGAGTTGAACTAGATATGGTCCGTGTGTGTAGGAAACACGGTTCTTTTGTTCTGAGCACACTCATGTTTCCCGTTTATTAGAGACTCTAGAAAGCAAGAGCGTGATTCTTGCTCTAAAGCAGAGTGTGTTTCATGGATGAGAACTGTGCTGTGTGTTTCCCTTCAGAAACGGAGTTCAATGCCAGACTCTGTGTCTTTCTACAAGCCAAAGTTGTTTCAGGTAAACGCAGGAACTTTTCAGCTCAAAGGAAGCTACATCATTCACGTAGCTCACATGTTTCTCGCTCTGAACTGAAAAGCATTGGATGTTAGAGGACCTGAGGATTGTATCAGTTTCAGCAGTAGAGTTGAACTAGATATGGTCGGTGTCTGTAGGAAACACTGTTCTTTTGTTCTGAGCACACTCATGTTTCCCGCCTTATTAGAGACTCTAGAAAGCAAGAGCGTGCTTCTTGCTCTAAAGCAGAGTGTGTTTCATGGATGAGAACTGTGCTGTGTGTTTCCCTTCAGAAACGGAGTTAAATGCCAGGCTCTGTGTCTTCCTACAAGCAAGACTTCGTTTCAGATAAACGCACTCACTTTTCAGCTCAAAGGAAGCTACATCTTTCACGAAGCTCACACGTTTGACGCTCTTAATTGAAAAGCGTTGGATGTTAGAGGACCTGTGGTTTGTTTCAGTTTCAGAAGCAGAGTTGAACTAGATATGGTCCGTGTGTGTAGGAAACACGGTTCTTTTGTTCTGAGCACACTCATGTTTCCCGTTTATTAGAGACTCTAGAAAGCAAGAGCGTGATTCTTGCTCTAAAGCAGAGTGTGTTTCATGGATGAGAACTGTGCTGTGTGTTTCCCATCAGAAACGGAGTTAAATGCCAGGCTCTGTGTCTTCCTACAAGCTAGACTTCATTTCACGTAAACGCACTCACTTTTCAGATCAAAGGAAGCTACATCGTTCACGAAGCTCACACGTTTGATGCTCTTAACTGAAAAGCATTGGATGTTAGAGGACCTGTGGATTGTTTCAGTTTCAGAAGCAGAGTTGAACTAGATATGGTCCGTGTCTGTAGGAAAGACGGTTCTTTTGTTCTGAGCACACTCACGCTTCCCGCCTTATTAGAGACTCTAGAAAGCAATAGCGTGCTTCTTGCTCTAAAGCAGAGTGTGTTTCATGGATGAGAACTGTGCTGTGTGTTTCCCTTCAGAAACGGAGTTAAATGCCAGGCTCTGTGTCTTCCTACAAGCAAGAATTCGTTTCAGATAAACGCACTCACTTTTCAGCTCAAAGGAAGCTACATCTTTCACGAAGCTCACACGTTTGACGCTCTTAATTGAAAAGCGTTGGATGTTAGAGGACCTGTGGTTTGTTTCAGTTTCAGAAGCAGAGTTGAACTAGTTATGGTCCGTGTGTGTAGGAAACACGGTTCTTTTGTTCTGAGCACACTCATGTTTCCCGTTTATTAGAGACTCTAGAAAGCAAGAGCGTGATTCTTGCTCTAAAGCAGAGTGTGTTTCATGGATGAGAACTGTGCTGTGTGTTTCCCTTCAGAAACGGAGTTCAATGCCAGACTCTGTGTCTTTCTACAAGCCAAAGTTGTTTCAGGTAAACGCAGGAACTTTTCAGCTCAAAGGAAGCTACATCATTCACGTAGCTCACATGTTTCTCGCTCTTAACTGAAAAGCATTGGATGTTAGAGGACCTGAGGTTTGTATCAGTTTCAGCAGTAGAGTTGAACTAGATAGGGTCCGTGTCTGTTGGAAACACTGTTCTTTTGTTCTGAGCACACTCATGTTTCCCGCCTAATTAGAGACTCTAGAAAGCAAGAGCGTGCTTCTTGCTCTAATGCAGAGTGTGTTTCATGGATGAGAACTGTGCTGTGTGTTTCCCTTCAGAAATGGAGTTCAATGCCTGGCTCTATGTCTTCCTATAAGCAAGAATTCGTTTCAGGAAAAAGCACTCACTTTTCAGCTCAAACGAAGCTACATCATTCACGAAGCTCAGAAGTTTCTCGCTCTTAACTGAAAAGAATTGGATGTTAGAGAACCTGTGGTTTGTATCAGTTTCAGAAGCAGAGTTGAACTAGATATGGTTCGTGTGTGTAGGAAACACGTTTCTTTTGTTCTGAGCACACTCACGTTTCCTGCTTTATTAGAGACTCTAGAAAGCAAGAGCGTGCTTCTTGCTCTAAAGCAGAGTGGGTTTCATGGATGAGAACTGTGCTGTGTGTTTCCCATCAGAAACGGAGTTAAATGCCAGGCTCTGTGTGTCCCTACAAGCAAGACTTCGTTTCAGGTAAACACACTCACTTTTCAGCTCAAAGGAAGCTACATTGTTGACGAAGCTCACACGTTTGACGCTCTTAACTGAAATGCGTTGGATGTTAGAGGACCTGTGGTTTGTATCAGTTTCAGAAGCAGAGTTGAACTAGATATGGTCCGTGTGTGTAGGAGACACGGTTCTTTTGTTCTGAGCACAATCACGTTTCCCGCCTTATTAGAGACTCTAGAAAGCAAGAGCGTGCTTCTTGCTCTAAAGCAGAGTGTGTTTCATGGATGAGAACTGTGCTGTGTGTTTCCCTTCAGAAACGGAGTTAAATGCCATGCTCTGTGTCTTCCTGCAAGCAAGACTTCATTTCACATAAACGCACTCACTTTTCAGCTCATAGGAAGCTACATCGTTCACGAAGCTCACACGTTTGATGCTCTTAACTGAAAAGCGTTGGATGTTAGAGGACCTGTTGTTTGTTTCAGTTTCAGAAGCAGAGTAGAACTAGATATGGTCCGTGTGTGTAGGAAACACGGTTCTTTTGTTCTGAGTACACTCACGATTCCCGCCTTATTAGAGAATCTAGAAAGCAAAAGCATGCTTCTTGCTCTAAAGCAGAGTGTGTTTCATGGATGAGAACTGTGCTGTGTGTTTCCCATCAGAAACGGAGTTAAATGCCAGGCTCTGTGTGTTCCTACAAGCAAGACTTCGTTTCAGTAAAACGCACTCACTTCTCAGCTTAAAGGAAGCTACAACATTCACGAAGCTCATACGTTTGAGGCTCTTAACTGAAAAGCGTTGGATGTTAGAGGACCTGTGGTTTGTATCAGTTTCGGAAGCAGAGTTGAACTAGATATGGTCCGTGTGTGTAGGAAACCCGGTCCTTTTGTTCATAGCACACTCACGTTTCCCCCCTTATTAGAGACTCTAGAAAGCAAGAGCGTGATTCTTGCTCTAAAGCAGAGTGTGTTTCATGGGTGAGAACTGTGCTGTGTGTTTCCCTTCAGAAACGGAGTTCAATGCCAGACTTTGTGTCTTTCTACAAGCCAAAGTTGTTTCAGGTAAACGCAGGAAATTTTCAGCTCAAAGGAAGCTACATCGTACACGTAGCTCACATGTTTCTCGCTCTGAACTGAAAAGCATTGGATGTTAGAGGACCTGAGGTTTGTATCAGTTTCAGTAGTAGAGTTGAACTAGATATGGTCCATGTGTGTAGGAAACACTGTTCTTTTGTTCTGAGCACACTCATGTTTCCCGCCTTATTAGAGACTCTAGAAAGCAAGAGCGTGCTTCTTGCTCTAAATCAGAGTGTGTTTCATGGATGAGAACTGTGCTGTGTGTTTCCCATCAGAAACGGAGTTAAATGCCAGGCTCTGTGTGTTCCTACAAGCAAGACTTCGTTTCAGGTAAACACACTCACTTTTCAGCTCAAAGGAAGCTACATCGTTCACGAAGCTCACACGTTTGACGCTCTTAACTGAAACGCGTTGGATGTTAGAGGACCTGTGTTTTGTATCAGTTTCGGAAGCAGAGTTGAACTAGATATGGTCCGTGTGTGTAGGAAACACGGTTCTTTTGTTCTGAGCACACTCACGTTTCCCGCCTTTAGAGACTCTAGAAAGCAAGAGCGTGCTTCTTGCTCTAAAGCAGAGTGTGTTTCAAGGATGAGAACTGTGCTGTGTGTTTCCCTTCAGAAACGGAGGTCAATGCCAGGCTCTGTGTCTTCCTACAAGCAAGACTTCGTTTCAGGAAAACGCACTCACTTCTCAGCTTAAAGGAAGCTACAACATTCACGAAGCTCACACGTTTGACGCTCTTAACTGAAAAGCGTTGGATGTTAGAGGACCTGTGGTTTGTATCAGTTTCGGAAGCAGAGTTGAACTAGATATGGTCCGTGTGTGTAGGAAACCCGGTTCTTTTGTTCAGAGCACACTCACATTTCCCCGCTTATTAGAGACTCTAGAAAGCAAGAGCGTGATTCTTGCTCTAAAGCAGAGTGTGTTTCATGGATGAGAACTGTGCTGTGTGTTTCCCTTCAGAAACGGAGTTCAATGCCAGACTCTGTGTCTTTCTACAAGCCAAAGTTGTTTCAGGTAAACGCAGGAACTTTTCAGCTCAAAGGAAGCTACATCGTTCACGTAGCTCACATGTTTCTCGCTCTGAAATGAAAAGCATTGGATGTTAGAGAACCTGAGGTTTGTATCAGTTTCAGCAGTAGAATTGAACTAGATATGGTCCATGTGTGTAGGAAACACTGTTCTTTTGTTCTGAGCACACTCATGTTTCCCGCCTTATTAGAGACACTAGAAAGAAAGAGCGTGCTTCTTGCTCTAAAGCAGAGTGTGTTTCATGGATGAGAACTGTGCTGTGTGTTTCCCTTCAGAAACGGAGTTCAATGCCTGGCTCTATGTCTTCCTATAAGCAAGAATTCGTTTCAGGAAAAAGCACTCACTTCTCAGCTCAAACGAAGCAACATCATTCACGAAGCTCACAAGTTTCTCGCTCTTAACTAAAAAGAAGTGGATGTTAGAGGACCTGTGGTTTGTATCAGTTTCAGAAGAAGAGTTGAACTAGATATGGTCCGTGTGTGTAGGAAACACGGTTCTTTTGTTCTGAGCACACTCACGTTTCCTGCTTTATTAGAGACTCTAGAAAGCAAGAGCGTGCTTCTTGCTCTAAAGCAGAGTGTGTTTCATTGATGAGAACTGTGCTGTGTGTTTCCCATCAGAAACGGAGTTAAATGCCAGGCTCTGTGTGTTCCTACAAGCAAGACTTCGTTTCAGGTAAACACACTCACTTTTCAGCTCAAAGGAAGCTACATCGTTCACGAAGCTCACACGTTTGACGCTCTTAACTGAAAAGCGTTGGATGTTAGAGGACCTGTGTTTTGTATCAGTTTCGGAAGCAGAGTTGAACTAGATATGGTCCGTGTGTGTAGGAAACACGGTTCTTTTGTTCTGAGCACACTCACGTTTCCCGCCTTTAGAGACTCTAGAAAGCAAGAGCGTGCTTCTTGCTCTAAAGCAGAGTGTGTTTCATGGATGAGAACTGTGCTGTGTGTTTCCCTTCAGAAACGGAGGTCAATGCCAGGCTCTGTGTCTTCCTACAAGCAAGACTTCGTTTCAGGAAAACGCACTCACTTCTCAGCTTAAAGGAAGCTACAACATTCACGAAGCTCACACGTTTGACGCTCTTAACTGAAAAGCGTTGCATGTTAGAGGACCTGTGGTTTGTATCAGTTTCGGAAGCAGAGTTGAACTAGATATGGTCCGTGTGTGTAGGAAACCCGGTTCTTTTGTTCCGAGCACACTCACTTTTCCCCCCTTATTAGAGACTCTAGAAAGCAAGAGCGTGATTCTTGCTCTAAAGCAGAGTGTGTTTCATGGATGAGAACTGTGCTGTGTGTTTCCCTTCAGAAACGGAGTTCAATGCCAGACTCT
The DNA here is from genome assembly GCA_949786405.1 of Onychomys arenicola. NCBI lineage: Eukaryota > Metazoa > Chordata > Mammalia > Rodentia > Cricetidae > Onychomys > Onychomys arenicola. The sequence continues at coordinate 4,447,706 of CATKUM010000015.1, read as the reverse complement.
GTGTCTTTCTACAAGCCAAAGTTTTTTCAGGTAAACGCAGGAACTTTTCAGCTCAAAGGAAGCTACATCGTTCACGTAGCTCACATGTTTCTCGCTCTGAACTGAAAAGCATTGGATGTTAGAGGACCTGAGGTTTGTATCAGTTTCAGCAGTAGAGTTGAACTAGATATGGTCCATGTGTGTAGGAAACACTGTTCTTTTGTTCTGAGCACACTCATGTTTCCCGCCTTATTAGAGACACTAGAAAGAAAGAGCGTGCTTCTTGCTCTAAAGCAGAGTGTGTTTCATGGATGAGAACTGTGCTGTGTGTTTCCCTTCAGAAACGGAGTTCAATGCCTGGCTCTATGTCTTCCTATAAGCAAGAATTCGTTTCAGGAAAAAGCACTCACTTCTCAGCTCAAACGAAGCTACCGCATTCACGAAGCTCACAAGTTTCTCGCTCTTAACTGAAAAGAATTGGATGTTAGAGGACCTGTGGTTTGTATCAGTTTCAGAAGCAGAGTTGAACTAGATATGGTCCGTGTGTGTAGGAAACACGGTTCTTTTGTTCTGAGCACACTCACGTTTCCTGCTTTATTAGAGACTCTAGAAAGCAAGAGCGTGCTTCTTGCTCTAAAGCAGAGTGTGATTCAAGGATGAGAACTGTGCTGTGTGTTTCCCATCAGAAACGGAGTTAAATGCCAGGCTCTGTGTGTTCCTACAAGCAAGACTTCGTTTCAGGTAAACGCACTCACTTTTCAGCTCAAAGGAAGCTACATCGTTCACGAAGCTCACACGTTTGACGCTCTTAACTGAAAAGCGTTGGATGTTAGAGGACCTGTGGTTTGTTTCAGTTTCAGAAGCAGAGTTGAACTAGATATGGTCCGTGTGTGTAGGAAAGACGGTTCTTTTGTTCGGAGCACACTCATGTTTCCCGCCTTATTAGAGACTCTATAAAGCAAGAGCGTGCTTCTTGCTCTAAAGCAGAGTGTGTTTCATGGATGAGAACTGTGCTGTGTGTTTCCCTTCAGAAACGGAGTTCAATGCCTGGCACTATGTCTTCCTATAAGCAAGAATTCATTTCAGGAAAAAGCACTCACTTCTCAGCTCAAACGAAGCTACATCATTCACGAAGCTCACAAGTTTCTAGCTCTTAACTAAAAAGAATTGGATGTTAGAGGACCTGTGCTTTGTATCAGTTTCAGAAGCAGAGTTGAACTAGATATGGTCCGTGTGTGTAGGAAACACGGTTCTTTTGTTCTGAGCACACTCACGTTTCCTGCTTTATTAGAGACTCTAGAAAGCAAGAGCGTGCTTCTTGCTCTAAAGCAGAGTGTGTTTCATGGATGAGAACTGTGCTGTGTGTTTCCCATCAGAAACGGAGTTAAATGCCAGGCTCTGTGTGTTCCTACAAGCAAGACTTCGTTTCAGGTAAACACACTCACTTTTCAGCTCAAAGGAAGCTACATCGTTCACGAAGCTCACACGTTTGACGCTCTTAACTGAAAAGCGTTGGATGTTAGAGGACCTGTGTTTTGTATCAGTTTCGGAAGCAGAGTTGAACTAGATATGGTCCGTGTGTGTAGGAAACACGGTTCTTTTGGTCTGAGCACACTCACGTTTCCCGCCTTTAGAGACTCTAGAAAGCAAGAGCGTGCTTCTTGCTCTAAAGCAGAGTGTGTTTCATGGGTGAGAACTGTGCTGTGTGTTTCCCTTCAGAAACGGAGGTCAATGCCAGGCTCTGTGTCTTCCTACAAGCAAGACTTCGTTTCAGGAAAACGCACTCACTTCTCAGCTTAAAGGAAGCTACAACATTCACGAAGCTCACACGTTTGACGCTCTTAACTGAAAAGCGTTGGATGTTAGAGGACCTGTGGTTTGTATCAGTTTTGGAAGCAGAGTTGAACTAGATATGGTCCGTGTGTGTAGGAAACCCGGTTCTTTTGTTCAGAGCACACTCACTTTTCCCCCCTTATTAGAGACTCTAGAAAGCAAGAGCGTGATTCTTGCTCTAAAGCAGAGTGTGTTTCATGGATGAGAACTGTGCTGTGTGTTTCCCTTCAGAAACGGATTTCAATGCCAGACTCTGTGTCTTTCTACAGGCCAAAGTTGTTTCAGGTAAACGCAGGAACTTTTCAGCTCAAAGGAAGCTACATCGTTCACATAGCTCACATGTTTCTCGCTCTGAACTGAAAAGCATTGGAAGTTAGAGGACCTGAGGTTTGTATCAGTTTCAGCAGTAGAATTGAACTAGATATGGTCCATGTGTGTAGGAAACACTGTTCTTTTGTTCTGAGCACACTCATGTTTCCCGCCTTATTAGAGACTCTAGAAAGCAAGATCGTGCTTCTTGCTCTAAAGCAGAGTGTGTTTCATGGATGAGAACTGTGCTGTTTGTTTCCCTTCAGAAACGGAGTTAAATGCCAGGCTCTGTGTCTTCCTACAAGCAAGACTTCATTTCACGTAAACGCACTCACTTTTCAGATCAAAGGAAGCTACATAGTTCACGAAGCTCACACGTTTGACGCTCTTAACTGAAAAGCGTTGGATGTTAGAGGATCTGTGGTTTGTTTCAGTTTCAGAAGCAGAGTTGAACTAGATATGGTCCGTGTGTGTAGGAAACACGGTTCTTTTGTTCTGAGCACACTCAGGTTTCCCGCCTTATTAGAGAATCTAGAAAGCAAAAGCATGCTTCTTGCTCTAAAGCAGAGTGTGTTTCATGGATTAGAACTGTGCTGTGTGTTTCCCTTCAGAAACGGAGTTCAATGCCAGACTCTGTGTCTTTCTACAAGCCAAAGTTGTTTCAGGTAAACGCAGGAACTTTTCAGCTCAAAGGAAGCTACATCGTTCACATAGCTCACATGTTTCTCGCTCTGAACTGAAAAGCATTGGATGTTAGAGGACCTGAGGTTTGTATCAGTTTCAGCAGTAGAATTGAACTAGATATGGTCCATGTGTGTAGGAAACACTGTTCTTTTGTCCTGAGCACACTAATGTTTCCCGCCTTATTAGAGAATCTAGAAAGCAAGATCGTGCTTCTTGCTCTAAAGCAGAGTGTGTTTCATGGATGAGAACTGTGCTGTGTGTTTCCCTTCAGAAACGGAGTTCAATGCCAGACTCTGTGTCTTTCTACAAGCCAAAGTTGTTTCAGGTAAACGCAGGAACTTTTCAGCTCAAAGGAAGCTACATCGTTCACGTAGCTCACATGTTTCTCGCTCTGAAATGAAAAGCATTGGATGTTAGAGAACCTGAGGTTTGTATCAGTTTCAGCAGTAGAGTTGAACTAGATATGGTCCATGTGTGTAGGAAACACTGTTCTTTTGTTCTGAGCACACTCATGTTTCCCGCCTTATTAGAGACACTAGAAAGAAAGAGCGTGCTTCTTGCTCTAAAGCAGAGTGTGTTTCATGGATGAGAACTGTGCTGTGTGTTTCCCTTCAGAAACGGAGTTCAATGCCTGGCTCTATGTCTTCCTATAAGCAAGAATTCGTTTCAGGAAAAAGCACTCACTTCTCAGCTCAAACGAAGCAACATCATTCACGAAGCTAACAAGTTTCTCGCTCTTAACTGAAAAGAATTGGAAGTTAGAGGACCTGTGGTTTGTATCAGTTTCAGAAGCAGAGTTGAACTAGATATGGTCCGTGTGTGTAGGAAACACGGTTCTTTTGTTCTGAGCACACTCACGTTTCCTGCTTTATTAGAGACTCTAGAAAGCAAGAGCGTGCTTCTTGCTCTAAAGCAGAGTGTGTTTCAAGGATGAGAACTGTGCTGTGTGTTTCCCATCAGAAACGGAGTTAAATGCCAGGCTCTGTGTGTTCCTAAAAGCAAGACTTTGTTTCAGTTAAACGCACTCACTTTTCAGCTCAAAGGAAGCTACATCGTTCACAAAGCTCACACGTTTGACGCTCTTAATTGAAAAGCGTTGGATGTTAGAGGACCTGTGGTTTGTTTCAGTTTCAGAAGCAGAGTTGAACTAGATATGGTCCGTGTGTGTAGGAAACACGGTTCTTTTGTTCAAGCACACTCATGTTTCCTGCCTTATTAGAGATTCTATAAAGCAAGAGCGTGCTTCTTGCTATAAGCAGAGTGTGTTTCATGGATGAGAACTGTGCTGTGTGTTTCCCTTCAGAAACGGAGTGCAATGCCTGGCTCTATGTCTTCCTATAAGCAAGAATTCGTTTCAGGAAAAAGCACTCACTTCTCAGCTCAAACGAAGCTACATCATTCACGAAGCTCACAAGTTTCTCGCTCTTAACTAAAAAGAAGTGGATGTTAGAGGACCTGTGGTTTGTATCAGTTTCAGAAGCAGAGTTGAACTAGATATGGTCCGTGTGTGTAGGAAACACGGTTCTTTTGTTTTGAGCACACTCACGTTTCCTGCTTTATTAGAGACTCTAGAAAGCAAGAGCGTGCTTCTTGCTCTAAAGCAGAGTGTGTTTCATGGATGAGAACTGTGCTGTGTGTTTCCCATCAGAAACGGAGTTAAATGCCAGGCTCTGTGTGTTCCTACAAGCAAGACTTCGTTTCAGGTAAACACACTCACTTTTCAGCTCAAAGGAAGCTACATCGTTCAAGAAGCTCACACGTTTGACGCTCTTAACTGAAAAGCGTTGGATGTTAGAGGACCTGTGTTTTGTATCAGTTTCGGAAGCAGAGTTGAACTAGATATGGTCCGTGTGTGTAGGAAACACGGTTCTTTTGTTCTGAGCACACTCACGTTTCCCGCCTTTAGAGACTCTAGAAAGCAAGAGCGTGCTTCTTGCTCTAAAGCAGAGTGTGTTTCATGGATGAGAACTGTGCTGTGTGTTTCCCTTCAGAAACGGAGGTCAATGCCAGGCTCTGTGTCTTCCTACAAGCAAGACTTCGTTTCAGGAAAACGCACTCACTTCTCAGCTTAAAGGAAGCTACAACATTCACGAAGCTCACACGTTTGACGCTCTTAACTGAAAAGCGTTGGATGTTAGAGGTCCTGTGGTTTGTATCAGTTTCGGAAGCAGAGTTGAACTAGATATGGTCCGTGTGTGTAGGAAACCCGGTTCTTTTGTTCAGAGCACACTCACTTTTCCCCCCTTATTAGAGACTCTAGAAAGCAAGAGCGTGAATCTTGCTCTAAAGCAGAGTGTGTTTCATGGATGAGAACTGTGCTGTGTGTTTCCCTTCAGAAACGGAGTTCAATGCCAGACTCTGTGTCTTTCTACAAGCCAAAGTTGTTTCAGGTAAACGCACTCACATTTCAGCTCAAAGGAAGCTACATAATTCACGAAGCTCACACGTTTGACGCTCTTAACTGAAAAGCGTTGGATGTTAGAGTACCTGTGGTTTGTTTCAGTTTCAGAAGCAGAGTTCAACTAGATATGGTCCGTGTGTGTAGGAAACACGGTTCTTTTGTTCTGAGCACACTCATGTTTCCCGCCTTATTAGAGACTCTATAAAGCAAGAGCGTGCTTCTTGCTCTAAAGCAGAGTGTGTTTCATGGATGAGAACTGTGCTGTGTGTTTCCCTTCAGAAACGGAGTTCAATGCCTGGCTCTATGTCTTCCTATAAGCAAGAATTCATTTCAGGAAAAAGCACTCACTTCTCAGCTCAAACGAAGCTACATCATTCACAAAGCTCACAAGTTTCTAGCTCTTAACTAAAAAGAATTGGATGTTAGAGGACCTGTGCTTTGTATCAGTTTCAGAAGCAGAGTTGAACTAGATATGGTCCGTGTGTGTAGGAAACACGGTTCTTTTGTTCTGAGCACACTCACGTTTCCTGCTTTATTAGAGACTCTAGAAAGCAAGAGCGTGCTTCTTGCTCTAAAGCAGAGTGTGTTTCATGGATGAGAACTGTGCTGTGTGTTTCCCATCAGAAACGGAGTTAAATGCCAGGCTCTGTGTGTTCCTACAAGCAAGACTTCGTTTCAGGTAAACACACTCACTTTTCAGCTCAAAGGAAGCTACATCTTTCACGAAGCTCACACGTTTGACGCTCTTAACTGAAAAGCGTTGGATGTTAGAGGACCTGTGTTTTGTATCAGTTTCGGAAGCAGAGTTGAACTAGACATGGTCCGTGTGTGTAGGAAACACGGTTCTTTTGTTCTGAGCACACTCACGTTTCCCGCCTTTAGAGACTCTAGAAAGCAAGAGCGTGCTTCTTGCTCTAAAGCAGAGTGTGTTTCATGGATGAGAACTGTGCTGTGTGTTTCCCTTCAGAAACGGAGGTCAATGCCAGGCTCTGTGTCTTCCTACAAGCAAGACTTCGTTTCAGGAAAACGCACTCACTTCTCAGCTTAAAGGAAGCTACAACATTCACGAAGCTCACACGTTTGACGCTCTTAACTGAAAAGCGTTGGATGTTAGAGGACCTGTGGTTTGTATCAGTTTCGGAAGCAGAGTTGAACTAGATATGGTCCGTGTGTGTAGGAAACCCGGTTCTTTTGTTCAGAGCACACTCACTTTTCCCCCCTTATTAGAGACTCTAGAAAGCAAGAGCGTGATTCTTGCTCTAAAGCAGAGTGTGTTTCATGGATGAGAACTGTGCTGTGTGTTTCCCTTCAGAAACGGAGTTCAATGCCAGACTCTGTGTCTTTCTACAAGCCAAAGTTGTTTCAGGTAAACGCAGGAACTTTTCAGCTCAAAGGAAGCTACATCGTTCACATAGCTCACATGTTTCTCGCTCTGAACTGAAAAGCATTGGATGTTAGAGGACCTGAGGTTTGTATCAGTTTCAGCAGTAGAAATGAACTAGATATGGTCCATGTGTGTAGGAAACACTGTTCTTTTGTTCTGAGCACACTCATGTTTCCCGCCTTATTAGAGACTCTAGAAAGCAAGATCGTGCTTCTTGCTCTAAAGCAGAGTGTGTTTCATGGATGAGAACTGTGCTGTGTGTTTCCCTTCAGAAACGGAGTTAAATGCCAGGCTCTGTGTCTTCCTACAAGCAAGACTTCATTTCACGTAAACGCACTCACTTTTCAGATCAAAGGAAGCTACATAGTTCACGAAGCTCACACGTTTGACGCTCTTAACTGAAAAACGTTGGATGTTAGAGGATCTGTGGTTTGTTTCAGTTTCAGAAGCAGAGTTGAACTAGATATGGTCCGTGTGTGTAGGAAACACGGTTCTTTTGTTCTGAGCACACTCACGTTTCCCGCCTTATTAGAGACTCTAGAAAGCAAAAGCATGCTTCTTGCTCTAAAGCAGAGTGTGTTTCATGGATGAGAAGTGTGCTGTGTGTTTCCCTTCAGAAACGGAGTTAAATGCCAGGCTCTGTGTCTTCCTACAAGCAAGACTTCGTTTCAGGTAAACACACTCACTTTTCAGCTCAAACGAAGCTACATCGTTCACGAAGCTCACACGTTTGACGCTCTTAAATAAAAAGCGTTGGATGTTAGAGGACCTGTGGTTTATATCAGTTTCAGAAGCAGAGTTGAACTAGATATGGTCCGTGTCTGTAGGAAAGACGGTTCTTTTGTTCTGAGCACACTTACGCTTACCGCCTTATTAGAGTCTCTAGAAAGCAAGAGCGTGCTTCTTGCTCTAAAGCAGAGTGTGTTTCATGGATGAGAACTGTGCTGTGTGTTTCCCTTCAGAAACGGAGGTCAATGCCAGGCTCTGTGTCTTCCTACAAGCAAGACTTCGTTTCAGGAAAACGCACTCACTTCTCAGCTTAAAGGAAGCTACAACATTCACGAAGCTCACACGTTTGACGCTCTTAACTGAAAAGCGTTGCATGTTAGAGGACCTGTGGTTTGTATCAGTTTCGGAAGCAGAGTTGAACTAGATATGGTCCGTGTGTGTAGGAAACCCGGTTCTTTTGTTCAGAGCACACTCACTTTTCCCCCCTTATTAGAGACTCTAGAAAGCAAGAGCGTGATTCTTGCTCTAAAGCAGAGTGTGTTTCATGGATGAGAACTGTGCTGTGTGTTTCCCTTCAGAAACGGATTTCAATGCCAGACTCTGTGTCTTTCTACAGGCCAAAGTTGTTTCAGGTAAACGCAGGAACTTTTCAGCTCAAAGGAAGCTACATCGTTCACATAGCTCACATGTTTCTCGCTCTGAACTGAAAAGCATTGGAAGTTAGAGGACCTGAGGTTTGTATCAGTTTCAGCAGTAGAATTGAACTAGATATGGTCCATGTGTGTAGGAAACACTGTTCTTTTGTTCTGAGCACACTCATGTTTCCCGCCTTATTAGAGACTCTAGAAAGCAAGATCGTGCTTCTTGCTCTAAAGCAGAGTGTGTTTCATGGATGAGAACTGTGCTGTTTGTTTCCCTTCAGAAACGGAGTTAAATGCCAGGCTCTGTGTCTTCCTACAAGCAAGACTTCATTTCACGTAAACGCACTCACTTTTCAGATCAAAGGAAGCTACATAGTTCACGAAGCTCACACGTTTGACGCTCTTAACTGAAAAGCGTTGGATGTTAGAGGATCTGTGGTTTGTTTCAGTTTCAGAAGCAGAGTTGAACTAGATATGGTCCGTGTGTGTAGGAAACACGGTTCTTTTGTTCTGAGCACACTCAGGTTTCCCGCCTTATTAGAGAATCTAGAAAGCAAAAGCATGCTTCTTGCTCTAAAGCAGAGTGTGTTTCATGGATTAGAACTGTGCTGTGTGTTTCCCTTCAGAAACGGAGTTCAATGCCAGACTCTGTGTCTTTCTACAAGCCAAAGTTGTTTCAGGTAAACGCAGGAACTTTTCAGCTCAAAGGAAGCTACATCGTTCACATAGCTCACATGTTTCTCGCTCTGAACTGAAAAGCATTGGATGTTAGAGGACCTGAGGTTTGTATCAGTTTCAGCAGTAGAATTGAACTAGATATGGTCCATGTGTGTAGGAAACACTGTTCTTTTGTCCTGAGCACACTCATGTTTCCCGCCTTATTAGAGAATCTAGAAAGCAAGATCGTGCTTCTTGCTCTAAAGCAGAGTGTGTTTCATGGATGAGAACTGTGCTGTGTGTTTCCCTTCAGAAACGGAGTTCAATGCCAGACTCTGTGTCTTTCTACAAGCCAAAGTTGTTTCAGGTAAACGCAGGAACTTTTCAGCTCAAAGGAAGCTACATCGTTCACGTAGCTCACATGTTTCTCGCTCTGAAATGAAAAGCATTGGATGTTAGAGAACCTGAGGTTTGTATCAGTTTCAGCAGTAGAGTTGAACTAGATATGGTCCATGTGTGTAGGAAACACTGTTCTTTTGTTCTGAGCACACTCATGTTTCCCGCCTTATTAGAGACACTAGAAAGAAAGAGCGTGCTTCTTGCTCTAAAGCAGAGTGTGTTTCATGGATGAGAACTGTGCTGTGTGTTTCCCTTCAGAAACGGAGTTCAATGCCTGGCTCTATGTCTTCCTATAAGCAAGAATTCGTTTCAGGAAAAAGCACTCACTTCTCAGCTCAAACGAAGCAACATCATTCACGAAGCTAACAAGTTTCTCGCTCTTAACTGAAAAGAATTGGAAGTTAGAGGACCTGTGGTTTGTATCAGTTTCAGAAGCAGAGTTGAACTAGATATGGTCCGTGTGTGTAGGAAACACGGTTCTTTTGTTCTGAGCACACTCACGTTTCCTGCTTTATTAGAGACTCTAGAAAGCAAGAGCGTGCTTCTTGCTCTAAAGCAGAGTGTGTTTCAAGGATGAGAACTGTGCTGTGTGTTTCCCATCAGAAACGGAGTTAAATGCCAGGCTCTGTGTGTTCCTAAAAGCAAGACTTTGTTTCAGTTAAACGCACTCACTTTTCAGCTCAAAGGAAGCTACATCGTTCACAAAGCTCACACGTTTGACGCTCTTAATTGAAAAGCGTTGGATGTTAGAGGACCTGTGGTTTGTTTCAGTTTCAGAAGCAGAGTTGAACTAGATATGGTCCGTGTGTGTAGGAAACACGGTTCTTTTGTTCAAGCACACTCATGTTTCCTGCCTTATTAGAGATTCTATAAAGCAAGAGCGTGCTTCTTGCTATAAGCAGAGTGTGTTTCATGGATGAGAACTGTGCTGTGTGTTTCCCTTCAGAAACGGAGTGCAATGCCTGGCTCTATGTCTTCCTATAAGCAAGAATTTGTTTCAGGAAAAAGCACTCACTTCTCAGCTCAAACGAAGCTACATCATTCACGAAGCTCACAAGTTTCTCGCTCTTAACTAAAAAGAAGTGGATGTTAGAGGACCTGTGGTTTGTATCAGTTTCAGAAGCAGAGTTGAACTAGATATGGTCCGTGTGTGTAGGAAACACGGTTCTTTTGTTTTGAGCACACTCACGTTTCCTGCTTTATTAGAGACTCTAGAAAGCAAGAGCGTGCTTCTTGCTCTAAAGCAGAGTGTGTTTCATGGATGAGAACTGAGCTGTGTGTTTCCCATCAGAAACGGAGTTAAATGCCAGGCTCTGTGTGTTCCTACAAGCAAGACTTCGTTTCAGGTAAACACACTCACTTTTCAGCTCAAAGGAAGCTACATCGTTCAAGAAGCTCACACGTTTGACGCTCTTAACTGAAAAGCGTTGGATGTTAGAGGACCTGTGTTTTGTATCAGTTTCGGAAGCAGAGTTGAACTAGATATGGTCCGTGTGTGTAGGAAACACGGTTCTTTTGTTCTGAGCACACTCACGTTTCCCGCCTTTAGAGACTCTAGAAAGCAAGAGCGTGCTTCTTGCTCTAAAGCAGAGTGTGTTTCATGGATGAGAACTGTGCTGTGTGTTTCCCTTCAGAAACGGAGGTCAATGCCAGGCTCTGTGTCTTCCTACAAGCAAGACTTCGTTTCAGGAAAACGCACTCACTTCTCAGCTTAAAGGAAGCTACAACATTCACGAAGCTCACACGTTTGACGCTCTTAACTGAAAAGCGTTGCATGTTAGAGGACCTGTGGTTTGTATCAGTTTCGGAAGCAGAGTTGAACTAGATATGGTCCGTGTGTGTAGGAAACCCGGTTCTTTTGTTCCGAGCACACTCACTTTTCCCCCCTTATTAGAGACTCTAGAAAGCAAGAGCGTGATTCTTGCTCTAAAGCAGAGTGTGTTTCATGGATGAGAACTGTGCTGTGTGTTTCCCTTCAGAAACGGAGTTCAATGCCAGACTCTGTGTCTTTCTACAAGCCAAAGTTTTTTCAGGTAAACGCAGGAACTTTTCAGCTCAAAGGAAGCTACATCGTTCACGTAGCTCACATGTTTCTCGCTCTGAACTGAAAAGCATTGGATGTTAGAGGACCTGAGGTTTGTATCAGTTTCAGCAGTAGAGTTGAACTAGATATGGTCCATGTGTGTAGGAAACACTGTTCTTTTGTTCTGAGCACACTCATGTTTCCCGCCTTATTAGAGACACTAGAAAGAAAGAGCGTGCTTCTTGCTCTAAAGCAGAGTGTGTTTCATGGATGAGAACTGTGCTGTGTGTTTCCCTTCAGAAACGGAGTTCAATGCCTGGCTCTATGTCTTCCTATAAGCAAGAATTCGTTTCAGGAAAAAGCACTCACTTCTCAGCTCAAACGAAGCTACTGCATTCACGAAGCTCACAAGTTTCTCGCTCTTAACTGAAAAGAATTGGATGTTAGAGGACCTGTGGTTTGTATCAGTTTCAGAAGCAGAGTTGAACTAGATATGGTCCGTGTGTGTAGGAAACACGGTTCTTTTGTTCTGAGCACACTCACGTTTCCTGCTTTATTAGAGACTCTAGAAAGCAAGAGCGTGCTTCTTGCTCTAAAGCAGAGTGTGATTCAAGGATGAGAACTGTGCTGTGTGTTTCCCATCAGAAACGGAGTTAAATGCCAGGCTCTGTGTGTTCCTACAAGCAAGACTTCGTTTCAGGTAAACGCACTCACTTTTCAGCTCAAAGGAAGCTACATCGTTCACGAAGCTCACACGTTTGACGCTCTTAACTGAAAAGCGTTGGATGTTAGAGGACCTGTGGTTTGTTTCAGTTTCAGAAGCAGAGTTGAACTAGATATGGTCCGTGTGTGTAGGAAAGACGGTTCTTTTGTTCGGAGCACACTCATGTTTCCCGCCTTATTAGAGACTCTATAAAGCAAGAGCGTGCTTCTTGCTCTAAAGCAGAGTGTGTTTCATGGATGAGAACTGTGCTGTGTGTTTCCCTTCAGAAACGGAGTTCAATGCCTGGCACTATGTCTTCCTATAAGCAAGAATTCATTTCAGGAAAAAGCACTCACTTCTCAGCTCAAACGAAGCTACATCATTCACGAAGCTCACAAGTTTCTAGCTCTTAACTAAAAAGAATTGGATGTTAGAGGACCTGTGCTTTGTATCAGTTTCAGAAGCAGAGTTGAACTAGATATGGTCCGTGTGTGTAGGAAACACGGTTCTTTTGTTCTGAGCACACTCACGTTTCCTGCTTTATTAGAGACTCTAGAAAGCAAGAGCGTGCTTCTTGCTCTAAAGCAGAGTGTGTTTCATGGATGAGAACTGTGCTGTGTGTTTCCCATCAGAAACGGAGTTAAATGCCAGGCTCTGTGTGTTCCTACAAGCAAGACTTCGTTTCAGGTAAACACACTCACTTTTCAGCTCAAAGGAAGCTACATCGTTCACGAAGCTCACACGTTTGACGCTCTTAACTGAAAAGCGTTGGATGTTAGAGGACCTGTGTTTTGTATCAGTTTCGGAAGCAGAGTTGAACTAGATATGGTCCGTGTGTGTAGGAAACACGGTTCTTTTGGTCTGAGCACACTCACGTTTCCCGCCTTTAGAGACTCTAGAAAGCAAGAGCGTGCTTCTTGCTCTAAAGCAGAGTGTGTTTCATGGGTGAGAACTGTGCTGTGTGTTTCCCTTCAGAAACGGAGGTCAATGCCAGGCTCTGTGTCTTCCTACAAGCAAGACTTCGTTTCAGGAAAACGCACTCACTTCTCAGCTTAAAGGAAGCTACAACATTCACGAAGCTCACACGTTTGACGCTCTTAACTGAAAAGCGTTGGATGTTAGAGGACCTGTGGTTTGTATCAGTTTCGGAAGCAGAGTTGAACTAGATATGGTCCGTGTGTGTAGGAAACCCGGTTCTTTTGTTCAGAGCACACTCACTTTTCCCCCCTTATTAGAGACTCTAGAAAGCAAGAGCGTGATTCTTGCTCTAAAGCAGAGTGTGTTTCATGGATGAGAACTGTGCTGTGTGTTTCCCTTCAGAAACGGATTTCAATGCCAGACTCTGTGTCTTTCTACAGGCCAAAGTTGTTTCAGGTAAACGCAGGAACTTTTCAGCTCAAAGGAAGCTACATCGTTCACATAGCTCACATGTTTCTCGCTCTGAACTGAAAAGCATTGGAAGTTAGAGGACCTGAGGTTTGTATCAGTTTCAGCAGTAGAATTGAACTAGATATGGTCCATGTGTGTAGGAAACACTGTTCTTTTGTTCTGAGCACACTCATGTTTCCCGCCTTATTAGAGACTCTAGAAAGCAAGATCGTGCTTCTTGCTCTAAAGCAGAGTGTGTTTCATGGATGAGAACTGTGCTGTTTGTTTCCCTTCAGAAACGGAGTTAAATGCCAGGCTCTGTGTCTTCCTACAAGCAAGACTTCATTTCACGTAAACGCACTCACTTTTCAGATCAAAGGAAGCTACATAGTTCACGAAGCTCACACGTTTGACGCTCTTAACTGAAAAGCGTTGGATGTTAGAGGATCTGTGGTTTGTTTCAGTTTCAGAAGCAGAGTTGAACTAGATATGGTCCGTGTGTGTAGGAAACACGGTTCTTTTGTTCTGAGCACACTCAGGTTTCCCGCCTTATTAGAGAATCTAGAAAGCAAAAGCATGCTTCTTGCTCTAAAGCAGAGTGTGTTTCATGGATTAGAACTGTGCTGTGTGTTTCCCTTCAGAAACGGAGTTCAATGCCAGACTCTGTGTCTTTCTACAAGCCAAAGTTGTTTCAGGTAAACGCAGGAACTTTTCAGCTCAAAGGAAGCTACATCGTTCACATAGCTCACATGTTTCTCGCTCTGAACTGAAAAGCATTGGATGTTAGAGGACCTGAGGTTTGTATCAGTTTCAGCAGTAGAATTGAACTAGATATGGTCCATGTGTGTAGGAAACACTGTTCTTTTGTCCTGAGCACACTCATGTTTCCCGCCTTATTAGAGAATCTAGAAAGCAAGATCGTGCTTCTTGCTCTAAAGCAGAGTGTGTTTCATGGATGAGAACTGTGCTGTGTGTTTCCCTTCAGAAACGGAGTTCAATGCCAGACTCTGTGTCTTTCTACAAGCCAAAGTTGTTTCAGGTAAACGCAGGAACTTTTCAGCTCAAAGGAAGCTACATCGTTCACGTAGCTCACATGTTTCTCGCTCTGAAATGAAAAGCATTGGATGTTAGAGAACCTGAGGTTTGTATCAGTTTCAGCAGTAGAGTTGAACTAGATATGGTCCATGTGTGTAGGAAACACTGTTCTTTTGTTCTGAGCACACTCATGTTTCCCGCCTTATTAGAGACACTAGAAAGAAAGAGCGTGCTTCTTGCTCTAAAGCAGAGTGTGTTTCATGGATGAGAACTGTGCTGTGTGTTTCCCTTCAGAAACGGAGTTCAATGCCTGGCTCTATGTCTTCCTATAAGCAAGAATTCGTTTCAGGAAAAAGCACTCACTTCTCAGCTCAAACGAAGCAACATCATTCACGAAGCTAACAAGTTTCTCGCTCTTAACTGAAAAGAATTGGAAGTTAGAGGACCTGTGGTTTGTATCAGTTTCAGAAGCAGAGTTGAACTAGATATGGTCCGTGTGTGTAGGAAACACGGTTCTTTTGTTCTGAGCACACTCACGTTTCCTGCTTTATTAGAGACTCTAGAAAGCAAGAGCGTGCTTCTTGCTCTAAAGCAGAGTGTGTTTCAAGGATGAGAACTGTGCTGTGTGTTTCCCATCAGAAACGGAGTTAAATGCCAGGCTCTGTGTGTTCCTAAAAGCAAGACTTTGTTTCAGTTAAACGCACTCACTTTTCAGCTCAAAGGAAGCTACATCGTTCACAAAGCTCACACGTTTGACGCTCTTAATTGAAAAGCGTTGGATGTTAGAGGACCTGTGGTTTGTTTCAGTTTCAGAAGCAGAGTTGAACTAGATATGGTCCGTGTGTGTAGGAAACACGGTTCTTTTGTTCAAGCACACTCATGTTTCCTGCCTTATTAGAGATTCTATAAAGCAAGAGCGTGCTTCTTGCTATAAGCAGAGTGTGTTTCATGGATGAGAACTGTGCTGTGTGTTTCCCTTCAGAAACGGAGTGCAATGCCTGGCTCTATGTCTTCCTATAAGCAAGAATTCGTTTCAGGAAAAAGCACTCACTTCTCAGCTCAAACGAAGCTACATCATTCACGAAGCTCACAAGTTTCTCGCTCTTAACTAAAAAGAAGTGGATGTTAGAGGACCTGTGGTTTGTATCAGTTTCAGAAGCAGAGTTGAACTAGATATGGTCCGTGTGTGTAGGAAACACGGTTCTTTTGTTTTGAGCACACTCACGTTTCCTGCTTTATTAGAGACTCTAGAAAGCAAGAGCGTGCTTCTTGCTCTAAAGCAGAGTGTGTTTCATGGATGAGAACTGTGCTGTGTGTTTCCCATCAGAAACGGAGTTAAATGCCAGGCTCTGTGTGTTCCTACAAGCAAGACTTCGTTTCAGGTAAACACACTCACTTTTCAGCTCAAAGGAAGCTACATCGTTCAAGAAGCTCACACGTTTGACGCTCTTAACTGAAAAGCGTTGGATGTTAGAGGACCTGTGTTTTGTATCAGTTTCGGAAGCAGAGTTGAACTAGATATGGTCCGTGTGTGTAGGAAACACGGTTCTTTTGTTCTGAGCACACTCACGTTTCCCGCCTTTAGAGACTCTAGAAAGCAAGAGCGTGCTTCTTGCTCTAAAGCAGAGTGTGTTTCATGGATGAGAACTGTGCTGTGTGTTTCCCTTCAGAAACGGAGGTCAATGCCAGGCTCTGTGTCTTCCTACAAGCAAGACTTCGTTTCAGGAAAACGCACTCACTTCTCAGCTTAAAGGAAGCTACAACATTCACGAAGCTCACACGTTTGACGCTCTTAACTGAAAAGCGTTGGATGTTAGAGGTCCTGTGGTTTGTATCAGTTTCGGAAGCAGAGTTGAACTAGATATGGTCCGTGTGTGTAGGAAACCCGGTTCTTTTGTTCAGAGCACACTCACTTTTCCCCCCTTATTAGAGACTCTAGAAAGCAAGAGCGTGATTCTTGCTCTAAAGCAGAGGGTGTTTCATGGATGAGAACTGTGCTGTGTGTTTCCCTTCAGAAACGGAGTTCAATGCCAGACTCTGTGTCTTTCTACAAGCCAAAGTTGTTTCAGGTAAACGCACTCACTTTTCAGCTCAAAGGAAGCTACATAATTCACGAAGCTCACACGTTTGACGCTCTTAACTGAAAAGCGTTGGATGTTAGAGGACCTGTGGTTTGTTTCAGTTTCAGAAGCAGAGTTGAACTAGATATGGTCCGTGTGTGTAGGAAACACGGTTCTTTTGTTCTGAGCACACTCATGTTTCCCGCCTTATTAGAGACTCTATAAAGCAAGAGCGTGCTTCTTGCTCTAAAGCAGAGTGTGTTTCATGGATGAGAACTGTGCTGTGTGTTTCCCTTCAGAAACGGAGTTCAATGCCTGGCTCTATGTCTTCCTATAAGCAAGAATTCATTTCAGGAAAAAGCACTCACTTCTCAGCTCAAACGAAGCTACATCATTCACAAAGCTCACAAGTTTCTAGCTCTTAACTAAAAAGAATTGGATGTTAGAGGACCTGTGCTTTGTATCAGTTTCAGAAGCAGAGTTGAACTAGATATGGTCCGTGTGTGTAGGAAACACGGTTCTTTTGTTCTGAGCACACTCACGTTTCCTGCTTTATTAGAGACTCTAGAAAGCAAGAGCGTGCTTCTTGCTCTAAAGCAGAGTGTGTTTCATGGATGAGAACTGTGCTGTGTGTTTCCCATCAGAAACGGAGTTAAATGCCAGGCTCTGTGTGTTCCTACAAGCAAGACTTCGTTTCAGGTAAACACACTCACTTTTCAGCTCAAAGGAAGCTACATCTTTCACGAAGCTCACACGTTTGACGCTCTTAACTGAAAAGCGTTGGATGTTAGAGGACCTGTGTTTTGTATCAGTTTCGGAAGCAGAGTTGAACTAGACATGGTCCGTGTGTGTAGGAAACACGGTTCTTTTGTTCTGAGCACACTCACGTTTCCCGCCTTTAGAGACTCTAGAAAGCAAGAGCGTGCTTCTTGCTCTAAAGCAGAGTGTGTTTCATGGATGAGAACTGTGCTGTGTGTTTCCCTTCAGAAACGGAGGTCAATGCCAGGCTCTGTGTCTTCCTACAAGCAAGACTTCGTTTCAGGAAAACGCACTCACTTCTCAGCTTAAAGGAAGCTACAACATTCACGAAGCTCACACGTTTGACGCTCTTAACTGAAAAGCGTTGGATGTTAGAGGACCTGTGGTTTGTATCAGTTTCGGAAGCAGAGTTGAACTAGATATGGTCCGTGTGTGTAGGAAACCCGGTTCTTTTGTTCAGAGCACACTCACTTTTCCCCCCTTATTAGAGACTCTAGAAAGCAAGAGCGTGATTCTTGCTCTAAAGCAGAGTGTGTTTCATGGATGAGAACTGTGCTGTGTGTTTCCCTTCAGAAACGGAGTTCAATGCCAGACTCTGTGTCTTTCTACAAGCCAAAGTTGTTTCAGGTAAACGCAGGAACTTTTCAGCTCAAAGGAAGCTACATCGTTCACATAGCTAACATTTTTCTCGCTCTGAACTGAAAAGCATTGGATGTTAGAGGACCTGAGGTTTGTATCAGTTTCAGCAGTAGAATTGAACTAGATATGGTCCATGTGTGTAGGAAACACTGTTCTTTTGTTCTGAGCACACTCATGTTTCCCGCCTTATTAGAGACTCTAGAAAGCAAGATCGTGCTTCTTGCTCTAAAGCAGAGTGTGTTTCATGGATGAGAACTGTGCTGTGTGTTTCCCTTCAGAAACGGAGTTAAATGCCAGGCTCTGTGTCTTCCTACAAGCAAGACTTCATTTCACGTAAACGCACTCTCTTTTCAGATCAAAGGAAGCTACATGGTTCACGAAGCTCACACGTTTGACGCTCTTAACAGAAAAGCGTTGGATGTTAGAGGACCTGTGGTTTGTATCAGTTTCAGAAGCAGAGTTGAACTAGATATGGTCCGTGTGTGTAGGAAACACGGTTCATTTGTTCTGAGCACACTCACGTTTCCCGCCTTATTAGAGACTCTAGAAAGCAAAAGCAGGCTTCTTGCTCTAAAGCAGAGTGTGTTTCATGGATTAGAACTGTGCTGTGTGTTTCGCTTCAGAAACGGAGTTAAATGCCAGGCTCTGTGTCTTCCTACAAGCAAGACTTCGTTTCAGGTAAACGCACTCACTTTTCAGCTCAAACGAAGCTACATCGTACACGAAGCTCACACGTTTGACGCTCTTAAATGAAAAGCGTTGGTTGTTAGAGGACCTGTGGTTTGTATCAGTTTCAGAAGCAGAGTTGAACTAGATATGGTCCGTGTCTGTAGGAAAGACGGTTCTTTTGTTCTGAGCACACTCACGCTTCCCGCCTTATTAGAGACTCTAGAAAGCATGAGCGTGCTTCTTGCTCTAAAGCAGAGTGTGTTTCATAGATGAGAACTGTGCTGTGTGTTCCCCTTCAGAAACGGAGTTAAATGCCAGGCTCAGTGTCTTCCTACAAGCAAGACTTCATTTCAGATAAACGCACTCACTTTTCAGCTCAAACGAAGCTACATCTTTCACGAAGCTCACACGTTTGACGCTCTTAATTGAAAAGCGTTGGATGTTAGAGGACCTGTGGTTTGTATCAGTTTCAGAAGCAGAGTTGAACTAGATATGGTCCGTGTGTGTAGGAAACACGGTTCTTTTGTTCTGAGCACACTCATGTTTCCCGTTTATTAGAGACTCTAGAAAGCAAGAGCGTGATTCTTGCTCTAAAGCAGAGTGTGTTTCATGGATGAGAACTGTGCTGTGTGTTTCCCTTCAGAAACGGAGTTCAATGCCAGACTCTGTGTCTTTCTACAAGCCAAAGTTGTTTCAGGTAAACGCAGGAACTTTTCAGCTCAAAGGAAGCTACATCATTCACGTAGCTCACATGTTTCTCGCTCTGAACTGAAAAGCATTGGATGTTAGAGGACCTGAGGTTTGTATCAGTTTCAGCAGTAGAGTTGAACTAGATATGGTCCGTGTCTGTAGGAAACACTGTTCTTTTGTTCTGAGCACACTCATGTTTCCCGCCTTATTAGAGACTCTAGAAAGCAAGATCGTGCTTCTTGCTCTAAAGCAGAGTGTGTTTCATGGATGAGAACTGTGCTGTGTGTTTCCCTTCAGAAACGGAGTTTAATGCCAGGCTCTGTGTCTTCCTACAAGCAAGACTTCATTTCACGTAAACGCACTCACTTTTCAGATCAAAGGAAGCTACATAGTTCACGAAGCTCACACGTTTGACGCTCTTAACTGAAAAACGTTGGATGTTAGAGGATCTGTGGTTTGTTTCAGTTTCAGAAGCAGAGTTGAACTAGATATGGTCCGTGTGTGTAGGAAACACGGTTCTTTTGTTCTGAGCACACTCACGTTTCCCGCCTTATTAGAGAATCTAGAAAGCAAAAGCATGCTTCTTGCTCTAAAGCAGAGTGTGTTTCATGGATTAGAACTGTGCTGTGTGTTTCCCTTCAGAAACGGAGTTAAATGCCAGGCTCTGTGTCTTCCTACAAGCAAGACTTCGTTTCAGGTAAACGCACTCACTTTTCAGCTCAAACGAAGCTACATCGTACACGAAGCTCACACGTTTGACGCTCTTAAATGAAAAGCGTTGGATGTTAGAGGACCTGTGGTTTGTATCAGTTTCAGAAGCAGAGTTGAACTAGATATGGTCCGTGTCTGTAGGAAAGACGGTTCTTTTGTTCTGAGCACACTCACGCTTCCCGCCTTATTAGAGACTCTAGAAAGCAAGAGCGTGCTTCTTGCTCTAAAGCAGAGTGTGTTTCATGGATGAGAACTGTGCTGTGTGTTTCCCTTCAGAAACGGAGTTAAATGCCAGGCTCAGTGTCTTCCTACAAGCAAGACTTCGTTTCAGATAAACGCACTCACTTTTCAGCTCAAACGAAGCTACATCTTTCACGAAGCTCACACGTTTGACGCTCTTAATTGAAAAGCGTTGGATGTTAGAGGACCTGTGGTTTGTATCAGTTTCAGAAGCAGAGTTGAACTAGATATGGTCCGTGTGTGTAGGAAACACGGTTCTTTTGTTCTGAGCACACTCATGTTTCCCGTTTATTAGAGACTCTAGAAAGCAAGAGCGTGATTCTTGCTCTAAAGCAGAGTGTGTTTCATGGATGAGAACTGTGCTGTGTGTTTCCCTTCAGAAACGGAGTTCAATGCCAGACTCTGTGTCTTTCTACAAGCCAAAGTTGTTTCAGGTAAACGCAGGAACTTTTCAGCTCAAAGGAAGCTACATCGTTCACATAGCTCACATGTTTCTCGCTCTGAACTGAAAAGCATTGGATGTTAGAGGACCTGAGGTTTGTATCAGTTTCAGCAGTAGAATTGAACTAGATATGGTCCGTGTGTGTAGGAAACACGGTTCTTTTGTTCTGAGCACACTCACGTTTCCTGCTTTATTAGAGACTCTAGAAAGCAAGAGCGTGCTTCTTGCTCTAAAGCAGAGTGTGTTTCATGGATGAGAACTGTGCTGTGTGTTTCCCATCAGAAACGGAGTTAAATGCCAGGCTCTGTGTGTTCCTACAAGCAAGACTTCGTTTCAGGTAAAAACACTCACTTTTCAGCTCAAAGGAAGCTACATCGTTCACGAAGCTCACACGTTTGACGCTCTTAACTGAAAAGCGTTGGATGTTAGAGGACCTGTGTTTTGTATCAGTTTCGGAAGCAGAGTTGAACTAGATATGGTCCGTGTGTGTAGGAAACACGGTTCTTTTGTTCTGAGCACACTCACGTTTCCCGCCTTTAGAGACCCTAGAAAGCAAGAGCGTGCTTCTTGCTCTAAAGCAGAGTGTGTTTCATGGATGAGAACTGTGCTGTGTGTTTCCCTTCAGAAACGGAGGTCAATGCCAGGCTCTGTGTCTTCCTACAAGCAAGACTTCGTTTCAGGAAAACGCACTCACTTCTCAGCTTAAAGGAAGCTACAACATTCACGAAGCTCACACGTTTGACGCTCTTAACTGAAAAGCGTTGCATGTTAGAGGACCTGTGGTTTGTATCAGTTTCGGAAGCAGAGTTGAACTAGATATGGTCCGTGTGTGTAGGAAACCCGGTTCTTTTGTTCAGAGCACACTCACTTTTCCCCCCTTATTAGAGACTCTAGAAAGCAAGAGCGTGCTTCTTGCTCTAAAGCATAGTGTGTTTCATGGATGAGAACTGTGCTGTGTGTTTCCCATCAGAAACGGAGTTAAATGCCAGGCTCTGTGTGTTCCTACAAGCAAGACTTCGTTTCAGGTAAACGCACTCACTTTTCAGCTCAAAGGAAGCTACATCGTTCACGAAGCTCACACGTTTGACGCTCTTAATTGAAAAGCGTTGGATGTTAGAGGACCTGTGGTTTGTTTCAGTTTCAGAAGCAGAGTTGAACTAGATATGGTCCGTGTCTGTAGGAAAGACGGTTCTTTTGTTCTGAGCACACTCACGCTTCCCGCCTTATTAGAGAGTCTAGAAAGCAAGAGCGTGCTTCTTGCTCTAAAGCAGAGTGTGTTTCATGGATGAGAACTGTGCTGTGTGTTTCCCTTCAGAAACGGAGTTAAATGCCAGGCTCAGTGTCTTCCTACAAGCAAGACTTCGTTTCAGATAAACGCACTCACTTTTCAGCTCAAACGAAGCTACATCTTTCACGAAGCTCACACGTTTGACGCTCTTAATTGAAAAGCGTTGGATGTTAGAGGACCTGTGGTTTGTATCAGTTTCAGAAGCAGAGTTGAACTAGATATGGTCCGTGTGTGTAGGAAACACGGTTCTTTTGTTCTGAGCACACTCATGTTTCCCGTTTATTAGAGACTCTAGAAAGCAAGAGCGTGATTCTTGCTCTAAAGCAGAGTGTGTGTCATGGATGAGAACTGTGCTGTGTGTTTCCCTTCAGAAACGGAGTTCAATGCCAGACTCTGTGTCTTTCTACAAGCCAAAGTTGTTTCAGGTAAACGCAGGAACTTTTCAGATCAAAGGAAGCTACATCATTCACGTAGCTCACATGTTTCTCGCTCTGAACTGAAAAGCATTGGATGTTAGAGGACCTGAGGTTTGTATCAGTTTCAGAAGCAGAGTTGAACTAGATATGGTCCGTGTGTGTAGGAAACACGGTTCTTTTGTTCTGAGCACACTCACGTTTCCTGCTTTATTAGAGACTCTAGAAAGCAAGAGCGTGCTTCTTGCTCTAAAGCAGAGTGTGTTTCATGGATGAGAACTGTGCTGTGTGTTTCCCATCAGAAACGGAGTTAAATGCCAGGCTCTGTGTGTTCCTACAAGCAAGACTTCGTTTCAGGTAAGCACACTCACTTTTCAGCTCAAAGGAAGCTACATCGTTCACAAAGCTCACACGTTTGACGCTCTTAACTGAAAAGCGTTGGATGTTAGAGGACCTGTGTTTTGTATCAGTTTCGGAAGCAGAGTTGAACTAGATATGGTCCGTGTGTGTAGGAAACACGGTTCTTTTGTTCTGAGCACACTCACGTTTCCCGCCTTTAGAGACTCTAGAAAGCAAGAGCGTGCTTCTTGCTCTAAAGCAGAGTGTGTTTCATGGATGAGAACTGTGCTGTGTGTTTCCCTTCAGAAACGGAGGTCAATGCCAGGCTCTGTGTCTTCCTACAAGCAAGACTTCGTTTCAGGAAAACGCACTCACTTCTCAGCTTAAAGGAAGCTACAACATTCACGAAGCTCACACGTTTGACGCTCTTAACTGAAAAGCGTTGCATGTTAGAGGACCTGTGGTTTGTATCAGTTTCGGAAGCAGAGTTGAACTAGATATGGTCCGTGTGTGTAGGAAACCCGGTTCTTTTGTTCAGAGCACACTCACTTTTCCCCCCTTATTAGAGACTCTAGAAAGCAAGAGCGTGATTCTTGCTCTAAAGCAGAGTGTGTTTCATGGATGAGAACTGTGCTGTGTGTTTCCCTTCAGAAACGGAGTTAAATGCCAGGCTCAGTGTCTTCCTACAAGCAAGACTTCGTTTCAGATAAACGCACTCACTTTTCAGCTCAAACGAAGCTACATCTTTTACGAAGCTCACACGTTTGAAGCTCTTAATTGAAAAGCGTTGGATGTTAGAGGACCTGTGGTTTGTATCAGTTTCAGAAGCAGAGTTGAACTAGATATGGTCCGTGTGTGTAGGAAACACGGTTCTTTTGTTCTGAGCACACTCATGTTTCCCGTTTATTAGAGACTCTAGAAAGCAAGAACGTGATTCTTGCTCTAAAGCAGAGTGTGTTTCATGGATGAGAACTGTGTTGTGTGTTTCCCTTCAGAAACGGAGTTCAATGCCAGACTCTGTGTCTTTCTACAAGCCAAAGTTGTTTCAGGTAAACGCAGGAACTTTTCAGCTCAAAGGAAGCTACATCATTCACGTAGCTCACATGTTTCTCGCTCTGAACTGAAAAGCATTGGATTTTAGAGGACCTGAGGTTTGTATCAGTTTCAGCAGTAGAGTTGAACTAGATATGGTCCGTGTCTGTAGGAAACACTGTTCTTTTGTTCTGAGCACACTTATGTTTCCCGCCTTATTAGAGACTCTAGAAAACAAGAGCGTGCTTCTTGCTCTAAAGCAGAGTGTGTTTCATGGATGAGAACTGTGCTGTGTGTTTCTCTTCAGAAACGGAGTTCAATGCCTGGCTCTATGTCTTCCTATAAGCAAGAATTCGTTTAAGGAAAAAGCACTCACTTTTCAGCTCAAACGAAGCTACATCATTCACGAAGCTCACAAGTTTCTCGCTCTTAACTGAAAAGAATTGGATGTTAGAGGACCTGTGGTTTGTATCAGTTTCAGAAGCAGAGTTGAACTAGATATGGTCCGTGTGTGTAGGAAACACGGTTCTTTTGTTCTGAGCACACTCATGTTTCCCGCCTTATTAGAGACTCTATAAAGCAAGAGCGTGCTTCTTGCTCTAAAGCAGAGTGTGTTTCAAGGATGAGAACTGTGCTGTGTGTTTCCCATCAGAAACGGAGTTAAATGCCAGGCTCTGTGTGTTCCTACAAGCAAGACTTCGTTTCAGGTAAACGCACTCACTTTTCAGCTCAAAGGAAGCTACATCGTTCACGAAGCTCACACGTTTGACGCTCTTAATTGAAAAGCGATGGATGTTAGAGGACCTGTGGTTTCTTTCAGTTTCAGAAGCAGAGTTGAACTAGATATGGTCCGTGTGTGTAGGAAACACGGTTCTTTTGTTCTGAGCACACTCATGTTTCCCGCCTTATTAGAGACTCTAGAAAGCAAGAGCGTGCTTCTTGCTCTAAAGCAGAGTGTGTTTCATGGAAGAGAACTGTGCTGTGTGTTTCCCTTCAGAAACGGAGTTCAATGCCTGGCTCTATGTCTTCCTATAAGCAAGAGTTCGTTTCAGGAAAAAGCACTCTGTTCTCAGCTCAAACGAAGCTACATCATTCACGAAGCTCACAAGTTTCTCGCTCTTAACTAAAAAGAATTGGATGTTAGAGGACCTGTGGTTTGTATCAGTTTCAGAAGCAGAGTTGAACTAGATATGGTCCGTGTGTGTAGGAAACACGGTTCTTTTGTTCTGAGCACACTCACGTTTCCTGCTTTATTAGAGACTCTAGAAAGCAAGAGCGTGCTTCTTGCTCTAAAGCAGAGTGTGTTTCATGGATGAGAACTGTGCTGTGTGTTTCCCATCAGAAACGGAGTTAAATGCCAGGCTCTGTGTGTTCCTACAAGCAAGACTTCGTTTCAGGTAAACATACTCACTTTTCAGCTCAAAGGAAGCTACATCGTTCACGAAGCTCACACGTTTGACGCTCTTAACTGAAAAGCGTTGGATGTTAGAGGACCTGTGGTTTGTATCAGTTTTGGAAGCAGAGTTGAACTAGATATGGTCCGTGTGTGTAGGAAACCCGGTTCTTTTGTTCAGAGCACACTCACTTTTCCCCCCTTATTAGAGACTCTAGAAAGCAAGAGCGTGATTCTTGCTCTAAAGCAGAGTGTGTTTCATGGATGTGAACTGTGCTGTGTGTTTCCCTTCAGAAACGGAGTTCAATGCCAGACTCTGTGTCTTTCTACAAGCCAAAGTTGTTTCAGGTAAACGCTGGAACTTTTCAGCTCAAAGGAAGCTACATCGTTCACATAGCTCACATGTTTCTCGCTCTGAACTGAAAAGCATTGGATGTTAGAGGACCTGAGGTTTGTATCAGTTTCAGCAGTAGAATTGAACTAGATATGGTCCATGTGTGTAGGAAACACGGTTCTTTTGTTATGAGCACACTCATGTTTCCCGCCTTATTAGAGACTCTAGAAAGCAACATCGTGCTTCTTGCTCTAAAGCAGAGTGTGTTTCATGGATGAGAACTGTGCTGTGTGTTTCCCTTCAGAAACGGAGTTAAATGCCAGGCTCTGTGTCTTCCTACAAGCAAGACTTCATTTCATGTAAACACACTCACTTTTCAGATCAAAGGAAGCTACATCGTTCTAGAAGCTCACACGTTTGACGCTCTTAACTGAAAAGCGTTGGATGTTAGAGGACCTGTGGTTTGTTTCAGTTTCAGAAGCAGAGTTGAACTAGATATGGTCCGTGTGTGTAGGAAACACGGTTCTTTTGTTCTGAGCACACTCACGTTTCCCGGCTTATTAGAGACTCTAGAAAGCAAAAGCATGCTTCTTGCTCTAAAGCAGAGTGTGTTTCATGGATTAGAACTGTGCTTTGTGTTTCCCTTCAGAAACGGAGTTAAATGCCAGGCTCTGTGTCTTCCTACAAGCAAGACTTCGTTTCAGGTAAACGCACTCATATTTCAGCTCAAACGAAGCTACATCGTTCACGAAGCTCGCACGTTTGATGCTCTTAAATGAAAAGCGTTGGATGTTAGAGGACCTGTGGTTTGTATCAGTTTCAGAAGCAGAGTTGAACTAGATATGGTCCGTGTGTGTAGGAAACACGCTTCTTTTGTTCTGTGCACACTCACGTTTCCCGCCTTTAGAGACTCTAGAAAGCAAGAGCGTGCTTCTTGCTCTAAAGCAGAGTGTGTTTCATGGATGAGAACTGTGCTGTGTGTTTCCCTTCAGAATCGGAGGTCAATGCCAGGCTCTGTGTCTTCCTACAAACAAGACTTCGTTTCAGGAAAACGCACTCACTTCTCAGCTTAAAGGAAGCTACATCATTCACGAAGCTCACACGTTTGACGCTCTTAACTGAAAAGCGTTGGATGTTAGAGGACCTGTGGTTTGTATCAGTTTCGGAAGCAGAGTTGAACTAGATATGGTCCGTGTGTGTAGGAAACCCGGTTCTTTTGTTCAGAGCACACTCACTTTTCCCCCCTTATTAGAGACTCTAGAAAGCAAGAGCATGATTCTTGCTCTAAAGCAGAGTGTGTTTCATGGATGAGTACTGTGCTGTGTGTTTCCCTTCAGAAACGGAGTTCAATGCCAGACTCTGTGTCTTTCTACAAGCCAAAGTTGTTTCAGGTAAACGCAGGAACTTTTCAGCTCAAAGGAAGCTACATCGTTCACGTACTCACATGTTTCTCGCTCTGAACTGAAAAGCATTGGATGTTAGAGGACCTGAGGTTTGTATCAGTTTCAGCAGTAGAATTGAACTAGATATGGTCCATGTGTGTAGGAAACACTGTTCTTTTGTTCTGAGCACACTCATGTTTCCCGCCTTATTAGAGACCCTAGAAAGCAAGACCGTGCTTCTTGCTCTAAAGCAGAGTGTGTTTCATGGATGAGAACTGTGCTGTGTGTTTCCCTTCAGAAACGGAGTTAAATGCCAGGCTCTGTGTCTTCCTACAAGCAAGACTTCATTTCACGTAAACGCACTCACTTTTCAGATCAAAGGAAGCTACATCGTTCACGAAGCTCACACGTTTGACGCTCTTAACTGAAAAGCGTTGGATGTTAGAGGACCTGTGGTTTGTTTCAGTTTCAGAAGCAGAGTTGAACTAGATATGGTCCGTGTGTGTAGGAAACACGGTTCTTTTGTTCTGAGCACACTCACGTTTCCCGGCTTATTATAGACTCTAGAAAGCAAAAGCATGCTTCTTGCTCTAAAGCAGAGTGTGTTTCATGGATTAGAACTGTGCTTTGTGTTTCCCTTCAGAAACGGAGTTAAATGCCAGGCTCTGTGTCTTCCTACAAGCAAGACTTCGTTTCAGGTAAACGCACTCATATTTCAGCTCAAACGAAGCTACATCGTTCACGAAGCTCGCACGTTTGATGCTCTTAAATGAAAAGCGTTGGATGTTAGAGGACCTGTGGTTTGTATCAGTTTCAGAAGCAGAGTTGAACTAGATATGGTCCATGTCTGTAGGTAAGACGGTTCTTTTGTTCTGAGCACACTCACGCTTCCCGCCTTATTAGAGACTCTAGAAAGCAAGAGCGTGCTTCTTGCTCTAAAGCAGAGTGTGTTTCATGGATGAGAACTGTGCTGTGTGTTTCCCATCATAAACGGAGTTAAATGCCAGGCTCTGTGTGTTCCTACAAGCAAGACTTCGTTTCAGGTAAACACACTCACTTTTCAGCTCAAAGGAAGCTACATCGTGCACGAAGCTCACACGTTTGACGCTCTTAACTGAAAAGCGTTGGATGTTAGAGGACCTGTGTTTTGTATCAATTTCGGAAGCAGAGTTGAACTAGATATGGTCCGTGTGTGTAGGACACACGCTTCTTTTGTTCTGTGCACACTCACGTTTCCCGCCTTTAGAGACTCTAGAAAGCAAGAGCGTGCTTCTTGCTCTAAAGCAGAGTGTGTTTCATGGATGAGAACTGTGCTGTGTGTTTCCCTTCAGAAACGGAGGTCAATGCCAGGCTCTGTGTCTTCCTACAAACAAGACTTCGTTTCAGGAAAACGCACTCACTTCTCAGCTTAAAGGAAGCTACATCATTCACGAAGCTCACACGTTTGACGCTCTTAACTGAAAAGCGTTGGATGTTAGAGGACCTGTGGTTTGTATCAGTTTCGGAAGCAGAGTTGAACTAGATATGGTCCGTGTGTGTAGGAAACCCGGTTCTTTTGTTCAGAGCACACTCACTTTTCCCCCCTTATTAGAGACTCTAGAAAGCAAGAGCATGATTCTTGCTCTAAAGCAGAGTGTGTTTCATGGATGAGTACTGTGCTGTGTGTTTCCCTTCAGAAACGGAGTTCAATGCCAGACTCTGTGTCTTTCTACAAGCCAAAGTTGTTTCAGGTAAACGCAGGAACTTTTCAGCTCAAAGGAAGCTACATCATTCACGTAGCTCACATGTTTCTCGCTCTTAACTGAAAAGCATTGGATGTTAGAGGACCTGAGGTTTGTATCAGTTTCAGCAGTAGAGTTGAACTAGATATGGTCCGTGTGTGTAGGAAACACGGTTCTTTTGTTCTGAGCACACTCATGTTTCCCGCCTTATTAGAGACTCTAGAAAGCAAGAGCGTGCTTCTTGCTCTAAAGCAGAGTGTGTTTCATGGATGAGAACTGTGCTGTGTGTTTCCCTTCAGAAACGGAGTTCAATGCCTGGCTCTATGTCTTCCTATAAGCAAGAATTCGTTTCAGGAAAAAGCACTCACTTTTCAGCTCAAACGAAGCTACATCATTCACGAAGCTCACAAGTTTCTCGCTCTTAACTGAAAAGAATTGGATGTTAGAGGACCTGTGGTTTGTATCAGTTTCAGAAGCAGAGTTGAACTAGATATGGTCCGTGTGTGTAGGAAACACGGTTCTTTTGTTCTGAGCACACTCACGTTTCCTGCTTTATTAGAGACTCTAGAAAGCAAGAGCGTGATTCTTGCTCTAAAGCAGAGTGTGTTTCATGGATGAGAACTGTGCTGTGTGTTTCCCATCAGAAACGGAGTTAAATGCCAGGCTCTGTGTGTTCCTACAAGCAAGACTTCGTTTCAGGTAAACGCACTCACTTTTCAGCTCAAAGGAAGCTACATCTTTCACGAAGCTCACACGTTTGACGCTCTTAACTGAAAAGCGTTGGATGTTAGAGGACCTGTGGTTTGTATCAGTTTCAGAAGCAGAGTTGAACTAGATATGGTCCGTGTGTGTAGGAAACACGGTTCTTTTGTTCTGAGCACACTCATGTTTCCCGTTTATTAGAGACTCTAGAAAGCAAGAGCGTGATTCTTGCTCTAAAGCAGAGTGTGTTTCATGGATGAGAACTGTGCTGTGTGTTTCCCTTCAGAAACGGAGTTCAATGCCAGACTCTGTGTCTTTCTACAAGCCAAAGTTGTTTCAGGTAAACGCAGGAACTTTTCAGCTCAAAGGAAGCTACATCATTCACGTAGCTCACATGTTTCTCGCTCTGAACTGAAAAGCATTGGATGTTAGAGGACCTGAGGTTTGTATCAGTTTCAGCAGTAGAGTTGAACTAGATATGGTCCGTGTCTGTAGGAAACACTGTTCTTTTGTTCTGAGCACACTCATGTTTCCCGCCTTATTAGAGACTCTAGAAAGCAAGATCGTGCTTCTTGCTCTAAAGCAGAGTGTGTTTCATGGATGAGAACTGTGCTGTGTGTTTCCCTTCAGAAACGGAGTTAAATGCCAGGCTCTGTGTCTTCCTACAAGCAAGACTTCATTTCACGTAAACGCACTCACTTTTCAGATCAAAGGAAGCTACATAGTTCACGAAGCTCACACGTTTGACGCTCTTAACTGAAAAACGTTGGATGTTAGAGGATCTGTGGTTTGTTTCAGTTTCAGAAGCAGAGTTGAACTAGATATGGTCCGTGTGTGTAGGAAACACGGTTCTTTTGTTCTGAGCACACTCACGTTTCCCGCCTTATTAGAGAATCTAGAAAGCAAAAGCATGCTTCTTGCTCTAAAGCAGAGTGTGTTTCATGGATTAGAACTGTGCTGTGTGTTTCCCTTCAGAAACGGAGTTAAATGCCAGGCTCTGTGTCTTCCTACAAGCAAGACTTCGTTTCAGGTAAACGCACTCACTTTTCAGCTCAAACGAAGCTACATCGTACACGAAGCTCACACGTTTGACGCTCTTAAATGAAAAGCGTTGGATGTTAGAGGACCTGTGGTTTGTATCAGTTTCAGAAGCAGAGTTGAACTAGATATGGTCCGTGTCTGTAGGAAAGACGGTTCTTTTGTTCTGAGCACACTCACGCTTCCCGCCTTATTAGAGACTCTAGAAAGCAAGAGCGTGCTTCTTGCTCTAAAGCAGAGTGTGTTTCATGGATGAGAACTGTGCTGTGTGTTTCCCTTCAGAAACGGAGTTAAATGCCAGGCTCAGTGTCTTCCTACAAGCAAGACTTCGTTTCAGATAAACGCACTCACTTTTCAGCTCAAACGAAGCTACATCTTTCACGAAGCTCACACGTTTGACGCTCTTAATTGAAAAGCGTTGGATGTTAGAGGACCTGTGGTTTGTATCAGTTTCAGAAGCAGAGTTGAACTAGATATGGTCCGTGTGTGTAGGAAACACGGTTCTTTTGTTCTGAGCACACTCATGTTTCCCGTTTATTAGAGACTCTAGAAAGCAAGAGCGTGATTCTTGCTCTAAAGCAGAGTGTGTTTCATGGATGAGAACTGTGCTGTGTGTTTCCCTTCAGAAACGGAGTTCAATGCCAGACTCTGTGTCTTTCTACAAGCCAAAGTTGTTTCAGGTAAACGCAGGAACTTTTCAGCTCAAAGGAAGCTACATCTTTCACATAGCTCACATGTTTCTCGCTCTGAACTGAAAAGCATTGGATGTTAGAGGACCTGAGGTTTGTATCAGTTTCAGCAGTAGAATTGAACTAGATATGGTCCGTGTGTGTAGGAAACACGGTTCTTTTGTTCTGAGCACACTCACGTTTCCTGCTTTATTAGAGACTCTAGAAAGCAAGAGCGTGCTTCTTGCTCTAAAGCAGAGTGTGTTTCATGGATGAGAACTGTGCTGTGTGTTTCCCATCAGAAACGGAGTTAAATGCCAGGCTCTGTGTGTTCCTACAAGCAAGAATTCGTTTCAGGTAAACACACTAACTTTTCAGCTCAAAGGAAGCTACATCGTTCACAAAGCTCACACGTTTGACGCTCTTAACTGAAAAGCGTTGGATGTTAGAGGACCTGTGTTTTGTATCAGTTTCGGAAGCAGAGTTGAACTAGATATGGTCCGTGTGTGTAGGAAACACGGTTCTTTTGTTCTGAGCACACTCACGTTTCCCGCCTTTAGAGACTCTAGAAAGCAAGAGCGTGCTTCTTGCTCTAAAGCAGAGTGTGTTTCATGGATGAGAACTGTGCTGTGTGTTTCCCTTCAGAAACGGAGGTCAATGCCAGGCTCTGTGTCTTCCTACAAGCAAGACTTCGTTTCAGGAAAACGCACTCACTTCTCAGCTTAAAGGAAGCTACAACATTCACGAAGCTCACACGTTTGACGCTCTTAACTGAAAAGCGTTGCATGTTAGAGGACCTGTGGTTTGTATCAGTTTCGGAAGCAGAGTTGAACTAGATATGGTCCGTGTGTGTAGGAAACCCGGTTCTTTTGTTCAGAGCACACTCACTTTTCCCCCCTTATTAGAGACTCTAGAAAGCAAGAGCGTGATTCTTGCTCTAAAGCAGAGTGTGTTTCATGGATGAGAACTGTGCTGTGTGTTTCCCTTCAGAAACGGAGTTAAATGCCAGGCTCAGTGTCTTCCTACAAGCAAGACTTCGTTTCAGATAAACGCACACACTTTTCAGCTCAAACGAAGCTACATCTTTCACGAAGCTCACACGTTTGAAGCTCTTAATTGAAAAGCGTTGGATGTTAGAGGACCTGTGGTTTGTATCAGTTTCAGAAGCAGAGTTGAACTAGATATGGTCCGTGTGTGTAGGAAACACGGTTCTTTTGTTCTGAGCACACTCATGTTTCCCGTTTATTAGAGATTCTAGAAAGCAAGAACGTGATTCTTGCTCTAAAGCAGAGTGTGTTTCATGGATGAGAACTGTGCTGTGTGTTTCCCTTCAGAAACGGAGTTCAATGCCAGACTCTGTGTCTTTCTACAAGCCAAAGTTGTTTCAGGTAAACGCAGGAACTTTTCAGCTCAAAGGAAGCTACATCATTCACGTAGCTCACATGTTTCTCGCTCTGAACTGAAAAGCATTGGATTTTAGAGGACCTGAGGTTTGTATCAGTTTCAGCAGTAGAGTTGAACTAGATATGGTCCGTGTCTGTAGGAAACACTGTTCTTTTGTTCTGAGCACACTTATGTTTCCCGCCTTATTAGAGACCCTAGAAAGCAAGACCGTGCTTCTTGCTCTAAAGCAGAGTGTGTTTCATGGATGAGAACTGTGCTGTGTGTTTCCCTTCAGAAACGGAGTTAAATGCCAGGCTCTGTGTCTTCCTACAAGCAAGACTTCATTTCATGTAAACACACTCACTTTTCAGATCAAAGGAAGCTACATCGTTCTAGAAGCTCACACGTTTGACGCTCTTAACTGAAAAGCGTTGGATGTTAGAGGACCTGTGGTTTGTTTCAGTTTCAGAAGCAGAGTTGAACTAGATATGGTCCGTGTGTGTAGGAAACACGGTTCTTTTGTTCTGAGCACACTCACGTTTCCCGGCTTATTAGAGACTCTAGAAAGCAAAAGCATGCTTCTTGCTCTAAAGCAGAGTGTGTTTCATGGATTAGAACTGTGCTTTGTGTTTCCCTTCAGAAACGGAGTTAAATGCCAGGCTCTGTGTCTTCCTACAAGCAAGACTTCGTTTCAGGTAAACGCACTCATATTTCAGCTCAAACGAAGCTACATCGTTCACGAAGCTCGCACGTTTGATGCTCTTAAATGAAAAGCGTTGGATGTTAGAGGACCTGTGGTTTGTATCAGTTTCAGAAGCAGAGTTGAACTAGATATGGTCCGTGTGTGTAGGAAACACGCTTCTTTTGTTCTGTGCACACTCACGTTTCCCGCCTTTAGAGACTCTAGAAAGCAAGAGCGTGCTTCTTGCTCTAAAGCAGAGTGTGTTTCATGGATGAGAACTGTGCTGTGTGTTTCCCTTCAGAATAGGAGGTCAATGCCAGGCTCTGTGTCTTCCTACAAACAAGACTTCTTTTCAGGAAAACGCACTCACTTCTCAGCTTAAAGGAAGCTACATCATTCACGAAGCTCACACGTTTGACGCTCTTAACTGAAAAGCGTTGGATGTTAGAGGACCTGTGGTTTGTATCAGTTTCGGAAGCAGAGTTGAACTAGATATGGTCCGTGTGTGTAGGAAACCCGGTTCTTTTGTTCAGAGCACACTCACTTTTCCCCCCTTATTAGAGACTCTAGAAAGCAAGAGCATGATTCTTGCTCTAAAGCAGAGTGTGTTTCATGGATGAGTACTGTGCTGTGTGTTTCCCTTCAGAAACGGAGTTAAATGCCAGGCTCTGTGTCTTCCTACAAGCAAGACTTCGTTTCAGGTAAACGCACTCATATTTCAGCTCAAACGAAGCTACATCGTTCACGAAGCTCGCACGTTTGATGCTCTTAAATGAAAAGCGTTGGATGTTAGAGGACCTGTGGTTTGTATCAGTTTCAGAAGCAGAGTTGAACTAGATATGGTCCATGTCTGTAGGTAAGACGGTTCTTTTGTTCTGAGCACACTCACGCTTCCCGCCTTATTAGAGACTCTAGAAAGCAAGAGCGTGCTTCTTGCTCTAAAGCAGAGTGTGTTTCATGGATGAGAACTGTGCTGTGTGTTTCCCATCAGAAACGGAGTTAAATGCCAGGCTCTGTGTGTTCCTACAAGCAAGACTTCGTTTCAGGTAAACACACTCACTTTTCAGCTCAAAGGAAGCTACATCGTGCATGAAGCTCACACGTTTGACGCTCTTAACTGAAAAGCGTTGGATGTTAGAGGACCTGTGTTTTGTATCAGTTTCGGAAGCAGAGTTGAACTAGATATGGTCCGTGTGTGTAGGAAACACGCTTCTTTTGTTCTGTGCACACTCACGTTTCCCGCCTTTAGAGACTCTAGAAAGCAAGAGCGTGCTTCTTGCTCTAAAGCAGAGTGTGTTTCATGGATGAGAACTGTGCTGTGTGTTTCCCTTCAGAAACGGAGGTCAATGCCAGGC
Organism: Onychomys arenicola; assembly: GCA_949786405.1. Classification (NCBI taxonomy): domain Eukaryota; kingdom Metazoa; phylum Chordata; class Mammalia; order Rodentia; family Cricetidae; genus Onychomys; species Onychomys arenicola. The sequence goes on along the minus strand of CATKUM010000015.1, from coordinate 4,413,621 downwards.
TCTGTGTCTTCCTACAAACAAGACTTCGTTTCAGGAAAACGCACTCACTTCTCAGCTTAAAGGAAGCTACATCATTCACGAAGCTCACACGTTTGACGCTCTTAACTGAAAAGCGTTGGATGTTAGAGGACCTGTGGTTTGTATCAGTTTCGGAAGCAGAGTTGAACTAGATATGGTCCGTGTGTGTAGGAAACCCGGTTCTTTTGTTCAGAGCACACTCACTTTTCCCCCCTTATTAGAGACTCTAGAAAGCAAGAGCATGATTCTTGCTCTAAAGCAGAGTGTGTTTCATGGATGAGTACTGTGCTGTGTGTTTCCCTTCAGAAACGGAGTTCAATGCCAGACTCTGTGTCTTTCTACAAGCCAAAGTTGTTTCAGGTAAACGCAGGAACTTTTCAGCTCAAAGGAAGCTACATCATTCACGTAGCTCACATGTTTCTCGCTCTTAACTGAAAAGCATTGGATGTTAGAGGACCTGAGGTTTGTATCAGTTTCAGCAGTAGAGTTGAACTAGATATGGTCCGTGTGTGTAGGAAACACGGTTCTTTTGTTCTGAGCACACTCATGTTTCCCGCCTTATTAGAGACTCTAGAAAGCAAGAGCGTGCTTCTTGCTCTAAAGCAGAGTGTGTTTCATGGATGAGAACTGTGCTGTGTGTTTCCCTTCAGAAACGGAGTTCAATGCATAGCTCTATGTCTTCCTATAAGCAAGAATTCGTTTCAGGAAAAAGCACTCACTTTTCAGCTCAAACGAAGCTACATCATTCACGAAGCTCACAAGTTTCTCGCTCTTAACTGAAAAGAATTGGATGTTAGAGGACCTGTGGTTTGTATCAGTTTCAGAAGCAGAGTTGAACTAGATATGGTCCGTGTGTGTAGGAAACACGGTTCTTTTGTTCTGAGCACACTCACGTTTCCTGCTTTATTAGAGACTCTAGAAAGCAAGAGCGTGATTCTTGCTCTAAAGCAGAGTGTGTTTCATGGATGAGAACTGTGCTGTGTGTTTCCCATCAGAAACGGAGTTAAATGCCAGGCTCTGTGTGTTCCTACAAGCAAGACTTCGTTTCAGGTAAACGCACTCACTTTTCAGCTCAAAGGAAGCTACATCGTTGACGAAGCTCACACGTTTGACGCTCTTAACTGAAAAGCGTTGGATGTTAGAGGACCTGTGGTTTGTATCAGTTTCAGAAGCAGAGTTGAACTAGATATGGTCCGTGTGTGTAGGAGACACGGTTCTTTTGTTCTGAGCACACTCACGTTTCCCGCCTTATTAGAGACTCTAGAAAGCAAGAGCGTGCTTCTTGCTCTAGGCAGAGTGTGTTTCATGGATGAGAACTGTGCTGTGTGTTTCCCTTCAGAAACGGAGTTAAATGCCAGGCTCTGTGTCTTCCTACAAGCAAGACTTCGTTACAGGAAAACGCACTCACTTCTCAGCTTAAAGGAAGCTACAACATTCACGAAGCTCATACGTTTGACGCTCTTAACTGAAAAGCGTTGGATGTTAGAGGACCTGTGGTTTGTATCAGTTTCGGAAGCAGAGTTGAACTAGATATGGTCCGTGTGTGTAGGAAACCCGGTTCTTTTGTTCAGAGCACACTCACTTTTCCCCCCTTATTAGAGACTCTAGAAAGCAAGAGCATGATTCTTGCTCTAAAGCAGAGTGTGTTTCATGGATGAGTACTGTGCTGTGTGTTTCCCTTCAGAAACGGAGTTAAATGCCAGACTCTGTGTCTTTCTACAAGCCAAAGTTGTTTCAGTTAAACGCAGGAACTTTTCAGCTCAAAGGAAGCTACATCGTTCACGTAGCTCACATGTTTCTCGCTCTGAACTGAAAAGCATTGGATGTTAGAGGACCTGAGGTTTGTATCAGTTTCAGCAGTAGAATTGAACTAGATATGGTCCATGTGTGTAGGAAACACTGTTCTTTTGTTCTGAGCACACTCATGTTTCCCGCCTTATTAGAGACCCTAGAAAGCAAGACCGTGCTTCTTGCTCTAAAGCAGAGTGTGTTTCATGGATGAGAACTGTGCTGTGTGTTTCCCTTCAGAAACGGAGTTAAATGCCAGGCTCTGTGTCTTCCTACAAGCAAGACTTCATTTCACGTAAACGCACTCACTTTTCAGATCAAAGGAAGCTACATCGTTCACGAAGCTCACACGTTTGACGCTCTTAACTGAAAAGCGTTGGATGTTAGAGGACCTGTGGTTTGTTTCAGTTTCAGAAGCAGAGTTGAACTAGATATGGTCCGTGTGTGTAGGAAACACGGTTCTTTTGTTCTGAGCACACTCATGTTTCCCGTTTATTAGAGACTCTAGAAAGCAAGAGCGTGATTCTTGCTCTAAAGCAGAGTGTGTTTCATGGATGAGAACTGTGCTGTGTGTTTCCCTTCAGAAACGGAGTTCAATGCCAGACTCTGTGTCTTTCTACAAGCCAAAGTTGTTTCAGGTAAACGCAGGAACTTTTCAGCTCAAAGGAAGCTACATCATTCACGTAGCTCACATGTTTCTCGCTCTGAACTGAAAAGCATTGGATGTTAGAGGACCTGAGGTTTGTATCAGTTTCAGCAGTAGAGTTGAACTAGATATGGTCCGTGTCTGTAGGAAACACTGTTCTTTTGTTCTGAGCACACTCATGTTTCCCGCCTTATTAGAGACTCTAGAAAGCAAGAGCGTGCTTCTTGCTCTAAAGCAGAGTGTGATTCATGGATGAGAACTGTGCTGTGTGTTTCTCTTCAGAAACGGAGTTCAATGCCTGGCTCTATGTCTTCCTATAAGCAAGAATTCGTTTCAGGAAAATGCACTCACTTTTCAGCTCAAACGAAGCTACATCATTCACGAAGCTCACAAGTTTCTCGCTCTTAACTGAAAAGAATTGGATGTTAGAGGACCTGTGGTTTGTATCAGTTTCAGAAGCAGAGTTGAACTAGATATGGTCCGTGTGTGTAGGAAACACGGTTCTTTTGTTCTGAGCACACTCACGTTTCCTGCTTTATTAGAGACTCTAGAAAGCAAGAGCGTGATTCTTGCTCTAAAGCAGAGTGTGTTTCATGGATGAGAACTGTGCTGTGTGTTTCCCATCAGAAACGGAGTTAAATGCCAGGCTCTGTGTGTTCCTACAAGCAAGACTTCGTTTCAGGTAAACGCACTCACTTTTCAGCTCAAAGGAAGCTACATCGTTGACGAAGCTCACACGTTTGACGCTCTTAACTGAAAAGCGTTGGATGTTAGAGGACCTGTGGTTTGTATCAGTTTCAGAAGCAGAGTTGAACTAGATATGGTCCGTGTGTGTAGGAGACACGGTTCTTTTGTTCTGAGCACACTCACGTTTCCCGCCTTATTAGAGACTCTAGAAAGCAAGAGCGTGCTTCTTGCTCTAAAGCAGAGTGTGTTTCATGGATGAGAACTGTGCTGTGTGTTTCCCTTCAGAAACGGAGTTAAATGCCAGGCTCTGTGTCTTCCTACAAGCAAGACTTCGTTACAGGAAAACGCACTCACTTCTCAGCTTAAAGGAAGCTACAACATTCACGAAGCTCATACGTTTGACGCTCTTAACTGAAAAGCGTTGGATGTTAGAGGACCTGTGGTTTGTATCAGTTTCGGAAGCAGAGTTGAACTAGATATGGTCCGTGTGTGTAGGAAACCCGGTCCTTTTGTTCAGAGCACACTCACGTTTCCCCCCTTATTAGAGACTCTAGAAAGCAAGAGCGTGATTCTTGCTCTAAAGCAGAGTGTGTTTCATGGATGAGAACTGTGCTGTGTGTTTCCCTTCAGAAACGGAGTTCAATGCCAGACTTTGTGTCTTTCTACAAGCCAAAGTTGTTTCAGGTAAACGCAGGAACTTTTCAGCTCAAAGGAAGCTACATCATTCACGTAGCTCACATGTTTCTCGCTCTGAACTGAAAAGCATTGGATGTTAGAGGACCTGTGGTTTGTATCAGTTTCAGAAGCAGAGTTGAACTAGATATGGTCCGTGTGTGTAGGAAACACGGTTCTTTTGTTCTGAGCACACTCATGTTTCCCGTTTATTAGAGACTCTAGAAAGCAAGAGCGTGATTCTTGCTCTAAAGCAGAGTGTGTTTCATGGATGAGAACTGTGCTGTGTGTTTCCCTTCAGAAACGGAGTTCAATGCCAGACTCTGTGTCTTTCTACAAGCCAAAGTTGTTTCAGGTAAACGCACTCACTTTTCAGCTCAAAGGAAGCTACATCGTTCACGTAGCTCACATGTTTCTCGCTCTGAACTGAAAAGCATTGGATGTTAGAGGACCTGAGGTTTGTATCAGTTTCAGCAGTAGAATTGAACTAGATATGGTCCATGTGTGTAGGAAACACTGTTCTTTTGTTCTGAGCACACTCATGTTTCCCGCCTTATTAGAGACTCTAGAAAGCAAGATCGTGCTTCTTGCTCTAAAGCAGAGTGTGTTTCATGGATGAGAACTGTGCTGTGTGTTTCCCTTCAGAAACGGAGTTAAATGCCAGGCTCTGTGTCTTCCTACAAGCAAGACTTCATTTCACGTAAACGCACTCACTTTTCAGATCAAAGGAAGCTACATCGTTCACGAAGCTCACACGTTTGACGCTCTTAACTGAAAAGCATTGGATGTTAGAGGACCTGTGGTTTGTTTCAGTTTCAGAAGCAGAGTTGAACTAGATATGGTCCGTGTCTGTAGGAAAGACGGTTCTTTTGTTCTGAGCACACTCACGCTTCCCGCCTTATTAGAGACTCTAGAAAGCAAGAGCGTGCTTCTTGCTCTAAAGCAGAGAGTGTTTCATGGATGAGAACTGTGCTGTGTGTTTCCCTTCAGAAACGGAGTTAAATGCCAGGCTCTGTGTCTTCCTACAAGCAAGACTTCGTTTCAGATAAACGCACTCACTTTTCAGCTCAAAGGAAGCTACATCTTTCACGAAGCTCACACGTTTGACGCTCTTAATTGAAAAGCGTTGGATGTTAGAGGACCTGTGGTTTGTTTCAGTTTCAGAAGCAGAGTTGAACTAGATATGGTCCGTGTGTGTAGGAAACACGGTTCTTTTGTTCTGAGCACACTCATGTTTCCCGTTTATTAGAGACTCTAGAAAGCAAGAGCGTGATTCTTGCTCTAAAGCAGAGTGTGTTTCATGGATGAGAACTGTGCTGTGTGTTTCCCTTCAGAAACGGAGTTCAATGCCAGACTCTGTGTCTTTCTACAAGCCAAAGTTGTTTCAGGTAAACGCAGGAACTTTTCAGCTCAAAGGAAGCTACATCATTCACGTAGCTCACATGTTTCTCGCTCTTAACTGAAAAGCATTGGATGTTAGAGGACCTGAGGTTTGTATCAGTTTCAGCAGTAGAGTTGAACTAGATATGGTCCGTGTGTGTAGGAAACACGGTTCTTTTGTTCTGAGCACACTCATGTTTCCCGCCTTATTAGAGACTCTAGAAAGCAAGAGCGTGATTCTTGCTCTAAAGCAGAGTGTGTTTCATGGATGAGAACTGTGCTGTGTGTTTTCCTTCAGAAACGGAGTTCAATGCCAGACTCTGTGTCTTTCTACAAGCCAAAGTTGTTTCAGGTAAACGCAGGAACTTTTCAGCTCAAAGGAAGCTACATCATTCACGTAGCTCACATGTTTCTCGCTCTTAACTGAAAAGCATTGGATGTTAGAGGACCTGAGGTTTGTATCAGTTTCAGCAGTAGAGTTGAACTAGATATGGTCCGTGTGTGTAGGAAACACGGTTCTTTTGTTCTGAGCACACTCATGTTTCCCGCCTTATTAGAGACTCTAGAAAGCAAGAGCGTGCTTCTTGCTCTAAAGCAGAGTGTGTTTCATGGATGAGAACTGTGCTGTGTGTTTCCCTTCAGAAACGGAGTTCAATGCCTGGCTCTATGTCTTCCTATAAGCAAGAATTCGTTTCAGGAAAAAGCACTCACTTCTCAGCTCAAACGAAGCTACATCATTCACGAAGCTCACAAGTTTCTCGCTCTTAACTGAAAAGAATTGGATGTTAGAGGACCTGTGGTTTGTATCAGTTTCAGAAGCAGAGTTGAACTAGATATGGTCCGTGTGTGTAGGAAACACGGTTCTTTTGTTCTGAGCACACTCACGTTTCCTGCTTTATTAGAGACTCTAAAAAGCAAGAGCATGCTTCTTGCTCTAAAGCAGAGTGTGTTTCATGGATGAGAACTGTGCTGTGTGTTTCCCTTCAGAAACGGAGTTCAATGCCTGGCTCTGTGTCTTCCTATAAGCAAGTATTCGTTTCAGGAAAAAGCACTCACTTCTCAGCTCAAACGAAGCTACATCATTCACGAAGCTCACAAGTTTCTCGCTCTTGACTGAAAAGAATTGGATGTTAGAGGACCTGTGGTTTATATCAGTTTCAGAAGCAGAGTTGAACTAGATATGGTCCGTGTCTGTAGGAGAGACGGTTCTTTTGTTCTGAGCACACTCACGCTTCCCGCCTTATTAGAGACTCTAGAAAGCAAGAGCGTGCTTCTTGCTCTAAAGCAGAGTGTGTTTCATGGATGAGAACTGTGCTGTGTGTTTCCCTTCAGAAACGGAGTTAAATGCCAGGCTCTGTGTCTTCCTACAAGCAAGACTTCGTTTCAGATAAACGCACTCACTTTTCAGCTCAAACGAAGCTACATCTTTCACGAAGCTCACACGTTTGACGCTCTTAATTGAAAAGCGTTGGATGTTAGAGGACCTGTGGTTTGTATCAGTTTCAGAAGCAGAGTTGAACTAGATATGGTCCATGTGTGTAGGAAACACGGTGCTTTTGTTCTGAGCACACTCATGTTTCCCGTTTATTAGAGACTCTAGAAAGCAAGAGCGTGATTCTTGCTCTAAAGCAGAGTGTGTTTCATGGATGAGAACTGTGCTGTGTGTTTCCCTTCAGAAACGGAGTTCAATGCCAGACTCTGTGTCTTTCTACAAGCCAAAGTTGTTTCAGTTAAACGCAGGAACTTTTCAGCTCAAAGGAAGCTACATCATTCACGTAGCTCACATGTTTCTCGCTCTGAACTGAAAAGCATTGGATGTTAGAGGACCTGAGGTTTGTATCAGTTTCAGCAGTAGAGTTGAACTAGATATGGTCCGTGTCTGTTGGAAACACTGTTCTTTTGTTCTGAGCACACTCATGTTTCCCGCCTTATTAGAGACTCTAGAAAGCAAGAGCGTGCTTCTTGCTCTAAAGCAGAGTGTGTTTCATGGATGAGAACTGTGCTGTGTGTTTCCCTTCAGAAATGGAGTTCAATGCCTGGCTCTATGTCTTCCTATAAGCAAGAATTCGTTTCAGGAAAAAGCACTCACTTTTCAGCTCAAACGAAGCTACATCATTCACGAAGCTCACAAGTTTCTCGCTCTTAACTGAAAAGAATTGGATGTTAGAGAACTTGTGGTTTGTATCAGTTTCAGAAGCAGAGTTGAACTAGATATGGTCCGTGTGTGTAGGAAACACGTTTCTTTTGTTCTGAGCACACTCACGTTTCCTGCTTTATTAGAGACTCTAGAAAGCAAGAGCGTGCTTCTTGCTCTAAAGCAGAGTGGGTTTCATGGATGAGAACTGTGCTGTGTGTTTCCCATCAGAAACGGAGTTAAATGCCAGGCTCTGTGTGTTCCTACAAGCAAGACTTCGTTTCAGGTAAACACACTCACTTTTCAGCTCAAAGGAAGCTACATCGTTGAGGAAGCTCACACGTTTGACGCTCTTAACTGAAATGCGTTGGATGTTAGAGGACCTGTGGTTTGTATCAGTTTCAGAAGCAGAGTTGAACTAGATATGGTCCGTGTGTGTAGGAGACACGGTTCTTTTGTTCTGAGCACACTCACGTTTCCCGCCTTATTAGAGACTCTAGAAAGCAAGAGCGTGCTTCTTGCTCTAAAGCAGAGTGTGTTTCATGGATGAGAACTGTGCTGTGTGTTTCCCTTCAGAAACGGAGTTAAATGCCATGCTCTGTGTCTTCCTGCAAGCAAGACTTCGTTTCACATAAACGCACTCACTTTTCAGCTCATAGGAAGCTACATCGTTCACGAAGCTCACACGTTTGATGCTCTTAACTGAAAAGCGTTGGATGTTAGAGGACCTGTGGTTTGTTTCAGTTTCAGAAGCAGAGTAGAACTAGATATGGTCCGTGTGTGTAGGAAACACGGTTCTTTTGTTCTGAGCACACTCACGTTTCCCGCCTTATTAGAGACTCTAGAAAGCAAGAGCGTGCTTCTTGCTCTAAAGCAGAGTGTGTTTCATGGATGAGAACTGTGCTGTGTGTTTCCCTTCAGAAACGGAGTTAAATGCCAGGCTCTGTGTCTTCCTACAAGCAAGACTTCGTTACAGGAAAACGCACTCACTTCTCAGCTTAAAGGAAGCTACATCGTTGACGAAGCTCACACGTTTGACGCTCTTAACTGAAAAGCATTGGATGTTAGAGGACCTGTGGTTTGTATCAGTTTCAGAAGCAGAGTTGAACTAGATATGGTCCGTGTGTGTAGGAGACACGGTTCTTTTGTTCTGAGCACACTCACGTTTCCCGCCTTATTAGAGACTCTAGAAAGCAAGAGCGTGCTTCTTGCTCTAAAGCAGAGTGTGTTTCATGGATGAGAACTGTGCTGTGTGTTTCCCTTCAGAAACGGAGTTAAATGCCAGGCTCTGTGTCTTCCTACAAGCAAGACTTCGTTACAGGAAAACGCACTCACTTCTCAGCTTAAAGGAAGCTACAACATTCACGAAGCTCATACGTTTGACGCTCTTAACTGAAAAGCGTTGGATGTTAGAGGACCTGTGGTTTGTATCAGTTTCGGAAGCAGAGTTGAACTAGATATGGTCCGTGTGTGTAGGAAACCCGGTTCTTTTGTTCAGAGCACACTCACTTTTCCCCCCTTATTAGAGACTCTAGAAAGCAAGAGCATGATTCTTGCTCTAAAGCAGAGTGTGTTTCATGGATGAGTACTGTGCTGTGTGTTTCCCTTCAGAAACGGAGTTAAATGCCAGACTCTGTGTCTTTCTACAAGCCAAAGTTGTTTCAGTTAAACGCAGGAACTTTTCAGCTCAAAGGAAGCTACATCGTTCACGTAGCTCACATGTTTCTCGCTCTGAACTGAAAAGCATTGGATGTTAGAGGACCTGAGGTTTGTATCAGTTTCAGCAGTAGAATTGAACTAGATATGGTCCATGTGTGTAGGAAACACTGTTCTTTTGTTCTGAGCACACTCATGTTTCCCGCCTTATTAGAGACCCTAGAAAGCAAGACCGTGCTTCTTGCTCTAAAGCAGAGTGTGTTTCATGGATGAGAACTGTGCTGTGTGTTTCCCTTCAGAAACGGAGTTAAATGCCAGGCTCTGTGTCTTCCTACAAGCAAGACTTCATTTCACGTAAACGCACTCACTTTTCAGATCAAAGGAAGCTACATCGTTCACGAAGCTCACACGTTTGACGCTCTTAACTGAAAAGCGTTGGATGTTAGAGGACCTGTGGTTTGTTTCAGTTTCAGAAGCAGAGTTGAACTAGATATGGTCCGTGTGTGTAGGAAACACGGTTCTTTTGTTCTGAGCACACTCATGTTTCCCGTTTATTAGAGACTCTAGAAAGCAAGAGCGTGATTCTTGCTCTAAAGCAGAGTGTGTTTCATGGATGAGAACTGTGCTGTGTGTTTCCCTTCAGAAACGGAGTTCAATGCCAGACTCTGTGTCTTTCTACAAGCCAAAGTTGTTTCAGGTAAACGCAGGAACTTTTCAGCTCAAAGGAAGCTACATCATTCACGTAGCTCACATGTTTCTCGCTCTGAACTGAAAAGCATTGGATGTTAGAGGACCTGAGGTTTGTATCAGTTTCAGCAGTAGAGTTGAACTAGATATGGTCCGTGTCTGTAGGAAACACTGTTCTTTTGTTCTGAGCACACTCATGTTTCCCGCCTTATTAGAGACTCTAGAAAGCAAGAGCGTGCTTCTTGCTCTAAAGCAGAGTGTGATTCATGGATGAGAACTGTGCTGTGTGTTTCTCTTCAGAAACGGAGTTCAATGCCTGGCTCTATGTCTTCCTATAAGCAAGAATTCGTTTCAGGAAAATGCACTCACTTTTCAGCTCAAACGAAGCTACATCATTCACGAAGCTCACAAGTTTCTCGCTCTTAACTGAAAAGAATTGGATGTTAGAGGACCTGTGGTTTGTATCAGTTTCAGAAGCAGAGTTGAACTAGATATGGTCCGTGTGTGTAGGAAACACGGTTCTTTTGTTCTGAGCACACTCACGTTTCCTGCTTTATTAGAGACTCTAGAAAGCAAGAGCGTGATTCTTGCTCTAAAGCAGAGTGTGTTTCATGGATGAGAACTGTGCTGTGTGTTTCCCATCAGAAACGGAGTTAAATGCCAGGCTCTGTGTGTTCCTACAAGCAAGACTTCGTTTCAGGTAAACGCACTCACTTTTCAGCTCAAAGGAAGCTACATCGTTGACGAAGCTCACACGTTTGACGCTCTTAACTGAAAAGCGTTGGATGTTAGAGGACCTGTGGTTTGTATCAGTTTCAGAAGCAGAGTTGAACTAGATATGGTCCGTGTGTGTAGGAGACACGGTTCTTTTGTTCTGAGCACACTCACGTTTCCCGCCTTATTAGAGACTCTAGAAAGCAAGAGCGTGCTTCTTGCTCTAAAGCAGAGTGTGTTTCATGGATGAGAACTGTGCTGTGTGTTTCCCTTCAGAAACGGAGTTAAATGCCAGGCTCTGTGTCTTCCTACAAGCAAGACTTCGTTACAGGAAAACGCACTCACTTCTCAGCTTAAAGGAAGCTACAACATTCACGAAGCTCATACGTTTGACGCTCTTAACTGAAAAGCGTTGGATGTTAGAGGACCTGTGGTTTGTATCAGTTTCGGAAGCAGAGTTGAACTAGATATGGTCCGTGTGTGTAGGAAACCCGGTCCTTTTGTTCAGAGCACACTCACGTTTCCCCCCTTATTAGAGACTCTAGAAAGCAAGAGCGTGATTCTTGCTCTAAAGCAGAGTGTGTTTCATGGATGAGAACTGTGCTGTGTGTTTCCCTTCAGAAACGGAGTTCAATGCCAGACTTTGTGTCTTTCTACAAGCCAAAGTTGTTTCAGGTAAACGCAGGAACTTTTCAGCTCAAAGGAAGCTACATCATTCACGTAGCTCACATGTTTCTCGCTCTGAACTGAAAAGCATTGGATGTTAGAGGACCTGTGGTTTGTATCAGTTTCAGAAGCAGAGTTGAACTAGATATGGTCCATGTGTGTAGGAAACACGGTTCTTTTGTTCTGAGCACACTCATGTTTCCCGTTTATTAGAGACTCTAGAAAGCAAGAGCGTGATTCTTGCTCTAAAGCAGAGTGTGTTTCATGGATGAGAACTGTGCTGTGTGTTTCCCTTCAGAAACGGAGTTCAATGCCAGACTCTGTGTCTTTCTACAAGCCAAAGTTGTTTCAGGTAAACGCACTCACTTTTCAGCTCAAAGGAAGCTACATCGTTCACGTAGCTCACATGTTTCTCGCTCTGAACTGAAAAGCATTGGATGTTAGAGGACCTGAGGTTTGTATCAGTTTCAGCAGTAGAATTGAACTAGATATGGTCCATGTGTGTAGGAAACACTGTTCTTTTGTTCTGAGCACACTCATGTTTCCCGCCTTATTAGAGACTCTAGAAAGCAAGATCGTGCTTCTTGCTCTAAAGCAGAGTGTGTTTCATGGATGAGAACTGTGCTGTGTGTTTCCCTTCAGAAACGGAGTTAAATGCCAGGCTCTGTGTCTTCCTACAAGCAAGACTTCATTTCACGTAAACGCACTCACTTTTCAGATCAAAGGAAGCTACATCGTTCACGAAGCTCACACGTTTGACGCTCTTAACTGAAAAGCATTGGATGTTAGAGGACCTGTGGTTTGTTTCAGTTTCAGAAGCAGAGTTGAACTAGATATGGTCCGTGTCTGTAGGAAAGACGGTTCTTTTGTTCTGAGCACACTCACGCTTCCCGCCTTATTAGAGACTCTAGAAAGCAAGAGCGTGCTTCTTGCTCTAAAGCAGAGAGTGTTTCATGGATGAGAACTGTGCTGTGTGTTTCCCTTCAGAAACGGAGTTAAATGCCAGGCTCTGTGTCTTCCTACAAGCAAGACTTCGTTTCAGATAAACGCACTCACTTTTCAGCTCAAAGGAAGCTACATCTTTCACGAAGCTCACACGTTTGACGCTCTTAATTGAAAAGCGTTGGATGTTAGAGGACCTGTGGTTTGTTTCAGTTTCAGAAGCAGAGTTGAACTAGATATGGTCCGTGTGTGTAGGAAACACGGTTCTTTTGTTCTGAGCACACTCATGTTTCCCGTTTATTAGAGACTCTAGAAAGCAAGAGCGTGATTCTTGCTCTAAAGCAGAGTGTGTTTCATGGATGAGAACTGTGCTGTGTGTTTCCCTTCAGAAACGGAGTTCAATGCCAGACTCTGTGTCTTTCTACAAGCCAAAGTTGTTTCAGGTAAACGCAGGAACTTTTCAGCTCAAAGGAAGCTACATCATTCACGTAGCTCACATGTTTCTCGCTCTTAACTGAAAAGCATTGGATGTTAGAGGACCTGAGGTTTGTATCAGTTTCAGCAGTAGAGTTGAACTAGATATGGTCCATGTGTGTAGGAAACACGGTTCTTTTGTTCTGAGCACACTCATGTTTCCCGCCTTATTAGAGACTCTAGAAAGCAAGAGCGTGATTCTTGCTCTAAAGCAGAGTGTGTTTCATGGATGAGAACTGTGCTGTGTGTTTTCCTTCAGAAACGGAGTTCAATGCCAGACTCTGTGTCTTTCTACAAGCCAAAGTTGTTTCAGGTAAACGCAGGAACTTTTCAGCTCAAAGGAAGCTACATCATTCACGTAGCTCACATGTTTCTCGCTCTTAACTGAAAAGCATTGGATGTTAGAGGACCTGAGGTTTGTATCAGTTTCAGCAGTAGAGTTGAACTAGATATGGTCCGTGTGTGTAGGAAACACGGTTCTTTTGTTCTGAGCACACTCATGTTTCCCGCCTTATTAGAGACTCTAGAAAGCAAGAGCGTGCTTCTTGCTCTAAAGCAGAGTGTGTTTCATGGATGAGAACTGTGCTGTGTGTTTCCCTTCAGAAACGGAGTTCAATGCCTGGCTCTATGTCTTCCTATAAGCAAGAATTCGTTTCAGGAAAAAGCACTCACTTCTCAGCTCAAACGAAGCTACATCATTCACGAAGCTCACAAGTTTCTCGCTCTTAACTGAAAAGAATTGGATGTTAGAGGACCTGTGGTTTGTATCAGTTTCAGAAGCAGAGTTGAACTAGATATGGTCCGTGTGTGTAGGAAACACGGTTCTTTTGTTCTGAGCACACTCACGTTTCCTGCTTTATTAGAGACTCTAAAAGCAAGAGCATGCTTCTTGCTCTAAAGCAGAGTGTGTTTCATGGATGAGAACTGTGCTGTGTGTTTCCCTTCAGAAACGGAGTTCAATGCCTGGCTCTGTGTCTTCCTATAAGCAAGTATTCGTTTCAGGAAAAAGCACTCACTTCTCAGCTCAAACGAAGCTACATCATTCACGAAGCTCACAAGTTTCTCGCTCTTGACTGAAAAGAATTGGATGTTAGAGGACCTGTGGTTTGTATCAGTTTCAGAAGCAGAGTTGAACTAGATATGGTCCGTGTCTGTAGGAGAGACGGTTCTTTTGTTCTGAGCACACTCACGCTTCCCGCCTTATTAGAGACTCTAGAAAGCAAGAGCGTGCTTCTTGCTCTAAAGCAGAGTGTGTTTCATGGATGAGAACTGTGCTGTGTGTTTCCCTTCAGAAACGGAGTTAAATGCCAGGCTCTGTGTCTTCCTACAAGCAAGACTTCGTTTCAGATAAACGCACTCACTTTTCAGCTCAAACGAAGCTACATCTTTCACGAAGCTCACACGTTTGACGCTCTTAATTGAAAAGCGTTGGATGTTAGAGGACCTGTGGTTTGTATCAGTTTCAGAAGCAGAGTTGAACTAGATATGGTCCATGTGTGTAGGAAACACGGTGCTTTTGTTCTGAGCACACTCATGTTTCCCGTTTATTAGAGACTCTAGAAAGCAAGAGCGTGATTCTTGCTCTAAAGCAGAGTGTGTTTCATGGATGAGAACTGTGCTGTGTGTTTCCCTTCAGAAACGGAGTTCAATGCCAGACTCTGTGTCTTTCTACAAGCCAAAGTTGTTTCAGTTAAACGCAGGAACTTTTCAGCTCAAAGGAAGCTACATCATTCACGTAGCTCACATGTTTCTCGCTCTGAACTGAAAAGCATTGGATGTTAGAGGACCTGAGGTTTGTATCAGTTTCAGCAGTAGAGTTGAACTAGATATGGTCCGTGTCTGTTGGAAACACTGTTCTTTTGTTCTGAGCACACTCATGTTTCCCGCCTTATTAGAGACTCTAGAAAGCAAGAGCGTGCTTCTTGCTCTAAAGCAGAGTGTGTTTCATGGATGAGAACTGTGCTGTGTGTTTCCCTTCAGAAACGGAGTTAAATGCCAGGCTCTGTGTCTTCCTACAAGCAAGACTTCATTTCACGTAAACGCACTCACTTTTCAGATCAAAGGAAGCTACATCGTTCACGAAGCTCACACGTTTGACGCTCTTAACTGAAAAGCATTGGATGTTAGAGGACCTGTGGTTTGTTTCAGTTTCAGAAGCAGAGTTGAACTAGATATGGTCCGTGTCTGTAGGAAAGACGGTTCTTTTGTTCTGAGCACACTCACGCTTCCCGCCTTATTAGAGACTCTAGAAAGCAAGAGCGTGCTTCTTGCTCTAAAGCAGAGAGTGTTTCATGGATGAGAACTGTGCTGTGTGTTTCCCTTCAGAAACGGAGTTAAATGCCAGGCTCTGTGTCTTCCTACAAGCAAGACTTCGTTTCAGATAAACGCACTCACTTTTCAGCTCAAAGGAAGCTACATCTTTCACGAAGCTCACACGTTTGACGCTCTTAATTGAAAAGCGTTGGATGTTAGAGGACCTGTGGTTTGTTTCAGTTTCAGAAGCAGAGTTGAACTAGATATGGTCCGTGTGTGTAGGAAACACGGTTCTTTTGTTCTGAGCACACTCATGTTTCCCGTTTATTAGAGACTCTAGAAAGCAAGAGCGTGATTCTTGCTCTAAAGCAGAGTGTGTTTCATGGATGAGAACTGTGCTGTGTGTTTCCCTTCAGAAACGGAGTTCAATGCCAGACTCTGTGTCTTTCTACAAGCCAAAGTTGTTTCAGGTAAACGCAGGAACTTTTCAGCTCAAAGGAAGCTACATCATTCACGTAGCTCACATGTTTCTCGCTCTTAACTGAAAAGCATTGGATGTTAGAGGACCTGAGGTTTGTATCAGTTTCAGCAGTAGAGTTGAACTAGATATGGTCCATGTGTGTAGGAAACACGGTTCTTTTGTTCTGAGCACACTCATGTTTCCCGCCTTATTAGAGACTCTAGAAAGCAAGAGCGTGATTCTTGCTCTAAAGCAGAGTGTGTTTCATGGATGAGAACTGTGCTGTGTGTTTTCCTTCAGAAACGGAGTTCAATGCCAGACTCTGTGTCTTTCTACAAGCCAAAGTTGTTTCAGGTAAACGCAGGAACTTTTCAGCTCAAAGGAAGCTACATCATTCACGTAGCTCACATGTTTCTCGCTCTTAACTGAAAAGCATTGGATGTTAGAGGACCTGAGGTTTGTATCAGTTTCAGCAGTAGAGTTGAACTAGATATGGTCCGTGTGTGTAGGAAACACGGTTCTTTTGTTCTGAGCACACTCATGTTTCCCGCCTTATTAGAGACTCTAGAAAGCAAGAGCGTGCTTCTTGCTCTAAAGCAGAGTGTGTTTCATGGATGAGAACTGTGCTGTGTGTTTCCCTTCAGAAACGGAGTTCAATGCCTGGCTCTATGTCTTCCTATAAGCAAGAATTCGTTTCAGGAAAAAGCACTCACTTCTCAGCTCAAACGAAGCTACATCATTCACGAAGCTCACAAGTTTCTCGCTCTTAACTGAAAAGAATTGGATGTTAGAGGACCTGTGGTTTGTATCAGTTTCAGAAGCAGAGTTGAACTAGATATGGTCCGTGTGTGTAGGAAACACGGTTCTTTTGTTCTGAGCACACTCACGTTTCCTGCTTTATTAGAGACTCTAAAAAGCAAGAGCATGCTTCTTGCTCTAAAGCAGAGTGTGTTTCATGGATGAGAACTGTGCTGTGTGTTTCCCTTCAGAAACGGAGTTCAATGCCTGGCTCTGTGTCTTCCTATAAGCAAGTATTCGTTTCAGGAAAAAGCACTCACTTCTCAGCTCAAACGAAGCTACATCATTCACGAAGCTCACAAGTTTCTCGCTCTTGACTGAAAAGAATTGGATGTTAGAGGACCTGTGGTTTGTATCAGTTTCAGAAGCAGAGTTGAACTAGATATGGTCCGTGTCTGTAGGAGAGACGGTTCTTTTGTTCTGAGCACACTCACGCTTCCCGCCTTATTAGAGACTCTAGAAAGCAAGAGCGTGCTTCTTGCTCTAAAGCAGAGTGTGTTTCATGGATGAGAACTGTGCTGTGTGTTTCCCTTCAGAAACGGAGTTAAATGCCAGGCTCTGTGTCTTCCTACAAGCAAGACTTCGTTTCAGATAAACGCACTCACTTTTCAGCTCAAACGAAGCTACATCTTTCACGAAGCTCACACGTTTGACGCTCTTAATTGAAAAGCGTTGGATGTTAGAGGACCTGTGGTTTGTATCAGTTTCAGAAGCAGAGTTGAACTAGATATGGTCCATGTGTGTAGGAAACACGGTGCTTTTGTTCTGAGCACACTCATGTTTCCCGTTTATTAGAGACTCTAGAAAGCAAGAGCGTGATTCTTGCTCTAAAGCAGAGTGTGTTTCATGGATGAGAACTGTGCTGTGTGTTTCCCTTCAGAAACGGAGTTCAATGCCAGACTCTGTGTCTTTCTACAAGCCAAAGTTGTTTCAGTTAAACGCAGGAACTTTTCAGCTCAAAGGAAGCTACATCATTCACGTAGCTCACATGTTTCTCGCTCTGAACTGAAAAGCATTGGATGTTAGAGGACCTGAGGTTTGTATCAGTTTCAGCAGTAGAGTTGAACTAGATATGGTCCGTGTCTGTTGGAAACACTGTTCTTTTGTTCTGAGCACACTCATGTTTCCCGCCTTATTAGAGACTCTAGAAAGCAAGAGCGTGCTTCTTGCTCTAAAGCAGAGTGTGTTTCATGGATGAGAACTGTGCTGTGTGTTTCCCTTCAGAAATGGAGTTCAATGCCTGGCTCTATGTCTTCCTATAAGCAAGAATTCGTTTCAGGAAAAAGCACTCACTTTTCAGCTCAAACGAAGCTACATCATTCACGAAGCTCACAAGTTTCTCGCTCTTAACTGAAAAGAATTGGATGTTAGAGAACTTGTGGTTTGTATCAGTTTCAGAAGCAGAGTTGAACTAGATATGGTCCGTGTGTGTAGGAAACACGTTTCTTTTGTTCTGAGCACACTCACGTTTCCTGCTTTATTAGAGACTCTAGAAAGCAAGAGCGTGCTTCTTGCTCTAAAGCAGAGTGGGTTTCATGGATGAGAACTGTGCTGTGTGTTTCCCATCAGAAACGGAGTTAAATGCCAGGCTCTGTGTGTTCCTACAAGCAAGACTTCGTTTCAGGTAAACACACTCACTTTTCAGCTCAAAGGAAGCTACATCGTTGAGGAAGCTCACACGTTTGACGCTCTTAACTGAAATGCGTTGGATGTTAGAGGACCTGTGGTTTGTATCAGTTTCAGAAGCAGAGTTGAACTAGATATGGTCCGTGTGTGTAGGAGACACGGTTCTTTTGTTCTGAGCACACTCACGTTTCCCGCCTTATTAGAGACTCTAGAAAGCAAGAGCGTGCTTCTTGCTCTAAAGCAGAGTGTGTTTCATGGATGAGAACTGTGCTGTGTGTTTCCCTTCAGAAACGGAGTTAAATGCCATGCTCTGTGTCTTCCTCCAAGCAAGACTTCGTTTCACATAAACGCACTCACTTTTCAGCTCATAGGAAGCTACATCGTTCACGAAGCTCACACGTTTGATGCTCTTAACTGAAAAGCGTTGGATGTTAGAGGACCTGTGGTTTGTTTCAGTTTCAGAAGCAGAGTAGAACTAGATATGGTCCGTGTGTGTAGGAAACACGGTTCTTTTGTTCTGAGCACACTCACGTTTCCCGCCTTATTAGAGACTCTAGAAAGCAAGAGCGTGCTTCTTGCTCTAAAGCAGAGTGTGTTTCATGGATGAGAACTGTGCTGTGTGTTTCCCTTCAGAAACGGAGTTAAATGCCAGGCTCTGTGTCTTCCTACAAGCAAGACTTCGTTACAGGAAAACGCACTCACTTCTCAGCTTAAAGGAAGCTACAACATTCACGAAGCTCATACGTTTGATGCTCTTAACTGAAAAGCGTTGGATGTTAGAGGACCTGTGGTTTGTATCAGTTTCGGAAGCAGAGTTGAACTAGATATGGTCCGTGTGTGTAGGAAACCCGGTCCTTTTGTTCAGAGCACACTCACGTTTCCCCCCTTATTAGAGACTCTAGAAAGCAAGAGCGTGATTCTTGCTCTAAAGCAGAGTGTGTTTCATGGATGAGAACTGTGCTGTGTGTTTCCCTTCAGAAACGGAGTTCAATGCCAGACTTTGTGTCTTTCTACAAGCCAAAGTTGTTTCAGGTAAACGCAGGAACTTTTCAGCTCAAAGGAAGCTACATCATTCACGTAGCTCACATGTTTCTCGCTCTGAACTGAAAAGCATTGGATGTTAGAGGACCTGTGGTTTGTATCAGTTTCGGAAGCAGAGTTGAACTAGATATGGTCCGTGTGTGTAGGAAACACGGTTCTTTTGTTCTGAGCACACTCATGTTTCCCGTTTATTAGAGACTCTAGAAAGCAAGCGCGTGATTCTTGCTCTAAAGCAGAGTGTGTTTCATGGATGAGAACTGTGCTGTGTGTTTCCCTTCAGAAACGGAGTTCAATGCCAGACTCTGTGTCTTTCTACAAGCCAAAGTTGTTTCAGGTAAACGCAGGAACTTTTCAGCTCAAAGGAAGCTACATCGTTCACGTAGCTCACATGTTTCTCGCTCTGAACTGAAAAGCATTGGATGTTAGAGGACCTGAGGTTTGTATCAGTTTCAGCAGTAGAATTGAACTAGATATGGTCCATGTGTGTAGGAAACACTGTTCTTTTGTTCTGAGCACACTCATTTTTCCCGCCTTATTAGAGACTCTAGAAAGCAAGATCGTGCTTCTTGCTCTAAAGCAGAGTGTGTTTCATGGATGAGAACTGTGCTGTGTGTTTCCCTTCAGAAACGGAGTTAAATGCCAGGCTCTGTGTCTTCCTACAAGCAAGACTTCATTTCACGTAAACGCACTCACTTTTCAGATCAAAGGAAGCTACATCGTTCACGAAGCTCACACGTTTGACGCTCTTAACTGAAAAGCATTGGATGTTAGAGGACCTGTGGTTTGTTTCAGTTTCAGAAGCAGAGTTGAACTAGATATGGTCCGTGTCTGTAGGAAAGACGGTTCTTTTGTTCTGAGCACACTCACGCTTCCCGCCTTATTAGAGACTCTAGAAAGCAAGAGCGTGCTTCTTGCTCTAAAGCAGAGAGTGTTTCATGGATGAGAACTGTGCTGTGTGTTTCCCTTCAGAAACGGAGTTAAATGCCAGGCTCTGTGTCTTCCTACAAGCAAGACTTCGTTTCAGATAAACGCACTCACTTTTCAGCTCAAAGGAAGCTACATCTTTCACGAAGCTCACACGTTTGACGCTCTTAATTGAAAAGCGTTGGATGTTAGAGGACCTGTGGTTTGTTTCAGTTTCAGAAGCAGAGTTGAACTAGATATGGTCCGTGTGTGTAGGAAACACGGTTCTTTTGTTCTGAGCACACTCATGTTTCCCGTTTATTAGAGACTCTAGAAAGCAAGAGCGTGCTTCTTGCTCTAAAGCAGAGTGGGTTTCATGGATGAGAACTGTGCTGTGTGTTTCCCATCAGAAACGGAGTTAAATGCCAGGCTCTGTGTGTTCCTACAAGCAAGACTTCGTTTCAGGTAAACACACTCACTTTTCAGCTCAAAGGAAGCTACATCGTTGAGGAAGCTCACACGTTTGACGCTCTTAACTGAAATGCGTTGGATGTTAGAGGACCTGTGGTTTGTATCAGTTTCAGAAGCAGAGTTGAACTAGATATGGTCCGTGTGTGTAGGAGACACGGTTCTTTTGTTCTGAGCACACTCACGTTTCCCGCCTTATTAGAGACTCTAGAAAGCAAGAGCGTGCTTCTTGCTCTAAAGCAGAGTGTGTTTCATGGATGAGAACTGTGCTGTGTGTTTCCCTTCAGAAACGGAGTTAAATGCCATGCTCTGTGTCTTCCTGCAAGCAAGACTTCGTTTCACATAAACGCACTCACTTTTCAGCTCATAGGAAGCTACATCGTTCACGAAGCTCACACGTTTGATGCTCTTAACTGAAAAGCGTTGGATGTTAGAGGACCTGTGGTTTGTTTCAGTTTCAGAAGCAGAGTAGAACTAGATATGGTCCGTGTGTGTAGGAAACACGGTTCTTTTGTTCTGAGCACACTCACGTTTCCCGCCTTATTAGAGACTCTAGAAAGCAAGAGCGTGCTTCTTGCTCTAAAGCAGAGTGTGTTTCATGGATGAGAACTGTGCTGTGTGTTTCCCTTCAGAAACGGAGTTAAATGCCAGGCTCTGTGTCTTCCTACAAGCAAGACTTCGTTACAGGAAAACGCACTCACTTCTCAGCTTAAAGGAAGCTACAACATTCACGAAGCTCATACGTTTGATGCTCTTAACTGAAAAGCGTTGGATGTTAGAGGACCTGTGGTTTGTATCAGTTTCGGAAGCAGAGTTGAACTAGATATGGTCCGTGTGTGTAGGAAACCCGGTCCTTTTGTTCAGAGCACACTCACGTTTCCCCCCTTATTAGAGACTCTAGAAAGCAAGAGCGTGATTCTTGCTCTAAAGCAGAGTGTGTTTCATGGATGAGAACTGTGCTGTGTGTTTCCCTTCAGAAACGGAGTTCAATGCCAGACTTTGTGTCTTTCTACAAGCCAAAGTTGTTTCAGGTAAACGCAGGAACTTTTCAGCTCAAAGGAAGCTACATCATTCACGTAGCTCA
The DNA here is from genome assembly GCA_949786405.1 of Onychomys arenicola. NCBI lineage: Eukaryota > Metazoa > Chordata > Mammalia > Rodentia > Cricetidae > Onychomys > Onychomys arenicola. The sequence continues at coordinate 4,392,524 of CATKUM010000015.1, read as the reverse complement.
CATGTTTCTCGCTCTGAACTGAAAAGCATTGGATGTTAGAGGACCTGTGGTTTGTATCAGTTTCGGAAGCAGAGTTGAACTAGATATGGTCCGTGTGTGTAGGAAACACGGTTCTTTTGTTCTGAGCACACTCATGTTTCCCGTTTATTAGAGACTCTAGAAAGCAAGAGCGTGATTCTTGCTCTAAAGCAGAGTGTGTTTCATGGATGAGAACTGTGCTGTGTGTTTCCCTTCAGAAACGGAGTTCAATGCCAGACTCTGTGTCTTTCTACAAGCCAAAGTTGTTTCAGGTAAACGCAGGAACTTTTCAGCTCAAAGGAAGCTACATCGTTCACGTAGCTCACATGTTTCTCGCTCTGAACTGAAAAGCATTGGATGTTAGAGGACCTGAGGTTTGTATCAGTTTCAGCAGTAGAATTGAACTAGATATGGTCCATGTGTGTAGGAAACACTGTTCTTTTGTTCTGAGCACACTCATTTTTCCCGCCTTATTAGAGACTCTAGAAAGCAAGATCGTGCTTCTTGCTCTAAAGCAGAGTGTGTTTCATGGATGAGAACTGTGCTGTGTGTTTCCCTTCAGAAACGGAGTTAAATGCCAGGCTCTGTGTCTTCCTACAAGCAAGACTTCATTTCACGTAAACGCACTCACTTTTCAGATCAAAGGAAGCTACATCGTTCACGAAGCTCACACGTTTGACGCTCTTAACTGAAAAGCATTGGATGTTAGAGGACCTGTGGTTTGTTTCAGTTTCAGAAGCAGAGTTGAACTAGATATGGTCCGTGTCTGTAGGAAAGACGGTTCTTTTGTTCTGAGCACACTCACGCTTCCCGCCTTATTAGAGACTCTAGAAAGCAAGAGCGTGCTTCTTGCTCTAAAGCAGAGAGTGTTTCATGGATGAGAACTGTGCTGTGTGTTTCCCTTCAGAAACGGAGTTAAATGCCAGGCTCTGTGTCTTCCTACAAGCAAGACTTCGTTTCAGATAAACGCACTCACTTTTCAGCTCAAAGGAAGCTACATCTTTCACGAAACTCACACGTTTGACGCTCTTAATTGAAAAGCGTTGGATGTTAGAGGACCTGTGGTTTGTTTCAGTTTCAGAAGCAGAGTTGAACTAGATATGGTCCGTGTGTGTAGGAAACACGGTTCTTTTGTTCTGAGCACACTCATGTTTCCCGTTTATTAGAGACTCTAGAAAGCAAGAGCGTGATTCTTGCTCTAAAGCAGAGTGTGTTTCATGGATGAGAACTGTGCTGTGTGTTTCCCTTCAGAAACGGAGTTCAATGCCAGACTCTGTGTCTTTCTACAAGCCAAAGTTGTTTCAGGTAAACGCAGGAACTTTTCAGCTCAAAGGAAGCTACATCATTCACGTAGCTCACATGTTTCTCGCTCTTAACTGAAAAGCATTGGATGTTAGAGGACCTGAGGTTTGTATCAGTTTCAGCAGTAGAGTTGAACTAGATATGGTCCGTGTGTGTAGGAAACACGGTTCTTTTGTTCTGAGCACACTCATGTTTCCCGCCTTATTAGAGACTCTAGAAAGCAAGAGCGTGATTCTTGCTCTAAAGCAGAGTGTGTTTCATGGATGAGAACTGTGCTGTGTGTTTTCCTTCAGAAACGGAGTTCAATGCCAGACTCTGTGTCTTTCTACAAGCCAAAGTTGTTTCAGGTAAACGCAGGAACTTTTCAGCTCAAAGGAAGCTACATCATTCACGTAGCTCACATGTTTCTCGCTCTTAACTGAAAAGCATTGGATGTTAGAGGACCTGAGGTTTGTATCAGTTTCAGCAGTAGAGTTGAACTAGATATGGTCCGTGTGTGTAGGAAACACGGTTCTTTTGTTCTGAGCACACTCATGTTTCCCGCCTTATTAGAGACTCTAGAAAGCAAGAGCGTGCTTCTTGCTCTAAAGCAGAGTGTGTTTCATGGATGAGAACTGTGCTGTGTGTTTCCCTTCAGAAACGGAGTTCAATGCCTGGCTCTATGTCTTCCTATAAGCAAGAATTCGTTTCAGGAAAAAGCACTCACTTCTCAGCTCAAACGAAGCTACATCATTCACGAAGCTCACAAGTTTCTCGCTCTTAACTGAAAAGAATTGGATGTTAGAGGACCTGTGGTTTGTATCAGTTTCAGAAGCAGAGTTGAACTAGATATGGTCCGTGTGTGTAGGAAACACGGTTCTTTTGTTCTGAGCACACTCACGTTTCCTGCTTTATTAGAGACTCTAAAAAGCAAGAGCATGCTTCTTGCTCTAAAGCAGAGTGTGTTTCATGGATGAGAACTGTGCTGTGTGTTTCCCTTCAGAAACGGAGTTAAATGCCAGGCTCTGTGTCTTCCTACAAGCAAGACTTCCTTTCAGATAAACGCACTCACTTTTCAGCTCAAACGAAGCTACATCTTTCACGAAGCTCACACGTTTGACGCTCTTAATTGAAAAGCGTTGGATGTTAGAGGACCTGTGGTTTGTATCAGTTTCAGAAGCAGAGTTGAACTAGATATGGTCCATGTGTGTAGGAAACACGGTGCTTTTGTTCTGAGCACACTCATGTTTCCCGTTTATTAGAGACTCTAGAAAGCAAGAGCGTGATTCTTGCTCTAAAGCAGAGTGTGTTTCATGGATGAGAACTGTGCTGTGTGTTTCCCTTCAGAAACGGAGTTCAATGCCAGACTCTGTGTCTTTCTACAAGCCAAAGTTGTTTCAGTTAAACGCAGTAACTTTTCAGCTCAAAGGAAGCTACATCATTCACGTAGCTCACATGTTTCTCGCTCTGAACTGAAAAGCATTGGATGTTAGAGGACCTGAGGTTTGTATCAGTTTCAGCAGTAGAGTTGAACTAGATATGGTCCGTGTCTGTTGGAAACACTGTTCTTTTGTTCTGAGCACACTCATGTTTCCCGCCTTATTAGAGACTCTAGAAAGCAAGAGCGTGCTTCTTGCTCTAAAGCAGAGTGTGTTTCATGGATGAGAACTGTGCTGTGTGTTTCCCTTCAGAAATGGAGTTCAATGCCTGGCTCTATGTCTTCCTATAAGAAAGAATTCGTTTCAGGAAAAAGCACTCACTTTTCAGCTCAAACGAAGCTACATCATTCACGAAGCTCACAAGTTTCTCGCTCTTAACTGAAAAGAATTGGATGTTAGAGAACCTGTGGTTTGTATCAGTTTCAGAAGCAGAGTTGAACTAGATATGGTCCGTGTGTGTAGGAAACACGTTTCTTTTGTTCTGAGCACACTCACGTTTCCTGCTTTATTAGAGACTCTAGAAAGCAAGAGCGTGCTTCTTGCTCTAAAGCAGAGTGGGTTTCATGGATGAGAACTGTGCTGTGTGTTTCCCATCAGAAACGGAGTTAAATGCCAGGCTCTGTGTGTTCCTACAAGCAAGACTTCGTTTCAGGTAAACACACTCACTTTTCAGCTCAAAGGAAGCTACAACGTTGAGGAAGCTCACACGTTTGACGCTCTTAACTGAAATGCGTTGGATGTTAGAGGACCTGTGGTTTGTATCAGTTTCAGAAGCAGAGTTGAACTAGATATGGTCCGTGTGTGTAGGAGACACGGTTCTTTTGTTCTGAGCACACTCACGTTTCCCGCCTTATTAGAGACTCTAGAAAGCAAGAGCGTGCTTCTTGATCTAAAGCAGAGTGTGTTTCATGGATGAGAACTGTGCTGTGTGTTTCCCTTCAGAAACGGAGTTAAATGCCATGCTCTGTGTCTTCCTGCAAGCAAGACTTCGTTTCACATAAACGCACTCACTTTTCAGCTCATAGGAAGCTACATCGTTCACGAAGCTCACACGTTTGATGCTCTTAACTGAAAAGCATTGGATGTTAGAGGACCTGTGGTTTGTATCAGTTTCGGAAGCAGAGTTGAACTAGATATGGTCCGTGTGTGTAGGAAACACGGTTCTTTTGTTCTGAGCACACTCATGTTTCCCGTTTATTAGAGACTCTAGAAAGCAAGAGCGTGATTCTTGCTCTAAAGCAGAGTGTGTTTCATGGATGAGAACTGTGCTGTGTGTTTCCCTTCAGAAACGGAGTTCAATGCCAGACTCTGTGTCTTTCTACAAGCCAAAGTTGTTTCAGGTAAACGCAGGAACTTTTCAGCTCAAAGGAAGCTACATCGTTCACGTAGCTCACATGTTTCTCGCTCTGAACTGAAAAGCATTGGATGTTAGAGGACCTGAGGTTTGTATCAGTTTCAGCAGTAGAATTGAACTAGATATGGTCCATGTGTGTAGGAAACACTGTTCTTTTGTTCTGAGCACACTCATGTTTCCCGCCTTATTAGAGACTCTAGAAAGCAAGATCGTGCTTCTTGCTCTAAAGCAGAGTGTGTTTCATGGATGAGAACTGTGCTGTGTGTTTCCCTTCAGAAACGGAGTTAAATGCCAGGCTCTGTGTCTTCCTACAAGCAAGACTTCATTTCACGTAAACGCACTCACTTTTCAGATCAAAGGAAGCTACATCGTTCACGAAGCTCACACGTTTGACGCTCTTAACTGAAAAGCATTGGATGTTAGAGGACCTGTGGTTTGTTTCAGTTTCAGAAGCAGAGTTGAACTAGATATGGTCCGTGTCTGTAGGAAAGACGGTTCTTTTGTTCTGAGCACACTCACGCTTCCCGCCTTATTAGAGACTCTAGAAAGCAAGAGCGTGCTTCTTGCTCTAAAGCAGAGAGTGTTTCATGGATGAGAACTGTGCTGTGTGTTTCCCTTCAGAAACGGAGTTAAATGCCAGGCTCTGTGTCTTCCTACAAGCAAGACTTCGTTTCAGATAAACGCACTCACTTTTCAGCTCAAAGGAAGCTACATCTTTCACGAAGCTCACACGTTTGACGCTCTTAATTGAAAAGCGTTGGATGTTAGAGGACCTGTGGTTTGTTTCAGTTTCAGAAGCAGAGTTGAACTAGATATGGTCCGTGTGTGTAGGAAACACGGTTCTTTTGTTCTGAGCACACTCATGTTTCCCGTTTATTAGAGACTCTAGAAAGCAAGAGCGTGATTCTTGCTCTAAAGCAGAGTGTGTTTCATGGATGAGAACTGTGCTGTGTGTTTCCCTTCAGAAACGGAGTTCAATGCCAGACTCTGTGTCTTTCTACAAGCCAAAGTTGTTTCAGGTAAACGCAGGAACTTTTCAGCTCAAAGGAAGCTACATCATTCACGTAGCTCACATGTTTCTCGCTCTTAACTGAAAAGCATTGGATGTTAGAGGACCTGAGGTTTGTATCAGTTTCAGCAGTAGAGTTGAACTAGATATGGTCCGTGTGTGTAGGAAACACGGTTCTTTTGTTCTGAGCACACTCATGTTTCCCGCCTTATTAGAGACTCTAGAAAGCAAGAGCGTGATTCTTGCTCTAAAGCAGAGTGTGTTTCATGGATGAGAACTGTGCTGTGTGTTTTCCTTCAGAAACGGAGTTCAATGCCAGACTCTGTGTCTTTCTACAAGCCAAAGTTGTTTCAGGTAAACGCAGGAACTTTTCAGCTCAAAGGAAGCTACATCATTCACGTAGCTCACATGTTTCTCGCTCTTAACTGAAAAGCATTGGATGTTAGAGGACCTGAGGTTTGTATCAGTTTCAGCAGTAGAGTTGAACTAGATATGGTCCGTGTGTGTAGGAAACACTGTTCTTTTGTTCTGAGCACACTCATGTTTCCCGCCTTATTAGAGACTCTAGAAAGCAAGAGCGTGCTTCTTGCTCTAAAGCAGAGTGTGTTTCATGGATGAGAACTGTGCTGTGTGTTTCCCTTCAGAAACGGAGTTCAATGCCTGGCTCTATGTCTTCCTATAAGCAAGAATTCGTTTCAGGAAAAAGCACTCACTTCTCAGCTCAAACGAAGCTACATCATTCACGAAGCTCACAAGTTTCTCGCTCTTAACTGAAAAGAATTGGATGTTAGAGGACCTGTGGTTTGTATCAGTTTCAGAAGCAGAGTTGAACTAGATATGGTCCGTGTGTGTAGGAAACACGGTTCTTTTGTTCTGAGCACACTCACGTTTCCTGCTTTATTAGAGACTCTAAAAAGCAAGAGCATGCTTCTTGCTCTAAAGCAGAGTGTGTTTCATGGATGAGAACTGTGCTGTGTGTTTCCCTTCAGAAACGGAGTTAAATGCCAGGCTCTGTGTCTTCCTACAAGCAAGACTTCGTTTCAGATAAACGCACTCACTTTTCAGCTCAAACGAAGCTACATCTTTCACGAAGCTCACACGTTTGACGCTCTTAATTGAAAAGCGTTGGATGTTAGAGGACCTGTGGTTTGTATCAGTTTCAGAAGCAGAGTTGAACTAGATATGGTCCATGTGTGTAGGAAACACGGTGCTTTTGTTCTGAGCACACTCATGTTTCCCGTTTATTAGAGACTCTAGAAAGCAAGAGCGTGATTCTTGCTCTAAAGCAGAGTGTGTTTCATGGATGAGAACTGTGCTGTGTGTTTCCCTTCAGAAACGGAGTCCAATGCCAGACTCTGTGTCTTTCTACAAGCCAAAGTTGTTTCAGTTAAACGCAGTAACTTTTCAGCTCAAAGGAAGCTACATCATTCACGTAGCTCACATGTTTCTCGCTCTGAACTGAAAAGCATTGGATGTTAGAGGACCTGAGGTTTGTATCAGTTTCAGCAGTAGAGTTGAACTAGATATGGTCCGTGTCTGTTGGAAACACTGTTCTTTTGTTCTGAGCACACTCATGTTTCCCGCCTTATTAGAGACTCTAGAAAGCAAGAGCGTGCTTCTTGCTCTAAAGCAGAGTGTGTTTCATGGATGAGAACTGTGCTGTGTGTTTCCCTTCAGAAATGGAGTTCAATGCCTGGCTCTATGTCTTCCTATAAGAAAGAATTCGTTTCAGGAAAAAGCACTCACTTTTCAGCTCAAACGAAGCTACATCATTCACGAAGCTCACAAGTTTCTCGCTCTTAACTGAAAAGAATTGGATGTTAGAGAACCTGTGGTTTGTATCAGTTTCAGAAGCAGAGTTGAACTAGATATGGTCCGTGTGTGTAGGAAACACGTTTCTTTTGTTCTGAGCACACTCACGTTTCTTGCTTTATTAGAGACTCTAGAAAGCAAGAGCGTGCTTCTTGCTCTAAAGCAGAGTGGGTTTCATGGATGAGAACTGTGCTGTGTGTTTCCCATCAGAAACGGAGTTAAATGCCAGGCTCTGTGTGTTCCTACAAGCAAGACTTCGTTTCAGGTAAACACACTCACTTTTCAGCTCAAAGGAAGCTACATCGTTCACGAAGCTCACACGTTTGACGCTCTTAACTGAAATGCGTTGGATGTTAGAGGACCTGTGGTTTGTATCAGTTTCAGAAGCAGAGTTGAACTAGATATGGTCCGTGTGTGTAGGAGACACGGTTCTTTTGTTCTGAGCACACTCACGTTTCCCGTTTATTAGAGACTCTAGAAAGCAAGAGCGTGATTCTTGCTCTAAAGCAGAGTGTGTTTCATGGATGAGAACTGTGCTGTGTGTTTCCCTTCAGAAACGGAGTTCAATGCCAGACTCTGTGTCTTTCTACAAGCCAAAGTTGTTTCAGTTAAACGCAGTAACTTTTCAGCTCAAAGGAAGCTACATCATTCACGTAGCTCACATGTTTCTCGCTCTGAACTGAAAAGCATTGGATGTTAGAGGACCTGAGGTTTGTATCAGTTTCAGCAGTAGAGTTGAACTAGATATGGTCCGTGTCTGTTGGAAACACTGTTCTTTTGTTCTGAGCACACTCATGTTTCCCGCCTTATTAGAGACTCTAGAAAGCAAGAGCGTGCTTCTTGCTCTAAAGCAGAGTGTGTTTCATGGATGAGAACTGTGCTGTGTGTTTCCCTTCAGAAATGGAGTTCAATGCCTGGCTCTATGTCTTCCTATAAGAAAGAATTCGTTTCAGGAAAAAGCACTCACTTTTCAGCTCAAACGAAGCTACATCATTCACGAAGCTCACAAGTTTCTCGCTCTTAACTGAAAAGAATTGGATGTTAGAGAACCTGTGGTTTGTATCAGTTTCAGAAGCAGAGTTGAACTAGATATGGTCCGTGTGTGTAGGAAACACGTTTCTTTTGTTCTGAGCACACTCACGTTTCCTGCTTTATTAGAGACTCTAGAAAGCAAGAGCGTGCTTCTTGCTCTAAAGCAGAGTGGGTTTCATGGATGAGAACTGTGCTGTGTGTTTCCCATCAGAAACGGAGTTAAATGCCAGGCTCTGTGTGTTCCTACAAGCAAGACTTCCTTTCAGGTAAACACACTCACTTTTCAGCTCAAAGGAAGCTACATCGTTCACGAAGCTCACACGTTTGACGCTCTTAACTGAAATGCGTTGGATGTTAGAGGACCTGTGGTTTGTATCAGTTTCAGAAGCAGAGTTGAACTAGATATGGTCCGTGTGTGTAGGAGACACGGTTCTTTTGTTCTGAGCACACTCACGTTTCCCGCCTTATTAGAGACTCTAGAAAGCAAGAGCGTGCTTCTTGATCTAAAGCAGAGTGTGTTTCATGGATGAGAACTGTGCTGTGTGTTTCCCTTCAGAAACGGAGTTAAATGCCATGCTCTGTGTCTTCCTGCAAGCAAGACTTCGTTTCACATAAACGCACTCACTTTTCAGCTCATAGGAAGCTACATCGTTCATGAAGCTCACACGTTTGATGCTCTTAACTGAAAAGCGTTGGATGTTAGAGGACCTGTGGTTTGTTTCAGTTTCAGAAGCAGAGTAGAACTAGATATGGTCCGTGTGTGTAGGAAACACGGTTCTTTTGTTCTGAGTACACTCACGTTTCCCGACTTATTAGAGACTCTAGAAAGCAAAAGCATGCTTCTTGCTCTAAAGCAGAGTGTGTTTCATGGATGAGAACTGTGCTGTGTGTTTCCCTTCAGAAACGGAGGTCAATGCCAGGCTCTGTGTCATTCTACAAGCAAGACTTCGTTTCAGGAAAACGCACTCACTTCTCAGCTTAAAGGAAGCTACAACATTCACGAAGCTCATAAGTTTGATGCTCTTAACTGAAAAGCGTTGGATGTTAGAGGACCTGTGGTTTGTATCAGTTTCGGAAGCAGAGTTGAACTAGATATGGTCCGTGTGAGTAGGAAACCCGGTCCTTTTGTTCAGAGCACACTCACGTTTCCCCCCTTATTAGAGACTCTAGAAAGCAAGAGCGTGATTCTTGCTCTAAAGCAGAGTGTGTTTCATGGATGAGAACTGTGCTGTGTGTTTCCCTTCAGAAACGGAGTTCAATGCCAGACTTTGTGTCTTTCTACAAGCCAAAGTTGTTTCAGGTAAACGCAGGAACTTTTCAGCTCAAAGGAAGCTACATCGTTCACGTAGCTCACATGTTTCTCGCTCTGAACTGAAAAGCATTGGAAGTTAGAGGACCTGAGGTTTGTATCAGTTTCAGCAGTAGAGTTGAACTAGATATGGTCCATGTGTGTAGGAAACACTGTTCTTTTGTTCTGAGCACACTCATGTTTCCCGCCTTATTAGAGACTCTAGAAAGCAAGAGCGTGCTTCTTGCTCTAAAGCAGAGTGTGTTTCATGGATGAGAACTGTGCTGTGTGTTTCCCTTCAGAAACGGAGTTCAATGCCTGGCTCTGTGTCTTCCTATAAGCAAGAATTCGTTTCAGGAAAAAGCACGCACTTCTCAGCTCAAACGAAGCTACATCATTCACGAAGCTCACAAGTTTCTCGCTCTTGACTGAAAAGAATTGGATGTTAGAGGACCTGTGGTTTGTATCAGTTTCAGAAGCAGAGTTGAACTAGATATGGTCCGTGAGTGTAGGAAACACGGTTCTTTTGTTCTGAGCACACTCACGTTTCCTGATTTATTAGAGACTCTAGAAAGCAAGAGCGTGCTTCTTACTCTAAAGCAGAGTGTGTTTCATGGATGAGAAATGTGCTGTGTGTTTCCCATCAGAAACGGAGTTAAATGCCAGGCTCTGTGTGTTCCTACAAGCAAGACTTCGTTTCAGGAAAACGCACCCACTTCTCAGCTTAAAGGAAGCTACAACATTCACGAAGCTCATAAGTTTGACGCTCTTAACTGAAAAGCGTTGGATGTTAGAGGACCTGTGGTTTGTATCAGTTTCGGAAGCAGAGTTGAACTAGATATGGTCCGTGTGTGTAGGAAACCCGGTCCTTTTGTTCAGAGCACACTCACATTTCCCCCCTTATTAGAGACTCTAGAAAGCAAGAGCGTGATTCTTGCTCTAAAGCAGAGTGTGTTTCATGGATGAGAACTGTGCTGTGTGTTTTCCTTCAGAAACGGAGTTCAATGCCAGACTTTGTGTCTTTCTACAAGCCAAAGTTGTTTCAGGTAAACGCAGGAACTTTTCAGCTCAAAGGAAGCTACATCGTTCACGTAGCTCACATGTTTCTCGCTCTGAACTGAAAAGCATTGGATGTTAGAGGACCTGAGGTTTGTATCAGTTTCAGCAGTAGAGTTGAACTAGATATGGTCCATGTGTGTAGGAAACACTGTTCTTTTGTTTTGAGCACACTCATGTTTCCCGCCTTATTAGAGACTCTAGAAAGCAAGAGCGTGCTTCTTGCTATAAAGCAGAGTGTGTTTCATGGATGAGAACTGTGCTGTGTGTTTCCCTTCAGAAACGGAGTTCAATGCCTGGCTCTGTGTCTTCCTATAAGCAAGAATTCGTTTCAGGAAAAAGCACTCACTTCTCAGCTCAAACGAAGCTACATCATTCACGAAGCTCACAAGATTCTCGCTCTTGAGTGAAAAGAATTGGATGTTAGAGGACCTGTGGTTGGTATCAGTTTCAGAAGCAGAGTTGAACTAGATATGGTCCGTGTGTGTAGGAAACACGGTTCTTTTGTTCTGAGTACACTCACGTTTCCCGCCTTATTAGAGACTCTATAAAGCAAAAGCATGCTTCTTGCTCTAAAGCAGAGTGTGTTTCATGGATGAGAACTGTGCTGTGTGTTTCCCTTCAGAAACGGAGGTCAATGCCAGGCTCTGTGTCTTCCTACAAGCAAGACTTCGTTTCAGGAAAACGCACTCACTTCTCAGCTTAAAGGAAGCTACAACATTCACGAAGCTCATACGTTTGACGCTCTTAACTGAAAAGCGTTGGATGTTAGAGGACATGTGGTTTGTATCAGTTTCAGAAGCAGAGTTGAACTAGATATGGTCCGTGTGTGTAGGAAACCCGGTCCTTTTGTTCAGAGCACACTCACGTTTCCCCCCTTATTAGAGACTCTAGAAAGCAAGAGCGTGATTCTTGCTCTAATGCAGAGTGTGTTTCATGGATGAGAACTGTGCTGTGTGTTTCCCTTCAGAAACGGAGTTCAATGCCAGACTTTGTGTCTTTCTGCAAGCCAAAGTTGTTTCAGGTAAACGCAGGAACTTTTCAGCTCAAAGGAAGCTACATCGTTCACGTAGCTCACATGTTTCTAGCTCTGAACTGAAAAGCATTGGATGTTAGAGGACCTGAGGTTTGTATCAGTTTCAGCAGTAGAGTTGAACTAGATATGGTCCATGTGTGTAGGAAACACTGTTCTTTTGTTCTGAGCACACTCATGTTTCCCGCCTTATTAGAGACTCTAGAAAGCAAGAGCGTGCTTCTTGCTCTAAAGCAGAGTGTGTTTCATGGATGAGAACTGTGCTGTGTGTTTCCCTTCAGAAACGGAGTTCAATGCCTGGCTCTGTGTCTTCCTATAAGCAAGAATTCGTTTCAGGAAAAAGCACGCACTTCTCAGCTCAAATGAAGCTACATCATTCACGAAGCTCACAAGTTTCTCGCTCTTGACTGAAAAGAATTGGATGTTAGAGGACCTGTGGTTTGTATCAGTTTCAGAAGCAGAGTTGAACTAGATATGGTCCGTGTGTTTAGGAAACACGGTTCTTTTGTTCTGAGCACACTCACGTTTCCTGCTTTATTAGAAACTCTAGAAAGCAAGAGCGTGCTTCTTACTCTAAAGCAGAGTGTGTTTCATGGATGAGAACTGTGCTTTGTGTTTCCCATCAGAAACGGAGTTAAATGCCAGGCTCTGTGTGTTCCTACAAGCAAGACTTCGTTTCAGGTAAACGCACTCACTTTTCAGCTCAAAGGAAGCTACATCGTTCACGAAGCTCACACGTTTGACGCTCTTACCTGAAAAGCGTTGGATGTTAGAGGACCTGTGGTTTGTATCAGTTTCAGAAGCAGAGTTGAACGAGATATGGTCCGTGTGTGTAGGAAACACGGTTCTTTTGTTCTGAGCACACTCACGTTTCCCGCCTTATTAGAGACTCTAGAAAGCAAGAGCGTGCTTTTTGCTCTAAAGCAGAGTGTGTTTCATGGATGAGAACTGTGCTGTGTGTTTCCCTTCAGAAACGGAGTTAAATGCCAGGCTCTGTGTCTTCCTACAAGCAAGACTTCGTTTCACGTAAACACACTCACTTTTCAGCTCAAAGGAAGCTACATCGTTCACGAAGCTCACACGTTTGACGCTCTTAACTGAAAAGCGTTGGATGTTAGAGGACCTGTGGTTTGTATCAGTTTCAGAAGCAGAGTTGAACTAGATATGGTCTGTGTGTGTAGGAAACACGGTTCTCTTGTTCTGAGCACACTCACGTTTCCCGCCTTATTAGAGACTCTAGAAAGCAAGAGCGTGCTTCTTGCTCTAAAGCAGAGTGTGTTTCATGGATGAGAACTGTGCTGTGTGTTTCCCTTCAGAAACGGAGTTAAATGCCAGGCTCTGTGTCTTCCTACAAGCAAGACTTCGTTTCAGATAAACGCACTCACTTTTCAGCTCTAACAAAGCTACATCTTTCACGAAGCTCACACGTTTTACGCTCTTAATTGAAAAGCATTGGATGTTAGAGGACCTGTGGTTTGTTTCAGTTTCAGAAGGAGAGTTGAACTAGATATGGTCCGTGTGTGTAGGAAACACGGTTCTTTTGTTCTGAGCACACTCATGTTTCCCGCCTTATTAGAGACTCTAGAAAGCAAGAGCGTGCTTCTTGCTCTAAAGCAGAGTGTGTTTCATGGATGAGAACTGTGCTGTGTGTTTCCCTTCAGAAATGGAGTTCAATGCCTGGCTCTATGTCTTCCTATAGCAAGAATTCATTTCAGGAAAAAGCACTCACTTCTCAGCTCAAATGAAGCTACATCATTAACGAAGCTCACAAGTTTCTCGCTCTTAACTGAAAAGAATTGGATGTTAGAGGACCTGTGGTTTGTATCAGTTTCAGAAGCAGAGTTGAACTAGATATGGTCCGTGTGTGTAGGAAACACGGTTCTTTTGTTCTGAGCACACTCACGTTTCCTGCTTTATTAGAGACTCTAGAAAGCAAGAGCGTGCTTCTTGCTCTAAAGCAGAGTGTATTTCATGGATGAGAACTGTGCTGTGTGTTTTCCATCAGAAACGGAGTTAAATGCCAGGCTCTGTGTGTTCCTACAAGCAAGACTTCGTTTCAGGTAAACACACTCACTTTTCAGCTCAAAGGAATCTACATCGTTCACGAAGCTCACACGTTTGACGCTCTTAACTGAAAAGCGTTGGATGTTAGAGGACCTGTGTTTTGTATCAGTTTCCGAAGCAGAGTTGAACTAGATATGGTCCATGTGTGTAGGAAACACGGTTCTTTTGTTCTGAGCACACTCACGTTTCCCGCCTTATTAGAGACTCTAGAAAGCAAGAGCGTGCTTCTTGCTCTAAAGCAGAGTGTGTTTCATGGATGAGAACTGTGCTGTGTGTTTCCCTTCAGAAACGGAGGTCAATGCCAGGCTCTGTGTCTTCCTACAAGCAAGACTTCGTTTCATGAAAACGCACTCACTTCTCAGCTTAAACGAAGCTACAACATTCACGAAGCTCACACATTTGACGCTATTAACTGAAAATCGTTGGATGTTAGAGGACCTGTGGTTTGTATCAGTTTCGGAAGCAGAGTTGAACTAGATATGGTCCGTGTGTGTAGGAAACCCGGTCCTTTTGTTCAGAGCACACTCACTTTTCCCCCCTTATTAGAGACTCTAGAAAGCAAGAGCGTGATTTTTGCTCTAAAGCAGAGTGTGTTTCATGGATGAGAACTGTGCTGTGTGTTTCCCTTCAGAAACGGAGTTCAATGCCAGACTCTGTGTCTTTCTATAAGCCAAAGTTGTTTCAGGTAAACGCAAGAACTTTTCAGCTCAAAGGAAGCTACATCGTTCAGGAAGCTCACACGTTTTACGCTCTTAAATGAAAAGCGTTGGATGTTAGAGGACCTGTGGTTTGTATCAGTTTCAGAAGCAGAGTAGAACTAGATATGGTCCGTGTCTGTAGGAAAGACGGTTCTTTTGTTCTGAGCACACTCACGCTTCCCCCCTTATTAGAGACTCTAGAAAGCAAGAGCGTGCTTCTTGCTCTAAAGGAGAGTGTGTTTCATGGATGAGAACTGTGCTTTGTGTTTCCCTTCAGAAACGGAGTTAAATGCCAGGCTCTGTGTCTTCCTACAAGCAAGACTTCGTTTCAGATAAACGACTCACTTTTCAGCTCAAACGAAGCTACGTCTTTCACGAAGCTCACACGTTTGATGCTCTTAACTGAAAAGCGTTGGATGTTAGAGGACCTGTGGTTTGTTTCAGTTTCAGAAGCAGAGTTGAACTAGATATGGTCCGTGTGTGTAGGAAACACGGTTCTTTTGTTCTGAGCACACTCATGTTTCCCGTTTATTAGAGACTCTAAAAAACAAGAGCGTGATTCTTGCTCTAAAGCAGAGTGTGTTTCATGGATCAGAACTGTGCTGTGTGTTTCCCTTCAGAAACGGAGTTCAATGCCAGACTCTGTGTCTTTCTACAAGCCAAAGTTGTTTCAGGTAAACGCAGGAACTTTTCAGCTCAAAGGAAGCTACATCATTCACGTAGCTCACATGTTTCTCGCTCTGAACTGAAAAGCATTGGATGTTAGAGGACCTGAGGTTTGTATCAGTTTCAGCATTAGAGTTGAACTAGATATGGTCCGTGTCTGTAGGAAACACTGTTCTTTTGTTCTGAGCACACTCATGTTTCCCGCCTTATTAGAGACTCTTGAAAGCAAGAGCGTGCTTCTTGCTCTAAAGCAGAGTGTGTTTCATGGATGAGAACTGTGCTGTGTGTTTCCCTTCAGAAACGGAGTTCAATGCCTGGTTCTATGTCTTCCTATAAGCAAGAATTCGTTTCAGGAAAAAGCACTCACTTCTCAGCTCAAACGAAGCTACATCATTCACAAAGCTCACAAGTTTCTCGCTCTTAACTGAAAAGAATTGGATGTTAGAGGACCTGTGGTTTGTATCAGTTTCAGAAGCAGAGTTGAACTAGATATTGTCCGTGTGTGTAGGAAACACGGTTCTTTTGTTCTGAGCACACTCACGTTTCCTGCTTTATTAGAGACTCTAGAAAGCAAGAGCGTGCTTCTTGCTCTAAAGCAGAGTGTGTTTCATGGATGAGAACTGTGCTGTGTGTTTCCCATCAGAAACGGAGTTAAATGCCAGGCTCTGTGTGTTCCTACAAGCAAGACTTCGTTTCAGGTAAACGCACTCACTTTTCAGCTCAAAGGATGCTACAGCGTTGACGAAGCTCACACGTTTGACGCTCTTAACTGAAAAGCGTTGGATGTTAGAGGACCTGTGGTTTGTATCAGTTTCAGAAGCAGAGTTGAACTAGATATGGTCCGTGTGTGTAGGAAAGACGGTTCTTTTGTTATGAGCACACTCACGCTTCCCGCCTTATTAGAGACTCTAGAAAGCAAGAGCGTGCTTCTTGCTCTAAAGCAGAGTGTGTTTCATGCATGAGAACTGTGCTGTGTGTTTCCCTTCAGAAACGGAGTTAAATGCCAGGCTCTGTGTCTTCCTACAAGCAAGACTTCGTTTCAGATAAACGCACTCACTTTTCAGGTCTAACGAAGCTACATCTTTCACGAAGCTCACACGTTTGACGCTCTTAATTGAAAAGCTTTGGATGTTAGAGGACCTGTGGTTTGTTTCAGTTTCAGAAGCAGAGTTGAACTAGATATGGTCCGTGTGTGTACGAAACAGGGTTCTTTTGTTCTGAGCACACTCATGTTTCCCGCCTTATTAGAGACTCTATAAAGAAAGAGCGTGCTTCTTGCTCTAAAGCAGAGTGTGTTTCATGGATGAGAACTGTGCTGTGTGTTTCCCTTCAGAAATGGAGTTCAATGCCTGGCTCTATGTCTTCCTATAGCAAGAATTCATTTCAGGAAAAAGCACTCACTTCTCAGCTCAAATGAAGCTACATCATTAACGAAGCTCACAAGTTTCTCGCTCTTAACTGAAAAGAATTGGATGTTAGAGGACCTGTGGTTTGTATCAGTTTCAGAAGCAGAGTTGAACTAGATATGGTCCGTGTGTGTAGGAAACACGGTTCTTTTGTTCTGAGCACACTCACGTTTCCTGCTTTATTAGAGACTCTAGAAAGCAAGAGCGTGCTTCTTGCTCTAAAGCAGAGTGTATTTCATGGGTGAGAACTGTGCTGTGTGTTTTCCATCAGAAACGGAGTTAAATGCCAGGCTCTGTGTGTTCCTACAAGCAAGACTTCGTTTCAGGTAAACACACTCTCTTTTCAGCTCAAAGGAAGCTACATCATTCACAAAGCTCACACGTTTGACGCTCTTAACTGAAAAGCTTTGGATGTTAGAGGACCTGTGTTTTGTATCAGTTTCGGAAGCAGAGTTGAACTAGATATGGTCCATGTGTGTAGGAAACACGGTTCTTTTGTTCTGAGCACACTCACGTTTCCCGCCTTATTAGAGACTCTAGAAAGCAAGAGCGTGCTTCTTGCTCTAAAGCAGAGTGTGTTTCATGGATGAGAACTGTGCTGTGTGTTTCCCTTCAGAAACGGAGGTCAATGCCAGGCTCTGTGTCTTCCTACAAGCAAGACTTCGTTTCAGGAAAACACACTCACTTCTCAGCTTAAACGAAGCTACAACATTCACGAAGCTCACACGTTTGACGCTATTAACTGAAAATCGTTGGATGTTAGAGGACCTGTGGTTTGTATCAGTTTCGGAAGCAGAGTTGAACTAGATATGGTCCGTGTGTGTAGGAAACCCGGTCCTTTTGTTCAGAGCACACTCACTTTTCCCCCCTTATTAGAGACTCTAGAAAGCAAGAGCGTGATTTTTGCTCTAAAGCAGAGTGTGTTTCATGGATGAGAACTGTGCTGTGTGTTTCCCTTCAGAAACGGAGTTCAATGCCAGACTCTGTGTCTTTCTATAAGCCAAAGTTGTTTCAGGTAAACGCACTCACTTTTCAGCTCAAAGGAAGCTACATCGTTCACGAAGCTCACACGTTTGACGCTCTTAAATGAAAAGCGTTGGATGTTAGAGGACCTGTGGTTTGTATCAGTTTCAGAAGCAGAGTTGAACTAGATATGGTCCGTGTCTGTAGGAAAGACGGTTCTTTTGTTATGAGCACACTCACACTTCCCGCCTTATTAGAGACTCTAGAAAGCAAGAGCGTGCTTCTTGCTCTAAAGCAGAGTGTTTTTCATGCATGAGAACTGTGCTGTGTGTTTCCCTTCAGAAACGGAGTTAAATGCCAGGCTCTGTGTCTTCCTACAAGCAAGACTTCGTTTCAGATAAACGCACTCACTTTTCAGGTCTAAAGAAGCTACATCTTTCACGAAGCTCACACGTTTGACGCTCTTAATTGAAAAGCGTTGGATGTTAGAGGACCTGTGGTTTGTTTCAGTTTCAGAAGCAGAGTTGAACTAGATATGGTCCGTGTGTGTACGAAACAGGGTTCTTTTGTTCTGAGCACACTCATGTTTCCCGCCTTATTAGAGACTCTATAAAGAAAGAGCGTGCTTCTTGCTCTAAAGCAGAGTGTGTTTCATGGATGAGAACTGTGCTGTGTGTTTCCCTTCAGAAATGGAGTTCAATGCCTGGCTCTATGTCTTCCTATAGCAAGAATTCATTTCAGGAAAAAGCACTCACTTCTCAGCTCAAATGAAGCTACATCATTAACGAAGCTCACAACTTTCTCGCTCTTAAATGAAAAGCGTTGGATGTTAGAGGACCTGTGGTTTGTATCAGTTTCAGAAGCAGAGTTGAACTAGATATGGTCCGTGTGTGTAGGAAACACGGTTCTTTTGTTCTGAGCACACTCACGTTTCCTGCTTTATTAGAGACTCTAGAAAGCAAGAGCGTGCTTCTTGCTCTAAAGCAGAGTGTATTTCATGGGTGAGAACTGTGCTGTGTGTTTTCCATCAGAAACGGAGTTAAATGCCAGGCTCTGTGTGTTCCTACAAGCAAGACTTCGTTTCAGGTAAACACACTCACTTTTCAGCTCAAAGGAAGCTACATCGTTCACAAAGCTCACACGTTTGACGCTCTTAACTGAAAAGCGTTGGATGTTAGAGGACCTGTGTTTTGTATCAGTTTCGGAAGCAGAGTTGAACTAGATATGGTCCATGTGTGTAGGAAACACGGTTCTTTTGTTCTGAGCACACTCACGTTTCCCGCCTTATTAGAGACTCTAGAAAGCAAGAGCGTGCTTCTTGCTCTAAAGCAGAGTGTGTTTCATAGATGAGAACTGTGCTGTGTGTTTCCCTTCAGAAACGGAGGTCAATGCCAGGCTCTGTGTCTTCCTACAAGCAAGACTTCGTTTCAGGAAAACACACTCACTTCTCAGCTTAAACGAAGCTACAACATTCACGAAGCTCACACGTTTGAGGCTATTAACTGAAAATCGTTGGATGTTAGAGGACCTGTGGTTTGTATCAGTTTCGGAAGCAGAGTTGAACTAGATATGGTCCGTGTGTGTAGGAAACCCGGTCCTTTTGTTCAGAGCACACTCACTTTTCCCCCCTTATTAGAGACTCTAGAAAGCAAGAGCGTGATTTTTGCTCTAAAGCAGAGTGTGTTTCATGGATGAGAACTGTGCTGTGTGTTTCCCTTCAGAAACGGAGTTCAATGCCAGACTCTGTGTCTTTCTATAAGCCAAAGTTGTTTCAGGTAAACGCACTCACTTTTCAGCTCAAAGGAAGCTACATCGTTCACGAAGCTCACACGTTTGACGCTCTTAAATGAAAAGCGTTGGATGTTGGAGGACATGTGGTTTGTATCAGTTTCAGAAGCAGAGTTGAACTAGATATGGTCCGTGTCTGTAGGAAAGACGGTTCTTTTGTTCTGAGCACACTCACGCTTCCCGCCTTATTAGAGACTCTAGAAAGCAAGAGCGTGCTTCTTGCTCTAAAGCAGAGTGTGTTTCATGCATGAGAACTGTGCTGTGTGTTTCCCTTCAGAAACGGAGTTAAATGCCAGGCTCTGTGTCTTCCTACAAGAAAGACTTCGTTTCAGATAAACGCACTCACTTTTCAGGTCTAACGAAGCTACATCTTTCACGAAGTTCACACGTTTGACGCTCTTAATTGAAAAGCGTTGGATGTTAGAGGACCTGTGGTTTGTTTCAGTTTCAGAAGCAGAGTTGAACTAGATATGGTCCGTGTGTGTACGAAACAGGGTTCTTTTGTTCTGAGCACACTCATGTTTCCCGCCTTATTAGAGACTCTATAAAGAAAGAGCGTGCTTCTTGCTCTAAAGCAGAGTGTGTTTCATGGATGAGAACTGTGCTGTGTGTTTCCCTTCAGAAACGGAGTTCAATGCCAGACTCTGTGTCTTTCTACAAGCCAAAGTTGTTTCAGGTAAACGCAGGAACTTTTCAGCTCAAAGGAAGCTACATCATTCACGTAGCTCACATGTTTCTCGCTCTGAACTGAAAAGCATTGGATGTTAGAGGACCTGAGGTTTGTATCAGTTTCAGCAGTAGAGTTGAACTAGATATGGTCCGTGTCTGTAGGAAACACTGTTCTTTTGTTCTGAGCACACTCATGTTTCCCGCCTTATTAGAGACTCTTGAAAGCAAGAGCGTGCTTCTTGCTCTAAAGCAGAGTGTGTTTCATGGATGAGAACTGTGCTGTGTGTTTCCCTTCAGAAACGGAGTTCAATGCCTGGTTCTATGTCTTCCTATAAGCAAGAATTCGTTTCAGGAAAAAGCACTCACTTCTCAGCTCAAACGAAGCTACATCATTCACGAAGCTCACAAGTTTCTCGCTCTTAACTGAAAAGAATTGGATGTTAGAGGACCTGTGGTTTGTATCAGTTTCAGAAGCAGAGTTGAACTAGATATGGTCCGTGTGTGTAGGAAACACGGTTATTTT
This sequence comes from Onychomys arenicola, assembly GCA_949786405.1. Taxonomy (NCBI): domain Eukaryota; kingdom Metazoa; phylum Chordata; class Mammalia; order Rodentia; family Cricetidae; genus Onychomys; species Onychomys arenicola. The sequence continues at coordinate 4,372,425 of CATKUM010000015.1, read as the reverse complement.
GTTCTGAGCACACTCACGTTCCCTGCTTTATTAGAGACTCTAGAAAGCAAGAGCGTGCTTCTTGCTCTAAAGCAGAGTGTGTTTCATGGATGAGAACTGTGCTGTGTGTTTCCCATCAGAAACGGAGTTAAATGCCAGGCTCTGTGTGTTCCTACAAGCAAGACTTCGTTTCAGGTAAACGCACTCACTTTTCAGCTCAAAGGAAGCTACATCGTTGACGAAGCTCACACGTATGACGCTCTTAACTGAAAAGCGTTGGATGTTAGAGGACCTGTGGTTTGTATCAGTTTCAGAAGCAGAGTTGAACTAGATATGGTCCGTGTGTGTAGGAAACACGGTTCTTTTGTTCTGAGCACACTCACGTTACCCGCCTTATTAGAGACTCTAGAAAGCAAGAGCGTGCTTCTTGCTCTAAAGCAGAGTGTGTTTCATGGATGAGAACTGTGCTGTGTGTTTCCCTTCAGAAACGGAGTTAAATGCCAGGCTCTGTGTCTTCCTGCAAGCAAGACTTCGTTTCACGTAAACGCACTCACTTTTCAGCTCATAGGAAGCTACATCGTTCACGAAGCTCACACGTTTGACGCTCTTAACTGAAAAGCGTTGGATGTTAGAGGACCTGTGGTTTGTTTCAGTTTCAGAAGCAGAGTTGAACTAGATATGGTCCGTGTGTGTAGGAAACACGGTTTTTTTGTTCTGAGTACACTCACGTTTCCCGCCTTATTAGAGACTCTAGAAAGCAAAAGCATGCTTCTTGCTCTAAAGCAGAGTGTGTTTCATGGATGAGAACTGTGCTGTGTGTTTCCCTTCAGAAACGGAGTTCAATGCCAGACTCTGTGTCTTTCTACAAGCCAAAGTTGTTTCAGGTAAACGCACTCACTTTTCAGCTCAAAGGAAGCTACATCGTTCACGAAGCTCACACGTTTGACGCTCTTAAATGAAAAGCGTTGGATGTTAGAGGACCTGTGGTTTGTATCAGTTTCAGAAGCAGAGTTGAACTAGATATGGTCCGTGTGTGTAGGAAACACGGTTCTTTTGTTCTGAGCACACTCACGTTTCCCGCCTTATTAGAGATTCTAGAAAGCAAGAGCGTGCTTCTTGCTCTAAAGCAGAGTGTGTTTCATGAATGAGAACTGTGCTGTGTGTTTCCCTTCAGAAACGGAGTTAAATGCCAGGCTCTGTGTGTTCCTACAAGCAAGACTTCGTTTCAGGTAAACGCACTCACTTTTCAGCTCAAAGGAAGCTACATCGTTCACGAAGCTCACACGTTTGACGCTCTTAACTGAAAAGCGTTGGATGTTAGAGGACCTGTGGTTTGTATTAGTTTCAGAAGCAGAGTTGAACTAGATATGGTCCGTGTGTGTAGGAAACACGGTTCTTTTGTTCTGAGCACACTCACGTTTCCCGCCTTATTAGAGACTCTAGAAAGCAAAAGCATGCTTCTTGCTCTAAAGCAGAGTGTGTTTCATGGATTAGAACTGTGCTGTGTGTTTCCCTTCAGAAACGGAGTTAAATGCCAGGCTCTGTGTCTTCCTACAAGCAAGACATCGTTTCAGGTAAATGCACACACTTTTCAGCTCAAACGAAGCTACATCGTTCACGAAGCTCACACGTTTGACGCTCTTAAATGAAAAGCGTTGGATGTTAGAGGACCTGTGGTTTGTTTCAGTTTCAGAAGCAGAGTTGAACTAGATATTGTCCGTGTGTGTAGGAAACACGGTTCTTTTGTTCTGAGTACACTCACGTTTCCCGCCTTATTAGAGACTCTAGAAAGCAAAAGCATGCTTCTTGCTCTAAAGCAGAGTGTGTTTCATGGATGAGAACTGTGCTGTGTGTTTCCCTTCAGAAACGGAGTTCAATGCCAGACTCTGTGTCTTTCTACAAGCCAAAGTTGTTTCAGGTAAACGCACTCACTTTTCAGCTCAAAGGAAGCTACATCGTTCACGAAGCTCACACGTTTGACGCTCTTAAATGAAAAGCGTTGGATGTTAGAGGACCTGTGGTTTGTATCAGTTTCAGAAGCAGAGTTGAACTAGATATGGTCCGTGTGTGTAGGAAACACGGTTCTTTTGTTCTGAGCACACTCACGTTTCCCGCCTTATTAGAGACTCTAGAAAGCAAGAGCGTGCTTCTTGCTCTAAAGCAGAGTGTGTTTCATGAATGAGAACTGTGCTGTGTGTTTCCCTTCAGAAACGGAGTTAAATGCCAGGCTCTGTGTGTTCCTACAAGCAAGACTTCGTTTCAGGTAAACGCACTCACTTTTCAGCTCAAAGGAAGCTACATCGTTCACGAAGCTCACACGTTTGACGCTCTTAACTGAAAAGCGTTGGATGTTAGAGGACCTATGGTTTGTATCAGTTTCAGAAGCAGAGTTGAACTAGATATGGTCCGTGTGTGTAGGAAACACGGTTCTTTTGTTCTGAGCACACTCACGTTTCCCGCCTTATTAGAGACTCTAGAAAGCAAAAGCATGCTTCTTGCTCTAAAGCAGAGTGTGTTTCATGGATTAGAACTGTGCTGTGTGTTTCCCTTCAGAAACGGAGTTAAATGCCAGGCTCTGTGTCTTCCTACAAGCAAGACATCGTTTCAGGTAAATGCACACACTTTTCAGCTCAAACGAAGCTACATCGTTCACGAAGCTCACACGTTTGACGCTCTTAAATGAAAAGCGTTGGATGTTAGAGGACCTGTGGTTTGTTTCAGTTTCAGAAGCAGAGTTGAACTAGATATTGTCCGTGTGTGTAGGAAACACGGTTCTTTTGTTCTGAGTACACTCACGTTTCCCGCCTTATTAGAGACTCTAGAAAGCAAAAGCATGCTTCTTGCTCTAAAGCAGAGTGTGTTTCATGGATTAGAACTGTGCTGTGTGTTTCCCTTCAGAAACGCAGTTAAATGCCAGGCTCTGTGTCATTCTACAAGCAAGACTTCGTTTCAGGTAAACGCACTCACTTTTCAGCTCAAACGAAGCTACATCGTTCATGAAGCTAACACGACTGACGCTCTTAACTGAAAAGCGTTGGATGTTAGAGGACCTGTGGTTTGTATCAGTTTCGGAAGCAGAGTTGAACTAGATATGGTCCGTGTGTGTAGGAAACACGGTTCTTTTGTTCTGAGCATACTCACGTTTCCCGACTCTAGAGACTCTAGAAAGCCAGAGCGTGCTTCTTGCTCTAAAGCAGAGTGTGTTTCATGGATGAGAACAGTTCTGTGTGTTTCCCTTCAGAAACGGAGGTCAATGCCAGGCTCTGTGTCTTTCTACAAGCAAGACTTCGTTTCAGGAAAACGCACTCACTTCTCAGCTTAAACGAAGCTACAACATTCACGAAGCTCACACGTTTGACGCTCTTAACTGAAAAGCGTTGGATGTTAGTGGACCTGTGGTTTGTATCAGTTTCAGAAGCAGAGTTGAACTAGATATGGTCCGTGTGTGTAGGAAACACGGTCCTTTTGTTCAGAGCACACTCACGTTTCCCCCCTTATTAGAGACTCTAGAAAGCAAGAGCGTGATTCTTGCTCTAAAGCAGAGTGTGTTTCATGGTTGAGAACTGTGCTGTATGTTTCCCTTCAAAAACGGAGTTCAATGCCAGACTCTGTGTCTTTCTACAAGCCAAAGTTGTTTCAGGTAAACGCAGGAACTTTTCAGCTCAAAGGAAGCTACATTGTTCACGTAGCTCACATGTTTCTCGCTCTGAACTGAAAAGCATTGGATGTTAGAGGACCTGAGGTTTGTATCAGTTTCAGCAGTAGAGTTGAACTAGATATGGTCCTTGTCTGTAGGAAACACTGTTCTTTTGTTCTGAGCACACTCATGTTTCCCGCCTCATTAGAGACTCTAGAAAGCCAGAGCGTGCTTCTTGCTCTAAAGCAGAGTGTGTTTCATGGATGAGAACAGTTCTGTGTGTTTCCCTTCAGAAACGGAGGTCAATGCCAGGCTCTGTGTCTTTCTACAAGCAAGACTTCGTTTCAGGAAAACGCACTCACTTCTCAGCTTAAACGAAGCTACAACATTCACGAAGCTCACACGTTTGACGCTCTTAACTGAAAAGCGTTGGATGTTAGTGGACCTGTGGTTTGTATCAGTTTCAGAAGCAGAGTTGAACTAGATATGGTCCGTGTGTGTAGGAAACACGGTCCTTTTGTTCAGAGCACACTCACGTTTCCCCCCTTATTAGAGACTCTAGAAAGCAAGAGCGTGATTCTTGCTCTAAAGCAGAGTGTGTTTCATGGTTGAGAACTGTGCTGTATGTTTCCCTTCAAAAACGGAGTTCAATGCCAGACTCTGTGTCTTTCTACAAGCCAAAGTTGTTTCAGGTAAACGCAGGAACTTTTCAGCTCAAAGGAAGCTACATTGTTCACGTAGCTCACATGTTTCTCGCTCTGAACTGAAAAGCATTGGATGTTAGAGGACCTGAGGTTTGTATCAGTTTCAGCAGTAGAGTTGAACTAGATATGGTCCGTGTGTGTAGGAAACACGGTTCTTTTGTTCTGAGCACACTCACGTTTCCCGCCTTATTAGAGACTCTAGAAAGCAAGAGCGTGCTTCTTGCTCTAAAGCAGAGTGTGTTTCATGAATGAGAACTGTGCTGTGTGTTTCCCTTCAGAAACGGAGTTAAATGCCAGGCTCTGTGTGTTCCTACAAGCAAGACTTCGTTTCAGGTAAACGCACTCACTTTTCAGCTCAAAGGAAGCTACATCGTTCACGAAGCTCACACGTTTGACGCTCTTAACTGAAAAGCGTTGGATGTTAGAGGACCTGTGGTTTGTATCAGTTTCAGAAGCAGAGTTGAACTAGATATGGTCCGTGTGTGTAGGAAACACGGTTCTTTTGTTCTGAGCACACTCACGTTTCCCGCCTTATTAGAGACTCTAGAAAGCAAAAGCATGCTTCTTGCTCTAAAGCAGAGTGTGTTTCATGGATTAGAACTGTGCTGTGTGTTTCCCTTCAGAAACGGAGTTAAATGCCAGGCTCTGTGTCTTCCTACAAGCAAGACATCGTTTCAGGTAAATGCACACACTTTTCAGCTCAAACGAAGCTACATCGTTCACGAAGCTCACACGTTTGACGCTCTTAAATGAAAAGCGTTGGATGTTAGAGGACCTGTGGTTTGTTTCAGTTTCAGAAGCAGAGTTGAACTAGATATTGTCCGTGTGTGTAGGAAACACGGTTCTTTTGTTCTGAGTACACTCACGTTTCCCGCCTTATTAGAGACTCTAGAAAGCAAAAGCATGCTTCTTGCTCTAAAGCAGAGTGTGTTTCATGGATGAGAACTGTGCTGTGTGTTTCCCTTCAGAAACGGAGTTCAATGCCAGACTCTGTGTCTTTCTACAAGCCAAAGTTGTTTCAGGTAAACGCACTCACTTTTCAGCTCAAAGGAAGCTACATCGTTCACGAAGCTCACACGTTTGACGCTCTTAAATGAAAAGCGTTGGATGTTAGAGGACCTGTGGTTTGTATCAGTTTCAGAAGCAGAGTTGAACTAGATATGGTCCGTGTGTGTAGGAAACACGGTTCTTTTGTTCTGAGCACACTCACGTTTCCCGCCTTATTAGAGACTCTAGAAAGCAAGAGCGTGCTTCTTGCTCTAAAGCAGAGTGTGTTTCATGAAAGAGAACTGTGCTGTGTGTTTCCCTTCAGAAACGGAGTTAAATGCCAGGCTCTGTGTGTTCCTACCAGCAAGACTTCGTTTCAGGTAAACGCACTCACTTTTCAGCTCAAAGGAAGCTACATCGTTCACGAAGCTCACACGTTTGACGCTCTTAACTGAAAAGCGTTGGATGTTAGAGGACCTGTGGTTTGTATCAGTTTCAGAAGCAGAGTTGAACTAGATATGGTCCGTGTGTGTAGGAAACACGGTTCTTTTGTTCTGAGCACACTCACGTTTCCCGCCTTATTAGAGACTCTAGAAAGCAAAAGCATGCTTCTTGCTCTAAAGCAGAGTGTGTTTCATGGATTAGAACTGTGCTGTGTGTTTCCCTTCAGAAACGGAGTTAAATGCCAGGCTCTGTGTCTTCCTACAAGCAAGACATCGTTTCAGGTAAATGCACACACTTTTCAGCTCAAACGAAGCTACATCGTTCACGAAGCTCACACGTTTGACGCTCTTAAATGAAAAGCGTTGGATGTTAGAGGACCTGTGGTTTGTTTCAGTTTCAGAAGCAGAGTTGAACTAGATATTGTCCGTGTGTGTAGGAAACACGGTTCTTTTGTTCTGAGTACACTCACGTTTCCCGCCTTATTAGAGACTCTAGAAAGCAAAAGCATGCTTCTTGCTCTAAAGCAGAGTGTGTTTCATGGATTAGAACTGTGCTGTGTGTTTCCCTTCAGAAACGCAGTTAAATGCCAGGCTCTGTGTCATTCTACAAGCAAGACTTCGTTTCAGGTAAACGCACTCACTTTTCAGCTCAAACGAAGCTACATCGTTCATGAAGCTCACACGACTGACGCTCTTAACTGAAAAGCGTTGGATGATAGAGGACCTGTGGTTTGTATCAGTTTCGGAAGCAGAGTTGAACTAGATATGGTCCGTGTGTGTAGGAAACACGGTTCTTTTGTTCTGAGCATACTCACGTTTCCCGCCTCTAGAGACTCTAGAAAGCCAGAGCGTGCTTCTTGCTCTAAAGCAGAGTGTGTTTCATGGATGAGAACTGTTCTGTGTGTTTCCCTTCAGAAACGGAGGTCAATGCCAGGCTCTGTGTCTTTCTACAAGCAAGACTTCGTTTCAGGAAAACGCACTCACTTCTCAGCTTAAACGAAGCTACAACATTCACGAAGCTCACACGTTTGACGCTCTTAACTGAAAAGCGTTGGATGTTAGTGGACCTGTGGTTTGTATCAGTTTCAGAAGCAGAGTTGAACTAGATATGGTCCGTGTGTGTAGGAAACACGGTCCTTTTGTTCAGAGCACACTCACGTTTCCCCCCTTATTAGAGACTCTAGAAAGCAAGAGCGTGATTCTTGCTCTAAAGCAGAGTGTGTTTCATGGTTGAGAACTGTGCTGTATGTTTCCCTTCAAAAACGGAGTTCAATGCCAGACTCTGTGTCTTTCTACAAGCCAAAGTTGTTTCAGGTAAACGCAGGAACTTTTCAGCTCAAAGGAAGCTACATTGTTCACGTAGCTCACATGTTTCTCGCTCTGAACTGAAAATCATTGGATGTTAGAGGACCTGAGGTTTGTATCAGTTTCAGCAGTAGAGTTGAACTAGATATGGTCCTTGTCTGTAGGAAACACTGTTCTTTTGTTCTGAGCACACTCATGTTTCCCGCCTCATTAGAGACTCTAGAAAGCAAGAGCGTGCTTCTTGCTCTAAAGCAGAGTGTGTTTCATGGATGAGAACTGTGCTTTGTGTTTCCCTTCAGAAACGGAGTTCAATGCCTGGTTCTATGTCTTCCTATAAGCAAGAATTCATTTCAGGAAAAAGCACTCACTTCTCAGCTCAAACGAAGCTACATCATTCACGAAGCTCACAAGTTTCTCGCTCTTAACTGAAAAGAATTGGATGTTAGAGGACCTGTGGTTTGTATCAGTTTCAGAAGCAGAGTTGAACTAGATATGGTCCGTGTGTGTAGGAAAGACGGTTCTTTTGTTCTGAGCACACTCACGTTTCCTGCTTTATTAGAGACTCTAGAAAGCAAGAGCGTGCTTCTTGCTCTAAAGCAGAGTGTGTTTCATGGATGAGAACTGTGCTGTGTGTTTCCCATCAGAAACGGAGTTAAATGCCAGGCTCTGTGTGTTCCTACAAGCAAGACTTCGTTTCAGGTAAACGCACTCACTTTTCAGCTCAAAGGAAGCTACATTGTTGTCGAAGCTCACACGTTTGACGCTCTTAACTGAAAACCGTTGGATGTTAGAGGACCTGTGGTTTGTATCAGTTTCAGAAGCAGAGTTGAACTAGATATGGTCCGTGTGTGTAGGAAACACGGTTTTTTTGTTCTGAGTACACTCACGTTTCCCGCCTTATTAGAGACTCTAGAGAGCAAAAGCATGCTTCTTGCTCTAAAGCAGAGTGTGTTTCATGGATGAGAACTGTGCTGTGTGTTTCCCTTCAGAAACGGAGTTCAATGCCAGACTCTGTGTCTTTCTACAAGCCAAAGTTGTTTCAGGTAAACGCACTCACTTTTCAGCTCAAAGGAAGCTACATCGTTCACGAAGCTCACACGTTTGACGCTCTTAAATGAAAAGCGTTGGATGTTAGAGGACCTGTGGTTTGTATCAGTTTCAGAAGCAGAGTTGAACTAGATATGGTCCGTGTCTGTAGGAAAGACGGTTCTTTTGTTATGAGCACACTCACGCTTCCCGCCTTATTAGAGACTCTAGAAAGCAAGAGCGTGCTTCTTGCTCTAAAGCAGAGTGTGTTTCATGGATGAAAACTGTGCTGTGTGTTTCCCTTCAGAAACGGAGTTAAATGACAGGCTCTGTGTCTTCCTACAAGCAAGACTTCGTTTCAGATAAACGACTCACTTTTCAGCTCAAAGGAATCTACATCTTTCACGAAGCTCACACGTTTGACGCTCTTAATTGAAAAGCGTTGGATGTTAGAGGACCTGTGGTTTGTTTCAGTTTCAGAAGCAGAGTTGAACTAGATATGGTCCGTGTGTGTAGGAAACACGGTTCTTTTGTTCTGAGCACACTCACGTTTCCCGCCTTATTAGAGACTCTAGAAAGCAAGAGCGTGCTTCTTGCTCTAAAGCAGAGTGTGTTTCATGGATGAGAACTGTGCTGTGTGTTTCCCTTCAGAAACGGAGTTCAATGCCAGACTTTGTGTCTTTCTACAAGCCAAAGTTGTTTCAGGTAAACGCAGGAACTTTTCAGCTCAAAGGAGGCTACATCGTTCACGTAGCTCACATGTTTCTCGCTCTGAACTGAAAAGCATTGGATGTTAGAGGACCTGAGGTTTGTATCAGTTTCAGCAGTAGAGTTGAACTAGATATGGTCCGTGTGTGTAGGAAACACGGTTCTTTTGTTCTGAGCACACTCACGTTTCCCGCCTTATTAGAGACTCTAGAAAGCAAAAGCATGCTTCTTGCTCTAAAGCAGAGTGTGTTTCATGGATTAGAACTGTGCTGTGTGTTTCCCTTCAGAAACGGAGTTAAATGCCAGGCTCTGTGTGTTCCTACAAGCAAGACTTCGTTTCAGGTAAACGCACTCACTTTTCAGCTCAAAGGAAGCTACATCGTTCACGAAGCTCACACGTTTGACGCTCTTAACTGAAAAGCGTTGGATGTTAGAGGACCTGTGGTTTGTATCAGTTTCAGAAGCAGAGTTGAACTAGATATGGTCCGTGTGTGTAGGAAACACGGTTCTTTTGTTCTGAGCACACTCACGTTTCCAGCCTTATTAGAGACTCTAGAAAGCAAAAGCATGCTTCTTGCTCTAAAGCAGAGTGTGTTTCATGGATTAGAACTGTGCTGTGTGTTTCCCTTCAGAAACGGAGTTAAATGCCAGGCTCTGTGTCTTCCTACAAGCAAGACATCGTTTCAGGTAAATGGACACACTTTTCAGCTCAAACGAAGCTACATCGTTCACGAAGCTCACACGTTTGACGCTCTTAAATGAAAAGCGTTGGATGTTAGAGGACCTGTGGTTTGTTTCAGTTTCAGAAGCAGAGTTGAACTAGATATTGTCCGTGTGTGTAGGAAACACGGTTCTTTTGTTCTGAGTACCCTCACGTTTCCCGCCTTATTAGAGACTCTAGAAAGCAAAAGCATGCTTCTTGCTCTAAAGCAGAGTGTGTTTCATGGATTAGAACTGTGCTGTGTGTTTCCCTTCAGAAACGCAGTTAAATGCCAGGCTCTGTGTCATTCTACAAGCAAGACTTCGTTTCAGGTAAACGCACTCACTTTTCAGCTCAAACGAAGCTACATCGTTCATAGAGCTCACACGATTGACGCTCTTAACTGAAAAGCGTTGGATGTTAGAGGACCTGTGGTTTGTATCAGTTTCGGAAGCAGAGTTGAACTAGATATGGTCCGTGTGTGTAGGAAACACGGTTCTTTTGTTCTGAACATACTCACGTTTCCCGCCTCTAGAGACTCTAGAAAGCAAGAGCGTGCTTCTTGCTCTAAAGCAGAGTGTGTTTCATGGATGAGAACTGTCTGTGTGTTTCCCTTCAGAAACGGAGGTCAATGCCAGGCTCTGTGTCTTCCTACAAGCAAGACTTCGTTTCAGTAAAACGCACTCACTTCTCAGCTTAAACGAAGCTACAACATTCACGAAGCTCACACGTTTGACGCTCTTAACTGAAAAGCGTTGGATGTTAGTGGAACTGTGGTTTGTATCAGTTTCAGAAGCAGAGTTGAACTAGATATGGTCCGTGTGTGTAGGAAACACGGTCCTTTTGTTCAGAGCACACTCACGTTTCCCCCCTTATTAGAGACTCTAGAAAGCAAGAGCGTGATTCTTGCTCTAAAGCAGAGTGTGTTTCATGGTTGAGAACTGTGCTGTATGTTTCCCTTCAAAAACGCAGTTCAATGCCAGACTCTGTGTCTTTCTACAAGCCAAAGTTGTTTCAGGTAAACGCAGGAACTTTTCAGCTCAAAGGAAGCTACATTGTTCACGTAGCTCACATGTTTCTCGCTCTGAACTGAAAAGCATTGGATGTTAGAGGACCGCAGTTTGTATCAGTTTCAGCAGTAGAGTTGAACTAGATATGGTCCGTGTCTGTAGGAAACACTGTTCTTTTGTTCTGAGCACACTCATGTTTCCCGCCTCATTAGAGACTCTAGAAAGCAAGAGACTGCTTCTTGCTCTAAAGCAGAGTGTGTTTCATGGATTAGAACTGTGCTGTGTGTTTCCCATCAGAAACGGAGTTAAATGCCAGGCTCTGTGTGTTCCTACAAGCAAGACTTCGTTTCAGGTAAACGCACTCACTTTTCAGCTCAAAGGAAGCTACATCGTTCACAAAGCTCACACGTTTGACGCTCTTAACTGAAAAGCGTTGGATGTTAGAGGACCTGTGGTTTGTATCAGTTTCGGAAGCAGAGTTGAACTAGATATGATCCGTGTGTGTAGGAAACACGGTTCTTTTGTTCTGAGCACACTCATGTTTCCCGTTTATTAGAGACTCTAGAAAGCAAGAGCATGAATCTTGCTCTAAAGCAGAGTGTGTTTCATGGATGAGAACTGTGCTGTGTGTTTCCCTTCAGAAACGGAGTTCAATGCCAGACTCTGTGTCTTTCTACAAGCCAAAGTTGTTTCAGGTAAACGCAGGAACTTTTCAGCTCAAAGGAAGCTACATCATTCACGTAGCTCACATGTTTCTCGCTCTGAACTGAAAAGCATTGGATGTTAGAGGACCTGAGGTTTGTATCAGTTTCAGCAGTAGAGTTGAACTAGATATGGTCCGTGTCTGTAGGAAACACTGTTCTTTTGTTCTGAGCACACTCAAGTTTCCCGCCTTATTAGAGACTCTAGAAAGCAAGAGCATGCTTCTGGCTCTAAAGCAGAGTGTGTTTCATGGATGAGAACTGTGCTGTGTGTTTCCCTTCATAAACGGAGTTCAATGCCTGGCTCTATGTCTTCCTATAAGCAAGAATTCGTTTCAGGAAAAAGCACTCACTTCTCAGCTCAAACGAAGGTACATCATTCACGAAGCTCACAAGTTTCTCGCTCTTAACTGAAAAGAATTGGATGTTAGAGGACCTGTGGTTTGTATCAGTTTCGGAAGCAGAGTTGAACTAGATATGGTCCGTGTGTGTAGGAAACACGGTTCTTTTGTTCTGAGTACACTCACGTTTCCCGCCTTATTAGAGACTCTAGAAAGCAAAAGCATGCTTCTTGCTCTAAAGCAGAGTGTGTTTCATGGATTAGAACTGTGCTGTGTGTTTCCCTTCAGAAACGCAGTTAAATGCCAGACTCTGTGTCATTCTACAAGCAAGACTTCGTTTCAGGTAAACGCACTCACTTTTCAGCTCAAACGGAGCTACATCGTTCATGAAGCTCACACGATTGACGCTCTTAACTGAAAAGCGTTGGATGTTAGAGGACCTGTGGTTTGTATCAGTTTCGGAAGCAGAGTTGAACTAGATATGGTCCGTGTGTGTAGGAAACACGGTTCTTTTGTTCTGAGCACACTCACGTTTCCCGCCTTTAGAGACTCTATAAAGCAAGAGCGTGCTTCTTGCTCTAAAGCAGAGTGTGTTTCATGGATGAGAACTGTGCTGTGTGTTTTCCTTCAGAAACGGAGGTCAATGCCAGGCTCTGTGTCTTCCTACAAGCAAGACTTCGTTTCAGGAAAACACACTCACTTCTCAGCTTAACCGAAGCTACAACATTCACGAAGCTCACACGTTTGACGCTATTAACTGAAAATCGTTGGATGTTAGAGGACCTGTGGTTTGTATCAGTTTCGGAAGCAGAGTTGAACTAGATATGGTCCGTGTGTGTAGGAAACCCGGTCCTTTTGTTCAGAGCACACTCACTTTTCCCCCCTTATTAGAGACTCTAGAAAGCAAGAGCGTGATTTTTGCTCTAAAGCAGAGTGTGTTTCATGGATGAGAACTGTGCTGTGTGTTTCCCTTCAGAAACGGAGTTCAATGCCAGACTCTGTGTCTTTCTATAAGCCAAAGTTGTTTCAGGTAAACGCACTCACTTTTCAGCTCAAAGGAAGCTACATCGTTCACGAAGCTCACACGTTTGACGCTCTTAAATGAAAAGCGTTGGATGTTGGAGGACATGTGGTTTGTATCAGTTTCAGAAGCAGAGTTGAACTAGATATGGTCCGTGTCTGTAGGAAAGACGGTTCTTTTGTTCTGAGCACACTCACGCTTCCCGCCTTATTAGAGACTCTAGAAAGCAAGAGCGTGCTTCTTGCTCTAAAGCAGAGTGTGTTTCATGCATGAGAACTGTGCTGTGTGTTTCCCTTCAGAAACGGAGTTAAATGCCAGGCTCTGTGTCTTCCTACAAGCAAGACTTCGTTTCAGATAAACGACTCACTTTTCAGCTCAAAGGAATCTACATCTTTCACGAAGCTCACACGTTTGACGCTCTTAATTGAAAAGCGTTGGATGTTAGAGGACCTGTGGTTTGTTTCAGTTTCAGAAGCAGAGTTGAACTAGATATGGTCCGTGTGTGTAGGAAACACGGTTCTTTTGTTCTGAGCACACTCACGTTTCCCGCCTTATTAGAGACTCTAGAAAGCAAGAGCGTGCTTCTTGCTCTAAAGCAGAGTGTGTTTCATGGATGAGAACTGTGCTGTGTGTTTCCCTTCAGAAACGCAGTTAAATGCCAGGCTCTGTGTCATTCTACAAGCAAGACTTCGTTTCAGGTAAACGCACTCACTTTTCAGCTCAAACGAAGCTACATCGTTCATGAAGCTCACACGATTGACGCTCTTAACTGAAAAGCGTTGGATGTTAGAGGACCTGTGGTTTGTATCAGTTTCGGAAGCAGAGTTGAACTAGATATGGTCCGTGTGTGTAGGAAACACGGTTCTTTTGTTCTGAACATACTCACGTTTCCCGCCTCTAGAGACTCTAGAAAGCAAGAGCGTGCTTCTTGCTCTAAAGCAGAGTGTGTTTCATGGATGAGAACTGTCTGTGTGTTTCCCTTCAGAAACGGAGGTCAATGCCAGGCTCTGTGTCTTCCTACAAGCAAGACTTCGTTTCAGGAAAACGCACTCACTTCTCAGCTTAAACGAAGCTACAACATTCACGAAGCTCACACGTTTGACGCTCTTAACTGAAAAGCGTTGGATGTTAGTGGAACTGTGGTTTGTATCAGTTTCAGAAGCAGAGTTGAACTAGATATGGTCCGTGTGTGTAGGAAACACGGTCCTTTTGTTCAGAGCACACTCACGTTTCCCCCCTTATTAGAGACTCTAGAAAGCAAGAGCGTGATTCTTGCTCTAAAGCAGAGTGTGTTTCATGGTTGAGAACTGTGCTGTATGTTTCCCTTCAAAAACGGAGTTCAATGCCAGACTCTGTGTCTTTCTACAAGCCAAAGTTGTTTCAGGTAAACGCAGGAACTTTTCAGCTCAAAGGAAGCTACATTGTTCACGTAGCTCACATGTTTCTCGCTCTGAACTGAAAAGCATTGGATGTTAGAGGACCGGAGTTTGTATCAGTTTCAGCAGTAGAGTTGAACTAGATATGGTCCGTGTCTGTAGGAAACACTGTTCTTTTGTTCTGAGCACACTCATGTTTCCCGCCTCATTAGAGACTCTAGAAAGCAAGAGACTGCTTCTTGCTCTAAAGCAGAGTGTGTTTCATGCATGAGAACTGTGCTGTGTGTTTCCCTTCAGAAACGGAGTTAAATGCCAGGCTCTGTGTCTTCCTACAAGCAAGACTTCGTTTCAGATAAACGCACTCACTTTTCAGCTCAAAGGAAGCTACATCTTTCACGAAGCTCACACGTTTGACGCTCTTAATTGAAAAGCGTTGGATGTTAGAGGACCTGTGGTTTGTTTCAGTTTCAGAAGCAGAGTTGAACTAGATATGGTCCGTGTGTGTACGAAACAGGGTTCTTTTGTTCTGAGCACACTCATGTTTCCCGCCTTATTAGAGACTCTATAAAGAAAGAGCGTGCTTCTTGCTCTAAAGCAGAGTGTGTTTCATGGATGAGAACTGTGCTGTGTGTTTCCCTTCAGAAACGGAGTTCAATGCCAGACTCTGTGTCTTTCTACAAGCCAAAGTTGTTTCAGGTAAACGCAGGAACTTTTCAGCTCAAAGGAAGCTACATCATTCACGTAGCTCACATGTTTCTCGCTCTGAACTGAAAAGCATTGGATGTTAGAGGACCTGAGGTTTGTATCAGTTTCAGCAGTAGAGTTGAACTAGATATGGTCCGTGTCTGTAGGAAACACTGTTCTTTTGTTCTGAGCACACTCATGTTTCCCGCCTTATTAGAGACTCTTGAAAGCAAGAGCGTGCTTCTTGCTCTAAAGCAGAGTGTGTTTCATGGATGAGAACTGTGCTGTGTGTTTCCCTTCAGAAACGGAGTTCAATGCCTGGTTCTATGTCTTCCTATAAGCAAGAATTCGTTTCAGGAAAAAGCACTCACTTCTCAGCTCAAACGAAGCTACATCATTCACGAAGCTCACAAGTTTCTCGCTCTTAACTGAAAAGAATTGGATGTTAGAGGACCTGTGGTTTGTATCAGTTTCAGAAGCAGAGTTGAACTAGATATGGTCCGTGTGTGTAGGAAACACGGTTATTTTGTTCTGAGCACACTCACGTTCCCTGCTTTATTAGAGACTCTAGAAAGCAAGAGCGTGCTTCTTGCTCTAAAGCAGAGTGTGTTTCATGGATGAGAACTGTGCTGTGTGTTTCCCATCAGAAACGGAGTTAAATGCCAGGCTCTGTGTGTTCCTACAAGCAAGACTTCGTTTCAGGTAAACGCACTCACTTTTCAGCACAAAGGAAGCTACATCGTTGACGAAGCTCACACGTATGATGCTCTTAACTGAAAAGCGTTGGATGTTAGAGGACCTGTGGTTTGTATCAGTTTCAGAAGCAGAGTTGAACTAGATATGGTCCGTGTGTGTAGGAAACACGGTTCTTTTGTTCTGAGCACACTCACGTTACCCGCCTTATTAGAGACTCTAGAAAGCAAGAGCGTGCTTCTTGCTCTAAAGCAGAGTGTGTTTCATGGATGAGAACTGTGCTGTGTGTTTCCCTTCAGAAACGGAGTTAAATGCCAGGCTCTGTGTCTTCCTGCAAGCAAGACTTCGTTTCACGTAAACGCACTCACTTTTCAGCTCATAGGAAGCTACATCGTTCACGAAGCTCACACGTTTGACGCTCTTAACTGAAAAGCGTTGGATGTTAGAGGACCTGTGGTTTGTTTCAGTTTCAGAAGCAGAGTTGAACTAGATATGGTCCGTGTGTGTAGGAAACACGGTTTTTTTGTTCTGAGTACACTCACGTTTCCCGCCTTATTAGAGACTCTAGAAAGCAAAAGCATGCTTCTTGCTCTAAAGCAGAGTGTGTTTCATGGATGAGAACTGTGCTGTGTGTTTCCCTTCAGAAACGGAGTTCAATGCCAGACTCTGTGTCTTTCTACAAGCCAAAGTTGTTTCAGGTAAACGCACTCACTTTTCAGCTCAAAGGAAGCTACATCGTTCACGAAGCTCACACGTTTGACGCTCTTAAATGAAAAGCGTTGGATGTTAGAGGACCTGTGGTTTGTATCAGTTTCAGAAGCAGAGTTGAACTAGATATGGTCCGTGTGTATAGGAAACACGGTTCTTTTGTTCTGAGCACACTCACGTTTCCCGCCTTATTAGAGACTCTAGAAAGCAAGAGCGTGCTTCTTGCTCTAAAGCAGAGTGTGTTTCATGAATGAGAACTGTGCTGTGTGTTTCCCTTCAGAAACGGAGTTAAATGCCAGGCTCTGTGTGTTCCTACAAGCAAGACTTCGTTTCAGGTAAACGCACTCACTTTTCAGCTCAAAGGAAGCTACATCGTTCACGAAGCTCACACGTTTGACGCTCTTAACTGAAAAGCGTTGGATGTTAGAGGACCTGTGGTTTGTATCAGTTTCAGAAGCAGAGTTGAACTAGATATGGTCCGTGTGTGTAGGAAACACGGTTCTTTTGTTCTGAGCACACTCACGTTTCCCTCCTTATTAGAGACTCTAGAAAGCAAAAGCATGCTTCTTGCTCTAAAGCAGAGTGTGTTTCATGGATTAGAACTGTGCTGTGTGTTTCCCTTCAGAAACGGAGTTAAATGCCAGGCTCTGTGTCTTCCTACAAGCAAGACATCGTTTCAGGTAAATGCACACACTTTTCAGCTCAAACGAAGCTACATCGTTCACGAAGCTCACACGTTTGACGCTCTTAAATGAAAAGCGTTGGATGTTAGAGGACCTGTGGTTTGTTTCAGTTTCAGAAGCAGAGTTGAACTAGATATTGTCCGTGTATGTAGGAAACACGGTTCTTTTGTTCTGAGTACACTCACGTTTCCCGCCTTATTAGAGACTCTAGAAAGCAAAAGCATGCTTCTTGCTCTAAAGCAGAGTGTGTTTCATGGATTAGAACTGTGCTGTGTGTTTCCCTTCAGAAACGCAGTTAAATGCCAGGCTCTGTGTCATTCTACAAGCAAGACTTCGTTTCAGGTAAACGCACTCACTTTTCAGCTCAAACGAAGCTACATCGTTCATGAAGCTCACACGACTGACGCTCTTAACTGAAATGTGTTGGATGTTAGAGGACCTGTGGTTTGTATCAGTTTCGGAAGCAGAGTTGAACTAGATATGGTCCGTGTGTGTAGGAAACACGGTTCTTTTGTTCTGAGCATACTCACGTTTCCTGCCTCTAGAGACTCTAGAAAGCAAGAGCGTGCTTCTTGCTCTAAAGCAGAGTGTGTTTCATGGATGAGAACTGTTCTGTGTGTTTCCCTTCAGAAACGGAGGTCAATGCCAGGCTCTATGTCTTCCTACAAGCAAGACTTCGTTTCTGGAAAACGCACTCACTTCTCAGCTTAAACGAAGCTACAACATTCACGAAGCTCACACATTTGATGCTCTTAACTGAAAAGCGTTGGATGTTAGAGGACCTGTGGTTTGTATCAGTTTCAGAAGCAGAGTTGAACTAGATATGGTCCGTGTGTGTAGGAAACACGGTCCTTTTGTTCAGAGCACAGTCACGTTTCCCCCCTTATTAGAGACTCTAGAAAGCAAGAGCGTGATTCTTGCTCTAAAGCAGAGTGTGTTTCATGGTTGAGAACTGTGCTGTATGTTTCCCTTCAGAAACGGAGTTCAATGCCAGACTCTGTGTCTTTCTACAAGCCAAAGTTGTTTCAGGTAAACGCAGGAACTTTTCAGCTCAAAGGAAGCTACATC
Source organism: Onychomys arenicola (assembly GCA_949786405.1). Taxonomy (NCBI): domain Eukaryota; kingdom Metazoa; phylum Chordata; class Mammalia; order Rodentia; family Cricetidae; genus Onychomys; species Onychomys arenicola. The sequence goes on along the minus strand of CATKUM010000015.1, from coordinate 4,354,651 downwards.
GTTCACGAAGCTCACACGTTTGACGCTCTTAACTGAAAAGCATTGGATATTAGAGGACCTGTGGTTTGTATCAGTTTCAGAAGCAGAGTTGAACTAGATATGGTCCGTGTGTGTAGGAAACACGGTTCTATTGTTCTGAGCACACTCACGTTTCCTGCCTTATTAGAGACTCTAGAAAGCAAGATCGTGCTTCTTGCTCTAAAGCAGAGTGTGTTTCATGGATGAGAACTGTGCTGTGTGTTTCCCTTCAGAAACGGAGTTAAATCCCAGGCTCTGTGTCTTCCTACAAGCAAGACTTCGATTCAGATAAACGCACTCACTTTTCAGCTCAAACGAAGCTACATCTTTCACGAAGCTCACACGTTTGACGCTCTTAATTGAAAAGCGTTGGATGTTAGAGGACCTGTGGTTTGTATCAGTTTCGGAAGCAGAGTTGAACTAGATATGGTGCGTGTGTGTAGGAAACACGGTTCTTTTGTTATGAGCACACTCACGTTTCCCGCCTTATTATAGCCTCTAGAAAGCAAGAGCGTGCTTCTTGCTCTAAAGCAGAGTGTGTTTCATGGATGAGAACTGTGCTGTGTGTTTCCCTTCAGAAACGGAGTTAAATGCCAGGCTCTGTGTCTTCCTACAAGCAAGACTTCGTTTCACGTAAACGCACTCACTTTTCAGCTCATAGGAAGCTACATCGTTCACGAAGCTCACACGTTTGACGCTCTTAACTGAAAAGCGTTGGATGTTAGAGGACCTGTGGTTTGTTTCAGTTTCAGAAGCAGACTTGAACTAGATATGGTCCGTGTGTGTAGGAAACACGGTTCTTTTGTTCTGAGTACACTCACGTTTCCCGCCTTATTAGAGACTCTAGAAAGCAAAAGCATGCTTCTTGCTCTAAAGCAGAGTGTGTTTCATGGATTAGAACTGGGCTGTGTGTTTCCCTTCAGAAACGCAGTTAAATGCCAGGCTCTGTGTGTTCCTACAAGCAAGACTTCGTTTCAGGTAAACGTACTCACTTTTCAGCTCAAAGGAAGCTACATCGTTGACGAAGCTCACACGTTTGACGCTCTTAACTGAAAAGCGTTGGATGTTAGAGGACCTGTGGTTTGTATCAGTTTCTGAAGCAGAGTTGAACTAGATATGGTCCGTGTGTGTAGGAAACACGGTTCTTTTGTTCTGAGCACACTCACGTTTCCCGCCTTATTAGAGACTCTAGAAAGCAAGAGCGTGCTTCTTGCTCTAAAGCAGAGTGTGTTTCATGGATGAGAACTGTGCTGTGTGTTTCCCTTCAGAAACGGAGTTAAATGCCAGGCTCTGTGTCTTCCTGCAAGCAAGACTTCGTTTCACGTAAACGCACTCACTTTTCAGCTCAAAGGAAGCTACATTGTTCATGAAGCTCACACGTTTGACGCTCTTAACTGAAAAGCGTTGGATGTTAGAGGACCTGTGGTTTGTGTCAGTTTCGGAAGCAGAGTTGAACTAGATATGGTCCGTGTGTGTAGGAAACCTGGTCCTTTTGTTCAGAGCACACTCACTTTTCCCCCCTTATTAGAGACTCTAGAAAGCAAGAGCGTGATTCTTGCTCTAAAGCAGAGTGTGTTTCATGGATGAGAACTGTGCTGTGTGTTTCCCTTCAGAAACGGAGTTCAATGCCAGACTCTGTGTCTTTCTACAAGCCAAAGTTGTTTCAGGTAAACGCACTCACTTTTCAGCTCAAATGAAGCTACATCGTTCACGAAGCTCACACGTTTGACGCTCTTAACTGAAAAGCGTTGGATGTTAGAGGACCTGTGGTTTGTTTCAGTTTCAGAAGCAGACTTGAACTAGATATGGTCCGTGTGTGTAGGAAACACGGTTCTTTTGTTCTGAGTACACTCACGTTTCCCGCCTTATTAGAGACTCTAGAAAGCAAAAGCATGCTTCTTGCTCTAAAGCAGAGTGTGTTTCATGGATTAGAACTGGGCTGTGTGTTTCCCTTCAGAAACGCAGTTAAATGCCAGGCTCTGTGTGTTCCTACAAGCAAGACTTCGTTTCAGGTAAACGTACTCACTTTTCAGCTCAAAGGAAGCTACATCGTTGACGAAGCTCACACGTTTGACGCTCTTAACTGAAAAGCGTTGGATGTTAGAGGACCTGTGGTTTGTATCAGTTTCAGAAGCAGAGTTGAACTAGATATGGTCCGTGTGTGTAGGAAACACGGTTCTATAGTTCTGAGCACACTCACGTTTCCCGCCTTATTAGAGACTCTAGAAAGCAAGAGCGTGCTTCTTGCTCTAAAGCAGAGTGTGTTTCATGGATGAGAAATGTGCTGTGTGTTTCCCTTCAGAAACGGAGGTCAATGCCAGGCTCTGTGTCTTCCTACAAGCAAGACTTCGTTTCTGGAAAACGCACTCACTTCTCAGCTTAAACGAAGCTACAACATTCACGAAGCTCACACGTTTGATGCTCTTAACTGAAAAGCGTTGGATGTTAGAGGACCTGTGGTTTGTATCAGTTTCAGAAGCAGAGTTGAACTAGATATGGTCCGTGTGTGTAGGAAACACGGTCCTTTTGTTCAGAGCACACTCACGTTTCCCCCCTTATTAGAGACTCTAGAAAGCAATAGCGTGATTCTTGCTCTAAAGCAGAGTGTGTTTCATGGTTGAGAACTGTGCTGTATGTTTCCCTTCAGAAACGGAGTTCAATGCCAGACTCTGTGTCTTTCTACAAGCCAAAGTTGTTTCAGGTAAACGCAGGAACTTTTCAGCTCAAAGGAAGCTACATCATTCACGTAGCTCACATGTTTCTCGCTCTGAACTGAAAAGCATTGGATGTTAGAGGACCTGAGGTTTGTATCAGTTTCAGCAGTAGAGTTGAACTAGATATGGTCCGTGTCTGTAGGAAACACTGTTCTTTTGTTCTGAGCACACTCATGTTTCCCGCCTTATTAGAGACTCTTGAAAGCAAGAGCGTGCTTCTTGCTCTAAAGCAGAGTGTGTTTCATGGATGAGAACTGTGCTGTGTGTTTCCCTTCAGAAACGGAGTTCAATGCCTGGCTCTATGTCTTCCTATAAGCAAGAATTCGTTTCAGGAAAAAGCACTCACTTCTCAGCTCAAACGAAGCTACATCATTCACGAAGCTCACAAGTTTCTCGCTCTTAACTAAAAAGAATTGGATGTTAGAGGACCTGTGGTTTGTATCAGTTTCAGAAGCAGAGTTGAACTAGATATGGTCCGTGTGTGTAGGAAACACGGTTCTTTTGTTCTGAGCACACTCACGTTTCCTGCTTTATTAGAGAATCTAGAAAGCAAGAGCGTGCTTCTTGCTCTAAAGCAGAGTGTGTTTCATGGATGAGAACTGTGCTGTGTGTTTCCCATCAGAAACGGAGTTAAATGCCAGGCTCTGTGTGTTCCTACAAGCAAGACTTCGTTTCAGGTAAACGCACTCACTTTTCAGCTCAAAGGAAGCTACATCGTTGACGAAGCTCACACGTTTGACGCTCTTAACTGAAAAGCGTTGGATGTTAGAGGACCTGTGGTTTGTATCAGTTTCAGAAGCAGAGTTGAACTAGATATGGTCCGTGTCTGTAGGAAACACGGTTCTTTTGTTCTGAGCACACTCACGTTTCCCGCCTTATTAGAGACTCTAGAAAGCAAGAGCGTGCTTCTTGCTCTAAAGCAGAGTGTGTTTCATGGATGAGAACTGTGCTGTGTGTTTCCCTTCAGAAACGGAGTTAAATGCCAGGCTCTGTGTCTTCCTGCAAGCAAGACTTGGTTTCACGTAAACGCACTCACTTTTCAGCTCATAGGAAGCTACATCGTTCACGAAGCTCACACGTTTGACGCTCTTAACTGAAAAGCGTTGGATGTTAGAGGACCTGTGGTTTGTTTCAGTTTCAGAAGCAGACTTGAACTAGATATGGTCCGTGTGTGTAGGAAACACGGTTCTTTTGTTCTGAGTACACTCACGTTTCCCGCCTTATTAGAGACTCTAGAAAGCAAAAGCATGCTTCTTGCTCTAAAGCAGAGTGTGTTTCATGGATTAGAACTGGGCTGTGTGTTTCCCTTCAGAAACGCAGTTAAATGCCAGGCTCTGTGTGTTCCTACAAGCAAGACTTCGTTTCAGGTAAACGTACTCACTTTTCAGCTCAAAGGAAGCTACATCGTTGACGAAGCTCACACGTTTGACGCTCTTAACTGAAAAGCGTTGGATGTTAGAGGACCTGTGGTTTGTATCAGTTTCTGAAGCAGAGTTGAACTAGATATGGTCCGTGTGTGTAGGAAACACGGTTCTTTTGTTCTGAGCACACTCACGTTTCCCGCCTTATTAGAGACTCTAGAAAGCAAGAGCGTGCTTCTTGCTCTAAAGCAGAGTGTGTTTCATGGATGAGAACTGTGCTGTGTGTTTCCCTTCAGAAACGGAGTTAAATGCCAGGCTCTGTGTCTTCCTGCAAGCAAGACTTCGTTTCACGTAAACGCACTCACTTTTCAGCTCAAAGGAAGCTACATTGTTCATGAAGCTCACACGTTTGACGCTCTTAACTGAAAAGCGTTGGATGTTAGAGGACCTGTGGTTTGTGTCAGTTTCGGAAGCAGAGTTGAACTAGATATGGTCCGTGTGTGTAGGAAACCTGGTCCTTTTGTTCAGAGCACACTCACTTTTCCCCCCTTATTAGAGACTCTAGAAAGCAAGAGCGTGATTCTTGCTCTAAAGCAGAGTGTGTTTCATGGATGAGAACTGTGCTGTGTGTTTCCCTTCAGAAACGGAGTTCAATGCCAGACTCTGTGTCTTTCTACAAGCCAAAGTTGTTTCAGGTAAACGCACTCACTTTTCAGCTCAAATGAAGCTACATCGTTCACGAAGCTCACACGTTTGACGCTCTTAACTGAAAAGCGTTGGATGTTAGAGGACCTGTGGTTTGTTTCAGTTTCAGAAGCAGAGTTGAACTAGATATGGTCCGTGTGTGTAGGAAACACGGTTCTATAGTTCTGAGCACACTCACGTTTCCCGCCTTATTAGAGACTCTAGAAAGCAAGAGCGTGCTTCTTGCTCTAAAGCAGAGTGTGTTTCATGGATGAGAAATGTGCTGTGTGTTTCCCTTCAGAAACGGAGGTCAATGCCAGGCTCTGTGTCTTCCTACAAGCAAGACTTCGTTTCTGGAAAACGCACTCACTTCTCAGCTTAAACGAAGCTACAACATTCACGAAGCTCACACGTTTGATGCTCTTAACTGAAAAGCGTTGGATGTTAGAGGACCTGTGGTTTGTATCAGTTTCAGAAGCAGAGTTGAACTAGATATGGTCCGTGTGTGTAGGAAACACGGTCCTTTTGTTCAGAGCACACTCACGTTTCCCCCCTTATTAGAGACTCTAGAAAGCAATAGCGTGATTCTTGCTCTAAAGCAGAGTGTGTTTCATGGTTGAGAACTGTGCTGTATGTTTCCCTTCAGAAACGGAGTTCAATGCCAGACTCTGTGTCTTTCTACAAGCCAAAGTTGTTTCAGGTAAACGCAGGAACTTTTCAGCTCAAAGGAAGCTACATCATTCACGTAGCTCACATGTTTCTCGCTCTGAACTGAAAAGCATTGGATGTTAGAGGACCTGAGGTTTGTATCAGTTTCAGCAGTAGAGTTGAACTAGATATGGTCCGTGTCTGTAGGAAACACTGTTCTTTTGTTCTGAGCACACTCATGTTTCCCGCCTTATTAGAGACTCTTGAAAGCAAGAGCGTGCTTCTTGCTCTAAAGCAGAGTGTGTTTCATGGATGAGAACTGTGCTGTGTGTTTCCCTTCAGAAACGGAGTTCAATGCCTGGCTCTATGTCTTCCTATAAGCAAGAATTCGTTTCAGGAAAAAGCACTCACTTCTCAGCTCAAACGAAGCTACATCATTCACGAAGCTCACAAGTTTCTCGCTCTTAACTAAAAAGAATTGGATGTTAGAGGACCTGTGGTTTGTATCAGTTTCAGAAGCAGAGTTGAACTAGATATGGTCCGTGTGTGTAGGAAACACGGTTCTTTTGTTCTGAGCACACTCACGTTTCCTGCTTTATTAGAGAATCTAGAAAGCAAGAGCGTGCTTCTTGCTCTAAAGCAGAGTGTGTTTCATGGATGAGAACTGTGCTGTGTGTTTCCCATCAGAAACGGAGTTAAATGCCAGGCTCTGTGTGTTCCTACAAGCAAGACTTCGTTTCAGGTAAACGCACTCACTTTTCAGCTCAAAGGAAGCTACATCGTTGACGAAGCTCACACGTTTGACGCTCTTAACTGAAAAGCGTTGGATGTTAGAGGACCTGTGGTTTGTATCAGTTTCAGAAGCAGAGTTGAACTAGATATGGTCCGTGTCTGTAGGAAACACGGTTCTTTTGTTCTGAGCACACTCACGTTTCCCGCCTTATTAGAGACTCTAGAAAGCAAGAGCGTGCTTCTTGCTCTAAAGCAGAGTGTGTTTCATGGATGAGAACTGTGCTGTGTGTTTCCCTTCAGAAACGGAGTTAAATGCCAGGCTCTGTGTCTTCCTGCAAGCAAGACTTGGTTTCACGTAAACGCACTCACTTTTCAGCTCATAGGAAGCTACATCGTTCACGAAGCTCACACGTTTGACGCTCTTAACTGAAAAGCGTTGGATGTTAGAGGACCTGTGGTTTGTTTCAGTTTCAGAAGCAGACTTGAACTAGATATGGTCCGTGTGTGTAGGAAACACGGTTCTTTTGTTCTGAGTACACTCACGTTTCCCGCCTTATTAGAGACTCTAGAAAGCAAAAGCATGCTTCTTGCTCTAAAGCAGAGTGTGTTTCATGGATTAGAACTGGGCTGTGTGTTTCCCTTCAGAAACGCAGTTAAATGCCAGGCTCTGTGTGTTCCTACAAGCAAGACTTCGTTTCAGGTAAACGTACTCACTTTTCAGCTCAAAGGAAGCTACATCGTTGACGAAGCTCACACGTTTGACGCTCTTAACTGAAAAGCGTTGGATGTTAGAGGACCTGTGGTTTGTATCAGTTTCTGAAGCAGAGTTGAACTAGATATGGTCCGTGTGTGTAGGAAACACGGTTCTTTTGTTCTGAGCACACTCACGTTTCCCGCCTTATTAGAGACTCTAGAAAGCAAGAGCGTGCTTCTTGCTCTAAAGCAGAGTGTGTTTCATGGATGAGAACTGTGCTGTGTGTTTCCCTTCAGAAACGGAGTTAAATGCCAGGCTCTGTGTCTTCCTGCAAGCAAGACTTCGTTTCACGTAAACGCACTCACTTTTCAGCTCAAAGGAAGCTACATTGTTCATGAAGCTCACACGTTTGACGCTCTTAACTGAAAAGCGTTGGATGTTAGAGGACCTGTGGTTTGTGTCAGTTTCGGAAGCAGAGTTGAACTAGATATGGTCCGTGTGTGTAGGAAACCTGGTCCTTTTGTTCAGAGCACACTCACTTTTCCCCCCTTATTAGAGACTCTAGAAAGCAAGAGCGTGATTCTTGCTCTAAAGCAGAGTGTGTTTCATGGATGAGAACTGTGCTGTGTGTTTCCCTTCAGAAACGGAGTTCAATGCCAGACTCTGTGTCTTTCTACAAGCCAAAGTTGTTTCAGGTAAACGCACTCACTTTTCAGCTCAAATGAAGCTACATCGTTCACGAAGCTCACACGTTTGACGCTCTTAACTGAAAAGCGTTGGATGTTAGAGGACCTGTGGTTTGTTTCAGTTTCAGAAGCAGACTTGAACTAGATATGGTCCGTGTGTGTAGGAAACACGGTTCTTTTGTTCTGAGTACACTCACGTTTCCCGCCTTATTAGAGACTCTAGAAAGCAAAAGCATGCTTCTTGCTCTAAAGCAGAGTGTGTTTCATGGATTAGAACTGGGCTGTGTGTTTCCCTTCAGAAACGCAGTTAAATGCCAGGCTCTGTGTGTTCCTACAAGCAAGACTTCGTTTCAGGTAAACGTACTCACTTTTCAGCTCAAAGGAAGCTACATCGTTGACGAAGCTCACACGTTTGACGCTCTTAACTGAAAAGCGTTGGATGTTAGAGGACCTGTGGTTTGTATCAGTTTCAGAAGCAGAGTTGAACTAGATATGGTCCGTGTGTGTAGGAAACACGGTTCTATAGTTCTGAGCACACTCACGTTTCCCGCCTTATTAGAGACTCTAGAAAGCAAGAGCGTGCTTCTTGCTCTAAAGCAGAGTGTGTTTCATGGATGAGAAATGTGCTGTGTGTTTCCCTTCAGAAACGGAGGTCAATGCCAGGCTCTGTGTCTTCCTACAAGCAAGACTTCGTTTCTGGAAAACGCACTCACTTCTCAGCTTAAACGAAGCTACAACATTCACGAAGCTCACACGTTTGATGCTCTTAACTGAAAAGCGTTGGATGTTAGAGGACCTGTGGTTTGTATCAGTTTCAGAAGCAGAGTTGAACTAGATATGGTCCGTGTGTGTAGGAAACACGGTCCTTTTGTTCAGAGCACACTCACGTTTCCCCCCTTATTAGAGACTCTAGAAAGCAATAGCGTGATTCTTGCTCTAAAGCAGAGTGTGTTTCATGGTTGAGAACTGTGCTGTATGTTTCCCTTCAGAAACGGAGTTCAATGCCAGACTCTGTGTCTTTCTACAAGCCAAAGTTGTTTCAGGTAAACGCAGGAACTTTTCAGCTCAAAGGAAGCTACATCATTCACGTAGCTCACATGTTTCTCGCTCTGAACTGAAAAGCATTGGATGTTAGAGGACCTGAGGTTTGTATCAGTTTCAGCAGTAGAGTTGAACTAGATATGGTCCGTGTCTGTAGGAAACACTGTTCTTTTGTTCTGAGCACACTCATGTTTCCCGCCTTATTAGAGACTCTTGAAAGCAAGAGCGTGCTTCTTGCTCTAAAGCAGAGTGTGTTTCATGGATGAGAACTGTGCTGTGTGTTTCCCTTCAGAAACGGAGTTCAATGCCTGGCTCTATGTCTTCCTATAAGCAAGAATTCGTTTCAGGAAAAAGCACTCACTTTTCAGCTCAAACGAAGCTACATCATTCACGAAGCTCACAAGTTTCTCGCTCTTAACTAAAAAGAATTGGATGTTAGAGGACCTGTGGTTTGTATCAGTTTCAGAAGCAGAGTTGAACTAGATATGGTCCGTGTGTGTAGGAAACACGGTTCTTTTGTTCTGAGCACACTCACGTTTCCTGCTTTATTAGAGAATCTAGAAAGCAAGAGCGTGCTTCTTGCTCTAAAGCAGAGTGTGTTTCATGGATGAGAACTGTGCTGTGTGTTTCCCATCAGAAACGGAGTTAAATGCCAGGCTCTGTGTGTTCCTACAAGCAAGACTTCGTTTCAGGTAAACGCACTCACTTTTCAGCTCAAAGGAAGCTACATCGTTGACGAAGCTCACACGTTTGACGCTCTTAACTGAAAAGCGTTGGATGTTAGAGGACCTGTGGTTTGTATCAGTTTCAGAAGCAGAGTTGAACTAGATATGGTCCGTGTCTGTAGGAAACACGGTTCTTTTGTTCTGAGCACACTCACGTTTCCCGCCTTATTAGAGACTCTAGAAAGCAAGAGCGTGCTTCTTGCTCTAAAGCAGAGTGTGTTTCATGGATGAGAACTGTGCTGTGTGTTTCCCTTCAGAAACGGAGTTAAATGCCAGGCTCTGTGTCTTCCTGCAAGCAAGACTTGGTTTCACGTAAACGCACTCACTTTTCAGCTCATAGGAAGCTACATCGTTCACGAAGCTCACACGTTTGACGCTCTTAACTGAAAAGCGTTGGATGTTAGAGGACCTGTGGTTTGTTTCAGTTTCAGAAGCAGACTTGAACTAGATATGGTCCGTGTGTGTAGGAAACACGGTTCTTTTGTTCTGAGTACACTCACGTTTCCCGCCTTATTAGAGACTCTAGAAAGCAAAAGCATGCTTCTTGCTCTAAAGCAGAGTGTGTTTCATGGATTAGAACTGGGCTGTGTGTTTCCCTTCAGAAACGCAGTTAAATGCCAGGCTCTGTGTGTTCCTACAAGCAAGACTTCGTTTCAGGTAAACGTACTCACTTTTCAGCTCAAAGGAAGCTACATCGTTGACGAAGCTCACACGTTTGACGCTCTTAACTGAAAAGCGTTGGATGTTAGAGGACCTGTGGTTTGTATCAGTTTCTGAAGCAGAGTTGAACTAGATATGGTCCGTGTGTGTAGGAAACACGGTTCTTTTGTTCTGAGCACACTCACGTTTCCCGCCTTATTAGAGACTCTAGAAAGCAAGAGCGTGCTTCTTGCTCTAAAGCAGAGTGTGTTTCATGGATGAGAACTGTGCTGTGTGTTTCCCTTCAGAAACGGAGTTAAATGCCAGGCTCTGTGTCTTCCTGCAAGCAAGACTTCGTTTCACGTAAACGCACTCACTTTTCAGCTCAAAGGAAGCTACATCTTTCACGAAGCTCACACGTTTGACGCTCTTAATTGAAAAGCGTTGGATGTTAGAGGACCTGTGGTTTGTTTCAGTTTCAGAAGCAGAGTTGAACTAGATATGGTCCGTGTGTGTAGGAAACACGGTTCTTTTGTTCTGAGCACTCTCATGTTTCCCGTTTATTAGAGACTTTAGAAAGCAAGAGCGTGATTCTTGCTCTAAAGCAGAGTGTGTTTCATGGATGAGAACTGTGCTGTGTGTTTCCCTTCAGAAACGGAGTTCAATGCCAGACTCTGTGTCTTTCTACATGCCAAAGTTTTTTCAGGTAAACGCAGGAACTTTTCAACTCAAAGGAAGCTACATCATTCACGTAGCTCACATGTTTCTCGCTGTGAACTGAAAAGCATTGGATGTTAGAGGACCTGAGGTTTGTATCAGTTTCAGCAGTAGAGTTGAACTAGATATGGTCCGTGTCTGTAGGAAACACTGTTCTTTTGTTCTGAGCACACTCATGTTTCCCGCTTTATTAGAGACTCTAGAAAGAAAGAGCGTGCTTCTTGCTCTAAAGCAGAGTGTGTTTCATGGATGAGAACTGTGCTGTGTGTTTCCCTTCAGAAACGGAGTTCAATGCCTGGCTCTATGTCTTCCTATAAGCTAGAATTCGTTTCAGGAAAAAGCACTCACTTCTCAGCTCAAACGAAGCTACATCATTCACGAAGCTCACAAGTTTCTCGCTCTTAACTGAAAAGAATTGGATGTTAGAGGACCTGTGGTTTGTATCAGTTTCAGAAGCAGAGTTGAACTAGATATTGTCCGTGTGTGTAGGAAACACGGTTCTTTTGTTCTGAGCACACACACGTTTCCTGCTTTATTAGAGACTCTAGAAAGCAAGAGCGTGCTTCTTGCTCTAAAGGAGAGTGTGTTTCATGGATGAGAACTGTACTGTGTGTTTCCCATCAGAAACGGTGTTAAATGCCAGGCTCTGTGTGTTCCTACAAGCAAGACTTCGTTTCAGGAAAAAGCACTCACTTCTCAGCTCAAACGAAGCTACATCGTTCACGAAGCTCACAAGTTTCTCGCTCTTAACTGAAAAGCATTGGATGTTAGAGGACCTGTGATTTGTATCAGTTTCAGAAGCAGAGTTGAACTAGATATGGTCCGTGTGTGTAGGAAACACGGTTCTTTTGTTCTGAGCACACTCACGTTTCCCGCCTTATTAGAGACTCTAGAAAGCAAGAGCGTGCTTCTTGCTCTAAAGCAGAGTGTGTTTCATGGATGAGAACTGTGCTGTGTGTTTCCCTTCAGAAACGGAGTTCAATGCCAGACTTTGTGTCTTTCTACAAGCCAAAGTTGTTTCAGGTAAACGCAGGAACTTTTCAGCTCAAAGGAAGCTACATCGTTCACAAAGCTCACATGTTTCTCGCTCTGAACTGAAAAGCATTGGATGTTAGAGGATCTGAGGTTTGTATCAGTTTCAGCAGTAGAGTTGAACTAGATATGGTCCGTGTCTGTAGGAAACACTGTTCTATTGTTCTGAGCACACTCATGTTTCCCGCCTCATTAGAGACTCTAGAAAGCAAGAGCGTGCTTCTTGCTCTAAAGCAGAGTGTGTTTCATGGATTAGAACTGTGCTGTGTGTTTCCCATCAGAAACGGAGTTAAATGCCAGGCTCTGTGTGTTCCTACAAGCAAGACTTCGTTTCAGGTAAACGCACTCACTTTTCAGCTCAAAGGAAGCTACATCGTTCACGAAGCTCACACGTTTGACGCTCTTAACTGAAAAGCGTTGGATGTCAGAGGACCTGTGGTTTGTATCAGTTTCAGAAGCAGAGTTGAACTAGATATGGTCCGTGTGTGTAGGAAACACGGTTCTATAGTTCTGAGCACACTCACGTTTCCCGCCTTATTAGAGACTCTAGAAAGCAAGAGCGTGCTTCTTGCTCTAAAGCAGAGTGTGTTTCATGGATGAGAAATGTGCTGTGTGTTTCCCTTCAGAAAGGGAGTTCAATGCCAGGCTCTGTGTCTTCCTACAAGCAAGACTTCGTTTCAGGTAAACGCACTCACTTTACAGCTCAAACGAAGCTACATCGTTCACGAAGCTCACACGTTTGACGCTCTTAAATGAAAAGCGTTGGATGTTAGAGGACCTGTGGTTTGTATCAGTTTCGGAAGCAGAGTTGAACTAGATATGGTCCGTGTGTGTAGGAAACCCGGTTCTTTTGTTCTGAGCACACTCACGTTTCCCGCCTCTAGAGACTCTAGAAAGCAAGAGCGTGCTTCTTGCTCTAAAGCAGAGTGTGTTTCATGGATGAGAACTGTGCTGTGTGTTTCCCTTCAGAAACGGAGGTCAGTGCCAGGCTCTGTGTCTTCCTACAAGCAAGACTTCGTTTCAGATAAACGCACTCACTTTTCAGCTCAAACGAAGCTACATCTTTCACGAACCTCACACGTTTGACGCTCTTAATTGAAAAGCGTTGGATGTTAGAGGACCTGTGGTTTGTATCAGTTTCGGAAGCAGAGTTGAACTAGATATGGTCCGTGTGTGTAGGAAACACGGTTCTTTGTTCTGAGCACACTCATGTTTCCCGTTTATTAGAGACTCTAGAAAGCAAGAGCATGATTCTTGCTGTAAAGCAGAGTGTGTTTCATGGATGAGAACTGTGCTGTGTGTTTCCCTTCAGAAACGGAGTTCAATGCCAGACTCTGTGTCTTTCTACAAGCCAAAGTTGTTTCAGGTAAACGCAGGAACTTTTCAGCTCAAAGGAAGCTACATCATTCACGTAGCTCACATGTTTCTCACTCTGAACTGAAAACCATTGGATGTTAGAGGACCTGAGGTTTGTATCAGTTTCAGCAGTAGAGTTGAACTAGATATGGTCCGTGTCTGTAGGAAACACTGTTCTTTTGTTCTGAGCACACTCACGTTTCCTGCTTTATTAGAGACTCTAGAAAGCAAGAGCGTGCTTCTTGCTCTAAAGCAGAATGTGTTTCATGGATGAGAACTGTGCTGTGTGTTTCCCATCAGAAACGGAGTTAAATGCCAGGCTCTGTGTGTTCCTACAAGCAAGACTTCGTTTCAGGTAAACGCACTCACTTTTCAGATCAAAGGAAGCTACATCGTTGACGAAGCTCACACGTTTGACGCTCTTAACTGAAAAGCGTTGGATGTTAGAGGACCTGTGGTTTGTATCAGTTTCAGAAGCAGAGTTGAACTAGATATGGTCCGTTTGTGTAGGAAACACGGTTCTTTTGTTCTGAGTACACTCACGTTTCCCGCCTTATTAGAGTTCTAGAAAGCAAAAGCATGCTTCTTGCTCTAAAGCAGAGTGTGTTTCATGGATTAGAACTGTGCTGTGTGTTTCCCTTCAGAAACGCAGTTAAATGCCAGACTCTGTGTCGTTCTACAAGCAAGACTTCGTTTCAGGTAAACGCACTCACTTTTCAGCTCAAACGGAGCTAAATCGTTCATGAAGCTCACACGATTGACGCTCTTAACTGAAAAGCGTTGGATGTTAGAGGACCTGTGGTTTGTATCAGTTTCGGAAGCAGAGTTGAACTAGATATGGTCCGAGTGTGTAGGAAACACGGTTCTTTTGTTCTGAGCACACTCACGTTTCCCGCCTTTAGAGAATCTAGAAAGCAAGAGCGTGCTTCTTGCTCTAAAGCAGAGTGTGTTTCATGGATGAGAACTGTGCTGTGTGTTTCCCTTCAGAAACGGAGGTCAATGCCAGGCTCTGTGTCTTCCTGCAAGCAAGACTTCGTTTCACGTAAACGCACTCACTTTTCAGCTCAAAGGAAGCTACATTGTTCATGAAGCTCACACGTTTGACGCTCTTAACTGAAAAGCGTTCATGTTAGAGGACCTGTGGTTTGTATCAGTTTCGGAAGCAGAGTTGAACTAGATATGGTCCGTGTGTGTAGGAAACCCGGTCCTTTTGTTCAGAGCACACTCACTTTTCCCCCCTTATTAGAGACTCTAGAAAGCAAGAGCGTGATTCTTGCTCTAAAGCAGAGTGTGTTTCATGGATGAGAACTGTGCTGTGTGTTTCCCTTCAGAATCGGAGTTCAATGCCAGACTCTGTGTCTTTCTACAAGCCAAAGTTGTTTCAGGTAAACGCACTCACTTTTCAGCTCAAAGGAAGCTACATCGTTCACGAAGCTCACACGTTTGACGCTCTTAAATGAAAAGCGTTGGATGTTAGAGGACCTGTGGTTTGTATCAGTTTCAGAAGCAGAGTTGAACTAGATATGGTCCGTGTCTGTAGGAAAGACGGTTCTTTTGTTCTGAGCACACTCACGCTTCCCGCCTTATTAGAGACTCTAGAAAGCAAGAGCGTGCTTCTTGCTCTAAAGCAGAGTGTGTTTCATGGATGAGAACTGTGCTGTGTGTTTCCCTTCAGAAACGGAGTTCAATGCCAGACTCTGTGTCTTTCTACAAGCCAAAGTTGTTTCAGGTAAACGCAGGAACTTTTCAGCTCAAAGGAAGCTACATCATTCACGTAGCTCACATGTTTCTCGCTCTGAACTGAAAAGCATTGGATGTTAGAGGACCTGAGGTTTGTATCAGTTTCAGCAGTAGAGTTGAACTAGATATGGTCCGTGTCTGTAGGAAACACTGTTCTTTTGTTCTGAGCACACTCATGTTTCCCGCCTTATTAGAGACTCTTGAAAGCAAGAGCGTGCTTCTTGCTCTAAAGCAGAGTGTGTTTCATGGATGAGAACTGTGCTGTGTGTTTGCCTTCAGAAACGGAGTTAAATGCCAGGCTCTGTGTCTTCCTGCAAGCAAGACTTCGTTTCACGTAAACGCACTCACTTTTCAGCTCATAGGAAGCTACATCGTTCACGAAGCTCACACGTTTGACGCTCTTAACTGAAAAGTGTTGGATGTTAGAGGACCTGTGGTTTGTTTCAGTTTCAGAAGCAGAGTTGAACTAGATATGGTCCGTGTGTGTAGGAAACACGGTTCTTTTGTTCTGAGCACACACACGTTTCCTGCTTTATTAGAGACTCTAGAAAGCAAGAGCGTGCTTCTTGCTCTAAAGGAGAGTGTGTTTCATGGATGAGAACTGTACTGTGTGTTTCCCATCAGAAACGGTGTTAAATGCCAGGCTCTGTGTGTTCCTACAAGCAAGACTTCGTTTCAGGAAAAAGCACTCACTTCTCAGCTCAAACGAAGCTACATCGTTCACGAAGCTCACAAGTTTCTCGCTCTTAACTGAAAAGCATTGGATGTTAGAGGACCTGTGATTTGTATCAGTTTCAGAAGCAGAGTTGAACTAGATATGGTCCGTGTGTGTAGGAAACACGGTTCTTTTGTTCTGAGCACACTCACGTTTCCCGCCTTATTAGAGACTCTAGAAAGCAAGAGCGTGCTTCTTGCTCTAAAGCAGAGTGTGTTTCATGGATGAGAACTGTGCTGTGTGTTTCCCTTCAGAAACGGAGTTCAATGCCAGACTTTGTGTCTTTCTACAAGCCAAAGTTGTTTCAGGTAAACGCAGGAACTTTTCAGCTCAAAGGAAGCTACATCGTTCACAAAGCTCACATGTTTCTCGCTCTGAACTGAAAAGCATTGGATGTTAGAGGATCTGAGGTTTGTATCAGTTTCAGCAGTAGAGTTGAACTAGATATGGTCCGTGTCTGTAGGAAACACTGTTCTATTGTTCTGAGCACACTCATGTTTCCCGCCTCATTAGAGACTCTAGAAAGCAAGAGCGTGCTTCTTGCTCTAAAGCAGAGTGTGTTTCATGGATTAGAACTGTGCTGTGTGTTTCCCATCAGAAACGGAGTTAAATGCCAGGCTCTGTGTGTTCCTACAAGCAAGACTTCGTTTCAGGTAAACGCACTCACTTTTCAGCTCAAAGGAAGCTACATCGTTCACGAAGCTCACACGTTTGACGCTCTTAACTGAAAAGCGTTGGATGTCAGAGGACCTGTGGTTTGTATCAGTTTCAGAAGCAGAGTTGAACTAGATATGGTCCGTGTGTGTAGGAAACACGGTTCTATAGTTCTGAGCACACTCACGTTTCCCGCCTTATTAGAGACTCTAGAAAGCAAGAGCGTGCTTCTTGCTCTAAAGCAGAGTGTGTTTCATGGATGAGAAATGTGCTGTGTGTTTCCCTTCAGAAAGGGAGTTCAATGCCAGGCTCTGTGTCTTCCTACAAGCAAGACTTCGTTTCAGGTAAACGCACTCACTTTACAGCTCAAACGAAGCTACATCGTTCACGAAGCTCACACGTTTGACGCTCTTAAATGAAAAGCGTTGGATGTTAGAGGACCTGTGGTTTGTATCAGTTTCGGAAGCAGAGTTGAACTAGATATGGTCCGTGTGTGTAGGAAACCCGGTTCTTTTGTTCTGAGCACACTCACGTTTCCCGCCTCTAGAGACTCTAGAAAGCAAGAGCGTGCTTCTTGCTCTAAAGCAGAGTGTGTTTCATGGATGAGAACTGTGCTGTGTGTTTCCCTTCAGAAACGGAGGTCAGTGCCAGGCTCTGTGTCTTCCTACAAGCAAGACTTCGTTTCAGATAAACGCACTCACTTTTCAGCTCAAACGAAGCTACATCTTTCACGAACCTCACACGTTTGACGCTCTTAATTGAAAAGCGTTGGATGTTAGAGGACCTGTGGTTTGTATCAGTTTCGGAAGCAGAGTTGAACTAGATATGGTCCGTGTGTGTAGGAAACACGGTTCTTTGTTCTGAGCACACTCATGTTTCCCGTTTATTAGAGACTCTAGAAAGCAAGAGCATGATTCTTGCTGTAAAGCAGAGTGTGTTTCATGGATGAGAACTGTGCTGTGTGTTTCCCTTCAGAAACGGAGTTCAATGCCAGACTCTGTGTCTTTCTACAAGCCAAAGTTGTTTCAGGTAAACGCAGGAACTTTTCAGCTCAAAGGAAGCTACATCATTCACGTAGCTCACATGTTTCTCACTCTGAACTGAAAACCATTGGATGTTAGAGGACCTGAGGTTTGTATCAGTTTCAGCAGTAGAGTTGAACTAGATATGGTCCGTGTCTGTAGGAAACACTGTTCTTTTGTTCTGAGCACACTCACGTTTCCTGCTTTATTAGAGACTCTAGAAAGCAAGAGCGTGCTTCTTGCTCTAAAGCAGAATGTGTTTCATGGATGAGAACTGTGCTGTGTGTTTCCCATCAGAAACGGAGTTAAATGCCAGGCTCTGTGTGTTCCTACAAGCAAGACTTCGTTTCAGGTAAACGCACTCACTTTTCAGATCAAAGGAAGCTACATCGTTGACGAAGCTCACACGTTTGACGCTCTTAACTGAAAAGCGTTGGATGTTAGAGGACCTGTGGTTTGTATCAGTTTCAGAAGCAGAGTTGAACTAGATATGGTCCGTTTGTGTAGGAAACACGGTTCTTTTGTTCTGAGTACACTCACGTTTCCCGCCTTATTAGAGTTCTAGAAAGCAAAAGCATGCTTCTTGCTCTAAAGCAGAGTGTGTTTCATGGATTAGAACTGTGCTGTGTGTTTCCCTTCAGAAACGCAGTTAAATGCCAGACTCTGTGTCGTTCTACAAGCAAGACTTCGTTTCAGGTAAACGCACTCACTTTTCAGCTCAAACGGAGCTAAATCGTTCATGAAGCTCACACGATTGACGCTCTTAACTGAAAAGCGTTGGATGTTAGAGGACCTGTGGTTTGTATCAGTTTCGGAAGCAGAGTTGAACTAGATATGGTCCGAGTGTGTAGGAAACACGGTTCTTTTGTTCTGAGCACACTCACGTTTCCCGCCTTTAGAGAATCTAGAAAGCAAGAGCGTGCTTCTTGCTCTAAAGCAGAGTGTGTTTCATGGATGAGAACTGTGCTGTGTGTTTCCCTTCAGAAACGGAGGTCAATGCCAGGCTCTGTGTCTTCCTGCAAGCAAGACTTCGTTTCACGTAAACGCACTCACTTTTCAGCTCAAAGGAAGCTACATTGTTCATGAAGCTCACACGTTTGACGCTCTTAACTGAAAAGCGTTCATGTTAGAGGACCTGTGGTTTGTATCAGTTTCGGAAGCAGAGTTGAACTAGATATGGTCCGTGTGTGTAGGAAACCCGGTCCTTTTGTTCAGAGCACACTCACTTTTCCCCCCTTATTAGAGACTCTAGAAAGCAAGAGCGTGATTCTTGCTCTAAAGCAGAGTGTGTTTCATGGATGAGAACTGTGCTGTGTGTTTCCCTTCAGAATCGGAGTTCAATGCCAGACTCTGTGTCTTTCTACAAGCCAAAGTTGTTTCAGGTAAACGCACTCACTTTTCAGCTCAAAGGAAGCTACATCGTTCACGAAGCTCACACGTTTGACGCTCTTAAATGAAAAGCGTTGGATGTTAGAGGACCTGTGGTTTGTATCAGTTTCAGAAGCAGAGTTGAACTAGATATGGTCCGTGTCTGTAGGAAAGACGGTTCTTTTGTTCTGAGCACACTCACGCTTCCCGCCTTATTAGAGACTCTAGAAAGCAAGAGCGTGCTTCTTGCTCTAAAGCAGAGTGTGTTTCATGGATGAGAACTGTGCTGTGTGTTTCCCTTCAGAAACGGAGTTCAATGCCAGACTCTGTGTCTTTCTACAAGCCAAAGTTGTTTCAGGTAAACGCAGGAACTTTTCAGCTCAAAGGAAGCTACATCATTCACGTAGCTCACATGTTTCTCGCTCTGAACTGAAAAGCATTGGATGTTAGAGGACCTGAGGTTTGTATCAGTTTCAGCAGTAGAGTTGAACTAGATATGGTCCGTGTCTGTAGGAAACACTGTTCTTTTGTTCTGAGCACACTCATGTTTCCCGCCTTATTAGAGACTCTTGAAAGCAAGAGCGTGCTTCTTGCTCTAAAGCAGAGTGTGTTTCATGGATGAGAACTGTGCTGTGTGTTTGCCTTCAGAAACGGAGTTAAATGCCAGGCTCTGTGTCTTCCTGCAAGCAAGACTTCGTTTCACGTAAACGCACTCACTTTTCAGCTCATAGGAAGCTACATCGTTCACGAAGCTCACACGTTTGACGCTCTTAACTGAAAAGTGTTGGATGTTAGAGGACCTGTGGTTTGTTTCAGTTTCAGAAGCAGAGTTGAACTAGATATGGTCCGTGTGTGTAGGAAACACGGTTCTTTTGTTCTGAGTACACTCACGTTTCCCGCCTTATTAGAGACTCTAGAAAGCAAAAGCATGCTTCTTGCTCTAAAGCAGAGTGTGTTTCATGGTGAGAACTGTGCTGTGTGTTTCCCTTCAGAAACGGAGTTCAATGCCAGACTCTGTGTCTTTCTACAAGCCAAAGTTGTTTCAGGTAAACGCACTCACTTTTCAGCTCAAAGGAAGCTACATCGTTCACGAAGCTCACACGTTTGACGCTCTTAAATGAAAAGCGTTGGATGTTAGAGGACCTGTGGTTTGTATCCGTTTCAGAAGCAGAGTTGAACTAGATATGGTCCGTGTCTGTAGGAAAGACGGTTCTTTTGTTATGAGCACACTCACGCTTCCCGCCTTATTAGAGACTCTAGAAAGCAAGAGCATGCTTCTTGCTCTAAAGCAGAGTGTGTTTCATGGATGAGAAATGTGCTGTGTGTTTCCCTTCAGAAACGGAGTTAAATGCCAGGCTCTGTGTCTTCCTACAAGCAAGACTTCGTTTCAGATAAACAACTCACTTTTCAGCTCAAAGGAAGCTACATCTTTCACGAAGCTCACACGTTTGACGCTCTTAATTGAAAAGCGTTGGATGTTAGAGGAACTGAGGTTTGTTTCAGTTTCAGAAGCAGAGTTGAACTAGATATGGTCCGTGTGTGTAGGAAACACGGTTCTTTTGTTCTGAGCACACTCATGTTTCCCGTTTATTAGAGACTCTAGAAAGCAAGAGCGTGATTCTTGCTCTAAAGCAGAGTGTGTTTCATGGATGAGAACTGTGCTGTGTGTTTCCCTTCAGAAACGGAGTTCAATGCCAGACTCTGTGTCTTTCTACATGCCAAAGTTGTTTCAGGTAAACGCAGGAACTTTTCAGCTCAAAGGAAGCTACATCATTCACGTAGCTCACATGTTTCTCGCTCTGAACTGAAAAGCATTGGATGTTAGAGGACCTGAGGTTTGTATCAGTTTCAGCAGTAGAGTTGAACTAGATATGGTCCGTGTCTGTAGGAAACACTGTTCTTTTGTTCTAAGCACACTCATGTTTCCCGCCTTATTAGAGACTCTAGAAAGCAAGAGCGTGCTTTTTGCTCTAAAGCAGAGTGTGTTTCATGGATGAGAACTGTGCTGTGTGTTTCCCATCAGAAACGGAGTTCAATGCCTGGCTCTATGTCTTCCTATAAGCAAGAATTCGTTTCAGGAAAAAGCACTCACTTCTCAGCTCAAACGAAGCTACATCATTCACGAAGCTCACAAGTTTCTCGCTCTTAACTGAAAAGAATTGGATGTTAGAGGACCTGTGGTTTGTATCAGTTTCAGAAGCAGAGTTGAACTAGATATGGTCCGTGTGTGTAGGAAACACGGTTCTTTTGTTCTGAGCACACTCACGTTTCGTGCATTATTAGAGACTCTAGAAAGCAAGAGCGTGCTTCTTGCTCTAAAGAGGAGTGTGTTTCATGGATGAGAACTGTGCTGTGTGTTTCCCATCAGAAACGGAGTTAAATGCCAGGCTCTGTGTGTTCCTACAAGCAAGACTTCGTTTCAGGTAAACGCTCTCACTTTTCAGCTCAAAGGAAGCTACATCGTTCACGAAGCTCACACGTTTGATGCTCTTAACTGAAAAGCGTTGGATGTTAGAGGACCTGTGGTTTGTATCAGTTTCAGAAGCAGAGTTGAACTAGATATGGTCCGTGTGTGTAGGAAACACGGTTCTTTTGTTCTGAGTACACTCACGTTTCCCGCCTTATTAGAGTTCTAGAAAGCAAAAGCATGCTTCTTGCTCTAAAGCAGAGTGTGTTTCATGGATTAGAACTGTGCTATGTGTTTCCCTTCAGAAACGCAGTTAAATGCCAGACTCTGTGTCATTCTACAAGCAAGACTTCGTTTCAGGTAAACGCACTCACTTTTCAGCTCAAACGGAGCTACATCGTTCATGAAGCTCACACGATTGACGCTCTTAACTGAAAAGCGTTGGATGTTAGAGGACCTGTGGTTTGTATCAGTTTCGGAAGCAGAGTTGAACTAGATATGGTCCGTGTGTGTAGGAAACACGGTTCTTTTGTTCTGAGCACACTCTCGTTTCCCGCCTTTAGAGACTCTAGAAAGCAAGAGCGTGCTTCTTGCTCTAAAGCAGAGTGTGTTTCATGAATGAGAACTGTGCTGTGTGTTTCCCTTCAGAAACGGAGGTCAATGCCAGGCTCTGTGTCTTCCTACAAGCAAGACTTCGTTTCAGGAAAACGCACTCACTTCTCAGCTTAAACGAAGCTACAACATTCACAAAGCTCACACGTTTGACGCTCTTAACTGAAAAGCGTTGGATGTTAGAGGACCTGTGGTTTGTATCAGTTTCAGAAGCAGAGTTGAACTAGATATGGTCCGTGTGTGTAGGAAACACGGTCCTTTTTTCAGAGCACACTCACGTTTCCCCCCTCATTAGAGACTCTAGAAAGCAAGAGCGTGATTCTTGCTCTAAAGCAGAGTGTGTTTCATGGTTGAGAACTGTGCTGTATGTTTCCCTTCAGAAACGGAGTTCAATGTCAGACTCTGTGTCTTTCTATAAGCCAATGTTGTTTCAGGTAAACGCAGGAACTTTTCAGCTCAAAGGAAGCTACATCGTTCACGTAGCTCACATGTTTCTCGCTCTGAACTGAAAAGCATTGGATGTTAGAGGATCTGAGGTTTGTATCAGTTTCAGCAGTAGAGTTGAACTAGATATGGTCCGTGTCTGTAGGAAACACTGTTCATTTGTTCTGAGCACACTCATGTTTCCCGCCTCATTAGAGACTCTAGAAAGCAAGAGCGTGCTTCTTGCTCTAAAGCAGAGTGTGTTTCATGGATTAGAACTGTGCTGTGTGTTTCCCATCAGAAACGGAGTTAAATGCCAGGCTCTGTGTGTTCCTACAAGCAAGACTTCGTTTCAGGTAAACGCACACACTTTTCAGCTCAAAGGAAGCTACATCTTTCACGTAGCTCACATGTTTCTCGCTCTGAACTGAAAAGCATTGGATGTTAGAGGATCTGAGGTTTGTATCAGTTTCAGCAGTAGAGTTGAACTAGATATGGTCCGTGTCTGTAGGAAACACTGTTCATTTGTTCTGAGCACACTCATGTTTCCCGCCTCATTAGAGACTCTAGAAAGCAAGAGCGTGCTTCTTGCTCTAAAGCAGAGTGTGTTTCATGGATTAGAACTGTGCTGTGTGTTTCCCATCAGAAACGGAGTTAAATGCCAGGCTCTGTGTGTTCCTACAAGCAAGACTTCGTTTCAGGTAAACGCACACACTTTTCAGCTCAAAGGAAGCTACATCGTTGACGAAGCTCACACGTTTGACGCTCTTAACTGAAAAGCGTTGGATGTTAGAGGACCTGTGGTTTGTATCAGTTTCAGAAGCAGAGTTGAACTAGATATGGTCCGTGTGTGTAGGAAACACGGTTCTTTTGTTCTGAGCACACTCACGTTTCGTGCTTTATTAGAGACTCTAGAAAGCAAGAGCGTGCTTCTTGCTCTAAAGCAGAGTGTGTTTCATGGATGAGAACTGTGCTGTGTGTTTTCCATCCGAAACGGAGTTAAATGCCAGGCTCTGTGTGTTCCTACAAGCAAGACTTCGTTTCAGGTAAATGCACTCACTTTTCAGCTCAAAGGAAGCTACATCGTTTACGAAGCTCACACGTTTGACGCTCTTAACTGAAAAGCGTTGGATGTTAGAGGACCTGTGGTTTGTATCAGTTTCAGAAGCAGAGTTGAACTAGATATGGTCCGTGTGTGTAGGAAACACGGTTCTTTTGTTCTGAGCACACTCACGTTTCCCGCCTTATTAGAGACTCTAGAAAGCAAGAGCGTGCTTCTTGCTATAAAGCAGAGTGTGTTTCATGGATGAGAACTGTGCTGTGTGTTTCCCTTCAGAAACTGAGTTCAATGCCAGACTTTGTGTCTTTCTACAAGCCAAAGTTGTTTCAGGTAAACGCAGGAACTTTTCAGCTCAAAGGAGGCTACATCGTTCACGTAGCTCACATGTTTCTCGCTCTGAACTGAAAAGCATTGGATGTTAGGGGACCTGAGGTTTGTATCAGTTTCAGCAGTAGAGTTGAACTAGATATGGTCCGTGTGTGTAGGAAACATGGTTCTTTTGTTCTGAGCACACTCATGTTTCCCGCCTTATTAGAGACTCTAGAAAGCAAGAGCGTGCTTCTTGCTCTAAAGCAGAGTGTGTTTCATGGATGAGAACTGTGCTGTGTGTTTCCCTTCAGAAACGGAGTTAAATGCCAGGCTCTGTGTGTTCCTACAAGCAAGACTTCGTTTCAGGTAAACGCACTCACTTTTTAGCTCAAAGGAAGCTACATCGTTCACGAAGCTCACACGTTTGACGCTCTTAACTGAAAAGCGTTGGATGTTAGAGGACCTGTGGTTTGTATCAGTTTCAGAAGCAGAGTTGAACTAGATATGGTCCGTGTGTGTAGGAAACACGGTTCTTTTGTTCTGAGCACACTCACGTTTCCCGCCTTATTAGAGACTCTAGAAAGCAAAAGCATGCTTCTTGCTCTACAGCAGAGTGTGTTTCATGGATGAGAAATGTGCTGTGTGTTTCCCTTCAGAAAGGGAGTTCAATGCCAGGCTCTGTGTCTTCCTACAAGCAAGACTTTGTTTCAGGTAAACGCACTCACTTTACAGCTCAAACGAAGCTACATCATTCACGAAGCTCACACGTTTGACGCTCTTAAATGAAAAGCGTTGGATGTTAGAGGACCTGTGGTTTGTATCAGTTTCGGAAGCAGAGTTGAACTAGATATGGTCCGTGTGTGTAGGAAACACGGTTCTTTTGTTCTGAGCACACTCACGTTTCCCGCCTCTAGAGACTCTAGAAAGCAAGAGCGTGCTTCTTGCTCTAAAGCAGAGTGTGTTTCATGGATGAGAACTGTGCTGTGTGTTTCCCTTCAGAAACGGAGGTCAATGCCAGGCTCTGTGTCTTCCTCCAAGCAAGACTTCGTTTCAGATAAACGCACTCACTTTTCAGCTCAAATGATGCTACATCTTTCACGAAGCTCACACGTTTGACGCTCTTAATTGAAAAGCGTTGGATGTTAGAGGACCTGTGGTTTGTATCAGTTTCGGAAGCAGAGTTGAACTAGATATGGTCCGTGTGTGTAGGAAACACGGTTCTTTGTTCTGAGCACACTCATGTTTCCCGTTTATTAGAGACTCTAGAAAGCAAAAGCATGATTCTTGCTCTAAAGCAGAGTGTGTTTCATGGATGAGAACTGTGCTGTGTGTTTCCCTTCAGAAACGGAGTTCAATGCCAGACTCTGTGTCTTTCTACAAGCCAAAGTTGTTTCAGGTAAACACAGGAACTTTTCAGCTCAAAGGAAGCTACATCATTCACGTAGCTCACATGTTTCTCGCTCTGAACTGAAAAGCATTGGATGTTAGAGGACCTGAGGTTTGTATCAGTTTCAGAAGCAGAGTTGAACTAGATATGGTCCGTGTCTGTAGGAAACACTGTTTCTTTGTTCTGAGCACACTCATGTTTCCCGCCTTATTAGAGAATCTAGAAAGCAAGAGCATGCTTCTTGCTCTAAAGCAGAGTGTGTTTCATGGATGAGAACTGTGCTGTGTGTTTCCCTTCATAAACGGAGTTCAATGCCTTGCTCTATGTCTTCCTATAAGCAAGAATTCGTTTCAGGAAAAAGCACGCACTTCTCAGCTCAAACGAAGCTACAACATTCACGAAGCTCACAAGTTTCTCGCTCTTAACTGAAAAGAATTGGATGTTAGAGGACCTGTGGTTTGTATCAGTTTCAGAAGCAGAGTTGAACTAGATATGGTCCGTGTGTTTACGAAACACGGTTCTTTTGTTCTGAGCACACTCACGTTTCCTGCTTTATTAGAGACTCTAGAAAGCAAGAGCGTGCTTCTTGCTCTAAAGAGGAGTGTGTTTCATGGATGAGAACTGTGCTGTGTGTTTCCCATCAGAAACGGAGTTAAATGCCAGGCTCTGTGTGTTCCTACAAGCAAGACTTCGTTTCAGGTAAACGCTCTCACTTTTCAGCTCAAAGGAAGCTACATCGTTCACGAAGCTCACACGTTTGATGCTCTTAACTGAAAAGCGTTGGATGTTAGAGGACCTGTGGTTTGTATCAGTTTCAGAAGCAGAGTTGAACTAGATATGGTCCGTGTGTGTAGGAAACACGGTTCTTTTGTTCTGAGTACACTCACGTTTCCCGCCTTATTAGAGTTCTAGAAAGCAAAAGCATGCTTCTTGCTCTAAAGCAGAGTGTGTTTCATGGATTAGAACTGTGCTATGTGTTTCCCTTCAGAAACGCAGTTAAATGCCAGGCTCTGTGTCATTCTACAAGCAAGACTTCGTTTCAGGTAAACGCACTCACTTTTCAGCTCAAACGGAGCTACATCGTTCATGAAGCTCACACGATTGACGCTCTTAACTGAAAAGCGTTGGATGTTAGAGGACCTGTGGTTTGTATCAGTTTCGGAAGCAGAGTTGAACTAGATATGGTCTGTGTGTGTAGGAAACACGGTTCTTTTGTTCTGAGCACACTCACGTTTCCCGCCTTTAGAGACTCTAGAAAGCAAGAGCGTGCTTCTTGCTCTAAGGCAGAGTGTGTTTCATGAATGAGAACTGTGCTGTGTGTTTCCCTTCAGAAACGGAGGTCAATGCCAGGCTCTGTGTCTTCCTACAAGCAAGACTTCGTTTCAGGAAAACGCACTCACTTCTCAGCTTAAACGAAGCTACAACATTCACGAAGCTCACACGTTTGACGCTCTTAACTGAAAAGCGTTGTATGTTAGAGGACCTGTGGTTTGTATCAGTTTCAGAAGCAGAGTTGAACTAGATAAGGTCCGTGTGTGTAGGAAACACGGTCCTTTTTTCAGAGCACACTCACGTTTCCCCCCTCATTAGAGACTCTAGAAAGCAAGAGCGTGATTCTTGCTCTAAAGCAGAGTGTGTTTCATGGTTGAGAACTGTGCTGTATGTTTCCCTTCAGAAACGGAGTTCAATGTCAGACTCTGTGTCTTTCTATAAGCCAATGTTGTTTCAGGTAAACGCAGGAACTTTTCAGCTCAAAGGAAGCTACATCGTTCACGTAGCTCACATGTTTCTCGCTCTGAACTGAAAAGCATTGGATGTTAGAGGATCTGAGGTTTGTATCAGTTTCAGCAGTAGAGTTGAACTAGATATGGTCCGTGTCTGTAGGAAACACTGTTCATTTGTTCTGAGCACACTCATGTTTCCCGCCTCATTAGAGACTCTAGAAAGCAAGAGCGTGCTTCTTGCTCTAAAGCAGAGTGTGTTTCATGGATTAGAACTGTGCTGTGTGTTTCCCATCAGAAACGGAGTTAAATGCCAGGCTCTGTGTGTTCCTACAAGCAAGACTTCGTTTCAGGTAAACGCACTCACTTTTCAGATCAAAGGAAGCTACATCGTTGACGAAGCTCACACGTTTGACGCTCTTAACTGAAAAGCGTTGGATGTTAGAGGACCTGTGGTTTGTATCAGTTTCAGAAGCAGAGTTGAACTAGATATGGTCCGTTTGTGTAGGAAACACGGTTCTTTTGTTCTGAGTACACTCACGTTTCCCGCCTTATTAGAGTTCTAGAAAGCAAAAGCATGCTTCTTGCTCTAAAGCAGAGTGTGTTTCATGGATTAGAACTGTGCTGTGTGTTTCCCTTCAGAAACGCAGTTAAATGCCAGACTCTGTGTCGTTCTACAAGCAAGACTTCGTTTCAGGTAAACGCACTCACTTTTCAGCTCAAACGGAGCTAAATCGTTCATGAAGCTCACACGATTGACGCTCTTAACTGAAAAGCGTTGGATGTTAGAGGACCTGTGGTTTGTATCAGTTTCGGAAGCAGAGTTGAACTAGATATGGTCCGAGTGTGTAGGAAACACGGTTCTTTTGTTCTGAGCACACTCACGTTTCCCGCCTTTAGAGAATCTAGAAAGCAAGAGCGTGCTTCTTGCTCTAAAGCAGAGTGTGTTTCATGGATGAGAACTGTGCTGTGTGTTTCCCTTCAGAAACGGAGGTCAATGCCAGGCTCTGTGTCTTCCTGCAAGCAAGACTTCGTTTCACGTAAACGCACTCACTTTTCAGCTCAAAGGAAGCTACATTGTTCATGAAGCTCACACGTTTGACGCTCTTAACTGAAAAGCGTTCATGTTAGAGGACCTGTGGTTTGTATCAGTTTCGGAAGCAGAGTTGAACTAGATATGGTCCGTGTGTGTAGGAAACCCGGTCCTTTTGTTCAGAGCACACTCACTTTTCCCCCCTTATTAGAGACTCTAGAAAGCAAGAGCGTGATTCTTGCTCTAAAGCAGAGTGTGTTTCATGGATGAGAACTGTGCTGTGTGTTTCCCTTCAGAATCGGAGTTCAATGCCAGACTCTGTGTCTTTCTACAAGCCAAAGTTGTTTCAGGTAAACGCACTCACTTTTCAGCTCAAAGGAAGCTACATCGTTCACGAAGCTCACACGTTTGACGCTCTTAAATGAAAAGCGTTGGATGTTAGAGGACCTGTGGTTTGTATCAGTTTCAGAAGCAGAGTTGAACTAGATATGGTCCGTGTCTGTAGGAAAGACGGTTCTTTTGTTCTGAGCACACTCACGCTTCCCGCCTTATTAGAGACTCTAGAAAGCAAGAGCGTGCTTCTTGCTCTAAAGCAGAGTGTGTTTCATGGATGAGAACTGTGCTGTGTGTTTCCCTTCAGAAACGGAGTTCAATGCCAGACTCTGTGTCTTTCTACAAGCCAAAGTTGTTTCAGGTAAACGCAGGAACTTTTCAGCTCAAAGGAAGCTACATCATTCACGTAGCTCACATGTTTCTCGCTCTGAACTGAAAAGCATTGGATGTTAGAGGACCTGAGGTTTGTATCAGTTTCAGCAGTAGAGTTGAACTAGATATGGTCCGTGTCTGTAGGAAACACTGTTCTTTTGTTCTGAGCACACTCATGTTTCCCGCCTTATTAGAGACTCTTGAAAGCAAGAGCGTGCTTCTTGCTCTAAAGCAGAGTGTGTTTCATGGATGAGAACTGTGCTGTGTGTTTGCCTTCAGAAACGGAGTTAAATGCCAGGCTCTGTGTCTTCCTGCAAGCAAGACTTCGTTTCACGTAAACGCACTCACTTTTCAGCTCATAGGAAGCTACATCGTTCACGAAGCTCACACGTTTGACGCTCTTAACTGAAAAGTGTTGGATGTTAGAGGACCTGTGGTTTGTTTCAGTTTCAGAAGCAGAGTTGAACTAGATATGGTCCGTGTGTGTAGGAAACACGGTTCTTTTGTTCTGAGTACACTCACGTTTCCCGCCTTATTAGAGACTCTAGAAAGCAAAAGCATGCTTCTTGCTCTAAAGCAGAGTGTGTTTCATGGTGAGAACTGTGCTGTGTGTTTCCCTTCAGAAACGGAGTTCAATGCCAGACTCTGTGTCTTTCTACAAGCCAAAGTTGTTTCAGGTAAACGCACTCACTTTTCAGCTCAAAGGAAGCTACATCGTTCACGAAGCTCACACGTTTGACGCTCTTAAATGAAAAGCGTTGGATGTTAGAGGACCTGTGGTTTGTATCCGTTTCAGAAGCAGAGTTGAACTAGATATGGTCCGTGTCTGTAGGAAAGACGGTTCTTTTGTTATGAGCACACTCACGCTTCCCGCCTTATTAGAGACTCTAGAAAGCAAGAGCATGCTTCTTGCTCTAAAGCAGAGTGTGTTTCATGGATGAGAAATGTGCTGTGTGTTTCCCTTCAGAAACGGAGTTAAATGCCAGGCTCTGTGTCTTCCTACAAGCAAGACTTCGTTTCAGATAAACAACTCACTTTTCAGCTCAAAGGAAGCTACATCTTTCACGAAGCTCACACGTTTGACGCTCTTAATTGAAAAGCGTTGGATGTTAGAGGAACTGAGGTTTGTTTCAGTTTCAGAAGCAGAGTTGAACTAGATATGGTCCGTGTGTGTAGGAAACACGGTTCTTTTGTTCTGAGCACACTCATGTTTCCCGTTTATTAGAGACTCTAGAAAGCAAGAGCGTGATTCTTGCTCTAAAGCAGAGTGTGTTTCATGGATGAGAACTGTGCTGTGTGTTTCCCTTCAGAAACGGAGTTCAATGCCAGACTCTGTGTCTTTCTACATGCCAAAGTTGTTTCAGGTAAACGCAGGAACTTTTCAGCTCAAAGGAAGCTACATCATTCACGTAGCTCACATGTTTCTCGCTCTGAACTGAAAAGCATTGGATGTTAGAGGACCTGAGGTTTGTATCAGTTTCAGCAGTAGAGTTGAACTAGATATGGTCCGTGTCTGTAGGAAACACTGTTCTTTTGTTCTAAGCACACTCATGTTTCCCGCCTTATTAGAGACTCTAGAAAGCAAGAGCGTGCTTCTTGCTCTAAAGCAGAGTGTGTTTCATGGATGAGAACTGTGCTGTGTGTTTCCCATCAGAAACGGAGTTCAATGCCTGGCTCTATGTCTTCCTATAAGCAAGAATTCGTTTCAGGAAAAAGCACTCACTTCTCAGCTCAAACGAAGCTACATCATTCACGAAGCTCACAAGTTTCTCGCTCTTAACTGAAAAGAATTGGATGTTAGAGGACCTGTGGTTTGTATCAGTTTCAGAAGCAGAGTTGAACTAGATATGGTCCGTGTGTGTAGGAAACACGGTTCTTTTGTTCTGAGCACACTCACGTTTCGTGCATTATTAGAGACTCTAGAAAGCAAGAGCGTGCTTCTTGCTCTAAAGAGGAGTGTGTTTCATGGATGAGAACTGTGCTGTGTGTTTCCCATCAGAAACGGAGTTAAATGCCAGGCTCTGTGTGTTCCTACAAGCAAGACTTCGTTTCAGGTAAACGCTCTCACTTTTCAGCTCAAAGGAAGCTACATCGTTCACGAAGCTCACACGTTTGATGCTCTTAACTGAAAAGCGTTGGATGTTAGAGGACCTGTGGTTTGTATCAGTTTCAGAAGCAGAGTTGAACTAGATATGGTCCGTGTGTGTAGGAAACACGGTTCTTTTGTTCTGAGTACACTCACGTTTCCCGCCTTATTAGAGTTCTAGAAAGCAAAAGCATGCTTCTTGCTCTAAAGCAGAGTGTGTTTCATGGATTAGAACTGTGCTATGTGTTTCCCTTCAGAAACGCAGTTAAATGCCAGACTCTGTGTCATTCTACAAGCAAGACTTCGTTTCAGGTAAACGCACTCACTTTTCAGCTCAAACGGAGCTACATCGTTCATGAAGCTCACACGATTGACGCTCTTAACTGAAAAGCGTTGGATGTTAGAGGACCTGTGGTTTGTATCAGTTTCGGAAGCAGAGTTGAACTAGATATGGTCCGTGTGTGTAGGAAACACGGTTCTTTTGTTCTGAGCACACTCTCGTTTCCCGCCTTTAGAGACTCTAGAAAGCAAGAGCGTGCTTCTTGCTCTAAAGCAGAGTGTGTTTCATGAATGAGAACTGTGCTGTGTGTTTCCCTTCAGAAACGGAGGTCAATGCCAGGCTCTGTGTCTTCCTACAAGCAAGACTTCGTTTCAGGAAAACGCACTCACTTCTCAGCTTAAACGAAGCTACAACATTCACAAAGCTCACACGTTTGACGCTCTTAACTGAAAAGCGTTGGATGTTAGAGGACCTGTGGTTTGTATCAGTTTCAGAAGCAGAGTTGAACTAGATATGGTCCGTGTGTGTAGGAAACACGGTCCTTTTTTCAGAGCACACTCACGTTTCCCCCCTCATTAGAGACTCTAGAAAGCAAGAGCGTGATTCTTGCTCTAAAGCAGAGTGTGTTTCATGGTTGAGAACTGTGCTGTATGTTTCCCTTCAGAAACGGAGTTCAATGTCAGACTCTGTGTCTTTCTATAAGCCAATGTTGTTTCAGGTAAACGCAGGAACTTTTCAGCTCAAAGGAAGCTACATCGTTCACGTAGCTCACATGTTTCTCGCTCTGAACTGAAAAGCATTGGATGTTAGAGGATCTGAGGTTTGTATCAGTTTCAGCAGTAGAGTTGAACTAGATATGGTCCGTGTCTGTAGGAAACACTGTTCATTTGTTCTGAGCACACTCATGTTTCCCGCCTCATTAGAGACTCTAGAAAGCAAGAGCGTGCTTCTTGCTCTAAAGCAGAGTGTGTTTCATGGATTAGAACTGTGCTGTGTGTTTCCCATCAGAAACGGAGTTAAATGCCAGGCTCTGTGTGTTCCTACAAGCAAGACTTCGTTTCAGGTAAACGCACACACTTTTCAGCTCAAAGGAAGCTACATCTTTCACGTAGCTCACATGTTTCTCGCTCTGAACTGAAAAGCATTGGATGTTAGAGGATCTGAGGTTTGTATCAGTTTCAGCAGTAGAGTTGAACTAGATATGGTCCGTGTCTGTAGGAAACACTGTTCATTTGTTCTGAGCACACTCATGTTTCCCGCCTCATTAGAGACTCTAGAAAGCAAGAGCGTGCTTCTTGCTCTAAAGCAGAGTGTGTTTCATGGATTAGAACTGTGCTGTGTGTTTCCCATCAGAAACGGAGTTAAATGCCAGGCTCTGTGTGTTCCTACAAGCAAGACTTCGTTTCAGGTAAACGCACACACTTTTCAGCTCAAAGGAAGCTACATCGTTGACGAAGCTCACACGTTTGACGCTCTTAACTGAAAAGCGTTGGATGTTAGAGGACCTGTGGTTTGTATCAGTTTCAGAAGCAGAGTTGAACTAGATATGGTCCGTGTGTGTAGGAAACACGGTTCTTTTGTTCTGAGCACACTCACGTTTCGTGCTTTATTAGAGACTCTAGAAAGCAAGAGCGTGCTTCTTGCTCTAAAGCAGAGTGTGTTTCATGGATGAGAACTGTGCTGTGTGTTTTCCATCCGAAACGGAGTTAAATGCCAGGCTCTGTGTGTTCCTACAAGCAAGACTTCGTTTCAGGTAAATGCACTCACTTTTCAGCTCAAAGGAAGCTACATCGTTTACGAAGCTCACACGTTTGACGCTCTTAACTGAAAAGCGTTGGATGTTAGAGGACCTGTGGTTTGTATCAGTTTCAGAAGCAGAGTTGAACTAGATATGGTCCGTGTGTGTAGGAAACACGGTTCTTTTGTTCTGAGCACACTCACGTTTCCCGCCTTATTAGAGACTCTAGAAAGCAAGAGCGTGCTTCTTGCTATAAAGCAGAGTGTGTTTCATGGATGAGAACTGTGCTGTGTGTTTCCCTTCAGAAACTGAGTTCAATGCCAGACTTTGTGTCTTTCTACAAGCCAAAGTTGTTTCAGGTAAACGCAGGAACTTTTCAGCTCAAAGGAGGCTACATCGTTCACGTAGCTCACATGTTTCTCGCTCTGAACTGAAAAGCATTGGATGTTAGGGGACCTGAGGTTTGTATCAGTTTCAGCAGTAGAGTTGAACTAGATATGGTCCGTGTGTGTAGGAAACATGGTTCTTTTGTTCTGAGCACACTCATGTTTCCCGCCTTATTAGAGACTCTAGAAAGCAAGAGCGTGCTTCTTGCTCTAAAGCAGAGTGTGTTTCATGGATGAGAACTGTGCTGTGTGTTTCCCTTCAGAAACGGAGTTAAATGCCAGGCTCTGTGTGTTCCTACAAGCAAGACTTCGTTTCAGGTAAACGCACTCACTTTTTAGCTCAAAGGAAGCTACATCGTTCACGAAGCTCACACGTTTGACGCTCTTAACTGAAAAGCGTTGGATGTTAGAGGACCTGTGGTTTGTATCAGTTTCAGAAGCAGAGTTGAACTAGATATGGTCCGTGTGTGTAGGAAACACGGTTCTTTTGTTCTGAGCACACTCACGTTTCCCGCCTTATTAGAGACTCTAGAAAGCAAAAGCATGCTTCTTGCTCTACAGCAGAGTGTGTTTCATGGATGAGAAATGTGCTGTGTGTTTCCCTTCAGAAAGGGAGTTCAATGCCAGGCTCTGTGTCTTCCTACAAGCAAGACTTTGTTTCAGGTAAACGCACTCACTTTACAGCTCAAACGAAGCTACATCATTCACGAAGCTCACACGTTTGACGCTCTTAAATGAAAAGCGTTGGATGTTAGAGGACCTGTGGTTTGTATCAGTTTCGGAAGCAGAGTTGAACTAGATATGGTCCGTGTGTGTAGGAAACACGGTTCTTTTGTTCTGAGCACACTCACGTTTCCCGCCTCTAGAGACTCTAGAAAGCAAGAGCGTGCTTCTTGCTCTAAAGCAGAGTGTGTTTCATGGATGAGAACTGTGCTGTGTGTTTCCCTTCAGAAACGGAGGTCAATGCCAGGCTCTGTGTCTTCCTCCAAGCAAGACTTCGTTTCAGATAAACGCACTCACTTTTCAGCTCAAATGATGCTACATCTTTCACGAAGCTCACACGTTTGACGCTCTTAATTGAAAAGCGTTGGATGTTAGAGGACCTGTGGTTTGTATCAGTTTCGGAAGCAGAGTTGAACTAGATATGGTCCGTGTGTGTAGGAAACACGGTTCTTTGTTCTGAGCACACTCATGTTTCCCGTTTATTAGAGACTCTAGAAAGCAAAAGCATGATTCTTGCTCTAAAGCAGAGTGTGTTTCATGGATGAGAACTGTGCTGTGTGTTTCCCTTCAGAAACGGAGTTCAATGCCAGACTCTGTGTCTTTCTACAAGCCAAAGTTGTTTCAGGTAAACACAGGAACTTTTCAGCTCAAAGGAAGCTACATCATTCACGTAGCTCACATGTTTCTCGCTCTGAACTGAAAAGCATTGGATGTTAGAGGACCTGAGGTTTGTATCAGTTTCAGAAGCAGAGTTGAACTAGATATGGTCCGTGTCTGTAGGAAACACTGTTTCTTTGTTCTGAGCACACTCATGTTTCCCGCCTTATTAGAGAATCTAGAAAGCAAGAGCATGCTTCTTGCTCTAAAGCAGAGTGTGTTTCATGGATGAGAACTGTGCTGTGTGTTTCCCTTCATAAACGGAGTTCAATGCCTTGCTCTATGTCTTCCTATAAGCAAGAATTCGTTTCAGGAAAAAGCACGCACTTCTCAGCTCAAACGAAGCTACAACATTCACGAAGCTCACAAGTTTCTCGCTCTTAACTGAAAAGAATTGGATGTTAGAGGACCTGTGGTTTGTATCAGTTTCAGAAGCAGAGTTGAACTAGATATGGTCCGTGTGTTTACGAAACACGGTTCTTTTGTTCTGAGCACACTCACGTTTCCTGCTTTATTAGAGACTCTAGAAAGCAAGAGCGTGCTTCTTGCTCTAAAGAGGAGTGTGTTTCATGGATGAGAACTGTGCTGTGTGTTTCCCATCAGAAACGGAGTTAAATGCCAGGCTCTGTGTGTTCCTACAAGCAAGACTTCGTTTCAGGTAAACGCTCTCACTTTTCAGCTCAAAGGAAGCTACATCGTTCACGAAGCTCACACGTTTGATGCTCTTAACTGAAAAGCGTTGGATGTTAGAGGACCTGTGGTTTGTATCAGTTTCAGAAGCAGAGTTGAACTAGATATGGTCCGTGTGTGTAGGAAACACGGTTCTTTTGTTCTGAGTACACTCACGTTTCCCGCCTTATTAGAGTTCTAGAAAGCAAAAGCATGCTTCTTGCTCTAAAGCAGAGTGTGTTTCATGGATTAGAACTGTGCTATGTGTTTCCCTTCAGAAACGCAGTTAAATGCCAGGCTCTGTGTCATTCTACAAGCAAGACTTCGTTTCAGGTAAACGCACTCACTTTTCAGCTCAAACGGAGCTACATCGTTCATGAAGCTCACACGATTGACGCTCTTAACTGAAAAGCGTTGGATGTTAGAGGACCTGTGGTTTGTATCAGTTTCGGAAGCAGAGTTGAACTAGATATGGTCTGTGTGTGTAGGAAACACGGTTCTTTTGTTCTGAGCACACTCACGTTTCCCGCCTTTAGAGACTCTAGAAAGCAAGAGCGTGCTTCTTGCTCTAAGGCAGAGTGTGTTTCATGAATGAGAACTGTGCTGTGTGTTTCCCTTCAGAAACGGAGGTCAATGCCAGGCTCTGTGTCTTCCTACAAGCAAGACTTCGTTTCAGGAAAACGCACTCACTTCTCAGCTTAAACGAAGCTACAACATTCACGAAGCTCACACGTTTGACGCTCTTAACTGAAAAGCGTTGGATGTTAGAGGACCTGTGGTTTGTATCAGTTTCAGAAGCAGAGTTGAACTAGATAAGGTCCGTGTGTGTAGGAAACACGGTCCTTTTTTCAGAGCACACTCACGTTTCCCCCCTCATTAGAGACTCTAGAAAGCAAGAGCGTGATTCTTGCTCTAAAGCAGAGTGTGTTTCATGGTTGAGAACTGTGCTGTATGTTTCCCTTCAGAAACGGAGTTCAATGTCAGACTCTGTGTCTTTCTATAAGCCAATGTTGTTTCAGGTAAACGCAGGAACTTTTCAGCTCAAAGGAAGCTACATCGTTCACGTAGCTCACATGTTTCTCGCTCTGAACTGAAAAGCATTGGATGTTAGAGGATCTGAGGTTTGTATCAGTTTCAGCAGTAGAGTTGAACTAGATATGGTCCGTGTCTGTAGGAAACACTGTTCATTTGTTCTGAGCACACTCATGTTTCCCGCCTCATTAGAGACTCTAGAAAGCAAGAGCGTGCTTCTTGCTCTAAAGCAGAGTGTGTTTCATGGATTAGAACTGTGCTGTGTGTTTCCCATCAGAAACGGAGTTAAATGCCAGGCTCTGTGTGTTCCTACAAGCAAGACTTCGTTTCAGGTAAACGCACACACTTTTCAGCTCAAAGGAAGCTACATCGTTGACGAAGCTCACACGTTTGACGCTCTTAACTGAAAAGCGTTGGATGTTAGAGGACCTGTGGTTTGTATCAGTTTCAGAAGCAGAGTTGAACTAGATATGGTCCGTGTGTGTAGGAAACACGGTTCTTTTGTTCTGAGCACACTCACGTTTCGTGCTTTATTAGAGACTCTAGAAAGCAAGAGCGTGCTTCTTGCTCTAAAGCAGAGTGTGTTTCATGGATGAGAACTGTGCTGTGTGTTTTCCATCAGAAACGGAGTTAAATGCCAGGCTCTGTGTGTTCCTACAAGCAAGACTTCGTTTCAGGTAAACGCACTCACTTTTCAGCTCAAAGGAAGCTACATCGTTGACGAAGCTCACACGTTTGACGCTCTTAACTGAAAAGCGTTGGATGTTAGAGGACCTGTGGTTTGTATCAGTTTCAGAAGCAGAGTTGAACTAGATATGGTCCGTGTGTGTAGGAAACACGGTTCTTTTGTTCTGAGCACACTCACGTTTCCCGCCTTATTAGAGACTCTAGAAAGCAAGAGCGTGCTTCTTGCTATAAAGCAGAGTGTGTTTCATGGATGAGAACTGTGCTGTGTGTTTCCCTTCAGAAACTGAGTTCAATGCCAGACTTTGTGTCTTTCTACAAGCCAAAGTTGTTTCAGGTAAACGCAGGAACTTTTCAGCTCAAAGGAGGCTACATCGTTCACGTAGCTCACATGTTTCTCGCTCTGAACTGAAAAGCATTGGATGTTAGGGGACCTGAGGTTTGTATCAGTTTCAGCAGTAGAGTTGAACTAGATATGGTCCGTGTGTGTAGGAAACATGGTTCTTTGTTCTGAGCACACTCATGTTTCCCGCCTTATTAGAGACTCTAGAAAGCAAGAGCGTGCTTCTTGCTCTAAAGCAGAGTGTGTTTCATGGATGAGAACTGTGCTGTGTGTTTCCCTTCAAAAACGGAGTTCAATGCCAGACTCTGTGTCTTTCTACAAGCCAAAGTTGTTTCAGGTAAACGCAGGAACTTTTCTGCTCAAAGGAAGCTACATCGTTCACGTAGCTCACATGATTCTCGCTCTGAACTGAAAAGCATTGGATGTTAGAGGACCTGAGGTTTGTATCAGTTTCAGCAGTAGAGTTGAACTACATATGGTCCGTGTCTGTAGGAAACACTGTTCTTTTTTTCTGAGCACACTCATGTTTCCCGCCTCATTAGAGACTCTAGAAAGCAAGAGCGTGCTTCTTGCTCTAAAGCAGAGTGTGTTTCATGGATTAGAACTGTGCTGTGTGTTTCCCATCAGAAACGGAGTTAAATGCCAGGCTCTGTGTGTTCCTACAAGCAAGACTCGTTTCAGGTAAACGCACTCACTTTTCAGCTCAAAGGAAGCTACATCGTTCACGAAGCTCACACGTTTGACGCTCTTAACTGAAAAGCGTTGGATGTTAGAGGACCTGTGGTTTGTATCAGTTTCAGAAGCAGAGTTGAACTAGATATGGTCCGTGTGTGTAGGAAACACGGTTCTTTTGTTCTGAGCACACTCACGTTTCCCGCCTTATTAGAGACTCTAGAAAGCAAGAGCGTGCTTCTTGCTCTAAAGCAGAGTGTGTTTCATGGATGAGAACTGTGCTGTGTGTTTCCCTTCAAAAAACGGAGTTAAATGCCAGGCTCTGTGTCTTCCTGCAAGCAAGACTTCGTTTCACGTAAACGCACTCACTTTTCAGCTCAAAGGAAGCTACATTGTTCATGAAGCTCACACGTTTGACGCTCTTAACTGAAAAGCGTTGGATGTTAGAGGACCTGTGGTTTGTATCAGTTTCGGAAGCAGAGTTGAACTAGATATGGTCCGTGTGTGTAGGAAACCCGGTCCTTTTGTTCAGAGCACACTCACTTTTCCCCCCTTATTAGAGACTCTAGAAAGCAAGAGCGTGATTCTTGCTCCTAAGCAGAGTGTGTTTCATGGATGAGAACTGTGCTGTGTGTTTCCCTTCAGAAACTGAGTTCAATGCCAGACTCTGTGTCTTTCTACAAGCCAAAGTTGTTTCAGGTAAACGCAGGAAATTTTCAGCTCAAAGGAAGCTACATCGTTCACGTAGCTCACATGTTTCTCGCTCTGAACTGAAAAGCATTGGATGTTAGAGGACCTGAGGTTTGTATCAGTTTCAGCAGTAGAGTTGAACTAGATATGGTCCGTGTCTGTAGGAAACACTGTTCTTTTGTTCTGAGCACACTCATGTTTCCCGCCTTATTAGAGACTCTTGAAAGCAAGAGCGTGCTTCTTGCTCTAAAGCAGAGTGTGTTTCATGGATGAGAACTGTGCTGTGTGTTTCCCTTCAGAAACGGAGTTCAATGCCTGGCTCTATGTCTTCCTATAAGCAAGAATTCGTTTCAGGAAAAAGCACTCACTTCTCAGCTCAAACGAAGCTACATCATTCACGAAGCTCACAAGTTTCTCGCTCTTAACTGAAAAGAATTGGATGTTAGAGGACCTGTGGTTTGTATCAGTTTCAGAAGCAGAGTTGAACTAGATATGGTCCGTGTGTGTAGGAAACACGGTTCTTTTGTTCTGAGCACACTCACGTTTCCTGCTTTATTAGAGACTCTAGAAAGCAAGAGCGTGCTTCTTGCTCTAAAGCAGAGTGTGTTTCATGGATGAGAACTGTGCTGTGTGTTTCCCTTCAGAAACGGAGTTAAATGCCAGGCTCTGTGTCTTCCTGCAAGCAAGACTTCGTTTCACGTAAACGCACTCACTTTTCAGCTCATAGGAAGCTACATCGTTCACGAAGCTCACACGTTTGACGCTCTTAACTGAAAAGTGTTGGATGTTAGAGGACCTGTGGTTTGTTTCAGTTTCAGAAGCAGAGTTGAACTAGATATGGTCCGTGTGTGTAGGAAACACGGTTCTTTTGTTCTGAGTACACTCACGTTTCCCGCCTTATTAGAGACTCTAGAAAGCAAAAGCATGCTTCTTGCTCTAAAGCAGAGTGTGTTTCATGGATGAGAACTGTGCTGTGTGTTTCCCTTCAGAAACGGAGTTCAATGCCAGACTCTGTGTCTTTCTACAAGCCAAAGTTGTTTCAGGTAAACACACTCACTTTTCAGCTCAAAGGAAGCTACATCGTTCACGAAGCTCACACGTTTGACGCTCTTAAATGAAAAGCGTTGGATGTTAGAGGACCTGTGGTTTGTATCAGTTTCAGAAGCAGAGTTGAACTAGATATGGTCCGTGTGTGTAGGAAACACGGTTCTTTTGTTCTGAGCACACTCACGTTTCCTGCTTTATTAGAGACTCTAGAAAGCAAGAGCGTGCTTCTTGCTCTAAAGCAGAGTGTGTTTCATGGATGAGAACTGTGCTGTGTGTTTCCCATCAGAAACGGAGTTAAATGCCAGGCTCTGTGTGTTCCTACAAGCAAGACTTCGTTTCAGGTAAACGCACTCTCTTTTCAGCTCAAAGGAAGCTACATCGTTGACGAAGCTCACACGTTTGACGCTCTTAACTGAAAAGCGTTGGATGTTAGAGGACGTTTGGTTTGTATGAGTTTCAGAAGCAGAGTTGAACTAGATATGGTCCGTGTGTGTAGGAAACACGGTTCTTTTGTTCTGAGCACACTCACGTTTCCCGCCTTATTAGAGACTCTAGAAAGCAAGAACGTGCTTCTTGCTCTTAAGCAGAGTGTGTTTCATGGATGAGAACTGTGCTGTGTGTTTCCCTTCAGAAACGGAGTTAAATGCCAGGCTCTGTGTCTTCCTGCAAGCAAGACTTCGTTTCACGTAAACGCACTCACTTTTCAGCTCATAGGAAGCTACATCGTTCACGAAGCTCACACGTTTGACGCTCTTAACTGAAAAGTGTTGGATGTTAGAGGACCTGTGGTTTGTTTCAGTTTCAGAAGCAGAGTTGAACTAGATATGGTCCGTGTGTGTAGGAAACACGGTTCTTTTGTTCTGAGTACACTCACGTTTCCCGCCGTATTAGAGACTCTAGAAAGCAAAAGCATGCTTCTTGCTCTAAAGCAGAGTGTGTTTCATGGATGAGAACTGTGCTGTGTGTTTCCCTTCAGAAACGGAGTTCAATGCCAGACTCTGTGTCTTTCTACAAGCCAAAGTTGTTTCAGGTAAACACACTCACTTTTCAGGTCAAAGGAAGCTACATCGTTGACGAAGCTCACACGTTTGACGCTCTTAACTGAAAAGCATTGGATGTTAGAGGACCTGAGGTTTGTATCAGTTTCAGCAGTAGAGTTGAACTAGATATGGTCCGTGTGTGTAGGAAACATGGTTCTTTTGTTCTGAGCACACTCATGTTTCCCGCCTTATTAGAGACTCTAGAAAGCAAGAGCGTGCTTCTTGCTCTAAAGCAGAGTGTGTTTCATGGATGAGAACTGTGCTGTGTGTTTCCCTTCAGAAACGGAGTTAAATGCCAGGCTCTGTGTGTTCCTACAAGCAAGACTTCGTTTCAGGTAAACGCACTCACTTTTCAGCTCAAAGGAAGCTACATCGTTGACGAAGCTCACACGTTTGACGCTCTTAACTGAAAAGCGTTGGATGTTAGAGGACCTGTGGTTTGTAACAGTTTCAGAAGCAGAGTTGAACTAGATATGGTCCGTGTGTGTAGGAAACACGGTTCTTTTGTTCTGAGCACACTCATGTTTCCCGCCTTATTAGAGACTCTAGAAAGCAAAAGCATGCTTCTTGCTCTAAAGCAGAGTGTGTTTCATGGATTAGAACTGTACTGTGTGTTTCCCTTCAGAAACGTAGTTAAATGCCAGGCTCTGTGTCTTCCTACAAGCAAGACATCGTTTCAGGTAAATGCACACACTTTTCAGCTCAAACGAAGCTACATCGTTCAGGAAGCTCACACGTTTGACGCTCTTAAATAAAAAGCGTTGGATGTTAGAGGACCTGTGGTTTGTTTCAGTTTCAGAAGCAGAGTTGAACTAGATATGGTCCGTGTGTGTAGGAAACACGGTTCTTTTGTTCTGAGTACACCACGTTTCCCGCCTTATTAGAGACTCTAGAAAGCAAAAGCATGCTTCTTGCTCTAAAGCAGAGTGTGTTTCATGGATTAGAACTGTGCTGTGTGTTTCCCTTCAGAAACGCAGTTAAATGCCAGGCTCTGTGTCATTCTACAAGCAAGACTTCGTTTCAGGTAAACGCACTCACTTTTCAGCTCAAACGAAGCTACATCGTTCATGAAGCTCACACGATTGACGCTCTTAACTGAAAAGCGTTGGATGTTAGAGGACCTGTGGTTTGTATCAGTTTCGGAAGCAGAGTTGAACTAGATATGGTCCGTGTGTGTAGGAAACACGGTTCTTTTGTTCTGAGCATACTCACGTTTCCCGCCTCTAGAGACTCTAGAAAGCAAGAGCGTGCTTCTTGCTCTAAAGCAGAGTGTGTTTCATGGATGAGAACTGTGCTGTGTGTTTCCCTTCAGAAACGGAGGTCAATGCCAGGCTCTGTGTCTTCCTACAAGCAAGACTTCGTTTCAGGAAAACGCACTCACTTCTCAGCTTAAACGAAGCTACAACCTTCACAAAGCTCACACGTTTGACGCTCTTAACTGAAAAGCGTTGGATGTTAGTGGACCTGTGGTTTGTATCAGTTTCAGAAGCAGAGTTGAACTAGATATGGTCCGTGTGTGTAGGAAACACGGTCCTTTTGTTCAGAGCACACTCACGTTTCCCCCCTTATTAGAGACTCTAGAAAGAAAGAGCATAATTCTTGCTCTAAAGCAGAGTGTGTTTCATGGTTGAGAACTGTGCTGTATGTTTCCCTTCAAAAACGGAGTTCAATGCCAGACTCTGTGTCTTTCTACAAGCCAAAGTTGTTTCAGGTAAACGCAGGAACTTTTCAGCTCAAAGGAAGCTACATCGTTCACGTAGCTCACATGTTTCTCGCTCTGAACTGAAAAGCATTGGATGTTAGAGGACCTGAGGTTTGTATCAGTTTCAGCAGTAGAGTTGAACTAGATATGGTCCGTGTCTGTAGGAAACACTGTTCTTTTGTTCTGAGCACACTCATGTTTCCCGCACCATTAGAGACTCTAGAAAGCAAGAGCGTGCTTCTTGCTCTAAAGCAGAGTGTGTTTCATGGATTAGAACTGTGCTCTGTGTTTCCCATCAGAAACGGAGTTAAATGCCAGGCTCTGTGTGTTCCTACAAGCAAGACTTCGTTTCAGGTAAACGCACTCACTTTTCAGCTCAAAGGAAGCTACATCGTTCACAAAGCTCACACGTTTGACGCTCTTAACTGAAAAGCGTTGGATGTTAGAGGACCTGTGGTTTGTATCAGTTTCAGAAGCAGAGTTAAACTAGATATGGTCCGTGTGTGTAGGAAACACGGTTCTATTGTTCTGAGCACACTCACGTTTCCCGCCTTATTAGAGATTCTAGAAAGCAAGAGCGTGCTTCTTGCTCTAAAGCAGAGTGTGTTTCATGGATGAGAAATGTGCTGTGTGTTTCCCTTCAGAAAGGGAGTTCAATGCCAGGCTCTGTGTCTTCCTACAAGCAAGACTTCGTTTCAGGTAAACGCACTCACTTTACAGCTCAAAGGAAGCTACATTGTTCACGAAGCTCACACGTTTGACGCTCTTAAATGAAAAGCGTTGGATGTTAGAGGACCTGTGGTTTGTATCAGTTTCGGAAGCAGAGTTGAACTAGATATGGTCCGTGTGTGTAGGAAACACGGTTCTTTGTTCTGAGCACACTCATGTTTCCCGTTTATTAGAGACTCTAGAAAGCAAGAGCATGATTCTTGCTCTAAAGCAGAGTGTGTTTCATGGATGAGAACTGTGCTGTGTGTTTCCCTTCAGAAAAGGAGTTCAATGCCAGACTCTGTGTCTTTCTACAAGCCAAAGTTGTTTCAGGTAAACACAGGAACTTTTCAGCTCAAAGGAAGCTACATCATTCACGTAGCTCACATGTTTCTCGCTCTGAACTGAAAAGCATTGGATGTTAGAGGACCTGAGGTTTGTATCAGATTCAGCAGTAGAGTTGAACTAGATATGGTCCGTGTCTGTAGGAAACACTGTTCTTTTGTTCTGAGTACACTCATGTTTCCCGCCTTATTAGAGACTCTAGAAAGCAAGAGCATGCTTCTTGCTCTAAAGCAGAGTGTGTTTCATGGATGAGAACTGTGCTGTGTGTTTCCCTTCAGAAACGGATTTCAATGCCTGGCTCTATGTCTTCCGATAAGCAAGACTTCGTTTCAGGTAAACGCACTCACTTTTCAGCTCAAAGGAAGCTACATCGTTCACGAAGCTCACACGTTTGATGCTCTTAACTGAAAAGCATTGGATGTTAGAGGACCTGTGGTTTGTATCAGTTTCAGAAGCAGAGTTGAACTACATATGGTCCGTGTGTGTAGGAAACACGGTTCTATTGTTCTGAGCACACTCACGTTTCCCGCGTTATTAGAGACTCTAGAAAGCAAGAGCGTGCTTCTTACTCTAAAGCAGAGTGTGTTTCATGGATGAGAACTGCGCTGTGTGTTTCCCTTCAGAAAAGGAGTTAAATGGCAGGCTCTGTGTCTTCCTACAAGCAAGACTTCGTTTCAGATAAACGCACTCACTTTTCAGCTCAAAGGAAGCTACATCTTTCACGAAGCTCACACGTTTGACGCTCTTAATTGAAAAGCGTTGGATGTTAGAGGACCTGTGGTTTGTATCAGTTTCGGGAGCAGAGTTGAACTAGATATGGTCCGTGTGTGTAGGAAACACGTTCTTTTGTTCTGAGCACACTCACGTTTCCCGCCACTAGAGACTCTAGAAAGCAAGAGCGTGCTTCTTGCTCTAAAGCAGAGTGTGTTTCATGGATGAGAACTGTGCTGTGTGTTTCCCTTCAGAAACGGGGTTAAATGCCAGGGTCTGTGTCTTCTTACAAGCAAGAGTTCGTTTCACGTAAACGCACTCACTTTTCAGCTCAAAGGAAGCTACATCGTTCACGAAGCTCACCCGTTTGACGCTCTTAACTGAAAAGCGTTGGATGTTAGAGGACCTGTGGTTTGTTTCAGTTTCAGAAGCAGAGTTGAACTAGATATGGTCCGTGTGTGTAGGAAACACGGTTCTTTTGTTCTGAGCACACTCACGTTTCCCGCCTTATTAGAGACTCTAGAAAGCAAAAGCATGCTTCTTGCTCTAAAGCAGAGTGTGTTTCATGGATTAGAACTGTGCTGTGTGTTTCCCTTCAGAAACGGAGTTAAATGCCAGGCTCTGTGTCTTCCTACAAGGAAGACTTCGTTTCAGGTAAACGCACTCACTTTTCAGCTCAAAGGAAGCTACATCGTTCACGAAGCTCACACGTTTGACGCTCTTAACTGAAAAGCATTGGATGTTAGAGGACCTGTGGTTTGTATCAGTTTCAGAAGCAGAGTTGAACTAGATATGGTCCGTGTGTGTAAGAAACACGGTTCTTTTGTTCTGAGCACACTCACGTTTCCCGCCT
Organism: Onychomys arenicola; assembly: GCA_949786405.1. Taxonomy (NCBI): domain Eukaryota; kingdom Metazoa; phylum Chordata; class Mammalia; order Rodentia; family Cricetidae; genus Onychomys; species Onychomys arenicola. The sequence goes on along the minus strand of CATKUM010000015.1, from coordinate 4,310,082 downwards.
TATTAGAGCCTCTAGAAAGCAAGAGCGTGCTTCTTGCTCTAAAGCAGAGTGTGTTTCATTGATGAGAACTGTGCTGTGTGTTTCCCTTCAGAAACGGAGTTAAAGGCCAGGCTCTGTGTCTTCCTACAAGCAAGACTTCGTTTCACGTAAAGGCACTCACTTTTCAGCTCATTGGAAGCTACATCGTTCACGAAGCTCACACGTTTGACGCTCTTAACTGAAAAGCATTGGATGTTAGAGGACCTGTGGTTTGTTTCAGTTTCAGAAGCAGACTTGAACTAGATATGGTCCGTGTGTGTAGGAAACACGGTTCTTTTGTTCTGAGTACACTCACGTTTCCCACCTTATTAGAGACTCTAGAAAGCAAAAGCATGCTTCTTGCTCTAAAGCAGAGTGTGTTTCATGGATTAGAACTGTGCTGTGTGTTTCCCTTCAGAAACGCAGTTAAATGCCAGGCTCTGTGTCTTCCTACAAGCAAGACTTCGTTTCAGTAAAACGCACTCACTTCTCAGCTTAAACGAAGCTACAACATTCACGAAGCTCACACGTTTGACGCTCTTAACTGAAAAGCGTTGGATGTTAGAGGACCTGTGGTTTGTATCAGTTTCAGAAGCAGAGTTGAACTAGATATGGTCCGTGTGTATAGGAAACACGGTCCTTTTGTTCAGAGCACACTCACGTTTCCACCCATATTAGAGACTCTAGGAAGCAAGAGCGTGATTCTTGCTCTAAAGCAGAGTGTGTTTCATGGATGAGAACTTTGCTGTGTGTTTCCCTTCAGAAACGGAGTTCAATGCCAGACTCTGTGTCTTTCTACAAGCCAAATTTGTTTCAGGTAAACGCAGGAACTTTTCAGCTCAAAGGAAGCTACATCATTCACGTAGCTCACATGTTTCTCGCTCTGCTCTGAAAAGCATTGGATGTTAGAGGACCTGAGGTTTGTATCAGTTTCAGCAGTAGAGTTGAACTAGATATGGTCCATGTCTGTAGGAAACACTGTTCTTTTGTTCTGAGCACACTCATGTTTCCCGCCTCATTAGAGACTCTAGAAAGCAAGAGCGTGCTTCTTGCTCTAAAGCAGAGTGTGTTTCATGCATGAGAACTGTGCTGTGTGTTTCCCTTCAGAAACGGAGTTCAATGCCTGGCTCTATGTCTTCCTATAAGCAAGAATTCGTTTCAGGAAAAAGCACTCACTTCTCAGCTCAAACGAAGCTACATCATTCACGAAGCTCACACGTTTGACGCTCTTAACTGAAAAGCGTTGGATGTTAGTGGACCTGTGGTTTGTATCAGTTTCAGAAGCAGAGTTGAACTAGATATGGTCCGTGTGTGTAGGAAACACGGTCCTTTTGTTCAGAGCACACTCACGTTTCCCCCCTTATTAGAGACTCTAGAAAGAAAGAGCATGATTCTTGCTCTAAAGCAGAGTGTGTTTCATGGTTGAGAACTGTGCTGTATGTTTCCCTTCAAAAACGGAGTTCAATGCCAGACTCTGTGTCTTTCTACAAGCCAAAGTTGTTTCAGGTAAACGCAGGAACTTTTCAGCTCAAAGGAAGCTACATCGTTCACGTAGCTCACATGTTTCTCGCTCTGAACTGAAAAGCATTGGATGTTAGAGGACCTGAGGTTTGTATCAGTTTCAGCAGTAGAGTTGAACTAGATATGGTCCGTGTCTGTAGGAAACACTGTTCTTTTGTTCTGAGCACACTCATGTTTCCCGCACCATTAGAGACTCTAGAAAGCAAGGGCGTGCTTCTTGCTCTAAAGCAGAGTGTGTTTCATGGATTAGAACTGTGCTGTGTGTTTCCCATCAGAAACGGAGTTAAATGCCAGGCTCTGTGTGTTCCTACAAGCAAGACTTCGTTTCAGGTAAACGCACTCACTTTTCAGCTCAAAGGAAGCTACATCGTTCACAAAGCTCACACGTTTGACGCTCTTAACTGAAAAGCGTTGGATGTTAGAGGACCTGTGGTTTGTATCAGTTTCAGAAGCAGAGTTAAACTAGATATGGTCCGTGTGTGTAGGAAACACGGTTCTATTGTTCTGAGCACACTCACGTTTCCCGCCTTATTAGAGACTCTAGAAAGCAAGAGCATGCTTCTTGCTCTAAAGCAGAGTGTGTTTCATGGATGAGAAATGTGCTGTGTGTTTCCCTTCAGAAAGGGAGTTCAATGCCAGGCTCTGTGTCTTCCTACAAGCAAGACTTTGTTTCAGGTAAACGCACTCACTTTACAGCTCAAAGGAAGCTACATTGTTCACGAAGCTCACACGTTTGACGCTCTTAAATGAAAAGCGTTGGATGTTAGAGGACCTGTGGTTTGTATCAGTTTCGGAAGCAGAGTTGAACTAGATATGGTCCGTGTGTGTAGGAAACACGGTTCTTTGTTCTGAGCACACTCATGTTTCCCGTTTATTAGAGACTCTAGAAAGCAAGAGCATGATTCTTGCTCTAAAGCAGAGTGTGTTTCATGGATGAGAACTGTGCTGTGTGTTTCCCTTCAGAAAAGGAGTTCAATGCCAGACTCTGTGTCTTTCTACAAGCCAAAGTTGTTTCAGGTAAACACAGGAACTTTTCAGCTCAAAGGAAGCTACATCATTCACGTAGCTCACATGTTTCTCGCTCTGAACTGAAAAGCATTGGATGTTAGAGGACCTGAGGTTTGTATCAGATTCAGCAGTAGAGTTGAACTAGATATGGTCCGTGTCTGTAGGAAACACTGTTCTTTTGTTCTGAGTACACTCATGTTTCCCGCCTTATTAGAGACTCTAGAAAGCAAGAGCATGCTTCTTGCTCTAAAGCAGAGTGTGTTTCATGGATGAGAACTGTGCTGTGTGTTTCCCTTCAGAAACGGATTTCAATGCCTGGCTCTATGTCTTCCGATAAGCAAGACTTCGTTTCAGGTAAACGCACTCACTTTTCAGCTCAAAGGAAGCTACATCGTTCACGAAGCTCACCCGTTTGACGCTCTTAACTGAAAAGCGTTGGATGTTAGAGGACCTGTGGTTTGTTTCAGTTTCAGAAGCAGAGTTGAACTAGATATGGTCCGTGTGTGTAGGAAACACGGTTCTTTTGTTCTGAGCACACTCACGTTTCCCGCCTTATTAGAGACTCTAGAAAGCAAAAGCATGCTTCTTGCTCTAAAGCAGAGTGTGTTTCATGGATTAGAACTGTGCTGTGTGTTTCCCTTCAGAAACGGAGTTAAATGCCAGGCTCTGTGTCTTCCTACAAGGAAGACTTCGTTTCAGGTAAACGCACTCACTTTTCAGCTCAAAGGAAGCTACATCGTTCACGAAGCTCACACGTTTGACGCTCTTAACTGAAAAGCATTGGATGTTAGAGGACCTGTGGTTTGTATCAGTTTCAGAAGCAGAGTTGAACTAGATATGGTCCGTGTGTGTAAGAAACACGGTTCTTTTGTTCTGAGCACACTCACGTTTCCCGCCTTATTAGAGCCTCTAGAAAGCAAGAGCGTGCTTCTTGCTCTAAAGCAGAGTGTGTTTCATTGATGAGAACTGTGCTGTGTGTTTCCCTTCAGAAACGGAGTTAAAGGCCAGGCTCTGTGTCTTCCTACAAGCAAGACTTCGTTTCACGTAAAGGCACTCACTTTTCAGCTCATTGGAAGCTACATCGTTCACGAAGCTCACACGTTTGACGCTCTTAACTGAAAAGCATTGGATGTTAGAGGACCTGTGGTTTGTTTCAGTTTCAGAAGCAGAGTTGAACTAGATATGGTCCGTGTGTGTAGGAAACACGGTTCTTTTGTTCTGAGTACACTCACGTTTCCCACCTTATTAGAGACTCTAGAAAGCAAAAGCATGCTTCTTGCTCTAAAGCAGAGTGTGTTTCATGGATTAGAACTGTGCTGTGTGTTTCCCTTCAGAAACGCAGTTAAATGCCAGGCTCTGTGTCTTCCTACAAGCAAGACTTCGTTTCAGTAAAACGCACTCACTTCTCAGCTTAAACGAAGCTACAACATTCACGAAGCTCACACGTTTGACGCTCTTAACTGAAAAGCGTTGGATGTTAGAGGACCTGTGGTTTGTATCAGTTTCAGAAGCAGAGTTGAACTAGATATGGTCCGTGTGTATAGGAAACACGGTCCTTTTGTTCAGAGCACACTCACGTTTCCACCCATATTAGAGACTCTAGGAAGCAAGAGCGTGATTCTTGCTCTAAAGCAGAGTGTGTTTCATGGATGAGAACTTTGCTGTGTGTTTCCCTTCAGAAACGGAGTTCAATGCCAGACTCTGTGTCTTTCTACAAGCCAAATTTGTTTCAGGTAAACGCAGGAACTTTTCAGCTCAAAGGAAGCTACATCATTCACGTAGCTCACATGTTTCTCGCTCTGCTCTGAAAAGCATTGGATGTTAGAGGACCTGAGGTTTGTATCAGTTTCAGCAGTAGAGTTGAACTAGATATGGTCCATGTCTGTAGGAAACACTGTTCTTTTGTTCTGAGCACACTCATGTTTCCCGCCTCATTAGAGACTCTAGAAAGCAAGAGCGTGCTTCTTGCTCTAAAGCAGAGTGTGTTTCATGCATGAGAACTGTGCTGTGTGTTTCCCTTCAGAAACGGAGTTCAATGCCTGGCTCTATGTCTTCCTATAAGCAAGAATTCGTTTCAGGAAAAAGCACTCACTTCTCAGCTCAAACGAAGCTACATCATTCACGAAGCTCACACGTTTGACGCTCTTAACTGAAAAGCGTTGGATGTTAGTGGACCTGTGGTTTGTATCAGTTTCAGAAGCAGAGTTGAACTAGATATGGTCCGTGTGTGTAGGAAACACGGTCCTTTTGTTCAGAGCACACTCACGTTTCCCCCCTTATTAGAGACTCTAGAAAGAAAGAGCATGATTCTTGCTCTAAAGCAGAGTGTGTTTCATGGTTGAGAACTGTGCTGTATGTTTCCCTTCAAAAACGGAGTTCAATGCCAGACTCTGTGTCTTTCTACAAGCCAAAGTTGTTTCAGGTAAACGCAGGAACTTTTCAGCTCAAAGGAAGCTACATCGTTCACGTAGCTCACATGTTTCTCGCTCTGAACTGAAAAGCATTGGATGTTAGAGGACCTGAGGTTTGTATCAGTTTCAGCAGTAGAGTTGAACTAGATATGGTCCGTGTCTGTAGGAAACACTGTTCTTTTGTTCTGAGCACACTCATGTTTCCCGCACCATTAGAGACTCTAGAAAGCAAGAGCGTGCTTCTTGCTCTAAAGCAGAGTGTGTTTCATGGATTAGAACTGTGCTGTGTGTTTCCCATCAGAAACGGAGTTAAATGCCAGGCTCTGTGTGTTCCTACAAGCAAGACTTCGTTTCAGGTAAACGCACTCACTTTTCAGCTCAAAGGAAGCTACATCGTTCACAAAGCTCACACGTTTGACGCTCTTAACTGAAAAGCGTTGGATGTTAGAGGACCTGTGGTTTGTATCAGTTTCAGAAGCAGAGTTAAACTAGATATGGTCCGTGTGTGTAGGAAACACGGTTCTATTGTTCTGAGCACACTCACGTTTCCCGCCTTATTAGATACTCTAGAAAGCAAGAGCATGCTTCTTGCTCTAAAGCAGAGTGTGTTTCATGGATGAGAAATGTGCTGTGTGTTTCCCTTCAGAAAGGGAGTTCAATGCCAGGCTCTGTGTCTTCCTACAAGCAAGACTTCGTTTCAGGTAAACGCTCTCACTTTACAGCTCAAAGGAAGCTACATTGTTCACGAAGCTCACACGTTTGACGCTCTTAAATGAAAAGCGTTGGATGTTAGAGGACCTGTGGTTTGTATCAGTTTCGGAAGCAGAGTTGAACTAGATATGGTCCGTGTGTGTAGGAAACACGGTTCTTTGTTCTGAGCACACTCATGTTTCCCGTTTATTAGAGACTCTAGAAAGCAAGAGCATGATTCTTGCTCTAAAGCAGAGTGTGTTTCATGGATGAGAACTGTGCTGTGTGTTTCCCTTCAGAAAAGGAGTTCAATGCCAGACTCTGTGTCTTTCTACAAGCCAAAGTTGTTTCAGGTAAACACAGGAACTTTTCAGCTCAAAGGAAGCTACATCATTCACGTAGCTCACATGTTTCTCGCTCTGAACTGAAAAGCATTGGATGTTAGAGGACCTGAGGTTTGTATCAGATTCAGCAGTAGAGTTGAACTAGATATGGTCCGTGTCTGTAGGAAACACTGTTCTTTTGTTCTGAGTACACTCATGTTTCCCGCCTTATTAGAGACTCTAGAAAGCAAGAGCATGCTTCTTGCTCTAAAGCAGAGTGTGTTTCATGGATGAGAACTGTGCTGTGTGTTTCCCTTCAGAAACGAATTTCAATGCCTGGCTCTATGTCTTCCGATAAGCAAGACTTCGTTTCAGGTAAACGCACTCACTTTTCAGCTCAAAGGAAGCTACATCGTTCACGAAGCTCACACGTTTGATGCTCTTAACTGAAAAGCGTTGGATGTTAGAGGACCTGTGGTTTGTATCAGTTTCAGAAGCAGAGTTGAACTACATATGGTCCGTGTGTGTAGGAAACACGGTTCTATTGTTCTGAGCACACTCACGTTTCCCGCGTTATTAGAGACTCTAGAAAGCAAGAGCGTGCTTCTTACTCTAAAGCAGAGTGTGTTTCATGGATGAGAACTGCGCTGTGTGTTTCCCTTCAGAATCGGAGTTAAATGGCAGGCTCTGTGTCTTCCTACAAGCAAGACTTCGGTTCAGATAAACGCACTCACTTTTCAGCTCAAACGAAGCTACATCTTTCACGAAGCTCACACGTTTGACGCTCTTAATTGAAAAGCGTTGGATGTTAGAGGACCTGTGGTTTGTATCAGTTTCGGGAGCAGAGTTGAACTAGATATGGTCCGTGTGTGTAGGAAACACGTTCTTTTGTTCTGAGCACACTCACGTTTCCCGCCACTAGAGACTCTAGAAAGCAAGAGCGTGCTTCTTGCTCTAAAGCAGAGTGTGTTTCATGGATGAGAACTGTGCTGTGTGTTTCCCTTCAGAAACGGGGTTAAATGCCAGGGTCTGTGTCTTCTTACAAGCAAGACTTCGTTTCACGTAAACGCACTCACTTTTCAGCTCAAAGGAAGCTACATCGTTCACGAAGCTCACCCGTTTGACGCTCTTAACTGAAAAGCGTTGGATGTTAGAGGACCTGTGGTTTGTTTCAGTTTCAGAAGCAGAGTTGAACTAGATATGGTCCGTGTGTGTAGGAAACACGGTTCTTTTGTTCTGAGCACACTCACGTTTCCCGCCTTATTAGAGACTCTAGAAAGCAAAAGCATGCTTCTTGCTCTAAAGCAGAGTGTGTTTCATGGATTAGAACTGTGCTGTGTGTTTCCCTTCAGAAACGGAGTTAAATGCCAGGCTCTGTGTCTTCCTACAAGGAAGACTTCATTTCAGGTAAACGCACTCACTTTTCAGCTCAAAGGAAGCTACATCGTTCACGAAGCTCACACGTTTGACGCTCTTAACTGAAAAGCATTGGATGTTAGAGGACCTGTGGTTTGTATCAGTTTCAGAAGCAGAGTTGAACTAGATATGGTCCGTGTGTGTAAGAAACACGGTTCTTTTGTTCTGAGCACACTCACGTTTCCCGCCTTATTAGAGCCTCTAGAAAGCAAGAGCGTGCTTCTTGCTCTAAAGCAGAGTGTGTTTCATTGATGAGAACTGTGCTGTGTGTTTCCCTTCAGAAACGGAGTTAAAGGCCAGGCTCTGTGTCTTCCTACAAGCAAGACTTCGTTTCACGTAAAGGCACTCACTTTTCAGCTCATTGGAAGCTACATCGTTCACGAAGCTCACACGTTTGACGCTCTTAACTGAAAAGCATTGGATGTTAGAGGACCTGTGGTTTGTTTCAGTTTCAGAAGCAGACTTGAACTAGATATGGTCCGTGTGTGTAGGAAACACGGTTCTTTTGTTCTGAGTACACTCACGTTTCCCACCTTATTAGAGACTCTAGAAAGCAAAAGCATGCTTCTTGCTCTAAAGCAGAGTGTGTTTCATGGATTAGAACTGTGCTGTGTGTTTCCCTTCAGAAACGCAGTTAAATGCCAGGCTCTGTGTCTTCCTACAAGCAAGACTTCGTTTCAGTAAAACGCACTCACTTCTCAGCTTAAACGAAGCTACAACATTCACGAAGCTCACACGTTTGACGCTCTTAACTGAAAAGCGTTGGATGTTAGAGGACCTGTGGTTTGTATCAGTTTCAGAAGCAGAGTTGAACTAGATATGGTCCGTGTGTATAGGAAACACGGTCCTTTTGTTCAGAGCACACTCACGTTTCCACCCATATTAGAGACTCTAGGAAGCAAGAGCGTGATTCTTGCTCTAAAGCAGAGTGTGTTTCATGGATGAGAACTTTGCTGTGTGTTTCCCTTCAGAAACGGAGTTCAATGCCAGACTCTGTGTCTTTCTACAAGCCAAATTTGTTTCAGGTAAACGCAGGAACTTTTCAGCTCAAAGGAAGCTACATCATTCACGTAGCTCACATGTTTCTCGCTCTGCTCTGAAAAGCATTGGATGTTAGAGGACCTGAGGTTTGTATCAGTTTCAGCAGTAGAGTTGAACTAGATATGGTCCATGTCTGTAGGAAACACTGTTCTTTTGTTCTGAGCACACTCATGTTTCCCGCCTCATTAGAGACTCTAGAAAGCAAGAGCGTGCTTCTTGCTCTAAAGCAGAGTGTGTTTCATGCATGAGAACTGTGTTGTGTGTTTCCCTTCAGAAACGGAGTTCAATGCCTGGCTCTATGTCTTCCTATAAGCAAGAATTCGTTTCAGGAAAAAGCACTCATTTCTCAGCTCAAACGAAGCTACATCATTCACGAAGCTCACACGTTTGACGCTCTTAACTGAAAAGCGTTGGATGTTAGTGGACCTGTGGTTTGTATCAGTTTCAGAAGCAGAGTTGAACTAGATATGGTCCGTGTGTGTAGGAAACACGGTCCTTTTGTTCAGAGCACACTCACGTTTCCCCCCTTATTAGAGACTCTAGAAAGAAAGAGCATGATTCTTGCTCTAAAGCAGAGTGTGTTTCATGGTTGAGAACTGTGCTGTATGTTTCCCTTCAAAAACGGAGTTCAATGCCAGACTCTGTGTCTTTCTACAAGCCAAAGTTGTTTCAGGTAAACGCAGGAACTTTTCAGCTCAAAGGAAGCTACATCGTTCACGTAGCTCACATGTTTCTCGCTCTGAACTGAAAAGCATTGGATGTTAGAGGACCTGAGGTTTGTATCAGTTTCAGCAGTAGAGTTGAACTAGATATGGTCCGTGTCTGTAGGAAACACTGTTCTTTTGTTCTGAGCACACTCATGTTTCCCGCACCATTAGAGACTCTAGAAAGCAAGAGCGTGCTTCTTGCTCTAAAGCAGAGTGTGTTTCATGGATTAGAACTGTGCTGTGTGTTTCCCATCAGAAACGGAGTTAAATGCCAGGCTCTGTGTGTTCCTACAAGCAAGACTTCGTTTCAGGTAAACGCACTCACTTTACAGCTCAAAGGAAGCTACATTGTTCACGAAGCTCACACGTTTGACGCTCTTAAATGAAAAGCGTTGGATGTTAGTGGACCTGTGGTTTGTATCAGTTTCGGAAGCAGAGTTGATCTAGATATGGTCCGTGTGTGTAGGAAACACGGTTCTTTGTTCTGAGCACACTCATGTTTCCCGTTTATTAGAGACTCTAGAAAGCAAGAGCATGATTCTTGCTCTAAAGCAGAGTGTGTTTCATGGATGAGAACTGTGCTGTGTGTTTCCCTTCAGAAAAGGAGTTCAATGCCAGACTCTGTGTCTTTCTACAAGCCAAAGTTGTTTCAGGTAAACACAGGAACTTTTCAGCTCAAAGGAAGCTACATCATTCACGTAGCTCACATGTTTCTCGCTCTGAACTGAAAAGCATTGGATGTTAGAGGACCTGAGGTTTGTATCAGATTCAGCAGTAGAGTTGAACTAGATATGGTCCGTGTCTGTAGGAAACACTGTTCTTTTGTTCTGAGTACAATCATGTTTCCCGCCTTATTAGAGACTCTAGAAAGCAAGAGCATGCTTCTTGCTCTAAAGCAGAGTGTGTTTCATGGATGAGAACTGTGCTGTGTGTTTCCCTTCAGAAACGGATTTCAATGCCTGGCTCTATGTCTTCCGATAAGCAAGACTTCGTTTCAGGTAAACGCACTCACTTTTCAGCTCAAAGGAAGCTACATCGTTCACGAAGCTCACACGTTTGATGCTCTTAACTGAAAAGCGTTGGATGTTAGAGGACCTGTGGTTTGTATCAGTTTCAGAAGCAGAGTTGAACTACATATGGTCCGTGTGTGTAGGAAACACGGTTCTATTGTTCTGAGCACACTCACGTTTCCCGCGTTATTAGAGACTCTAGAAAGCAAGAGCGTGCTTCTTACTCTAAAGCAGAGTGTGTTTCATGGATGAGAACTGTGCTGTGTGTTTCCCTTCAGAAACGGAGTTAAATGGCAGGCTCTGTGTCTTCCTACAAGCAAGACTTCGGTTCAGATAAACGCACTCACTTTTCAGCTCAAACGAAGCGACATCTTTCACGAAGCTCACAAGTTTGACGCTCTTAATTGAAAAGCGTTGGATGTTAGAGGACCTGTTGTTTGTATCATTTTCGGGAGCAGAGTTGAACTAGATATGCTCCGTGTGTGTAGGAAACACGTTCTTTTGTTCTGAGCACACTCACGTTTCCCGCCACTAGAGACTCTAGAAAGCAAGAGCGTGCTTCTTGCTCTAAAGCAGAGTGTGTTTCATGGATGAGAACTGTGCTGTGTGTTTCCCTTCAGAAACGGGGTTAAATGCCAGGGTCTGTGTCTTCTTACAAGCAAGACTTCGTTTCACGTAAACGCACTCACTTTTCAGCTCAAAGGAAGCTACATCGTTCACGAAGCTCACCCGTTTGACGCTCTTAACTGAAAAGCGTTGGATGTTAGAGGACCTGTGGTTTGTATCAGTTTCAGAAGCAGAGTTGAACTAGATATGGTCCGTGTGTGTAGGAAACACGGTCCTTTTGTTCAGAGCACACTCACGTTTCCCCCCTTATTAGAGACTCTAGAAAGAAAGAGCATGATTCTTGCTCTAAAGCAGAGTGTGTTTCATGGTTGAGAACTGTGCTGTATGTTTCCCTTCAAAAACGGAGTTCAATGCCAGACTCTGTGTCTTTCTACAAGCCAAAGTTGTTTCAGGTAAACGCAGGAACTTTTCAGCTCAAAGGAAGCTACATCGTTCACGTAGCTCACATGTTTCTCGCTCTGAACTGAAAAGCATTGGATGTTAGAGGACCTGAGGTTTGTATCAGTTTCAGCAGTAGAGTTGAACTAGATATGGTCCGTGTCTGTAGGAAACACTGTTCTTTTGTTCTGAGCACACTCATGTTTCCCGCACCATTAGAGACTCTAGAAAGCAAGAGCGTGCTTCTTGCTCTAAAGCAGAGTGTGTTTCATGGATTAGAACTGTGCTGTGTGTTTCCCATCAGAAACGGAGTTAAATGCCAGGCTCTGTGTGTTCCTACAAGCAAGACTTCGTTTCAGGTAAACGCACTCACTTTACAGCTCAAAGGAAGCTACATTGTTCACGAAGCTCACACGTTTGACGCTCTTAAATGAAAAGCGTTGGATGTTAGTGGACCTGTGGTTTGTATCAGTTTCGGAAGCAGAGTTGATCTAGATATGGTCCGTGTGTGTAGGAAACACGGTTCTTTGTTCTGAGCACACTCATGTTTCCCGTTTATTAGAGACTCTAGAAAGCAAGAGCATGATTCTTGCTCTAAAGCAGAGTGTGTTTCATGGATGAGAACTGTGCTGTGTGTTTCCCTTCAGAAAAGGAGTTCAATGCCAGACTCTGTGTCTTTCTACAAGCCAAAGTTGTTTCAGGTAAACACAGGAACTTTTCAGCTCAAAGGAAGCTACATCATTCACGTAGCTCACATGTTTCTCGCTCTGAACTGAAAAGCATTGGATGTTAGAGGACCTGAGGTTTGTATCAGATTCAGCAGTAGAGTTGAACTAGATATGGTCCGTGTCTGTAGGAAACACTGTTCTTTTGTTCTGAGTACAATCATGTTTCCCGCCTTATTAGAGACTCTAGAAAGCAAGAGCATGCTTCTTGCTCTAAAGCAGAGTGTGTTTCATGGATGAGAACTGTGCTGTGTGTTTCCCTTCAGAAACGGATTTCAATGCCTGGCTCTATGTCTTCCGATAAGCAAGACTTCGTTTCAGGTAAACGCACTCACTTTTCAGCTCAAAGGAAGCTACATCGTTCACGAAGCTCACACGTTTGATGCTCTTAACTGAAAAGCGTTGGATGTTAGAGGACCTGTGGTTTGTATCAGTTTCAGAAGCAGAGTTGAACTACATATGGTCCGTGTGTGTAGGAAACACGGTTCTATTGTTCTGAGCACACTCACGTTTCCCGCGTTATTAGAGACTCTAGAAAGCAAGAGCGTGCTTCTTACTCTAAAGCAGAGTGTGTTTCATGGATGAGAACTGTGCTGTGTGTTTCCCTTCAGAAACGGAGTTAAATGGCAGGCTCTGTGTCTTCCTACAAGCAAGACTTCGGTTCAGATAAACGCACTCACTTTTCAGCTCAAACGAAGCGACATCTTTCACGAAGCTCACAAGTTTGACGCTCTTAATTGAAAAGCGTTGGATGTTAGAGGACCTGTTGTTTGTATCATTTTCGGGAGCAGAGTTGAACTAGATATGCTCCGTGTGTGTAGGAAACACGTTCTTTTGTTCTGAGCACACTCACGTTTCCCGCCACTAGAGACTCTAGAAAGCAAGAGCGTGCTTCTTGCTCTAAAGCAGAGTGTGTTTCATGGATGAGAACTGTGCTGTGTGTTTCCCTTCAGAAACGGGGTTAAATGCCAGGGTCTGTGTCTTCTTACAAGCAAGACTTCGTTTCACGTAAACGCACTCACTTTTCAGCTCAAAGGAAGCTACATCGTTCACGAAGCTCACCCGTTTGACGCTCTTAACTGAAAAGCGTTGGATGTTAGAGGACCTGTGGTTTGTTTCAGTTTCAGAAGCAGAGTTGAACTAGATATGGTCCGTGTGTGTAGGAAACACGGTTCTTTTGTTCTGAGCACACTCACGTTCCCCGCCTTATTAGAGACTCTAGAAAGCAAAAGCATGCTTCTTGCTCTAAAGCAGAGTGTGTTTCATGGATTAGAACTGTGCTGTGTGTTTCCCTTCAGAAACGGAGTTAAATGCCAGGCTCTGTGTCTTCCTACAAGGAAGACTTCGTTTCAGGTAAACGCACTCACTTTTCAGCTCAAAGGAAGCTACATCGTTCACGAAGCTCACACGTTTGACGCTCTTAACTGAAAAGCATTGGATGTTAGAGGACCTGTGGTTTGTATCAGTTTCAGAAGCAGAGTTGAACTAGATATGGTCCGTGTGTGTAAGAAACACGGTTCTTTTGTTCTGAGCACACTCACGTTTCCCGCCTTATTAGAGCCTCTAGAAAGCAAGAGCGTGCTTCTTGCTCTAAAGCAGAGTGTGTTTCATTGATGAGAACTGTGCTGTGTGTTTCCCTTCAGAAACGGAGTTAAAGGCCAGGCTCTGTGTCTTCCTACAAGCAAGACTTCGTTTCACGTAAAGGCACTCACTTTTCAGCTCATTGGAAGCTACATCGTTCACGAAGCTCACACGTTTGACGCTCTTAACTGAAAAGCATTGGATGTTAGAGGACCTGTGGTTTGTTTCAGTTTCAGAAGCAGACTTGAACTAGATATGGTCCGTGTGTGTAGGAAACACGGTTCTTTTGTTCTGAGTACACTCACGTTTCCCACCTTATTAGAGACTCTAGAAAGCAAAAGCATGCTTCTTGCTCTAAAGCAGAGTGTGTTTCATGGATTAGAACTGGGCTGTGTGTTTCCCTTCAGAAACGCAGTTAAATGCCAGGCTCTGTGTCTTCCTACAAGCAAGACTTCGTTTCAGTAAAACGCACTCACTTCTCAGCTTAAACGAAGCTACAACATTCACGAAGCTCACACGTTTGACGCTCTTTACTGAAAAGCGTTGGATGTTAGAGGACCTGTGGTTTGTATCAGTTTCAGAAGCAGAGTTGAACTAGATATGGTCCGTGTGTATAGGAAACACGGTCCTTTTGTTCAGAGCACACTCACATTTCCACCCATATTAGAGACTCTAGGAAGCAAGAGCGTGATTCTTGCTCTAAAGCAGAGTGTGTTTCATGGATGAGAACATTGCTGTGTGTTTCCCTTCAGAAACGGAGTTCAATGCCAGACTCTGTGTCTTTCTACAAGCCAAATTTGTTTCAGGTAAACGCAGGAACTTTTCAGCTCAAAGGAAGCTACATCATTCACGTAGCTCACATGTTTCTCGCTCTGCTCTGAAAAGCATTGGATGTTAGAGGACCTGAGGTTTGTATCAGTTTCAGCAGTAGAGTTGAACTAGATATGGTCCATGTCTGTAGGAAACACTGTTCTTTTGTTCTGAGCACACTCATGTTTCCCGCCTCATTAGAGACTCTAGAAAGCAAGAGCGTGCTTCTTGCTCTAAAGCAGAGTGTGTTTCATGCATGAGAACTGTGCTGTGTGTTTCCCTTCAGAAACGGAGTTCAATGCCTGGCTCTATATCTTCCTATAAGCAAGAATTCGTTTCAGGAAAAAGCACTCACTTCTCAGCTCAAACGAAGCTACATCATTCACGAAGCTCACAAGTTTGACGCTCTTAACTGAAAAGCGTTGGATGTTAGTGGACCTGTGGTTTGTATCAGTTTCAGAAGCAGAGTTGAACTAGATATGGTCCGTGTGTGTAGGAAACACGGTCCTTTTGTTCAGAGCACACTCACGTTTCCCCCCTTATTAGAGACTCTAGAAAGAAAGAGCATGATTCTTGCTCTAAAGCAGAGTGTGTTTCATGGTTGAGAACTGTGCTGTATGTTTCCCTTCAAAAACGGAGTTCAATGCCAGACTCTGTGTCTTTCTACAAGCCAAAGTTGTTTCAGGTAAACGCAGGAAATTTTCAGCTCAAAGGAAGCTACATCGTTCACGTAGCTCACATGTTTCTCGCTCTGAACTGAAAAGCATTGGATGTTAGAGGACCTGAGGTTTGTATCAGTTTCAGCAGTAGAGTTGAACTAGATATGGTCCGTGTCTGTAGGAAACACTGTTCTTTTGTTCTGAGCACACTCATGTTTCCCGCACCATTAGAGACTCTAGAAAGCAAGAGCGTGCTTCTTGCTCTAAAGCAGAGTGTGTTTCATGCATTAGAACTGTGCTGTGTGTTTCCCATCAGAAACGGAGTTAAATGCCAGGCTCTGTGTGTTCCTACAAGCAAGACTTCGTTTCAGGTAAACGCACTCACTTTTCAGCTCAAAGGAAGCTACATCGTTCACAAAGCTCACACGTTTGACGCTCTTAACTGAAAAGCGTTGGATGTTAGAGGACCTGTGGTTTGTATCAGTTTCAGAAGCAGAGTTAAACTAGATATGGTCCGTGTGTGTAGGAAACACGGTTCTATTGTTCTGAGCACACTCACGTTTCCCGCCTTATTAGAGACTCTAGAAAGCAAGAGCGTGCTTCTTGCTCTAAAGCAGAGTGTGTTTCATGGATGAGAAATGTGCTGTGTGTTTCCCTTCAGAAAGGGAGTTCAATGCCAGGCTCTGTGTCTTCCTACAAGCAAGACTTCGTTTCAGGTAAACGCACTCACTTTACAGCTCAAAGGAAGCTACATTGTTCACGAAGCTCACACGTTTGACGCTCTTAAATGAAAAGCGTTGGATGTTAGAGGACCTGTGGTTTGTATCAGTTTCGGAAGCAGAGTTGAACTAGATATGGTCCGTGTGTGTAGGAAACACGGTTCTTTGTTCTGAGCACACTCATGTTTCCCGTTTATTAGAGACTCTAGAAAGCAAGAGCATGATTCTTGCTCTAAAGCAGAGTGTGTTTCATGGATGAGAACTGTGCTGTGTGTTTCCCTTCAGAAAAGGAGTTCAATGCCAGACTCTGTGTCTTTCTACAAGCCAAAGTTGTTTCAGGTAAACACAGGAACTTTTCAGCTCAAAGGAAGCTACATCATTCACGTAGCTCACATGTTTCTCGCTCTGAACTGAAAAGCATTGGATGTTAGAGGACCTGAGGTTTGTATCAGATTCAGCAGTAGAGTTGAACTAGATATGGTCCGTGTCTGTAGGAAACACTGTTCTTTTGTTCTGAGTACACTCATGTTTCCCGCCTTATTAGAGACTCTAGAAAGCAAGAGCATGCTTCTTGCTCTAAAGCAGAGTGTGTTTCATGGATGAGAACTGTGCTGTGTGTTTCCCTTCAGAAACGGATTTCAATGCCTGGCTCTATGTCTTCCGATAAGCAAGACTTCGTTTCAGGTAAACGCACTCACTTTTCAGCTCAAAGGAAGCTACATCGTTCACGAAGCTCACACGTTTGATGCTCTTAACTGAAAAGCGTTGGATGTTAGAGGACCTGTGGTTTGTATCAGTTTCAGAAGCAGAGTTGAACTACATATGGTCCGTGTGTGTAGGAAACACGGTTCTATTGTTCTGAGCACACTCACGTTTCCCGCGTTATTAGAGACTCTAGAAAGCAAGAGCGTGCTTCTTACTCTAAAGCAGAGTGTGTTTCATGGATGAGAACTGTGCTGTGTGTTTCCCTTCAGAAACGGAGTTAAATGGCAGGCTCTGTGTCTTCCTACAAGCAAGACTTCGGTTCAGATAAACGCACTCACTTTTCAGCTCAAACGAAGCTACATCTTTCACGAAGCTCACACGTTTGACGCTCTTAATTGAAAAGCGTTGGATGTTAGAGGACCTGTGGTTTGTATCATTTTCGGGAGCAGAGTTGAACTAGATATGCTCCGTGTGTGTAGGAAACACGTTCTTTTGTTCTGAGCACACTCACGTTTCCCGCCACTAGAGACTCTAGAAAGCAAGAGCGTGCTTCTTGCTCTAAAGCAGAGTGTGTTTCATGGATGAGAAATGTGCTGTGTGTTTCCCTTCAGAAACGGAGTTCAATGCCAGGCTCTGCGTCTTCCTACATGCAAGACTTCGTTTCAGGGAAACACACTCACATCTCAGCTCAAATGAAGCTAAATCGTTCACAAAGTTCACGTGTTTCTCGCTCTTAACTGAAAAGCTTTGCATGTTAGAGGACCTGAGGTTTGTATAAGTTTCAGAAGTAGAGTTGAACTAGATATGGTCCGTGTGTGTAGGAAACACTGTTCTTTTGTTCTGAGCACACTCATGTTTCCCGCCTTATTAGAGACTCTAGAAAGCAAGGGCGTGCTTGTTGCTCTAAAGCAGAGTGTGTTTCATGGATGAGAACTGTGCTGTGTGTTTCCCTTCCGAAACGGGGTGAAATGCCAAGGTCTGAGTCTTCCTACAAGCAAGACTTCGTTTCAGGTAAAAACAGTGTCTTTTCATCTCAAATGAAGCTATATTGATCACAAAGCTCACACGTTTCTCCCTCTGAACTGAAAAGCATTGGATGTTAGAGGACCTGTGGTTTTTATCAGATTCAGAAGCAGAGTTGAACTAGATATGGTCCGTGTGTGTAGGCAACACGGTTCTTTTGTTCTGAGCACACTCATGTTTCCCGCATTATTAGAGACTCTAGAAAGAAAGAGCATGCTCTTGCTCTAAAGCAGAGTGTGTTTCATGGATGAGAAATGTGCTGTGTGTTTCCCTTCAGAAACGGAGTTCAATGCCAGGCTCTGTGTCTTCTTACAAGCAAGACTTCCTTTCTGAAAACAAACTCACTTCTCAGCTCTAACGAAGCTACATCTTTCACAAACCTCACACCTTTCTCGCTCCTAACTGAAAAGCATTGGATTTTAGAGGACCTGAGGTTTTATCAATTTCAGAAGTAGAGTTGAACTAGATATGATCCGTGTGTGTAGGAAACACGGTTCTTTTGTTCTGAGCACATTCACGTTTCCTGACCTTATTAGAGACTCTAGAAAGCAATAGCATGCTTCTTGCTCTAAGGCAGACTGTGTTTCATGGATGAGAACTGTGCTGTTTGTTTCCCTTCAGAAACGGAGTTCAAAGCCAGGCTCTGTGTCTTCCCTCAAGCAAGACTTCGTTTCAGGAAAACACACTCACTTCTCAGCTCTAACAAAGCTACATTGTTCACGAAGCTCACACGTTTCTCGCTCTTAACTGAAAAGCATTGGATTTTAGAGGACCTGAGGTTTGTATCAGTTTCAGAAGTAGAGTTGAACTAGATACGGTCCGTGTGTGTAGGAAACACTGTTCTTTTGTTCTGAGCACACTCATGTTTCCCGCCTTATTAGAGACGCTAGAAAGCAAGAGCGTGCTTCTTGCTCTAAAGTAGATTGTGTTTCATGGATGAGAACTTTGCTGTGTGTTTCCCTTCAGAAACGGAGTGAAATGCCAGGCTCTGTGTCTTCCTAAAAGCAAGACTACCATTCAGGTAAACACAGTGACTTTTCATCTGAAAGAAGCTACATTGTTCACAACGCTCACACGTTTCTCCCTCTGAACTGAAAAGCATTGGATGTTAGAGGACCTGAGGTTTTTGTCAATTTCAGAAGAAGAGTTGAACTAGATATGGTCCGTGTGTGTAGGAAACACAGTTCTTTTGTTCTGAGCACACTCACGTTTCCCGCCTTATTAGAGACTCTAGAAAGCAAGAGCGTGCTTCTTGCTCTAAAGCAGATTGTGTTTCCTGCATGAGAACTGTGCTGTGTGTTTCCCTTCAGAAACGGAGTTAAATGCCAGGCTCTGTGTCTTCCTACAAGAAAGACATCGTTTCAGGAAAACACACTCACTTCTCAGCTCAAACGAAGCTACATCGTTCATGAAGCTCCCACGTTTCTCGCTCTAAACTGAAAAGCATTGGATGTTAGAGGACCTGGGGTTTGTATCAATTTCAGAAGCAGAGTTGAACTAGATATGGTCCGTGTGTGTAGGAAACACGGTTCTTTTGTTCTGAGCACACTCACGTTTCCCGTCTTTAGAAACTCTAGAAAGCAAGAGCGTGCTTCTTGCTCTAAAGCAGAGTGTGTTTCATGGATGAGAACTGTGCTGTGTGTTTCGCTTCTGAAACGGAGGTCAATGCCAGGCTCTGTGTCTTCCTACAAGCAAGACTTCGTTTCAGAAAAACGCACTCACTTCTCAGCTCAAACGAATCTACATCATTCACGAAGCTCACACGTTTATCGCTCTTAACTGAAAAGCATTGGATGTTAGAGGACCTGTGGTTTGTATCAGTTTCAGAAGCAGAGTTGAACTAGATATCGTCCGTGTGTGTAGGAAACACGGTCCTTTTGTTCAAAGCACACTCAGGTTTCCCCCCTTATTAGAGACTTTAGAAAGCAAGAGCGTGCTTCTTGCTCTAAAGCAGAGTGTGTTTCATGGATGAGAAGTGTGCTGTGGGTTTCCCTTCAGAAACGGAGTTCAATGCCAGGCTCTGCGTCTTCCTACATGCAAGACTTCGTTTCAGGGAAACACACTCACATCTCAGCTCAAATGAAGCTAAATCGTTCACGAAGTTCACGTGTTTCTCGCTCTTAACTGAAAAGCTTTGCATGTTAGAGGACCTGAGGTTTGTATAAGTTTCAGAAGTAGAGTTGAACTAGATATGGTCCGTGTGTGTAGGAAACACTGTTCTTTTGTTCTGAGCACACTCATGTTTCCCGCCTTATTAGAGACTCTAGAAAGCAAGGGCGTGCTTGTTGCTCTAAAGCAGAGTGTGTTTCATGGATGAGAACTGTGCTGTGTGTTTCCCTTCCGAAACGGGGTGAAATGCCAAGGTCTGAGTCTTCCTACAAGCAAGACTTCGTTTCAGGTAAAAACAGTGTCTTTTCATCTCAAATGAAGCTATATTGATCACAAAGCTCACACGTTTCTCCCTCTGAACTGAAAAGCATTGGATGTTAGAGGACCTGTGGTTTTTATCAGATTCAGAAGCAGAGTTGAACTAGATATGGTCCGTGTGTGTAGGCAACACGGTTCTTTTGTTCTGAGCACACTCATGTTTCCCGCATTATTAGAGACTCTAGAAAGAAAGAGCATGCTCTTGCTCTAAAGCAGAGTGTGTTTCATGGATGAGAAATGTGCTGTGTGTTTCCCTTCAGAAACGGAGTTCAATGCCAGGCTCTGTGTCTTCTTACAAGCAAGACTTCCTTTCTGAAAACACACTCACTTCTCAGCTCTAACGAAGCTACATCTTTCACAAACCTCACACCTTTCTCGCTCCTAACTGAAAAGCATTGGATTTTAGAGGACCTGAGGTTTTATCAATTTCAGAAGTAGAGTTGAACTAGATATGATCCGTGTGTGTAGGAAACACGGTTCTTTTGTTCTGAGCACATTCTCGTTTCCTGACCTTATTAGAGACTCTAGAAAGCAATAGCATGCTTCTTGCTCTAAGGCAGACTGTGTTTCATGGATGAGAACTGTGCTGTTTGTTTCCCTTTAGAAACGGAGTTCAAAGCCAGGCTCTGTGTCTTCCCTCAAGCAAGACTTCGTTTCAGGAAAACACACTCACTTCTCAGCTCTAACAAAGCTACATCGTTCACGAAGCTCACACGTTTCTCGCTCTTAACTGAAAAGCATTGGATTTTAGAGGACCTGAGGTTTGTAACAGTTTCAGAAGTAGAGTTGAAATAGATACGGTCCGTGTGTGTAGGAAACACTGTTCTTTTGTTCTGAGCACACTCATGTTTCCCGCCTTATTAGAGACGCTAGAAAGCAAGAGCGTGCTTCTTGCTCTAAAGCAGATTGTGTTTCATGGATGAGAACTTTGCTGTGTGTTTCCCTTCAGAAACGGAGTGAAATGCCAGGCTCTGTGTCTTCCTACAAGAAAGACTTCGTTTCAGGTAAACGCACTCACTTTTCAGCTCAAAGGAAGCTACATCGTTCATGAAGCTCCCACGTTTCTCGCTCTTAACTGAAAAGCATTGGATGTTAGAGGACCTGGGGTTTGTATCAATTTCAGAAGCAGAGTTGAACTAGATATGGTCCGTGTGGGTAGGAAACACGTTTCTTTTGTTCTGAGCAAACTCACGTTTCCCGCTCTTAGAGACTCTAGAAAGCAAAAGCGTGCTTCTTGCTCTAAAGCAGAGTGTGTTTCATGGATGAGAACTGTGCTGTGTGTTTCCCTTCAGAAACGGAGGTCAATGCCAGGCTCTGTGTCTTCCTACAAGCAAGACTTCGTTTCAGAAAAACGCACTCACTTCTCAGCTCAAACGAATCTACATCATTCACGAAGCTCACACGTTTATCGCTCTTAACTGAAAAGCATTGGATGTTAGAGGACCTGTGGTTTGTATCAGTTTCAGAAGCAGAGTTGAACTAGATATGGTCCGTGTGTGTAGGAAACACGGTCCTTTTGTTCAAAGCACACTCAGGTTTTCCCCCTTATTAGAGACTTTAGAAAGCAAGAGCGTGCTTCTTGCTCTAAAGCAGAGTGTGTTTCATGGATGACAAGTGTGCTGTGTGTTTCCCTTCAGAAACGGAGTTCAATGCCAGGCTCTGCGTCTTCCTACATGCATTACTTCATTTCAGGGAAACACACTCACATCTCAGCTCAAATGAAGCTAAATCGTTCACGAAGTTCACGTGTTTCTCGCTCTTAACTGAAAAGCTTTGCATGTTAGAGGACCTGAGGTTTGTATAAGTTTCAGAAGAAGAGTTGAACTAGATATGGTCCGTGTGTGTAGGAAACACTGTTCTTTTGTTCTGAGCACACTCATGTTTCCCGCCTTATTAGAGACTCTAGAAAACAAGAGCGTGCTTGTTACTCTAAAGCAGAGTGTGTTTCATGGATGAGAACTGTGCTGTGTGTTTCCCTTCCGAAACGGGGTGAAATGCCAAGGTCTGAGTCTACCTACAAGCAAGACTTCGTTTCAGGTAAAAACAGTGTCTTTTCATCTCAAATGAAGCTATATTGATCACAACGCTCACACGTTTCTCCCTCTGAACTGAAAAGCATTGGATGTTAGAGGACCTGTGGTTTTTATTAGATTCAGAAGCAGAGTTGAACTAGATATGGTCCGTGTGTGTAGGCAACACGGTTTTTTGTTCTGAGCACACTCACGTTTCCCACCTTATTAGAGACTCTAGAATGCAAGAGCGTGCTTTTTGCTCTAAAGCAGAGTGTGTTTCATGGATGAGAACTGTGCTGTGTGTTTCCTTTCAGAAAGGGAGTGAAATGCCAGGCTCTGTGTCTTCCTAAAAGCAAGACTACCTTTCAGGTAAACACAGTGACTTTTCATCTGAAAGAAGCTACATTGTTCACAACGCTCACACGTTTCTCCCTCTGAACTGAAAAGCATTGGATGTTAGAGGACCTGAGGTTTTTGTCAATTTCAGAAGAAGAGTTGAACTAGATATGGTCCGTGTGTGTAGGAAACACGGTTCTTTTGTTCTGAGCACACTCACGTTTCCCCCCTTATTAGAGACTCTAGAAAGCAAGAGCATGCTTCTTGCTCTAAAGCAGAGTGTCTTTCATGGATGAGAAATGTGCTGTGTGTTTCCCTTCAGAATCGGGGTGAAATGCCAGGCTCTGAGACTTCCTACAAGCAAGACTTCGTTTCAGGTAAAAACAGTGTCTTTTCATCTCAAATGAAGCTACATTGTTCACAAAGCTCACACGTCTCTCCATCTGAACTGAAAAGCATTGGATGTTAGAGGACCTGAGGTTTGTATCAGTTTCAGAAGTAGAGTTGAACTAGATATGGTCCGTGTTTGTAGGAAACACGGTTCTTTTGTTCTGAGCACATTCACGTTTCCCGCCTTATTAGAGACTCTAGAAAGCAATAGCATGCTTCTTGCTCTAAAGCAGACTGTGTTTCATGGATGAGAACTGTGCCTTGCGTTTCCCTTCAGAAACGGAGTTAAATGCCAGGCTCTGAGTCTTCCTACAAGCAAGACTTCCTTTCAGGTAAAAACAGTGTCTTTTCATCTCAAATGAAGCTACATTGTTCACAGAGCTCACACGTTTCTCCCTCTGAAATGAAAAGCATTGAATGTTAGAGGACCTGTGGTTTGTATCAGTTTCAGAAGTAGAGTTGAAATAGATATGGTCCGTGTGTGTAGGAAACACGGTTCTTTTGTTCTGAGCACACTCACGTTTCCCGCCTTATTAGAGACTCTAGAAAGCAAGAGCATGCTTCTTGCTCTAAAGCAGATTGTGTTTCCTGCATGAGAACTGTGCTGTGTGTTTCCCTTCAGAAACGGAGTTAAATGCCAGGCTCTGTGTCTTCCTACAAGAAAGACTTCGTTTCAGGAAAACACACTCACTTCTCAGCTCAAACGAAGCTACATCGTTCATGAAGCTCCCACGTTTCTCGCTTTTAACTGAAAAGCATTGGATGTTAGAGGACCTGGGGTTTTTATCAATTTCAGAAGCAGAGTTGAACTAGATATTGTCCGTGTGTGTAGGAAACACGGTTCTTTTGTTCTGAGCACACTCACGTTTCCCGTCTTTAGAAACTCTAGAAAGCAAGAGCGTGCTTCTTGCTCTAAAGCAGAGTGTGTTTCATGGATGAGAACTGTGCTGTGTGTTTCGCTTCTGAAACGGAGGTCAATGCCAGGCTCTGTGTCTTCCTACAAGCAAGACTTCGTTTCAGAAAAACGCACTCACTTCTCAGCTCAAACGAATCTACATCATTCACGAAGCTCACACGTTTATCGCTCTTAACTGAAAAGCATTGGATGTTAGAGGACCTGTGGTTTGTATCAGTTTCAGAAGCAGAGTTGAACTAGATATCGTCCGTGTGTGTAGGAAACACGGTCCTTTTGTTCAAAGCACACTCAGGTTTCCCCCCTTATTAGAGACTTTAGAAAGCAAGAGCGTGCTTCTTGCTCTAAAGCAGAGTGTGTTTCATGGATGAGAAGTGTGCTGTGTGTTTCCCTTCAGAAACGGAGTTCAATGCCAGGCTCTGCGTCTTCCTACATGCAAGAATTCGTTTAGGGAAACACACTCACATCTCAGCTCAAATGAAGCTAAATCGTTCACGAAGTTCACGTGTTTCTCGCTCTTAACTGAAAAGCTTTGCATGTTAGAGGACCTGAGGTTTGTATAAGTTTCAGAAGTAGAGTTGAACTAGATATGGTCCGTGTGTGTAGGAAACACTGTTCTTTTGTTCTGAGCACACTCACGTTTCCCGCCTTATTAGAGACTCTAGAAAGCAAGGGCGTGCTTGTTGCTCTAAAGCAGAGTGTGTTTCATGGATGAGAACTGTGCTGTGTGTTTCCCTTCCGAAACGGGGTGAAATGCCAAGGTCTGAGTCTTCCTACAAGCAAGACTTCGTTTCAGGTAAAAACAGTGTCTTTTCATCTCAAATGAAGCTATATTGATCACAAAGCTCACACGTTTCTCCCTCTGAACTGAAAAGCATTGGATGTTAGAGGACCTGTGGTTTTTATCAGATTCAGAAGCAGAGTTGAACTAGATATGGTCCGTGTGTGTAGGCAACACGGTTCTTTTGTTCTGAGCACACTCATTTTTCCCGCATTATTAGAGACTCTAGAAAGAAAGAGCATGCTCTTGCTCTAAAGCAGAGTGTGTTTCATGGATGAGAAATGTGCTGTGTGTTTCCCTTCAGTACGGAGTTCAATGCCAGGCTCTGTGTCTTCTTACAAGCAAGACTTCATTTCTGAAAACACACTCACTTCTCAGCTCTAACGAAGCTACATCTTTCACAAACCTCACACCTTTCTCGCTCCTAACTGAAAAGCATTGGATTTTAGAGGACCTGAGGTTTTATCAATTTCAGAAGTAGAGTTGAACTAGATATGGTCCGTGTGTGTAGGAAACACGGTTCTTTTGTTCTGAGCACATTCACGTTTCCCGACCTTATTAGAGACTCTAGAAAGCAATAGCATGCTTCTTGCTCTAAGGCAGACTGTGTTTCATGGATGAGAAGTGTGCTGTTTGTTTCCCTTCAGAAACGGAGTTCAAAGCCAGGCTCTGTGTCTTCCCTCAAGCAGGACTTCGTTTCAGGAAAACACACTCACTTCTCAGCTCTAACAAAGCTACATCGTTCACGAAGCTCACACGTTTCTCGCTCTTAACTGAAAAGCATTGGATTTTAGAGGACCTGAGGTTTGTATCAGTTTCAGAAGTAGAGTTGAACTAGATACGGTCCGTGTGTGTAGGAAACACTGTTCTTTTGTTCTGAGCACACTCATGTTTCCCGCCTTATTAGAGACGCTAGAAAGCAAGAGCGTGCTTCTTGCTCTAAAGCAGATTGTGTTTCATGGATGAGAACTTTGCTGTGTGTTTCCCTTCAGAAACGGAGTGAAATGCCAGGCTCTGTGTCTTCCTACAGGAAAGACTTCGTTTCAGGTAAACGCACTCACTTTTCAGCTCAAAGGAAGCTACATCGTTCATGAAGCTCCCACGTTTCTCGCTCTTAACTGAAAAGCATTGGATGTTAGAGGACCTGGGGTTTGTATCAATTTCAGAAGCAGAGTTGAACTAGATATGGTCCGTGTGGGTAGGAAACACGGTTCTTTTGTTCTGAGCACACTCACGTTTCCCGCTCTTAGAGACTCTAGAAAGCAAGAGCGTGCTTCTTGCTCTAAAGCAGAGTGTGTTTCATGGATGAGAACTGTGCTGTGTGTTTCCCTTCAGAAACGGAGGTCAATGCCAGGCTCTGTGTCTTCCTACAAGCAAGACTTCGTTTCAGAAAAACGCACTCACTTCTCAGCTCAAACGAATCTACATCATTCACGAAGCTCACACGTTTATCGCTCTTAACTGAAAAGCATTGGATGTTAGAGGACCTGTGGTTTGTATCAGTTTCAGAAGCAGAGTTGAACTAGATATGGTCCGTGTGTGTAGGAAACACGGTCCTTTTGTTCAAAGCACACTCAGGTTTTCCCCCTTATTGGAGACTTTAGAAAGCAAGAGCGTGCTTCTTGCTCTAAAGCAGAGTGTGTTTCATGGATGACAAGTGTGCTGTGTGTTTCCCTTCAGAAACGGAGTTCAATGCCAGGCTCTGCGTCTTCCTACATGCAAGACTTCATTTCAGGGAAACACACTCACATCTCAGCTCAAATGAAGCTAAATCGTTCACGAAGTTCACGTGTTTCTCGCTCTTAACTGAAAAGCTTTGCATGTTAGAGGACCTGAGGTTTGTATAAGTTTCAGAAGTAGAGTTGAACTAGATATGGTCCGTGTGTGTAGGAAACACTGTTCTTTTGTTCTGAGCACACTCATGTTTCACGCCTTATTAGAGACTCTAGAAATCAAGAGCGTGCTTGTTACTCTAAAGCAGAGTGTGTTTCATGGATGAGAACTGTGCTGTGTGTTTCCCTTCAGAAACGGGGTGAAATGCCAAGGTCTGAGTCTACCTACAAGCAAGACTTCGTTTCAGGTAAAAACAGTGTCTTTTCATCTCAAATGAAGCTATATTGATCACAACGCTCACACGTTTCTCCCTCTGAACTGAAAAGCATTGGATGTTAGAGGACCTGTGGTTTTTATCAGATTCAGAAGCAGAGTTGAACTAGATATGGTCCGTGTGTGTAGGCAACACGGTTTTTTGTTCTGAGCACACTCACGTTTCCCGCCTTATTAGAGACTCTAGAATGCAAGAGCGTGGTTTTTGCTCTAAAGCAGAGTGTGTTTCATGGATGAGAACTGTGCTGTGTGTTTCCTTCAGAAAGGGAGTGAAATGCCAGGCTCTGTGTCTTCCTAAAAGCAAGACTACCTTTTAGGTAAACACAGTGACTTTTCATCTGAAAGAAGCTACATTGTTCACAACGCTCACACGTTTCTCCCTCTGAAATGAAAAGCATTGGATGTTAGAGGACCTGAGGTTTTTGTCAATTTCAGAAGAAGAGTTGAACTAGATATGGTCCGTGTGTGTAGGAAACACGGTTCTTTTGTTCTGAGCACACTCACGTTTCCCGCCTTATTAGAGACTCTAGAAAGCAAGAGCATGCTTCTTGCTCTAAAGCAGAGTGTCTTTCATGGATGAGAAATGTGCTGTGTGTTTCCCTTCAGAATCGGGGTGAAATGCCAGGCTCTGAGTCTTCCTACAAGCAAGACTTCGTTTCAGGTAAAAACAGTGTCTTTTCATCTCAAATAAAGCTACATTGTTCACAAAGCTCACACGTCTCTCCATCTGAACTGAAAAGCATTGGATGTTAGAGGACCTGAGGTTTGTATCAGTTTCAGAAGTAGAGTTGAACTAGATACGGTCCGTGTGTGTAGGAAACACTGTTCTTTTGTTCTGAGCACACTCATGTTTCCCGCCTTATTAGAGACGCTAGAAAGCAAGAGCGTGCTTCTTGCTCTAAAGCAGATTGTGTTTCATGGATGAGAACTTTGCTGTGTGTTTCCCTTCAGAAAAGGAGTTCAATGCCAGGCTCTGTGTCTTCCTACAAGCAACACGTTGTTTCAGGTAAACGCACTCACTTTTCAGCTCAAACGAAGCTACAACGTTCAAGAAGCTCACACGTTTTACACTCTTAACTGAAAAGCATTGGATGTTAGAGGACTTGTGGTTTGTATCAGTTTCAGAAGTAGAGTTGAACTAGATATGGTCCGTGTGTGTAGGAAACACGGTTCTTTTGTTCTGAGCACACTCACGTTTCCCGCCTTATTAGAGACTCTAGAAAGCAAGAGCATGCTTCTTGCTCTAAAGCAGAGTGTCTTTCATGGATGAGAAATGTGCTGTGTGTTTCCCTTCAGAATCGGGGTGAAATGCCAGGCTCTGAGTCTTCCTACAAGCAAGACTTCGTTTCAGGTAAAAACAGTGTCTTTTCATCTCAAATAAAGCTACATTGTTCACAAAGCTCACACGTCTCTCCATCTGAACTGAAAAGCATTGGATGTTAGAGGACCTGAGGTTTGTATCAGTTTCAGAAGTAGAGTTGAACTAGATACGGTCCGTGTGTGTAGGAAACACTGTTCTTTTGTTCTGAGCACACTCATGTTTCCCGCCTTATTAGAGACGCTAGAAAGCAAGAGCGTGCTTCTTGCTCTAAAGCAGATTGTGTTTCATGGATGAGAACTTTGCTGTGTGTTTCCCTTCAGAAAAGGAGTTCAATGCCAGGCTCTGTGTCTTCCTACAAGCAACACGTTGTTTCAGGTAAACGCACTCACTTTTCAGCTCAAACGAAGCTACAACGTTCAAGAAGCTCACACGTTTTACACTCTTAACTGAAAAGCATTGGATGTTAGAGGACTTGTGGTTTGTATCAGTTTCAGAAGTAGAGTTGAACTAGATATGGTCCGTGTGTGTAGGAAACACGGTTCTTTTGTTCTGAGCACATTCAGGTTTCCCGCCTTATTAAAGACTCTAGAAAGCAATAGCATGCTTCTTGCTCTAAAGCAGACTGTCTTTCATGGATGAGAACTGTGCCTTGCATTTCCCTTCAGAAATGGAGTTAAATGCCAGGCTCTGTGTCTTCCTACAAGCAAGACTTCGTTTCAGGTAAAAACAGTGTCTTTTCATCTCAAATGAAGCTATATTGATCACAACGCT
This sequence comes from Onychomys arenicola, assembly GCA_949786405.1. Taxonomy (NCBI): domain Eukaryota; kingdom Metazoa; phylum Chordata; class Mammalia; order Rodentia; family Cricetidae; genus Onychomys; species Onychomys arenicola. The sequence goes on along the minus strand of CATKUM010000015.1, from coordinate 4,281,653 downwards.
CACACGTTTCTCCCTCTGAACTGAAAAGCATTGGCTGTTAGAGGTCCTGTGGTTTTTATCAGATTTAGAAGCAGAGTTGAACTAGATATGGTCCATGTGTGTAGGAAACACGGATCTTTTATTCTGAGCACACTCACGTTTCCCGCCTTATTAGAGACTCTAGAAAGCAAGAGCGTGCTTCTTGCTCTAAAGCAAAGTGTGTTTCGTGGACGAGAACTTTGCTGTGTGTTTCCCTTCAGAAAAGGAGTTCAATGACAGGCTCTGTGTCTTCTTATAAGCAAGACTTCATTTCAGGTAAACGCACTCACTTTTCAGCTCGAACGAAGCTACATCTTTCACGAATCTCACAAGTTTCTCGCTCTTAACTGAAAAGCATTGGATTTTAGAGGACCTGTGGTTTGTATCAGTTTCAGAAGCAGAGTTGAACTAGATATGGTCCGTGTGTGTAGGAAACATGGTTCTCTTGTTCTCAGCTCACACATGTTTCTTGCCTTATTAGAGACTCTAGAAAGCAAGAGCGTGCTTCTTGCTCTAAAGCAGATTGTGTTTCATGGATGAGAACTTTGCTGTGTGTTTACCTTCAGAAAAGGAGTTCAATGCCAGGCTCTGAGTCTTCCTACAAGCAAGACTTCCTTTCAGGTAAAAACAGTGTCTTTTCATCTCAAATGAAGCTACATTGTTCACAGAGCTCACACGTTTCTCCCTCTGAACTGAAAAGCATTGAATGTTAGAGGACCTGTGGTTTGTATCAGTTTCAGAAGTAGAGTTGAAATAGATATGGTCCGTGTGTGTAGGAAACACGGTTCTTTTGTTCTGAGCACACTCACGTTTCCCACCTTATTAGAGACTCTAGAAAGCAAGAGCATGCTTCTTGCTCTAAAGCAGATTGTGTTTCCTGCATGAGAACTGTGCTGTGTGTTTCCCTTCAGAAACGGAGTTAAATGCCAGGCTCTGTGTCTTCCTAAAAGAAAGACTTCGTTTCAGGAAAACACACTCAAGTCTCAGCTCAAACGAAGCTACATCGTTCACGAAGCTCACACGTTTATCGCTCTTAACTGAAAAGCATTGGATGTTAGAGGACCTGTGGTTTGTATCAGTTTCAGAAGCAGAGTTGAACTAGATATCGTCCGTGTGTGTAGGAAACACGGTCCTTTTGTTCAAAGCACACTCAGGTTTCCCCCCTTATTAGAGACTTTAGAAAGCAAGAGCGTGCTTCTTGCTCTAAAGCAGAGTGTGTTTCATGGATGAGAAGTGTGCTGTGTGTTTCCCTTCAGAAACGGAGTTCAATGCCAGGCTCTGCGTCTTCCTACATGCAAGACTTCGTTTCAGGGAAACACACTCACATCTCAGCTCAAATGAAGCTAAATCGTTCACGAAGTTCACGTGTTTCTCGCTCTTAACTGAAAAGCTTTGCATGTTAGAGGACCTGAGGTTTGTATAAGTTTCAGAAGTAGAGTTGAACTAGATATGGTCCGTGTGTGTAGGAAACACTGTTCTTTTGTTCTGAGCACACTCATGTTTCCCGCCTTATTAGAGACTCTAGAAAGCAAGGGCGTGCTTGTTGCTCTAAAGCAGAGTGTGTTTCATGGATGAGAACTGTGCTGTGTGTTTCCCTTCCGAAAAGGGGTGAAATGCCAAGGTCTGAGTCTCCTACAAGCAAGACTTCGTTTCAGGTAAAAACAGTGTCTTTTCATCTCAAATGAAGCTATATTGATCACAAAGCTCACACGTTTCTCCCTCTGAACTGAAAAGCATTGGATGTTAGAGGACCTGTGGTTTTTATCAGATTCAGAAGCAGAGTTGAACTAGATATGGTCCGTGTGTGTAGGCAACACGGTTCTTTTGTTCTGAGCACACTCACGTTTCCCGCATTATTAGAGACTCTAGAATGCAAGAGCGTGCTTTTTGCTCTAAAGCAGAGTGTGTTTCATGGATGAGAACTGTGCTGTGTGTTTCCTTTCAGAAAGGGAGTGAAATGCCAGGCTCTGAGTCTTCCTACAAGCAAGACTACCTTTCAGGTAAATACAGTGACTTTTCATCTGAAAGAAGCGACATTGTTCACAAAGCTCACACGTTTCTTCCTCTGAACTGAAAAGCATTGGATGTTAGAGGACCTGTGGTTTGTATCAGTTTCAGAAGCAGAGTTGAACTAGATATGGTCCATGTGTGTAGGAAACACGGTTCTTTTGTTCTGAGCACAGTCACGTTTCCCGCCTTATTAGAGACTCTAGAAAGAAAGAGCATGCTCTTGCTCTAAAGCAGAGTGTGTTTCATGGATGGGAAATGTGCTGTGTGTTTCCCTTCAGAAACGGAGTTCAATGCCAGGCTCTGTGTCTTCTTACAAGCAAGACTTCCTTTCTGAAAACACACTCACTTCTCAGCTCTAACGAAGCTACATCTTTCACAAACCTCACACCTTTCTCGCTCCTAACTGAAAAGCATTGGATTTTAGAGGACCTGAGGTTTTATCAATTTCAGAAGTAGAGTTGAACTAGATATGGTCCGTGTGTGTAGGAAACACGGTTCTTTTGTTCTGAGCACATTCACGTTTCCCGCCTTATTAGAGACTCTAGAAAGCAAGGGCGTGCTTGTTGCTCTAAAGCAGAGTGTGTTTCATGGATGAGAACTGTGCTATTTGTTTCCCTTCAGAAACGGAGTTCAAAGCCAGGCTCTGTGTCTTCCCTCAAGCAAGACTTCGTTTCAGGAAAACACACTCACTTCTCAGCTCTAACAAAGCTACATCGTTCACGAAGCTCACACGTTTCTCGCTCTTAACTGAAAAGCATTGGATTTTAGAGGACCTGAGGTTTTTATCAATTTCAGAAGTAGAGTTGAACTAGATATGGTCCGTGTGTGTAGGAAACATGGTTCATTTGTTCTGAGCACACTCATGTTTCCCGCCTTATAAGAGACTCTAGAAAGCAAGAGAGTGCTTCTTGCTCTAAAGCAGAGTGTCTTTCATGGATGAGAAATGTGCTGTGTGTTTCCCTTCAGAATCGGGGTGAAATGCCAGGCTCTGAGTCTTCCTACAAGCAAGAATTCGTTTCAGAAAAACGCACTCACTTCTCAGCTCAAACGAATCTACATCATTCACGAAGCTCACACGTTTATCGCTCTTAACTGAAAAGCATTGGATGTTAGAGGACCTGTGGTTTGTATCAGTTTCAGAAGCAGAGTTGAACTAGATATGGTCCGTGTGTGTAGGAAACACGGTCCTTTTGTTCAAAGCACACTCAGGTTTCCCCCCTTATTAGAGACTCTAGAAAGCAAGAGCGTGCTTCTTGCTCTAAAGCAGAGTGTGTTTCATGGATGAGAAGTGTGCTGTGTGTTTCCCTTCAGAAACGGAGTTCAATGCCAGGCTCTGCGTCTTCCTACATGCAAGACTTCGTTTCAGGGAAACACACTCACATCTCAGCACAAATGAAGCTAAATCGTTCACGAAGTTCACGTGTTTCTCGCTCTTAACTGAAAAGCTTTGCATGTTAGAGGACCTGAGGTTTGTATAAGTTTTAGAAGTAGAGTTGAACTAGATATGGTCCGTGTGTGTAGGAAACACTGTTCTTTTGTTCTGAGCACACTCATGTTTCACGCCTTATTAGAGACTCTAGAAAACAAGAGCGTGCTTGTTACTCTAAAGCAGAGTGTGTTTCATGGATGAGAACTGTGCTGTGTGTTTCCCTTCGGAAACGGGGTGAAATGCCAAGGTCTGAGTCTACCTACAAGCAAGACTTCGTTTCAGGTAAAAACAGTGTCTTTTCATCTCAAATGAAGCTATATTGATCACAACGCTCACACGTTTCTCCCTCTGAACTGAAAAGCATTGGATGTTAGAGGACCTGTGGTTTTTATCAGATTCAGATGCAGAGTTGAACTAGATATGGTCCGTGTGTGTAGGCAACACGGTTTTTTGTTCTGAGCACACTCACGTTTCCCGCCTTATTAGAGACTCTAGAATGCAAGAGCGTGCTTTTTGCTCTAAAGCAGAGTGTGTTTCATGGATGAGAACTGTGCTGTGTGTTTCCTTTCAGAAAGGGAGTGAAATGCCAGGCTCTGTGTCTTCCTAAAAGCAAGACTACCTTTCAGGTAAACACAGTGACTTTTCATCTGAAAGAAGCTACATTGTTCACAACGCTCACACGTTTCTCCCTCTGAACTGAAAAGCATTGGATGTTAGAGGACCTGAGGTTTTTGTCAATTTCAGAAGAAGAGTTGAACTAGATATGGTCCGTGTGTGTAGGAAACACGGTTCTTTTGTTCTGAGCACACTCACGTTTCCCGCCTTTAGAGACTCAAGAAAGCAAGAGCATGCTTCTTGCTCTAAAGCAGAGTGTGTTTCATGGATGAGAACTGTGCTGTTTGTTTCCCTTCAGAAACGGAGTTCAAAGCCAGGCTCTGTGTCTTCCCTCAAGCAAGACTTCATTTCAGGAAAACACACTCACTTCTCAGCTCTAACAAAGCTACATCGTTCACGAAGCTCACACGTTTCTCGCTCTTAAATGAAAAGCATTGGATTTTAGAGGACCTGAGGTTTTTATCAATTTCAGAAGTAGAGTTGAACTAGATATGGTCCGTGTGTGTAGGAAACATGGTTCATTTGTTCTGAGCACACTCATGTTTCCCGCCTTATAAGAGACTCTAGAAAGCAAGAGAGTGCTTCTTGCTCTAAAGCAGAGTGTCTTTCATGGATGAGAAATGTGCTGTGTGTTTCCCTTCAGAATCGGGGTGAAATGCCAGGCTCTGAGTCTTCCTACAAGCAAGAATTCGTTTCAGGTAAAAACAGTGTCTTTGCATCTCAAATGAAGCTACATTGTTCACAAAGCTCACACGTTTCTCCATCTGAACTGAAAAGCATTGCCTGTTAGAGGACCTGTGGTTTTTATCAGATTCAGAAGCAGAGTTGAACTAGATATGGTCCATGTGTGTAGGAAACACGGATCTTTTATTCTGAGCACACTCACGTTTCCCGCCTTATTAGAGACTCTAGAAAGCAAGAGCATGCTTCTTGCTCTAAAGCAAAGTGTGTTTCGTGGATGAGAACTTTGCTGTGTGTTTCCCTTCAGAAAAGGAGTTCAATGACAGGCTCTGTGTCTTCTTATAAGCAAGACTTCATTTCAGGTAAACGCACTCACTTTTCAACTCGAACGAAGCTACATCTTTCACGAAGCTCACACGTTTCTCGCTCTTAACTGAAAAGCATTGGATTTTAGAGGACCTGAGGTTTGTATCAGTTTCAGAAGTAGAGTTGAAATAGATACGGTCCGTGTGTGTAGGAAACACTGTTCTTTTGTTCTGAGCACACTCATGTTTCCCGCCTTATTAGAGACGCTAGAAAGCAAGAGCATGCTTCTTGCTCTAAAGCAGAGTGTGTTTCATGGATGAGAACTGTGCTGTGTGTTTCCCTTCAGAAACAGAGTTCAATGCCAGGCTCTGCGTCTTCCTACATGCAAGACTTCGTTTCAGGGAAACACACTCACATCTCAGCTCAAACGAAGCTACAACATTCACGAAGCTCACACGTTTGACGCTCTTAACTGAAAAGCGTTGGATGTTAGAGGACCTGTGGTTTGTATCAGTTTCAGAAGCAGAGTTGAACTAGATATGGTCCGTGTGTGTAGGAAACATGGTTCTTTTGTTCTGAGCACACTCATGTTTCCCGCCTTATAAGAGACTCTAGAAAGCAAGAGAGTGCTTCTTGCTCTAAAGCAGAGTGTCTTTCATGGATGAGAAATGTGCTGTGTGTTTCCCTTCAGAATCGGGGTGAAATGCCAGGCTCTGAGTCTTCCTACAAGCAAGAATTCGTTTCAGGTAAAAACAGTGTCTTTTCATCTCAAATGAAGCTACATTGTTCACAAAGCTCACACGTTTCTCCATTTGAACTGAAAAGCATTGGATGTTAGAGGACCTGAGGTTTGTATCAGTTTCAGAAGTAGAGTTGAACTAGATACGGTCCGTGTGTGTAGGAAACACTGTTCTTTTCTGAGCACACTCATGTTTCCCGCCTTATTAGAGACGCTAGAAAGCAAGAGCGTGCTTCTTGCTCTAAAGCAGATTGTGTTTCATGGATGAGAACTTTGCTGTGTGTTTCCCTTCAGAAAAGGAGTTCAATGCCAGGCTCTGTGTCTTCCTACAAGCAACACGTCGTTTCAGGTAAACGCACTCACTTTTCAGCTCAAACGAAGCTACAACGTTCAAGAAGCTCACACGTTTTGCACTCTTAACTGAAAAGCATTGGATGTTAGAGGACTTGTGGTTTGTATCAGTTTCAGAAGTAGAGTTGAACTAGATATGGTCCGTGTGTGTAGGAAACACGGTTCTTTTGTTCTGAGCACATTCACGTTTCCTGCCTTATTAGAGACTCTAGAAAGCAATAGCATGCTTCTTGCTCTAAAGCAGACTGTGTTTCATGGATGAGAACTGTGCCTTGCGTTTCCCTTCAGAAACGGAGTTAAATGCCAGGCCCTGTGTCTTCCTACAAGCAAGACTTCGTTTCAGGTAAAAACAGTGTCTTTTCATCTCAAATGAAGCTATATTGATCACAACGCTCACACGTTTCTCCCTCTGAACTGAAAAGCATTGGCTGTTAGAGGACCTGTGGTTTTTATCAGATTCAGAAGCAGAGTTGAACTAGATATGGTCCATGTGTGTAGGAAACACGGGTCTTTTATTCTGAGCACACTCACGTTTCCCGCCTTATTAGAGACTCTAGAAAGCAAGAGCGTGCTTCTTGCTCTAAAGCAAAGTGTGTTTCGTGGATGAGAACTTTGCTGTGTGTTTCCCTTCAGAAAAGGAGTTCAATGACAGTCTCTGTGTCTTCTTATAAGCAAGACTTCATTTCAGGTAAACGCACTCACTTTTCAGCTCGAACGAAGCTACATCTTTCACGAAGCTCACACGTTTCTCGCTCTTAACTGAAAAGCATTGGATTTTAGAGGACCTGAGGTTTGTATCAGTTTCAGAAGTAGAGTTGAACTAGATACGGTCCGTGTGTGTAGGAAACACTGTTCTTTTGTTCTGAGCACACTCATGTTTCCCGCCTTATTAGAGACGCTAGAAAGCAAGAGCGTGCTTCTTGCTCTAAAGCAGATTGTGTTTCATGGATGAGAACTTTGCTGTGTGTTTCCCTTCAGAAACGGAGTTAAATGCCAGGCTCTGTGTCTTCCTACAAGAAAGACTTCGTTTCAGGTAAACGCACTCACTTTTCAGCTCAAAGGAAGCTACATCGTTCATGAAGCTCCCACGTTTCTCGCTCTTAACTGAAAAGCATTGGATGTTAGAGGACCTGTGGTTTGTATCAATTTCAGAAGCAGAGTTGAACTAGATACGGTCCGTGTGGGTAGGAAACACGTTTCTTTTGTTCTGAGCACACTCACGTTTCCCGCTTTTAGAGACTCTAGAAAGCAAGAGCGTGCTTCTTGCTCTAAAGCAGAGTGTGTTTCATGGATGAGAACTGTGCTGTCTGTTTCCCTTCAGAAACGGAGTTCAATGCCAGGCTCTGCGTCTTCCTACATGCATTACTTCATTTCAGGGAAACACACTCACATCTCAGCTCAAATGAAGCTAAATCGTTCACGAAGTTCACGTGTTTCTCGCTCTTAACTGAAAAGCTTTGCATGTTAGAGGACCTGAGGTTTGTATAAGTTTCAGAAGTAGAGTTGAACTAGATATGGTCCGTGTGTGTAGGAAACACGGTTCTTTTGTTCTGAGCATATTCAGGTTTCCCGCCTTATTAGAGACTCTAGAAAGCAATAGCAGGCTTCTTGCTCTAAAGCAGACTGTGTTTCATGGATGAGAACTGTGCCTTGCGTTTCCCTTCAGAAACGGAGTTAAATGCCAGGCCCTGTGTCTTCCTACAAGCAAGACTTCGTTTCAGGTAAAAACAGTGTCTTTTCATCTCAAATGAAGCTATATTGATCACAACGCTCACACGTTTCTCCCTCTGAACTGAAAAGCATTGGCTGTTAGAGGACCTGTGGTTTTTATCAGATTCAGAAGCAGAGTTGAACTAGATATGGTCCATGTGTGTAGGAAACACGGGTCTTTTATTCTGAGCACACTCACGTTTCCCGCCTTATTAGAGACTCTAGAAAGCAAGAGCGTGCTTCTTGCTCTAAAGCAAAGTGTGTTTCGTGGATGAGAACTTTGCTGTGTGTTTCCCTTCAGAAAAGGAGTTCAATGACAGTCTCTGTGTCTTCTTATAAGCAAGACTTCATTTCAGGTAAACGCACTCACTTTTCAGCTCGAACGAAGCTACATCTTTCACGAAGCTCACACGTTTCTCGCTCTTAACTGAAAAGCATTGGATTTTAGAGGACCTGAGGTTTGTATCAGTTTCAGAAGTAGAGTTGAACTAGATACGGTCCGTGTGTGTAGGAAACACTGTTCTTTTGTTCTGAGCACACTCATGTTTCCCGCCTTATTAGAGACGCTAGAAAGCAAGAGCGTGCTTCTTGCTCTAAAGCAGATTGTGTTTCATGGATGAGAACTTTGCTGTGTGTTTCCCTTCAGAAACGGAGTTAAATGCCAGGCTCTGTGTCTTCCTACAAGAAAGACTTCGTTTCAGGTAAACGCACTCACTTTTCAGCTCAAAGGAAGCTACATCGTTCATGAAGCTCCCACGTTTCTCGCTCTTAACTGAAAAGCATTGGATGTTAGAGGACCTGTGGTTTGTATCAATTTCAGAAGCAGAGTTGAACTAGATACGGTCCGTGTGGGTAGGAAACACGTTTCTTTTGTTCTGAGCACACTCACGTTTCCCGCTTTTAGAGACTCTAGAAAGCAAGAGCGTGCTTCTTGCTCTAAAGCAGAGTGTGTTTCATGGATGAGAACTGTGCTGTCTGTTTCCCTTCAGAAACGGAGTTCAATGCCAGGCTCTGCGTCTTCCTACATGCATTACTTCATTTCAGGGAAACACACTCACATCTCAGCTCAAATGAAGCTAAATCGTTCACGAAGTTCACGTGTTTCTCGCTCTTAACTGAAAAGCTTTGCATGTTAGAGGACCTGAGGTTTGTATAAGTTTCAGAAGTAGAGTTGAACTAGATATGGTCCGTGTGTGTAGGAAACACGGTTCTTTTGTTCTGAGCATATTCAGGTTTCCCGCCTTATTAGAGACTCTAGAAAGCAATAGCAGGCTTCTTGCTCTAAAGCAGACTGTGTTTCATGGATGAGAACTGTGCCTTGCGTTTCCCTTCAGAAACGGAGTTAAATGCCAGGCTCTGTGTCTTCCTACAAGCAAGACTTCGTTTCAGGAAAACGCACTCATTTCTCAGCTTAAACGAAGCTACATCATTCACGAAGCTCACACGTTTATCGCTCTTAACTGAAAAGCATTGGATGTTAGAGGACCTGTGGTTGGTATCAGTTTCAGAAGCAGAGTTGAAGTAGATATGGTCCGTTTGTGTAGGAAACATGGTTCTTTTGTTCTCAGCTCACACATGTTTCTTGCCTTATTAGAGACTCTAGAAAGCAAGAGCGTGCTTCTTGCTCTAAAGCAGAGTGTCTTTCATGGATGAGAAAGGTGCTGTGTGTTTCCCTTCATAAACGGGGTGAAATGCCAGGCTCTGAGTCTTCCTACAAGCAAGACTTCCTTTCAGGTAAAAACAGTGTCTTTTCATCTCAAATGAAGCTACATTGTTCACAGAGCTCACACGTTTCTCCCTCTGAACTGAAAAGCATTGAATGTTAGAGGACCTGTGGTTTGTATCAGTTTCAGAAGTGGAGTTGAAATAGATATGGTCCGTGTGTGTAGGAAACACGGTTCTTTTGTTCTGAGCACACTCACGTTTCCCGCCTTATTAGAGACTCTAGAAAGCAAGAGCAAGCTTCTTGCTCTAAAGCAGATTGTGTTTCCTGCATGAGAACTGTGCTGTGTGTTTCCCTTCAGAAACGGAGGTCAATGCCAGGCTCTGTGTCTTCCTACAAGCAAGACTTCGTTTCAGAAAAACGCACTCACTTCTCAGCTCAAACGAATCTACATCATTCACGAAGCTCACACGTTTATCGCTCTTAACTGAAAAGCATTGGATGTTAGAGGACGTGTGGTTTGTATCAGTTTCAGAAGCAGAGTTGAACTAGATATGGTCCGTGTGTGTAGGAAACACGGTCCTTTTGTTCAAAGCACACTCAGTTTTCCCCCCTTATTAGAGACTTTAGAAAGCAAGAGCATGCTTCTTGCTCTAAAGCAGAGTGTGTTTCATGGATGAGAACTGTGCTGTGTGTTTCCCTTCAGAAACGGAGTTCAATGCCAGGCTCTGCGTCTTCCTACATGCAAGACTTCGTTTCAGGGAAACACACTCACATCTCAGCTCAAATGAAGCTAATTCGTTCACGAAGTTCACGTGTTTCTCGCTCTTAACTGAAAAGCTTTGCATGTTAGAGGACCTGAGGTTTGTATAAGTTTCAGAAGTAGAGTTGAATTAGATATGGTCCGTGTGTGTAGGAAACACTGCTCTTTTGTTCTGAGCACACTCATGTTTCCCGCCTTATTAGAGACTCTAGAAAGCAAGAGCGTGCTTGTTGCTCTAAAGCAGAGTGTGGTTCATGGATGAGAACTGTGCTGTGTGTTTCCCTTCCGAAACGGGGTGTAATGCCAAGGTCTGAGTCTTCCGACAAGCAAGACTTCGTTTCATGTAAACACACTCACTTTTCAGCTCAAACGAAGCTACATCATTCATGAAGCTCACACGTTTGACGCTCTTAACTGAAAAGCATTGGATGTTAGAGGACCTGTGGTTTGTATCAGTTTCAGAAGCAGAGTTGAACTAGATATGGTCCGTGTGTGTAGGAAACACGGTTCTTTTGTTCTGAGCACACTCACGTTTCCCGCCTTATTAGAGACTCTAGAAAGCAAGAGCGTGCTTCTTGCTCTAAAGCAGAGTGTCTTTCATGGATGAGAAAGGTGCTGTGTGTTTCCCTTCAGAAACGGGGTGAAATGCCAGGCTGTGAGTCTTCCTACAAGCAAGACTTCGTTTCAGGTAAAAACAGTGTCTTTTCATCTCAAATGAAGCTACATTGTTCACAGAGCTCACACGTTTCTCCCTTTGATCTGAAAAGGATTGGATGTTATAGGACCTGTGGTTTGTATCAGTTTCAGAAGCAGAGTTGAACTAGATATGGTCCGGGTGTGTAGGAAACACGGTTCTTTTGTTCTGAGCACACTCACGTTTCCCGCCTTATTAGAGACTCTAGAAAGCAAGAGTATGCTTCTTGCTCTAAAGCAGATTGTGTTTCATGCATGAGAACTGTTCTGTGTGTTTCCTTTCAGAAACGGAGGTCAATGCCAGGCTCTGTGTCTTCCTACAAGAAAGACATCGTTTCAGGAAAACACACTCACTTCTAAGCTCAAACGAAGCTACATCGTTCATGAAGCTCCCACGTTTCTCGCTCTTAACTGAAAAGCATTGGATGTTAGAGGACCTGGGGTTTGTATCAATTTCAGAAGCAGAGTTGAACTAGATATGGTCCGTGTGTGTAGGAAACACGGTTCTTTTGTTCTGAGCACACTCACGTTTCCCGCCTTTAGAAACTCTAGAAAGCAAGAGCGTGCTTCTTGCTCTAAAGCAGAGTGTGTTTCATGGATGAGAACTGTGCTGTGTGTTTCCCTTCAGAAACGGAGGTCAATGCCAGGCTCTGTGTCTTCCTACAAGCAAGACTTCGTTTCAGAAAAACGCACTCACTTCTCAGCTCAAACGAATCTACATCATTCACGAGGCTCACACGTTTATCGCTCTTAACTGAAAAGCATTGGATGTTAGAGGACCTGTGGTTTGCATCAGTTTCAGAAGCAGAGTTGAACTAGATATGGTCCGTGTGTGTAGGAAACACGGTCCTTTTGTTCAAAGCACACTCAGGTTTCCCCCCTTATTAGAGACTTTAGAAAGCAAGAGCATGCTTCTTGCTCTAAAGCAGAGTGTGTTTCATGGATGAGAACTGTGCTGTGTGTTTCCCTTCAGAAACGGAGTTCAATGCCAGGCTCTGCGTCTTCCTACATGCAAGACTTCGTTTCAGGGAAACACACTCACATCTCAGCTCAAATGAAGCTAAATCGTTCACGAAGTTCACGTGTTTCTCGCTCTTAACTGAAAAGCTTTGCATGTTAGAGGACCTGAGGTTTGTATAAGTTTCAGAAGTAGAGTTGAACTAGATATGGTCCGTGTGTGTAGGAAACACTGTTCTTTTGTTCTGAGCACACTCATGTTTCCCGACTTATTAGAGACTCTAGAAAGCAAGAGCGTGCTTCTTGCTCTAAATTAGAGTGTGTTTCATGGATGAGAACTGTGCTGTGTGTTTCCCTTCAGAAACGGGGTGAAATGCCAAGGTCTGAGTCTTCCTACAAGCAAGACTTCGTTTCAGTTAAACGCACTCACTTTTCAGCTCAAACGAAGCTACATCATTCATGAAGCTCACACGTTTGACGCTCTTAACTGAAAAGCGTTGGATGTTAGAGGACCTGTGGTTTGTATCAGTTTCAGAAGCAGAGTTGAACTAGATATGGTCCGTGTGTGTAGGAAACATGGTTCTTTTGTTCTGAGCACACTCACGTTTCCCGCCTTATTAGAGACTCTAGAAAGCAAGAGCGTGCTTCTTGCTCTAAAGCAGAGTGTCGTTCATGGATGAGAAAGGTGCTGTGTGTTTCCCTTCAGAAACGGGGTGAAATGCCAGGCTCTGAGTCTTCCTACAAGCAAGACTTCGTTTCAGGTAAAAACAGTGTCTTTTCATCTCAAATGAAGCTACATTGTTCACAGAGCTCACACGTTTCTCCCTTTGATCTGAAAAGTATTGGATGTTAGAGGACCTGTGGTTTGTATCAGTTTCAGAAGCAGAGTTGAACTAGATATGGTCCGTGTGTGTAGGAAACACGGTTCTTTTGTTCTGAGCACACTCTTGTTTCCCGCCTTATTAGAGACTCTAGAAAGCAAGAGCATGCTGCTTGATCTAAAGCAGATTGTGTTTCATGCATGAGAACTGTTCTGTGTGTTTCCTTTCAGAAACGGAGGTCAATGCCAGGCTCTGTGTCTTCCTACAAGAAAGACATCGTTTCAGGAAAACACACTCACTTCTCAGCTCAAACAAAGCTACATCGTTCATGAAGCTCCCACGTTTCTCGCTCTTAACTGAAAAGCATTGGATGTTAGAAGTTCTGGGGTTTGTATCAATTTCAGAAGCAGAGTTGAACTAGATATGGTCCGTGTGTGTAGGAAACACGGTACTTTTGTTCTGAGCACACTAACGTTTCCCGCCATTAGAGACTCTAGAAAGCAAGAGCGTGCTTCTTGCTCTAAAGCAGAGTGTGTTTCATGGATGAGAACTGTGCTGTGTGTTTCCCTTCAGAAACGGAGGTCAATGCCAGGCTCTGTGTTTTCCTACAAGCAAGACTTCGTTTCAGGAAAACGCACTCACTTCTCAGCTCAAACGAAGCTACAACATTCACGAAGCTGACACGTTTGACGCTCTTAACTGAAAAGCGTTGGATGTTAGAGGACCTGTGGTTTGTATCAGTTTCAGAAGCAGAGTTGAACTAGATATGGTCCGTGTGTGTAGGAAACATGGTTCTTTTGTTCTGAGCACACTCACGTTTCCCGCCTTATTAGAGACTCTAGAAAGCAAGAGCATGCTTCTTGCTCTAAAGCAGAGTGTCTTTCATGGATGAGAAAGGTGCTGTGTGTTTCCCTTCAGAATCGGGGTGAAATGCCAGGCTCTGAGTCTTCCTACAAGCAAGACTTCGTTTCAGGTAAAAACAGTGTCTTTTCATCTCAAATGAAGCTACATTGTTCACAGAGCTCACACGTTTCTCCCTTTGATCTGAAAAGTATTGGATGTTAGAGGACCTGTGGTTTGTATCAGTTTCAGAAGCAGAGTTGAACTAGATATGGTCCGTGTGTGTAGGAAACACGGTTCTTTTGTTCTGAGCACACTCACGTTTCCCGCCTTATTAGAGACTCTAGAAAGCAAGAGCATGCTTCTTGCTCTAAAGCAGATTGTGTTTCATGCATGAGAACTGCTCTGTGTGTTTCCCTTCAGAAACGGAGGTCAATGCCAGGCTCTGTGTCTTCCTACAAGAAAGACTTCGTTTCAGGAAAACACACTCACTTCTCAGCTCAAACGAAGCTACATCGTTCATGAAGCTCCCACGATTCTCGCTCTTAACTGAAAAGCATTGGATTTTAGAGGACCTGAGGTTTTTATCAATTTCAGAAGTAGAGTTGAACTAGATATTGTCCGTGTGTGTAGGAAACATGGTTCATTTGTTCTGAGCACACTCATGTTTCCCGCCTTATAAGAGACTCTAGAAAGCAAGAGAGTGCTTCTTGCTCTAAAGCAGAGTGTCTTTCATGGATGAGAAATGTGCTGTGTGTTTCCCTTCAGAATCGGGGTGAAATGCCAGGCTCTGAGTCTTCCTACAAGCAAGACTTCGTTTCAGGTAAAAACAGTGTCTTTTCATCTCAAATGAAGCTACATTGTTCACAAAGCTCACACGTTTCTCCATCGAAACTGAAAAGCATTGGATGTTAGAGGACCTGAGGTTTGTATCAGTTTCAGAAGTAGAGTTGAACTAGATAGGGTCCGTGTGTGTAGGAAACACTGTACTTTTGTTCTGAGCACACTCATGTTTCCCGCCTTATTAGAGACACTAGAATGCAAGAGCGTGCTTCTTGCTCTAAAGCAGATTGTGTTTCATGGATGAGAACTTTGCTGTGTGTTTCTCTTCAGAAAAGGAGTTCAATGCCATGCTCTGTGTCTTCCAACATGCAACACTTCGTTTCAGGTAAACGCACTCAATTTTCAGCTCAAACGAAGCTACAACGTTCAAGAAGCTCACAGGTTTTACAATCTTAACTGAAAAGCATTGGATGTTAGAGGACTTGTGGTTTGTATCAGTTTCAGAAGTAGAGTTGAACTAGATATGGTACGTGTGTGTAGGAAACACTGTTCTTTTGTTCTGAGCACACTCATGTTTCCCGCCTTATTAGAGACTCTAGAAAGCAAGAGCGTGCTTCTTGCTCTAAAGCAGAGTGTGTTTCATGGATCAGAAGTGTGCTGTGTGTTTCCCTTCATAAACGGAGTTCAATGCCAGGCTCTGTGTCATCCTACATGCAAGACTTCGTTTCAGGAAAATACACTCACATCTCAGCTCAAATGAAGCTAAATCGTTCACGAAGTTCACGTGTTTCTCGCTCTTAACTCAAAAGCTTTGCATGTTAGAGGACCTGAGGTTTGTATAAGTTTCAGAAGTAGAGTTGAACTAGATATGGTACGTGTGTGTAGGAAACACTGTTCTTTTGTTCTGAGCACACTCATGTTTCCCGCCTTATTAGAGACTCTAGAAAGCAAGAGCGTGCTTCTTGCTCTAAAGCAGAGTGTGTTTCATGGATGAGAACTGTGCTGTGTGTTTCCCTTCAGAAACGGGGTGAAATGCCAAGGTCTGAGTCTTCCTACAAGCAAGACTTCGTTTCAGGTAAAAACAGTGTCTTTTCATCTCAAATGAAGCTATATTGATCACAACGCTCACACGTTTCTCCCTCTGAACTGAAAAGCATTGGATGTTAGAGGAACTGTGGTTTGTATCAGATTCAGAAGCAGAGTTGAACTAGATATGGTCCATGTGTGTAGGAAACACGGTTCTTTTATTCTGAGCACACTCACGTTTCCCGCATTATTAGAGACTCTAGAAAGCAAGAGCGTGCTTCTTGCTCTAAAGCAAGGTGTGTTTCGTGGATGAGAACTTTGCTGTGTGTTTCCCTTCAGAAAAGGAGTTCAGTGACAGGCTCTGTGTCTTCTTATAAGCAAGACTTCATTTCAGGAAAACGAACTCACTTTTCAGCTCAAATGAAGCTACATCGTTCACGAAGCTCACAAGTTTCTCGCTCTTAACTGAAAAGCATTGGATTTTAGAGGACCTGTGGTTTGTTTCAGTTTCAGAAGCAGAGTTGAACTAGATATGGTCCATGTGTGTAGGAAACATGGTTCTTTTGTTCTCATCTCACACATGTTTCTTGCCTTATTAGAGACTTAGAAAGCAAGAGCGTGCTTCTTGCTCTAAAGCAGAGTGTGTTTCATGGATGAGAACTGTGCTGTTTGTTTCCCTTCAGAAACGGGGTGAAATGCCAGGCTCTGAGGCTTCATACAAGCAAGACATCGTTTCAGGAAAACGCACTCACTTCTCAGCTCAAACGAGCTACATCATTCACGAAGCTCCCACAAATCTCGCTCTTAACTGAAAAGCATTGGATGTTAGAGGAACTGTGGTTTGTATCAGATTCAGAAGCACAGTTGAACTAGATATGGTCCATGTGTGTAGGAAACACGGTTCTTTTATTCTGAGCACACTCACGTTTCCCGCATTATTAGAGACTCTAGAAAGCAAGAGCGTGCTTCTTGCTCTAAAGCAAGGTGTGTTTCGTGGATGAGAACTTTGCTGTGTGTTTCCCTTCAGAAAAGGAGTTCAGTGACAGGCTCTGTGTCTTCTTATAAGCAAGACTTCATTTCAGGAAAACGAACTCACTTTTCAGCTCAAATGAAGCTACATCGTTCACGAAGCTCACAAGTTTCTCGCTCTTAACTGAAAAGCATTGGATGTTAGAGGACATGTGGTTTGCATCAGTTTCAGAAGCAGAGTTGAACTAGATATGTTCCGTGTGTGTAGGAAACACGGTTCTTTTGTTCTGAGCACACTCACGTTTCTCGCCTTATTAGAGACTCTAGAAAGCAAGAGAATGCTTCTTGCTCTAAAGCAGAGTGTGTTTCATGGATGAGAAGTGTGCTGTGTGTTTCCCTTCAGAAACGGAGTTAAATGCCAGGCTCTGTGTCTTCCTACAAGCAAGACTTCGTTTCAGGTAAACGCACTCACTTTTCAGCTCAAACGAAGCTACAGAGTTCACGAAGCTCACACGTTTGACGCTCGTAACTGAAAAGCGTTGGATGTTAGAGGACCTGTGGTTTGTTTCAGTTTCAGAAGCAGAGTTGAACTAGATATGGTCCGTGTGTGTAGGAAACACGGTTCTTTTATTCTGAGCACACTCACGTTTCCCGCCTTATTAGAGACTTTAGAAAGCCAGAGCGTGCTTCTTGCTCTAAAGCAGAGTGTGTTTCATGGATGAGAACTGTGCTGTGTGTTTCCCTTCAGAAACGGAGTTCAATGCCAGGCTCTGTGTCTTCCTACATGCAAGATTTCGTTTCAGGAAATCACACTCACATCTCAGCTCAAATGAAGCTAAATCGTTCAAGAAGTTCACGTGTTTCTCGCTCTTAACTGAAAAGCTTTGCATGTTAGAAGACCTGAGGTTTGTATAAGTTTCAGCAGTAGAGTTGAACTAGATATGGTCCGTGTGTGTAGGAAACACGGTTCTTTTGTTCTGAGCACACTCACGTTTTCCGCCTTATTAGAGACTCTAGAAAGCAAGAGCATGCTTCTTGCTCTAAAGCAGAGTGTTTTTCATGGATTAGAACTGTGCTGTGTGTTTCCCTTCAGAAACGGAGTTAAATGCCATGCTCTGTGTCTTTCTACAAGCAAGACTTCGTTTCCTTTAAACGCACTCACTTTTTAGCTCAAACGAAGCTACATCGTTCACGAAGCTCACACGTTTGACGCTCTTAACTGAAAAGCGTTGGATGTTAGAGGACATGTGGTTTGTATCAGTTTCAGAAGCAGAGTTGAACTAGATATGGTCCGTGTGTGTAGGAAACACGGTTCTTTTGTTCTCAGCTCACACATGTTTCTTGCCTTATTAGAGACTCTAGAAAGCAAGAGCGTGCTTCTTGCTCTAAAGCAGAATGTCTTTCCTGGATGAGAAATGTGCTGTGTGTTTCCCTTCAGAAACGGGGTGAAATGCCAGGCTCTGAGTCTTCCTACAAGCAAGACTTCGTTTCAGTAAAACAGTGTCTTTTCATCTCAAATGAAGCTACATTGTTCACAGAGCTCACATGTTTCTCCCTCTGATCTGAAAAGCATTGGATGTTAGAGGACCTGTGGTTTGTTTCAGTTTCAGAAGAAGAGTTGAACTAGATATGGTCCGTGTGTGTAGGAAACACGGTTCTTTTTTTCAGAGCACACTCACGTTTCCCGCATTATTAGAGACTCTAGAAAGCAAGAGCATGCTTCTTGCTCTAAAGCAGAGTGTGTTTCATGGATTAGAACTGTGCTGTGTGTTTCCCTTCAGAAACGGAGTTAAATGCCAGGCTCTGTGTCTTTCTACAAGCAAGACTTCGTTTCAGTTAAACGCACTCACTTTTTAGCTCAAACGAAGCTACAACGTTCATGAAGCTCACACGTTTATCGCTCTTAACTGAAAAGAATTGGATGTTAGAGGACATGTGGTTTGTATCAGTTTCAGAAGCAGAGTTGAACTAGATATGGTCCGTGTGTGTAGGAAACACGGTTCTTTTGTTCTCATCTCACACATGTTTCTTGCCTTGTTAGAGACTCTAGAAAGCAATACCGTGCTTCTTGCTCTAAAGCAGATTGTCTTTCCTGGATGAGAAATGTGCTGTGTGTTTCCCTTCAGAAACGGGGTGAAATGCCAGGCTCTGAGTCTTCCTACAAGCAAGACTTCGTTTCGGTAAAAACAGTATCTTTTCATCTCAAATGAAGCTACATTGTTCACAGAGCTCACACATTTCTCCCTCTGATCTGAAAAGCATTGGATGTTAGAGGACCTGTGGTTTGTTTCAGTTTCAGAAGCAGAGTTGAACTAGATATGGTCCGTGTGTGTAGGAAACACGGTTCTTTTGTTCTGAGCACACTCACGTTTTCAGCCTTATTAGAGACTCTAGAAAGCAAGAGCATGCTTCTTGCTCTAAAGCAGAGTGTGTTTCATGGATTAGAACTGTGCTGTGTGTTTCCCTTCAGAAACGGAGTTAAATGCCAGGCTCTGTGTCTTTCTACAAGCAAGACTTCGTTTCAGTTAAACGCACTCACTTTTTAGCTCAAACGAAGCTACAACGTTCATGAAGCTCACACGTTTATCGCTCTTAACTGCAAAGCATTGGATGTTAGAGGACATGTGGTTTGTATCAGTTACAGAAGCAGAGTTGAACTAGATATGGTTCGTGTGTGTAGGAAACACGGTTCTTTTGTTCTTAGCACACTCACGTTTCCCGCCTTATTAGAGACACTAGAAAGCAAGAGCATGCTTCTTGCTCTAAAGCAGATTGTGTTTCATGCATGAGAACTGTGCTGTGTGTTTCCCTTCCGAAACGGAGTTCAATGCCAGGCTCTGTGTCTTCCTACAAGAAAGACTTCGTTTCAGGAAAACACACTCACTTCTCAGCTCAAACGAAGCTACATCGTTCATGAAGCTCCCACGTTTCTCGCTCTTAACTGAAAAGCATTGGATGTTAGAGGACCTGGGTTTTGTATCAATTTGAGAAGCAGAATTGAACTAGATATGGTCTGTGTGTGTAGGAAACACGGTTCTTTTGTTCTGAGCACACTCACGTTTCCTGCCTTATTAGAGACTCTAGAAAGCAAGAGCATGCTTCTTGCTCTAAAGCAGAGTGTGTTTCATGGATTAGAACTGTGCTGTGTGTTTCCCTTCAGAAACGGAGTTAAATGCCAGGCTCTGTGTCTTTCTACAAGCAAGACTTCCTTTCAGTTAAACGCACTCACTTTTTAGCTCAAACGAAGCTACAACGTTCATGAAGCTCACACGTTTATCGCTCTTAACTGAAAAGCATTGGATGTTAGAGGACATGTGGTTTGTATCAGTTTCAGAAGCAGAGTTGAACTAGATATGGTCCGTGTGTGTAGGAAACACGGTTCTTTTGTTCTGAGCACACTCACGTTTCCCGCCTTATTAGAGACACTAGAAAGCAAGAGCATGCTTCTTGCTCTAAAGCAGATTGTGTTTCATGCATGAGAACTGTGCTGTGTGTTTCCCTTCAGAAACGGAGTTCAATGCCAGGCTCTGTGTCTTCCTACAAGAAAGACTTCGTTTCAGGAAAACACACACACTTCTCAGCTCAAACGAAGCTACATCGTTCATGAAGCTCCCACGTTTCTCGCTCTAACTGAAAAGCATTGGATGTTAGAGGACCTGGGTTTTGTATCAATTTGAGAAGCAGAATTGAACTAGATATGGTCTGTGTGTGTAGGAAACACGGTTCTTTTGTTCTGAGCACACTCACGTTTCCGGCCTTATTAGAGACTCTAGAAAGCAACAGCATGATTCTTGCTCCAAAGCAGAGTGTGTTTCATGGATTAGAACTGTGCTGTGTGTTTCCCTTCTGAAACGGAGTTAAATGCCAGGCTCTGTGTCTTTCTACAAGCAAGACTTCGTTTCAGGTAAACGCACTCACTTTTCAGCTCAAACGAAGCTACATCATTCATGAAGCTCACACGAATGACGCTGTTAACTGAAAGGCGTTGGATGTTAGAGGACCTGTGGTTTGTATCAGTTTCAGAAGCAGAGTTGAACTAGATATGGTCCGTGTGTGTAGAAAACACGGTTCTTTTGTTCTGAGCACACTCACGTTTCCCGCCTTATTAGAGACACTAGAAAGCAAGAGCATGCTTCTTGCTCTAAAGCAGATTGTGTTTCATGCATGAGAACTGTGCTGTGTGTTTCCCTTCAGAAACGGAGTTCAATGCCAGGCTCTGTGTCTTCCTACAAGAAAGACTTCGTTTCAGGAAAACACACTCACTTCTCAGCTCAAACGAAGCTACATCGTTCATGAAGCTCCCACGTTTCTCGCTCTTAACTGAAAAGCATTGGATGTTAGAGGACCTGGGTTTTGTATCAATTTGAGAAGCAGAATTGAACTAGATATGGTCTGTGTGTGTAGGAAACACGGTTCTTTTGTTCTGTGCACACTCACGTTTCCGGCCTTATTAGAGACTCTAGAAAGCAAGAGCATGCTTCTTGCTCTAAAGCAGAGTGTGTTTCATGGATTAGAACTGTGCTGTGTGTTTCCCTTCTGAAACGGAGTTAAATGCCAGGCTCTGTGTCTTTCTACAAGCAAGACTTCGTTTCAGGTAAACGCACTCACTTTTTAGCTCAAACGAAGCTACAACGTTCATGAAGCTCACACGTTTATCGCTCTTAACTGAAAAGCATTGGATGTTAGAGGACATGTGGTTTGTATCAGTTACAGAAGCAGAGTTGAACTAGATATGGTTCGTGTGTGTAGGAAACACGGTTCTTTTGTTCTGAGCACACTCACGTTTCCCGCCTTATTAGAGACTCTAGAAAGCAAGAGCATGCTTCTTGCTCTAAAGCAGATTGTGTTTCATGCATGAGAACTGTGCTGTGTGTTTCCCTTCAGAAACGGAGTTCAATGCCAGGCTCTGTGTCTTCCTACAAGAAAGACTTCGTTTCAGGAAAACACACTCACTTCTCAGCTCAAACGAAGCTACATCGTTCATGAAGCTCCCACGTTTCTCGCTCTAACTGAAAAGCATTGGATGTTAGAGGACCTGGGTTTTGTATCAATTTGAGAAGCAGAATTGAACTAGATATGGTCTGTGTGTGTAGGAAACACGGTTCTTTTGTTCTGAGCACACTCACGTTTCCGGCCTTATTAGAGACTCTAGAAAGCAAGAGCATGATTCTTGCTCTAAAGCAGAGTGTGTTTCATGGATGAGAACTGTGCTGTGTGTTTCCCTTCTGAAACGGAGTTAAATGCCAGGCTCTGTGTCTTTCTACAAGCAAGACTTCGTTTCAGGTAAACGCACTCACTTTTCAGCTCAAACGAAGCTACATCATTCATGAAGCTCACACGAATGACGCTGTTAACTGAAAAGCGTTGGATGTTAGAGGACCTGTGGTTTGTATCAGTTTCAGAAGCAGAGTTGAACTAGATATGGTCCGTGTGTGTATAAAACACGGTTCTTTTGTTCTGAGCACACTCACGTTTCCCGCCTTATTAGAGACACTAGAAAGCAAGAGCATGCTTCTTGCTCTAAAGCAGATTGTGTTTCATGCATGAGAACTGTGCTGTGTGTTTCCCTTCAGAAACGGAGTTCAATGCCAGGCTCTGTGTCTTCCTACAAGAAAGACTTCGTTTCAGGAAAACACACTCACTTCTCAGCTCAAACGAAGCTACATCGTTCATGAAGCTCCCACGTTTCTCGCTCTAACTGAAAAGCATTGGATGTTAGAGGACCTGGGTTTTGTATCAATTTTAGAAGCAGAATTGAACTAGATATGGTCCGTGTGTGTAGGAAACACGGTTCTTTTGTTCTCAGCTCACACATGTTTCTTGCCTTATTAGAGTCTCTAGAAAGCAAGAGCGTGCTTCTTGCTCTAAAGCAGATTGTCTTTCCTGGATGAGAAATGTGCTGTGTGTTTCCCTTCAGAAACGGGGTGAAATGCCAGGCTCTGAGTCTTCCTACAAGCAAGACTTCGTTTCGGTAAAAACAGTGTCTTTTCATCTCAAATGAAGCTACATTGTTCACAGAGCTCACACGTTTCTCCCTCTGATCTGAAAAGCATTGGATGTTAGAGGACCTGTGGTTTGTTTCAGTTTCAGAAGCAGAGTTGAACTAGATATGGACCGTGTGTGTAGGAAACACGGTTCTTTTGTTCTGAGCACACTCACGTTTCCCGCCTTATTAGAGACTCTAGAAAGCAAGAGCATGCTTCTTGCTCTAAAGCAGAGTGTGTTTCATAGATTAGAACTGTGCTGTGTGTTTCCCTTCAGAAACGGAGTTAAATGCCAGGCTCTGTGTCTTTCTACAAGCAAGACTTCGTTTCAGTTAAACGCACTCACTTTTTAGCTCAAACGAAGCTACAACGTTCATGAAGCTCACACGTTTATCGCTCTTAACTGAAAAGCATTGGATGTTAGAGGACATGTGGTTTGTATCAGTTACAGAAGCAGAGTTGAACTAGATATGGTTCGTGTGTGTAGGAAACACGGTTCTTTTGTTCTGAGCACACTCACGTTTCCCGCCTTATTAGAGACTCTAGAAAGCAAGAGCATGCTTCTTGCTCTAAAGCAGATTGTGTTTCATGCATGAGAACTGTGCTGTGTGTTTCCCTTCAGAAACGGAGTTCAATGCCAGGCTCTGTGTCTTCCTACAAGAAAGACTTCGTTTCAGGAAAACACACTCACTTCTCAGCTCAAACAAAGCTACATCGTTCATGAAGCTCCCACGTTTCTCGCTCTTAACTGAAAAGCATTGGATGTTAGAGGACCTGGGTTTTGTATCAATTTGAGAAGCAGAATTGAACTAGATATGGTCTGTGTGTGTAGGAAACACGGTTCTTTTGTTCTGAGCACACTCACGTTTCCGGCCTTATTAGAGACTCTAGAAAGCAAGAGCATGATTCTTGCTCTAAAGCAGAGTATGTTTCATGGATTAGAACTGTGCTGTGTGTTTCCCTTCTGAAACGGAGTTAAATGCCAGGCTCTGTGTCTTTCTACAAGCAAGACTTCGTTTCAGGTAAACGCACTCACTTTTCAGCTCAAACGAAGCTACATCATTCATGAAGCTCACACGAATGACGCTGTTAACTGAAAAGCGTTGGATGTTAGAGGACCTGTGGTTTGTATCAGTTTCAGAAGCAGAGTTGAACTAGATATGGTCCGTGTGTGTAGGAAACACGGTTCTTTTGTTCTGAGCACACTCACGTTTCCCGCCTTATTAGAGACTCTAGAAAGCAAGAGCGTGCTTCTTGCTCTAAAGCAGAGTGTGTTTCATGGATGAGAACTGTGCTGTGTGTTTCCCGTCAGAAACGGAGTTAAATGCGAGGCTCTGTGTCTTCCTACAAGCAAGACATCGTTTCAGGGAAACGCACTCACTTTTCATCTCAAACGAAGGTACATCGTTCACGAAGCTCACACGTTTGACGCTCTTAACTGAAAAGCGTTGGATGTTAGAGGACCTGTGGTTTGTTTAAGTTTCAGAAGCAGAGTTGAACTAGATATGGTCCGTGTGTGTAGGAAACACGGTTCTTTTGTTCTGAGCACACTCATGTTTCCCGCCTTATTAGAGACTCTGGAAAGCAAGAGCGTGCTTCTTGCTCTAAAGCAGATTGTGTTTCATGCATGAGAACTGTGCTGTGTGTTTCCCTTCAGAAACGGAGTTCAATGCCAGGATCTGTATATTCCTACAAGAAAGACTTCGTTTCAGGAAAACACACCCACTTCTCAGCTCAAATGAAGCTACATCGTTCATGAAGCTCCCACGTTTCTCGCTCTTAACTGAAAAGCATTGGATGTTAGAGGACCTGGGTTTTGTATCAATTTGAGAAGCAGAATTGAACTAGATATGGTCTGTGTGTGTAGGAAACACGGTTCTTTTGTTCTGAGCACACTCACGTTTCCGGCCTTATTAGAGACTCTAGAAAGCAAGAGCATGCTTCTTGCTCTAAAGCAGAGTGTGTTTCATGGATTAGAACAAGGCTGTGTGTTTCCCTTCTGAAACGGAGTTAAATGCCAGGCTCTGTGTCTTTCTACAAGCAAGACTTCGTTTCAGGAAAACACACTCACTTCTCAGCTCAAACGAAGCTACATCGTTCATGAAGCTCCCACGTTTCTCGCTCTCAACTGAAAAGCATTGGATGTTAGAGGACCTGGGTTTTGTATCAATTTGAGAAGCAGAATTGAACTAGATATGGTCTGTGTGTGTAGGAAACACGGTTCTTTTGTTCTGAGCACACTCACGTTTCTGGCCTTATTAGAGACTCTAGAAAGCAAGAGCATGCTTCTTGCTCTAAAGCAGAGTGTGTTTCATGGATTAGAACTGTGCTGTGTGTTTCCCTTCTGAAACGGAGATAAATGCCAGGCTCTGTGTCTTTCTACAAGCAAGACTTCATTTCAGGTAAACGCACTCACTTTTCAGCTCAAACGAAGCTACATCATTCATGAAGCTCACACGAATGACGCTCTTAACTGAAAAGCATTGGATGTTAGAGGACCTGTGGTTTGTATCAGTTTCAGAAGCAGAGTTGAACTAGATATGGACCGTGAGTGTAGGAAACACGGTTCTTTTGCTCTGACCACACTCACATTTCCTGCCTTATTAGAGACTCTAGAAAGCAAGAGCGTGCTTCTTGCTCTAAAGCAGAGTGTGTTTCATGGATGAGAACTGTGCTGTGTGTTTCCCTTCAGTAACGGGGTGAAATGCCAAGGTCTGAGTCTTCCTACAAGCAAGACTTCGTTTCATGTAAACGCACTCACTTTTCAGCTCAAACGAAGCTACATCATTCATGAAGCTCACACGTTTGACGCTCTTAACTGAAAAGCGTTGGATGTTAGAGGACCTGTGGTTTGTATCAGTTTCAGAAACAGAGTTGAACTAGATATGGTCCGTGTGTGTAGGAAACATGGTTCTTTTGTTCTGAGCACACTCACGTTTCCCGCCTTATTAGAGACTCTAGAAAGCAAGAGCGTGCTTCTTGCTCTAAAGCAGAGTGTCGTTCATGGATGAGAAAGGTGCTGTGTGTTTCCCTTCAGAAACGGGGTGAAATGCCAGGCTCTGAGTCTTCCTACAAGCAAGACTTCGTTTCAGGTAAAAACAGTGTCTTTTCATCTCAAATGAAGCTACATTGTTCACAGAGCTCACACGTTTCTCCCTTTGATCTGAAAAGGATTGGATGTTAGAGGACCTGTGGTTTGTATCAGTTTCAGAAGCAGAGTTGAACTAGATATGGTCCGTGTGTGTAGGAAACACGGTTCTTTTGTTCTGAGCACACTCTCGTTTCCCGCCTTATTAGAGACTCTAGAAAGCAAGAGCATGCTTCTTGATCTAAAGCAGATTGTGTTTCATGCATGAGAACTGTTCTGTGTGTTTCCTTTCAGAAACGGAGGTCAATGCCAGGCTCTGTGTCTTCCTACAAGAAAGACATCGTTTCAGGAAAACACACTCACTTCTCAGCTCAAACAAAGCTACATCGTTCATGAAGCTCCCACGTTTCTCGCTCTTAACTGAAAAGCATTGGATGTTAGAAGTTCTGGGGTTTGTATCAATTTCAGAAGCAGAGTTGAACTAGATATGGTCCGTGTGTGTAGGAAACACGGTTCTTTTGTTCTGAGCACACTCACGTTTCCCGCCATTAGAGACTCTAGAAAGCAAGAGCGTGCTTCTTGCTCTAAAGCAGAGTGTGTTTCATGGATGAGAACTGTGCTGTGTGTTTCCCTTCAGAAACGGAGGTCAATGCCAGGCTCTGTGTTTTCCTACAAGCAAGACTTCGTTTCAGGAAAACGCACTCACTTCTCAGCTCAAACGAAGCTACAACATTCACGAAGCTGACACGTTTGACGCTCTTAACTGAAAAGCGTTGGATGTTAGAGGACCTGTGGTTTGTATCAGTTTCAGAAGCAGAGTTGAACTAGATATGGTCCGTGTGTGTAGGAAACACGGTTCTTTTGTTCTCAGCTCACACATGTTTCTTGCCTTATTAGAGACTCTAGAAAGCAAGAGCGTGCTTCTTGCTCTAAAGCAGATTGTCTTTCCTGGATGAGAAATGTGCTGTGTGTTTCCCTTCAGAAACGGGGTGAAATGCCAGGCTCTGAGTCTTCCTACAAGCAAGACTTCGTTTCGGGAAAAACAGTGTCTTTTCATCTCAAATGAAGCTACATTGTTCACAGAGCTCACACGTTTCTCCCTCTGATCTTAAAACCATTGGATGTTAGAGGACCTGTGGTTTGTTTCAGTTTCAGAAGCAGAGTTGAACTAGATATGGTCCGTGTGTGTAGGAAACACGGTTCTTTTGTTCTGAGCACACTCACGTTTCCTGCCATATTAGAGACTCTAGAAAGCAAGAGCATGCTTCTTGCTCTAAAGCAGAGTGTGTTTCATAGATTAGAACTGTGCTGTGTGTTTCCCTTCAGAAACGGAGTTAAATGTCAGGCTCTGTGTCTTTCTACAAGCAAGACTTCGTTTCAGTTAAACGCACTCACTTTTTAGCTCAAACGAAGCTACAACGTTCATGAAGCTCACACGTTTATCGCTCTTAACTGAAAAGCATTGGATGTTAGAGGACATGTGGTTTGTATCAGTTACAGAAGCAGAGTTGAACTAGATATGGTTCGTGTGTGTAGGAAACACGGTTCTTTTGTTCTGAGCACATTCACGTTTCCCGCCTTATTAGAGACTCTAGAAAGCAAGAGCATGCTTCTTGCTCTAAAGCAGATTGTGTTTCATGCATGAGAACTGTGCTGTGTGTTTCCCTTCAGAAACGGAGTTCAATGCCAGGCTCTGTGTCTTCCTACAAGAAAGACTTCGTTTCAGGAAAACACACTCACTTCTCAGCTCAAACGAAGCTACATCGTTCATGAAGCTCCCACGTTTCTCGCTCTAACTGAAAAGCATTGGATGTTAGAGGACCTGGGTTTTGTATCAATTTGAGAAGCAGAATTGAACTAGATATGGTCTGTGTGTGTAGGAAACACGGTTCGTTTGTTCTGAGCACACTCACGTTTCCGGCCTTATTAGAGACTCTAGAAAGCAAGAGCATGATTCTTGCTCTAAAGCAGAGTGTGTTTCATGGATTAGAACTGTGCTGTGTGTTTCCCTTCTGAAACGGAGTTAAATGCCAGGCTCTGTGTCTTTCTACAAGCAAGACTTCGTTTCAGGTAAACGCACTCACTTTTCAGCTCAAACGAAGCTACATCATTCATGAAGCTCACACGAATGACGCTGTTAACTGAAAAGCGTTGGATGTTAGAGGACCTGTGGTTTGTATCAGTTTCAGAAGCAGAGTTGAACTAGATATGGTCCGTGTGTGTAGAAAACACGGTTCTTTTGTTCTGAGCACACTCACGTTTCCCGCCTTATTAGAGACACTAGAAAGCAAGAGCATGCTTCTTGCTCTAAAGCAGATTGTGTTTCATGCATGAGAACTGTGCTGTGTGTTTCCCTTCAGAAACGGAGTTCAATGCCAGGCTCTGTGTCTTCCTACAAGAAAGAC
The DNA here is from genome assembly GCA_949786405.1 of Onychomys arenicola. Classification (NCBI taxonomy): domain Eukaryota; kingdom Metazoa; phylum Chordata; class Mammalia; order Rodentia; family Cricetidae; genus Onychomys; species Onychomys arenicola. The sequence goes on along the minus strand of CATKUM010000015.1, from coordinate 4,253,802 downwards.
TTCGTTTCAGGAAAACACACTCACTTCTCAGCTCAAACGAAGCTACATCGTTCATGAAGCTCCCACGTTTCTCGCTCTAACTGAAAAGAATTGGATGTTAGAGGACCTGGGTTTTGTATCAATTTTAGAAGCAGAATTGAACTAGATATGGTCCGTGTGTGTAGGAAACACGGTTCTTTTGTTCTCAGCTCACACATGTTTCTTGCCTTATTAGAGTCTCTAGAAAGCAAGAGCGTGCTTCTTGCTCTAAAGCAGATTGTCTTTCCTGGATGAGAAATGTGCTGTGTGTTTCCCTTCAGAAACGGGGTGAAATGCCAGGCTCTGAGTCTTCCTACAAGCAAGACTTCGTTTCGGTAAAAACAGTGTCTTTTCATCTCAAATGAAGCTACATTGTTCACAGAGCTCACACGTTTCTCCCTCTGATCTGAAAAGCATTGGATGTTAGAGGATCTGTGGTTTGTTTCAGTTTCAGAAGCAGAGTTGAACTAGATATGGTCCGTGTGTGTAGGAAACACGGTTCTTTTGTTCTGAGCACACTCACGTTTCCCGCCTTATTAGAGACTCTAGAAAGCAAGAGCATGCTTCTTGCTCTAAAGCAGAGTGTGTTTCATAGATTAGAACTGTGCTGTGTGTTTCCCTTCAGAAACGGAGTTAAATGCCAGGCTCTGTGTCTTTCTACAAGCAAGACTTCATTTCAGTTAAACGCACTCACTTTTTAGCTCAAACGAAGCTACAACGTTCATGAAGCTCACACGTTTATCGCTCTTAACTGAAAAGCATTGGATGTTAGAGGACATGTGGTTTGTATCAGTTACAGAAGCAGAGTTGAACTAGATATGGTTCGTGTGTGTAGGAAACACGGTTCTTTTGTTCTGAGCACACTCACGTTTCCCGCCTTATTAGAGACTCTAGAAAGCAAGAGCATGCTTCTTGCTCTAAAGCAGATTGTGTTTCATGCATGAGAACTGTGCTGTGTGTTTCCCTTCAGAAACGGAGTTCAATGCCAGGCTCTGTGTCTTCCTACAAGAAAGACTTCGTTTCAGGAAAACACACTCACTTCTCAGCTCAAACGAAGCTACATCGTTCATGAAGCTCCCACGTTTCTCTCTCTTAACTGAAAAGCATTGGATGTTAGAGGACCTGGGTTTTGTATCAATTTGAGAAGCAGAATTGAACTAGATATGGTCTGTGTGTGTAGGAAACACGGTTCTTTTGTTCTGAGCACACTCACGTTTCCGGCCTTATTAGAGACTCTAGAAAGCAAGAGCATGATTCTTGCTCTAAAGCAGAGTATGTTTCATGGATTAGAACTGTGCTGTGTGTTTCCCTTCTGAAACGGAGTTAAATGCCAGGCTCTGTGTCTTTCTACAAGCAAGACTTCGTTTCAGGTAAACGCACTCACTTTTCAGCTCAAACGAAGCTACATCATTCATGAAGCTCACACGAATGACGCTGTTAACTGAAAAGCATTGGATGTTAGAGGACCTGTGGTTTGTATCAGTTTCAGAAGCAGAGTTGAACTAGATATGGTCCGTGTGTGTAGGAAACACGGTTCTTTTGTTCTGAGCACACTCACGTTTCCCGCCTTATTAGAGACTCTAGAAAGCAAGAGCGTGCTTCTTGCTCTAAAGCAGAGTGTGTTTCATGGATTAGAACTGTGCTGTGTGTTTCCCTTCTGAAACGGAGTTAAATGCCAGGCTCTGTGTCTTTCTACAAGCAAGACTTCGTTTCAGGTAAACGCACTCACTTTTCAGCTCAAACGAAGCTACATCATTCATGAAGCTCACACGAATGACGCTGTTAACTGAAAAGCGTTGGATGTTAGAGGACCTGTGGTTTGTATCAGTTTCAGAAGCAGAGTTGAACTAGATATGGTCCGTGTGTGTAGAAAACACGGTTCTTTTGTTCTGAGCACACTCACGTTTCCCGCCTTATTAGAGACACTAGAAAGCAAGAGCATGCTTCTTGCTCTAAAGCAGATTGTGTTTCATGCATGAGAACTGTGCTGTGTGTTTCCCTTCAGAAACGGAGTTCAATGCCAGGCTCTGTGTCTTCCTACAAGAAAGACTTCGTTTCAGGAAAACACACTCACTTCTCAGCTCAAACGAAGCTACATCGTTCATGAAGCTCCCACGTTTCTCGCTCTAACTGAAAAGCATTGGATGTTAGAGGACCTGGGTTTTGTATCAATTTTAGAAGCAGAATTGAACTAGATATGGTCCGTGTGTGTAGGAAACACGGTTCTTTTGTTCTCAGCTCACACATGTTTCTTGCCTTATTAGAGTCTCTAGAAAGCAAGAGCGTGCTTCTTGCTCTAAAGCAGATTGTCTTTCCTGGATGAGAAATGTGCTGTGTGTTTCCCTTCAGAAACGGGATGAAATGCCAGGCTCTGAGTCTTCCTACAAGCAAGACTTCGTTTCGGTAAAAACAGTGTCTTTTCATCTCAAATGAAGCTACATTGTTCACAGAGCTCACACGTTTCTCCCTCTGATCTGAAAAGCATTGGATGTTAGAGGACCTGTGGTTTGTTTCAGTTTCAGAAGCAGAGTTGAACTAGATATGGTCCGTGTGTGTAGGAAACACGGTTCTTTTGTTCTGAGCACACTCACGTTTCCCGCCTTATTAGAGACTCTAGAAAGCAAGAGCATGCTTCTTGCTCTAAAGCAGAGTGTGTTTCATAGATTAGAACTGTGCTGTGTGTTTCCCTTCAGAAACGGAGTTAAATGCCAGGCTCTGTGTCTTTCTACAAGCAAGACTTCATTTCAGTTAAACGCACTCACTTTTTAGCTCAAACGAAGCTACAACGTTCATGAAGCTCACACGTTTATCGCTCTTAACTGAAAAGCATTGGATGTTAGAGGACATGTGGTTTGTATCAGTTACAGAAGCAGAGTTGAACTAGATATGGTTCGTGTGTGTAGGAAACACGGTTCTTTTGTTCTGAGCACACTCACGTTTCCCGCCTTATTAGAGACTCTAGAAAGCAAGAGCATGCTTCTTGCTCTAAAGCAGATTGTGTTTCATGCATGAGAACTGTGCTGTGTGTTTCCCTTCAGAAACGGAGTTCAATGCCAGGCTCTGTGTCTTCCTACAAGAAAGACTTCGTTTCAGGAAAACACACTCACTTCTCAGCTCAAACGAAGCTACATCGTTCATGAAGCTCCCACGTTTCTCGCTCTTAACTGAAAAGCATTGGATGTTAGAGGACCTGGGTTTTGTATCAATTTGAGAAGCAGAATTGAACTAGATATGGTCTGTGTGTGTAGGAAACACGGTTCTTTTGTTCTGAGCACACTCACGTTTCCGGCCTTATTAGAGACTCTAGAAAGCAAGAGCATGATTCTTGCTCTAAAGCAGAGTATGTTTCATGGATTAGAACTGTGCTGTGTGTTTCCCTTCTGAAACGGAGTTAAATGCCAGGCTCTGTGTCTTTCTACAAGCAAGACTTCGTTTCAGGTAAACGCACTCACTTTTCAGCTCAAACGAAGCTACATCATTCATGAAGCTCACACGAGTGACGCTGTTAACTGAAAAGCATTGGATGTTAGAGGACCTGTGGTTAGTATCAGTTTCAGAAGCAGAGTTGAACTAGATATGGTCCGTGTGTGTAGGAAACACGGTTCTTTTGTTCTGAGCACACTCACGTTTCCCGCCTTATTAGAGACTCTAGAAAGCAAGAGCGTGCTTCTTGCTCTAAAGCAGATTGTGTTTCATGCATGAGAACTGTGCTGTGTGTTTCCCTTCAGAAACAGAGTTCAATGCCAGGATCTGTATATTCCTACAAGAAAGACTTCGTTTCAGGAAAACACACCCACTTCTCAGCTCAAACGAAGCTACATCGTTCATGAAGCTCCCACGTTTCTCGCTCTTAACTGAAAAGCATTGGATGTTAGAGGACCTGGGTTTTGTATCAATTTGAGAAGCAGAATTGAACTAGATATGGTCTGTGTGTGTAGGAAACACGGTTCTTTTGTTCTGAGCACACTCACGTTTCCGGCCTTATTAGAGACTCTAGAAAGCAAGAGCATGCTTCTTGCTCTAAAGCAGAGTGTGTTTCATGGATTAGAACAGTGCTGTGTGTTTCCCTTCTGAAACGGAGTTAAATGCCAGGCTCTGTGTCTTTCTACAAGCAAGACTTCGTTTCAGGAAAACACACTCACTTCTCAGCTCAAACGAAGCTACATCGTTCATGAAGCTCCCACGTTTCTCGCTCTCAACTGAAAAGCATTGGATGTTAGAGGACCTGGGTTTTGTATCAATTTGAGAAGCAGAATTGAACTAGATATGGTCTGTGTGTGTAGGAAACACGGTTCTTTTGTTCTGAGCACACTCACGTTTCTGGCCTTATTAGAGACTCTAGAAAGCAAGAGCATGCTTCTTGCTCTAAAGCAGAGTGTGTTTCATGGATTAGAACTGTGCTGTGTGTTTCCCTTCTGAAACGGAGATAAATGCCAGGCTCTGTGTCTTTCTACAAGCAAGACTTCGTTTCAGGTAAACGCACTCACTTTTCAGCTCAAACGAAGCTACATCATTCAAGAAGCTCACACTAATGACGCTCTTAACAGAAAAGCATTGGATGTTAGAGGACCTGTGGTTTGTATCAGTTTCAGAAGCAGAGTTGAACTAGATATGGACCGTGAGTGTAGGAAACACGGTTCTTTTGCTCTGACCACACTCACATTTCCTGCCTTATTAGAGACTCTAGAAAGCAAGAGCGTGCTTCTTGCTCTAAAGCAGAGTGTGTTTCATGGATGAGAACTGTGCTGTGTGTTTCCCTTCAGAAACGGGGTGAAATGCCAAGGTCTGAGTCTTCCTACAAGCAAGACTTCGTTTCATGTAAACGCACTCACTTTTCAGCTCAAACGAAGCTACATCATTCATGAAGCTCACACGTTTGACGCTCTTAACTGAAAAGCGTTGGATGTTAGAGGACCTGTGGTTTGTATCAGTTTCAGAAGCAGAGTTGAACTAGATATGGTCCGTGTGTGTAGGAAACATTGTTCTTTTGTTCTGAGCACACTCACGTTTCCCGCCTTATTAGAGACTCTAGAAAGCAAGAGCGTGCTTCTTGCTCTAAAGCAGAGTGTCGTTCATGGATGAGAAAGGTGCTGTGTGTTTCCCTTCAGAAACGGGGTGAAATGCCAGGCTCTGAGTCTTCCTACAAGCAAGACTTCGTTTCAGGTAAAAACAGTGTCTTTTCATCTCAAATGAAGCTACATTGTTCACAGAGCTCACACGTTTCTCCCTTTGATCTGAAAAGGATTGGATGTTAGAGGACCTGTGGTTTGTATCAGTTTCAGAAGCAGAGTTGAACTAGATATGGTCCGTGTGTGTAGGAAACACGGTTCTTTTGTTCTGAGCACACTCTCGTTTCCCGCCTTATTAGAGACTCTAGAAAGCAAGAGCATGCTTCTTGATCTAAAGCAGATTGTGTTTCATGCATGAGAACTGTTCTGTGTGTTTCCTTTCAGAAACGGAGGTCAATGCCAGGCTCTGTGTCTTCCTACAAGAAAGACATCGTTTCAGGAAAACACACTCACTTCTCAGCTCAAACAAAGCTACATCGTTCATGAAGCTCCCACGTTTCTCGCTCTTAACTGAAAAGCATTGGATGTTAGAAGTTCTGGGGTTTGTATCAATTTCAGAAGCAGAGTTGAACTAGATATGGTCCGTGTGTGTAGGAAACACGGTTCTTTTGTTCTGAGCACACTAACGTTTCCCGCCATTAGAGACTCTAGAAAGCAAGAGCGTGCTTCTTGCTCTAAAGCAGAGTGTGTTTCATGGATGAGAACTGTGCTGTGTGTTTCCCTTCAGAAACGGAGGTCAATGCCAGGCTCTGTGTTTTCCTACGAGCAAGACTTCGTTTCAGGAAAACGCACTCACTTCTCAGCTCAAACGAAGCTACAACATTCACGAAGCTGACACGTTTGACGCTCTTAACTGAAAAGCGTTGGATGTTAGAGGACCTGTGGTTTGTATCAGTTTCAGAAGTAGAGTTGAACTAGATATGGTCCGTGTGTGTAGGAAACATGGTTCTTTTGTTCTGAGCACACTCACGTTTCCCGCCTTATTAGAGACTCTAGAAAGCAAGAGCATGCTTCTTGCTCTAAAGCAGAGTGTCTTTCATGGATGAGAAAGGTGCTGTGTGTTTCCCTTCAGAATCGGGGTGAAATGCCAGGCTCTGAGTCTTCCTACAAGCAAGACTTCGTTTCAGGTAAAAACAGTGTCTTTTCATCTCAAATGAAGCTACATTGTTCACAGAGCTCACACGTTTCTCCCTTTGATCTGAAAAGTATTGGATGTTAGAGGACCTGTGTTTTGTATCAGTTTCAGAAGCAGAGTTGAACTAGATATGGTCCGTGTGTGTAGGAAACACGGTTCTTTTGTTCTGAGCACACTCACGTTTCCCGCCTTATTAGAGATTCTAGAAAGCAAGAGCATGCTTCTTGCTCTAAAGCAGATTGTGTTTCATGCATGAGAACTGCTCTGTGTGTTTCCCTTCAGAAACGGAGGTCAATGCCAGGCTCTGTGTCTTCCTACAAGAAAGACTTCGTTTCAGGAAAACACACTCACTTCTCAGCTCAAACGAAGCTACATCGTTCATGAAGCTCCCACGTTTCTCGCTCTCAACTGAAAAGCATTGGATGTTAGAGGACCTGGGTTTTGTATCAATTTGAGAAGCAGAATTGAACTAGATATGGTCTGTGTGTGTAGGAAACACGGTTCTTTTGTTCTGAGCACACTCACGTTTCTGGCCTTATTAGAGACTCTAGAAAGCAAGAGCATGCTTCTTGCTCTAAAGCAGAGTGTGTTTCATGGATTAGAACTGTGCTGTGTGTTTCCCTTCTGAAACGGAGATAAATGCCAGGCTCTGTGTCTTTCTACAAGCAAGACTTCGTTTCAGGTAAACGCACTCACTTTTCAGCTCAAACGAAGCTACATCATTCAAGAAGCTCACACTAATGACGCTCTTAACAGAAAAGCATTGGATGTTAGAGGACCTGTGGTTTGTATCAGTTTCAGAAGCAGAGTTGAACTAGATATGGACCGTGAGTGTAGGAAACACGGTTCTTTTGCTCTGACCACACTCACATTTCCTGCCTTATTAGAGACTCTAGAAAGCAAGAGCGTGCTTCTTGCTCTAAAGCAGAGTGTGTTTCATGGATGAGAACTGTGCTGTGTGTTTCCCTTCAGAAACGGGGTGAAATGCCAAGGTCTGAGTCTTCCTACAAGCAAGACTTCGTTTCATGTAAACGCACTCACTTTTCAGCTCAAACGAAGCTACATCATTCATGAAGCTCACACGTTTGACGCTCTTAACTGAAAAGCGTTGGATGTTAGAGGACCTGTGGTTTGTATCAGTTTCAGAAGCAGAGTTGAACTAGATATGGTCCGTGTGTGTAGGAAACATTGTTCTTTTGTTCTGAGCACACTCACGTTTCCCGCCTTATTAGAGACTCTAGAAAGCAAGAGCGTGCTTCTTGCTCTAAAGCAGAGTGTCGTTCATGGATGAGAAAGGTGCTGTGTGTTTCCCTTCAGAAACGGGGTGAAATGCCAGGCTCTGAGTCTTCCTACAAGCAAGACTTCGTTTCAGGTAAAAACAGTGTCTTTTCATCTCAAATGAAGCTACATTGTTCACAGAGCTCACACGTTTCTCCCTTTGATCTGAAAAGGATTGGATGTTAGAGGACCTGTGGTTTGTATCAGTTTCAGAAGCAGAGTTGAACTAGATATGGTCCGTGTGTGTAGGAAACACGGTTCTTTTGTTCTGAGCACACTCTCGTTTCCCGCCTTATTAGAGACTCTAGAAAGCAAGAGCATGCTTCTTGATCTAAAGCAGATTGTGTTTCATGCATGAGAACTGTTCTGTGTGTTTCCTTTCAGAAACGGAGGTCAATGCCAGGCTCTGTGTCTTCCTACAAGAAAGACATCGTTTCAGGAAAACACACTCACTTCTCAGCTCAAACAAAGCTACATCGTTCATGAAGCTCCCACGTTTCTCGCTCTTAACTGAAAAGCATTGGATGTTAGAAGTTCTGGGGTTTGTATCAATTTCAGAAGCAGAGTTGAACTAGATATGGTCCGTGTGTGTAGGAAACACGGTTCTTTTGTTCTGAGCACACTAACGTTTCCCGCCATTAGAGACTCTAGAAAGCAAGAGCGTGCTTCTTGCTCTAAAGCAGAGTGTGTTTCATGGATGAGAACTGTGCTGTGTGTTTCCCTTCAGAAACGGAGGTCAATGCCAGGCTCTGTGTTTTCCTACGAGCAAGACTTCGTTTCAGGAAAACGCACTCACTTCTCAGCTCAAACGAAGCTACAACATTCACGAAGCTGACACGTTTGACGCTCTTAACTGAAAAGCGTTGGATGTTAGAGGACCTGTGGTTTGTATCAGTTTCAGAAGTAGAGTTGAACTAGATATGGTCCGTGTGTGTAGGAAACATGGTTCTTTTGTTCTGAGCACACTCACGTTTCCCGCCTTATTAGAGACTCTAGAAAGCAAGAGCATGCTTCTTGCTCTAAAGCAGAGTGTCTTTCATGGATGAGAAAGGTGCTGTGTGTTTCCCTTCAGAATCGGGGTGAAATGCCAGGCTCTGAGTCTTCCTACAAGCAAGACTTCGTTTCAGGTAAAAACAGTGTCTTTTCATCTCAAATGAAGCTACATTGTTCACAGAGCTCACACGTTTCTCCCTTTGATCTGAAAAGTATTGGATGTTAGAGGACCTGTGTTTTGTATCAGTTTCAGAAGCAGAGTTGAACTAGATATGGTCCGTGTGTGTAGGAAACACGGTTCTTTTGTTCTGAGCACACTCACGTTTCCCGCCTTATTAGAGATTCTAGAAAGCAAGAGCATGCTTCTTGCTCTAAAGCAGATTGTGTTTCATGCATGAGAACTGCTCTGTGTGTTTCCCTTCAGAAACGGAGGTCAATGCCAGGCTCTGTGTCTTCCTACAAGAAAGACTTCGTTTCAGGAAAACACACTCACTTCTCAGCTCAAACGAAGCTACATCGTTCATGAAGCTCCCACGATTCTCGCTCTTAACTGAAAAGCATTGGATGTTAGAAGTTCTGGGGTTTGTATCAATTTCAGAAGCAGAGTTGAACTAGATATGGTCCGTGTGTGTAGGAAACACGGTTCTTTTGTTCTGAGCACACTCACGTTTCCCGCCATTAGAGACTCTAGAAAGCAAGAGCGTGCTTCTTGCTCTAAAGCAGAGTGTGTTTCATGGATGAGAACGGTTCTGTGTGTTTCCCTTCAGAAACGGAGGTCAATGCCAGGCTCTGTGTCTTCCTACAAGCAAGACTTCTTTTCTGGAAAACACACTCACCTCTCAGCTCAAACGAAGCTACAACATTCACGAAGCTCACACGTTTGACGCTCATAACTGAAAAGCATTGGATGTTAGAGGACCTGTGGTTTGTATCAGTTTCAGAAGCAGAGTTGAACTAGATATGGTCCGTGTGTGTAGGAAACATGGTTCATTTGTTCTGAGCACACTCATGCTTCCCGCCTTATAAGAGACTCTAGAAAGCAAGAGCGTGCTTCTTGCTCTAAAGCAGAGTGTCTTTCATGGATGAGAAATGTGCTGTGTGTTTCCCTTCAGAATCGAGGTGAAATGCCAGGCTCTGAGTCTTCCTACAAGCAAGACATCGTTTCAGGTAAAAACAGTGTCTTTTCATCTCAAATGAAGCTACATTGTTCACAAAGCTCACACGTTTCTCCATCTGAACTGAAAAGCATTGGATGTTAGAGGACCTGAGGTTTGTATCAGTTTCAGAAGTAGAGTTGAACTAGATACGGTCCGTGTGTGTAGGAAACACTGTTCTTTTGTTCTGAGCACACTCATGTTTCCCGCCTTATTAGAGACGCTAGAAAGCAAGAGTGTGCTTCTTGCTCTAAAGCAGATTGTGTTTCATGAATGAGAACTTTGCTGTGTGTTTCCCTACAGAAAAGGAGTTCAATGCCAGGCTCTGTGTCTTCCTACAAGCAACACGTCGTTTCAGGTAAACGCACTCATTTTCAGCTCAAACAAAGCTACAACGTTCAAGAAGCTCACACGTTTTACACTCTTAACTGAAAAGCATTGGATGTTAGAGGACTTGTGGTTTGTATCAGTTTCAGAAGTAGAGTTGAACTAGATATGGTCCGTGTGTGTAGGAAACACGGTTCTTTTGTTCTGAGCACATTCACGTTTCCTGCCTTATTAGAGACTCTAGAAAGCAAGAGCATGCTTCTTGCTCTAAAGCAGACTGTGTTTCATGGATGAGAACTGTGCTGTGTGTTTCCCTTCAGAAACTGGGTGAAATGCCAGGCTCTGAGTCTTCCTACAAGCAAGACTTCATTTCAGGAAAACTCACACACTTCTCAGCTCTAACGAAGCTACATCGTTCACGAAGCACACGCGTTTCTCGCTCTTAAGTGAAAAGCATTGGATTTTAGAGGACCTGAGGTTTTTTATCAATTTCAGAAGTAGAGTTGAACTAGATATTGTCCGTGTGTGTAGGAAACATGGTTCATTTGTTCTGAGCACACTCATGTTTCCCGCCTTATAAGAGACTCTAGAAAGCAAGAGAGTGCTTCTTGCTCTAAAGCAGAGTGTCTTTCATGGATGAGAAATGTGCTGTGTGTTTCCCTTCAGAATCGGGGTGAAATGCCAGGCTCTGAGTCTTCCTACAAGCAAGACTTCGTTTCAGGTAAAAACAGTGTCTTTTCATCTCAAATGAAGCTACATTGTTCACAAAGCTCACACGTTTCTCCATCGAAACTGAAAAGCATTGGATGTTAGAGGACCTGAGGTTTGTATCAGTTTCAGAAGTAGAGTTGAACTAGATAGGGTCCGTGTGTGTAGGAAACACTGTACTTTTGTTCTGAGCACACTCATGTTTCCCGCCTTATTAGAGACACTAGAATGCAAGAGCGTGCTTCTTGCTCTAAAGCAGATTGTGTTTCATGGATGAGAACTTTGCTGTGTGTTTCTCTTCAGAAAAGGAGTTCAATGCCATGCTCTGTGTCTTCCAACATGCAACACTTCGTTTCAGGTAAACGCACTCAATTTTCAGCTCAAACGAAGCTACAACGTTCAAGAAGCTCACAGGTTTTACAATCTTAACTGAAAAGCATTGGATGTTAGAGGACTTGTGGTTTGTATCAGTTTCAGAAGTAGAGTTGAACTAGATATGGTACGTGTGTGTAGGAAACACTGTTCTTTTGTTCTGAGCACACTCATGTTTCCCGCCTTATTAGAGACTCTAGAAAGCAAGAGCGTGCTTCTTGCTCTAAAGCAGAGTGTGTTTCATGGATCAGAAGTGTGCTGTGTGTTTCCCTTCATAAACGGAGTTCAATGCCAGGCTCTGTGTCATCCTACATGCAAGACTTCGTTTCAGGAAAATACACTCACATCTCAGCTCAAATGAAGCTAAATCGTTCACGAAGTTCACGTGTTTCTCGCTCTTAACTCAAAAGCTTTGCATGTTAGAGGACCTGAGGTTTGTATAAGTTTCAGAAGTAGAGTTGAACTAGATATGGTACGTGTGTGTAGGAAACACTGTTCTTTTGTTCTGAGCACACTCATGTTTCCCGCCTTATTAGAGACTCTAGAAAGCAAGAGCGTGCTTCTTGCTCTAAAGCAGAGAATGTTTCATGGATGAGAACTGTGCTGTGTGTTTCCCTTCAGAAACGGGGTGAAATGCCAAGGTCTGAGTCTTCCTACAAGCAAGACTTCGTTTCAGGTAAAAACAGTGTCTTTTCATCTCAAATGAAGCTATATTGATCACAACGCTCACACGTTTCTCCCTCTGAACTGAAAAGCATTGGATGTTAGAGGAACTGTGGTTTGTATCAGATTCAGAAGCAGAGTTGAACTAGATATGGTCCATGTGTGTAGGAAACACGGTTCTTTTATTCTGAGCACACTCACGTTTCCCGCATTATTAGAGACTCTAGAAAGCAAGAGCGTGCTTCTTGCTCTAAAGCAAGGTGTGTTTCGTGGATGAGAACTTTGCTGTGTGTTTCCCTTCAGAAAAGGAGTTCAGTGACAGGCTCTGTGTCTTCTTATAAGCAAGACTTCATTTCAGGAAAACGAACTCACTTTTCAGCTCAAATGAAGCTACATCGTTCACGAAGCTCACAAGTTTCTCGCTCTTAACTGAAAAGCATTGGATTTTAGAGGACCTGTGGTTTGTTTCAGTTTCAGAAGCAGAGTTGAACTAGATATGGTCCATGTGTGTAGGAAACATGGTTCTTTTGTTCTCATCTCACACATGTTTCTTGCCTTATTAGAGACTCTAGAAAGCAAGAGCGTGCTTCTTGCTCTAAAGCAGAGTGTGTTTCATGGATGAGAACTGTGCTGTTTGTTTCCCTTCAGAAACGGGGTGAAATGCCAGGCTCTGAGGCTTCATACAAGCAAGACATCGTTTCAGGAAAACGCACTCACTTCTCAGCTCAAACGAGCTACATCATTCACGAAGCTCACACATTTGACGCTCTTTACTGAAAAGCATTGGATGTTAGAGGACATGTGGTTTGCATCAGTTTCAGAAGCAGAGTTGAACTAGATATGTTCCCTGTGTGTAGGAAACACGGTTCTTTTGTTCTGAGCACACTCACGTTTCCCGCCTTATTAGAGACTCTAGAAAGCAAGAGAATGCTTCTTGCTCTAAAGCAGAGTGTGTTTCATGGATGAGAAGTGTGCTGTGTGTTTCCCTTCAGAAACGGAGTTAAATGCCAGGCTCTGTGTCTTCCTACAAGCAACACTTCGTTTCAGGTAAACGCACTCACTTTTCAGCTCAAACGAAGCTACAGAGTTCACGAAGCTCACACGTTTGACGCTCGTAACTGAAAAGCGTTGGATGTTAGAGGACCTTGGTTTGTTTCAGTTTCAGAAGCAGAGTTGAACTAGATATGGTCCGTGTGTGTAGGAAACACGGTTCTTTTATTCTGAGCACACTCACGTTTCCCGCCTTATTAGAGACTTTAGAAAGCCAGAGCGTGCTTCTTGCTCTAAAGCAGAGTGTGTTTCATGGATGAGAACTGTGCTGTGTGTTTCCCTTCAGAAACGGAATTCAATGCCAGGCTCTGTGTCTTCCTACATGCAAGATTTCGTTTCAGGAAATCACACTCACATCTCAGCTCAAATGAAGCTAAATCGTTCAAGAAGTTCACGTGTTTCTCGCTCTTAACTGAAAAGCTTTGCATGTTAGAAGACCTGAGGTTTGTATAAGTTTCAGCAGTAGAGTTGAACTAGATATGGTCCGTGTGTGTAGGAAACACGGTTCTTTTGTTCTGAGCACACTCACGTTTTCCGCCTTATTAGAGACTCTAGAAAGCAAGAGCATGCTTCTTGCTCTAAAGCAGAGTGTTTTTCATGGATTAGAACTGTGCTGTGTGTTTCCCTTCAGAAACGGAGTTAAATGCCATGCTCTGTGTCTTTCTACAAGCAAGACTTCGTTTCCTTTAAACGCACTCACTTTTTAGCTCAAACGAAGCTACATCGTTCACGAAGCTCACACGTTTGACGCTCTTAACTGAAAAGCGTTGGATGTTAGAGGACATGTGGTTTGTATCAGTTTCAGAAGCAGAGTTGAACTAGATATGGTCCGTGTGTGTAGGAAACACGGTTCTTTTGTTCTCAGCTCACACATGTTTCTTGCCTTATTAGAGACTCTAGAAAGCAAGAGCGTGCTTCTTGCTCTAAAGCAGAATGTCTTTCCTGGATGAGAAATGTGCTGTGTGTTTCCCTTCAGAAACGGGGTGAAATGCCAGGCTCTGAGTCTTCCTACAAGCAAGACTTCGTTTCAGTAAAACAGTGTCTTTTCATCTCAAATGAAGCTACATTGTTCACAGAGCTCACATGTTTCTCCCTCTGATCTGAAAAGCATTGGATGTTAGAGGACCTGTGGTTTGTTTCAGTTTCAGAAGAAGAGTTGAACTAGATATGGTCCGTGTGTGTAGGAAACACGGTTCTTTTTTTCAGAGCACACTCACGTTTCCCGCATTATTAGAGACTCTAGAAAGCAAGAGCATGCTTCTTGCTCTAAAGCAGAGTGTGTTTCATGGATTAGAACTGTGCTGTGTGTTTCCCTTCAGAAACGGAGTTAAATGCCAGGCTCTGTGTCTTTCTACAAGCAAGACTTCGTTTCAGTTAAACGCACTCACTTTTTAGCTCAAACGAAGCTACAACGTTCATGAAGCTCACACGTTTATCGCTCTTAACTGAAAAGCATTGGATGTTAGAGGACATGTGGTTTGTATCAGTTTCAGAAGCAGAGTTGAACTAGATATGGTCCGTGTGTGTAGGAAACACGGTTCTTTTGTTCTCATCTCACACATGTTTCTTGCCTTATTAGAGACTCTAGAAAGCAATACCGTGCTTCTTGCTCTAAAGCAGATTGTCTTTCCTGGATGAGAAATGTGCTGTGTGTTTCCCTTCAGAAACGGGGTGAAATGCCAGGCTCTGAGTCTTCCTACAAGCAAGACTTCGTTTCGGTAAAAACAGTGTCTTTTCATCTCAAATGAAGCTACATTGTTCACAGAGCTCACACATTTCTCCCTCTGATCTGAAAAGCATTGGATGTTAGAGGACCTGTGGTTTGTTTCAGTTTCAGAAGCAGAGTTGAACTAGATATGGTCCGTGTGTGTAGGAAACACGGTTCTTTTGTTCTGAGCACACTCACGTTTTCAGCCTTATTAGAGACTCTAGAAAGCAAGAGCATGCTTCTTGCTCTAAAGCAGAGTGTGTTTCATGGATTAGAACTGTGCTGTGTGTTTCCCTTCAGAAACGGAGTTAAATGCCAGGCTCTGTGTCTTTCTACAAGCAAGACTTCGTTTCAGTTAAACGCACTCACTTTTTAGCTCAAACGAAGCTACAACGTTCATGAAGCTCACACGTTTATCGCTCTTAACTGCAAAGCATTGGATGTTAGAGGACATGTGGTTTGTATCAGTTACAGAAGCAGAGTTGAACTAGATATGGTTCGTGTGTGTAGGAAACACGGTTCTTTTGATCTTAGCACACTCACGTTTCCCGCCTTATTAGAGACACTAGAAAGCAAGAGCATGCTTCTTGCTCTAAAGCAGATTGTGTTTCATGCATGAGAACTGTGCTGTGTGTTTCCCTTCCGAAACGGAGTTCAATGCCAGGCTCTGTGTCTTCCTACAAGAAAGACTTCGTTTCAGGAAAACACACTCACTTCTCAGCTCAAACGAAGCTACATCGTTCATGAAGCTCCCACGTTTCTCGCTCTTAACTGAAAAGCATTGGATGTTAGAGGACCTGGGTTTTGTATCAATTTGAGAAGCAGAATTGAACTAGATATGGTCTGTGTGTGTAGGAAACACGGTTCTTTTGTTCTGAGCACACTCACGTTTCCGGCCATATTAGAGAATCTAGAAAGCAAGAGCATGCTTCTTGCTCTAAAGCAGAGTGTGTTTCATGGATTAGAACTGTGCTGTGTGTTTCCCTTCTGAAACGGAGTTAAATGCCAGGCTCTGTGTCTTTCTACAAGCAAGACTTCGTTTCAGGAAAACACACTCTCTTCTCAGCTCAAACGAAGCTACATTGTTCATGAAGCTCCCACGTTTCTCGCTGTCAACTGAAAAGCATTGGATGTTAGAGGACCTGGGTTTTGTATCAATTTGAGAAGCAGAATTGAACTAGATATGGTCTGTGTGTGTAGGAAACACGGTTCTTTTGTTCTGAGCACACTCACGTTTCTGGCCTTATTAGAGACTCTAGAAAGCAAGAGCATGCTTCTTGCTCTAAAGCAGAGTGTGTTTCATGGATTAGAACTGTGCTGTGTGTTTCCCTTCAGAAACGGGGTGAAATGCCAGGCTCTGAGTCTTCCTACAAGCAAGACTTCGTTTCGGTAAAACAGTGTCTTTTCATCTCAAATGAAGCTACATTGTTCACAGAGCTCACACGTTTCTCCCTCTGATCTGAAAAGCATTGGATGTTAGAGGACCTGTGGTTTGTTTCAGTTTCAGAAGCAGAGTTGAACTAGATATGGTCCGTGTGTGTAGGAAACACGGTTCTTTTGTTCTGAGCACACTCATGTTTCCCGCCTTATTAGAGACTCTAGAAAGCAAGAGCATGCTTCTTGCTCTAAAGCAGACTGTGTTTCATGGATCAGAACTGTGCTGTGTGTTTCCCTTCAGAAACGGAGTTAAATGCCAGGCTCTGTGTCTTTCTACAAGCAAGACTTCGTTTCAGTTAAACGCACTCACTTTTTAGCTCAAACGAAGCTACAACGTTCATGAAGCTCACACGTTTATCGCTCTTAACTGAAAAGCATTGGATGTTAGAGGACATGTGGTTTGTATCAGTTTCAGAAGCAGAGTTGAACTAGATATGGTCCGTGTGTGTAGGAAACACGGTTCTTTTGTTCTCAGCTCACACATGTTTCTTGCCTTATTAGAGACTCTAGAAAGCAAGAGCGTGCTTCTTGCTCTAAAGCAGATTGTCTTTCCTGGATGAGAAATGTGCTGTGTGTTTCCCTTCAGAAACGGGGTGAAATGCCAGGCTCTGAGTCTTCCTACAAGCAAGACTTCGTTTCGGGAAAAACAGTGTCTTTTCATCTCAAATGAAGCTACATTGTTCACAGAGCTCACACGTTTCTCCCTCTGATCTTAAAACCATTGGATGTTAGAGGACCTGTGGTTTGTTTCAGTTTCAGAAGCAGAGTTGAACTAGATATGGTCCGTGTGTGTAGGAAACACGGTTCTTTTGTTCTGAGCACACTCACGTTTCCTGCCTTATTAGAGACTCTAGAAAGCAAGAGCATGCTTCTTGCTCTAAAGCAGAGTGTGTTTCATAGATTAGAACTGTGCTGTGTGTTTCCCTTCAGAAACGGAGTTAAATGCCAGGCTCTGTGTCTTTCTACAAGCAAGACTTCGTTTCAGTTAAACGCACTCACTTTTTAGCTCAAACGAAGCTACAACGTTCATGAAGCTCACACGTTTATCGCTCTTAACTGAAAAGCATTGGATGTTAGAGGACATGTGGTTTGTATCAGTTACAGAAGCAGAGTTGAACTAGATATGGTTCGTGTGTGTAGGAAACACGGTTCTTTTGTTCTGAGCACATTCACGTTTCCCGCCTTATTAGAGACTCTAGAAAGCAAGAGCATGCTTCTTGCTCTAAAGCAGATTGTGTTTCATGCATGAGAACTGTGCTGTGTGTTTCCCTTCAGAAACGGAGTTCAATGCCAGGCTCTGTGTCTTCCTACAAGAAAGACTTCGTTTCAGGAAAACACACTCACTTCTCAGCTCAAACGAAGCTACATCGTTCATGAAGCTCCCACGTTTCTCGCTCTAACTGAAAAGCATTGGATGTTAGAGGACCTGGGTTTTGTATCAATTTGAGAAGCAGAATTGAACTAGATATGGTCTGTGTGTGTAGGAAACACGGTTCTTTTGTTCTGAGCACACTCACGTTTCCGGCCTTATTAGAGACTCTAGAAAGCAAGAGCATGATTCTTGCTCCAAAGCAGAGTGTGTTTCATGGATTAGAACTGTGCTGTGTGTTTCCCTTCTGAAACGGAGTTAAATGCCAGGCTCTGTGTCTTTCTACAAGCAAGACTTCGTTTCAGGTAAACGCACTCACTTTTCAGCTCAAACGAAGCTACATCATTCATGAAGCTCACACGAATGACGCTGTTAACTGAAAAGCGTTGGATGTTAGAGGACCTGTGGTTTGTATCAGTTTCAGAAGCAGAGTTGAACTAGATATGGTCCGTGTGTGTAGAAAACACGGTTCTTTTGTTCTGAGCACACTCACGTTTCCCGCCTTATTAGAGACACTAGAAAGCAAGAGCATGCTTCTTGCTCTAAAGCAGATTGTGTTTCATGCATGAGAACTGTGCTGTGTGTTTCCCTTCAGAAACGGAGTTCAATGCCAGGCTCTGTGTCTTCCTACAAGAAAGACTTCGTTTCAGGAAAACACACTCACTTCTCAGCTCAAACGAAGCTACATCGTTCATGAAGCTCCCACGTTTCTCGCTCTTAACTGAAAAGCATTGGATGTTAGAGGACCTGGGTTTTGTATCAATTTGAGAAGCAGAATTGAACTAGATATGGTCTGTGTGTGTAGGAAACACGGTTCTTTTGTTCTGAGCACACTCACGTTTCCAGCCTTATTAGAGACTCTAGAAAGCAAGAGCATGCTTCTTGCTCTAAAGCAGAGTGTGTTTCATGGATTAGAACTGTGCTGTGTGTTTCCCTTCTGAAACGGAGTTAAATGCCAGGCTCTGTGTCTTTCTACAAGCAAGACTTCGTTTCAGGTAAACGCACTCACTTTTTAGCTCAAACTAAGCTACATCGTTCATGAAGCTCCCACGTTTCTCGCTCTAACTGAAAAGCATTGGATGTTAGAGGACCTGGGTTTTGTATCAATTTGAGAAGCAGAATTGAACTAGATATGGTCCGTGTGTGTAGGAAACACGGTTCTTTTGTTCTCAGCTCACACATGTTTCTTGCCTTATTAGAGTCTCTAGAAAGCAAGAGCGTGCTTCTTGCTCTAAAGCAGATTGTCTTTCCTGGATGAGAAATGTGCTGTGTGTTTCCCTTCAGAAACGGGGTGAAATGCCAGGCTCTGAGTCTTCCTACAAGCAAGACTTCGTTTCGGTAAAAACAGTGTCTTTTCATCTCAAATGAAGCTACATTGTTCACAGAGCTCACACGTTTCTCCCTCTGATCTGAAAAGCATTGGATGTTAGAGGACCTGTAGTTTGTTTCAGTTTCAGAAGCAGAGTTGAACTAGATATGGTCCGTGTGTGTAGGAAACACGGTTCTTTTGTTCTGAGCACACTCACGTTTCCCGCCTTATTAG
Source organism: Onychomys arenicola (assembly GCA_949786405.1). Lineage (NCBI taxonomy): Eukaryota > Metazoa > Chordata > Mammalia > Rodentia > Cricetidae > Onychomys > Onychomys arenicola. The sequence continues at coordinate 4,234,978 of CATKUM010000015.1, read as the reverse complement.
AGACTCTAGAAAGCAAGAGCATGCTTCTTGCTCTAAAGCAGAGTGTGTTTCATAGATTAGAACTGTGCTGTGTGTTTCCCTTCAGAAACGGAGTTAAATGCCAGGCTCTGTGTCTTTCTACAAGCAAGACTTCATTTCAGTTAAACGCACTCACTTTTTAGCTCAAACGAAGCTACAACGTTCATGAAGCTCACACGTTTATCGCTCTTAACTGAAAAGCATTGGATGTTAGAGGACATGTGGTTTGTATCAGTTACAGAAGCAGAGTTGAACTAGATATGGTTCGTGTGTGTAGGAAACACGGTTCTTTTGTTCTGAGCACACTCACGTTTCCCGCCTTATTAGAGACTCTAGAAAGCAAGAGCATGCTTCTTGCTCTAAAGCAGATTGTGTTTCATGCATGAGAACTGTGCTGTGTGTTTCCCTTCAGAAACGGAGTTCAATGCCAGGCTCTGTGTCTTCCTACAAGAAAGACTTCGTTTCAGGAAAACACACTCACTTCTCAGCTCAAACGAAGCTACATCGTTCATGAAGCTCCCACGTTTCTCGCTCTTAACTGAAAAGCATTGGATGTTAGAGGACCTGGGTTTTGTATCAATTTGAGAAGCAGAATTGAACTAGATATGGTCTGTGTGTGTAGGAAACACGGTTCTTTTGTTCTGAGCACACTCACGTTTCCGGCCTTATTAGAGACTCTAGAAAGCAAGAGCATGATTCTTGCTCTAAAGCAGAGTATGTTTCATGGATTAGAACTGTGCTGTGTGTTTCCCTTCTGAAACGGAGTTAAATGCCAGGCTCTGTGTCTTTCTACAAGCAAGACTTCGTTTCAGGTAAACGCACTCACTTTTCAGCTCAAACGAAGCTACATCATTCATGAAGCTCACACGAATGACGCTGTTAACTGAAAAGCGTTGGATGTTAGAGGACCTGTGGTTTGTATCAGTTTCAGAAGCAGAGTTGAACTAGATATGGTCCGTGTGTGTAGGAAACACGGTTCTTTTGTTCTGAGCACACTCACGTTTCCCGCCTTATTAGAGACTCTAGAAAGCAAGAGCGTGCTTCTTGCTCTAAAGCAGAGTGTGTTTCATGGATGAGAACTGTGCTGTGTGTTTCCCGTCAGAAACGGAGTTAAATGCGAGGCTCTGTGTCTTCCTACAAGCAAGACATCGTTTCAGGGAAACGCACTCACTTTTCATCTCAAACGAAGGTACATCGTTCACGAAGCTCACACGTTTGACGCTCTTAACTGAAAAGCGTTGGATGTTAGAGGACCTGTGGTTTGTTTAAGTTTCAGAAGCAGAGTTGAACTAGATATGGTCCGTGTGTGTAGGAAACACGGTTCTTTTGTTCTGAGCACACTCACGTTTCCCGCCTTATTAGAGACTCTAGAAAGCAAGAGCATGCTTCTTGCTCTAAAGCAGAGTGTGTTTCATGGATTAGAACTGTGCTGTGTGTTTCCCTTCAGAAACGGGGTGAAATGCCAGGCTCTGAGTCTTCCTACAAGCAAGACTTCGTTTCGGTAAAACAGTGTCTTTTCATCTCAAATGAAGCTACATTGTTCACAGAGCTCACACGTTTCTCCCTCTGATCTGAAAAGCATTGGATGTTAGAGGACCTGTGGTTTGTTTCAGTTTCAGAAGCAGAGTTGAACTAGATATGGTCCGTGTGTGTAGGAAACACGGTTCTTTTGTTCTGAGCACACTCATGTTTCCCGCCTTATTAGAGACTCTAGAAAGCAAGAGCATGCTTCTTGCTCTAAAGCAGACTGTGTTTCATGGATCAGAACTGTGCTGTGTGTTTCCCTTCAGAAACGGAGTTAAATGCCAGGCTCTGTGTCTTTCTACAAGCAAGACTTCGTTTCAGTTAAACGCACTCACTTTTTAGCTCAAACGAAGCTACAACGTTCATGAAGCTCACACGTTTATCGCTCTTAACTGAAAAGCATTGGATGTTAGAGGACATGTGGTTTGTATCAGTTTCAGAAGCAGAGTTGAACTAGATATGGTCCGTGTGTGTAGGAAACACGGTTCTTTTGTTCTCAGCTCACACATGTTTCTTGCCTTATTAGAGACTCTAGAAAGCAAGAGCGTGCTTCTTGCTCTAAAGCAGATTGTCTTTCCTGGATGAGAAATGTGCTGTGTGTTTCCCTTCAGAAACGGGGTGAAATGCCAGGCTCTGAGTCTTCCTACAAGCAAGACTTCGTTTCGGGAAAAACAGTGTCTTTTCATCTCAAATGAAGCTACATTGTTCACAGAGCTCACACGTTTCTCCCTCTGATCTTAAAACCATTGGATGTTAGAGGACCTGTGGTTTGTTTCAGTTTCAGAAGCAGAGTTGAACTAGATATGGTCCGTGTGTGTAGGAAACACGGTTCTTTTGTTCTGAGCACACTCACGTTTCCTGCCTTATTAGAGACTCTAGAAAGCAAGAGCATGCTTCTTGCTCTAAAGCAGAGTGTGTTTCATAGATTAGAACTGTGCTGTGTGTTTCCCTTCAGAAACGGAGTTAAATGCCAGGCTCTGTGTCTTTCTACAAGCAAGACTTCGTTTCAGTTAAACGCACTCACTTTTTAGCTCAAACGAAGCTACAACGTTCATGAAGCTCACACGTTTATCGCTCTTAACTGAAAAGCATTGGATGTTAGAGGACATGTGGTTTGTATCAGTTACAGAAGCAGAGTTGAACTAGATATGGTTCGTGTGTGTAGGAAACACGGTTCTTTTGTTCTGAGCACATTCACGTTTCCCGCCTTATTAGAGACTCTAGAAAGCAAGAGCATGCTTCTTGCTCTAAAGCAGATTGTGTTTCATGCATGAGAACTGTGCTGTGTGTTTCCCTTCAGAAACGGAGTTCAATGCCAGGCTCTGTGTCTTCCTACAAGAAAGACTTCGTTTCAGGAAAACACACTCACTTCTCAGCTCAAACGAAGCTACATCGTTCATGAAGCTCCCACGTTTCTCGCTCTAACTGAAAAGCATTGGATGTTAGAGGACCTGGGTTTTGTATCAATTTGAGAAGCAGAATTGAACTAGATATGGTCTGTGTGTGTAGGAAACACGGTTCTTTTGTTCTGAGCACACTCACGTTTCCGGCCTTATTAGAGACTCTAGAAAGCAAGAGCATGATTCTTGCTCCAAAGCAGAGTGTGTTTCATGGATTAGAACTGTGCTGTGTGTTTCCCTTCTGAAACGGAGTTAAATGCCAGGCTCTGTGTCTTTCTACAAGCAAGACTTCGTTTCAGGTAAACGCACTCACTTTTCAGCTCAAACGAAGCTACATCATTCATGAAGCTCACACGAATGACGCTGTTAACTGAAAAGCGTTGGATGTTAGAGGACCTGTGGTTTGTATCAGTTTCAGAAGCAGAGTTGAACTAGATATGGTCCGTGTGTGTAGAAAACACGGTTCTTTTGTTCTGAGCACACTCACGTTTCCCGCCTTATTAGAGACACTAGAAAGCAAGAGCATGCTTCTTGCTCTAAAGCAGATTGTGTTTCATGCATGAGAACTGTGCTGTGTGTTTCCCTTCAGAAACGGAGTTCAATGCCAGGCTCTGTGTCTTCCTACAAGAAAGACTTCGTTTCAGGAAAACACACTCACTTCTCAGCTCAAACGAAGCTACATCGTTCATGAAGCTCCCACGTTTCTCGCTCTTAACTGAAAAGCATTGGATGTTAGAGGACCTGGGTTTTGTATCAATTTGAGAAGCAGAATTGAACTAGATATGGTCTGTGTGTGTAGGAAACACGGTTCTTTTGTTCTGAGCACACTCACGTTTCCAGCCTTATTAGAGACTCTAGAAAGCAAGAGCATGCTTCTTGCTCTAAAGCAGAGTGTGTTTCATGGATTAGAACTGTGCTGTGTGTTTCCCTTCTGAAACGGAGTTAAATGCCAGGCTCTGTGTCTTTCTACAAGCAAGACTTCGTTTCAGGTAAACGCACTCACTTTTTAGCTCAAACTAAGCTACATCGTTCATGAAGCTCCCACGTTTCTCGCTCTAACTGAAAAGCATTGGATGTTAGAGGACCTGGGTTTTGTATCAATTTGAGAAGCAGAATTGAACTAGATATGGTCCGTGTGTGTAGGAAACACGGTTCTTTTGTTCTCAGCTCACACATGTTTCTTGCCTTATTAGAGTCTCTAGAAAGCAAGAGCGTGCTTCTTGCTCTAAAGCAGATTGTCTTTCCTGGATGAGAAATGTGCTGTGTGTTTCCCTTCAGAAACGGGGTGAAATGCCAGGCTCTGAGTCTTCCTACAAGCAAGACTTCGTTTCGGTAAAAACAGTGTCTTTTCATCTCAAATGAAGCTACATTGTTCACAGAGCTCACACGTTTCTCCCTCTGATCTGAAAAGCATTGGATGTTAGAGGACCTGTAGTTTGTTTCAGTTTCAGAAGCAGAGTTGAACTAGATATGGTCCGTGTGTGTAGGAAACACGGTTCTTTTGTTCTGAGCACACTCACGTTTCCCGCCTTATTAGAGACTCTAGAAAGCAAGAGCATGCTTCTTGCTCTAAAGCAGAGTGTGTTTCATAGATTAGAACTGTGCTGTGTGTTTCCCTTCAGAAACGGAGTTAAATGCCAGGCTCTGTGTCTTTCTACAAGCAAGACTTCATTTCAGTTAAACGCACTCACTTTTTAGCTCAAACGAAGCTACAACGTTCATGAAGCTCACACGTTTATCGCTCTTAACTGAAAAGCATTGGATGTTAGAGGACATGTGGTTTGTATCAGTTACAGAAGCAGAGTTGAACTCGATATGGTTCGTGTGTGTAGGAAACACGGTTCTTTTGTTCTGAGCACACTCACGTTTCCCGCCTTATTAGAGACTCTAGAAAGCAAGAGCATGCTTCTTGCTCTAAAGCAGATTGTGTTTCATGCATGAGAACTGTGCTGTGTGTTTCCCTTCAGAAACGGAGTTCAATGCCAGGCTCTGTGTCTTCCTACAAGAAAGACTTCGTTTCAGGAAAACACACTCACTTCTCAGCTCAAACGAAGCTACATCGTTCATGAAGCTCCCACGTTTCTCGCTCTTAACTGAAAAGCATTGGATGTTAGAGGACCTGGGTTTTGTATCAATTTGAGAAGCAGAATTGAACTAGATATGGTCTGTGTGTGTAGGAAACACGGTTCTTTTGTTCTGAGCACACTCACGTTTCCGGCCTTATTAGAGACTCTAGAAAGCAAGAGCATGATTCTTGCTCTAAAGCAGAGTATGTTTCATGGATTAGAACTGTGCTGTGTGTTTCCCTTCTGAAACGGAGTTAAATGCCAGGCTCTGTGTCTTTCTACAAGCAAGACTTCGTTTCAGGTAAACGCACTCACTTTTCAGCTCAAACGAAGCTACATCATTCATGAAGCTCACACGAATGACGCTGTTAACTGAAAAGCGTTGGATGTTAGAGGACCTGTGGTTTGTATCAGTTTCAGAAGCAGAGTTGAACTAGATATGGTCCGTGTGTGTAGGAAACACGGTTCTTTTGTTCTGAGCACACTCACGTTTCCCGCCTTATTAGAGACTCTAGAAAGCAAGAGCGTGCTTCTTGCTCTAAAGCAGAGTGTGTTTCATGGATGAGAACTGTGCTGTGTGTTTCCCGTCAGAAACGGAGTTAAATGCGAGGCTCTGTGTCTTCCTACAAGCAAGACATCGTTTCAGGGAAACGCACTCACTTTTCATCTCAAACGAAGGTACATCGTTCACGAAGCTCACACGTTTGACGCTCTTAACTGAAAAGCGTTGGATGTTAGAGGACCTGTGGTTTGTTTAAGTTTCAGAAGCAGAGTTGAACTAGATATGGTCCGTGTGTGTAGGAAACACGGTTCTTTTGTTCTGAGCACACTCACGTTTCCCGCCTTATTAGAGACTCTAGAAAGCAAGAGCGTGCTTCTTGCTCTAAAGCAGATTGTGTTTCATGCATGAGAACTGTGCTGTGTGTTTCCCTTCAGAAACGGAGTTCAATGCCAGGATCTGTATATTCCTACAAGAAAGACTTCGTTTCAGGAAAACACACCCACTTCTCAGCTCAAATGAAGCTACATCGTTCATGAAGCTCCCACGTTTCTCGCTCTTAACTGAAAAGCATTGGATGTTAGAGGACCTGGGTTTTGTATCAATTTGAGAAGCAGAATTGAACTAGATATGGTCTGTGTGTGTAGGAAACACGGTTCTTTTGTTCTGAGCACACTCACGTTTCCGGCCTTATTAGAGACTCTAGAAAGCAAGAGCATGCTTCTTGCTCTAAAGCAGAGTGTGTTTCATGGATTAGAACAGTGCTGTGTGTTTCCCTTCTGAAACGGAGTTAAATGCCAGGCTCTGTGTCTTTCTACAAGCAAGACTTCGTTTCAGGAAAACACACTCACTTCTCAGCTCAAACGAAGCTACATCGTTCATGAAGCTCCCACGTTTCTCGCTCTCAACTGAAAAGCATTGGATGTTAGAGGACCTGGGTTTTGTATCAATTTGAGAAGCAGAATTGAACTAGATATGGTCTGTGTGTGTAGGAAACTCGTTTCTTTGTTCTGAGCACACTCACGTTTCTGGCCTTATTAGAGACTATAGAAAGCAAGAGCATGCTTCTTGCTCTAAAGCAGAGTGTGTTTCATGGATTAGAACTGTGCTGTGTGTTTCCCTTCTGAAACGGAGATAAATGCCAGGCTCTGTGTCTTTCTACAAGCAAGACTTCGTTTCAGGTAAACGCACTCACTTTTCAGCACAAACGAAGCTACATCATTCATGAAGCTCACACGAATGACGCTCTTAACTGAAAAGCATTGGATGTTAGAGGACCTGTGGTTTGTATCAGTTTCAGAAGCAGAGTTGAACTAGATATGGACCGTGACTGTAGGAAACACGGTTCTTTTGCTCTGACCACACTCACATTTCCTGCCTTATTAGAGACTCTAGAAAGCAAGAGCGTGCTTCTTGCTCTAAAGCAGAGTGTGTTTCATGGATGAGAACTGTGCTGTGTGTTTCCCTTCTGAAACGGAGTTAAATGTCAGGCTCTGTGTCTTCCTACAAGTAAGACTTCTTTTGAGGAAAACGCACTCACTTCTCAGCTCAAACGAAGCTACATCATTCACCAAGCTCACACGTTTGAAGCTCTTAACTGAAAAGCGTTGGATGTTAGAGGACCTGTGGTTTGTTTCAGTTTCAGAAGCAGAGTTGAACTAGATATGTTCCGTGTGTGTAGGAAACACGGTTCTTTTGTTCTGAGCACACTCACGTTTCCCGCCTTATTAGAGACTCTAGAAAGCAAGAGCATGCTTCTTGCTCTAAAGCAGAGTGTGTTTCATGGATTAGAACTGTGCTGTGTGTTTCCCTTCAGAAACGGAGTTAAATGCCAGGCTCTGTGTCTTCCTACAAGCAAGACTTCGTTTCAGGTAAACGCATTCACTTTTCAGCTCAAATGAAGCTACATCATTCACGAAGCTCACACGTTTGACGCTCTTAACTGAAAAGCATTGGATGTTAGAGGACATGTGGTTTGTATCAGTTTCAGAAGCAGAGTTGAACTAGATATGGTCCGTGTGTGTAGGAAACACGGTTCTTTTGTTCTCAGCTCAAACATGTTTCTTGCCTTATTAGAGACTCTAGAAAGCCTGAGCGTGCTTCTTGCTCTAAAGCAGATTGTCTTTCCTGGATGAGAAATGTGCTGTGTGTTTCCCTTCAGAAATGGGGTGAAATGCCAGGCTCTGAGTCTTCCTACAAGCAAGACTTCGTTTCGGTAAAAACAGTGTCTTTTCATCTCAAATGAAGCTACATTGTTCACAGAGCTCACACGTTTCTCCCTCTGATCTGAAAAGCATTGGATGTTAGAGGACCTGTGGTTTGTTTCAGTTTCAGAAGCAGAGTTGAACTAGATATGGTCCGTGTGTGTAGGAAACACGGTTCTTTTGTTCTGAGCACACTCACGTTTCCCGCCTTATTAGAGACTCTAGAAAGCAAGAGCATGCTTCTTGCTCTAAAGCAGAGTGTGTTTCATAGATTAGAACTGTGCTGTGTGTTTCCCTTCAGAAATGGAGTTAAATGCCAGGCTCTGTGTCTTTCTACAAGCAAGACTTCGTTTCAGTTAAACGCACTCACTTTTTAGCTCAAACGAAGCTACAACGTTCATGAAGCTCACACGTTTATCGCTCTTAACTGAAAAGCATTGGATGTTAGAGGACATGTGGTTTGTATCAGTTACAGAAGCAGAGCTGAACTAGATATGGTTCGTGTGTGTAGGAAACACGGTTCTTTTGTTCTGAGCACACTCACGTTTCCCGCCTTATTAGAGACTCTAGAAAGCAAGAGCATGCTTCTTGCTCTAAAGCAGATTGTGTTTCATGCATGAGAACTGTGCTGTGTGTTTCCCTTCAGAAACGGAGTTCAATGCCAGGCTCTGTGTCTTCCTACAAGAAAGACTTCGTTTCAGGAAAACATACGCACTTCTCAGCTCAAACGAAGCTACATCGTTCATGAAGCTCCCACGTTTCTCGCTCTTAACTGAAAAGCATTGGATGTTAGAGGACCTGGGTTTTGTATCAATTTGAGAAGCAGAATTGAACTAGATATGGTCTGTGTGTGTAGGAAACACGGTTCTTTTGTTCTGAGCACACTCACGTTTCCGGCCTTATTAGAGACTCTAGAAAGCAAGAGCATGATTCTTGCTCTAAAGCAGAGTGTGTTTCATGGATTAGAACTGTGCTGTGTGTTTCCCTTCTGAAACGGAGTTAAATGCCAGGCTCTGTGTCTTTCTACAAGCAAGACTTCGTTTCAGGTAAACGCACTCACTTTTCAGCTCAAACGAAGCTACATCATTCATGAAGCTCACACGAATGACGCTCTTAACTGAAAAGCATTGGATGTTAGAGGACCTGTGGTTTGTATCAGTTTCAGAAGCAGAGTTGAACTAGATATGGACCGTGAGTGTAGGAAACAAGGTTCTTTTGCTCTGACCACACTCACATTTCCTGCCTTATTAGAGACTCTAGAAAGCAAGAGCGTGCTTCTTGCTCTAAAGCAGAGTGTGTTTCATGGATGAGAACTGTGCTGTGTGTTTCCCTTCTGAAACGGAGTTAAATGGCAGGCTCTGTGTCTTCCTACAAGTAAGACTTCTTTTGAGGAAAACGCACTCACTTCTCAGCTCAAACGAAGCTACATCATTCACCAAGCTCACACGTTTGAAGCTCTTAACTGAAAAGCGTTGGATGTTAGAGGACCTGTGGTTTGTTTCAGTTTCAGAAGCAGAGTTGAACTAGATATGTTCCGTGTGTGTAGGAAACACGGTTCTTTTGTTCTGAGCACACTCACGTTTCCCGCCTTATTAGAGACTCTAGAAAGCAAGAGCATGCTTCTTGCTCTAAAGCAGAGTGTGTTTCATGGATTAGAACTGTGCTGTGTGTTTCCCTTAAGAAACGGAGTTAAATGCCAGGCTCTGTGTCTTCCTACAAGCAAGACTTCGTTTCAGGTAAACGCATTCACTTTTCAGCTCAAATGAAGCTACATCATTCACGAAGCTCACACGTTTGACGCTCTTAACTGAAAAGCATTGGATGTTAGAGGACATGTGGTTTGTATCAGTTTCAGAAGCAGAGTTGAACTAGATATGGTCCGTGTGTGTAGGAAACACGGTTCTTTTGTTCTCAGCTCACACATGTTTCTTGCCTTATTAGAGACTCTAGAAAGCAAGAGCGTGCTTCTTGCTCTAAAGCAGATTGTCTTTCCTGGATGAGAAATGTGCTGTGTGTTTCCCTTCAGAAATGGGGTGAAATGCCAGGCTCTGAGTCTTCCTACAAGCAAGACTTCGTTTCGGTAAAAACAGTGTCTTTTCATCTCAAATGAAGCTACATTGTTCACAGAGCTCACACGTTTCTCCCTCTGATCTGAAAAGCATTGGATGTTAGAGGACCTGTGGTTTGTTTCAGTTTCAGAAGCAGAGTTGAACTAGATATGGTCCGTGTGTGTAGGAAACACGGTTCTTTTGTTCTGAGCACACTCACGTTTCCCGCCTTATTAGAGACTCTAGAAAGCAAGAGCATGCTTCTTGCTCTAAAGCAGAGTGTGTTTCATAGATTAGAACTGTGCTGTGTGTTTCCCTTCAGAAACGGAGTTAAATGCCAGGCTCTGTGTCTTTCTACAAGCAAGACTTCGTTTCAGTTAAACGCACTCACTTTTTAGCTCAAACGAAGCTACAACGTTCATGAAGCTCACACGTTTATCGCTCTTAACTGAAAAGCATTGGATGTTAGAGGACATGTGGTTTGTATCAGTTACAGAAGCAGAGTTGAACTAGATATGGTTCGTGTGTGTAGGAAACACGGTTCTTTTGTTCTGAGCACACTCACGTTTCCCGCCTTATTAGAGACTCTAGAAAGCAAGAGCATGCTTCTTGCTCTAAAGCAGATTGTGTTTCATGCATGAGAACTGTACTGTGTGTTTCCCTTCAGAAACGGAGTTCAATGCCAGGCTCTGTGTCTTCCTACAAGAAAGACTTCGTTTCAGGAAAACATACTCACTTCTCAGCTCAAAAGAAGCTACATCGTTCATGAAGCTCCCACGTTTCTCGCTCTTAACTGAAAAGCATTGGATTATAGAGGACCTGGGTTTTGTATCAATTTGAGAAGCAGAATTGAACTAGATATGGTCTGTGTGTGTAGGAAACATGGTTCTTTTGTTCTGAGCACACTCACGTTTCCGGCCTTATTAGAGACTCTAGAAAGCAAGAGCATGATTCTTGCTCTAAAGCAGAGTATGTTTCATGGATTAGAATTGTGCTGTGTGTTTCCCTTCTGAAACGGAGTTAAATGCAAGGCTCTGTGTCTTTCTACAAGCAAGACTTCGTTTCAGGTAAACGCACTCACTTTTCAGCTCAAACGAAGCTACATCATTCATGAAGCTCACACGAATGACGCTGTTAACTGAAAAGCATTGGATGTTAGAGGACCTGTGGTTTGTATCAGTTTCAGAAGCAGAGTTGAACTAGATATGGTCCGTGTGTGTAGGAAACACGGTTCTTTTGTTCTGAGCACACTCACGTTTCCCGCCTTATTAGAGACTCTAGAAAGCAAGAGCGTGCTTCTTGCTCTAAAGCAGAGTGTGTTTCATGGATGAGAACTGTGCTGTGTGTTTCCCGTCAGAAACGGAGTTAAATGCGAGGCTCTGTGTCTTCCTACAAGCAAGACATCGTTTCAGGGAAACGCACTCACTTTTCATCTCAAACGAAGGTACATCGTTCACGAAGCTCACACGTTTGACGCTCTTAACTGAAAAGCGTTGGATGTTAGAGGACCTGTGGTTTGTTTAAGTTTCAGAAGCAGAGTTGAACTAGATATGGTCCGTGTGTGTAGGAAACACGGTTCTTTTGTTCTGAGCACACTCACGTTTCCCGCCTTATTAGAGACTCTAGAAAGCAAGAGCGTGCTTCTTGCTCTAAAGCAGATTGTGTTTCATGCATGAGAACTGTGCTGTGTGTTTCCCTTCGGAAACGGAGTTCAATGCCAGGATCTGTATATTCCTACAAGAAAGACTTCGTTTCAGGAAAACACACCCACTTCTCAGCTCAAATGAAGCTACATCATTCATGAAGCTCCCACGTTTCTCGCTCTTAACTGAAAAGCATTGGATGTTAGAGGACCTGGGTTTTGTATCAATTTGAGAAGCAGAATTGAACTAGATATGGTCTGTGTGTGTAGGAAACACGGTTCTTTTGTTCTGAGCACACTCACGTTTCCGGCCTTATTAGAGACTCTAGAAAGCAAGAGCATGCTTCTTGCTCTAAAGCAGAGTGTGTTTCATGGATTAGAACTGTGCTGTGTGTTTCCCTTCTGAAACGGAGTTAAATGCCAGGCTCTGTGTCTTTCTACAAGCAAGACTTCGTTTCAGGAAAACACACTCACTTCTCAGCTCAAACGAAGCTACATCGTTCATGAAGCTCCCACGTTTCTCGCTCTCAACGGAAAAGCATTGGATGTTAGAGGACCTGGGTTTTGTATCAATTTGAGAAGCAGAATTGAACTAGATATGGTCTGTGTGTGTAGGAAACACGGTTCTTTTGTTCTGAGCACACTCACGTTTATGGCCTTATTAGAGAATCTAGAAAGCAAGAGCATGCTTCTTGCTCTAAAGCAGAGTGTGTTTCATGGATTAGAACTGTGCTGTGTGTTTCCCTTCTGAAACGGAGATAAATGCCAGGCTCTGTGTCTTTCTACAAGCAAGACTTCGTTTCAGGTAAACGCACTCACTTTTCAGCTCAAACGAAGCTACATCATTCATGAAGCTCACACGAATGACGCTCTTAACTGAAAAGCGTTGGATGTTAGAGGACCTGTGGTTTGTTTCAGTTTCAGAAGCAGAGTTGAACTAGATATGGTCCATGTGTGTAGGAAACACGGTTCTTTTGTTCTGAGCACACTCACGTTTCCTGCCTTATTAGAGACTCTAGAAAGCAAGAGCGTGCTTCTTGCTCTAAAGCAGAGTGTGTTTCATGGATTAGAACTGTGCTGTGTGTTTCCCTTCAGAAACGGAGTTAAATGCCAGGCTCTGTGTCTTCCTACAAGCAAGACTTCGTTTCAGGTAAACGCATTCACTTTTCAGCTCAAATGAAGCTACATCATTCACGAAGCTCACACGTTTGACGCTCTTAACTGAAAAGCATTGGATGTTAGAGGACATGTGGTTTGTATCAGTTTCAGAAGCAGAGTTGAACTAGATATGGTCCGTGTGTGTAGGAAACACGGTTCTTTTGTTCTCAGCTCACACATGTTTCTTGCCTTATTAGAGACTCTAGAAAGCAAGAGCGTGCTTCTTGCTCTAAAGCAGATTGTCTTTCCTGGATGAGAAATGTGCTGTGTGTTTCCCTTCAGAAACGGGGTGAAATGCCAGGCTCTGAGTCTTCCTACAAGCAAGACTTCGTTTCGGTAAAAACAGTGTCTTTTCATCTCAAATGAAGCTACATTGTTCACAGAGCTCACACGTTTCTCCCTCTGATCTGAAAAGCATTGGATGTTAGAGGACCTGTGGTTTGTTTCAGTTTCAGAAGCAGAGTTGAACTAGATATGGTCCGTGTGTGTAGGAAACACGGTTCTTTTGTTCTGAGCACACTCACGTTTCCCGCCTTATTAGAGACTCTAGAAAGCAAGAGCATGCTTCTTGCTCTAAAGCAGAGTGTGTTTCATAGATTAGAACTGTGCTGTGTGTTTCCCTTCAGAAACGGAGTTAAATGCCAGGCTCTGTGTCTTTCTACAAGCAAGACTTCGTTTCAGTTAAACGCACTCACTTTTTAGCTCAAACGAAGCTACAACGTTCATGAAGCTCACACGTTTATCGCTCTTAACTGAAAAGCATTGGATGTTAGAGGACATGTGGTTTGTATCAGTTACAGAAGCAGAGTTGAACTAGATATGGTTCGTGTGTGTAGGAAACACGGTTCTTTTGTTCTGAGCACACTCACGTTTCCCGCCTTATTAGAGACTCTAGAAAGCAAGAGCATGCTTCTTGCTCTAAAGCAGATTGTATTCATGCATGAGAACTGTGCTGTGTGTTTCCCTTCAGAAACGGAGTTCAATGCCAGGCTCTGTGTCTTCCTACAAGAAAGACTTCGTTTCAGGAAAACATACTCACTTCTCAGCTCAAAAGAAGCTACATCGTTCATGAAGCTCCCACGTTTCTCGCTCTTAACTGAAAAGCATTGGATGTTAGAGGACCTGGGTTTTGTATCAATTTGAGAAGCAGAATTGAACTAGATATGGTCTGTGTGTGTAGGAAACACGGTTCTTTTGTTCTGAGCACACTCACGTTTCCGGCCTTATTAGAGACTCTAGAAAGCAAGAGCATGATTCTTGCTCTAAAGCAGAGTATGTTTCATGGATTAGAACTGTGCTGTGTGTTTCCCTTCTGAAACGGAGTTAAATGCAAGGCTCTGTGTCTTTCTACAAGCAAGACTTCGTTTCAGGTAAACGCACTCACTTTTCAGCTCAAACGAAGCTACATCATTCATGAAGCTCACACGAATGACGCTGTTAACTGAAAAGCGTTGGATGTTAGAGGACCTGTGGTTTGTATCAGTTTCAGAAGCAGAGTTGAACTAGATATGGTCCGTGTGTGTAGGAAACACGGTTCTTTTGTTCTGAGCACACTCACGTTTCCCGCCTTATTAGAGACTCTAGAAAGCAAGAGCGTGCTTCTTGCTCTAAAGCAGAGTGTGTTTCATGGATGAGAACTGTGCTGTGTGTTTCCCGTCAGAAACAGAGTTAAATGCGAGGCTCTGTGTCTTCCTACAAGCAAGACATCGTTTCAGGGAAACGCACTCACTTTTCATCTCAAACGAAGGTACATCGTTCACGAAGCTCACACGTTTGACGCTCTTAACTGAAAAGCGTTGGATGTTAGAGGACCTGTGGTTTGTTTAAGTTTCAGAAGCAGAGTTGAACTAGATATGGTCCGTGTGTGTAGGAAACACGGTTCTTTTGTTCTGAGCACACTCACGTTTCCCGCCTTATTAGAGACTCTAGAAAGCAAGAGCGTGCTTCTTGCTCTAAAGCAGATTGTGTTTCATGCATGAGAACTGTGCTGTGTGTTTCCCTTCAGAAACGGAGTTCAATGCCAGGATCTGTATATTCCTACAAGAAAGACTTCGTTTCAGGAAAACACACCCACTTCTCAGCTCAAACGAAGCTACATCGTTCATGAAGCTCCCACGTTTCTCGCTCTTAACTGAAAAGCATTGGATGTTAGAGGACCTGGGTTTTGTATCAATTTGAGAAGCAGAATTGAACTAGATATGGTCTGTGTGTGTAGGAAACACGGTTCTTTTGTTCTGAGCACACTCATGTTTCCGGCCTTATTAGAGACTCTAGAAAGCAAGAGCATGCTTCTTGCTCTAAAGCAGAGTGTGTTTCATGGATTAGAACTGTGCTGTGTGTTTCCCTTCTGAAACGGAGGTAAATGCCAGGCTCTGTGTCTTTCTACAAGCAAGACTTCGTTTCAGGAAAACACACTCACTTCTCAGCTCAAACGAAGCTACATCGTTCATGAAGCTCCCACGTTTCTCGCTCTCAACGGAAAAGCATTGGATGTTAGAGGACCTGGGTTTTGTATCAATTTGAGAAGCAGAATTGAACTAGATATGGTCTGTGTGTGTAGGAAACACGGTTCTTTTGTTCTGAGCACACTCACGTTTATGGCCTTATTAGAGACTCTAGAAAGCAAGAGCATGCTTCTTGCTCTAAAGCAGAGTGTGTTTCATGGATTAGAACTGTGCTGTGTGTTTCCCTTCTGAAACGGAGATAAATGCCAGGCTCTGTGTCTTTCTACAAGCAAGACTTCGTTTCAGGTAAACGCACTCACTTTTCAGCTCAAACGAAGCTACATCATTCATGAAGCTCACACGAATGACGCTCTTAACTGAAAAGCGTTGGATGTTAGAGGACCTGTGGTTTGTATCAGTTTCAGAAGCAGAGTTGAACTAGATATGGACCGTTAGTGTAGGAAACACGGTTCTTTTGCTCTGAGCACACTCACATTTCCTGCCTTATTAGAGACTCTAGAAAGCAAGAGCGTGCTTCTTGCTCTAAAGCAGAGTGTGTTTCATGGATGAGAACTGTGCTGTGTGTTTCCCGTCAGAAACGGAGTTAAATGCGAAGCTCTGTGTCTTCCTACAAGCAAGACATCGTTTCAGGGAAACGCACTCACTTTTCATCTCAAACGAAGGTACATCGTTCACGAAGCTCACACGTTTGACGCTCTTAACTGAAAAGCGTTGGATGTTAGAGGACCTGTGGTTTGTTTCAGTTTCAGAAGCAGAGTTGAACTAGATATGGTCCATGTGTGTAGGAAACACGGTTCTTTTGTTCTGAGCACACTCACGTTTCCCGCCTTATTAGAGACTCTAGAAAGCAAGAGCGTGCTTCTTGCTCTAAAGCAGATTGTGTTTCATGCATGAGAACTGTGCTGTGTGTTTCCCTTCAGAAACGGAGTTCAATGCCAGGATCTGTATATTCCTACAAGAAAGACTTCGTTTCAGGAAAACACACTCACTTCTCAGCTCAAACGAAGCTACATCGTTCATGAAGCTCCCACGTTTCTCGCTCTTAACTGAAAAGCATTGGATGTTAGAGGACCTGTGGTTTGTATCAATTTGAAAAGCAGAGTTGAACTAGATATGGTCCGTGTGTGTAGGAAACACGGTTCTTTTGTTCTGAGCACACTCACGTTTCCCGCCTTTAGAGACACTAGAAAGCAAGAGCATGCTTCTTGCTCTAAAGGAGAGTGTGTTTCATGGATGAGAACTGTGCTGTGTGTTTCCCTTCTGAAACGGAGTTAAATGTCAGGCTCTGTGTCTTCCTACAAGCAAGACTTCTTTTGAGGAAAACGCATTCACTTTTCAGCTCAAACGAAGCTACATCATTCACAAAGCTCACAGGTTTGACGCTCTTAACTGAAAAGCGTTGGATGTTAGAGGACATGTGGTTTGTATCAGTTTCAGAAGCAGAGTTGAACTAGATATGGTTCGTGTGTGTAGGAAACACGGTTCTTTTGTTCTCAGCTCACACATGTTTCTTGCCTTATTAGAGACTCTAGAAAGCAAGAGCGTGCTTCTTGCTCTAAAGCAGAGTGTCTTTCCTGGATGAGAAATGTGCTGTGTGTTTCCCTTCAGAAACGGGGTGAAATGCCAGGCTCTGAGTCTTCCTACAAGCAAGACTTCGTTTCGGTAAAAACAGTGTCTTTTCATCTCAAATGAAGCTACATTGTTCACAGAGCTCACACGTTTCTCCCTATGATCTGAAAAGCATTGGATGTTAGAGGACCTGTGGTTTGTTTCAGTTTCAGAAGCAGAGTTGAACTAGATATGGTCCGTGTGTGTATGAAACACGGTTCTTTTGTTCTGAGCACACTCACGTTTCCGGCCTTATTAGAGACTCTAGAAAGCAAGAGCATGCTTCTTGCTCTAAAGCAGAGTGTGTTTCATGGATTAGAACTGTGCTGTGTGTTTCCCTTCTGAAACGGAGTTAAATGCCAGGCTCTGTGTCTTTCTACAAGCAAGACTTCGTTTCAGGAAAACACACTCACTTCTCAGCTCAAAGGAAGCTACATCGTTCATGAAGCTCCCACGTTTCTCGCTCTCAACTGAAAAGCATTGGATGTTAGAGGACCTGGGTTTTGTATCAATTTGAGAAGCAGAATTGAACTAGATATGGTCTCTGTGTGTAGGAAACACGGTTCTTTTGTTCTGAGCACACTCACGTTTCTGGCCTTATTAGAGACTCTAGAAAGCAAGAGCATGCTTCTTGCTCTAAAGCAGAGTGTGTTTCATGGATTAGAACTGTGCTGTGTGTTTCCCTTCTGAAACGGAGATAAATGCCAGGCTCTGTGTCTTTCTACAAGCAAGACTTCGTTTCAGGTAAATGCACTCACTTTTCAGCTCAAACGAAGCTACATCATTCATGAAGCTCACACGAATGACGCTCTTAACTGAAAAGCGTTGGATGTTAGAGGACCTGTGGTTTGTATCAGTTTCAGAAGCAGAGTTGAACTAGATATGGACCGTGAGTGTAGGAAGCACGGTTCTTTTGCTCTGAGCACACTCACATTTCCTGCCTTATTAGAGACTCTAGAAAGCAAGAGCGTGCTTCTTGCTCTAAAGCAGAGTGTGTTTCATGGATGAGAACTGTGCTGTGTGTTTCCCGTCAGAAACGGAGTTAAATGCGAGTCTCTGTGTCTTCCTACAAGCAAGACATCGTTTCAGGGAAACGCACTCACTTTTCATCTCAAACGAAGGTACATCGTTCACGAAGCTCACACGTTTGACGCTCTTAACTGAAAAGCGTTGGATGTTAGAGGACTTGTGGTTTGTTTCAGTTTCAGAAGCAGAGTTGAACTAGATATGGTCCATGTGTGTAGGAAACACGGTTCTTTTGTTCTGAGCACACTCACGTTTCCCGCCTTATTAGAGACTGTAGAAAGCAAGAGCGTGCTTCTTGCTCTAAAGCAGATTGTTTTTCATGCATGAGAACTGTGCTGTGTGTTTCCCTTCAGAAACGGAGTTCAATGCCAGGATCTGTATATTCCTACAAGAAAGACTTCGTTTCAGGAAAACACACTCACTTCTCAGCTCAAACGAAGCTACATCGTTCATGAAGCTCCCACGTTTCTCGCTCTTAACTGAAAAGCATTGGATGTTAGAGGACCTGTGGTTTGTATCAATTTGAGAAGCAGAGTTGAACTAGATATGGTCCGTGTGTGTAGGAAACACGGTTCTTTTGTTCTGAGCACACTCACGTTTCCCGCCTTTAGAGACACTAGAAAGCAAGAGCATGCTTCTTGCTCTAAAGGAGAGTGTGTTTCATGGATGAGAACTGTGCTGTGTGTTTCCCTTCTGAAACGGAGTTAAATGTCAGGCTCTGTGTCTTCCTACAAGCAAGACTTCTTTTGAGGAAAACGCACTCACTTCTCAGCTCAAACGAAGCTACATCATTCACCAAGCTCACACGTTTGAAGCTCTTAACTGAAAAGCGTTGGATGTTAGAGGACCTGTGGTTTGTTTCAGTTTCAGAAGCAGAGTTGAACTATATATGGTTCGTGTGTGTAGGAAACACGGTTCTTTTGTTCTGAGCACACTCACGTTTGCCGCCTTATGAGAGATACTAGAAAGCAAGAGCATGCTTCTTGCTCTAAAGCAGATTGTGTTTCATGAATGAGAACTCTGCTGTGTGTTTCTCTTCAGAAACGGGCTTAAATGCCAGGCTCTGTGTCTTCCTACAAGCAAGACTTCGTTTCAGGTAAACGCATTCACTTTTCAGCTCAAACGAAGCTACATCATTCATGAAGCTCACACGTTTGACGCTCTTAACTGAAAAGCATTGGATGTTAGAGGACCTGTGGTTTGTTTCAGTTTCAGAAGCAGAGTTGAACTAGATATGGTCCGTGTGTGTAGGAAACACGGTTCTTTTGTTCTGAGCACACTCACGTTTCCCGCCATATTAGAGACTCTAGAAAGCAAGAGCATGCTTCTTGCTCTAAAGCAGAGTGTGTTTCATGGATTAGAACTGTGCTGTGTGTTTCCCTTCAGAAACGGAGTTAAATGCCAGGCTCTGTGTCTTTCTACAAGCAAGACTTTGTTTCAGTTAAACGCACTCACTTTTTAGCTCAAACGAAGCTACAACGTTCATGAAGCTCACACGTTTATCGCTCTTAACTGCAAAGCATTGGATGTTAGAGGACATGTGGTTTGTATCAGTTACAGAAGCAGAGTTGAACTAGATATGGTTCGTGTGTGTAGGAAACACGGTTCTTTTTTTCTGAGCACACTCACGTTTCCCGCCTTATTAGAGACTCTAGAAAGCAAGAGCATGCTTCTTGCTCTAAAGCAGATTGTGTTTCATGCATGAGAACTGTGCTGTGTGTTTTCTTCAGAAACGGAGTTCAATGCCAGGCTCTGTGTCTTCCTACAAGAAAGACTTCGTTTCAGGAAAACACACTCACTTCTCAGCTCAAACGAAGCTACATCGTTCATGAAGCTCCCACGTTTCTCGCTCTTAACTGAAAAGCATTGGATGTTAGAGGACCTGGGTTTTGTATCAATTTGAGAAGCAGAATTGAACTAGATATGGTCTGTGTGTGTAGGAAACACGGTTCTTTTGTTCTGAGCACACTCACGTTTCCGGCCTTATTAGAGACTCTAGAAAGCAAGAGCATGATTCTTGCTCTAAAGCAGAGTGTGTTTCATGGATTAGAACTGTGCTGTGTGTTTCCCTTCAGAAACGGAGTTCAATGCCAGGCTCTGTGTCTTCCTACATGCAAGACTTCGTTTCAGGTAAACGCATTCACTTTTCAGCTCAAACGAAGCTACATCGTTCACGAAGCTCACACGTTTGACGCTCTTAACTGAAAAGCATTGGATGTTAGAGGAACTCTGGTTTGTATCATTTCAGAAGCAGAGTTGAACTAGATATGGTTCGTGTGAGTAGGAAAC
Source organism: Onychomys arenicola (assembly GCA_949786405.1). Lineage (NCBI taxonomy): Eukaryota > Metazoa > Chordata > Mammalia > Rodentia > Cricetidae > Onychomys > Onychomys arenicola. The sequence goes on along the minus strand of CATKUM010000015.1, from coordinate 4,215,031 downwards.
ACGGTTCTTTTGTTCTCAGCTCACACATGTTTCTTGCCTTATTAGAGACTCTAGAAAGCAAGAGCGTGCTTCTTGCTCTAAAGCAGATTGTCTTTCCTGGATGAGAAATGTGCTGTGTGTTTCCCTTCAGAAACGGGGTGAAATGCCGGGCTCTGAGTCTTCCTACAAGCAAGACTTCGTTTCGGTAAAAATAGTGTCTTTTCATCTCAAATGAAGCTACATTGTTCACAGAGCTCACACGTTTCTCCCTCTGATCTTAAAAGCATTGGATGTAAGAGGACCTGTGGTTTGTTTCAGTTTCAGAAGCAGAGTTGAACTAGATATGTTCCGTGTGTGTAGGAAACACGGTTCTTTTTTTCTGAGCACACTCACGTTTCCCGCCTTATTAGAGACTCTAGAAAGCAAGAGCATGCTTCTTGCTCTAAAGCAGAGTGTGTTTCATGGATTAGAACTGTGCTGTGTGTTTCCCTTCAGAAACGGAGTTAAATGCCAGGCTCTGTGTCTTCCTACAAGCAAGACTTCGTTTCAGGTAAACGCATTCACTTTTCAGCTCAAATGAAGCTACATCATTCACGAAGCTCACACGTTTGACGCTCTTAACTGAAAAGCATTGGATGTTAGAGGACATGTGGTTTGTATCAGTTTCAGAAGCAGAGTTGAACTAGATATGGTCCGTGTGTGTAGGAAACACGGTTCTTTTGTTCTCAGCTCACACATGTTTCTTGCCTTATTAGAGACTCTAGAAAGCAAGAGCGTGCTTCTTGCTCTAAAGCAGATTGTCTTTCCTGGATGAGAAATGTGCTGTGTGTTTCCCTTCAGAAATGGGGTGAAATGCCAGGCTCTGAGTCTTCCTACAAGCAAGACTTCGTTTCGGTAAAAACAGTGTCTTTTCATCTCAAATGAAGCTACATTGTTCACAGAGCTCACACGTTTCTCCCTCTGATCTGAAAAGCATTGGATGTTAGAGGACCTGTGGTTTGTTTCAGTTTCAGAAGCAGAGTTGAACTAGATATGGTCCGTGTGTGTAGGAAACACGGTTCTTTTGTTCTGAGCACACTCACGTTTCCCGCCTTATTAGAGACTCTAGAAAGCAAGAGCATGCTTCTTGCTCTAATGCAGAGTGTGTTTCATAGATTAGAACTGTGCTGTGTGTTTCCCTTCAGAAACGGAGTTAAATGCCAGGCTCTGTGTCTTTCTACAAGCAAGACTTCGTTTCAGTTAAACGCACTCACTTTTTAGCTCAAACGAAGCTACAATGTTCATGAAGCTCACACGTTTATCACTCTTAACTGAAAAGCATTGGATGTTAGAGGACATGTGGTTTGTATCAGTTACAGAAGCAGAGTTGAACTAGATATGGTTCGTGTGTGTAGGAAACACGGTTCTTTTGTTCTGAGCACACTCACGTTTCCCGCCTTATTAGAGACTCTAGAAAGCAAGAGCATGCTTCTTGCTCTAAAGCAGATTGTGTTTCATGCATGAGAACTGTACTGTGTGTTTCCCTTCAGAAACGGAGTTCAATGCCAGGCTCTGTGTCTTCCTACAAGAAAGACTTCGTTTCAGGAAAACATACTCACTTCTCAGCTCAAAAGAAGCTACATCGTTCATGAAGCTCCCACGTTTCTCGCTCTTAACTGAAAAGCAATGGATGTTAGAGGACCTTGGTTTTGTATCAATTTGAGAAGCAGAATTGAACTAGATATGGTCTGTGTGTGTAGGATACACGGTTCTTTTGTTCTGAGCACACTCACGTTTCCGGCCTTATTAGAGACTCTAGAAAGCAAGAGCATGATTCTTGCTCTAAAGCAGAGTATGTTTCATGGATTAGAACTGTGCTGTGTGTTTCCCTTCTGAAACGGAGTTAAATGCAAGGCTCTGTGTCTTTCTACAAGCAAGACTTCGTTTCAGGTAAACGCACTCACTTTTCAGCTCAAACGAAGCTACATCATTCATGAAGCTCACACGAATGACGCTGTTAACTGAAAAGCGTTGGATGTTAGAGGACCTGTGGTTTGTATCAGTTTCAGAAGCAGAGTTGAACTAGATATGGTCCGTGTGTGTAGGAAACACGGTTCTTTTGTTCTGAGCACACTCACGTTTCCCGCCTTATTAGAGACTCTAGAAAGCAAGAGCGTGCTTCTTGCTCTAAAGCAGAGTGTGTTTCATGGATGAGAACTGTGCTGTGTGTTTCCCGTCAGAAACGGAGTTAAATGCGAGGCTCTGTGTCTTCCTACAAGCAAGACATCGTTTCAGGGAAACGCACTCACTTTTCATCTCAAACGAAGGTACATCGTTCACGAAGCTCACACGTTTGACGCTCTTAACTGAAAAGCGTTGGATGTTAGAGGACCTGTGGTTTGTTTAAGTTTCAGAAGCAGAGTTGAACTAGATATGGTCCGTGTGTGTAGGAAACACGGTTCTTTTGTTCTGAGCACACTCACGTTTCCCGCCTTATTAGAGACTCTAGAAAGCAAGAGCGTGCTTCTTGCTCTAAAGCAGATTGTGTTTCATGCATGAGAACTGTGCTGTGTGTTTCCCTTCAGAAATGGAGTTCAATGCCAGGATCTGTATATTCCTACAAGAAAGACTTCGTTTCAGGAAAACACACCCACTTCTCAGCTCAAACGAAGCTACATCGTTCATGAAGCTCCCACGTTTCTCGCTCTTAACTGAAAAGCATTGGATGTTAGAGGACCTGTGGTTTGTTTCAGTTTCAGAAGCAGAGTTGAACTAGATATGGTCCGTGTGTGTAGGAAACACGGTTCTTTTGTTCTGAGCACACTCACGTTTCCCGCCTTATTAGAGACTCTAGAAAGCAAGAGCATGCTTCTTGCTCTAAAGCAGAGTGTGTTTCATAGATTAGAACTGTGCTGTGTGTTTCCCTTCAGAAACGGAGTTAAATGCCAGGCTCTGTGTCTTTCTACAAGCAAGACTTCGTTTCAGTTAAACGCACTCACTTTTTAGCTCAAACGAAGCTACAACGTTCATGAAGCTCACACGTTTATCGCTCTTAACTGAAAAGCATTGGATGTTAGAGGACATGTGGTTTGTATCAGTTACAGAAGCAGAGTTGAAATAGATATGGTTCGTGTGTGTAGGAAACACGGTTCTTTTGTTCTGAGCACACTCACGTTTCCCGCCTTATTAGAGACTCTAGAAAGCAAGAGCATGCTTCTTGCTCTAAAGCAGATTGTATTCATGCATGAGAACTGTGCTGTGTGTTTCCCTTCAGAAACGGAGTTCAATGCCAGGCTCTGTGTCTTCCTACAAGAAAGACTTCGTTTCAGGAAAACATACTCACTTCTCAGCTCAAAAGAAGCTACATCGTTCATGAAGCTCCCACGTTTCTCGCTCTTAACTGAAAAGCATTGGATGTTAGAGGACCTGGGTTTTGTATCAATTTGAGAAGCAGAATTGAACTAGATATGGTCTGTGTGTGTAGGAAACACGGTTCTTTTGTTCTGAGCACACTCACGTTTCCGGCCTTATTAGAGACTCTAGAAAGCAAGAGCATGATTCTTGCTCTAAAGCAGAGTATGTTTCATGGATTAGAACTGTGCTGTGTGTTTCCCTTCTGAAACGGAGTTAAATGCAAGGCTCTGTGTCTTTCTACAAGCAAGACTTCGTTTCAGGTAAACGCACTCACTTTTCAGCTCAAACGAAGCTACATCATTCATGAAGCTCACACGAATGACGCTGTTAACTGAAAAGCGTTGGATGTTAGAGGACCTGTGGTTTGTATCAGTTTCAGAAGCAGAGTTGAACTAGATATGGTCCGTGTGTGTAGGAAACACGGTTCTTTTGTTCTGAGCACACTCACGTTTCCCGCCTTATTAGAGACTCTAGAAAGCAAGAGCGTGCTTCTTGCTCTAAAGCAGAGTGTGTTTCATGGATGAGAACTGTGCTGTGTGTTTCCCGTCAGAAACAGAGTTAAATGCGAGGCTCTGTGTCTTCCTACAAGCAAGACATCGTTTCAGGGAAACGCACTCACTTTTCATCTCAAACGAAGGTACATCGTTCACGAAGCTCACACGTTTGACGCTCTTAACTGAAAAGCGTTGGATGTTAGAGGACCTGTGGTTTGTTTAAGTTTCAGAAGCAGAGTTGAACTAGATATGGTCCGTGTGTGTAGGAAACACGGTTCTTTTGTTCTGAGCACACTCACGTTTCCCGCCTTATTAGAGACTCTAGAAAGCAAGAGCGTGCTTCTTGCTCTAAAGCAGATTGTGTTTCATGCATGAGAACTGTGCTGTGTGTTTCCCTTCAGAAACGGAGTTCAATGCCAGGATCTGTATATTCCTACAAGAAAGACTTCGTTTCAGGAAAACACACCCACTTCTCAGCTCAAACGAAGCTACATCGTTCATGAAGCTCCCACGTTTCTCGCTCTTAACTGAAAAGCATTGGATGTTAGAGGACCTGGGTTTTGTATCAATTTGAGAAGCAGAATTGAACTAGATATGGTCTGTGTGTGTAGGAAACACGGTTCTTTTGTTCTGAGCACACTCATGTTTCCGGCCTTATTAGAGACTCTAGAAAGCAAGAGCATGCTTCTTGCTCTAAAGCAGAGTGTGTTTCATGGATTAGAACTGTGCTGTGTGTTTCCCTTCTGAAACGGAGGTAAATGCCAGGCTCTGTGTCTTTCTACAAGCAAGACTTCGTTTCAGGAAAACACACTCACTTCTCAGCTCAAACGAAGCTACATCGTTCATGAAGCTCCCACGTTTCTCGCTCTCAACGGAAAAGCATTGGATGTTAGAGGACCTGGGTTTTGTATCAATTTGAGAAGCAGAATTGAACTAGATATGGTCTGTGTGTGTAGGAAACACGGTTCTTTTGTTCTGAGCACACTCACGTTTATGGCCTTATTAGAGACTCTAGAAAGCAAGAGCATGCTTCTTGCTCTAAAGCAGAGTGTGTTTCATGGATTAGAACTGTGCTGTGTGTTTCCCTTCTGAAACGGAGATAAATGCCAGGCTCTGTGTCTTTCTACAAGCAAGACTTCGTTTCAGGTAAACGCACTCACTTTTCAGCTCAAACGAAGCTACATCATTCATGAAGCTCACACGAATGACGCTCTTAACTGAAAAGCGTTGGATGTTAGAGGACCTGTGGTTTGTATCAGTTTCAGAAGCAGAGTTGAACTAGATATGGACCGTGAGTGTAGGAAACACGGTTCTTTTGCTCTGAGCACACTCACATTTCCTGCCTTATTAGAGACTCTAGAAAGCAAGAGCGTGCTTCTTGCTCTAAAGCAGAGTGTGTTTCATGGATGAGAACTGTGCTGTGTGTTTCCCGTCAGAAACGGAGTTAAATGCGAAGCTCTGTGTCTTCCTACAAGCAAGACATCGTTTCAGGGAAACGCACTCACTTTTCATCTCAAACGAAGGTACATCGTTCACGAAGCTCACACGTTTGACGCTCTTAACTGAAAAGCGTTGGATGTTAGAGGACCTGTGGTTTGTTTCAGTTTCAGAAGCAGAGTTGAACTAGATATGGTCCATGTGTGTAGGAAACACGGTTCTTTTGTTCTGAGCACACTCACGTTTCCCGCCTTATTAGAGACTCTAGAAAGCAAGAGCGTGCTTCGTGCTCTAAAGCAGATTGTGTTTCATGCATGAGAACTGTGCTGTGTGTTTCCCTTCAGAAACGGAGTTCAATGCCAGGATCTGTATATTCCTACAAGAAAGACTTCGTTTCAGGAAAACACACTCACTTCTCAGCTCAAACGAAGCTACATCGTTCATGAAGCTCCCACGTTTCTCGCTCTTAACTGAAAAGCATTGGATGTTAGAGGACCTGTGGTTTGTATCAATTTGAAAAGCAGAGTTGAACTAGATATGGTCCGTGTGTGTAGGAAACACGGTTCTTTTGTTCTGAGCACACTCACGTTTCCCGCCTTTAGAGACACTAGAAAGCAAGAGCATGCTTCTTGCTCTAAAGGAGAGTGTGTTTCATGGATGAGAACTGTGCTGTGTGTTTCCCTTCTGAAACGGAGTTAAATGTCAGGCTCTGTGTCTTCCTACAAGCAAGACTTCTTTTGAGGAAAACGCATTCACTTTTCAGCTCAAACGAAGCTACATCATTCACGAAGCTCACACGTTTGACGCTCTTAACTGAAAAGCGTTGGATGTTAGAGGACATGTGGTTTGTATCAGTTTCAGAAGCAGAGTTGAACTAGATATGGTTCGTGTGTGTAGGAAACACGGTTCTTTTGTTCTCAGCTCACACATGTTTCTTGCCTTATTAGAGACTCTAGAAAGCAAGAGCGTGCTTCTTGCTCTAAAGCAGAGTGTCTTTCCTGGATGAGAAATGTGCTGTGTGTTTCCCTTCAGAAACGGGGTGAAATGCCAGGCTCTGAGTCTTCCTACAAGCAAGACTTCGTTTCGGTAAAAACAGTGTCTTTTCATCTCAAATGAAGCTACATTGTTCACAGAGCTCACACGTTTCTCCCTATGATCTGAAAAGCATTGGATGTTAGAGGACCTGTGGTTTGTTTCAGTTTCAGAAGCAGAGTTGAACTAGATATGGTCCGTGTGTGTATGAAACACGGTTCTTTTGTTCTGAGCACACTCACGTTTCCGGCCTTATTAGAGACTCTAGAAAGCAAGAGCATGCTTCTTGCTCTAAAGCAGAGTGTGTTTCATGGATTAGAACTGTGCTGTGTGTTTCCCTTCTGAAACGGAGTTAAATGCCAGGCTCTGTGTCTTTCTACAAGCAAGACTTCGTTTCAGGAAAACACACTCACTTCTCAGCTCAAAGGAAGCTACATCGTTCATGAAGCTCCCACGTTTCTCGCTCTCAACTGAAAAGCATTGGATGTTAGAGGACCTGGGTTTTGTATCAATTTGAGAAGCAGAATTGAACTAGATATGGTCTCTGTGTGTAGGAAACACGGTTCTTTTGTTCTGAGCACACTCACGTTTCTGGCCTTATTAGAGACTCTAGAAAGCAAGAGCATGCTTCTTGCTCTAAAGCAGAGTGTGTTTCATGGATTAGAACTGTGCTGTGTGTTTCCCTTCTGAAACGGAGATAAATGCCAGGCTCTGTGTCTTTCTACAAGCAAGACTTCGTTTCAGGTAAATGCACTCACTTTTCAGCTCAAACGAAGCTACATCATTCATGAAGCTCACACGAATGACGCTCTTAACTGAAAAGCGTTGGATGTTAGAGGACCTGTGGTTTGTATCAGTTTCAGAAGCAGAGTTGAACTAGATATGGACCGTGAGTGTAGGAAGCACGGTTCTTTTGCTCTGAGCACACTCACATTTCCTGCCTTATTAGAGACTCTAGAAAGCAAGAGCGTGCTTCTTGCTCTAAAGCAGAGTGTGTTTCATGGATGAGAACTGTGCTGTGTGTTTCCCGTCAGAAACGGAGTTAAATGCGAGTCTCTGTGTCTTCCTACAAGCAAGACATCGTTTCAGGGAAACGCACTCACTTTTCATCTCAAACGAAGGTACATCGTTCACGAAGCTCACACGTTTGACGCTCTTAACTGAAAAGCGTTGGATGTTAGAGGACTTGTGGTTTGTTTCAGTTTCAGAAGCAGAGTTGAACTAGATATGGTCCATGTGTGTAGGAAACACGGTTCTTTTGTTCTGAGCACACTCACGTTTCCCGCCTTATTAGAGACTCTAGAAAGCAAGAGCGTGCTTCTTGCTCTAAAGCAGATTGTTTTTCATGCATGAGAACTGTGCTGTGTGTTTCCCTTCAGAAACGGAGTTCAATGCCAGGATCTGTATATTCCTACAAGAAAGACTTCGTTTCAGGAAAACACACTCACTTCTCAGCTCAAACGAAGCTACATCGTTCATGAAGCTCCCACGTTTCTCGCTCTTAACTGAAAAGCATTGGATGTTAGAGGACCTGTGGTTTGTATCAATTTGAGAAGCAGAGTTGAACTAGATATGGTCCGTGTGTGTAGGAAACACGGTTCTTTTGTTCTGAGCACACTCACGTTTCCCGCCTTTAGAGACACTAGAAAGCAAGAGCATGCTTCTTGCTCTAAAGGAGAGTGTGTTTCATGGATGAGAACTGTGCTGTGTGTTTCCCTTCTGAAACGGAGTTAAATGTCAGGCTCTGTGTCTTCCTACAAGCAAGACTTCTTTTGAGGAAAACGCACTCACTTCTCAGCTCAAACGAAGCTACATCATTCACCAAGCTCACACGTTTGAAGCTCTTAACTGAAAAGCGTTGGATGTTAGAGGACCTGTGGTTTGTTACAGTTTCAGAAGCAGAGTTGAACTATATATGGTTAGTGTGTGTAGGAAACACGGTTCTTTTGTTCTGAGCACACTCACGTTTGCCGCCTTATTAGAGACACTAGAAAGCAAGAGCATGCTTCTTGCTCTAAAGCAGATTGTGTTTCATGAATGAGAACTCTGCTGTGTGTTTCTCTTCAGAAACGGGCTTAAATGCCAGGCTCTGTGTCTTCCTACAAGCAAGACTTCGTTTCAGGTAAACGCATTCACTTTTCAGCTCAAACGAAGCTACATCATTCATGAAGCTCACACGTTTGACGCTCTTAACTGAAAAGCATTGGATGTTAGAGGACCTGTGGTTTGTTTCAGTTTCAGAAGCAGAGTTGAACTAGATATGGTCCGTGTGTGTAGGAAACACGGTTCTTTTGTTCTGAGCACACTCACGTTTCCCGCCATATTAGAGACTCTAGAAAGCAAGAGCATGCTTCTTGCTCTAAAGCAGAGTGTGTTTCATGGATTAGAACTGTGCTGTGTGTTTCCCTTCAGAAACGGAGTTAAATGCCAGGCTCTGTGTCTTTCTACAAGCAAGACTTTGTTTCAGTTAAACGCACTCACTTTTTAGCTCAAACGAAGCTACAACGTTCATGAAGCTCACACGTTTATCGCTCTTAACTGCAAAGCATTGGATGTTAGAGGACATGTGGTTTGTATCAGTTACAGAAGCAGAGTTGAACTAGATATGGTTCGTGTGTGTAGGAAACACGGTTCTTTTTTTCTGAGCACACTCACGTTTCCCGCCTTATTAGAGACTCTAGAAAGCAAGAGCATGCTTCTTGCTCTAAAGCAGATTGTGTTTCATGCATGAGAACTGTGCTGTGTGTTTTCTTCAGAAACGGAGTTCAATGCCAGGCTCTGTGTCTTCCTACAAGAAAGACTTCGTTTCAGGAAAACACACTCACTTCTCAGCTCAAACGAAGCTACATCGTTCATGAAGCTCCCACGTTTCTCGCTCTTAACTGAAAAGCATTGGATGTTAGAGGACCTGGGTTTTGTATCAATTTGAGAAGCAGAATTGAACTAGATATGGTCTGTGTGTGTAGGAAACACGGTTCTTTTGTTCTGAGCACACTCACGTTTCCGGCCTTATTAGAGACTCTAGAAAGCAAGAGCATGATTCTTGCTCTAAAGCAGAGTGTGTTTCATGGATTAGAACTGTGCTGTGTGTTTCCCTTCAGAAACGGAGTTCAATGCCAGGCTCTGTGTCTTCCTACATGCAAGACTTCGTTTCAGGTAAACGCATTCACTTTTCAGCTCAAACGAAGCTACATCGTTCACGAAGCTCACACGTTTGACGCTCTTAACTGAAAAGCATTGGATGTTAGAGGAACTCTGGTTTGTATCATTTCAGAAGCAGAGTTGAACTAGATATGGTTCGTGTGAGTAGGAAACACGGTTCTTTTGTTCTCAGCTCACACATGTTTCTTGCCTTATTAGAGACTCTAGAAAGCAAGAGCGTGCTTCTTGCTCTAAAGCAGATTGTCTTTCCTGGATGAGAAATGTGCTGTGTGTTTCCCTTCAGAAACGGGGTGAAATGCCGGGCTCTGAGTCTTCCTACAAGCAAGACTTCGTTTCGGTAAAAATAGTGTCTTTTCATCTCAAATGAAGCTACATTGTTCACAGAGCTCACACGTTTCTCCCTCTGATCTTAAAAGCATTGGATGTAAGAGGACCTGTGGTTTGTTTCAGTTTCAGAAGCAGAGTTGAACTAGATATGGTCCTTGTGTGTAGGAAACACGGTTCTTTTGTTCTGAGCACACTCACGTTTCCCGCCATATTAGAGACTCTAGAAAGCAAGAGCATGCTTCTTGCTCTAAAGCAGAGTGTGTTTCATGGATTAGAACTGTGCTGTGTGTTTCCCTTCAGAAACGGAGTTAAATGCCAGGCTCTGTGTCTTTCTACAAGCAAGACTTCGTTTCAGTTAAACGCACTCACTTTTTAGCTCAAACGAAGCTACAACGTTCATGAAGCTCACACGTTTATCGCTCTTAACTGCAAAGCATTGGATGTTAGAGGAGATGTGGTTTGTATCAGTTTCAGAAGCAGAGTTGAACTATATATGGTTCGTGTGTGTAGGAAACACGGTACTTTTGTTCTGAGCACACTCACGCTTCCCGCCTTATTAGAGACTCTAGAAAGCAAGAGCATGCTTCTTGCTCTAAAGCAGAGTGTCTTTCCTGGATGAGAAATGTGCTGTGTGTTTCCCGTCAGAAACGGGGTGAAATGCCAGGCTCTGAGTCTTCCTACAAGCAAGACCTCGTTTCAGGTAAAAACAGTGTCTTTTCATCTCAAATGAAGCTACATTGTTCACAGAGCTCACACGTTTCTCCCTCTTATCTGAAAAGCATTGGATGTTATAGGACCTGAGGTTTGTATCAGTTTAAGAAGTACAGTTGTACTAGATATGGTCTGTGTGTGTAGGAAAAACTGTTCTTTTGTTCTGAGCACACTCATGTTTCCCGCCTTATTAGAGACTCTACAAAGCAAGAGCGTGCTTCTTGCTCTAAAGCAGAGTGTGTTTTATGGATGAGAACTGTGCTGTGTGTTTCCCTTTAGAAACGGAGTTCAATGCCAGGCTCTGTGTCTTTCTACAAGCAAGACTTCGTTTCAGGAAAACACACTCACTTCTCAGCTCAAAGGAAGCTACATCGTTCATGAAGCTCCCACGTTTCTCGCTCTCAACTGAAAAGCATTGGATGTTAGAGGACCTGGGTTTTGTATCAATTTGAGAAGCAGAATTGAACTAGATATGGTCTCTGTGTGTAGGAAACACGGTTCTTTTGTTCTGAGCACACTCACGTTTCTGGCCTTATTAGAGACTCTAGAAAGCAAGAGCATGCTTCTTGCTCTAAAGCAGAGTGTGTTTCATGGATTAGAACTGTGCTGTGTGTTTCCCTTCTGAAACGGAGATAAATGCCAGGCTCTGTGTCTTTCTACAAGCAAGACTTCGTTTCAGGTAAATGCACTCACTTTTCAGCTCAAACGAAGCTACATCATTCATGAAGCTCACACGAATGACGCTCTTAACTGAAAAGCGTTGGATGTTAGAGGACCTGTGGTTTGTATCAGTTTCAGAAGCAGAGTTGAACTAGATATGGACCGTGAGTGTAGGAAGCACGGTTCTTTTGCTCTGAGCACACTCACATTTCCTGCCTTATTAGAGACTCTAGAAAGCAAGAGCGTGCTTCTTGCTCTAAAGCAGAGTGTGTTTCATGGATGAGAACTGTGCTGTGTGTTTCCCGTCAGAAACGGAGTTAAATGCGAGTCTCTGTGTCTTCCTACAAGCAAGACATCGTTTCAGGGAAACGCACTCACTTTTCATCTCAAACGAAGGTACATCGTTCACGAAGCTCACACGTTTGACGCTCTTAACTGAAAAGCGTTGGATGTTAGAGGACTTGTGGTTTGTTTCAGTTTCAGAAGCAGAGTTGAACTAGATATGATCCATGTGTGTAGGAAACACGGTTCTTTTGTTCTGACCACACTCACGTTTCCCGCCTTATTAGAGACTCTAGAAAGCAAGAGCGTGCTTCTTGCTCTAAAGCAGATTGTTTTTCATGCATGAGAACTGTGCTGTGTGTTTCCCTTCAGAAACGGAGTTCAATGCCAGGATCTGTATATTCCTACAAGAAAGACTTCGTTTCAGGAAAACACACTCACTTCTCAGCTCAAACGAAGCTACATCGTTCATGAAGCTCCCACGTTTCTCGCTCTTAACTGAAAAGCATTGGATGTTAGAGGACCTGTGGTTTGTATCAATTTGAGAAGCAGAGTTGAACTAGATATGGTCCGTGTGTGTAGGAAACACGGTTCTTTTGTTCTGAGCACACTCACGTTTCCCGCCTTTAGAGACACTAGAAAGCAAGAGCATGCTTCTTGCTCTAAAGGAGAGTATGTTTCATGGATGAGAACTGTGCTGTGTGTTTCCCTTCTGAAACGGAGTTAAATGTCAGGCTCTGTGTCTTCCTACAAGCAAGACTTCTTTTGAGGAAAACGCACTCACTTCTCAGCTCAAACGAAGCTACATCATTCACCAAGCTCACACGTTTGAAGCTCTTAACTGAAAAGCGTTGGATGTTAGAGGACCTGTGGTTTGTTTCAGTTTCAGAAGCAGAGTTGAACTATATATGGTTCGTGTGTGTAGGAAACACGGTTCTTTTGTTCTGAGCACACTCACGTTTGCCGCCTTATTAGAGACACTAGAAAGCAAGAGCATGCTTCTTGCTCTAAAGCAGATTGTGTTTCATGAATGAGAACTCTGCTGTGTGTTTCTCTTCAGAAACGGGCTTAAATGCCAGGCTCTGTGTCTTCCTACAAGCAAGACTTCGTTTCAGGTAAACGCATTCACTTTTCAGCTCAAACGAAGCTACATCATTCATGAAGCTCACACGTTTGATGCTCTTAACTGAAAAGCATTGGATGTTAGAGGACCTGTGGTTTGTTTCAGTTTCAGAAGCAGAGTTGAACTAGATATGGTCCGTGTGTGTAGGAAACACGGTTCTTTTGTTCTGAGCACACTCACGTTTCCCGCCATATTAGAGACTCTAGAAAGCAAGAGCATGCTTCTTGCTCTAAAGCAGAGTGTGTTTCATGGATTAGAACTGTGCTGTGTGTTTCCCTTCAGAAACGGAGTTAAATGCCAGGCTCTGTGTCTTTCTACAAGCAAGACTTCGTTTCAGTTAAACGCACTCACTTTTTAGCTCAAACGAAGCTACAACGTTCATGAAGCTCACACGTTTATCGCTCTTAACTGCAAAGCATTGGATGTTAGAGGAGATGTGGTTTGTATCAGTTTCAGAAGCAGAGTTGAACTATATATGGTTCGTGTGTGTAGGAAACACGGTACTTTTGTTCTGAGCACACTCACGCTTCCCGCCTTATTAGAGACTCTAGAAAGCAAGAGCATGCTTCTTGCTCTAAAGCAGAGTGTCTTTCCTGGATGAGAAATGTGCTGTGTGTTTCCCGTCAGAAACGGGGTGAAATGCCAGGCTCTGAGTCTTCCTACAAGCAAGACTTCGTTTCAGGTAAAAACAGTGTCTTTTCATCTCAAATGAAGCTACATTGTTCACAGAGCTCACACGTTTCTCCCTCTTATCTGAAAAGCATTGGATGTTATAGGACCTGAGGTTTGTATCAGTTTAAGAAGTACAGTTGTACTAGATATGGTCTGTGTGTGTAGGAAAAACTGTTCTTTTGTTCTGAGCACACTCATGTTTCCCGCCTTATTAGAGACTCTAGAAAGCAAGAGCGTGCTTCTTGCTCTAAAGCAGAGTGTGTTTTATGGATGAGAACTGTGCTGTGTGTTTCCCTTTAGAAACGGAGTTCAATGCCAGGCTCTGTGTATTCCTACATGCAAGACTTCGTTTCAGGAAAACACACTCACATCTCAGCTCAAACGAAGCTCCATCATTCACCAAGCTCACACGTTTGAAGCTCTTAACTGAAAAGCGTTGGATGTTAGAGGACCTGTGGTTTGTTTCAGTTTCAGACGCAGAGTTGAACTAGATATGGTCCTTGTGTGTAGGAAACACGGTTCTTTTGTTCTGAGCACACTCACGTTTCCCGCCTTATTAGAGACTCTAGAAAGCAAGAGCGTGCTTCTTGCTCTAAACCAGAGTGTGTTTCATGGATTAGAACTGTGCTGTGTGTTTCTCTTCAGAAACGGAGTTAAATGCCAGGCTCTGTGTCTTTCTACAAGCAAGACTTCGTTTCAGGTAAACGCACTCACTTTTCAGCTCAAACGAAGCTACATCGTTCATGAAGCTCACACGTTTATCGCTCTTAACTGAAAAGCATTGGATGTTAGAGGAACTCTGGTTTGTATCATTTCAGAAGCAGAGTTGAACTAGATATGGTTCGTGTGTGTAGGAAACATGGTACTTTTGTTCTCAGCTCACACATGTTTCTTGCCTTATTAGAGACTCTAGAAAGCAAGAGAGTGCTTCTTGCTCTAAAGCAGAGTGTCTTTCTTGGATGAGAAATGTGCTGTGTGTTTCCCTTCAGAAACGGGGTGAAATGCCAGGCTCTGAGTCTTCCTACAAGCAAGACTTCGTTACAGGTAAAAACAGTGTCTTTTCATCTCAAATGAAGCTACATTGTTCACAGAGCTCACACGTTTCTCCCTTGATCTGAAAAGCATTGGATGTTACAGGACCTGTGGTTTGTATCAGTTTCAGAAGTAGAGTTGAACTAGATATGGTCCGTGTGTGTAGGAAACACGGTTCTTTTGTTCTGAGCACACTCACGTTTCCCCTCCTTTAGAGACTCTAGAAAGCAAGAGCATGCTTATTGCTCTGAAGCAGAGTGTGTTTCATGGATGAGAACTGTGCTGTGTGTTTCCCTTCAGAAACGGAGTTAAATGTCAGGCTCTGTGTCTTCCTACATGCAAGACTTCCTTTGAGGAAAACGCACTCACTTCTCAGCTCAAACGAAGCTGCATCATTCACCAAGCTCACACGTTTATCGCTCTGAACTGAAATGCATTGGATGTTAGAGGACCTGTGGTTTGTATCAGATTCAGAAGCAGAGTTGAACTAGATATGGTCCGTGTGTGTAGGAAACATGGTTCTTTTGTTCAGAGCACACTCACGTTGCCCCCTTATTATAGACTTTAGAAAGCAAGAGCGTGCTTCTTCCTCTAAAGCAGAGTGTGTTTCATGGATGAGAACTGTGCTGTGTGTTTCCCTTCAGAAACGGAGTTTAATGCCAGGCTCTGTGTCTTCCTACAAGCAAGACTACGTTTCAGGTAAACGCACTCACTTTTCAGCTCAAACGAAGCTACATCGTTCACCAAGCTCACACGTTTGACGCTCTTAACTGAAAATCGTTGGATGTTAGGGGACCTGTGGTTTGTATAAGTTTCAGAAGCAGAATTGAACTAGATATTGTCCGTATGTGTAGGAAACACGGTTCTTTTGTTCTGAGCACACTCAAGTCTCCCGCCTTATTAGAGACTCTAAAAAGCAAGAGCATGCTTCTTGCTCTAAAGCTGATTGTGTTTCATGCATGGGAACTGTGCTGTGTGTTTCCCTTCAGAAACGGAGTTCAATGCCAGGCTCTGTGTCTTCCCACAAGAAAGACTTCGTTTCTTGAAAACACACTCACTTCTCAGCTCAAACGAAGCTACATCGTTCATGAAGCTCCCACGTTTCTTGCTCTTAACTGAAAAGCATTGGATGTTAGAGGAACTGGGGTTTGTATCAATTTGAGAAGCAGAGTTGAACTAGATATGGTCCATGTGTGTAGGAAACACCGTTCTTTTGTTCTGAGCACACTCACGTTTCCCGCCTTATTAGAGACTCTAGAAAGCAAGAGCATGCTTCTTGCTCTAAAGCAGATTGTGTCTCATGCATGAGAACTGTGCTGTGTGTTTCCCTTCAGAAACGGAGTTCAATGCCAGGCTCTGTGTCTTCCTACAAGAAAGACTTCGTTTCAGGAAAACACACTCACTTCTCAGCTCAAACGAAGCTACATTGTTCATGAAGCTCCCACGTTTCTTGCTCTTAACTGAAAAGCATTGGATGTTAGAGGACCTGGGGTTTGTATCAATTTGAGAAGCAGAGTTGAACTAGATATGGTCCGTGTGTGTAGGAAACACGGATCTTTTGTTCTGAGCACACTCACGTTTCCCACCTTATTAGAGACTCTAGAAAGCAAGAGCATGCTTCTTCCTCTAAAGCAGAGTGTGTTTGATGGATGAGAACTGTGCTGTGTGTTTCCCTTCAGAAACGGAGTTAAATGCCAGGCTCTGTGTCTTCCTACAAGCAAGACTTCGTTTCAAGTAAACGCACTCACTTTTCAGCTCAAACGAAGCTACATCGTTCACGAAGCTCACACATTTGACGCTCTTAACTGAAAAGCGTTGGATGTTAGAGGACCTGTGGTTTGTACCAGTTTCAGAAGCAGAGTTGAACTAGATATGGTCCGTGTGTGTAGGAAACACGGTTCTTTTGTTCTGAGCACACTCACGTTTCCCGCCTTATTAGAGACTCTAGAATGCAAGAGCATGCTTCTTGCTCTAAAGCAGAGTGTCTTTCCTGGATGAGAAATGTGCTGTGTGTTTCCCGACAGAAACGGGGTGAAATGCCAGGCTCTGAGTCTTCCTACAAGCAAGACTTCGTTTCAGGTAAAAACAGTGTCTTTTCATCTCAAATGAAGCTACATTGTTCACAGAGCTCACACGTTTCTCCCTCTTATCTGAAAAGCATTGGATGTTAGAGGACCTGAGGTTTGTATCAGTTTCAGAAGTACAGTTGTACTAGATATTGTCTGTGTGTGTAGGAAAAACTGTTCTTTTGTTCTGAGCACACTCATGTTTCCCGCCTTATTAGAGACTCTAGAAAGCAAGAGCATGCTTCTTGCTCTAAAGCAGAGTGTGTTTTATGGATGAGAACTGTGCTGTGTGTTTCCCTTCAGAAACGGAGTTCAATGCCAGGCTCTGTGTCTTCCTACATGCAAGACTTCGTTTCAGGAAAACACACTCACATCTCAGCTCAAACAAAGCTAAATCGTTCACGAAGTTCCCGTGTTTCTCGCTCTTAACTGAAAAGCTTTGCATGTTAGAGGACCTGAGGTTTGTATCAGTTTCAGAAGTAGAGTTGAACTAGATATGGTCCGTGTGTGTAGGAAACACTGTTCTTTTGTTCTGAGCACACTCATGTTTCCCGCCTTATTAGAGAATCTAGAAAGCAAGAGCGTGCTTCTTGCTCCAAAGCAGAGTGTGTTTCATGGATGAGAACTGTGCTGTGTGTTTCCCTTCAGAAATGGGGTGAAATGCCAGGGTCTGAGTCTTCCTACCAGCAAGACTTCGTTTCAGGTAAAAACAGTGTCTTTTCATCTCAAATGAAGCTATATTGATCACAACGCTCACCCGTTTCTCCCTCTGAACTGAAAAGCAATGGATGTTAGAGGACCTGTGGTTTGTTTCAGTTTCAGAAGCAGAGTTGAACTAGATAGGGTCCATTTTTGTAGGAACCACGGTTCTTTTGTTCTGAGCACACTCACGTTTCCCGCCTTATTAGAGACTCTAGAAAGCAAGAGCGTGCTTCTTGCTCTAAAGCAGAGTGTGTTTCATGGATGAGAACTTTGCTGTGTGTTTCCCTTCAGAAACGGAGTTAAATGCGAGGCTCTGTGTCTTCCTACAAGCAAATCTTCGTTTCAGGTAAATGCACTCACTTTTCAGCTCAAACGAAGCTACATCGTTCAAGAAGCTCACATGTTTGACGCTCTTAACTGAAAAGCATTGGATGTTAGAGGACGTGTGGTTTGTATCAATTTCAGAAGCAGAGCTGAACTAGATATGGTCCGTGTGTGTAGGAAACACGGTTCTTTTGTTCTGAGCACACTCACGTTTCCCGCCTTATTAGAGACTCTAGAAAGCAAGAGAGTGCATCTTGCTCTAAAGCAGAGTATGTTTCATGGAAGAGAACTGTGCTGTGTGTTTCCCTTCAGAAACGGAGTTAAATGCCAGGCTCTGTGTCTTCCTACAAGCAAGACATCGTTTCTTGAAAACGCATTCACTTTTCAGCTCAAACGAAGCTACATCATTCACGAAGCTCACACGTTTGACGCTCCTAACTGAAAAGTGTTGGATGTTAGTGGACCTGTGGTTTGTATCAGTTTCAGAAGCAGAGTTGAACTAGATATGTTCCGTGTGTGTAGGCAACACGGTTCGTTTGTTCTGAGCACACTCACGTTTCCCGCCTTATTAGAGACTGTAGAAACAAGAGCGTGGTTTTTGCTCTAAAGCAGAGTGTCTTTCATGGATGAGAACTGTGCGGTGCGGATCCCTTCAGAAACGAGATCAATGCCAGGCTCTGTGTCTTCTTATAAGCAAGACTTCATTTCAGGTAAACGCACTCACTCTTGAGCTCAAACCAAGCTACATCTTTCACGAAGCTCACACGTTTCACGCTCTTAACTGAAAAGCATTGGATGTTAGAGGACTGAGGTTTGTTTCAGTTTCAGAAGCAGAGTTGAACTAGATATGGTCCGTGTGTGCTTTCTAGAGTCTCTAATAAGGCTGGAAACATGAGTGTGCTCAGAACAAAAGAACCGTGTTTCCTAAACACACGGACAATATCTAGCTCAACTCTGCTTCTGAAACTGATACAAACCACAGGTCCTCTAACATCCAATGCTTTTCAGTTAAGAGCGAGAAACGTGTGAGCTTCGTGACCAATGTAGCTTTCTTTGACCTGAAAAGTGACTGCGTTTACCTGAAAGGAAGTCTTGCTTTTAGGAAGACACAGAGCCTGGCATTTAACTCCGTTTCTGAAGGGAAACACACAGCACAGTTCTCATCCATGAAACACACTCTGCTTTAGAGCAAGAAGCACGCTGTTGCTCCTAGAGTCTCTAATAAGGCAGGTAACGTGAGTGTGCTAAGAACTATAGAGCCGTGTGTTCCCCACACAAGCACCATATCTAGTTCAACTCTGCTTCTGAAACTGATACAAACCACAGGTCCTCTAACATCCAATGCTTTTCAGTTAAGAGCGAGAAACTTGTGAGCTTCATGAACGATTTAGCTTCCTTGGCCTGAAAAGTGAGTGCGTTTACCTGAAACGAAGTCTTGCTTTTAGGAAGACACAGATCCTGGCATTTAACTCCGTTTCTGAAGGGAAACACACAGCACAGTTCTCATCCATGAAACACACTCTGCTTTAGAGCAAGAAGCACGCTCTTGCTTTCTAGAGTCTCTAATAAGGCAGGTAACGTGAGTGTGCTAAGAACTATAGAGCCGTGTGTCCCCCAAACAAGCACCATATCTAGTTCAACTCTGCTTCTGAAACTGATACAAACCACAGGTCCTCTAACATCCAATGCTTTTCAGTTAAGAGCGAGAAACTTGTGAGCTTCGTGAACGATTTAGCTTCGTTTTGACCTGAAAAGTCAGTGCGTTTACCTGAAACGAAGTCTTGCTTTTAGGAAGACACAGAGCCTGCATTTAACTCCGTTTCTGAAGGGACACACACAGCACAGTTCTCATCCATGAAACACACTCTGCTTTAAAGCAAGAAGCACGCACTTGCTTTCTAAAGTCTCTAATAAGGCGGGAAACATGAGTGTGCTCAGAACAAAAGAACCGTGTTTCCTACACACAGGGACAACATCTAGTTCAACTCTGCTTCTGAAACTGATAACAACCACAGGTCCTCTAACATCCAATGCTTTTCAGTTAAGAGCGAGAAACGTGTGAGCTTCTTGAACAATGTTGCTTCATTTGACCTGAAAAGTGACTGCGTTTACCTGAAATGATGTCTTGCTTGTAGCAAGACACAGTGGCTGGTATTTAACTCCATTTCTGAAGGGAAACACACAGCACAGTTCTCCTCCATGAAACACTCTCTGCTTTAGAGCCAGAAGCACGCTCTTGCTTTCTAGAGTATCTAATATTTCGGGAAACGTGAATGTGCTCAGAACAAAAGAACCGTGTTTCCTACACACAAGGATCATATGTAGTTCAACTCTGCTTCTGAAACTGATACAAACCACAGGTCCTCTAACATCCAATGCTTTTCATTTAAGAGAGAGAAATGTGTGAGCTTCGTGAACAATGTAGTTTGTTTGACCTTAAAAGTGACTGCGTTTACATGAAAGGAAGTCTTGCTTGTAGGAATACACAGAGCAGTCATTTAACTGCATTTCTGAAGGGAAACACACAGCACAGTTCTCATCCATGAAACACAATCTGCTTTAAAGCAAGAAGCACGATCTTGCTTTCTAGAGTCTCTAATAAGGCGGGAAACGTGAGTGTGCTCAGAACGAAAGAACCGTGTTTCCTACACACACGGATCATATCTAATTCAACTCTGCTTCTGAAACTGATACAAACTACAGGTCCTCTAACATCCAATGCTTTTCAGTTAAGTGCGAGAAACGTGTGAGCTGCTTGAATGATATAGCTTTGTTTCAGCTGAATAATGAGTGTGTTTACAAGAAACGAAGTTTGCTTGTAGGAAGACACAGGGCCTGGAATTTAACTCCGTTTCTGAAGAGAAACACACAGCAAAGTTCTCATTCATGAAACACACTCTACTTTAGAGAAAGAAGCATGCTCTTGCTTTCTAGAGTCTCTAATAAGGCAGGTAACGTGAGTGTGCTCAGAACAATAGAGCCGTGTGTCCTCCACAGAAGCACCATATCTAGTTCTACTCTGCTTCTGAAACTGATACAAACCACAGATCCTCTAACATCCAATGCTTTTCAGTTAAGAGAGAGAAACGTGTGAGCCTCATGAACGATTTAGCTTCCTTTGACGTGGAAAGTGAGTGTGTTTACCTGAAAAGAAGTCTTGCTTTTAGGAAGACACAAAGCCTGGAATTTACCTCCGTTTCTGATGGGAAACACACAGCACAGTTCTCTTCCATGAAACACACTCTGCTTTAGAGCAAGAAGCACGCTCTTGCTTTCTAGAGTCTCTAATAAGGCAGGTAACGTGAGTGTGCTAAGAACTATAGAGCCGTGTGTCCTCCACACAAGCACCATATCTAGTTCAACTCTGCTTCTGAAACTGATACAAACCACAGGTCGTCTAACATCCAATGCTTTTCATTTAAGAGCGAGAAAATTGTGAGCTTCGTGAACGATTTAGCTTCTTTGGCCTGAAAAGTGCGTACGTTTACCTGAAAAGAAGTCTTGCTTTTAGGAAGAAACAGAGCCTGGCATTTAACTCCATGTCTGAAGGGAAACAAACAGCACAGTTCTCATCCATGAAACACACTCTGCTTTAGAGCAAGAAGCACGCTCTTGCTTTCAAGAGTCTCTAATAAGGCGGGAAACCTGAGTGTGCTCAGAACAAAAGAACCCTGTTTCCTAAACACAAGGACAATATCTAGTTCAACTCTGCTTCTGAAACTGATAAAAACCACAGGTCCTCTATCATCCAGTGCTTTTCAGAAAAGAGCGAGAAACGTGCGAGCTTCGTGTACAATGTAGCTTCCTTTGACCTGAAAATTGACTGAGTTTACCTGAAACGAAGTCTTGCTTGTAGCAAGACACAGAGACTGGCCCTTAACTCCGTTTCTGAAGGGAAACACACAGCACAGTTCTCATCTATGAAACACACTCTGCTTTAGAGCCAGAAGCACGCTCTTGCTTTCTAGAGTCTCTAATGAGGCGGGAAACGTCAGTGGGTTCAGAACAAAAGAACCGTGTTTTCTACACACAAGGATCATATCTAGTTCAACTCTGCTTCTGAAACTGATACAAACCACAGGTCCTCTAACATTCAATGCTTTTCAGTTAAGAGCGAGAAACGTGTGAGCTTCGTGAAAATGTAGCATCATTTGACCTGAAAAGTGACTATGTTTACCTGAAAAGAAGTCTTGCTTGAAGGAATAAACAGAGCCTGTCATTTTACTCCGTTACTGAAGGGAAACACACAGCACAGTACTCATCCATGAAACACACTCTTTTTTAGAGGAAGAAGCACGCACTTGCTTTCTAGAGTCTCTAATAAGGCGGGAAACCTGAGTTTGCTCAGAACAAAAGAACCGTGTTTCCTAAACACACGAACAATATCTAGTTCAACTCTGCTTCGGAAACTGATACAAACCACAGGTCCACTATCATCCAGTGCTTTTCAGTTAAGAGCGAGAAACTTGTGAGCTTCGTGTACAATGTAGCTTCCTTTGTCCTGAAAATTGATGAGTTTACCTGAAAAGAAGTCTTGCTTGTAGCAAGACACAGAGCCTGGCATTTAACTCCGTTTCAGAAGGGAAACACACAGCACAGTTCTCATCTATGAAACACTCTCTGCTTTAGAGCCAGAAGCACGCTCTTGCTTTCTAGAGTCTCTAATAAGGTGCGAAAGGTGAGTGTGCTCAGAACAAAAAACGGTGTTTCCTACACACAAGCACCATAACTAGTTCAACTTTCCTTCTGAAACTGATACAAACCACAGGTCCTCTAACATCCAATGCTTTTCATTTAAGAGCGAGAAAATTGTGAGCTTCGTGAACGATTTAGCTTCTTTGGCCTGAAAAGTGCGTACGTTTACCTGAAAAGAAGTCTTTCTTTTAGGAAGACACAGAGCCTGGCATTTAACTCCATGTCTGAAGGGAAACACACATCACAGTTCTCATCCATGAAACACACTCTGCTTTAGAGCAAGAAGCACATTCTTGCTTTCAAGAGTCTCTAATAAGGCGGGAAACGTGAGTGTGCTCAGAACAAAAGAACCCTGTTTCCTAAACACAAGGACAATATCTAGTTCAACTCTGCTTCTGAAACTGATACAAACCACAGGTCCTCTAACATTCAATGCTTTTCAGTTAAGAGCGAGAAACGTGTGAGCTTCGTGAAAATGTAGCATCATTTGACCTGAAAAGTGACTATGTTTACCTGAAAAGAAGTCTTGCTTGAAGGAATAAACAGAGCCTGTCATTTAAGTCCGATTCTGAAGGGAAACACACATCACAGTTCTCATCCATGAAACACAATCTGCTTTAGAGCCAGAAGCACGCTCTTGCATTCTAGAGTCTCTAATAAGGCGGGAAACGTGAGTGTGCTCAGAACAAAAGAACCGTGTTTCCTACACACAGGGACAACATCTAGTTCAACTCTCCTTCTGAAACTGATACAAACCACAGGTCCTCTAACATCCAATGCTTTTCAGTTAAGAGCGAGAAACATGTGAGCTTCTTGAACAATGTAGCTTCATTTGACCTGAAAAGTGACTGCGTTTACCTGAAACGATGTCTTGCTTGTAGCAAGACACAGTGGCTGATATTTAACTCCATTTCTGCAGGGAAACACACAGCACAGTTCTCATCTATGAAACACTCTCTGCTTTAGAGCCAGAAGCACGCTCTTGCTTTCTAGAGTCTCTAATGAGGCGGGAAACGTGAATGTGCTCAGAACAAAAGAACCGTGTTTCCTGCACACAAGGATCATATGTAGTTCAACTCTGCTTCTGAAACTGAAACAAACCACAGGATCTCTAACATCCAATGTTTTTCAGTTAAGAATGAGAAACTTGTGAGCTTCGTGACCAATGTAGCTTTGTTTGACCTGAAAAGTGACTGCGTTTACCTGAAACGAATTCTTGCTTTTAGGAAGACACAGAGCCTGGCATTTAACTCCGTTTCTGAAGGGAAACACACAGCACAGTTCTCATCCATGTAACACACTCTGCTTTAGAGCAAGAAGCACGCTCTTGCTTTCTAGAGTCTCTAATGAAGCGGGAAACGTCAGTGGGTTCAGAACAAAAGAACCGTGTTTCCTACACACAAGGATCATATCTAGTTCAACTCTGCTTCTGAAACTGATACAAACCACAGGTCCTGTAACATCCAGTGCTTTTCAGTTAAGAGCGAGAAACGTGTGAGCTTCGCGAAAATGTAGCAACATTTGACCTGAAAAGTGACTATGTTTACCTGAAAAGAAGTCTTGCTTGAAGGAATAAACAGAGCCTGTCATTTTACTCCGTTTCTGAAGGGAAACACACATCACAGTTCTCATCCATGAAACACAATCTGCTTTAGAGCCAGAAGCACGCTCTTGCTTTCTAGAGTCTCTAATAAGGCGGGAAACGTGAGTGTGCTCAGAACAAAAGAACCGTGTTTCCTACACACAGGGACAACATCTAGTTCAACTCTCCTTCTGAAACTGATACAAACCACAGGTCCTCTAACATCCAATGCTTTTCAGTTAAGAGCGAGAAACATGTGAGCTTCTTGAACAATGTAGCTTCATTTGACCTGAAAAGTGACTGCGTTTACCTGAAACGATGTCTTGCTTGTAGCAAGACACAGTGGCTGATATTTAACTCCATTTCTGCAGGGAAACACACAGCACAGTTCTCATCTATGAAACACTCTCTGCTTTAGAGCCAGAAGCACGCTCTTGCTTTCTAGAGTCTCTAATAAGGTGGGAAAGGTGAGTGTGCTCAGAACAAAAAACGGTGTTTCCTACACACAAGCACCATAACTAGTTCAACTTTCCTTCTGAAACTGATACAAACCACAGGTCCTCTAACATCCAATGCTTTTCATTTAAGAGCGAGAAAATTGTGAGCTTCGTGAACGATTTAGCTTCTTTGGCCTGAAAAGTGCGTACGTTTACCTGAAAAGAAGTCTTGCTTGAAGGAATAAACAGAGCCTGTCATTTAAGTCCGTTTCTGATGGGAAACACACATCACAGTTCTCATCCATGAAACACAATCTGCTTTAGAGCCAGAAGCACGCTCTTGCTTTCTAGAGTCTCTAATAAGGCGGGAAACGTGAGTGTGCTCAGAACAAAAGAACCGTGTTTCCTACACACAGGGACAACATCTAGTTCAACTCTCCTTCTGAAACTGATACAAACCACAGGTCCTCTAACATCCAATGCTTTTCAGTTAAGAGCGAGAAACATGTGAGCTTCTTGAACAATGTAGCTTCATTTGACCTGAAAAGTGACTGCGTTTACCTGAAACGATGTCTTGCTTGTAGCAAGACACAGTGGCTGATATTTAACTCCATTTCTGCAGGAAAACACACAGCACAGTTCTCATCTATGAAACACTCTCTGCTTTAGAGCCAGAAGCACGCTCTTGCTTTCTAGAGTCTCTAATGAGGCGGGAAACGTGAATGTGCTCAGAACAAAAGAACCGTGTTTCCTGCACACAAGGATCATATGTAGTTCAACTCTGCTTCTGAAACTGAAACAAACCACAGGATCTCTAACATCCAATGTTTTTCAGTTAAGAATGAGAAACTTGTGAGCTTCGTGACCAATGTAGCTTTGTTTGACCTGAAAAGTGACTGCGTTTACCTGAAACGAATTCTTGCTTTTAGGAAGACACAGAGCCTGGCATTTAACTCCGTTTCTGAAGGGAAACACACAGCACAGTTCTCATCCATGAAACACACTCTGCTTTAGAGCAAGAAGCACGCTCTTGCTTTCTAGAGTCTCTAATGAAGCGGGAAACGTCAGTGGGTTCAGAACAAAAGAACCGTGTTTCCTACACACAAGGATCATATCTAGTTCAACTCTGCTTCTGAAACTGATACAAACCACAGGCCCTCTAACATCCAATGCGTTTCAGTTAAGAGCGAGAAACGTGTGAGCTTCGTGTACAATATAGCTTCATTTGAGCTGAAAAGTGACTGCGTTTACCTGAAACGAAGTCTCGCTTGTAGGAAGACACAGAGCCTGGCATTTAACTCCGTTTCTGAAGGGAAACACACAGCACACTTCTCATCCATGAAACACACTCTGTTTTAGAGCGAGAAGCACGCTCTTGCTTTCTAGAGTCTCGAATAAGGCGGGAAACGTGAGAGTGCTCAGAACAAAAGAACTGTGTTTCCTAAACACACGGACCATATCTAGTTCAACTCTGCTTCTGAAACTGATACAAACCACAGGCCCTCTAACATCCAATGCGTTTCAGTTAAGAGCGAGAAACGTGTGAGCTTCCTGTACAATATAGCTTCGTTTGAGCTGAAGAGTGACTGCGTTTACCTGAAACGAAGTCTCGCTTGTAGGCAGACACAGAGCCTGGCATTTAACTCCGTTTCTGAAGGGAAACACACAGCACACTTCTCATCCATGAAACACACTCTGCTTTAGAGCAAGAAGCATGCTCTTGCTTTCTAGAGTCTCTAATAAGGCGGGAAACGTGAGAGAGCTCAGAACAAAAGAACTGTGTTTCCTACACACACGGACCATATCTAGTTCAACTCTGCTTCTGAAACTGACACAAACCACAGGCCCTCTAACATCCAATGCGTTTCAGTTAAGAGCGAGAAACGTGTGAGCTTCGTGTACAATATAGCTTCGTTTGAGCTGAAAAGTGACTGTGTTTACCTGAAACGAAGTCTCGCTTGTAGGAAGACACAGAGCCTGGCATTTAACTCCGTTTCTGAAGGGAAACAAACAGCACACTTCTCATCCATGAAACACACTCTGCTTTAGAGCAAGAAGCACGCTCTTGCTTTCTAGAGTCTCTAATAAGGCGGGAAACGTGAGAGTGCTCAGAACAAAAGAACTGTGTTTCCTACACACACGGACCATATCTAGTTCAACTCTGCTTCTGAAACTGATACAAACCACAGGCCCTCTAACATCCAATGCGTTTCAGTTAAGAGCGAGAAACGTGTGAGCTTCGTGTACAATATAGCTTCGTTTGAGCTGAAAAGTGACTGCGTTTACCTGAAACGAAGTCTCGCTTGTAGGAAGACACAGAGCCTGGCATTTAACTCCGTTTCTGAAGGGAAACACACAGCACACTTCTCATCCATGAAACACACTCTGCTTTAGAGCGAGAAGCACGCTCTTGCTTTCTAGAGTCTCTAATAAGGCGGGAAACGTGAGAGTGCTCAGAACAAAAGAACTGTGTTTCCTACACACACGGACCATATCTAGTTCAACTCTGCTTCTGAAACTGATAGAAACCACAGGCCCTCTAACATCCAATGCGTTTCAGTTAAGAGCGAGAAACGTGTGAGCTTCGTGTACAATATAGCTTCGTTTGAGCTGAAAAGTGACTGCGTTTACCTGAAACGAAGTCTCGCTTGTAGGAAGACACAGAGCCTGGCATTTAACTCCGTTTCTGAAGGGAAACACACAGCACACTTCTCATCCATGAAACACACTCTGCTTTAGAGCAAGAAGCACGCTCTTGCTTTCTAGAGTCTCTAATAAGGCGGAAAACGTGAGAGTGCTCAGAACAAAAGAACTGTGTTTCCTACACACACGGACCATATCTAGTTCAACTCTGCTTCTGAACCTGATACAAACCACAGGCCCTCTAACATCCAATGCGTTTCAGTTAAGAGCGAGAAACGTGTGAGCTTCGTGTACAATATAGCTTCGTTTGAGCTGAAAAGTGACTGTGTTTACCTGAAACGATGTCTCGCTTGTAGGAAGACACAGAGTCTGGCATTTAACTCCGTTTCTGAAGGGAAACACACAGCACACTTCTCATCCATGAAACACACTCTGCTTTAGAGCAAGAAGCACGCTCTTGCTTTCTAGAGTCTCTAATAAGGCGGGAAACGTGAGAGTGCTCAGAACAAAAGAACTGTGTTTCCTACACACACGGACCATATCTAGTTCAACTCTGGTTCTGAAACTGACACAAACCACAGGCCCTCTAGCATCCAATGCGTTTCAGTTAAGAGCGAGAAACGTGTGAGCTTCGTGTACAATATAGCTTCGTTTGAGCTGAAAAGTGACTGCGTTTACCTGAAACGAAGTCTCGCTTGTAGGAAGACACAGAGCCTGGCATTTAACTCCGTTTCTGAAGGGAAACACACAGCACACTTCTCATCCATGAAATACACTCTGCTTTAGAGCGAGAAGCACGCTCTTGCTTTCTAGAGTTTCTAATAATGCGGGAAACGTGAGAGTGCTCAGAACAAAAGAACTGTGTTTCCTACACACACGGACCATATCTAGTTCAACTCTGCTTCTGAAACTGATACAAACCACAGGCCCTCTAACATCCAATGCGTTTCAGTTAAGAGCGAGAAACGTGTGAGCTTCGTGTACAATATAGCTTCGTTTGAGCTGAAGAGTGACTGCGTTTACCTGAAACGAAGTCTCGCTTGTAGGAAGACACAGAGCCTGGCATTTAACTCCGTTTCTGAAGGGAAACACACAGCACACTTCTCATCCATGAAACACACTCTGTTTTAGAGCGAGAAGCACGCTCTTGCTTTCTAGAGTCTCGAATAAGGCGGGAAACGTGAGAGTGCTCAGAAAAAAAGAACTGTGTTTCCTACACACACGGACCATATCTAGTTCAACTCTGCTTCTGAAACTGATACAAACCAGAGGCCCTCTAACATCCAATGCGTTTCAGTTAAGAGCGAGAAACGTGTGAGCTTCCTGTACAATATATCTTCGTTTGAGCTGAAGAGTGACTGCGTTTACCTGAAACGAAGTCTCGCTTGTAGGAAGACACAGAGCCTGGCATTTAACTCCGTTTCTGAAGGGAAACACACAGCACCCTTCTCATCCATGAAATACACTCTGCTTTAGAGCGAGAAGCACGCTCTTGCTTTCTAGAGTTTCTAATAATGCGGGAAACGTGAGAGTGCTCAGAACAAAAGAACTGTGTTTCCTACACACACGGACCATATCTAGTTCAACTCTGCTTCTGAAACTGATACAAACCACAGGCCCTCTAACATCCAATGCGTTTCAGTTAAGAGCGAGAAACGTGTGAGCTTCGTGTACAATATAGCTTCGTTTGAGCTGAAAAGTGACTGTGTTTACCTGAAACGAAGTCTCGCTTGTAGGAAGACACAGAGCCTGGCATTTAACTCCGTTTCTGAAGGGAAACACACAGCACACTTCTCATCCATGAAACACACTCTGCTTTAGAGCAAGAAGCACGCTCTTGCTTTCTAGAGTCTCTAATAAGGCGGGAAACGTGAGAGTGCTAAGAACAAAAGAACTGTGTTTCCTACACACACGGACCATATCTAGTTCAACTCTGGTTCTGAAACTGACACAAACCACAGGCCCTCTAGCATCCAATGCGTTTCAGTTAAGAGCGAGAAACGTGTGAGCTTCGTGTACAATATAGCTTCGTTTGAGCTGAAAAGTGACTGCGTTTACCTGAAACGAAGTCTCGCTTGTAGGAAGACACAGAGCCTGGCATTTAACTCCGTTTCTGAAGGGAAACACACAGCACACTTCTCATCCATGAAATACACTCTGCTTTAGAGCGAGAAGCACGCTCTTGCTTTCTAGAGTTTCTAATAATGCGGGAAACGTGAGAGTGCTCAGAACAAAAGAACTGTGTTTCCTACACACACGGACCATATCTAGTTCAACTCTGCTTCTGAAACTGATACAAACCACAGGCCCTCTAACATCCAATGCGTTTCAGTTAAGAGCAAGAAACGTGTGAGCTTCGTGTACAATATAGCTTCGTTTGAGCTGAAAAGTGACTGCGTTTACCTGAAACGAAGTCTCGCTTGTAGGAAGACACAGAGCCTGGCATTTAACTCCGTTTCTGAAGGGAAACAAACAGCACACTTCTCAGCCATGAAACACACTCTCCTTTAGAGCGAGAAGCACGCTCTTGCTTTCTAGAGTCTCGAATAAGGCGGGAAACGTGAGAGTGCTCAGAACAAAAGAACTGTGTTTCCTACACACACGGACCATATCTAGTTCAACTCTGCTTCTGAAACTGATACAAACCACAGGCCCTCTAACATCCAATGCGTTTCAGTTAAGAGCGAGAAACGTGTGAGCTTCGTGTACAATATAGCTTCGTTTGAGCTGAAAAGTGACTGTGTTTACCTGAAACGAAGTCTCGCTTGTAGGAAGACACAGAGCCTGGCATTTAACTCCGTTTCTGAAGGGAAACACACAGCACACTTCTCATCCATGAAACACACTCTGCTTTAGAGCAAGAAGCACGCTCTTGCTTTCTAGAGTCTCTAATAAGGCGGGAAACGTGAGAGTGCTCAGAACAAAAGAACTGTGTTTCCTACACACACGGACCATATCTAGTTCAACTCTGGTTCTGAAACTGACACAAACCACAGGCCCTCTAACATCCAATGCGTTTCAGTTAAGAGCGAGAAACGTGTGAGCTTCGTGTACAATATAGCTTCGTTTGAGCTGAAGAGTGACTGCGTTTACCTGAAACGAAGTCTCGCTTGTAGGAAGACACAGAGCCTGGCATTTAACTCCGTTTCTGAAGGGAAACACACAGCACACTTCTCATCCATGAAACACACTCTGCTTTAGAGCGAGAAGCACGCTCTTGCTTTCTTGTGTCTCGAATAAGGCAGGAAACGTGAGAGTGCTCAGAACAAAAGAACTGTGTTTCCTACACACACGGACCATATCTAGTTCAACTCTGCTTCGGAAACTGATACAAACCACAGGCCCTCTAACATCCAATGCGTTTCAGTTAAGAGCGAGAAACGTGTGAGCTTCGTGTACAATATAGCTTCGTTTGAGCTGAAAAGTGATTGCGTTTACCTGAAACGAAGTCTCGCTTGTAGGAAGACACAGAGCCTGGCATTTAACTCCGTTTCTGAAGGGAAACACACAGCACACTTCTCATCCATGAAACACACTCTGTTTTAGAGCGAGAAGCACGCTCTTGCTTTCTAGAGTCTCGAATAAGGCGGGAAACGTGAGAGTGCTCAGAACAAAAGAACTGTGTTTCCTACACACACGGACCATATCTAGTTCAACTCTGGTTCTGAAACTGATACAAACCACAGGCCCTCTAACATCCAATGCGTTTCAGTTAAGAGCGAGAAACGTGTGAGCTTCGTGTACAATATAGCTTCGTTTGAGCTGAAAACTGACTGTGTTTACCTGAAACGAAGTCTCGCTTGTAGGAAGACACAGAGCCTGGCATTTAACTCCGTTTCTGAAGGGAAACACACAGCACACTTCTCATCCATGAAACACACTCTGCTTTAGAGCAAGAAGCACGCTCTTGCTTTCTAGAGTCTCTAATAAGGCGGGAAACGTGAGAGTGCTCAGAACAAAAGAACTGTGTTTCCTACACACACGGACCATATCTAGTTCAACTCTGGTTCTGAAACTGACACAAACCACAGGCCCTCTAACATCCAATGCGTTTCAGTTAAGAGCGAGAAACGTGTGAGCTTCGTGTACAATATAGCTTCGTTTGAGCTGAAGAGTGACTGCGTTTACCTGAAACGAAGTCTCGCTTGTAGGAAGACACAGAGCCTGGCATTTAACTCCGTTTCTGAAGGGAAACACACAGCACACTTCTCATCCATGAAACACACTCTGCTTTAGAGCGAGAAGCACGCTCTTGCTTTCTAGAGTCTCGAATAAGGCGGGAAACGTGAGAGTGCTCAGAACAAAAGAACTGTGTTTCCTACACACACGGACCATATCTAGTTCAACTCTGCTTCTGAAACTGATACAAACCACAGGCCCTCTAACATCCAATGCGTTTCAGTTAAGAGCGAGAAACGTGTGAGCTTCGTGTACAATATAGCTTCGTTTGAGCTGAAAAGTGACTGTGTTTACCTGAAACGAAGTCTCGCTTGTAGGAAGACACAGAGCCTGGCATTTAACTCCGTTTCTGAAGGGAAACACACAGCACACTTCTCATCCATGAAACACACTCTGCTTTAGAGCAAGAAGCACGCTCTTGCTTTCTAGAGTCTCTAATAAGGCGGGAAACGTGAGAGTGCTCAGAACAAAAGAACTGTGTTTCCTACACACACGGACCATATCTAGTTCAACTCTGGTTCTGAAACTGACACAAACCACAGGCCCTCTAACATCCAATGCGTTTCAGTTAAGAGCGAGAAACGTGTGAGCTTCGTGTACAATATAGCTTCGTTTGAGCTGAAGAGTGACTGCGTTTACCTGAAACGAAGTCTCGCTTGTAGGAAGACACAGAGCCTGGCATTTAACTCCGTTTCTGAAGGGAAACACACAGCACACTTCTCATCCATGAAACACACTCTGCTTTAGAGCGAGAAGCACGCTCTTGCTTTCTTGTGTCTCGAATAAGGCAGGAAACGTGAGAGTGCTCAGAACAAAAGAACTGTGTTTCCTACACACACGGACCATATCTAGTTCAACTCTGCTTCTGAAACTGATACAATCCACAGGCCCTCTAACATCCAATGCGTTTCAGTTAAGAGCGAGAAACGTGTGAGCTTCGTGTACAATATAGCTTCGTTTGAGCTGAAGAGTGACTGCGTTTACCTGAAACGAAGTCTCGCTTGTAGGAAGACACAGAGCCTGGCATTTAACTCCGTTTCTGAAGGGAAACACACAGCACACTTCTCATCCATGAAACACACTCTGCTTTAGAGCGAGAAGCACGCTCTTGCTTTCTTGTGTCTCGAATAAGGCAGGAAACGTGAGAGTGCTCAGAACAAAAGAACTGTGTTTCCTACACACACGGACCATATCTAGTTCAACTCTGCTTCTGAAACTGATACAAACCACAGGCCCTCTAGCATCCAATGCGTTTCAGTTAAGAGCGAGAAACGTGTGAGCTTCCTGTACAATATAGCTTCGTTTGAGCTGAAGAGTGACTGCGTTTACCTGAAACGAAGTCTCGCTTGTAGGCAGACACAGAGCCTGGCATTTAACTCCGTTTCTGAAGGGAAACACACAGCACACTTCTCATCCATGAAACACACTCTGCTTTAGAGCAAGAAGCATGCTCTTGCTTTCTAGAGTCTCTAATAAGGCGGGAAACGTGAGAGTGCTCAGAACAAAAGAACTGTGTTTCCTACACACACGGACCATATCTAGTTCAACTCTGCTTCGGAAACTGATACAAACCACAGGCCCTCTAACATCCAATGCGTTTCAGTTAAGAGCGAGAAACGTGTGAGCTTCGTGTACAATATAGCTTCGTTTGAGCTGCAAAGTGACTGCGTTTACCTGAAACGAAGTCTCGCTTGTAGGAAGACACAGAGCCTGGCATTTAACTCCGTTTCTGAAGGGAAACACACAGCACACTTCTCATCCATGAAACACACTCTCCTTTAGAGCGAGAAGCACGCTCTTGCTTTCTAGAGTCTCGAATAAGGCGGGAAACGTGAGAGTGCTCAGAACAAAAGAACTGTGTTTCCTACACACACGGACCATATCTAGTTCAACTCTGCTTCTGAAACTGATACAAACCACAGGCCCTCTAACATCCAATGCGTTTCAGTTAAGAGCGAGAAACGTGTGAGCTTCGTGTACAATATAGCTTCGTTTGAGCTGAAAAGTGACTGTGTTTACCTGAAACGAAGTCTCGCTTGTAGGAAGACACAGAGCCTGGCATTTAACTCCGTTTCTGAAGGGAAACACACAGCACACTTCTCATCCATGAAACACACTCTGCTTTAGAGCAAGAAGCACGCTCTTGCTTTCTAGAGTCTCTAATAAGGCGGGAAACGTGAGAGTGCTCAGAACAAAAGAACTGTGTTTCCTACACACACGGACCATATCTAGTTCAACTCTGGTTCTGAAACTGACACAAACCACAGGCCCTCTAACATCCAATGCGTTTCAGTTAAGAGCGAGAAACGTGTGAGCTTCGTGTACAATATAGCTTCGTTTGAGCTGAAGAGTGACTGCGTTTACCTGAAACGAAGTCTCGCTTGTAGGAAGACACAGAGCCTGGCATTTAACTCCGTTTCTGAAGGGAAACACACAGCACACTTCTCATCCATGAAACACACTCTGCTTTAGAGCGAGAAGCACGCTCTTGCTTTCTTGTGTCTCGAATAAGGCAGGAAACGTGAGAGTGCTCAGAACAAAAGAACTGTGTTTCCTACACACACGGACCATATCTAGTTCAACTCTGCTTCTGAAACTGATACAATCCACAGGCCCTCTAACATCCAATGCGTTTCAGTTAAGAGCGAGAAACGTGTGAGCTTCCTGTACAATATAGCTTCGTTTGAGCTGAAGAGTGACTGCGTTTACCTGAAACGAAGTCTCGCTTGTAGGCAGACACAGAGCCTGGCATTTAACTCCGTTTCTGAAGGGAAACACACAGCACACTTCTCATCCATGAAACACACTCTGTTTTAGAGCGAGAAGCACGCTCTTGCTTTCTAGAGTCTCGAATAAGGCGGGAAACGTGAGAGTGCTCAGAACAAAAGAACTGTGTTTCCTACACACACGGACCATATCTAGTTCAACTCTGGTTCTGAAACTGATACAAACCACAGGCCCTCTAACATCCAATGCGTTTCAGTTAAGAGCGAGAAACGTGTGAGCTTCGTGTACAATATAGCTTCGTTTGAGCTGAAAACTGACTGTGTTTACCTGAAACGAAGTCTCGCTTGTAGGAAGACACAGAGCCTGGCATTTAACTCCGTTTCTGAAGGGAAACACACAGCACACTTCTCATCCATGAAACACACTCTGCTTTAGAGCAAGAAGCACGCTCTTGCTTTCTAGAGTCTCTAATAAGGCGGGAAACGTGAGAGTGCTCAGAACAAAAGAACTGTGTTTCCTACACACACGGACCATATCTAGTTCAACTCTGGTTCTG
Organism: Onychomys arenicola; assembly: GCA_949786405.1. Taxonomy (NCBI): domain Eukaryota; kingdom Metazoa; phylum Chordata; class Mammalia; order Rodentia; family Cricetidae; genus Onychomys; species Onychomys arenicola. The sequence continues at coordinate 4,180,816 of CATKUM010000015.1, read as the reverse complement.
AAACTGACACAAACCACAGGCCCTCTAACATCCAATGCGTTTCAGTTAAGAGCGAGAAACGTGTGAGCTTCGTGTACAATATAGCTTCGTTTGAGCTGAAGAGTGACTGCGTTTACCTGAAACGAAGTCTCGCTTGTAGGAAGACACAGAGCCTGGCATTTAACTCCGTTTCTGAAGGGAAACACACAGCACACTTCTCATCCATGAAACACACTCTGCTTTAGAGCGAGAAGCACGCTCTTGCTTTCTTGTGTCTCGAATAAGGCAGGAAACGTGAGAGTGCTCAGAACAAAAGAACTGTGTTTCCTACACACACGGACCATATCTAGTTCAACTCTGCTTCTGAAACTGATACAATCCACAGGCCCTCTAACATCCAATGCGTTTCAGTTAAGAGCGAGAAACGTGTGAGCTTCCTGTACAATATAGCTTCGTTTGAGCTGAAGAGTGACTGCGTTTACCTGAAACGAAGTCTCGCTTGTAGGCAGACACAGAGCCTGGCATTTAACTCCGTTTCTGAAGGGAAACACACAGCACACTTCTCATCCATGAAACACACTCTGCTTTAGAGCAAGAAGCATGCTCTTGCTTTCTAGAGTCTCTAATAAGGCGGGAAACGTGAGAGTGCTCAGAACAAAAGAACTGTGTTTCCTACACACACGGACCATATCTAGTTCAACTCTGCTTCTGAAACTGACACAAACCACAGGCCCTCTAACATCCAATGCGTTTCAGTTAAGAGCGAGAAACGTGTGAGCTTCCTGTACAATATAGCTTCGTTTGAGCTGAAGAGTGACTGCGTTTACCTGAAACGAAGTCTCGCTTGTAGGCAGACACAGAGCCTGGCATTTAACTCCGTTTCTGAAGGGAAACACACAGCACACTTCTCATCCATGAAACACACTCTGCTTTAGAGCAAGAAGCATGCTCTTGCTTTCTAGAGTCTCTAATAAGGCGGGAAACGTGAGAGTGCTCAGAACAAAAGAACTGTGTTTCCTACACACACGGACCATATCTAGTTCAACTCTGCTTCGGAAACTGATACAAACCACAGGCCCTCTAACATCCAATGCGTTTCAGTTAAGAGCGAGAAACGTGTGAGCTTCGTGTACAATATAGCTTCGTTTGAGCTGAAAAGTGACTGCGTTTACCTGAAACGAAGTCTCGCTTGTAGGAAGACACAGAGCCTGGCATTTAACTCCGTTTCTGAAGGGAAACACACAGCACACTTCTCATCCATGAAACACACTCTCCTTTAGAGCGAGAAGCACGCTCTTGCTTTCTAGAGTCTCGAATAAGGCGGGAAACGTGAGAGTGCTCAGAACAAAAGAACTGTGTTTCCTACACACACGGACCATATCTAGTTCAACTCTGCTTCTGAAACTGATACAAACCACAGGCCCTCTAACATCCAATGCGTTTCAGTTAAGAGCGAGAAACGTGTGAGCTTCGTGTACAATATAGCTTCGTTTGAGCTGAAAAGTGACTGTGTTTACCTGAAACGAAGTCTCGCTTGTAGGAAGACACAGAGCCTGGCATTTAACTCCGTTTCTGAAGGGAAACACACAGCACACTTCTCATCCATGAAACACACTCTGCTTTAGAGCGAGAAGCACGCTCTTGCTTTCTAGAGTCTCTAATAAGGCGGGAAACGTGAGAGTGCTCAGAACAAAAGAACTGTGTTTCCTACACACACGGACCATATCTAGTTCAACTCTGGTTCTGAAACTGACACAAACCACAGGCCCTCTAACATCCAATGCGTTTCAGTTAAGAGCGAGAAACGTGTGAGCTTCGTGTACAATATAGCTTCGTTTGAGCTGAAGAGTGACTGCGTTTACCTGAAACGAAGTCTCGCTTGTAGGAAGACACAGAGCCTGGCATTTAACTCCGTTTCTGAAGGGAAACACACAGCACACTTCTCATCCATGAAACACACTCTGCTTTAGAGCGAGAAGCACGCTCTTGCTTTCTTGTGTCTCGAATAAGGCAGGAAACGTGAGAGTGCTCAGAACAAAAGAACTGTGTTTCCTACACACACGGACCATATCTAGTTCAACTCTGCTTCTGAAACTGATACAAACCACAGGCCCTCTAACATCCAATGCGTTTCAGTTAAGAGCGAGAAACGTGTGAGCTTCCTGTACAATATAGCTTCGTTTGAGCTGAAGAGTGACTGCGTTTACCTGAAACGAAGTCTCGCTTGTAGGAAGACACAGAGCCTGGCATTTAACTCCGTTTCTGAAGGGAAACACACAGCACACTTCTCATCCATGAAACACACTCTGCTTTAGAGCAAGAAGCATGCTCTTGCTTTCTAGAGTCTCTAATAAGGCGGGAAACGTGAGAGTGCTCAGAACAAAAGAACTGTGTTTCCTACACACACGGACCATATCTAGTTCAACTCTGCTTCTGAAACTGACATAAACCACAGGCCCTCTAACATCCAATGCGTTTCAGTTAAGAGCGAGAAACGTGTGAGCTTCGTGTACAATATAGCTTCGTTTGAGCTGAAAAGTGACTGCGTTTACCTGAAACGAAGTCTCGCTTGTAGGAAGACACAGAGCCTGGCATTTAACTCCGTTTCTGAAGGGAAACAAACAGCACACTTCTCATCCATGAAACACACTCTGCTTTAGAGCAAGAAGCACGCTCTTGCTTTCTAGAGTCTCTAATATGGCGGGAAACGTGAGAGTGCTCAGAACAAAAGAACTGTGTTTCCTACACACACGGACCATATCTAGTTCAACTCTGCTTCGGAAACTGATACAAACCACAGGCCCTCTAACATCCAATGCGTTTCAGTTAAGAGCGAGAAACGTGTGAGCTTCGTGTACAATATAGCTTCGTTTGAGCTGAAAAGTGACTGCGTTTACCTGAAACGAAGTCTCGCTTGTAGGAAGACACAGAGCCTGGCATTTAACTCCGTTTCTGAAGGGAAACACACAGCACACTTCTCATCCATGAAACACACTCTGCTTTAGAGCGAGAAGCACGCTCTTGCTTTCTAGAGTCTCTAATAAGGCGGGAAACGTGAGAGTGCTCAGAACAAAAGAACTGTGTTTCCTACACACACGGACCATATCTAGTTCAACTCTGCTTCGGAAACTGATACAAACCACAGGCCCTCTAACATCCAATGCGTTTCAGTTAAGAGCGAGAAACGTGTGAGCTTCGTGTACAATATAGCTTCGTTTGAGCTGAAAAGTGACTGCGTTTACCTGAAACGAAGTCTCGCTTGTAGGAAGACACAGAGCCTGGCATTTAACTCCGTTTCTGAAGGGAAACACACAGCACACTTCTCATCCATGAAACACACTCTGCTTTAGAGCAAGAAGCACGCTCTTGCTTTCTAGAGTCTCTAATAAGGCGGAAAACGTGAGAGTGCTCAGAACAAAAGAACTGTGTTTCCTACACACACGGACCATATCTAGTTCAACTCTGCTTCTGAACCTGATACAAACCACAGGCCCTCTAACATCCAATGCGTTTCAGTTAAGAGCGAGAAACGTGTGAGCTTCGTGTACAATATAGCTTCGTTTGAGCTGAAAAGTGACTGCGTTTACCTGAAACGAAGTCTCGCTTGTAGGAAGACACAGAGCCTGGCATTTAACTCCGTTTCTGAAGGGAAACACACAGCACACTTCTCATCCATGAAACACACTCTGCTTTAGAGCAAGAAGCACGCTCTTGCTTTCTAGAGTCTCTAATAAGGCGGGAAACGTGAGAGTGCTCAGAACAAAAGAACTGTGTTTCCTACACACACGGACCATATCTAGTTCAACTCTGCTTCTGAACCTGATACAAACCACAGGCCCTCTAACATCCAATGCGTTTCAGTTAAGAGCGAGAAACGTGTGAGCTTCGTGTACAATATAGCTTCGTTTGAGCTGAAAAGTGACTGCGTTTACCTGAAACGAAGTCTCGCTTGTAGGAAGACACAGAGCCTGGCATTTAACTCCGTTTCTGAAGGGAAACACACAGCACACTTCTCATCCATGAAACACACTCTGCTTTAGAGCAAGAAGCACGCTCTTGCTTTCTAGAGTCTCGAATAAGGCGGGAAACGTGAGAGTGCTCAGAACAAAAGAACTGTGTTTCCTACACACACGGACCATATCTAGTTCAACTCTGCTTCTGAAACTGATACAAACCACAGGCCCTCTAACATCCAATGCGTTTCAGTTAAGAGTGAGAAACGTGTGAGCTTCGTGTACAATATAGCTTCGTTTGAGCTGAAAAGTGACTGCGTTTACCTGAAACGAAGTCTTGCTTGTAGGAAGACACAGAGCCGGGCATTTAACTCCGTTTCTGAAGGGAAACACACAGCACACTTCTCATCCATGAAACACACTCTGCTTTAGAGCGAGAAGCACACTCTTGCTTTCTAGAGTCTCGAATAAGGCGGGAAACGTGAGAGTGCTCAGAACAAAAGAACTGTGTTTCCTACACACACGGACCATATCTAGTTCAACTCTGCTTCTGAAACTGATACAAACCACAGGCCCTCTAACATCCAATGCGTTTCATTTAAGAGCGAGAAACGTGTGAGCTTCGTGTATAATATAGCTTCTTCTGAGCTGAAAAGTGACTGCGTTTACCTGAAACGAAGTCTCGCTTGTAGGAAGACACAGAGCCTGGCATTTAACTCCGTTTCTGAAGGGAAACAAACAGCACACTTCTCATCCATGAAACACACTCTGCTTTAGAGCAAGAAGCACGCTCTTGCTTTCTAGAGTCTCTAATATGGCGGGAAACGTGAGAGTGCTCAGAACAAAAGAACTGTGTTTCCTACACACACGGACCATATCTAGTTCAACTCTGCTTCGGAAACTGATACAAACCACAGGCCCTCTAACATCCAATGCGTTTCAGTTAAGAGCGAGAAACGTGTGAGCTTCGTGTACAATATAGCTTCGTTTGAGCTGAAAAGTGACTGCGTTTACCTGAAACGAAGTCTCGCTTGTAGGAAGACACAGAGCCTGGCATTTAACTCCGTTTCTGAAGGGAAACACACAGCACACTTCTCATCCATGAAACACACTCTGCTTTAGAGCGAGAAGCACGCTCTGGCTTTCTAGAGTCTCTAATAAGGCGGGAAACTTGAGAGTGCTCAGAACAAAAGAACTGTGTTTCCTACACACACGGACCATATCTAGTTCAACCCTGCTTCTGAAACTGATAGAAACCACAGGCCCTCTAACATCCAATGCGTTTCAGTTAAGAGCGAGAAACGTGTGAGCTTCGTGTACAATATAGCTTCCTTTGAGCTGAAAAGTGACTGCGTTTACCTGAAACGAAGTCTCGCTTGTAGGAAGACACAGAGCCTGGCATTTAACTCCGTTTCTGAAGGGAAACACACAGCACACTTCTCATCCATGAAACACACTCTGCTTTAGAGCAAGAAGCACGCTCTTGCTTTCTAGAGTCTCTAATAAGGCGGAAAACGTGAGAGTGCTCAGAACAAAACAACTGTGTTTCCTACACACACGGACCATATCTAGTTCAACTCTGCTTCTGAAACTGATACAAACCACAGGCCCTCTAACATCCAATGCGTTTCAGTTAAGAGCGAGAAACGTGTGAGCTTCGTGTACAATATAGCTTCGTTTGAGCTGAAAAGTGACTGCGTTTACCTGAAACGAAGTCTCGCTTGTAGGAAGACACAGAGCCTGGCATTTAACTCCGTTTCTGAAGGGAAACACACAGCACACTTCTCCTCCATGAAACACACTCTGCTTTAGAGCAAGAAGCACGCTCTTGCTTTCTAGAGTCTCTAATAAGGCGGGAAACGTGAGAGTGCTCAGAACAAAAGAACTGTGTTTCCTACACACACGGACCATATCTAGTTCAACTCTGCTTCTGAAACTGATACAAACCACAGGCCCTCTAACATCCAATGAGTTTCAGTTAAGAGCGAGAAACGTGTGAGCTTCGTGTACAATATAGCTTCGTTTGAGCTGAAAAGTGACTGCGTTTACCTGAAACGAAGTCTCGCTTGTAGGAAGACACAGAGCCTGGCATTTAACTCCGTTTCTGAAGGGAAACACACAGCACACTTCTCATCCATGAAACACACTCTGCTTTAGAGCAAGAAGCACGCTCTTGCTTTCTAGAGTCTCGAATAAGGCGGGAAACGTGAGAGTGCTCAGAACAAAAGAACTGTGTTTCCTACACACACGGACCATATCTAGTTCAACTCTGCTTCTGAAACTGATACAAACCACAGGCCCTCTAACATCCAATGCGTTTCAGTTAAGAGTGAGAAACGTGTGAGCTTCGTGTACAATATAGCTTCGTTTGAGCTGAAAAGTGACTGCGTTTACCTGAAACGAAGTCTCGCTTGTAGGAAGACACAGAGCCGGGCATTTAACTCCGTTTCTGAAGGGAAACACACAGCACACTTCTCATCCATGAAACACACTCTGCTTTAGAGCGAGAAGCACGCTCTTGCTTTCTAGAGTCTCGAATAAGGCGGGAAACGTGAGAGTGCTCAGAACAAAAGAACTGTGTTTCCTACACACACGGACCATATCTAGTTCAACTCTGCTTCTGAAACTGATACAAACCACAGGCCCTCTAACATCCAATGCGTTTCATTTAAGAGCGAGAAACGTGTGAGCTTCGTGTATAATATAGCTTCGTCTGAGCTGAAAAGTGACTGCGTTTACCTGAAACGAAGTCTCGCTTGTAGGAAGACACAGAGCCTGGCATTTAACTCCGTTTCTGAAGGGAAACACACAGCACACTTCTCATCCATGAAACACACTCTGCTTTAGAGCATGAGCACGCTCTTGCTTTCTAGAGTCTCTAATAAGGCGGGAAACGTGAGAGTGCTCAGAACAAAAGAACTGTGTTTCCTACACACACGGACCATATCTAGTTCAACTCTGCTTCTGAACCTGATACAAACCACAGGCCCTCTAACATCCAATGCGTTTCAGTTAAGAGCGAGAAACGTGTGAGCTTCGTGTACAATATAGCTTCGTTTGAGCTGAAAAGTGACTGCGTTTACCTGAAACGAAGTCTCGCTTGTAGGAAGACACAGAGCCTGGCATTTAACTCCGTTTCTGAAGGGAAACACACAGCACACTTCTCATCCATGAAACACACTCTGCTTTAGAGCAAGAAGCACGCTCTTGCTTTCTAGAGTCTCGAATAAGGCGGGAAACGTGAGAGTGCTCAGAACAAAAGAACTGTGTTTCCTACACACACGGACCATATCTAGTTCAACTCTGCTTCTGAAACTGATACAAACCACAGGCCCTCTAACATCCAATGCGTTTCAGTTAAGAGTGAGAAACGTGTGAGCTTCGTGTACAATATAGCTTCGTTTGAGCTGAAAAGTGACTGCGTTTACCTGAAACGAAGTCTCGCTTGTAGGAAGACACAGAGCCTGGCATTTAACTCCGTTTCTGAAGGGAAACACACAGCACACTTCTCATCCATGAAACACACTCTGCTTTAGAGCGAGAAGCACGCTCTTGCTTTCTAGAGTCTCGAATAAGGCGGGAAACGTGAGAGTGCTCAGAACAAAAGAACTGTGTTTCCTACACACACGGACCATATCTAGTTCAACTCTGCTTCTGAAACTGATACAAACCACAGGCCCTCTAACATCCAATGCGTTTCATTTAAGAGCGAGAAACGTGTGAGCTTCGTGTATAATATAGCTTCGTCTGAGCTGAAAAGTGACTGCGTTTACCTGAAACGAAGTCTCGCTTGTAGGAAGACACAGAGCCTGGCATTTAACTCCGTTTCTGAAGGGAAACACACAGCACACTTCTCATCCATGAAACACACTCTGCTTTAGAGCATGAGCACGCTCTTGCTTTCTAGAGTCTCTAATAAGGCGGGAAACGTGAGAGTGCTCAGAACAAAAGAACTGTGTTTCCTACACACACGGACCATATCTAGTTCAACTCTGCTTCTGAAACTGATACAAACCACAGGCCCTCTAACATCCAATGCGTTTCAGTTAAGAGCGAGAAACGTGTGAGCTTCGTGTACAATATAGCTTCGTTTGAGCTGAAAAGTGACTGCGTTTACCTGAAACGAAGTCTCGCTTGTAGGAAGACACAGAGCCTGGCATTTAACTCCGTTTCTGAAGGGAAACACGCAGCACACTTCACATCCATGAAACACACTCTGCTTTAGAGCAAGAAGCACGCTCTTGCTTTCTAGAGTCTCGAATAAGGCGGGAAACGTGAGTGTGCTCAGAACAAAAGAACTGTGTTTCCTACACACACGGACCATATCTAGTTCAACTCTGCTTCTGAAACTGATACAAACCACAGGCCCTCTAACATCCAATGCGTTTCAGTTAAGAGCGAGAAACGTGTGAGCTTCGTGTACAATATAGCTTCGTTTGAGCTGAAAAGTGACTGCGTTTACCTGAAACGAAGTGTCGCTTGTAGGAAGACACAGAGCCTGGCATTTAACTGCGTTTCTGAAGGGAAACACACAGCACACTTCTCATCCATGAAACACAGTCTGCTTTAGAGCAAGAAGCACGCTCTTGCTTTCTAGAGTCTCTAATAAGGCGGGAAACGTGAGAGTGCTCAGAACAAAAGAACTGTGTTTCCTACACACACGGACCATATCTAGTTCAACTCTGCTTCTGAAACTGATACAAACCACAGGCCCTCTAACATCCAATGCGTTTCAGTTAAGAGCGAGAAACGTGTGAGCTTCTTGTACAATATAGCTTCGTTTGAGCTGAAAAGTGACTGCGTTTACCTGAAACGAAGTCTCGCTTGTAGGAAGACACAGAGCCTGGCATTTAACTCCGTTTCTGAAGGGAAACACACAGCACACTTCTCATCCATGAAACACACTCTGCTTTAGAGCAAGAAGCACGCTCTTGCTTTCTAGAGTCTCGAATAAGGCGGGAAACGTGAGAGTGCTCAGAACAAAAGAACTGTGTTTCCTACACACACGGACCATATCTAGTTCAACTCTGCTTCTGAAACTGATACAAACCACAGGCCCTCTAACATCCAATGCGTTTCAGTTAAGAGCGAGAAACGTGTGAGCTTCGTGTACAATATAGCTTCGTTTGAGCTGAAAAGTGACTGCGTTTACCTGAAACGAAGTCTCGCTTGTAGGAAGACACAGAGCCTGGCATTTAACTCCGTTTCTGAAGGGAAACACACAGCACACTTCTCATCCATGAAACACACTCTGCTTTAGTGGAAGAAGCACGCTATTGCTTTCTAGAGTCTCTAATAAGGCGGAAAACGTGAGAGTGCTCAGAACAAAAGAACTGTGTTTCCTACACACACGGACCATATCTAGTTCAACTCTGCTTCTGAACCTGATACAAACCACAGGCCCTCTAACATCCAATGCGTTTCAGTTAAGAGCGAGAAACGTGTGAGCTTCGTGTACAATATAGCTTCCTTTGAGCTGAAAAGTGACTGCGTTTACCTGAAACGAAGTCTCGCTTGTAGGAAGACACAGAGCCTGGCATTTAACTCCGTTTCTGAAGGGAAACACACAGCACACTTCTCATCCATGAAACACACTCTGCTTTAGAGCAAGAAGCACGCTCTTGCTTTCTAGAGTCTCTAATAAGGCGGGAAACGTGAGAGTGCTCAGAACAAAAGAACTGTGTTTCCTACACACACGGACCATATCTATTTCAACTCTGCTTCTGAACCTGATACAAACCACAGGCCCTCTAACATCCAATGCGTTTCAGTTAAGAGCGAGAAACGTGTGAGCTTCGTGTACAATATAGCTTCGTTTGAGCTGAAAAGTGACTGCGTTTACCTGAAACGAAGTCTCGCTTGTAGGAAGACACAGAGCCTGGCATTTAACTCCGTTTCTGAAGGGAAACACACAGCACACTTCTCATCCATGAAACACACTCTCCTTTAGAGCGAGAAGCACGCTCTTGCTTTCTAGAGTCTCGAATAAGGCGGGAAACGTGAGAGTGCTCAGAACAAAAGAACTGTGTTTCCTACACACACGGACCATATCTAGTTCAACTCTGCTTCTGAAACTGATACAAACCACAGGCCCTCTAACATCCAATGCGTTTCAGTTAAGAGCGAGAATCGTGTGAGCTTCGTGTACAATATAGCTTCGTTTGAGCTGAAAAGTGACTGCGTTTACCTGAAACGAAGTCTCGCTTGTAGGAAGACACAGAGCCTGGCATTTAACTCCGTTTCTGAAGGGAAACACACAGCACACTTCTCATCCATGAAACACACTCTGCTTTAGAGCCAGAAGCACGCTCTTGCTTTCTAGAGTCTCTAATGAGGCGGGAAACGTGAATGTGCTCAGAACAAAAGAACCGTGTTTCCTGCACACAAGGATCATATGTAGTTCAACTCTGCTTCTGAAACTGAAACAAACCACAGGATCTCTAACATCCAATGTTTTTCAGTTAAGAATGAGAAACTTGTGAGCTTCGTGACCAATGTAGCTTTGTTTGACCTGAAAAGTGACTGCGTTTACCTGAAACGAATTCTTGCTTTTAGGAAGACACAGAGCCTGGCATTTAACTCCGTTTCTGAAGGGAAACACACAGCACAGTTCTCATCCATGTAACACACTCTGCTTTAGAGCAAGAAGCACGCTCTTGCTTTCTAGAGTCTCTAATGAAGCGGGAAACGTCAGTGGGTTCAGAACAAAAGAACCGTGTTTCCTACACACAAGGATCATATCTAGTTCAACTCTGCTTCTGAAACTGATACAAACCACAGGTCCTGTAACATCCAGTGCTTTTCAGTTAAGAGCGAGAAACGTGTGAGCTTCGCGAAAATGTAGCAACATTTGACCTGAAAAGTGACTATGTTTACCTGAAAAGAAGTCTTGCTTGAAGGAATAAACAGAGCCTGTCATTTTACTCCGTTTCTGAAGGGAAACACACATCACAGTTCTCATCCATGAAACACAATCTGCTTTAGAGCCAGAAGCACGCTCTTGCTTTCTAGAGTCTCTAATAAGGCGGGAAACGTGAGTGTGCTCAGAACAAAAGAACCGTGTTTCCTACACACAGGGACAACATCTAGTTCAACTCTCCTTCTGAAACTGATACAAACCACAGGTCCTCTAACATCCAATGCTTTTCAGTTAAGAGCGAGAAACATGTGAGCTTCTTGAACAATGTAGCTTCATTTGACCTGAAAAGTGACTGCGTTTACCTGAAACGATGTCTTGCTTGTAGCAAGACACAGTGGCTGATATTTAACTCCATTTCTGCAGGGAAACACACAGCACAGTTCTCATCTATGAAACACTCTCTGCTTTAGAGCCAGAAGCACGCTCTTGCTTTCTAGAGTCTCTAATAAGGTGGGAAAGGTGAGTGTGCTCAGAACAAAAAACGGTGTTTCCTACACACAAGCACCATAACTAGTTCAACTTTCCTTCTGAAACTGATACAAACCACAGGTCCTCTAACATCCAATGCTTTTCATTTAAGAGCGAGAAAATTGTGAGCTTCGTGAACGATTTAGCTTCTTTGGCCTGAAAAGTGCGTACGTTTACCTGAAAAGAAGTCTTGCTTTTAGGAAGACACAGAGCCAGGCATTTAACTCCATGTCTGAAGGGAAACACACAGCACAGTTCTCATCCATGAAACACACTCTGCATTAGAGCAAGAAGCACATTCTTGCTTTCAAGAGTCTCTAATAAGGCGGGAAACGTGAGTGTGCTCAGAACAAAAGAACCCTGTTTCCTAAACACAAGGACAATATCTAGTTCAACTCTGCTTCTGAAACTGATACAAACCCCAGGTCCTCTAACACTCAATGCTTTTCAGTTAAGAGCGAGAAACGTGTGAGCTTCGTGAAAATGTAGCATCATTTGACCTGAAAAGTGACTATGTTTACCTGAAAAGAAGTCTTGCTTGAAGGAATAAACAGAGCCTGTCATTTAAGTCCGTTTCTGATGGGAAACACACATCACAGTTCTCATCCATGAAACACAATCTGCTTTAGAGCCAGAAGCACGCTCTTGCTTTCTAGAGTCTCTAATAAGGCGGGAAACGTGAGTGTGCTCAGAACAAAAGAACCGTGTTTCCTACACACAGGGACAACATCTAGTTCAACTCTCCTTCTGAAACTGATACAAACCACAGGTCCTCTAACATCCAATGCTTTTCAGTTAAGAGCGAGAAACATGTGAGCTTCTTGAACAATGTAGCTTCATTTGACCTGAAAAGTGACTGCGTTTACCTGAAACGATGTCTTGCTTGTAGCAAGACACAGTGGCTGATATTTAACTCCATTTCTGCAGGGAAACACACAGCACAGTTCTCATCTATGAAACACTCTCTGCTTTAGAGCAAGAAGCACGCTCTTGCTTTCTAGAGTCTCTAATGAAGCGGGAAACGTCAGTGGGTTCAGAACAAAAGAACCGTGTTTCCTACACACAAGGATCATATCTAGTTCAACTCTGCTTCTGAAACTGATACAAACCACAGGCCCTCTAACATCCAATGCGTTTCAGTTAAGAGCGAGAAACGTGTGAGCTTCGTGTACAATATAGCTTCATTTGAGCTGAAAAGTGACTGCGTTTACCTGAAACGAAGTCTCGCTTGTAGGAAGACACAGAGCCTGGCATTTAACTCCGTTTCTGAAGGGAAACACACAGCACACTTCTCATCCATGAAACACACTCTGTTTTAGAGCGAGAAGCACGCTCTTGCTTTCTAGAGTCTCGAATAAGGCGGGAAACGTGAGAGTGCTCAGAACAAAAGAACTGTGTTTCCTAAACACACGGACCATATCTAGTTCAACTCTGCTTCTGAAACTGACACAAACCACAGGCCCTCTAACATCCAATGCGTTTCAGTTAAGAGCGAGAAACGTGTGAGCTTCGTGTACAATATAGCTTCGTTTGAGCTGAAAAGTGACTGTGTTTACCTGAAACGAAGTCTCGCTTGTAGGAAGACACAGAGCCTGGCATTTAACTCCGTTTCTGAAGGGAAACAAACAGCACACTTCTCATCCATGAAACACACTCTGCTTTAGAGCAAGAAGCACGCTCTTGCTTTCTAGAGTCTCTAATAAGGCGGGAAACGTGAGAGTGCTCAGAACAAAAGAACTGTGTTTCCTACACACACGGACCATATCTAGTTCAACTCTGCTTCGGAAACTGATACAAACCACAGGCCCTCTAACATCCAATGCGTTTCAGTTAAGAGCGAGAAACGTGTGAGCTTCGTGTACAATATAGCTTCGTTTGAGCTGAAAAGTGACTGCGTTTACCTGAAACGAAGTCTCGCTTGTAGGAAGACACAGAGCCTGGCATTTAACTCCGTTTCTGAAGGGAAACACACAGCACACTTCTCATCCATGAAACACACTCTGCTTTAGAGCGAGAAGCACGCTCTTGCTTTCTAGAGTCTCTAATAAGGCGGGAAACGTGAGAGTGCTCAGAACAAAAGAACTGTGTTTCCTACACACACGGACCATATCTAGTTCAACTCTGCTTCTGAAACTGATAGAAACCACAGGCCCTCTAACATCCAATGCGTTTCAGTTAAGAGCGAGAAACGTGTGAGCTTCGTGTACAATATAGCTTCGTTTGAGCTGAAAAGTGACTGCGTTTACCTGAAACGAAGTCTCGCTTGTAGGAAGACACAGAGCCTGGCATTTAACTCCGTTTCTGAAGGGAAACACACAGCACACTTCTCATCCATGAAACACACTCTGCTTTAGAGCAAGAAGCACGCTCTTGCTTTCTAGAGTCTCTAATAAGGCGGAAAACGTGAGAGTGCTCAGAACAAAAGAACTGTGTTTCCTACACACACGGACCATATCTAGTTCAACTCTGCTTCTGAACCTGATACAAACCACAGGCCCTCTAACATCCAATGAGTTTCAGTTAAGAGCGAGAAACGTGTGAGCTTCGTGTACAATATAGCTTCGTTTGAGCTGAAAAGTGACTGTGTTTACCTGAAACGAAGTCTCGCTTGTAGGAAGACACAGAGTCTGGCATTTAACTCCGTTTCTGAAGGGAAACACACAGCACACTTCTCATCCATGAAACACACTCTGCTTTAGAGCAAGAAGCACGCTCTTGCTTTCTAGAGTCTCTAATAAGGCGGGAAACGTGAGAGTGCTCAGAACAAAAGAACTGTGTTTCCTACACACACGGACCATATCTAGTTCAACTCTGGTTCTGAAACTGACACAAACCACAGGCCCTCTAGCATCCAATGCGTTTCAGTTAAGAGCGAGAAACGTGTGAGCTTCGTGTACAATATAGCTTCGTTTGAGCTGAAAAGTGACTGCGTTTACCTGAAACGAAGTCTCGCTTGTAGGAAGACACAGAGCCTGGCATTTAACTCCGTTTCTGAAGGGAAACACACAGCACACTTCTCATCCATGAAATACACTCTGCTTTAGAGCGAGAAGCACGCTCTTGCTTTCTAGAGTTTCTAATAATGCGGGAAACGTGAGAGTGCTCAGAACAAAAGAACTGTGTTTCCTACACACACGGACCATATCTAGTTCAACTCTGCTTCTGAAACTGATACAAACCACAGGCCCTCTAACATCCAATGCGTTTCAGTTAAGAGCAAGAAACGTGTGAGCTTCGTGTACAATATAGCTTCGTTTGAGCTGAAAAGTGACTGCGTTTACCTGAAACGAAGTCTCGCTTGTAGGAAGACACAGAGCCTGGCATTTAACTCCGTTTCTGAAGGGAAACAAACAGCACACTTCTCAGCCATGAAACACACTCTCCTTTAGAGCGAGAAGCACGCTCTTGCTTTCTAGAGTCTCGAATAAGGCGGGAAACGTGAGAGTGCTCAGAACAAAAGAACTGTGTTTCCTACACACACGGACCATATCTAGTTCAACTCTGCTTCTGAAACTGATACAAACCACAGGCCCTCTAACATCCAATGCGTTTCAGTTAAGAGCGAGAAACGTGTGAGCTTCGTGTACAATATAGCTTCGTTTGAGCTGAAAAGTGACTGTGTTTACCTGAAACGAAGTCTCGCTTGTAGGAAGACACAGAGCCTGGCATTTAACTCCGTTTCTGAAGGGAAACACACAGCACACTTCTCATCCATGAAACACACTCTGCTTTAGAGCAAGAAGCACGCTCTTGCTTTCTAGAGTCTCTAATAAGGCAGGAAACGTGAGTGTGCTCAGAACAAAAGAACTGTGTTTCCTACACACACGGACCATATCTAGTTCAACTCTGGTTCTGAAACTGACACAAACCACAGGCCCTCTAACATCCAATGCGTTTCAGTTAAGAGCGAGAAACGTGTGAGCTTCGTGTACAATATAGCTTCGTTTGAGCTGAAGAGTGACTGCGTTTACCTGAAACGAAGTCTCGCTTGTAGGAAGACACAGAGCCTGGCATTTAACTCCGTTTCTGAAGGGAAACACACAGCACACTTCTCATCCATGAAACACACTCTGTTTTAGAGCGAGAAGCACGCTCTTGCTTTCTAGAGTCTCGAATAAGGCGGGAAACGTGAGAGTGCTCAGAACAAAAGAACTGTGTTTCCTACACACACGGACCATATCTAGTTCAACTCTGCTTCTGAAACTGATACAAACCAGAGGCCCTCTAACATCCAATGCGTTTCAGTTAAGAGCGAGAAACGTGTGAGCTTCCTGTACAATATATCTTCGTTTGAGCTGAAGAGTGACTGCGTTTACCTGAAACGAAGTCTCGCTTGTAGGAAGACACAGAGCCTGGCATTTAACTCCGTTTCTGAAGGGAAACACACAGCACACTTCTCATCCATGAAATACACTCTGCTTTAGAGCGAGAAGCACGCTCTTGCTTTCTAGAGTTTCTAATAATGCGGGAAACGTGAGAGTGCTCAGAACAAAAGAACTGTGTTTCCTACACACACGGACCATATCTAGTTCAACTCTGCTTCTGAAACTGATACAAACCACAGGCCCTCTAACATCCAATGCGTTTCAGTTAAGAGCGAGAAACGTGTGAGCTTCGTGTACAATATAGCTTCGTTTGAGCTGAAAAGTGACTGTGTTTACCTGAAACGAAGTCTCGCTTGTAGGAAGACACAGAGCCTGGCATTTAACTCCGTTTCTGAAGGGAAACACACAGCACACTTCTCATCCATGAAACACACTCTGCTTTAGAGCAAGAAGCACGCTCTTGCTTTCTAGAGTCTCTAATAAGGCGGGAAACGTGAGAGTGCTAAGAACAAAAGAACTGTGTTTCCTACACACACGGACCATATCTAGTTCAACTCTGGTTCTGAAACTGACACAAACCACAGGCCCTCTAGCATCCAATGCGTTTCAGTTAAGAGCGAGAAACGTGTGAGCTTCGTGTACAATATAGCTTCGTTTGAGCTGAAAAGTGACTGCGTTTACCTGAAACGAAGTCTCGCTTGTAGGAAGACACAGAGCCTGGCATTTAACTCCGTTTCTGAAGGGAAACACACAGCACACTTCTCATCCATGAAATACACTCTGCTTTAGAGCGAGAAGCACGCTCTTGCTTTCTAGAGTTTCTAATAATGCGGGAAACGTGAGAGTGCTCAGAACAAAAGAACTGTGTTTCCTACACACACGGACCATATCTAGTTCAACTCTGCTTCTGAAACTGATACAAACCACAGGCCCTCTAACATCCAATGCGTTTCAGTTAAGAGCAAGAAACGTGTGAGCTTCGTGTACAATATAGCTTCGTTTGAGCTGAAAAGTGACTGCGTTTACCTGAAACGAAGTCTCGCTTGTAGGAAGACACAGAGCCTGGCATTTAACTCCGTTTCTGAAGGGAAACAAACAGCACACTTCTCAGCCATGAAACACACTCTCCTTTAGAGCGAGAAGCACGCTCTTGCTTTCTAGAGTCTCGAATAAGGCGGGAAACGTGAGAGTGCTCAGAACAAAAGAACTGTGTTTCCTACACACACGGACCATATCTAGTTCAACTCTGCTTCTGAAACTGATACAAACCACAGGCCCTCTAACATCCAATGCGTTTCAGTTAAGAGCGAGAAACGTGTGAGCTTCGTGTACAATATAGCTTCGTTTGAGCTGAAAAGTGACTGTGTTTACCTGAAACGAAGTCTCGCTTGTAGGAAGACACAGAGCCTGGCATTTAACTCCGTTTCTGAAGGGAAACACACAGCACACTTCTCATCCATGAAACACACTCTGCTTTAGAGCAAGAAGCACGCTCTTGCTTTCTAGAGTCTCTAATAAGGCGGGAAACGTGAGAGTGCTCAGAACAAAAGAACTGTGTTTCCTACACACACGGACCATATCTAGTTCAACTCTGGTTCTGAAACTGACACAAACCACAGGCCCTCTAACATCCAATGCGTTTCAGTTAAGAGCGAGAAACGTGTGAGCTTCGTGTACAATATAGCTTCGTTTGAGCTGAAGAGTGACTGCGTTTACCTGAAACGAAGTCTCGCTTGTAGGAAGACACAGAGCCTGGCATTTAACTCCGTTTCTGAAGGGAAACACACAGCACACTTCTCATCCATGAAACACACTCTGCTTTAGAGCGAGAAGCACGCTCTTGCTTTCTTGTGTCTCGAATAAGGCAGGAAACGTGAGAGTGCTCAGAACAAAAGAACTGTGTTTCCTACACACACGGACCATATCTAGTTCAACTCTGCTTCGGAAACTGATACAAACCACAGGCCCTCTAACATCCAATGCGTTTCAGTTAAGAGCGAGAAACGTGTGAGCTTCGTGTACAATATAGCTTCGTTTGAGCTGAAAAGTGACTGCGTTTACCTGAAACGAAGTCTCGCTTGTAGGAAGACACAGAGCCTGGCATTTAACTCCGTTTCTGAAGGGAAACACACAGCACACTTCTCATCCATGAAACACACTCTGTTTTAGAGCGAGAAGCACGCTCTTGCTTTCTAGAGTCTCGAATAAGGCGGGAAACGTGAGAGTGCTCAGAACAAAAGAACTGTGTTTCCTACACACACGGACCATATCTAGTTCAACTCTGTTTCTGAAACTGATACAAACCACAGGCCCTCTAACATCCAATGCGTTTCAGTTAAGAGCGAGAAACGTGTGAGCTTCGTGTACAATATAGCTTCGTTTGAGCTGAAAACTGACTGTGTTTACCTGAAACGAAGTCTCGCTTGTAGGAAGACACAGAGCCTGGCATTTAACTCCGTTTCTGAAGGGAAACACACAGCACACTTCTCATCCATGAAACACACTCTGCTTTAGAGCAAGAAGCACGCTCTTGCTTTCTAGAGTCTCTAATAAGGCGGGAAACGTGAGAGTGCTCAGAACAAAAGAACTGTGTTTCCTACACACACGGACCATATCTAGTTCAACTCTGGTTCTGAAACTGACACAAACCACAGGCCCTCTAACATCCAATGCGTTTCAGTTAAGAGCGAGAAACGTGTGAGCTTCGTGTACAATATAGCTTCGTTTGAGCTGAAGAGTGACTGCGTTTACCTGAAACGAAGTCTCGCTTGTAGGAAGACACAGAGCCTGGCATTTAACTCCGTTTCTGAAGGGAAACACACAGCACACTTCTCATCCATGAAACACACTCTGCTTTAGAGCGAGAAGCACGCTCTTGCTTTCTTGTGTCTCGAATAAGGCAGGAAACGTGAGAGTGCTCAGAACAAAAGAACTGTGTTTCCTACACACACGGACCATATCTAGTTCAACTCTGCTTCTGAAACTGATACAAACCACAGGCCCTCTAACATCCAATGCGTTTCAGTTAAGAGCGAGAAACGTGTGAGCTTCCTGTACAATATAGCTTCGTTTGAGCTGAAGAGTGACTGCGTTTACCTGAAACGAAGTCTCGCTTGTAGGCAGACACAGAGCCTGGCATTTAACTCCGTTTCTGAAGGGAAACACACAGCACACTTCTCATCCATGAAACACACTCTGCTTTAGAGCAAGAAGCATGCTCTTGCTTTCTAGAGTCTCTAATAAGGCGGGAAACGTGAGAGTGCTCAGAACAAAAGAACTGTGTTTCCTACACACACGGACCATATCTAGTTCAACTCTGCTTCGGAAACTGATACAAACCACAGGCCCTCTAACATCCAATGCGTTTCAGTTAAGAGCGAGAAACGTGTGAGCTTCGTGTACAATATAGCTTCGTTTGAGCTGCAAAGTGACTGCGTTTACCTGAAACGAAGTCTCGCTTGTAGGAAGACACAGAGCCTGGCATTTAACTCCGTTTCTGAAGGGAAACACACAGCACACTTCTCATCCATGAAACACACTCTCCTTTAGAGCGAGAAGCACGCTCTTGCTTTCTAGAGTCTCGAATAAGGCGGGAAACGTGAGAGTGCTCAGAACAAAAGAACTGTGTTTCCTACACACACGGACCATATCTAGTTCAACTCTGCTTCTGAAACTGATACAAACCACAGGCCCTCTAACATCCAATGCGTTTCAGTTAAGAGCGAGAAACGTGTGAGCTTCGTGTACAATATAGCTTCGTTTGAGCTGAAAAGTGACTGTGTTTACCTGAAACGAAGTCTCGCTTGTAGGAAGACACAGAGCCTGGCATTTAACTCCGTTTCTGAAGGGAAACACACAGCACACTTCTCATCCATGAAACACACTCTGCTTTAGAGCAAGAAGCACGCTCTTGCTTTCTAGAGTCTCTAATAATGCGGGAAACGTGAGAGTGCTCAGAACAAAAGAACTGTGTTTCCTACACACACGGACCATATCTAGTTCAACTCTGGTTCTGAAACTGACACAAACCACAGGCCCTCTAACATCCAATGCGTTTCAGTTAAGAGCGAGAAACGTGTGAGCTTCGTGTACAATATAGCTTCATTTGAGCTGAAGAGTGACTGCGTTTACCTGAAACGAAGTCTCGCTTGTAGGAAGACACAGAGCCTGGCATTTAACTCCGTTTCTGAAGGGAAACACACAGCACACTTCTCATCCATGAAACACACTCTGCTTTAGAGCGAGAAGCACGCTCTTGCTTTCTTGTGTCTCGAATAAGGCAGGAAACGTGAGAGTGCTCAGAACAAAAGAACTGTGTTTCCTACAAACACGGACCATATCTAGTTCAACTCTGCTTCTGAAACTGATACAATCCACAGGCCCTCTAACATCCAATGCGTTTCAGTTAAGAGCGAGAAACGTGTGAGCTTCCTGTACAATATAGCTTCGTTTGAGCTGAAGAGTGACTGCGTTTACCTGAAACGAAGTCTCGCTTGTAGGAAGACACAGAGCCTGGCATTTAACTCCGTTTCTGAAGGGAAACACACAGCACACTTCTCATCCATGAAACACACTCTGCTTTAGAGCAAGAAGCATGCTCTTGCTTTCTAGAGTCTCTAATAAGGCGGGAAACGTGAGAGTGCTCAGAACAAAAGAACTGTGTTTCCTACACACACGGACCATATCTAGTTCAACTCTGCTTCTGAAACTGACACAAACCACAGGCCCTCTAACATCCAATGCGTTTCAGTTAAGAGCGAGAAACGTGTGAGCTTCCTGTACAATATAGCTTCGTTTGAGCTGAAGAGTGACTGCGTTTACCTGAAACGAAGTCTCGCTTGTAGGCAGACACAGAGCCTGGCATTTAACTCCGTTTCTGAAGGGAAACACACAGCACACTTCTCATCCATGAAACACACTCTGCTTTAGAGCAAGAAGCATGCTCTTGCTTTCTAGAGTCTCTAATAAGGCGGGAAACGTGAGAGTGCTCAGAACAAAAGAACTGTGTTTCCTACACACACGGACCATATCTAGTTCAACTCTGCTTCGGAAACTGATACAAACCACAGGCCCTCTAACATCCAATGCGTTTCAGTTAAGAGCGAGAAACGTGTGAGCTTCGTGTACAATATAGCTTCGTTTGAGCTGAAAAGTGACTGCGTTTACCTGAAACGAAGTCTCGCTTGTAGGAAGACACAGAGCCTGGCATTTAACTCCGTTTCTGAAGGGAAACACACAGCACACTTCTCATCCATGAAACACACTCTCCTTTAGAGCGAGAAGCACGCTCTTGCTTTCTAGAGTCTCGAATAAGGCGGGAAACGTGAGAGTGCTCAGAACAAAAGAACTGTGTTTCCTACACACACGGACCATATCTAGTTCAACTCTGCTTCTGAAACTGATACAAACCACAGGCCCTCTAACATCCAATGCGTTTCAGTTAAGAGCGAGAAACGTGTGAGCTTCGTGTACAATATAGCTTCGTTTGAGCTGAAAAGTGACTGTGTTTACCTGAAACGAAGTCTCGCTTGTAGGAAGACACAGAGCCTGGCATTTAACTCCGTTTCTGAAGGGAAACACACAGCACACTTCTCATCCATGAAACACACTCTGCTTTAGAGCGAGAAGCACGCTCTTGCTTTCTAGAGTCTCTAATAAGGCGGGAAACGTGAGAGTGCTCAGAACAAAAGAACTGTGTTTCCTACACACACGGACCATATCTAGTTCAACTCTGGTTCTCAAACTGACACAAACCACAGGCCCTCTAACATCCAATGCGTTTCAGTTAAGAGCGAGAAACGTGTGAGCTTCGTGTACAATATAGCTTCGTTTGAGCTGAAGAGTGACTGCGTTTACCTGAAACGAAGTCTCGCTTGTAGGAAGACACAGAGCCTGGCATTTAACTCCGTTTCTGAAGGGAAACACACAGCACACTTCTCATCCATGAAACACACTCTGCTTTAGAGTGAGAAGCACGCTCTTGCTTTCTTGTGTCTCGAATAAGGCAGGAAACGTGAGAGTGCTCAGAACAAAAGAACTGTGTTTCCTACACACACGGACCATATCTAGTTCAACTCTGCTTCTGAAACTGATACAAACCACAGGCCCTCTAACATCCAATGCGTTTCAGTTAAGAGCGAGAAACGTGTGAGCTTCCTGTACAATATAGCTTCGTTTGAGCTGAAGAGTGACTGCGTTTACCTGAAACGAAGTCTCGCTTGTAGGAAGACACAGAGCCTGGCATTTCACTCCGTTTCTGAAGGGAAACACACAGCACACTTCTCATCCATGAAACACACTCTGCTTTAGAGCAAGAAGCATGCTCTTGCTTTCTAGAGTCTCTAATAAGGCGGGAAACGTGAGAGTGCTCAGAACAAAAGAACTGTGTTTCCTACACACGCGGACCATATCTAGTTCAACTCTGCTTCTGAAACTGACACAAACCACAGGCCCTCTAACATCCAATGCGTTTCAGTTAAGAGCGAGAAACGTGTGAGCTTCGTGTACAATATAGCTTCGTTTGAGCTGAAAAGTGACTGCGTTTACCTGAAACGAAGTCTCGCTTGTAGGAAGACACAGAGCCTGGCATTTAACTCCGTTTCTGAAGGGAAACACACAGCACACTTCTCATCCATGAAACACACTCTGCTTTAGAGCAAGAAGCACGCTCTTGCTTTCTAGAGTCTCTAATAAGGCGGAAAACGTGAGAGTGCTCAGAACAAAAGAACTGTGTTTCCTACACACACGGACCATATCTAGTTCAACTCTGCTTCTGAACCTGATACAAACCACAGGCCCTCTAACATCCAATGCGTTTCAGTTAAGAGCGAGAAACGTGTGAGCTTCGTGTACAATATAGCTTCGTTTGAGCTGAAAAGTGACTGCGTTTACCTGAAACGAAGTCTCGCTTGGAGGAAGACACAGAGCCTGGCATTTAACTCCGTTTCTGAAGGGAAACACACAGCACACTTCTCATCCATGAAACACACTCTGCTTTAGAGCAAGAAGCACGCTCTTGCTTTCTAGAGTCTCTAATAAGGCGGGAAACGTGAGAGTGCTCAGAACAAAAGAACTGTGTTTCCTACACACACGGACCATATCTAGTTCAACTCTGCTTCTGAACCTGATACAAACCACAGGCCCTCTAACATCCAATGCGTTTCAGTTAAGAGCGAGAAACGTGTGAGCTTCGTGTACAATATAGCTTCGTTTGAGCTGAAAAGTGACTGCGTTTACCTGAAACGAAGTCTCGCTTGTAGGAAGACACAGAGCCTGGCATTTAACTCCGTTTCTGAAGGGAAACACACAGCACACTTCTCATCCATGAAACACACTCTGCTTTAGAGCAAGAAGCACGCTCTTGCTTTCTAGAGTCTCGAATAAGGCGGGAAACGTGAGAGTGCTCAGAACAAAAGAACTGTGTTTCCTACACACACGGACCATATCTAGTTCAACTCTGCTTCGGAAACTGATACAAACCACAGGCCCTCTAACATCCAATGCGTTTCAGTTAAGAGCGAGAAACGTGTGAGCTTCGTGTACAATATAGCTTCGTTTGAGCTGAAAAGTGACTGCGTTTACCTGAAACGAAGTCTCGCTTGTAGGAAGACACAGAGCCTGGCATTTAACTCCGTTTCTGAAGGGAAACACACAGCACACTTCTCATCCATGAAACACACTCTGCTTTAGAGCGAGAAGCACGCTCTGGCTTTCTAGAGTCTCTAATAAGGCGGGAAACTTGAGAGTGCTCAGAACAAAAGAACTGTGTTTCCTACACACACGGACCATATCTAGTTCAACTCTGCTTCTGAAACTGATAGAAACCACAGGCCCTCTAACATCCAATGCGTTTCAGTTAAGAGCGAGAAACGTGTGAGCTTCGTGTACAATATAGCTTCGTTTGAGCTGAAAAGTGACTGCGTTTACCTGAAACGAAGTCTCGCTTGTAGGAAGACACAGAGCCTGGCATTTAACTCCGTTTCTGAAGGGAAACACACAGCACACTTCTCATCCATGAAACACACTCTGCTTTAGAGCAAGAAGCACGCTCTTGCTTTCTAGAGTCTCTAATAAGGCGGAAAACGTGAGAGTGCTCAGAACAAAAGAACTGTGTTTCCTACACACACGGACCATATCTAGTTCAACTCTGCTTCTGAACCTGATACAAACCACAGGCCCTCTAACATCCAATGCGTTTCAGTTAAGAGCGAGAAACGTGTGAGCTTCGTGTACAATATAGCTTCGTTTGAGCTGAAAAGTGAATGCGTTTACCTGAAACGAAGTCTCGCTTGTAGGAAGACACAGAGCCTGGCATTTAACTCCGTTTCTGAAGGGAAACACACAGCACACTTCTCATCCATGAAACACACTCTGCTTTAGAGCAAGAAGCACGCTCTTGCTTTCTAGAGTCTCGAATAAGGCGGGAAACGTGAGAGTGCTCAGAACAAAAGAACTGTGTTTCCTACACACACGGACCATATCTAGTTCAACTCTGCTTCTGAAACTGATACAAACCACAGGCCCTCTAACATCCAATGCGTTTCAGTTAAGAGTGAGAAACGTGTGAGCTTCGTGTACAATATAGCTTCGTTTGAGCTGAAAAGTGACTGCGTTTACCTGAAACGAAGTCTCGCTTGTAGGAAGACACAGAGCCGGGCATTTAACTCCGTTTCTGAAGGGAAACACACAGCACACTTCTCATCCATGAAACACACTCTGCTTTAGAGCGAGAAGCACGCTCTTGCTTTCTAGAGTCTCGAATAAGGCGGGAAACGTGAGAGTGCTCAGAACAAAAGAACTGTGTTTCCTACACACACGGACCATATCTAGTTCAACTCTGCTTCTGAAACTGATACAAACCACAGGCCCTCTAACATCCAATGCGTTTCATTTAAGAGCGAGAAACGTGTGAGCTTCGTGTATAATATAGCTTCGTCTGAGCTGAAAAGTGACTGCGTTTACCTGAAACGAAGTCTCGCTTGTAGGAAGACACAGAGCCTGGCATTTAACTCCGTTTCTGAAGGGAAACACACAGCACACTTCTCATCCATGAAACACACTCTGCTTTAGAGCATGAGCACGCTCTTGCTTTCTAGAGTCTCTAATAAGGCGGGAAACGTGAGAGTGCTCAGAACAAAAGAACTGTGTTTCCTACACACACGGACCATATCTAGTTCAACTCTGCTTCTGAACCTGATACAAACCACAGGCCCTCTAACATCCAATGCGTTTCAGTTAAGAGCGAGAAACGTGTGAGCTTCGTGTACAATATAGCTTCGTTTGAGCTGAAAAGTGACTGCGTTTACCTGAAACGAAGTCTCGCTTGTAGGAAGACACAGAGCCTGGCATTTAACTCCGTTTCTGAAGGGAAACACACAGCACACTTCTCATCCATGAAACACACTCTGCTTTAGAGCAAGAAGCACGCTCTTGCTTTCTAGAGTCTCGAATAAGGCGGGAAACGTGAGAGTGCTCAGAACAAAAGAACTGTGTTTCCTACACACACGGACCATATCTAGTTCAACTCTGCTTCTGAAACTGATACAAACCACAGGCCCTCTAACATCCAATGCGTTTCAGTTAAGAGTGAGAAACGTGTGAGCTTCGTGTACAATATAGCTTCGTTTGAGCTGAAAAGTGACTGCGTTTACCTGAAACGAAGTCTCGCTTGTAGGAAGACACAGAGCCGGGCATTTAACTCCGTTTCTGAAGGGAAACACACAGCACACTTCTCATCCATGAAACACACTCTGCTTTAGAGCGAGAAGCACGCTCTTGCTTTCTAGAGTCTCGAATAAGGCGGGAAACGTGAGAGTGCTCAGAACAAAAGAACTGTGTTTCCTACACACACGGACCATATCTAGTTCAACTCTGCTTCTGAAACTGATACAAACCACAGGCCCTCTAACATCCAATGCGTTTCATTTAAGAGCGAGAAACGTGTGAGCTTCGTGTATAATATAGCTTCGTCTGAGCTGAAAAGTGACTGCGTTTACCTGAAACGAAGTCTCGCTTGTAGGAAGACACAGAGCCTGGCATTTAACTCCGTTTCTGAAGGGAAACACACAGCACACTTCTCATCCATGAAACACACTCTGCTTTAGAGCATGAGCACGCTCTTGCTTTCTAGAGTCTCTAATAAGGCGGGAAACGTGAGAGTGCTCAGAACAAAAGAACTGTGTTTCCTACACACACGGACCATATCTAGTTCAACTCTGCTTCTGAAACTGATACAAACCACAGGCCCTCTAACATCCAATGCGTTTCAGTTAAGAGCGAGAAACGTGTGAGCTTCGTGTACAATATAGCTTCGTTTGAGCTGAAAAGTGACTGCGTTTACCTGAAACGAAGTCTCGCTTGTAGGAAGACACAGAGCCTGGCATTTAACTCCGTTTCTGAAGGGAAACACGCAGCACACTTCTCATCCATGAAACACACTCTGCTTTAGAGCGAGAACCACGCTCTTGCTTTCTAGATTCTCGAATAAGGCGGGAAACGTGAGAGTGCTCAGAACAAAAGAACTGTGTTTCCTACACACACGGACCATATCTAGTTCAACTCTGCTTCTGAAACTGATACAAACCACAGGCCCTCTAACATCCAATGCGTTTCAGTTAAGAGCGAGAAACGTGTGAGCTTCGTGTACAATATTGCTTCGTTTGAGCTGAAAAGTGACTGCGTTTACCTGAAACGAAGTGTCGCTTGTAGGAAGACACAGAGCCTGGCATTTAACTGCGTTTCTGAAGGGAAACACACAGCACATTTCTCATCCATGAAACACAGTCTGCTTTAGAGCACGAAGCACGCTCTTGCTTTCTAGAGTCTCTAATAAGGCGGGAAACGTGAGAGTGCTCAGAACAAAAGAACTGTGTTTCCTACACACACGGACCATATCTAGTTCAACTCTGCTTCTGAAACTGATACAAACCACAGGCCCTCTAACATCCAATGCGTTTCAGTTAAGAGCGAGAAACGTGTGAGCTTCTTGTACAATATAGCTTCGTTTGAGCTGAAAAGTGACTGCGTTTACCTGAAACGAAGTCTCGCTTGTAGGAAGACACAGAGCCTGGCATTTAACTCCGTTTCTGAAGGGAAACACACAGCACACTTCTCATCCATGAAACACACTCTGCTTTAGAGCAAGAAGCACGCTCTTGCTTTCTAGACTCTCGAATAAGGCGGGAAACGTGAGAGTGCTCAGAACAAAAGAACTGTGTTTCCTACACACACGGACCATATCTAGTTCAACTCTGCTTCTGAAACTGATACAAACCACAGGCCCTCTAACATCCAATGCGTTTCAGTTAAGAGCGAGAAACGTGTGAGCTTCGTGTACAATATAGCTTCGTTTGAGCTGAAAAGTGACTGCGTTTACCTGAAACGAAGTCTCGCTTGTAGGAAGACACAGAGCCTGGCATTTAACTCCGTTTCTGAAGGGAAACACACAGCACACTTCTCATCCATGAAACACACTCTGCTTTAGTGGAAGAAGCACGCTATTGCTTTCTAGAGTCTCTAATAAGGCGGAAAACGTGAGAGTGCTCAGAACAAAAGAACTGTGTTTCCTACACACACGGACCATATCTAGTTCAACTCTGCTTCTGAACCTGATACAAACCACAGGCCCTCTAACATCCAATGCGTTTCAGTTAAGAGCGAGAAACGTGTGAGCTTCGTGTACAATATAGCTTCCTTTGAGCTGAAAAGTGACTGCGTTTACCTGAAACGAAGTCTCGCTTGTAGGAAGACACAGAGCCTGGCATTTAACTCCGTTTCTGAAGGGAAACACACAGCACACTTCTCATCCATGAAACACACTCTGCTTTAGAGCAAGAAGCACGCTCTTGCTTTCTAGAGTCTCTAATAAGGCGGGAAACGTGAGAGTGCTCAGAACAAAAGAACTGTGTTTCCTACACACACGGACCATATCTATTTCAACTCTGCTTCTGAACCTGATACAAACCACAGGCCCTCTAACATCCAATGCGTTTCAGTTAAGAGCGAGAAACGTGTGAGCTTCGTGTACAATATAGCTTCGTTTGAGCTGAAAAGTGACTGCGTTTACCTGAAACGAAGTCTCGCTTGTAGGAAGACACAGAGCCTGGCATTTAACTCCGTTTCTGAAGGGAAACACACAGCACACTTCTCATCCATGAAACACACTCTCCTTTAGAGCGAGAAGCACGCTCTTGCTTTCTAGAGTCTCGAATAAGGCGGGAAACGTGAGAGTGCTCAGAACAAAAGAACTGTGTTTCCTACACACACGGACCATATCTAGTTCAACTCTGCTTCTGAAACTGATACAAACCACAGGCCCTCTAACATCCAATGCGTTTCAGTTAAGAGCGAGAATCGTGTGAGCTTCGTGTACAATATAGCTTCGTTTGAGCTGAAAAGTGACTGCGTTTACCTGAAACGAAGTCTCGCTTGTAGGAAGACACAGAGCCTGGCATTTAACTCCGTTTCTGAAGGGAAACACACAGCACACTTCTCATCCATGAAACACACTCTGCTTTAGAGCGAGAAGCACGCTCTTGCTTTCTAGAGTCTCTGATAAGGCGGGAAACGTGAGAGTGCTCAGAACAAAAGAACTGTGTTTCCTACACACACGGACCATATCTAGTTCAACTCTGCTTCTGAAACTGATACAAACCACAGGCCCTCTAACATCCAATGCGTTTCAGTTAAAAGCGAGAAACGTGTGAGCTTGGTGTACAATATAGCTTCGTTTGAGCTGAAAAGTGACTGCGTTTACCTGAAACAAAGTCTCGCTTGTAGGAAGACACAGAGCCTGGCATTTAACTCCGTTTCTGAAGGGAAACACACAGCACACTTCTCATCCATGAAACACACTCTCCTTTAGAGCGAGAAGCACGCTCTTGCTTTCTAGAGTCTCTAATAAGGCGGGAAACGTGAGAGTACTCAGAACAAAAGAACTGTGTTTCCTACACACACGGACCATATCTAGTTCAACTCTGCTTCTGAAACTGATACAAACCACAGGCCCTCTAACATCCAATGCGTTTCATTTAAGAGCGAGAAACGTGTGAGCTTCGTGTATAATATAGCTTCGTCTGAGCTGAAAAGTGACTGCGTTTACCTGAAACGAAGTCTCGCTTGTAGGAAGACACAGAGCCTGGCATTTAACTCCGTTTCTGAAGGGAAACACACAGCACACTTCTCATCCATGAAACACACTCTGCTTTAGAGCATGAGCACGCTCTTGCTTTCTAGAGTCTCTAATAAGGCGGGAAACGTGAGAGTGCTCAGAACAAAAGAACTGTGTTTCCTACACACACGGACCATATCTAGTTCAACTCTGCTTCTGAAACTGATACAAACCACAGGCCCTCTAACATCCAATGCGTTTCAGTTAAGAGCGAGAAACGTGTGAGCTTCGTGTACAATATAGCTTCGTTTGAGCTGAAAAGTGACTGCGTTTACCTGAAACGAAGTCTCGCTTGTAGGAAGACACAGAGCCGGGCATTTAACTCCGTTTCTGAAGGGAAACACACAGCACACTTCTCATCCATGAAACACACTCTGCTTTAGAGCGAGAAGCACACTCTTGCTTTCTAGAGTCTCGAATAAGGCGGGAAACGTGAGAGTGCTCAGAACACAAGAACTGTGTTTCCTACACACACGGACCATATCTAGTTCAACTCTGCTTCTGAAACTGATACAAACCACAGGCCCTCTAACATCCAATGCGTTTCATTTAAGAGCGAGAAACGTGTGAGCTTCGTGTATAATATAGCTTCGTCTGAGCTGAAAAGTGACTGCGTTTACCTGAAACGAAGTCTCGCTTGTAGGAAGACACAGAGCCTGGCATTTAACTCCGTTTCTGAAGGGAAACAAACAGCACACTTCTCATCCATGAAACACACTCTGCTTTAGAGCAAGAAGCACGCTCTTGCTTTCTAGAGTCTCTAATAAGGCGGGAAACGTGAGAGTGCTCAGAACAAAAGAACTGTGTTTCCTACACACACGGACCATATCTAGTTCAACTCTGCTTCGGAAACTGATACAAACCACAGGCCCTCTAACATCCAATGCGTTTCAGTTAAGAGCGAGAAACGTGTGAGCTTCGTGTACAATATAGCTTCGTTTGAGCTGAAAAGTGACTGCGTTTACCTGAAACGAAGTCTCGCTTGTAGGAAGACACAGAGCCTGGCATTTAACTCCGTTTCTGAAGGGAAACACACAGCACACTTCTCATCCATGAAACACACTCTGCTTTAGAGCGAGAAGCACGCTCTGGCTTTCTAGAGTCTCTAATAAGGCGGGAAACTTGAGAGTGCTCAGAACAAAAGAACTGTGTTTCCTACACACACGGACCATATCTAGTTCAACTCTGCTTCTGAAACTGATACAAACCACAGGCCCTCTAACATCCAATGCGTTTCAGTTAAGAGCGAGAAACGTGTGAGCTTCGTGTACAATATAGCTTCGTTTGAGCTGAAAAGTGACTGCGTTTACCTGAAACGAAGTCTCGCTTGTAGGAAGACACAGAGCCTGGCATTTAACTCCGTTTCTGAAGGGAAACACACAGCACACTTCTCATCCATGAAACACACTCTGCTTTAGAGCAAGAAGCACGCTCTTGCTTTCTAGAGTCTCTAATAAGGCGGAAAACGTGAGAGTGCTCAGAACAAAAGAACTGTGTTTCCTACACACACGGACCATATCTAGTTCAACTCTGCTTCTGAACCTGATACAAACCACAGGCCCTCTAACATCCAATGCGTTTCAGTTAAGAGCGAGAAACGTGTGAGCTTCGTGTACAATATAGCTTCGTTTGAGCTGAAAAGTGAATGCGTTTACCTGAAACGAAGTCTCGCTTGTAGGAAGACACAGAGCCTGGCATTTAACTCCGTTTCTGAAGGGAAACACACAGCACACTTCTCATCCATGAAACACACTCTGCTTTAGAGCAAGAAGCACGCTCTTGCTTTCTAGAGTCTCGAATAAGGCGGGAAACGTGAGAGTGCTCAGAACAAAAGAACTGTGTTTCCTACACACACGGACCATATCTAGTTCAACTCTGCTTCTGAAACTGATACAAACCACAGGCCCTCTAACATCCAATGCGTTTCAGTTAAGAGTGAGAAACGTGTGAGCTTCGTGTACAATATAGCTTCGTTTGAGCTGAAAAGTGACTGCGTTTACCTGAAACGAAGTCTCGCTTGTAGGAAGACACAGAGCCGGGCATTTAACTCCGTTTCTGAAGGGAAACACACAGCACACTTCTCATCCATGAAACACACTCTGCTTTAGAGCGAGAAGCACGCTCTTGCTTTCTAGAGTCTCGAATAAGGCGGGAAACGTGAGAGTGCTCAGAACAAAAGAACTGTGTTTCCTACACACACGGACCATATCTAGTTCAACTCTGCTTCTGAAACTGATACAAACCACAGGCCCTCTAACATCCAATGCGTTTCATTTAAGAGCGAGAAACGTGTGAGCTTCGTGTATAATATAGCTTCGTCTGAGCTGAAAAGTGACTGCGTTTACCTGAAACGAAGTCTCGCTTGTAGGAAGACACAGAGCCTGGCATTTAACTCCGTTTCTGAAGGGAAACACACAGCACACTTCTCATCCATGAAACACACTCTGCTTTAGAGCATGAGCACGCTCTTGCTTTCTAGAGTCTCTAATAAGGCGGGAAACGTGAGAGTGCTCAGAACAAAAGAACTGTGTTTCCTACACACACGGACCATATCTAGTTCAACTCTGCTTCTGAACCTGATACAAACCACAGGCCCTCTAACATCCAATGCGTTTCAGTTAAGAGCGAGAAACGTGTGAGCTTCGTGTACAATATAGCTTCGTTTGAGCTGAAAAGTGACTGCGTTTACCTGAAACGAAGTCTCGCTTGTAGGAAGACACAGAGCCTGGCATTTAACTCCGTTTCTGAAGGGAAACACACAGCACACTTCTCATCCATGAAACACACTCTGCTTTAGAGCAAGAAGCACGCTCTTGCTTTCTAGAGTCTCGAATAAGGCGGGAAACGTGAGAGTGCTCAGAACAAAAGAACTGTGTTTCCTACACACACGGACCATATCTAGTTCAACTCTGCTTCTGAAACTGATACAAACCACAGGCCCTCTAACATCCAATGCGTTTCAGTTAAGAGTGAGAAACGTGTGAGCTTCGTGTACAATATAGCTTCGTTTGAGCTGAAAAGTGACTGCGTTTACCTGAAACGAAGTCTCGCTTGTAGGAAGACACAGAGCCGGGCATTTAACTCCGTTTCTGAAGGGAAACACACAGCACACTTCTCATCCATGAAACACACTCTGCTTTAGAGCGAGAAGCACGCTCTTGCTTTCTAGAGTCTCGAATAAGGCGGGAAACGTGAGAGTGCTCAGAACAAAAGAACTGTGTTTCCTACACACACGGACCATATCTAGTTCAACTCTGCTTCTGAAACTGATACAAACCACAGGCCCTCTAACATCCAATGCGTTTCATTTAAGAGCGAGAAACGTGTGAGCTTCGTGTATAATATAGCTTCGTCTGAGCTGAAAAGTGACTGCGTTTACCTGAAACGAAGTCTCGCTTGTAGGAAGACACAGAGCCTGGCATTTAACTCCGTTTCTGAAGGGAAACACACAGCACACTTCTCATCCATGAAACACACTCTGCTTTAGAGCATGAGCACGCTCTTGCTTTCTAGAGTCTCTAATAAGGCGGGAAACGTGAGAGTGCTCAGAACAAAAGAACTGTGTTTCCTACACACACGGACCATATCTAGTTCAACTCTGCTTCTGAAACTGATACAAACCACAGGCCCTCTAACATCCAATGCGTTTCAGTTAAGAGCGAGAAACGTGTGAGCTTCGTGTACAATATAGCTTCGTTTGAGCTGAAAAGTGACTGCGTTTACCTGAAACGAAGTCTCGCTTGTAGGAAGACACAGAGCCTGGCATTTAACTCCGTTTCTGAAGGGAAACACGCAGCACACTTCTCATCCATGAAACACACTCTGCTTTAGAGCGAGAACCACGCTCTTGCTTTCTAGATTCTCGAATAAGGCGGGAAACGTGAGAGTGCTCAGAACAAAAGAACTGTGTTTCCTACACACACGGACCATATCTAGTTCAACTCTGCTTCTGAAACTGATACAAACCACAGGCCCTCTAACATCCAATGCGTTTCAGTTAAGAGCGAGAAACGTGTGAGCTTCGTGTACAATATTGCTTCGTTTGAGCTGAAAAGTGACTGCGTTTACCTGAAACGAAGTGTCGCTTGTAGGAAGACACAGAGCCTGGCATTTAACTGCGTTTCTGAAGGGAAACACACAGCACATTTCTCATCCATGAAACACAGTCTGCTTTAGAGCACGAAGCACGCTCTTGCTTTCTAGAGTCTCTAATAAGGCGGGAAACGTGAGAGTGCTCAGAACAAAAGAACTGTGTTTCCTACACACACGGACCATATCTAGTTCAACTCTGCTTCTGAAACTGATACAAACCACAGGCCCTCTAACATCCAATGCGTTTCAGTTAAGAGCGAGAAACGTGTGAGCTTCTTGTACAATATAGCTTCGTTTGAGCTGAAAAGTGACTGCGTTTACCTGAAACGAAGTCTCGCTTGTAGGAAGACACAGAGCCTGGCATTTAACTCCGTTTCTGAAGGGAAACACACAGCACACTTCTCATCCATGAAACACACTCTGCTTTAGAGCAAGAAGCACGCTCTTGCTTTCTAGACTCTCGAATAAGGCGGGAAACGTGAGAGTGCTCAGAACAAAAGAACTGTGTTTCCTACACACACGGACCATATCTAGTTCAACTCTGCTTCTGAAACTGATACAAACCACAGGCCCTCTAACATCCAATGCGTTTCAGTTAAGAGCGAGAAACGTGTGAGCTTCGTGTACAATATAGCTTCGTTTGAGCTGAAAAGTGACTGCGTTTACCTGAAACGAAGTCTCGCTTGTAGGAAGACACAGAGCCTGGCATTTAACTCCGTTTCTGAAGGGAAACACACAGCACACTTCTCATCCATGAAACACACTCTGCTTTAGTGGAAGAAGCACGCTATTGCTTTCTAGAGTCTCTAATAAGGCGGAAAACGTGAGAGTGCTCAGAACAAAAGAACTGTGTTTCCTACACACACGGACCATATCTAGTTCAACTCTGCTTCTGAACCTGATACAAACCACAGGCCCTCTAACATCCAATGCGTTTCAGTTAAGAGCGAGAAACGTGTGAGCTTCGTGTACAATATAGCTTCCTTTGAGCTGAAAAGTGACTGCGTTTACCTGAAACGAAGTCTCGCTTGTAGGAAGACACAGAGCCTGGCATTTAACTCCGTTTCTGAAGGGAAACACACAGCACACTTCTCATCCATGAAACACACTCTGCTTTAGAGCAAGAAGCACGCTCTTGCTTTCTAGAGTCTCTAATAAGGCGGGAAACGTGAGAGTGCTCAGAACAAAAGAACTGTGTTTCCTACACACACGGACCATATCTATTTCAACTCTGCTTCTGAACCTGATACAAACCACAGGCCCTCTAACATCCAATGCGTTTCAGTTAAGAGCGAGAAACGTGTGAGCTTCGTGTACAATATAGCTTCGTTTGAGCTGAAAAGTGACTGCGTTTACCTGAAACGAAGTCTCGCTTGTAGGAAGACACAGAGCCTGGCATTTAACTCCGTTTCTGAAGGGAAACACACAGCACACTTCTCATCCATGAAACACACTCTCCTTTAGAGCGAGAAGCACGCTCTTGCTTTCTAGAGTCTCGAATAAGGCGGGAAACGTGAGAGTGCTCAGAACAAAAGAACTGTGTTTCCTACACACACGGACCATATCTAGTTCAACTCTGCTTCTGAAACTGATACAAACCACAGGCCCTCTAACATCCAATGCGTTTCAGTTAAGAGCGAGAATCGTGTGAGCTTCGTGTACAATATAGCTTCGTTTGAGCTGAAAAGTGACTGCGTTTACCTGAAACGAAGTCTCGCTTGTAGGAAGACACAGAGCCTGGCATTTAACTCCGTTTCTGAAGGGAAACACACAGCACACTTCTCATCCATGAAACACACTCTGCTTTAGAGCGAGAAGCACGCTCTTGCTTTCTAGAGTCTCTGATAAGGCGGGAAACGTGAGAGTGCTCAGAACAAAAGAACTGTGTTTCCTACACACACGGACCATATCTAGTTCAACTCTGCTTCTGAAACTGATACAAACCACAGGCCCTCTAACATCCAATGCGTTTCAGTTAAAAGCGAGAAACGTGTGAGCTTGGTGTACAATATAGCTTCGTTTGAGCTGAAAAGTGACTGCGTTTACCTGAAACAAAGTCTCGCTTGTAGGAAGACACAGAGCCTGGCATTTAACTCCGTTTCTGAAGGGAAACACACAGCACACTTCTCATCCATGAAACACACTCTCCTTTAGAGCGAGAAGCACGCTCTTGCTTTCTAGAGTCTCTAATAAGGCGGGAAACGTGAGAGTACTCAGAACAAAAGAACTGTGTTTCCTACACACACGGACCATATCTAGTTCAACTCTGCTTCTGAAACTGATACAAACCACAGGCCCTCTAACATCCAATGCGTTTCATTTAAGAGCGAGAAACGTGTGAGCTTCGTGTATAATATAGCTTCGTCTGAGCTGAAAAGTGACTGCGTTTACCTGAAACGAAGTCTCGCTTGTAGGAAGACACAGAGCCTGGCATTTAACTCCGTTTCTGAAGGGAAACACACAGCACACTTCTCATCCATGAAACACACTCTGCTTTAGAGCATGAGCACGCTCTTGCTTTCTAGAGTCTCTAATAAGGCGGGAAACGTGAGAGTGCTCAGAACAAAAGAACTGTGTTTCCTACACACACGGACCATATCTAGTTCAACTCTGCTTCTGAAACTGATACAAACCACAGGCCCTCTAACATCCAATGCGTTTCAGTTAAGAGCGAGAAACGTGTGAGCTTCGTGTACAATATAGCTTCGTTTGAGCTGAAAAGTGACTGCGTTTACCTGAAACGAAGTCTCGCTTGTAGGAAGACACAGAGCCTGGCATTTAACTCCGTTTCTGAAGGGAAACACGCAGCACACTTCTCATCCATGAAACACACTCTGCTTTAGAGCGAGAACCACGCTCTTGCTTTCTAGATTCTCGAATAAGGCGGGAAACGTGAGAGTGCTCAGAACAAAAGAACTGTGTTTCCTACACACACGGACCATATCTAGTTCAACTCTGCTTCTGAAACTGATACAAACCACAGGCCCTCTAACATCCAATGCGTTTCAGTTAAGAGCGAGAAACGTGTGAGCTTCGTGTACAATATAGCTTCGTTTGAGCTGAAAAGTGACTGCGTTTACCTGAAACGAAGTGTCGCTTGTAGGAAGACACAGAGCCTGGCATTTAACTGCGTTTCTGAAGGGAAACACACAGCACACTTCTCATCCATGAAACACAGTCTGCTTTAGAGCACGAAGCACGCTCTTGCTTTCTAGAGTCTCTAATAAGGCGGGAAACGTGAGAGTGCTCAGAACAAAAGAACTGTGTTTCCTACACACACGGACCATATCTAGTTCAACTCTGCTTCTGAAACTGATACAAACCACAGGCCCTCTAACATCCAATGCGTTTCAGTTAAGAGCGAGAAACGTGTGAGCTTCTTGTACAATATAGCTTCGTTTGAGCTGAAAAGTGACTGCGTTTACCTGAAACGAAGTCTCGCTTGTAGGAAGACACAGAGCCTGGCATTTAACTCCGTTTCTGAAGGGAAACACACAGCACACTTCTCATCCATGAAACACACTCTGCTTTAGAGCAAGAAGCACGCTCTTGCTTTCTAGACTCTCGAATAAGGCGGGAAACGTGAGAGTGCTCAGAACAAAAGAACTGTGTTTCCTACACACACGGACCATATCTAGTTCAACTCTGCTTCTGAAACTGATACAAACCACAGGCCCTCTAACATCCAATGCGTTTCAGTTAAGAGCGAGAAACGTGTGAGCTTCGTGTACAATATAGCTTCGTTTGAGCTGAAAAGTGACTGCGTTTACCTGAAACGAAGTCTCGCTTGTAGGAAGACACAGAGCCTGGCATTTAACTCCGTTTCTGAAGGGAAACACACAGCACACTTCTCATCCATGAAACACACTCTGCTTTAGTGGAAGAAGCACGCTATTGCTTTCTAGAGTCTCTAATAAGGCGGAAAACGTGAGAGTGCTCAGAACAAAAGAACTGTGTTTCCTACACACACGGACCATATCTAGTTCAACTCTGCTTCTGAACCTGATACAAACCACAGGCCCTCTAACATCCAATGCGTTTCAGTTAAGAGCGAGAAACGTGTGAGCTTCGTGTACAATATAGCTTCCTTTGAGCTGAAAAGTGACTGCGTTTACCTGAAACGAAGTCTCGCTTGTAGGAAGACACAGAGCCTGGCATTTAACTCCGTTTCTGAAGGGAAACACACAGCACACTTCTCATCCATGAAACACACTCTCCTTTAGAGCGAGAAGCACGCTCTTGCTTTCTAGAGTCTCGAATAAGGCGGGAAACGTGAGAGTGCTCAGAACAAAAGAACTGTGTTTCCTACACACACGGACCATATCTATTTCAACTCTGCTTCTGAACCTGATACAAACCACAGGCCCTCTAACATCCAATGCGTTTCAGTTAAGAGCGAGAAACGTGTGAGCTTCGTGTACAATATAGCTTCGTTTGAGCTGAAAAGTGACTGCGTTTACCTGAAACGAAGTCTCGCTTGTAGGAAGACACAGAGCCTGGCATTTAACTCCGTTTCTGAAGGGAAACACACAGCACACTTCTCATCCATGAAACACACTCTCCTTTAGAGCGAGAAGCACGCTCTTGCTTTCTAGAGTCTCGAATAAGGCGGGAAACGTGAGAGTGCTCAGAACAAAAGAACTGTGTTTCCTACACACACGGACCATATCTAGTTCAACTCTGCTTCTGAAACTGATACAAACCACAGGCCCTCTAACATCCAATGCGTTTCAGTTAAGAGCGAGAATCGTGTGAGCTTCGTGTACAATATAGCTTCGTTTGAGCTGAAAAGTGACTGCGTTTACCTGAAACGAAGTCTCGCTTGTAGGAAGACACAGAGCCTGGCATTTAACTCCGTTTCTGAAGGGAAACACACAGCACACTTCTCATCCATGAAACACACTCTGCTTTAGAGCGAGAAGCACGCTCTTGCTTTCTAGAGTCTCTGATAAGGCGGGAAACGTGAGAGTGCTCAGAACAAAAGAACTGTGTTTCCTACACACACGGACCATATCTAGTTCAACTCTGCTTCTGAAACTGATACAAACCACAGGCCCTCTAACATCCAATGCGTTTCAGTTAAAAGCGAGAAACGTGTGAGCTTGGTGTACAATATAGCTTCGTTTGAGCTGAAAAGTGACTGCGTTTACCTGAAACAAAGTCTCGCTTGTAGGAAGACACAGAGCCTGGCATTTAACTCCGTTTCTGAAGGGAAACACACAGCACACTTCTCATCCATGAAACACACTCTCCTTTAGAGCGAGAAGCACGCTCTTGCTTTCTAGAGTCTCTAATAAGGCGGGAAACGTGAGAGTGTTCAGAACAAAAGAACTGTGTTTCCTACACACACGGACCATATCTAGTTCAACTCTGCTTCTGAAACTGATACAAACCACAGGCCCTCTAACATCCAATGCGTTTCAGTTAAGAGCGAGAAACGTGTGAGCTTCGTGTACAATATTGCTTCGTTTGAGCTGAAAAGTGACTGCGTTTACCTGAAACGAAGTCTCGCTTGTAAGAAGACACAGAGCCTGGCATTTAACTCCGTTTCTGAAGGGAAACACACAGCACACTTCTCATCCATGAAACACACTCTGCTTTAGAGCAAGAAGCACGCTCTTGCTTTCTAGAGTCTCTAATAAGGCGGGAAACGTGAGAGTGCTCAGAACAAAAGAACTGTGTTTCCTACACTCACGGACCATATCTAGTTCAACTCTGCTTCTGAAACTGATACAAACCACAGGCCCTCTAACATCCAATGCGTTTCAGTTAAGAGCGAGAAACGTGTGAGCTTCGTGTACAATATAGCTTCCTTTGAGCTGAAAAGTGACTGCGTTTACCTGAAACGAAGTCTCGCTTGTAGGAAGACACAGAGCCTGGCATTTGACTCCGTTTCTGAAGGGAAACACACAGCACACTTCTCATCCATGAAACACACTCTGCTTTAGAGCAAGAAGCACGCTCTTGCTCTCTAGATTCTCTAATATGGCGGGAAACGTGAGAGTGCTCAGAACAAAAGAACTGTGTTTCCTACACACACGGACCATATCTAGTTCAACTCTGCTTCTGAAACTGATACAAACCACAGGTCCTCTAACATCCAATGCTTTTCAGTTAAGAGCGAGAAACGTGTGAGCTTCGTGTACAATATAGCTTCGTTTGAGCTGAAAAGTGACTTTGTTTACCTGAAACGAAGTCTCGCTTGTAGGAAGACACAGAGCCTGGCATTTAACTCCGTTTCTGAAGAGAAACACACAGCACACTTCTCATCCGTGAAACACACTCTGCTTTAGAGCGAGAAGCACGCTCTTGCTTTCTAGAGTCTCTAATAAGGCGGGAAACGTGAGAGTGCTCAGAACAAAAGAACTGTGTTTCCTACACACACGCACCATATCTAGTTCAACTCTGCTTCTGAAACTGATACAAACCACAGGCCCTCTAACATCCAATGCGTTTCAGTTAAGAGCGAGAAACGTGTGAGCTTCGTGTACAATATAGCTTCGTTTGAGCTGAAAAGTGACTGCGTTTACCTGAAACGAAGTCTCGCTTGTAGGAAGACACCGAGCCTGGCATTTAACTCCGTTTCTGAAGGGAAACACACAGCACACTTCTCATCCATGAAACACACTCTGCTTTAGAGCAAGAAGCACGCTCTTGCTTTCTATAGTCTCGAATAAGGCGGGAAACGTGAGAGTGCTCAGAACAAAAGAACTGTGTTTCCTACACACACGGACCATA
Organism: Onychomys arenicola; assembly: GCA_949786405.1. Classification (NCBI taxonomy): domain Eukaryota; kingdom Metazoa; phylum Chordata; class Mammalia; order Rodentia; family Cricetidae; genus Onychomys; species Onychomys arenicola. Next base: position 4,141,174 of record CATKUM010000015.1, on the reverse strand, counting down.
TCTAGTTCAACTCTGCTTCGGAAACTGATACAAACCACAGGCCCTCTAACATCCAATGCGTTTCAGTTAAGAGCGAGAAACGTGTGAGCTTCGTGTACAATATAGCTTCGTTTGAGCTGAAAAGTGACTGCGTTTACATGAAACGAAGTCTCGCTTGTAGGAAGACACAGAGCCTGGCATTTAACTCCGTTTCTGAAGGGAAACACACAGCACACTTCTCATCCATGAAACACACTCTGCTTTAGAGCAAGAAGCACACTCTTGCTTTCTATAGACTCGAATAAGGCGGGAAACGTGAGAGTGCTCAGAACAAAAGAACTGTGTTTCCTACACACACGGACCATATCTAGTTCAACTCTGCTTCTGAAACTGATACAAACCACAGGCCCTCTAACATCCAATGCGTTTCAGTTAAGAGCGAGAAACGTGTGAGCTTCGTGTACAATATAGCTTCGTTTGAGCTGAAAAGTGACTGCGTTTACCTGAAACGAAGTCTCGCTTGTAGGAAGACACAGAGCCTGGCATTTAACTCCGTTTCTGAAGGGAAACACACAGCACACTTCTCATCCATGAAACACACTCTGCTTTAGAGCGAGAAGCACGCTCTTGCTTTCTAGAGTCTCTAAACGGCGGGAAACGTGAGAGTGCTCAGAACAAAAGAACTGTGTTTCCTACACACACGGACCATATCTATTTCAACTCTGCTTCTGAAACTGATACAAACCACAGGCCCTCTAACATCCAATGCGTTTCAGTTAAGAGCGAGAAACGTGTGAGCTTCGTGTACAATATAGCTTCGTTTGAGCTGAAAAGTGACTGCGTTTACCTGAAACGAAGTCTCGCTTGTAGGAAGACACAGAGCCTGGCATTTAACTCCGTTTCTGAAGGGAAACACACAGCACACTTCTCATCCATGAAACACACTCTGCTTTAGAGCAAGAAGCACGCTCTTGCTTTCTAGAGTCTCTAATAAGGCGGGAAACGTGAGAGTGCTCAGAACAAAAGAACTGTGTTTCCTACACACACGGACCATATCTAGTTCAACTCTGCTTCTGAACCTGATACAAACCACAGGCCCTCTAACATCCAATGCGTTTCAGTTAAGAGCGAGAAACGTGTGAGCTTCGTGTACAATATAGCTTCGTTTGAGCTGAAAAGTGACTGCGTTTACCTGAAAAGAAGTCTCGCTTGTAGGAAGACACAGAGCCTGGCATTTAACTCCGTTTCTGAAGGGAAACAAACAGCACGCTTCTCATCCGTGAAACACACTCTGCTTTAGAACAAGAAGCACGCTCTTGCTTTCTAGAGTCTCTAATAAGGCGGGAAACGTGAGAGTGCTCAGAACAAAAGAACTGTGTTTCCTACACACACGGACCATATCTAGTTCAACTCTGCTTCTGAAACTGATACAAACCACAGGCCCTCTAACATCCAATGCGTTTCAGTTAAGAGCGAGAAACGTGTGAGCTTCGTGTACAATATAGCTTCGTTTGAGCTGAAAAGTGACTGCGTTTACCTGAAACGAAGTCTCGCTAGTAGGAAGACACAGAGCCTGGCATTTAACTCCGTTTCTGAAGGGAAACACACAGCACACTTCTCATCCATGAAACACACTCTGCTTTAGAGCGAGAAGCACGCTCTTGCTTTCTAGAGTCTCTGATAAGGCGGGAAACGTGAGAGTGCTCAGAACAAAAGAACTGTGTTTCCTACACACACGGACCATATCTAGTTCAACTCTGCTTCTGAAACTGATACAAACCACAGGCCCTCTAACATCCAATGCGTTTCAGTTAAAAGCGAGAAACGTGTGAGCTTGGTGTACAATATAGCTTCGTTTGAGCTGAAAAGTGACTGCGTTTACCTGAAACGAAGTCTCGCTTGTAGGAAGACACAGAGCCTGGCATTTAACTCCGTTTCTGAAGGGAAACACACAGCACACTTCTCATCCATGAAACACACTCTCCTTTAGAGCGAGAAGCACGCTCTTGCTTTCTAGAGTCTCTAATAAGGCGGGAAACGTGAGAGTGCTCAGAACAAAAGAACTGTGTTTCCTACACACACGGACCATATCTAGTTCAACTCTGCTTCTGAAACTGATACAAACCACAGGCCCTCTAACATCCAATGCGTTTCAGTTAAGAGCGAGAAACGTGTGAGTTTCGTGTACAATATAGCTTCGTTTGAGCTGAAAAGTGACTGCGTTTACCTGAAACGAAGTCTCGCTTGTAGGAAGACACAGAGCCTGGCATTTAACTCCGTTTCTGAAGAGAAACACACAGCACACTTCTCATCCATGAAACACACTCTGCTTTAGAGCAAGAAGCACGCTCTTGCTTTCTAGAGTCTCGAATAAGGCGGGAAACGTGAGAGTGCTCAGAACAAAAGAACTGAGTTTCCTACACACACGGACCATATCTAGTTCAACTCTGCTTCTGAAACTGATACAAACCACAGGCCCTCTAACATCCAATGCGTTTCAGTTAAGAGCGAGAAACGTGTGAGCTTCGTGTACAATATAGCTTCGTTTGAGCTGAAAAGTGACTGCGTTTACCTGAAAAGAAGTCTCGCTTGTAGGAAGACACAGAGCCTGGCATTTAACTCCGTTTCTGAAGGGAAACACACAGCACACTTCTCATCCATGAAACACACTCTGCTTTAGAGCAAGAAGCACACTCTTGCTTTCTATAGACTCGAATAAGGCGGGAAACGTGAGAGTGCTCAGAACAAAAGAACTGTGTTTCCTACACACACGGACCATATCTAGTTCAACTCTGCTTCTGAAACTGATACAAACCACAGGCCCTCTAACATCCAATGCGTTTCAGTTAAGAGCGAGAAACGTGTGAGCTTCGTGTACAATATAGCTTCGTTTGAGCTGAAAAGTGACTGCGTTTACCTGAAACGAAGTCTCGCTTGTAGGAAGACACAGAGCCTGGCATTTAACTCCGTTTCTGAAGGGAAACACACAGCACACTTCTCATCCATGAAACACACTCTGCTTTAGAGCGAGAAGCACGCTCTTGCTTTCTAGAGTCTCTAAACGGCGGGAAACGTGAGAGTGCTCAGAACAAAAGAACTGTGTTTCCTACACACACGGACCATATCTATTTCAACTCTGCTTCTGAAACTGATACAAACCACAGGCCCTCTAACATCCAATGCGTTTCAGTTAAGAGCGAGAAACGTGTGAGCTTCGTGTACAATATAGCTTCGTTTGAGCTGAAAAGTGACTGCGTTTACCTGAAACGAAGTCTCGCTTGTAGGAAGACACAGAGCCTGGCATTTAACTCCGTTTCTGAAGGGAAACACACAGCACACTTCTCATCCATGAAACACACTCTGTTTTAGAGCAAGAAGCACGCTCTTGCTTTCTAGAGTCTCTAATAAGGCGGGAAACGTGAGAGTGCTCAGAACAAAAGAACTGTGTTTCCTACACACACGGACCATATCTAGTTCAACTCTGCTTCTGAACCTGATACAAACAACAGGCCCTCTAACATCCAATGCGTTTCAGTTAAGAGCGAGAAACGTGTGAGCTTCGTGTACAATATAGCTTCGTTTGAGCTGAAAAGTGACTGCGTTTACCTGAAAAGAAGTCTCGCTTGTAGGAAGACACAGAGCCTGGCATTTAACTCCGTTTCTGAAGGGAAACAAACAGCACGCTTCTCATCCGTGAAACACACTCTGCTTTAGAACAAGAAGCACGCTCTTGCTTTCTAGAGTCTCTAATAAGGCGGGAAACGTGAGAGTGCTCAGAACAAAAGAACTGTGTTTCCTACACACACGGACCATATCTAGTTCAACTCTGCTTCTGAAACTGATACAAACCACAGGCCCTCTAACATCCAATGCGTTTCAGTTAAGAGCGAGAAACGTGTGAGCTTCGTGTACAATATAGCTTCGTTTGAGCTGAAAAGTGACTGCGTTTACCTGAAACGAAGTCTCGCTAGTAGGAAGACACAGAGCCTGGCATTTAACTCCGTTTCTGAAGGGAAACACACAGCACACTTCTCATCCATGAAACACACTCTGCTTTAGAGCGAGAAGCACGCTCTTGCTTTCTAGAGTCTCTGATAAGGCGGGAAACGTGAGAGTGCTCAGAACAAAAGAACTGTGTTTCCTACACACACGGACCATATCTAGTTCAACTCTGCTTCTGAAACTGATACAAACCACAGGCCCTCTAACATCCAATGCGTTTCAGTTAAAAGCGAGAAACGTGTGAGCTTGGTGTACAATATAGCTTCGTTTGAGCTGAAAAGTGACTGCGTTTACCTGAAACGAAGTCTCGCTTGTAGGAAGACACAGAGCCTGGCATTTAACTCCGTTTCTGAAGGGAAACACACAGCACACTTCTCATCCATGAAACACACTCTCCTTTAGAGCGAGAAGCACGCTCTTGCTTTCTAGAGTCTCTAATAAGGCGGGAAACGTGAGAGTGCTCAGAACAAAAGAACTGTGTTTCCTACACACACGGACCATATCTAGTTCAACTCTGCTTCTGAAACTGATACAAACCACAGGCCCTCTAACATCCAATGCGTTTCAGTTAAGAGCGAGAAACGTGTGAGTTTCGTGTACAATATAGCTTCGTTTGAGCTGAAAAGTGACTGCGTTTACCTGAAACGAAGTCTCGCTTGTAGGAAGACACAGAGCCTGGCATTTAACTCCGTTTCTGAAGAGAAACACACAGCACACTTCTCATCCATGAAACACACTCTGCTTTAGAGCAAGAAGCACGCTCTTGCTTTCTAGAGTCTCGAATAAGGCGGGAAACGTGAGAGTGCTCAGAACAAAAGAACTGAGTTTCCTACACACACGGACCATATCTAGTTCAACTCTGCTTCTGAAACTGATACAAACCACAGGCCCTCTAACATCCAATGCGTTTCAGTTAAGAGCGAGAAACGTGTGAGCTTCGTGTACAATATAGCTTCGTTTGAGCTGAAAAGTGACTGCGTTTACCTGAAAAGAAGTCTCGCTTGTAGGAAGACACAGAGCCTGGCATTTAACTCCGTTTCTGAAGGGAAACACACAGCACACTTCTCATCCATGAAACACACTCTGCTTTAGAGCGAGAAGCACGCTCTTGCTTTCTAGAGTCTCAAATAAGGCGGGAAACGTGAGAGTGCTCAGAACAAAAGAACTGTGTTTCCTACACACACGGACCATATCTAGTTCAACTCTGCTTCTGAAACTGATACAAACCACAGGCCCTCTAACATCCAATGCGTTTCAGTTAAGAGCGAGAAACGTGTGAGCTTCGTGTACAATATAGCTTCCTTTGAGCTGAAAAGTGACTGCGTTTACCTGAAACGAAGTCTCGCTTGTAGGAAGACACAGAGCCTGGCATTTAACTCCGTTTCTGAAGGGAAACACACAGCACACTTCTCATCCATGAAACACACTCTGCTTTAGAGCAAGAAGCACGCTCTTGCTTTCTAGAGTCTCAAATAAGGCGGGAAACGTGAGAGTGCTCAGAACAAAAGAACTGTGTTTCCTACACACACGGACCATATCTAGTTCAACTCTGCTTCTGAAACTGATACAAACCACAGGCCCTCTAACATCCAATGCGTTTCAGTTAAGAGCGAGAAACGTGTGAGCTTCGTGTACAATATAGCTTCGTTTGAGCTGAAAAGTGACTGCGTTTACCTGAAACGAAGTCTCGCTAGTAGGAAAACACAGAGCCTGGCATTTAACTCCGTTTCTGAAGGGAAACACACAGCACACTTCTCATCCATGAAACACACTCTGCTTTAGAGCGAGAAGCACGCTCTTGCTTTCTAGAGTCTCTGATAAGGCGGGAAACGTGAGAGTGCTCAGAACAAAAGAACTGTGTTTCCTACACACACGGACCATATCTAGTTCAACTCTGCTTCTGAAACTGATACAAACCACAGGCCCTCTAACATCCAATGCGTTTCAGTTAAAAGCGAGAAACGTGTGAGCTTGGTGTACAATATAGCTTCGTTTGAGCTGAAAAGTGACTGCGTTTACCTGAAACGAAGTCTCGCTTGTAGGAAGACACAGAGCCTGGCATTTAACTCCGTTTCTGAAGGGAAACACACAGCACACTTCTCATCCATGAAACACACTCTCCTTTAGAGCGAGAAGCACGCTCTTGCTTTCTAGAGTCTCTAATAAGGCGGGAAACGTGAGAGTGCTCAGAACAAAAGAACTGTGTTTCCTACACACACGGACGATATCTAGTTCAACTCTGCTTCTGAAACTGATACAAACCACAGGCCCTCTAACATCCAATGCGTTTCAGTTAAGAGCGAGAAACGTGTGAGTTTCGTGTACAATATAGCTTCGTTTGAGCTGAAAAGTGACTGCGTTTACCTGAAACGAAGTCTCGCTTGTAGGAAGACACAGAGCCTGGCATTTAACTCCGTTTCTGAAGAGAAACACACAGCACACTTCTCATCCATGAAACACACTCTGCTTTAGAGCAAGAAGCACGCTCTTGCTTTCTAGAGTCTCGAATAAGGCGGGAAACGTGAGAGTGCTCAGAACAAAAGAACTGAGTTTCCTACACACACGGACCATATCTAGTTCAACTCTGCTTCTGAAACTGATACAAACCACAGGCCCTCTAACATCCAATGCGTTTCAGTTGAGAGCGAGAAACGTGTGAGCTTCGTGTACAATATAGCTTCGTTTGACCTGAAAAGTGACTGCGTTTACCTGAAACGAAGTCTCGCTTGTAGGAAGACACAGAGCCTGGCATTTAACTCCGTTTCTGAAGGGAAACACACAGCACACTTCTCATCCATGAAACACACTCTGCTTTAGAGCGAGAAGCACGCTCTTGCTTTCTAGAGTCTCGAATAAGGCAGGAAACGTGAGAGTGCTCAGAACAAGAGAACTGTGTTTCCTACACACACGGACCATATCTAGTTCAACTCTGCTTCTGAAACTGATACAAACCACAGGCCCTCTAACATCCAATGCGTTTCAGTTAAGAGCGAGAAACGTGTGAGCTTGGTGTACAATATAGCTTCGTTTGAGCTGAAAAGTGACTGCGTTTACCTGAAACGAAGTCTCGCTTGTAGGAAGACACAGAGCCTGGCATTTAACTCCGTTTCTGAAGGGAAACACACAGCACACTTCTCATCCATGAAACACACTCTCCTTTAGAGCGAGAAGCACGCTCTTGCTTTCTAGAGTCTCTAATAAGGCGGGAAACGTGAGAGTGATCAGAACAAAAGAACTGTGTTTTCTACACACACGGACCATATCTAGTTCAACTCTGCTTCTGAAACTGATACAAACCACAGGCTCTCTAACATCCAATGCGTTTCAGTTAAGAGCGAGAAACATGAGAGCTTCGTGTACAATATTGCTTCGTTTGAGCTGAAAAGTGACTGCGTTTACCTGAAACGAAGTCTCGCTTGTAAGAAGACACAGAGCCTGGCATTTAACTCCGTTTCTGAAGGGAAACACACAGCACACTTCACATCCATGAAACACACTCTGCTTTAGAGCAAGAAGCACGCTCTTGCTTTCTAGAGTCTCTAATAAGGCGGGAAACTTGAGAGTGCTCAGAACAAAAGAACTGTTTTTCCTACACACACGGACCATATCTAGTTCAACTCTGCTTCTGAAACTGATACAAACCACAGGCTCTCTAACATCCAATGCGTTTCAGTTAAGAGCGAGAAACGTTTGAGCTTCGTGTACAATATAGCTTCGTTTGAGCTGAAAAATGACTGCGTTTACCTGAAACGAAGTCTCGCTTGAAGGAAGACACAGAGCCTGGCATTTAACTCCGTTTCTGAAGGGAAACACACAGCACACTTCTCATCCATGAAACACACTCTGCTTTAGAGCAAGAAGCACGTTCTTGCTTTCTAGAGTCTCTAATAAGGCGGGAAACGTGAGAGTGCTCAGAACAAAAGTACTGTGTTTCCTACACACACGGACCATATCTAGTTCATCTCTGCTTCTGAAACTGATACAAACCACAGGTCCTCTAACATCCAATGCGTTTCAGTTAAGAGCGAGAAACGTGTGAGCTTCGTGTACAATATAGCTTCGTTTGAGCTGAAAAGTGACTTTGTTTACCTGAAACGAAGTCTCGCTTGTAGGAAGACACAGAGCCTGGCATTTAACTCCGTTTCTGAAGGGAAACACACAGCACACTTCTCATCCATGAAACACACTCTGCTTTAGAGCAAGAAGCACGCTCTTGCTTTCGAGAGTCTCTAATAAGGCGGGAAACGTGAGAGTGCTCAGAACAAAAGAACTGTGTTTCCTACACACACGGACCATATCTAGTTCAACTCTGCTTCTGAAACTGATACAAACCACAGGCCCTCTAACATCCAATGCGTTTCAGTTAAGAGCGAGAAACGTGTGAGCTTCGTGTACAATATAGCTTCGTTTGAGCTGAAAAGTGACTGCGTATACGTGAAACGAAGTCTCGCTTGTAGGAAGACACTGAGCCTGGCATTTAACTCCGTTACTGAAGGGAAACACACAGCACACTTCTCATCCATGAAACACACTCTGCTTTAGAGCGAGAAGCACGCTCTTGCTTTCTAGAGTCTCGAATAAGGCGGGAAACGTGAGAGTGCTCAGAACAAAAGAACTGTGTTTCCTACACACACGGACCATATCTAGTTCAACTCTGCTTGTGAAACTGATACAAACCACAGGCCCTCTAACATCCAATGCGTTTCACTTAAGAGCGAGAAACGTGTGAGCTTCGTGTACATTATAGCTTCCTTTGAGCTGAAAAGTGACTGCGTTTACCTGAAACGAAGTCTCGCTTGTAGGAAGACACAGAGCCTGGCATTTAACTCCGTTTCTGAAGGGAAACACACAGCACACTTCTCATCCATGAAACACACTCTGCTTTACAGCAAGAAGCACGCTCTTGCTTTCTAGAGTCTCGAATAAGGCGGGAAACGTGAGAGTGCTCAGAACAAAAGAACTGAGTTTCCTACACACACGGACCATATCTAGTTCAACTCTGCTTCTGAAACTGATACAAACCACAGGCCCTCTAACATCCAATGCGTTTCAGTTAAGAGCGAGAAACATGAGAGCTTCGTGTACAATATTGCTTCGTTTGAGCTGAAAAGTGACTGCGTTTACCTGAAACGAAGTCTCGCTTGTAAGAAGACACAGAGCCTGGCATTTAACTCCGTTTCTGAAGGGAAACACACAGCACACTTCACATCCATGAAACACACTCTGCTTTAGAGCAAGAAGCACGCTCTTGCTTTCTAGAGTCTCTAATAAGGCGGGAAACGTGAGAGTGCTCAGAACAAAAGAACTGTTTTTCCTACACACACGGACCATATCTAGTTCAACTCTGCTTCTGAAACTGATACAAACCACAGGCCCTCTAACATCCAATGCGTTTCTGTTGAGCGAGAAATGTGTGAGCTTCGTGTACAATATAACTTCGTTTGAGCTGAAAAGTGACTGCGTTTACCTGAAACGAAGTCTCGCTTGTAGGAAGACACAGAGCCTGGCATTTAACTCCGTTTCTGAAGGGAAACACACAGCACACTTCTCATCCATGAAACACACTCTGCTTTAGAGCAAGAAGCACGCTCTTGCTTTCGAGAGTCTCTAATAAGGCGGGAAACGTGAGAGTGCTCAGAACAAAAGAACTGTGTTTCCTACACACACGGACCATATCTAGTTCAACTCTGCTTCTGAAACTGATACAAACCACAGGCCCTCTAACATCCAATGCGTTTCAGTTAAGAGCGAGAAACGTGTGAGCTTCGTGTACAATATAGCTTCGTTTGAGCTGAAAAGTGACTGCGTATACGTGAAACGAAGTCTCGCTTGTAGGAAGACACTGAGCCTGGCATTTAACTCCGTTACTGAAGGGAAACACACAGCACACTTCTCATCCATGAAACACACTCTGCTTTAGAGCGAGAAGCACGCTCTTGCTTTCTAGAGTCTCGAATAAGGCGGGAAACGTGAGAGTGCTCAGAACAAAAGAACTGTGTTTCCTACACACACGGACCATATCTAGTTCAACTCTGCTTGTGAAACTGATACAAACCACAGGCCCTCTAACATCCAATGCGTTTCACTTAAGAGCGAGAAACGTGTGAGCTTCGTGTACATTATAGCTTCCTTTGAGCTGAAAAGTGACTGCGTTTACCTGAAACGAAGTCTCGCTTGTAGGAAGACACAGAGCCTGGCATTTAACTCCGTTTCTGAAGGGAAACACACAGCACACTTCTCATCCATGAAACACACTCTGCTTTAGAGCAAGAAGCACGCTCTTGCTTTCTAGAGTCTCGAATAAGGCGGGAAACGTGAGAGTGCTCAGAACAAAAGAACTGAGTTTCCTACACACACGGACCATATCTAGTTCAACTCTGCTTCTGAAACTGATACAAACCACAGGCCCTCTAACATCCAATGCGTTTCAGTTAAGAGCGAGAAACATGAGAGCTTCGTGTACAATATTGCTTCGTTTGAGCTGAAAAGTGACTGCGTTTACCTGAAACGAAGTCTCGCTTGTAAGAAGACACAGAGCCTGGCATTTAACTCCGTTTCTGAAGGGAAACACACAGCACACTTCACATCCATGAAACACACTCTGCTTTAGAGCAAGAAGCACGCTCTTGCTTTCTAGAGTCTCTAATAAGGCGGGAAACGTGAGAGTGCTCAGAACAAAAGAACTGTTTTTCCTACACACACGGACCATATCTAGTTCAACTCTGCTTCTGAAACTGATACAAACCACAGGCCCTCTAACATCCAATGCGTTTCTGTTGAGCGAGAAATGTGTGAGCTTCGTGTACAATATAACTTCGTTTGAGCTGAAAAGTGACTGCGTTTACCTGAAACGAAGTCTCGCTTGTAGGAAGACACAGAGCCTGGCATTTAACTCCGTTTCTGAAGAGAAACACACAGCACACTTCTCATCCATGAAACACACTCTGCTTTAGAGCAAGAAGCACGCTCTTGCTTTCTAGAGTCTCGAATAAGGCGGGAAACGTGAGAGTGCTCAGAACAAAAGAACTGAGTTTCCTACACACACGGACCATATCTAGTTCAACTCTGCTTCTGAAACTGATACAAACCACAGGCCCTCTAACATCCAATGCGTTTCAGTTAAGAGCGAGAAACGTGTGAGCTTCGTGTACAATATAGCTTCGTTTGAGCTGAAAAGTGACTGCGTTTACCTGAAACGATGTCTCGCTTGTAGGAAGACACAGAGCCTGGCATTTAACTCCGTTTCTGACGGGAAACACACAGCACACTTCTCATCCATGAAACACACTCTGCTTTAGAGCAAGAAGCACGCTCTTGCTTTCTAGAGTCTCTAATAAGGCGGGAAACGTGAGAGTGCTCAGAACAAAAGACCTGTGTTTCCTACACACACGGACCATATCTAGTTCAACTCTGCTTCTGAAACTCATACAAACCACAGGCCCTCTAACATGCAATGCGTTTCAGTTAAGAGCGAGAAACGTGTGAGCTTCGTGTACAATATAGCTTCGTTTGAGCTGAAAAGTGACTGCGTTTACCTGAAACGAAGTCTCGCTTGTAGGAAGACACAGAGCCTGGCATTTAACTCCGTTTCTGAAGGGAAACACACAGCACACTTCTCATCCATGAAACACACTCTGCTTTAGAGCAAGAAGCACGCTCTTGCTTTCTAGAGTCTCTAATAAGGCGGGAAACGTGAGAGTGCTCAGAACAAAAGAACTGTGTTTCCTACACACACGGACCATATCTAGTTCAACTCTGCTTCTGAAACTGATACAAACCACAGGCCCTCTAACATCCAATGCGTTTCACTTAAGAGCGAGAAACGTGTGAGCTTCGTGTACATTATAGCTTCCTTTGAGCTGAAAAGTGACTGCGTTTACCTGAAACGAAGTCTCGCTTGTAGGAAGACACAGAGCCTGGCATTTAACTCCGTTTCTGAAGGGAAACACACAGCACACTTCTCATCCATGAAACATACTCTGCTTTAGAGCAAGAAGCACGCTCTTGCTTTCTAGAGTCTCGAATAAGGCGGGAAACGTGAGAGTGCTCAGAACAAAAGAACTGAGTTTCCTACACACACGGACCATATCTAGTTCAACTCTGCTTCTGAAACTGATACAAACCACAGGCCCTCTAACATCCAATGCGTTTCAGTTAAGAGCGAGAAACATGAGAGCTTCGTGTACAATATTGCTTCGTTTGAGCTGAAAAGTGACTGCGTTTACCTGAAACGAAGTCTCGCTTGTAAGAAGACACAGAGCCTGGCATTTAACTCCGTTTCTGAAGGGAAACACACAGCACACTTCACATCCATGAAACACACTCTGCTTTAGAGCAAGAAGCACGCTCTTGCTTTCTAGAGTCTCTAATAAGGCGGGAAACGTGAGAGTGCTCAGAACAAAAGAACTGTTTTTCCTACACACACGGACCATATCTAGTTCAACTCTGCTTCTGAAACTGATACAAACCACAGGCCCTCTAACATCCAATGCGTTTCTGTTGAGCGAGAAACGTGTGAGCTTCGTGTACAATATAACTTCGTTTGAGCTGAAAAGTGACTGCGTTTACCTGAAACGAAGTCTCGCTTGTAGGAAGACACAGAGCCTGGCATTTAACTCCGTTTCTGAAGAGAAACACACAGCACACTTCTCATCCATGAAACACACTCTGCTTTAGAGCAAGAAGCACGCTCTTGCTTTCTAGAGTCTCTAATAAGGCGGGAAACGTGAGAGTGCTCAGAACAAAAGAACTGAGTTTCCTACACACACGGACCATATCTAGTTCAACTCTGCTTCTGAAACTGATACAAACCACAGGCCCTCTAACATCCAATGCGTTTCAGTTAAGAGCGAGAAACGTGTGAGCTTCGTGTACAATATAGCTTCGTTTGAGCTGAAAAGTGACTGCGTTTACCTGAAACGAAGTCTCGCTTGTAGGAAGACACAGAGCCTGGCATTTAACTCCGTTTCTGACGGGAAACACACAGCACACTTCTCATCCATGAAACACACTCTGCTTTAGAGCAAGAAGCACGCTCTTGCTTTCTAGAGTCTCTAATAAGGCGGGAAACGTGAGAGTGCTCAGAACAAAAGACCTGTGTTTCCTAAACACACGGACCATATCTAGTTCAACTCTGCTTCTGAAACTCATACAAACCACAGGCCCTCTAACATGCAATGCGTTTCAGTTAAGAGCGAGAAACGTGTGAGCTTCGTGTACAATATAGCTTCGTTTGAGCTGAAAAGTGACTGCGTTTACCTGAAACGAAGTCTCGCTTGTAGGAAGACACAGAGCCTGGCATTTAACTCCGTTTCTGAAGGGAAACACACAGCACACTTCTCATCCATGAAACACACTCTGCTTTAGAGCAAGAAGCACGCTCTTGCTTTCTAGAGTCTCTAATAAGGCGGGAAACGTGAGAGTGCTCAGAACAAAAGAACTGTGTTTCCTACACACACGGACCATATCTAGTTCAACTCTGCTTCTGAAACTGATACAAACCACAGGCCCTCTAACATCCAATGCGTTTCAGTTAAGAGCGAGAAACGTGTGAGCTTCGTGTACAATATAGCTTCGTTTGAGCTGAAAAGTGACTGCGTTTACCTGAAACGAAGTCTCGCTTGTAGGAAGACACAGAGCCTGGCATTTAACTCCGTTTCTGAAGGGAAACACACAGCACACTTCTCATCCATGAAACACACTCTGCTTTAGAGCAAGAAGCACGCTCTTGCTTTCTAGAGTCTCTAATAAGGCGGGAAACGTGAGAGTGCTCAGAACAAAAGAACTGTGTTTCCTACACAAACGGACCATATCTAGTTCAACTCTGCTTCTGAAACTGATACAAACCACAGGCCCTCTAACATGCAATGCGTTTCAGTTAAGAACGAGAAACGTGTGAGCTTCATGTACAATATAGCTTCGTTTGAGCTGAAAAGTGACTGCGTTTACCTGAAACGAATTCTTGCTTGTAGGAAGACACAGAGCCTGGCATTTAACTCCGTTTCTGAAGGGAAACACACAGCACACTTCTCATCCATGAAACACACTCTGCTTTAGAGCAAGAAGCACGCACTTGCTTTCTAGAGTCTCTAATAAGGCGGGAAACATGAGAGTGCTCAGAACAAAAGAACTGTGTTTCCTACACACACGGACCATATCTAGTTCAACTCTGCTTCTGAAACTGATACAAACCACAGGCCCTCTAACATCCAATGCGTTTCAGTTAAGAGCGAGAAACGTGTGAGCCTCGTGTACAATATAGTTTCGTTTGAGCTGAAAAGTGACTGAGTTTACCTGAAACGAAGTCTCGCTTGTAGGAAGACACAGAGCCTGGCATTTAACTCCGTTTCTGAAGGGAAACACACAGCACACTTCTCATCCATGAAACACACTCTGCTTTAGAGTGAGAAGCACGCTCTTGCTTTCTAGAGTCTCGAATAAGGCGGGAAACGTGAGAGTGCTCAGAACAAAAGAACTGAGTTTCCTACACACACGGACCATATCTAGTTCAACTCTGCTTCTGAAAATGATACAAACCACAGGCCCTCTAACATCCAATGCGTTTCAGTTAAGAGCGAGAAACGTGTGAGCTTCGTGTACAATATTGCTTCGTTTGAGCTGAAAAGTGACTGCGTTTACCTGAAACGAAGTCTCGCTTGTAGGAAGACACAGAGCCTGGCATTTAACTCCGTTTCTGAAGGGAAACACACAGCACACTTCTCATCCATGAAACACACTCTGCTTTAGAGCGAGAAGCACGCTCTTGCTTTCTAGAGTCTCGAATAAGGCGGGAAACGTGAGAGTGCTCAGAACAAAAGAACTGTGTTTCCTACACACACGGACCATATCTAGTTCAACTCTGCTTCTGAAACTGATACAAACCACAGGCCCTCTAACATCCAATGCGTTTCAGTTAAGAGCGAGAAACGTGTGAGCTTCGTGTACAATATAGCTTCCTTTGAGCTGAAAAGTGACTGCGTTTACCTGAAACGAAGTCTCGCTTGTAGGAAGACACAGAGCCTGGCATTTAACTCCGTTTCTGAAGGGAAACACACAGCACACTTCTCATACATGAAACACACTCTGCTTTAGAGCAAGAAGCATGCTCTTGCTTTCTAGAGTCTCTAATAAGGCGGGAAACGTGAGAGTGCTCAGAACAAAAGAACTGTGTTTCCTACACACACGGACCATATCTAGTTCAACTCTGCTTCTGAAACTGATACAAACCATAGGCCCTCTAACATCCAATGCGTTTCAGTTAAGAGCGAGAAACGTGTGAGCTTCGTGTACAATATTGCTTCGTTTGAGCTGAAAAGTGACTGCGTTTACCTGAAACTAAGTCTCGCTTGTAAGAAGACACAGAGCCTGGCATTTAACTCCGTTTCTGAAGGGAAACACACAGCACACTTCTCATCCATGAAACACACTCTGCTTTAGAGCAAGAAGCACGCTCTTGCTTTCTAGAGTCTCTAATAAGGCGGGAAACGTGAGAGTGCTCAGAACAAAAGAACTGTGTTTCCTACACTCACGGACCATATCTAGTTCAACTCTGCTTCTGAAACTGATACAAACCACAGGCCCTCTAACATCCAATGCGTTTCAGTTAAGAGCGAGAAACGTGTGAGCTTCGTGTACAATATAGCTTCGTTTGAGCTGAAAAGTGACTGCGTTTACCTGAAACGAAGTCTCGCTTGTAGGAAGACACAGAGCCTGGCATTTAACTCCGTTTCTGAAGGGAAACACACAGCACACTTCTCATCCATGAAACACACTCTGCTTTAGAGCAAGAAGCACGCTCTTGCTTTCTAGAGTCTCGAATAAGGCGGGAAACGTGAGAGTGCTCAGAACAAAAGAACTGAGTTTCCTACACACACGGACCATATCTAGTTCAACTCTGCTTCTGAAACTGATACAAACCACAGGCCCTCTAACATCCAATGCGTTTCAGTTAAGAGCGAGAAACATGAGAGCTTCGTGTACAATATTGCTTCGTTTGAGCTGAAAAGTGACTGCGTTTACCTGAAACGAAGTCTCGCTTGTAAGAAGACACAGAGCCTGGCATTTAACTCCGTTTCTGAAGGGAAACACACAGCACACTTCACATCCATGAAACACACTCTGCTTTAGAGCAAGAAGCACGCTCTTGCTTTCTAGAGTCTCTAATAAGGCGGGAAACGTGAGAGTGCTCAGAACAAAAGAACTGTGTTTCCTACACACACGGACCATATCTAGTTCAACTCTGCTTCTGAAACTGATACAAACCACAGGCCCTCTAACATCCAATGCGTTTCTGTTGAGCGAGAAACGTGTGAGCTTCGTGTACAATATAACTTCGTTTGAGCTGAAAAGTGACTGCGTTTACCTGAAACGAAGTCTCGCTTGTAGGAAGACACAGAGCCTGGCATTTAACTCCGTTTCTGAAGAGAAACACACAGCACACTTCTCATCCATGAAACACACTCTGCTTTAGAGCAAGAAGCACGCTCTTGCTTTCTAGAGTCTCGAATAAGGCGGGAAACGTGAGAGTGCTCAGAACAAAAGAACTGAGTTTCCTACACACACGGACCATATCTAGTTCAACTCTGCTTCTGAAACTGATACAAACCACAGGCCCTCTAACATCCAATGCGTTTCAGTTAAGAGCGAGAAACGTGTGAGCTTGGTGTACAATATAGCTTCGTTTGAGCTGAAAAGTGACTGCGTTTACCTGAAACGAAGTCTCGCTTGTAGGAAGACACAGAGCCTGGCATTTAACTCCGTTTCTGACGGGAAACACACAGCACACTTCTCATCCATGAAACACACTCTGCTTTAGAGCAAGAAGCACGCTCTTGCTTTCTAGAGTCTCTAATAAGGCGGGAAACGTGAGAGTGCTCAGAACAAAAGACCTGTGTTTCCTACACACACGGACCATATCTAGTTCAACTCTGCTTCTGAAACTCATACAAACCACAGGCCCTCTAACATGCAATGCGTTTCAGTTAAGAGCGAGAAACGTGTGAGCTTCGTGTACAATATAGCTTCGTTTGAGCTGAAAAGTGACTGCGTTTACCTGAAACGAAGTCTCGCTTGTAGGAAGACACAGAGCCTGGCATTTAACTCCGTTTCTGAAGGGAAACACACAGCACACTTCTCATCCATGAAACACACTCTGCTTTAGAGCAAGAAGCACGCTCTTGCTTTCTAGAGTCTCTAATAAGGCGGGAAACGTGAGAGTGCTCAGAACAAAAGAACTGTGTTTCCTACACACACGGACCATATCTAGTTCAACTCTGCTTCTGAAACTGATACAAACCACAGGCCCTCTAACATCCAATGCGTTTCAGTTAAGAGCGAGAAACGTGTGAGCTTCGTGTACAATATAGCTTCGTTTGAGCTGAAAAGTGACTGCGTTTACCTGAAACGAAGTCTCGCTTGTAGGAAGACACAGAGCCTGGCATTTAACTCCGTTTCTGAAGGGAAACACACAGCACACTTCTCATCCATGAAACACACTCTGCTTTAGAGCAAGAAGCACGCTCTTGCTTTCTAGAGTCTCTAATAAGGCGGGAAACGTGAGAGTGCTCAGAACAAAAGAACTGTGTTTCCTACACACACGGACCATATCTAGTTCAACTCTGCTTCTGAAACTGATACAAACCACAGGCCCTCTAACATCCAATGCGTTTCAGTTAAGAGCGAGAAACGTGTGAGCCTCGTGTACAATATAGTTTCGTTTGAGCTGAAAAGTGACTGAGTTTACCTGAAACGAAGTCTCGCTTGTAGGAAGACACAGAGCCTGGCATTTAACTCCGTTTCTGAAGGGAAACACACAGCACACTTCTCATCCATGAAACACACTCTGCTTTAGAGTGAGAAGCACGCTCTTGCTTTCTAGAGTCTCGAATAAGGCGGGAAACGTGAGAGTGCTCAGAACAAAAGAACTGAGTTTCCTACACACACGGACCATATCTAGTTCAACTCTGCTTCTGAAAATGATACAAACCACAGGCCCTCTAACATCCAATGCGTTTCAGTTAAGAGCGAGAAACGTGTGAGCTTCGTGTACAATATTGCTTCGTTTGAGCTGAAAAGTGACTGCGTTTACCTGAAACGAAGTCTCGCTTGTAGGAAGACACAGAGCCTGGCATTTAACTCCGTTTCTGAAGGGAAACACACAGCACACTTCTCATCCATGAAACACACTCTGCTTTAGAGCGAGAAGCACGCTCTTGCTTTCTAGAGTCTCGAATAAGGCGGGAAACGTGAGAGTGCTCAGAACAAAAGAACTGTGTTTCCTACACACACGGACCATATCTAGTTCAACTCTGCTTCTGAAACTGATACAAACCACAGGCCCTCTAACATCCAATGCGTTTCAGTTAAGAGCGAGAAACGTGTGAGCTTCGTGTACAATATAGCTTCCTTTGAGCTGAAAAGTGACTGCGTTTACCTGAAACGAAGTCTCGCTTGTAGGAAGACACAGAGCCTGGCATTTAACTCCGTTTCTGAAGGGAAACACACAGCACACTTCTCATACATGAAACACACTCTGCTTTAGAGCAAGAAGCATGCTCTTGCTTTCTAGAGTCTCTAATAAGGCGGGAAACGTGAGAGTGCTCAGAACAAAAGAACTGTGTTTCCTACACACACGGACCATATCTAGTTCAACTCTGCTTCTGAAACTGATACAAACCATAGGCCCTCTAACATCCAATGCGTTTCAGTTAAGAGCGAGAAACGTGTGAGCTTCGTGTACAATATTGCTTCGTTTGAGCTGAAAAGTGACTGCGTTTACCTGAAACTAAGTCTCGCTTGTAAGAAGACACAGAGCCTGGCATTTAACTCCGTTTCTGAAGGGAAACACACAGCACACTTCTCATCCATGAAACACACTCTGCTTTAGAGCAAGAAGCACGCTCTTGCTTTCTAGAGTCTCTAATAAGGCGGGAAACGTGAGAGTGCTCAGAACAAAAGAACTGTGTTTCCTACACTCACGGACCATATCTAGTTCAACTCTGCTTCTGAAACTGATACAAACCACAGGCCCTCTAACATCCAATGCGTTTCAGTTAAGAGCGAGAAACGTGTGAGCTTCGTGTACAATATAGCTTCGTTTGAGCTGAAAAGTGACTGCGTTTACCTGAAACGAAGTCTCGCTTGTAGGAAGACACAGAGCCTGGCATTTAACTCCGTTTCTGAAGGGAAACACACAGCACACTTCTCATCCATGAAACACACTCTGCTTTAGAGCAAGAAGCACGCTCTTGCTTTCTAGAGTCTCGAATAAGGCGGGAAACGTGAGAGTGCTCAGAACAAAAGAACTGTGTTTCCTACACACACGGACCATATCTAGTTCAACTCTGCTTCTGAAACTGATACAAACCACAGGCCCTCTAACATCCAATGCGTTTCAGTTAAGAGCGAGAAACGTGTGAGCTTCGTGTACAATATAGCTTCGTTTGAGCTGAAAAGTGCCTGCGTTTACCTGAAACGAAGTCTCGCTTGTAGGAAGACACAGAGCCTGGCATTTAACTCCGTTTCTGAAGAGAAACACACAGCACACTTCTCATCCATGAAACACACTCTGCTTTAGAGCAAGAAGCACGCTCTTGCTTTCTAGAGTCTCGAATAAGGCGGGAAACGTGAGAGTGCTCAGAACAAAAGAACTGAGTTTCCTACACACACGGACCATATCTAGTTCAACTCTGCTTCTGAAACTGATACAAACCACAGGCCCTCTAACATCCAATGCGTTTCAGTTAAGAGCGAGAAACGTGTGAGCTTCGTGTACAATATAGCTTCGTTTGACCTGAAAAGTGACTGCGTTTACCTGAAACGAAGTCTCGCTTGTAGGAAGACACAGAGCCTGGCATTTAACTCCGTTTCTGAAGGGAAACACACAGCACACTTCTCATCCATGAAACACACTCTGCTTTAGAGCGAGAAGCACGCTCTTGCTTTCTAGAGTCTCGAATAAGGCGGGAAACGTGAGAGTGCTCAGAACAAAAGAACTGTGTTTCCTAAACACACGGACCATATCTAGTTCAACTCTGCTTCTGAAACTGATACAAACCACAGGCCCTCTAACATCCAATGCGTTTCAGTTAAGAGCGAGAAACGTGTGAGCTTCGTGTACAATATAGCTTCGTTTGAGCTGAAAAGTGACTGCGTTTACCTGAAACGAAGTCTCGCTTGTAGGAAGACACAGAGCCTGGCATTTAACTCCGTTTCTGAAGGGAAACACACAGCACACTTCTCATCCATGAAACACACTCTGCTTTAGAGCAAGAAGCACGTTCTTGCTTTCTAGAGTCTCTAATAAGGCGGGAAACGTGAGAGTGCTCAGAACAAAAGAACTGTGTTTCCTACACACACGGACCATATCTAGTTCATCTCTGCTTCTGAAACTGATACAAACCACAGGTCCTCTAACATCCAATGCGTTTCAGTTAAGAGCGAGAAACGTGTGAGCTTCGTGTACAATATAGCTTCGTTTGAGCTGAAAAGTGACTTTGTTTACCTGAAACGAAGTCTCGCTTGTAGGAAGACACAGAGCCTGGCATTTAACTCCGTTTCTGAAGGGAAACACACAGCACACTTCTCATCCATGAAACACACTCTGCTTTAGAGCAAGAAGCACGCTCTTGCTTTATAGAGTCTCTAATAAGGCGGGAAACGTGAGAGTGCTCAGAACAAAAGAACTGTGTTTCCTACACACACGGACCATATCTAGTTCAACTCTGCTTCTGAAACTGATACAAACCACAGGCCCTCTAACATCCAATGCGTTTCAGTTAAGAGCGAGAAACGTGTGAGCTTCGTGTACAATATAGCTTCGTTTGAGCTGAAAAGTGACTGCGTATACGTGAAACGAAGTCTCGCTTGTAGGAAGACACTGAGCCTGGCATTTAACTCCGTTACTGAAGGGAAACACACAGCACACTTCTCATCCATGAAACACACTCTGCTTTAGAGCGAGAAGCACGCTCTTGCTTTCTAGAGTCTCGAATAAGGCGGGAAACGTGAGAGTGCTCAGAACAAAAGAACTGTGTTTCCTACACACACGGACCATATCTAGTTCAACTCTGCTTCTGAAACTGATACAAACCACAGGCCCTCTAACATCCAATGCGTTTCACTTAAGAGCGAGAAACGTGTGAGCTTCGTGTACAATATAGCTTCCTTTGAGCTGAAAAGTGACTGCGTTTACCTGAAACGAAGTCTCGCTTGTAGGAAGACACAGAGCCTGGCATTTAACTCCGTTTCTGAAGGGAAACACACAGCACACTTCATATCCATGAAACACACTCTGCTTTAGAGCAAGAAGCACGCTCTTGCTTTCTAGAGTCTCGAATAAGGCGGGAAACGTGAGAGTGCTCAGAACAAAAGAACTGAGTTTCCTACACACACGGACCATATCTAGTTCAACTCTGCTTCTGAAACTGATACAAACCACAGGCCCTCTAACATCCAATGCGTTTCAGTTAAGAGCGAGAAACATGAGAGCTTCGTGTACAATATTGCTTCGTTTGAGCTGAAAAGTGACTGCGTTTACCTGAAACGAAGTCTCGCTTGTAAGAAGACACAGAGCCTGGCATTTAACTCCGTTTCTGAAGGGAAACACACAGCACACTTCACATCCATGAAACACACTCTGCTTTAGAGCAAGAAGCACGCTCTTGCTTTCTAGAGTCTCTAATAAGGCGGGAAACGTGAGAGTGATCAGAACAAAAGAACTGTGTTTTCTACACACACGGACCATATCTAGTTCAACTCTGCTTCTGAAACTGATACAAACCACAGGCTCTCTAACATCCAATGCGTTTCAGTTAAGAGCGAGAAACGTTTGAGCTTCGTGTACAATATAGCTTCGTTTGAGCTGAAAAATGACTGCGTTTACCTGAAACGAAGTCTCGCTTGAAGGAAGACACAGAGCCTGGCATTTAACTCCGTTTCTGAAGGGAAACACACAGCACACTTCTCATCCATGAAACACACTCTGCTTTAGAGCAAGAAGCACGTTCTTGCTTTCTAGAGTCTCTAATAAGGCGGGAAACGTGAGAGTGCTCAGAACAAAAGTACTGTGTTTCCTACACACACGGACCATATCTAGTTCATCTCTGCTTCTGAAACTGATACAAACCACAGGTCCTCTAACATCCAATGCGTTTCAGTTAAGAGCGAGAAACGTGTGAGCTTCGTGTACAATATAGCTTCGTTTGAGCTGAAAAGTGACTTTGTTTACCTGAAACGAAGTCTCGCTTGTAGGAAGACACAGAGCCTGGCATTTAACTCCGTTTCTGAAGGGAAACACACAGCACACTTCTCATCCATGAAACACACTCTGCTTTAGAGCAAGAAGCACGCTCTTGCTTTCGAGAGTCTCTAATAAGGCGGGAAACGTGAGAGTGCTCAGAACAAAAGAACTGTGTTTCCTACACACACGGACCATATCTAGTTCAACTCTGCTTCTGAAACTGATACAAACCACAGGCCCTCTAACATCCAATGCGTTTCAGTTAAGAGCGAGAAACGTGTGAGCTTCGTGTACAATATAGCTTCGTTTGAGCTGAAAAGTGACTGCGTATACGTGAAACGAAGTCTCGCTTGTAGGAAGACACTGAGCCTGGCATTTAACTCCGTTACTGAAGGGAAACACACAGCACACTTCTCATCCATGAAACACACTCTGCTTTAGAGCGAGAAGCACGCTCTTGCTTTCTAGAGTCTCGAATAAGGCGGGAAACGTGAGAGTGCTCAGAACAAAAGAACTGTGTTTCCTACACACACGGACCATATCTAGTTCAACTCTGCTTCTGAAACTGATACAAACCACAGGCCCTCTAACATCCAATGCGTTTCACTTAAGAGCGAGAAACGTGTGAGCTTCGTGTACATTATAGCTTCCTTTGAGCTGAAAAGTGACTGCGTTTACCTGAAACGAAGTCTCGCTTGTAGGAAGACACAGAGCCTGGCATTTAACTCCGTTTCTGAAGGGAAACACACAGCACACTTCTCATCCATGAAACACACTCTGCTTTAGAGCAAGAAGCACGCACTTGCTTTCTAGAGTCTCGAATAAGGCGGGAAACGTGAGAGTGCTCAGAACAAAAGAACTGAGTTTCCTACACACACGGACCATATCTAGTTCAACTCTGCTTCTGAAACTGATACAAACCACAGGCCCTCTAACATCCAATGCGTTTCAGTTAAGAGCGAGAAACATGAGAGCTTCGTGTACAATATTGCTTCGTTTGAGCTGAAAAGTGACTGCGTTTACCTGAAACGAAGTCTCGCTTGTAAGAAGACACAGAGCCTGGCATTTAACTCCGTTTCTGAAGGGAAACACACAGCACACTTCACATCCATGAAACACACTCTGCTTTAGAGCAAGAAGCACGCTCTTGCTTTCTAGAGTCTCTAATAAGGCGGGAAACGTGAGAGTGCTCAGAACAAAAGAACTGTTTTTCCTACACACACGGACCATATCTAGTTCAACTCTGCTTCTGAAACTGATACAAACCACAGGCCCTCTAACATCCAATGCGTTTCTGTTGAGCGAGAAATGTGTGAGCTTCGTGTACAATATAACTTCGTTTGAGCTGAAAAGTGAGTGCGTTTACCTGAAACGAAGTCTCGCTTGTAGGAAGACACAGAGCCTGGCATTTAACTCCGTTTCTGAAGAGAAACACACAGCACACTTCTCATCCATGAAACACACTCTGCTTTAGAGCAAGAAGCACGCTCTTGCTTTCTAGAGTCTCGAATAAGGCGGGAAACGTGAGAGTGCTCAGAACAAAAGAACTGAGTTTCCTACACACACGGACCATATCTAGTTCAACTCTGCTTCTGAAACTGATACAAACCACAGGCCCTCTAACATCCAATGCGTTTCAGTTAAGAGCGAGAAACGTGTGAGCTTCGTGTACAATATAGCTTCGTTTGAGCTGAAAAGTGACTGCGTTTACCTGAAACGAAGTCTCGCTTGTAGGAAGACACAGAGCCTGGCATTTAACTCCGTTTCTGACGGGAAACACACAGCACACTTCTCATCCATGAAACACACTCTGCTTTAGAGCAAGAAGCACGCTCTTGCTTTCTAGAGTCTCTAATAAGGCGGGAAACGTGAGAGTGCTCAGAACACAAGACCTGTGTTTCCTACACACACGGACCATATCTAGTTCAACTCTGCTTCTGAAACTCATACAAACCACAGGCCCTCTAACATGCAATGCGTTTCAGTTAAGAGCGAGAAACGTGTGAGCTTCGTGTACAATATAGCTTCGTTTGAGCTGAAAAGTGACTGCGTTTACCTGAAACGAAGTCTCGCTTGTAGGAAGACACAGAGCCTGGCATTTAACTCCGTTTCTGAAGGGAAACACACAGCACACTTCTCATCCATGAAACACACTCTGCTTTAGAGCAAGAAGCACGCTCTTGCTTTCTAGAGTCTCTAATAAGGCGGGAAACGTGAGAGTGCTCAGAACAAAAGAACTGTGTTTCCTACACACACGGACCATATCTAGTTCAACTCTGCTTCTGAAACTGATACAAACCACAGGCCCTCTAACATCCAATGCGTTTCACTTAAGAGCGAGAAACGTGTGAGCTTCGTGTACATTATAGCTTCCTTTGAGCTGAAAAGTGACTGCGTTTACCTGAAACGAAGTCTCGCTTGTAGGAAGACACAGAGCCTGGCATTTAACTCCGTTTCTGAAGGGAAACACACAGCACACTTCTCATCCATGAAACACACTCTGCTTTAGAGCAAGAAGCACGCTCTTGCTTTCTAGAGTCTCGAATAAGGCGGGAAACGTGAGATTGCTCAGAAAAAAAGAACTGAGTTTCCTACACACACGGACCATATCTAGTTCAACTCTGCTTCTGAAACTGATACAAACCACAGGCCCTCTAACATCCAATGCGTTTCAGTTAAGAGCGAGAAACATGAGAGCTTCGTGTACAATATTGCTTCGTTTGAGCTGAAAAGTGACTGCGTTTACCTGAAACGAAGTCTCGCTTGTAAGAAGACACAGAGCCTGGCATTTAACTCCGTTTCTGAAGGGAAACACACAGCACACTTCACATCCATGAAACACACTCTGCTTTAGAGCAAGAAGCACGCTCTTGCTTTCTAGAGTCTCTAATAAGGCGGGAAACGTGAGAGTGCTCAGAACAAAAGAACTGTTTTTCCTACACACACGGACCATATCTAGTTCAACTCTGCTTCTGAAACTGATACAAACCACAGGCCCTCTAACATCCAATGCGTTTCTGTTGAGCGAGAAACGTGTGAGCTTCGTGTACAATATAACTTCGTTTGAGCTGAAAAGTGACTGCGTTTACCTGAAACGAAGTCTCGCTTGTAGGAAGACACAGAGCCTGGCATTTAACTCCGTTTCTGAAGAGAAACACACAGCACACTTCTCATCCATGAAACACACTCTGCTTTAGAGCAAGAAGCACGCTCTTGCTTTCTAGAGTCTCGAATAAGGCGGGAAACGTGAGAGTGCTCAGAACAAAAGAACTGAGTTTCCTACACACACGGACCATATCTAGTTCAACTCTGCTTCTGAAACTGATACAAACCACAGGCCCTCTAACATCCAATGCGTTTCAGTTAAGAGCGAGAAACGTGTGAGCTTGGTGTACAATATAGCTTCGTTTGAGCTGAAAAGTGACTGCGTTTACCTGAAACGAAGTCTCGCTTGTAGGAAGACACAGAGCCTGGCATTTAACTCCGTTTCTGACGGGAAACACACAGCACACTTCTCATCCATGAAACACACTCTGCTTTAGAGCAAGAAGCACGCTCTTGCTTTCTAGAGTCTCTAATAAGGCGGGAAACGTGAGAGTGCTCAGAACAAAAGACCTGTGTTTCCTACACACACGGACCATATCTAGTTCAACTCTGCTTCTGAAACTCATACAAACCACAGGCCCTCTAACATGCAATGCGTTTCAGTTAAGAGCGAGAAACGTGTGAGCTTCGTGTACAATATAGCTTCGTTTGAGCTGAAAAGTGACTGCGTTTACC
This sequence comes from Onychomys arenicola, assembly GCA_949786405.1. Taxonomy (NCBI): domain Eukaryota; kingdom Metazoa; phylum Chordata; class Mammalia; order Rodentia; family Cricetidae; genus Onychomys; species Onychomys arenicola. The sequence goes on along the minus strand of CATKUM010000015.1, from coordinate 4,115,175 downwards.
TGAAACGAAGTCTCCCTTGTAGGAAGACACAGAGCCTGGCATTTAACTCCGTTTCTGAAGGGAAACACACAGCACACTTCTCATCCATGAAACACACTCTGCTTTAGAGCAAGAAGCACGCTCTTGCTTTCTAGAGTCTCTAATAAGGCGGGAAACGTGAGAGTGCTCAGAACAAAAGAACTGAGTTTCCTACACACACGGACCATATCTAGTTCAACTCTGCTTCTGAAACTGATACAAACCACAGGCCCTCTAACATCCAATGCGTTTCAGTTAAGAGCGAGAAACGTGTGAGCTTCGTGTACAATATAGCTTCGTTTGAGCTGAAAAGTGACTGCGTTTACCTGAAACGAAGTCTCGCTTGTAGGAAGACACAGAGCCTGGCATTTAACTCCGTTTCTGAAGGGAAACACACAGCACACTTCTCATCCATGAAACACACTCTGCTTTAGAGCAAGAAGCACGCTCTTGCTTTCTAGAGTCTCTAATAAGGCGGGAAACGTGAGAGTGCTCAGAACAAAAGAACTGTGTTTCCTACACACACGGACCATATCTAGTTCAACTCTGCTTCTGAAACTGATACAAACCACAGGCCCTCTAACATGCAATGCGTTTCAGTTAAGAACGAGAAACGTGTGAGCTTCATGTACAATATAGCTTCGTTTGAGCTGAAAAGTGACTGCGTTTACCTGAAACGAATTCTTGCTTGTAGGAAGACACAGAGCCTGGCATTTAACTCCGTTTCTGAAGGGAAACACACAGCACACTTCTCATCCATGAAACACACTCTGCTTTAGAGCAAGAAGCACGCACTTGCTTTCTAGAGTCTCTAATAAGGCGGGAAACATGAGAGTGCTCAGAACAAAAGAACTGTGTTTCCTACACACACGGACCATATCTAGTTCAACTCTGCTTCTGAAACTGATACAAACCACAGGCCCTCTAACATCCAATGCGTTTCAGTTAAGAGCGAGAAACGTGTGAGCCTCGTGTACAATATAGTTTCGTTTGAGCTGAAAAGTGACTGAGTTTACCTGAAACGAAGTCTCGCTTGTAGGAAGACACAGAGCCTGGCATTTAACTCCGTTTCTGAAGGGAAACACACAGCACACTTCTCATCCATGAAACACACTCTGCTTTAGAGTGAGAAGCACGCTCTTGCTTTCTAGAGTCTCGAATAAGGCGGGAAACGTGAGAGTGCTCAGAACAAAAGAACTGAGTTTCCTACACACACGGACCATATCTAGTTCAACTCTGCTTCTGAAAATGATACAAACCACAGGCCCTCTAACATCCAATGCGTTTCAGTTAAGAGCGAGAAACGTGTGAGCTTCGTGTACAATATTGCTTCGTTTGAGCTGAAAAGTGACTGCGTTTACCTGAAACGAAGTCTCGCTTGTAGGAAGACACAGAGCCTGGCATTTAACTCCGTTTCTGAAGGGAAACACACAGCACACTTCTCATCCATGAAACACACTCTGCTTTAGAGCGAGAAGCACGCTCTTGCTTTCTAGAGTCTCGAATAAGGCGGGAAACGTGAGAGTGCTCAGAACAAAAGAACTGTGTTTCCTACACACACGGACCATATCTAGTTCAACTCTGCTTCTGAAACTGATACAAACCACAGGCCCTCTAACATCCAATGCGTTTCAGTTAAGAGCGAGAAACGTGTGAGCTTCGTGTACAATATAGCTTCCTTTGAGCTGAAAAGTGACTGCGTTTACCTGAAACGAAGTCTCGCTTGTAGGAAGACACAGAGCCTGGCATTTAACTCCGTTTCTGAAGGGAAACACACAGCACACTTCTCATACATGAAACACACTCTGCTTTAGAGCAAGAAGCATGCTCTTGCTTTCTAGAGTCTCTAATAAGGCGGGAAACGTGAGAGTGCTCAGAACAAAAGAACTGTGTTTCCTACACACACGGACCATATCTAGTTCAACTCTGCTTCTGAAACTGATACAAACCATAGGCCCTCTAACATCCAATGCGTTTCAGTTAAGAGCGAGAAACGTGTGAGCTTCGTGTACAATATTGCTTCGTTTGAGCTGAAAAGTGACTGCGTTTACCTGAAACTAAGTCTCGCTTGTAAGAAGACACAGAGCCTGGCATTTAACTCCGTTTCTGAAGGGAAACACACAGCACACTTCTCATCCATGAAACACACTCTGCTTTAGAGCAAGAAGCACGCTCTTGCTTTCTAGAGTCTCTAATAAGGCGGGAAACGTGAGAGTGCTCAGAACAAAAGAACTGTGTTTCCTACACTCACGGACCATATCTAGTTCAACTCTGCTTCTGAAACTGATACAAACCACAGGCCCTCTAACATCCAATGCGTTTCACTTAAGAGCGAGAAACGTGTGAGCTTCGTGTACAATATAGCTTCGTTTGAGCTGAAAAGTGACTGCGTTTACCTGAAACGAAGTCTCGCTTGTAGGAAGACACAGAGCCTGGCATTTAACTCCGTTTCTGAAGGGAAACACACAGCACACTTCTCATCCATGAAACACACTCTGCTTTAGAGCAAGAAGCACGCTCTTGCTTTCTAGAGTCTCGAATAAGGCGGGAAACGTGAGAGTGCTCAGAACAAAAGAACTGTGTTTCCTACACACACGGACCATATCTAGTTCAACTCTGCTTCTGAAACTGATACAAACCACAGGCCATCTAACATCCAATGCGTTTCAGTTAAGAGCGAGAAACGTGTGAGCTTCGTGTACAATATAGCTTCGTTTGAGCTGAAAAGTGCCTGCGTTTACCTGAAACGAAGTCTCGCTTGTAGGAAGACACAGAGCCTGGCATTTAACTCCGTTTCTGAAGAGAAACACACAGCACACTTCTCATCCATGAAACACACTCTGCTTTAGAGCAAGAAGCACGCTCTTGCTTTCTAGAGTCTCGAATAAGGCGGGAAACGTGAGAGTGCTCAGAACAAAAGAACTGAGTTTCCTACACACACGGACCATATCTAGTTCAACTCTGCTTCTGAAACTGATACAAACCACAGGCCCTCTAACATCCAATGCGTTTCAGTTAAGAGCGAGAAACGTGTGAGCTTCGTGTACAATATAGCTTCGTTTGACCTGAAAAGTGACTGCGTTTACCTGAAACGAAGTCTCGCTTGTAGGAAGACACAGAGCCTGGCATTTAACTCCGTTTCTGAAGGGAAACACACAGCACACTTCTCATCCATGAAACACACTCTGCTTTAGAGCGAGAAGCACGCTCTTGCTTTCTAGAGTCTCGAATAAGGCGGGAAACGTGAGAGTGCTCAGAACAAAAGAACTGTGTTTCCTAAACACACGGACCATATCTAGTTCAACTCTGCTTCTGAAACTGATACAAACCACAGGCCCTCTAACATCCAATGCGTTTCAGTTAAGAGCGAGAAACGTGTGAGCTTCGTGTACAATATAGCTTCGTTTGAGCTGAAAAGTGACTGCGTATACGTGAAACGAAGTCTCGCTTGTAGGAAGACACTGAGCCTGGCATTTAACTCCGTTACTGAAGGGAAACACACAGCACACTTCTCATCCATGAAACACACTCTGCTTTAGAGCGAGAAGCACGCTCTTGCTTTCTAGAGTCTCGAATAAGGCGGGAAACGTGAGAGTGCTCAGAACAAAAGAACTGTGTTTCCTACACACACGGACCATATCTAGTTCAACTCTGCTTCTGAAACTGATACAAACCACAGGCCCTCTAACATCCAATGCGTTTCACTTAAGAGCGAGAAACGTGTGAGCTTCGTGTACAATATAGCTTCCTTTGAGCTGAAAAGTGACTGCGTTTACCTGAAACTAAGTCTCGCTTGTAAGAAGACACAGAGCCTGGCATTTAACTCCGTTTCTGAAGGGAAACACACAGCACACTTCTCATCCATGAAACACACTCTGCTTTAGAGCAAGAAGCACGCTCTTGCTTTCTAGAGTCTCTAATAAGGCGGGAAACGTGAGAGTGCTCAGAACAAAAGAACTGTGTTTCCTACACTCACGGACCATATCTAGTTCAACTCTGCTTCTGAAACTGATACAAACCACAGGCCCTCTAACATCCAATGCGTTTCACTTAAGAGCGAGAAACGTGTGAGCTTCGTGTACAATATAGCTTCGTTTGAGCTGAAAAGTGACTGCGTTTACCTGAAACGAAGTCTCGCTTGTAGGAAGACACAGAGCCTGGCATTTAACTCCGTTTCTGAAGGGAAACACACAGCACACTTCTCATCCATGAAACACACTCTGCTTTAGAGCAAGAAGCACGCTCTTGCTTTCTAGAGTCTCGAATAAGGCGGGAAACGTGAGAGTGCTCAGAACAAAAGAACTGTGTTTCCTACACACACGGACCATATCTAGTTCAACTCTGCTTCTGAAACTGATACAAACCACAGGCCATCTAACATCCAATGCGTTTCAGTTAAGAGCGAGAAACGTGTGAGCTTCGTGTACAATATAGCTTCGTTTGAGCTGAAAAGTGCCTGCGTTTACCTGAAACGAAGTCTCGCTTGTAGGAAGACACAGAGCCTGGCATTTAACTCCGTTTCTGAAGAGAAACACACAGCACACTTCTCATCCATGAAACACACTCTGCTTTAGAGCAAGAAGCACGCTCTTGCTTTCTAGAGTCTCGAATAAGGCGGGAAACGTGAGAGTGCTCAGAACAAAAGAACTGAGTTTCCTACACACACGGACCATATCTAGTTCAACTCTGCTTCTGAAACTGATACAAACCACAGGCCCTCTAACATCCAATGCGTTTCAGTTAAGAGCGAGAAACGTGTGAGCTTCGTGTACAATATAGCTTCGTTTGACCTGAAAAGTGACTGCGTTTACCTGAAACGAAGTCTCGCTTGTAGGAAGACACAGAGCCTGGCATTTAACTCCGTTTCTGAAGGGAAACACACAGCACACTTCTCATCCATGAAACACACTCTGCTTTAGAGCGAGAAGCACGCTCTTGCTTTCTAGAGTCTCGAATAAGGCGGGAAACGTGAGAGTGCTCAGAACAAAAGAACTGTGTTTCCTAAACACACGGACCATATCTAGTTCAACTCTGCTTCTGAAACTGATACAAACCACAGGCCCTCTAACATCCAATGCGTTTCAGTTAAGAGCGAGAAACGTGTGAGCTTCGTGTACAATATAGCTTCGTTTGAGCTGAAAAGTGACTTCGTATACGTGAAACGAAGTCTCGCTTGTAGGAAGACACTGAGCCTGGCATTTAACTCCGTTACTGAAGGGAAACACACAGCACACTTCTCATCCATGAAACACACTCTGCTTTAGAGCGAGAAGCACGCTCTTGCTTTCTAGAGTCTCGAATAAGGCGGGAAACGTGAGAGTGCTCAGAACAAAAGAACTGTGTTTCCTACACACACGGACCATATCTAGTTCAACTCTGCTTCTGAAACTGATACAAACCACAGGCCCTCTAACATCCAATGCGTTTCACTTAAGAGCGAGAAACGTGTGAGCTTCGTGTACAATATAGCTTCCTTTGAGCTGAAAAGTGACTGCGTTTACCTGAAACGAAGTCTCGCTTGTAGGAAGACACAGAGCCTGGCATTTAACTCCGTTTCTGAAGGGAAACACACAGCACACTTCTCATCCATGAAACACACTCTGCTTTAGAGCAAGAAGCACGCTCTTGCTTTCTAGAGTCTCGAATAAGGCGGGAAACGTGAGAGTGCTCAGAACAAAAGAACTGAGTTTCCTACACACACGGACCATATCTAGTTCAACTCTGCTTCTGAAACTGATACAAACCACAGGCCCTCTAACATCCAATGCGTTTCAGTTAAGAGCGAGAAACATGAGAGCTTCGTGTACAATATTACTTCGTTTGAGCTGAAAAGTGACTGCGTTTACCTGAAACGAAGTCTCGCTTGTAAGAAGACACAGAGCCTGGCATTTAACTCCGTTTCTGAAGGGAAACACACAGCACACTTCACATCCATGAAACACACTCTGCTTTAGAGCAAGAAGCACGCTCTTGCTTTCTAGAGTCTCTAATAAGGCGGGAAACGTGAGAGTGCTCAGAACAAAAGAACTGTTTTTCCTACACACACGGACCATATCTAGTTCAACTCTGTTTCTGAAACTGATACAAACCACAGGCCCTCTAACATCCAATGCGTTTCTGTTGAGCGAGAAACGTGTGAGCTTCGTGTACAATATAACTTCGTTTGAGCTGAAAAGTGACTGCGTTTACCTGAAACGAAGTCTCGCTTGTAGGAAGACACAGAGCCTGGCATTTAACTCCGTTTCTGAAGGGAAACACACAGCACACTTCTCATCCATGAAACACACTCTGCTTTAGAGCGAGAAGCACGCTCTTGCTTTCTAGAGTCTCGAATAAGGCAGGAAACGTGAGAGTGCTCAGAACAAGAGAACTGTGTTTCCTACACACACGGACCATATCTAGTTCAACTCTGCTTCTGAAACTGATACAAATCACAGGCCCTCTAACATCCAATGCGTTTCAGTTAAGAGCGAGAAACGTGTGAGCTTCGTGTACAATATAGCTTCCTTTGAGCTGAAAAGTGACTGCGTTTACCTGAAACGAAGTCTCGCTTGTAGGAAGACACAGAGCCTGGCATTTAACTCCGTTTCTGAAGGGAAACACACAGCAAACTTCTCATCCATGAAACACACTCTGCTTTAGAGCAAGAAGCACGCTCTTGCTTTCTAGAGTCTCGAATAAGATGGGAAACGTGAGAGTGCTCAGAACAAAAGAACTGAGTTTCCTACACACACGGACCATATCTAGTTCAACTCTGCTTCTGAAACTGATACAAACCACAGGCCCTCTAACATCCAATGCGTTTCAGTTAAGAGCGAGAAACGTGTGAGCTTCGTGTACAATATTGCTTCGTTTGAGCTGAAAAGTGACTGCGTTTACCTGAAACGAAGTCTCGCTTGTAAGAAGACACAGAGCCTGGCATTTAACTCCGTTTCTGAAGGGAAACACACAGCACACTTCTCATCCATGAAACACACTCTGCTTTAGAGCATAAGCACGCTCTTGCTTTCTAGAGTCTCTAATAAGGCGGGAAACGTGAGAGTGCTCAGAACAAAAGAACTGTGTTTCCTAAACACACGGACCATATCTAGTTCAACTCTGCTTCTGAAACTGATACAAACCACAGGCCCTCTAACATCCAATGCGTTTCAGTTAAGAGCGAGAAACGTGTGAGCTTCGTGTACAATATAGCTTCGTTTGAGCTGAAAAGTGACTGCGTTTACCTGAAACGAAGTCTCGCTTGTAGGAAGACACAGAGCCTGGCATTTAACTCCGTTTCTGAAGGGAAACACACAGCACACTTCTCATCCATGAAACACACTCTGCTTTAGAGCAAGAAGCACGTTCTTGCTTTCTAGAGTCTCTAATAAGGCGGGAAACGTGAGAGTGCTCAGAACAAAAGAACTGTGTTTCCTACACACACGGACCATATCTAGTTCATCTCTGCTTCTGAAACTGATACAAACCACAGGTCCTCTAACATCCAATGCGTTTCAGTTAAGAGCAAGAAACGTGTGAGCTTCGTGTACAATATAGCTTCGTTTGAGCTGAAAAGTGACTTTGTTTACCTGAAACGAAGTCTCGCTTGTAGGAAGACACAGAGCCTGGCATTTAACTCCGTTTCTGAAGGGAAACACACAGCACACTTCTCATCCATGAAACACACTCTGCTTTAGAGCAAGAAGCACGCTCTTGCTTTCGAGAGTCTCTAATAAGGCGGGAAACGTGAGAGTGCTCAGAACAAAAGAACTGTGTTTCCTACACACACGGACCATATCTACTTCAACTCTGCTTCTGAAACTGATACAAACCACAGGCCCTCTAACATCCAATGCGTTTCAGTTAAGAGCGAGAAACGTGTGAGCTTCGTGTACAATATAGCTTCCTTTGAGCTGAAAAGTGACTGCGTATACGTGAAACGAAGTCTCGCTTGTAGGAAGACACTGAGCCTGGCATTTAACTCCGTTACTGAAGGGAAACACACAGCACACTTCTCATCCATGAAACACACTCTGCTTTAGAGCGAGAAGCACGCTCTTGCTTTCTAGAGTCTCGAATAAGGCGGGAAACGTGAGAGTGCTCAGAACAAAAGAACTGTGTTTCCTACACACACGGACCATATCTAGTTCAACTCTGCTTCTGAAACTGATACAAACCACAGGCCCTCTAACATCCAATGCGTTTCACTTAAGAGCGAGAAACGTGTGAGCTTCGTGTACAATATAGCTTCCTTTGAGCTGAAAAGTGACTGCGTTTACCTGAAACGAAGTCTCGCTTGTAGGAAGACACAGAGCCTGGCATTTAACTCCGTTTCTGAAGGGAAACACACAGCACACTTCTCATCCATGAAACACACTCTGCTTTAGAGCAAGAAGCACGCTCTTGCTTTCTAGAGTCTCGAATAAGGCGGGAAACGTGAGAGTGCTCAGAACAAAAGAACTGAGTTTCCTACACACACGGACCATATCTAGTTCAACTCTGCTTCTGAAACTGATACAAACCACAGGCCCTCTAACATCCAATGCGTTTCAGTTAAGAGCGAGAAACATGAGAGCTTCGTGTACAATATTGCTTCGTTTGAGCTGAAAAGTGACTGCGTTTACCTGAAACGAAGTCTCGCTTGTAAGAAGACACAGAGCCTGGCATTTAACTCCGTTTCTGAAGGGAAACACACAGCACACTTCACATCCATGAAACACACTCTGCTTTAGAGCAAGAAGCACGCTCTTGCTTTCTAGAGTCTCTAATAAGGCGGGAAACGTGAGAGTGCTCAGAACAAAAGAACTGTTTTTCCTACACACACGGAACATATCTAGTTCAACTCTGCTTCTGAAACTGATACAAACCACAGGCCCTCTAACATCCAATGCGTTTCTGTTGAGCGAGAAACGTGTGAGCTTCGTGTACAATATAACTTCGTTTGAGCTGAAAAGTGACTGCGTTTACCTGAAACGAAGTCTCGCTTGTAGGAAGACACAGAGCCTGGCATTTAACTCCGTTTCTGAAGAGAAACACACAGCACACTTCTCATCCATGAAACACACTCTGCTTTAGAGCAAGAAGCACGCTCTTGCTTTCTAGAGTCTCGAATAAGGCGGGAAACGTGAGAGTGCTCAGAACAAAAGAACTGAGTTTCCTACACACACGGACCATATCTAGTTCAACTCTGCTTCTGAAACTGATACAAACCACAGGCCCTCTAACATCCAATGCGTTTCAGTTAAGAGCGAGAAACGTGTGAGCTTCGTGTACAATATAGCTTCGTTTGAGCTGAAAAGTGACTGCGTTTACCTGAAACGAAATCTCGCTTGTAGGAAGACACAGAGCCTGGCATTTAACTCCGTTTCTGAAGGGAAACACACAGCACAATTCTCATCCATGAAACACACTCTGCTTTAGAGCAAGAAGCACGCTCTTGCTTTCTAGAGTCTCTAATAAGGCGGGAAACGTGAGAGTGCTCAGAACAAAAGACCTGTGTTTCCTACACACACGGACCATATCTAGTTCAACTCTGCTTCTGAAACTCATACAAACCACAGGCCCTCTAATATGCAATGCGTTTCAGTTAAGAGCGAGAAACGTGTGAGCTTCGTGTACAATATAGCTTCGTTTGAGCTGAAAAGTGACTGCGTTTACCTGAAACGAAGTCTCGCTTGTAGGAAGACACAGAGCCTGGCATTTAACTCCGTTTCTGAAGGGAAACACACAGCACACTTCTCATCCATGAAACACACTCTGCTTTAGAGCAAGAAGCACGCTCTTGCTTTCTAGAGTCTCGAATAAGGCGGGAAACGTGAGAGTGCTCAGAACAAAAGAACTGTGTTTCCTACACACACGGACCATATCTAGTTCAACTCTGCTTCTGAAACTGATACAAACCACAGGCCCTCTAACATCCAATGCGTTTCAGTTAAGAGCGAGAAACGTGTGAGCTTCGTGTACAATATAGCTTCGTTTGAGCTGAAAAGTGACTGCGTTTACCTGAAACGAAGTCTCGCTTGTAGGAAGACACAGAGCCTGGCATTTAACTCCGTTTCTGAAGGGAAACACACAGCACACTTCTCATCCATGAAACACACTCTGCTTTAGAGCAAGAAGCACGCTCTTGCTTTCTAGAGTCTCTAATAAGGCGGGAAACGTGAGAGTGCTCAGAACAAAAAACTGTGTTTCCTACACACACGGACCATATCTAGTTCAACTCTGCTTATGAATCTGATACAAACCTCAGGCCCTCTAACATCCAATGCGTTTCAGTTAAGAGCAAGAAACGTGTGAGCTGCGTGTACAATATAGCTTCGTTTGAGCTGAAAAGTGACTGCGTTTACCTGAAACGAAGTCTCACTTGTAGGAATACACAGAGCCTGGCATTTCACTCCGTTTCTGAAGGGAAACACACAGCACACTTCTCATCCATGAAACACACTCTGCTTTAGAGCAAGAAGCACGCTCTTGCTTTCTAGAGTCTCTAATAAGGCGGGAAACGTGAGAGTGCTCAGAAAAAAAGAACTGTGTTTCCTACACACACGGACCATATCTAGTTCAACTCTGCTTCTGAAACTGATACAAACCACAGGCCCTCTAACATCCAATGCGTTTCAGTTAAGAGCGAGAAACGTGTGAGCTTCGTGTACAATATAGCTTCGTTTGAGCTGAAAAGTGACTGCGTTTACCTGAAACGAAGTCTCGCTTGTAGGAAGACACAGAGCCTGGCATTTAACTCCGTTTCTGAAGGGAAACACACAGCACACTTCTCATCCATGAAACACACTCTGCTTTAGAGCAAGAAGCACGCTCTTGCTTTCTAGAGTCTCTAATAAGGCGGGAAACGTGAGAGTGCTCAGAACAAAAGACCTGTGTTTCCTACACACACGGACCATATCTAGTTCAACTCTGCTTCTGAAACTCATACAAACCACAGGCCCTCTAACATGCAATGCGTTTCAGTTAAGAGCGAGAAACGTGTGAGCTTCGTGTACAATATAGCTTCGTTTGAGCTGAAAAGTGACTGCGTTTACCTGAAACGAAGTCTCGCTTGTAGGAAGACACAGAGCCTGGCATTTAACTCCGTTTCTGAAGGGAAACACACAGCACACTTCTCATCCATGAAACACACTCTGCTTTAGAGCAAGAAGCACGCTCTTGCTTTCTAGAGTCTCTAATAAGGCGGGAAACGTGAGAGTGCTCAGAACAAAAGAACTGTGTTTCCTACACACACGGACCATATCTAGTTCAACTCTGCTTCTGAAACTGATACAAACCACAGGCCCTCTAACATCCAATGCGTTTCAGTTAAGAGCGAGAAACGTGTGAGCTTCGTGTACAATATAGCTTCGTTTGAGCTGAAAAGTGACTGCGTTTACCTGAAACGAAGTCTCGCTTGTAGGAAGACACAGAGCCTGGCATTTAACTCCGTTTCTGAAGGGAAACACACAGCACACTTCTCATCCATGAAACACACTCTGCTTTAGAGCAAGAAGCACGCTCTTGCTTTCTAGAGTCTCTAATAAGGCGGGAAACGTGAGAGTGCTCAGAACAAAAGAACTGTGTTTCCTACGCACACGGACCATATCTAGTTCAACTCTGCTTCTGAAACTGATACAAACCACAGGCCCTCTAACATGCAATGCGTTTCAGTTAAGAACGAGAAACGTGTGAGCTTCGTGTACAATATAGCTTCGTTTGAGCTGAAAAGTGACTGCGTTTACCTGAAACGAAGTCTTGCTTGTAGGAAGACACAGAGCCTGGCATTTAACTCCGTTTCTGAAGGGAAACACACAGCACACTTCTCATCCATGAAACACACTCTGCTTTAGAGCAAGAAGCACGCACTTGCTTTCTAGAGTCTCTAATAAGGCGGGAAACATGAGAGTGCTCAGAACAAAAGAACTGTGTTTCCTACACACACGGACCATATCTAGTTCAACTCTGCTTCTGAAACTGATACAAACCACAGGCCCTCTAACATCCAATGCGTTTCAGTTCAGAGCGAGAAACGTGTGAGCCTCGTGTACAATATAGTTTCGTTTGAGCTGAAAAGTGACTGAGTTTACCTGAAACGAAGTCTCGCTTGTAGGAAGACACAGAGTCTGGCATTTAACTCCGTTTCTGAAGGGAAACACACAGCACACTTCTCATCCATGAAACACACTCTGCTTTAGAGTGAGAAGCACGCTCTTGCTTTCTAGAGTCTCGAATAAGGCGGGAAACGTGAGAGTGCTCAGAACAAAAAACTGTGTTTCCTACACACACGGACCATATCTAGTTCAACTCTGCTTATGAATCTGATACAAACCTCAGGCCCTCTAACATCCAATGCGTTTCAGTTAAGAGCAAGAAACGTGTGAGCTGCGTGTACAATATAGCTTCGTTTGAGCTGAAAAGTGACTGCGTTTACCTGAAACGAAGTCTCACTTGTAGGAATACACAGAGCCTGGCATTTCACTCCGTTTCTGAAGGGAAACACACAGCACACTTCTCATCCATGAAACACACTCTGCTTTAGAGCAAGAAGCACGCTCTTGCTTTCTAGAGTCTCGAATAAGGCGGGAAACGTGAGAGTGCTCAGAAAAAAAGAACTGTGTTTCCTACACACACGGACCATATCTAGTTCAACTCTGCTTCTGAAACTGATACAAACCACAGGCCCTCTAACATCCAATGCGTTTCAGTTAAGAGCGAGAAACGTGTGAGCTTCGTGTACAATATAGCTTCGTTTGAGCTGAAAAGTGACTGCGTTTACCTGAAACGAAGTCTCGCTTGTAGGAAGACACAGAGCCTGGCATTTAACTCCGTTTCTGAAGGGAAACACACAGCACACTTCTCATCCATGAAACACACTCTGCTTTAGAGCGAGAAGCACGCTCTTGATTTCTAGAGTCTCGAATAAGGCGGGAAACGTGAGAGTGCTCAGAAAAAAAGAACTGTGTTTCCTACACACACGGACCATATCTAGTTCAACTCTGCTTCTGAAACTGATACAAACCACAGGCCCTCTAACATCCAATGCGTTTAAGTTAAGAGCGAGAAACGTGTGAGCCTCGTGTACAATATAGTTTCGTTTGAGCTGAAAAGTGACTGAGTTTACCTGAAACGAAGTCTCGCTTGTAGGAAGACACAGAGCCTGGCATTTAACTCCGTTTCTGAAGGGAAACACACAGCACACTTCTCATCCATGAAACACACTCTGCTTTAGAGCAAGAAGCACGCTCTTGCTTTCTAGAGTCTCGAATAAGGCGGGAAACGTGAGAGTGCTCAGAACAAATGAACTGTGTTTCCTACACACACGGACCATATCTAGTTCAACTCTGCTTCTGAAACTGATACAAACCACAGGCCCTCTAACATCCAATGCGTTTCAGTTAAGAGCGAGAAACGTGTGAGCTTCGTGTACAATATAGCTTCGTTTGAGCTGAAAAGTGACTGCGTTTACCTGAAACGAAGTGTCGCTTGTAGGAAGACACAGAGCCTGGCATTTAACTCCGTTTCTGAAGGGAAACACACAGCACACTTCTCATCCATGAAACACACTCTGCTTTAGAGCAAGAAGCACGCACTTGCTTTCTAGAGTCTCTAATAAGGCGGGAAACATGAGAGTGCTCAGAACAAAAGAACTGTGTTTCCTACACACACGGACCATATCTAGTTCAACTCTGCTTCTGAAACTGATACAAACCACAGGCCCTCTAACATCCAATGCGTTTCAGTTAAGAGCGAGAAACGTGTGAACCTCGTGTACAATATAGTTTCGTTTGAGCTGAAAAGTGACTGAGTTTACCTGAAACGAAGTCTCGCTTGTAGGAAGACACAGAGCCTGGCATTTAACTCCGTTTCTGAAGGGAAACACACAGCACACTTCTCATCCATGAAACACACTCTGCTTTAGAGCAAGAAGCACGCTCTTGCTTTCTAGAGTCTCGAATAAGGCGGGAAACGTGAGAGTGCTCAGAACAAAAGAACTGTGTTTCCTACACACACGGACCATATCTAGTTCAACTCTGCTTCTGAAACTGATACAAACCACAGGCCCTCTAACATCCAATGCGTTTCAGTTAAGAGCGAGAAACGTGTGAGCTTCGTGTACAATATAGTTTCGTTTGAGCTGAAAAGTGACTGAGTTTACCTGAAACGAAGTCTCGCTTGTAGGAAGACACAGAGCCTGGCATTTAACTCCGTTTCTGAAGGGAAACACACAGCAAACTTCTCATCCATGAAACACACTCTGCTTTAGAGCAAGAAGCACGCTCTTGCTTTCTAGAGTCTCGAATAAGGCGGGAAACGTGAGAGTGCTCAGAACAAAAGAACTGGGTTTCCTACACACACGGACCATATCTAGTTCAACTCTGCTTCTGAAACTGATACAAACCACAGGCCCTCTAACATCCAATGCGTTTCAGTTAAGAGCGAGAATCGTGTGAGCTTCGTGTACAACATAGCTTCCTTTGAGCAGAAAAGTGACTGCGTTTCCCTGAAACGAAGTCTCGCTTGTAGGAAGACACAGAGCCTGGCATTTAACTCCGTTTCTGAAGGGAAACACACAGCACACTTCTCATCCATGAAACACACTCTGCTTTAGAGCAAGAAGCACGCTCTTGCTTTCTAGAGTCTCTAATAAGGCGGGAAACGTGAGAGTGCTCAGAACAAAAGAACTGTGTTTCCTACACACACGGACCATATCTAGTTCAACTCTGCTTCTGAAACTGATACAAACCACAGGCCCTCTAACATCCAATGCGTTTCAGTTAAGAGCGAGAAACGTGTGAGCTTCGTGTACAATATAGCTTCGTTTGAGCTGAAAAGTGACTGCGTTTACCTGAAACGAAGACTCGCTTGTAGGAAGACACAGAGCCTGGCATTTAACTCCGTTTCTGAAGGGAAACACACAGCACACTTCTCATCCATGAAACACACTCTGCTTTAGAGCAAGAAGCACGCTCTTGCTTTCTAGAGTCTCTAATAAGGCGGGAAACGTGAGAGTGCTCAGAACAAAAGAACTGTGTTTCCTACACACACGGACCATATCTAGTTCAACTCTGCTTCTGAAACTGATACAAACCACAGGCCCTCTAACATCCAATGCGTTTCAGTTGAGCGAGAAACGTGTGAGCTTCGTGTACAATATAGCTTCGTTTGAGCTGAAAAGTGACTGCGTTTACCTGAAACGAAGTCTCGCTTGTAGGAAGACACAGAGCCTGGCATTTAACTCCGTTT
This sequence comes from Onychomys arenicola, assembly GCA_949786405.1. NCBI lineage: Eukaryota > Metazoa > Chordata > Mammalia > Rodentia > Cricetidae > Onychomys > Onychomys arenicola. The sequence continues at coordinate 4,099,950 of CATKUM010000015.1, read as the reverse complement.
CTGAAGAGAAACACACAGCACACTTCTCATCCATGAAACACACTCTGCTTTAGAGCAAGAAGCACGCTCTTGCTTTCTAGAGTCTCGAATAAGGCGGGAAACGTGAGAGTGCTCAGAACAAAAGAACTGAGTTTCCTACACACACGGACCATATCTAGTTCAACTCTGCTTCTGAAACTGATACAAACCACAGGCCCTCTAACATCCAATGCGTTTCAGTTAAGAGCGAGAAACGTGTGAGCTTCGTGTACAATATAGCTTCGTTTGAGCTGAAAAGTGACTGCGTTTACCTGAAACGAAGTCTCGCTTGTAGGAAGACACAGAGCCTGGCATTTAACTCCGTTTCTGAAGGGAAACACACAGCACACTTCTCATCCATGAAACACACTCTGCTTTAGAGCGAGAAGCACGCTCTTGCTTTCTAGAGTCTCTAATAAGGCGGGAAACGTGAGAGTGCTCAGAACAAAAGAACTGTGTTTCCTACACACACGGACCATATCTAGTTCAACTCTGCTTCTGAAACTGATACAAACCACAGGCCCTCTAACATCCAATGCGTTTCAGTTAAGAGCGAGAAACGTGTGAGCTTGGTGTACAATATAGCTTCCTTTGAGCTGAAAAGTGACTGCGTTTACCTGAAACGAAGTCTCGCTTGTAGGAAGACACAGAGCCTGGCATTTAACTCCGTTTCTGAAGGGAAACACACAGCACACTTCTCATCCATGAAACACACTCTGCTTTAGAGCAAGAAGCACGCTCTTGCTTTCTGGAGTCTCGAATAAGGCGGGAAACGTGAGAGTGCTCAGAACAAAAGAACTGAGTTTCCTACACACACGGACCATATCTAGTTCAACTCTGCTTCTGAAACTGATACAAACCACAGGCCCTCTAACATCCAATGCGTTTCAGTTAAGAGCGAGAAACGTGTGAGCTTCGTGTACAATATTGCTTCGTTTGAGCTGAAAAGTGACTGCGTTTACCTGAAACGAAGTCTCGCTTGTAAGAAGACACAGAGCCTGGCATTTAACTCCGTTTCTGAAGGGAAACACACAGCACACTTCTCATCCATGAAACACACTCTGCTTTAGAGCAAGAAGCACGCTCTTGCTTTCTAGAGTCTCTAATAAGGCGGGAAACGTGAGAGTGCTCAGAACAAAAGAACTGTTTTTCCTACACTCACGGACCATATCTAGTTCAACTCTGCTTCTGAAACTGATACAAACCACAGGCCCTCTAACATCCAATGCGTTTCAGTTAAGAGCGAGAAACATGAGAGCTTCGTGTACAATATTGCTTCGTTTGAGCTGAAAAGTGACTGCGTTTACCTGAAACGAAGTCTCGCTTGTAAGAAGACACAGAGCCTGGCATTTAACTCCGTTTCTGAAGGGAAACACACAGCACACTTCACATCCATGAAACACACTCTGCTTTAGAGCAAGAAGCACGCTCTTGCTTTCTAGAGTCTCTAATAAGGCGGGAAACGTGAGAGTGCTCAGAACAAAAGAACTGTTTTTCCTACACACACGGAACATATCTAGTTCAACTCTGCTTCTGAAACTGATACAAACCACAGGCCCTCTAACATCCAATGCGTTTCTGTTGAGCGAGAAACGTGTGAGCTTCGTGTACAATATAACTTCGTTTGAGCTGAAAAGTGACTGCGTTTACCTGAAACGAAGTCTCGCTTGTAGGAAGACACAGAGCCTGGCATTTAACTCCGTTTCTGAAGAGAAACACACAGCACACTTCTCATCCATGAAACACACTCTGCTTTAGAGCAAGAAGCACGCTCTTGCTTTCTAGAGTCTCGAATAAGGCGGGAAACGTGAGAGTGCTCAGAACAAAAGAACTGAGTTTCCTACACACACGGACCATATCTAGTTCAACTCTGCTTCTGAAACTGATACAAACCACAGGCCCTCTAACATCCAATGCGTTTCAGTTAAGAGCGAGAAACGTGTGAGCTTCGTGTACAATATAGCTTCGTTTGAGCTGAAAAGTGACTGCGTTTACCTGAAACGAAATCTCGCTTGTAGGAAGACACAGAGCCTGGCATTTAACTCCGTTTCTGAAGGGAAACACACAGCACAATTCTCATCCATGAAACACACTCTGCTTTAGAGCAAGAAGCACGCTCTTGCTTTCTAGAGTCTCTAATAAGGCGGGAAACGTGAGAGTGCTCAGAACAAAAGACCTGTGTTTCCTACACACACGGACCATATCTAGTTCAACTCTGCTTCTGAAACTCATACAAACCACAGGCCCTCTAACATGCAATGCGTTTCAGTTAAGAGCGAGAAACGTGTGAGCTTCGTGTACAATATAGCTTCGTTTGAGCTGAAAAGTGACTGCGTTTACCTGAAACGAAGTCTCGCTTGTAGGAAGACACAGAGCCTGGCATTTAACTCCGTTTCTGAAGGGAAACACACAGCACACTTCTCATCCATGAAACACACTCTGCTTTAGAGCAAGAAGCACGCTCTTGCTTTCTAGAGTCTCGAATAAGGCGGGAAACGTGAGAGTGCTCAGAACAAAAGAACTGTGTTTCCTACACACACGGACCATATCTAGTTCAACTCTGCTTCTGAAACTGATACAAACCACAGGCCCTCTAACATCCAATGCGTTTCAGTTAAGAGCGAGAAACGTGTGAGCTTCGTGTACAATATAGCTTCGTTTGAGCTGAAAAGTGACTGCGTTTACCTGAAACGAAGTCTCGCTTGTAGGAAGACACAGAGCCTGGCATTTAACTCCGTTTCTGAAGGGAAACACACAGCACACTTCTCATCCATGAAACACACTCTGCTTTAGAGCAAGAAGCACGCTCTTGCTTTCTAGAGTCTCTAATAAGGCGGGAAACGTGAGAGTGCTCAGAACAAAAAACTGTGTTTCCTACACACACGGACCATATCTAGTTCAACTCTGCTTATGAATCTGATACAAACCTCAGGCCCTCTAACATCCAATGCGTTTCAGTTAAGAGCAAGAAACGTGTGAGCTGCGTGTACAATATAGCTTCGTTTGAGCTGAAAAGTGACTGCGTTTACCTGAAACGAAGTCTCACTTGTAGGAATACACAGAGCCTGGCATTTCACTCCGTTTCTGAAGGGAAACACACAGCACACTTCTCATCCATGAAACACACTCTGCTTTAGAGCAAGAAGCACGCTCTTGCTTTCTAGAGTCTCTAATAAGGCGGGAAACGTGAGAGTGCTCAGAAAAAAAGAACTGTGTTTCCTACACACACGGACCATATCTAGTTCAACTCTGCTTCTGAAACTGATACAAACCACAGGCCCTCTAACATCCAATGCGTTTCAGTTAAGAGCGAGAAACGTGTGAGCTTCGTGTACAATATAGCTTCGTTTGAGCTGAAAAGTGACTGCGTTTACCTGAAACGAAGTCTCGCTTGTAGGAAGACACAGAGCCTGGCATTTAACTCCGTTTCTGAAGGGAAACACACAGCACACTTCTCATCCATGAAACACACTCTGCTTTAGAGCGAGAAGCACGCTCTTGATTTCTAGAGTCTCGAATAAGGCGGGAAACGTGAGAGTGCTCAGAAAAAAAGAACTGTGTTTCCTACACACACGGACCATATCTAGTTCAACTCTGCTTCTGAAACTGATACAAACCACAGGCCCTCTAACATCCAATGCGTTTAAGTTAAGAGCGAGAAACGTGTGAGCCTCGTGTACAATATAGTTTCGTTTGAGCTGAAAAGTGACTGAGTTTACCTGAAACGAAGTCTCGCTTGTAGGAAGACACAGAGCCTGGCATTTAACTCCGTTTCTGAAGGGAAACACACAGCACACTTCTCATCCATGAAACACACTCTGCTTTAGAGCAAGAAGCACGCTCTTGCTTTCTAGAGTCTCGAATAAGGCGGGAAACGTGAGAGTGCTCAGAACAAATGAACTGTGTTTCCTACACACACGGACCATATCTAGTTCAACTCTGCTTCTGAAACTGATACAAACCACAGGCCCTCTAACATCCAATGCGTTTCAGTTAAGAGCGAGAAACGTGTGAGCTTCGTGTACAATATAGCTTCGTTTGAGCTGAAAAGTGACTGCGTTTACCTGAAACGAAGTGTCGCTTGTAGGAAGACACAGAGCCTGGCATTTAACTCCGTTTCTGAAGGGAAACACACAGCACACTTCTCATCCATGAAACACACTCTGCTTTAGAGCAAGAAGCACGCACTTGCTTTCTAGAGTCTCTAATAAGGCGGGAAACATGAGAGTGCTCAGAACAAAAGAACTGTGTTTCCTACACACACGGACCATATCTAGTTCAACTCTGCTTCTGAAACTGATACAAACCACAGGCCCTCTAACATCCAATGCGTTTCAGTTAAGAGCGAGAAACGTGTGAACCTCGTGTACAATATAGTTTCGTTTGAGCTGAAAAGTGACTGAGTTTACCTGAAACGAAGTCTCGCTTGTAGGAAGACACAGAGCCTGGCATTTAACTCCGTTTCTGAAGGGAAACACACAGCACACTTCTCATCCATGAAACACACTCTGCTTTAGAGCAAGAAGCACGCTCTTGCTTTCTAGAGTCTCGAATAAGGCGGGAAACGTGAGAGTGCTCAGAACAAAAGAACTGTGTTTCCTACACACACGGACCATATCTAGTTCAACTCTGCTTCTGAAACTGATACAAACCACAGGCCCTCTAACATCCAATGCGTTTCAGTTAAGAGCGAGAAACGTGTGAGCTTCGTGTACAATATAGTTTCGTTTGAGCTGAAAAGTGACTGAGTTTACCTGAAACGAAGTCTCGCTTGTAGGAAGACACAGAGCCTGGCATTTAACTCCGTTTCTGAAGGGAAACACACAGCAAACTTCTCATCCATGAAACACACTCTGCTTTAGAGCAAGAAGCACGCTCTTGCTTTCTAGAGTCTCGAATAAGGCGGGAAACGTGAGAGTGCTCAGAACAAAAGAACTGGGTTTCCTACACACACGGACCATATCTAGTTCAACTCTGCTTCTGAAACTGATACAAACCACAGGCCCTCTAACATCCAATGCGTTTCAGTTAAGAGCGAGAATCGTGTGAGCTTCGTGTACAACATAGCTTCCTTTGAGCAGAAAAGTGACTGCGTTTCCCTGAAACGAAGTCTCGCTTGTAGGAAGACACAGAGCCTGGCATTTAACTCCGTTTCTGAAGGGAAACACACAGCACACTTCTCATCCATGAAACACACTCTGCTTTAGAGCAAGAAGCACGCTCTTGCTTTCTAGAGTCTCTAATAAGGCAGGAAACGTGAGAGTGCTCAGAACAAAAGAACTGTGTTTCCTACACACACGGACCATATCTAGTTCAACTCTGCTTCTGAAACTGATACAAACCACAGGCCCTCTAACATCCAATGCGTTTCAGTTAAGAGCGAGAAACGTGTGAGCTTCGTGTACAATATAGCTTCGTTTGAGCTGAAAAGTGACTGCGTTTACCTGAAACGAAGACTCGCTTGTAGGAAGACACAGAGCCTGGCATTTAACTCCGTTTCTGAAGGGAAACACACAGCACACTTCTCATCCATGAAACACACTCTGCTTTAGAGCAAGAAGCACGCTCTTGCTTTCTAGAGTCTCTAATAAGGCGGGAAACGTGAGAGTGCTCAGAACAAAAGAACTGTGTTTCCTACACACACGGACCATATCTAGTTCAACTCTGCTTCTGAAACTGATACAAACCACAGGCCCTCTAACATCCAATGCGTTTCAGTTGAGCGAGAAACGTGTGAGCTTCGTGTACAATATAGCTTCGTTTGAGCTGAAAAGTGACTGCGTTTACCTGAAACGAAGTCTCGCTTGTAGGAAGACACAGAGCCTGGCATTTAACTCCGTTTCTGAAGAGAAACACACAGCACACTTCTCATCCATGAAACACACTCTGCTTTAGAGCGAGAAGCACGCTCTTGCTTTCTAGAGTCTCGAATAAGGCGGGAAACGTGAGAGTGCTCAGAACAAAAGAACTGAGTTTCCTACACACACGGACCATATCTAGTTCAACTCTGCTTCTGAAACTGATACAAACCACAGGCCCTCTAACATCCAATGCGTTTCAGTTAAGAGCGAGAAACGTGTGAGCTTCGTGTACAATATAGCTTCGTTTGAGCTGAAAAGTGACTGCGTTTACCTGAAACGAAGTCTCGCTTGTAGGAAGACACAGAGCCTGGCATTTAACTCCGTTTCTGAAGGGAAACACACAGCACACTTCTCATCCATGAAACACACTCTGCTTTAGAGCGAGAAGCACGCTCTTGCTTTCTAGAGTCTCTAATAAGGCGGGAAACGTGAGAGTGCTCAGAACAAAAGAACTGTGTTTCCTACACACACGGACCATATCTAGTTCAACTCTGCTTCTGAAACTGATACAAACCACAGGCCCTCTAACATCCAATGCGTTTCAGTTAAGAGCGAGAAACGTGTGAGCTTGGTGTACAATATAGCTTCCTTTGAGCTGAAAAGTGACTGCGTTTACCTGAAACGAAGTCTCGCTTGTAGGAAGACACAGAGCCTGGCATTTAACTCCGTTTCTGAAGGGAAACACACAGCACACTTCTCATCCATGAAACACACTCTGCTTTAGAGCAAGAAGCACGCTCTTGCTTTCTGGAGTCTCGAATAAGGCGGGAAACGTGAGAGTGCTCAGAACAAAAGAACTGAGTTTCCTACACACACGGACCATATCTAGTTCAACTCTGCTTCTGAAACTGATACAAACCACAGGCCCTCTAACATCCAATGCGTTTCAGTTAAGAGCGAGAAACGTGTGAGCTTCGTGTACAATATTGCTTCGTTTGAGCTGAAAAGTGACTGCGTTTACCTGAAACGAAGTCTCGCTTGTAAGAAGACACAGAGCCTGGCATTTAACTCCGTTTCTGAAGGGAAACACACAGCACACTTCTCATCCATGAAACACACTCTGCTTTAGAGCAAGAAGCACGCTCTTGCTTTCTAGAGTCTCTAATAAGGCGGGAAACGTGAGAGTGCTCAGAACAAAAGAACTGTTTTTCCTACACTCACGGACCATATCTAGTTCAACTCTGCTTCTGAAACTGATACAAACCACAGGCCCTCTAACATCCAATGCGTTTCAGTTAAGAGCGAGAAACGTGTGAGCTTCGTGTACAATATAGCTTCCTTTGAGCTGAAAAGTGACTGCGTTTACCTGAAACGAAGTCTCGCTTGTAGGAAGACACAGAGCCTGGCATTTAACTCCGTTTCTGAAGGGAAACACACAGCACACTTCTCATCCATGAAACACACTCTGCTTTAGAGCAAGAAGCACGCTCTTGCTTTCTAGAGTCTCTAATATGGCGGGAAACGTGAGAGTGCTCAGAACAAATGAACTGTGTTTCCTACACACACGGACCATATCTAGTTCAACTCTGCTTCTGAAACTGATACAAACCACAGGCCCTCTAACATCCAATGCGTTTCAGTTGAGCGAGAAACGTGTGAGCTTCGTGTACAATATAGCTTCGTTTGAGCTGAAAAGTGACTGCGTTTACCTGAAACGAACTCTCGCTTGTAGGAAGACACAGAGCCTGGCATTTAACTCCGTTTCTGAAGAGAAACACACAGCACACTTCTCATCCATGAAACACACTCTGCTTTAGAGCAAGAAGCACGCTCTTGCTTTCTAGAGTCTCGAATAAGGCGGGAAACGTGAGAGTGCTCAGAACAAAAGAACTGAGTTTCCTACACACACGGACCATATCTAGTTCAACTCTGCTTCTGAAACTGATACAAACCACAGGCCCTCTAACATCCAATGCGTTTCAGTTAAGAGCGAGAAACGTGTGAGCTTCGTGTACAATATAGCTTCGTTTGAGCTGAAAAGTGACTGCGTTTACCTGAAACGAAGTCTCGCTTGTAGGAAGACACAGAGCCTGGCATTTAACTCCGTTTCTGAAGGGAAACACACAGCACACTTCTCATCCATGAAACACACTCTGCTTTAGAGCGAGAAGCACGCTCTTGCTTTCTAGAGTCTCGAATAAGGCAGGAAACGTGAGAGTGCTCAGAACAAAAGAACTGTGTTTCCTACACACACGGACCATATCTAGTTCAACTCTGCTTCTGAAACTGATACAAACCACAGGCCCTCTAACATCCAATGCGTTTCAGTTAAGTGCGAGAAACGTGTGAGCTTCGTGTACAATATAGCTTCCTTTGAGCTGAAAAGTGACTGCGTTTACCTGAAACGAAGTCTCGCTTGTAGGAAGACACAGAGCCTGGCATTTAACTCCGTTTCTGAAGGGAAACACACAGCACACTTCTCATCCATGAAACACACTCTGCTTTAGAGCAAGAAGCACGCTCTTGCTTTCTAGAGTCTCGAATAAGGCGGGAAACGTGAGAGTGCTCAGAACAAAAGAACTGAGTTTCCTACACACACGGACCATATCTAGTTCAACTCTGCTTCTGAAACTGATACAAACCACAGGCCCTCTAACATCCAATGCGTTTCAGTTAAGAGCGAGAAACGTGTGAGCTTCGTGTACAATATTGCTTCGTTTGAGCTGAAAAGTGACTGCGTTTACCTGAAACGAAGTCTCGCTTGTAAGAAGACACAGAGCCTGGCATTTAACTCCGTTTCTGAAGGGAAACACACAGCACACTTCTCATCCATGAAACACACTCTGCTTTAGAGCATAAGCACGCTCTTGCTTTCTAGAGTCTCTAATAAGGCGGGAAACGTGAGAGTGCTCAGAACAAAAGAACTGTGTTTCCTAAACACACGGACCATATCTAGTTCAACTCTGCTTCTGAAACTGATACAAACCACAGGCCCTCTAACATCCAATGCGTTTCAGTTAAGAGCGAGAAACGTGTGAGCTTCGTGTACAATATAGCTTCGTTTGAGCTGAAAAGTGACTGCGTTTACCTGAAACGAAGTCTCGCTTGTAGGAAGACACAGAGCCTGGCATTTAACTCCGTGTCTGAAGGGAAACACACAGCACACTTCTCATCCATGAAACACACTCTGCTTTAGAGCAAGAAGCACGCTCTTGCTTTCTAGAGTCTCTAATAAGGCGGGAAACGTGAGAGTGCTCAGAACAAAAGAACTGTGTTTCCTACACACACGGACTATATCTAGTTCAACTCTGCTTCTGAAACTGATACAAACCACAGGTCCTCTAACATCCAATGCGTTTCAGTTAAGAGCGAGAAACGTGTGAGCTTCGTGTACAATATATCTTCGTTTGAGCTGAAAAGTGACTGCGTTTACCTGAAACGAAGTCTCGCTTGTAGGAAGACACAGAGCCAGGCATTTAACTCCGTTTCTGAAGGGAAACACACAGCACACTTCTCATCCATGAAACACACTCTGCTTTAGAGCGAGAAGCACGCTCTTGCTTTCTAGAGTCTCGAATAAGGCGGGAAACGTGAGAGTGCTCAGAACAAAAGAACTGTGTTTCCTACACACACGGACCATATCTAGTTCAACTCTGCTTCTGAAACTGATACAAACCACAGGCCCTCTAACATCCAATGCGTTTCAGTTAAGAGCGAGAAACGTGTGAGCTTCGTGTACAATATAGCTTCCTTTGAGCTGAAAAGTGACTGCGTTTACCTGAAACGAAGTCTCGCTTGTAGGAAGACACAGAGCCTGGCATTTAACTCCGTTTCTGAAGGGAAACACACAGCACACTTCTCATCCATGAAACACACTCTGCTTTAGAGCGAGAAGCACGCTCTTGCTTTCTAGAGTCTCGAATAAGGCGGGAAACGTGAGAGTGCTCAGAACAAAACAACTGTGTTTCCTACACACACGGACCATATCTAGTTCAACTCTGCTTCTGAAACTGATACAAACCACAGGCCCTCTAACATCCAATGCGTTTCAGTTAAGAGCGAGAAACGTGTGAGCTTCGTGTACAATATAGCTTCCTTTGAGCTGAAAAGTGACTGCGTTTACCTGAAACGAAGTCTCGCTTGTAGGAAGACACAGAGCCTGGCATTTAACTCCGTTTCTGAAGGGAAACACACAGCACACTTCTCATCCATGAAACACACTCTGCTTTAGAGCAAGAAGCACGCTCTTGCTTTCTAGAGTCTCGAATAAGGCGGTAAACGTGAGAGTGCTCAGAACAAAAGAACTGAGTTTCCTACACACACGGACCATATCTAGTTCAACTCTGCTTCTGAAACTGATACAAACCACAGGCCCTCTAACATCCAATGCGTTTCAGTTAAGAGCAAGAAACGTGTGAGCTTCGTGTACAATATTGCTTCGTTTGAGCTGAAAAGTGACTGCGTTTACCTGAAACGAAGTATCGCTTGTAAGAAGACACAGAGCCTGGCATTTAACTCCGTTTCTGAAGGGAAACACACAGCACACTTCTCATCCATGAAACACACTCTGCTTTAGAGCGAGAAGCACGCTCTTGCTTTCTAGAGTCTCGAATAAGGCGGGAAAGGTGAGAGTGCTCAGAACAAAAGAACTGTGTTTCCTACACACACGGACCATATCTAATTCAACTCTGCTTCTGAAACTGATACAAACCACAGGCCCTCTAACATCCAATGCGTTTCAGTTAAGAGCGAGAAACGTGTGAGCTTCGTGTACAATATAGCTTCCTTTGAGCTGAAAAGTGACTGCGTTTACCTGAAACGAAGTCTCGCTTGTAGGAAGACACAGAGCCTGGCATTTAACTCCATTTCTGAAGGGAAACACACAGCACACTTCTCATCCATGAAACACACTCTGCTTTAGAGCAAGAAGCAAGCTCTTGCTTTCTAGAGTCTCTAATAAGGCGGGAAACGTGAGAGTGCTCAGAACAAAAGAACTGTGTTTCCTACACACACGGACCATATCTAGTTCAACTCTGCTTCTGAAACTGATACAAACCACAGGCCCTCTAACATCCAATGCGTTTCAGTTAAGAGCGAGAAACGTGTGAGCTTCGTGTACAATATAGCTTCGTTTGAGCTGAAAAGTGACTGCGTTTACCTGAAACGAAGTGTCGCTTGTAGGAAGACACAGAGCCTGGCATTTAACTCCGTTTCTGAAGGGAAATACACAGCACACTTCTCATCCATGAAACACACTCTGCTTTAGAGCAAGAAGCACGCTCTTGCTTTCTAGAGTCTCGAATAAGGCGGGAAACGTGAGAGTGCTCAGAACAAAAGAACTGTGTTTCCTACACACACGGACCATATCTAGTTCAACTCTGCTTCTGAAACTGATACAAACCACAGGCCCTCTAACATCCAATGCGTTTCAGTTAAGAGCGAGAAACGTGTGAACTTCGTGTACAATATAGCTTCGTTTGAGCTGAAAAGTGACTGCGTTTACCTGAAACGAAGTCTCGCTTGTAGGAAGACACAGAGCCTGGCATTTAACTCCGTTTCTGAAGGGAAACACACAGCACACTTCTCATCCATGAAACACACTCTGCTTTAGAGCGAGAAGCACGCTCTTGCTTTCTAGAGTCTCGAATAAGGCAGGAAACGTGAGAGTGCTCAGAACAAAAGAACTGTGTTTCCTACACACACGGACCATATCTAGTTCAACTCTGCTTCTGAAACTGATACAAACCACAGGCCCTCTAACATCCAATGCGTTTCAGTTAAGAACGAGAAACGTGTGAGCTTCGTGTACAATATAGCTTCCTTTGAGCTGAAAAGTGACTGCGTTTACCTGAAACGAAGTCTCGCTTGTAGGAAGACACAGAGCCTGGCATTTAACTCCGTTTCTGAAGGGAAACACACAGCACACTTCTCATCCATGAAACACACTCTGCTTTAGAGCAAGAAGCACGCTCTTGCTTTCTAGAGTCTCGAATAAGGCGGGAAACGTGAGAGTGCTCAGAACAAAAGAACTGTGTTTCCTACACACACGGACCATATCTAGTTCAACTCTGCTTCTGAAACTGATACAAACCACAGGCCCTCTAACATCCAATGCGTTTCAGTTAAGAGCGAGAAACGTGTGAACTTCGTGTACAATATAGCTTCGTTTGAGCTGAAAAGTGACTGCGTTTACCTGAAACGAAGTCTCGCTTGTAGGAAGACACAGAGCCTGGCATTTAACTCCGTTTCTGAAGAGAAACACACAGCACACTTCTCATCCATGAAACACACTCTGCTTTAGAGCAAGAAGCACGCTCTTGCTTTCTAGAGTCTCGAATAAGGCGGGAAACGTGAGAGTGCTCAGAACAAAAGAACTGAGTTTCCTACACACACGGACCATATCTAGTTCAACTCTGCTTCTGAAACTGATACAAACCACAGGCCCTCTAACATCCAATGCGTTTCAGTTAAGAGCGAGAAACGTGTGAGCTTCGTGTACAATATAGCTTCGTTTGAGCTGAAAAGTGACTGCGTTTACCTGAAACGAAGTCTCGCTTGTAGGAAGACACAGAGCCTGGCATTTAACTCCGTTTCTGAAGGGAAACACACAGCACACTTCTCATCCATGAAACACACTCTGCTTTAGAGCGAGAAGCACGCTCTTGCTTTCTAGAGTCTCGAATAAGGCGGGAAACGTGAGAGTGCTCAGAACAAAAGAACTGTGTTTCCTACACACACGGACCATATCTAGTTCAACTCTGCTTCTGAAACTGATACAAACCACAGGCCCTCTAACATCCAATGCGTTTCAGTTAAGAACAAGAAACGTGTGAGCTTCGTGTACAATATAGCTTCCTTTGAGCTGAAAAGTGACTGCGTTTACCTGAAACGAAGTCTCGCTTGTAGGAAGACACAGAGCCTGGCATTTAACTCCGTTTCTGAAGGGAAACACACAGCACACTTCTCATCCATGAAACACACTCTGCTTTAGAGCAAGAAGCACGCTCTTGCTTTCTAGAGTCTCGAATAAGGCGGGAAACGTGAGAGTGCTCAGAACAAAAGAACTGAGTTTCCTACACACACGGACCATATCTAGTTCAACTCTGCTTCTGAAACTGATACAAACCACAGGCCCTCTAACATCCAATGCGTTTCAGTTAAGAGCGAGAAACGTGTGAGCTTCGTGTACAATATTGCTTCGTTTGAGCTGAAAACTGACTGCGTTTACCTGAAACGAAGTCTCGCTTGTAAGAAGACACAGAGCCTGGCATTTAACTCCGTTTCTGAAGGGAAACACACAGCACACTTCTCATCCATGAAACACACTCTGCTTTAGAGCAAGAAGCACGCTCTTGCTTTCTAGAGTCTCTAATAAGGCGGGAAACGTGAGAGTGCTCAGAACAAAAGAACTGTTTTTCCTACACTCACGGACCATATCTAGTTCAACTCTGCTTCTGAAACTGATACAAACCACAGGCCCTCTAACATCCAATGCGTTTCAGTTAAGAGCGAGAAACGTGTGAGCTTCGTGTACAATATAGCTTCATTTGAGCTGAAAAGTGACTGCGTTTTCCTGAAACGAAGTCTCGCTTGTAGGAAGACACAGAGCCTGGCATTTAACTCCGTTTCTGAAGGGAAACACACAGCACACTTCTCATCCATGAAACACACTCTGCTTTAGAGCAAGAAGCACGCTCTTGCTTTCTAGAGTCTCGAATAAGGCGGGAAACGTGAGAGTGCTCAGAACAAAAGAACTGAGTTTCCTACACACACGGACCATATCTAGTTCAACTCTGCTTCTGAAACTGATACAAACCACAGGCCCTCTAACATCCAATGCGTTTCAGTTAAGAGCGAGAAACGTGTGAGCTTCGTGTACAATATAGCTTCGTTTGAGCTGAAAAGTGACTGCGTTTACCTGAAACGAAGTCTCGCTTGTAGGAAGACACAGAGCCTGGCATTTAACTCCGTTTCTGAAGGGAAACACACAGCACACTTCTCATCCATGAAACACACTCTGCTTTAGAGCGAGAAGCACGCTCTTGCTTTCTAGAGTCTCGAATAAGGCAGGAAACGTGAGAGTGCTCAGAACAAAAGAACTGTGTTTCCTACACACACGGACCATATCTAGTTCAACTCTGCTTCTGAAACTGATACAAACCACAGGCCCTCTAACATTCAATGCGTTTCAGTTAAGAGCGAGAAACGTGTGAGCTTCGTGTACAATATAGCTTCGTTTGAGCTGAAAAGTGACTGCGTTTACCTGAAACGAAGTCTCGCTTGTAGGAAGACACAGAGCCTGGCATTTAACTCCGTTTCTGAAGGGAAACACACAGCACATTTCTCATCCATGAAACACACTCTGCTTTAGAGCGAGAAGCACGCTCTTGCTTTCTAGAGTCTCGAATAAGGCAGGAAACGTGAGAGTGCTCAGAACAAAAGAACTGTGTTTCCTACACACACGGACCATATCTAGTTCAACTCTGCTTCTGAAACTGATACAAACCACAGGCCCTCTAACATCCAATGCGTTTCAGTTAAGAGCGAGAAACGTGTGAGCTTCGTGTACAATATAGCTTCCTTTGAGCTGAAAAGTGACTGCGTTTACCTGAAACGAAGTCTCGCTTGTAGGAAGACTCAGAGCCTGGCATTTAACTCCGTTTCTGAAGGGAAACACACAGCACACTTCTCATCCATGAAACACACTCTGCTTTAGAGCAAGAAGCACGCTCTTGCTTTCTAGAGTCTCGAATAAGGCGGGAAACATGAGAGTGCTCAGAACAAAAGAACTGAGTTTCCTACACACACGGACCATATCTAGTTCAACTCTGCTTCTGAAACTGATACAAACCACAGGCCCTCTAACATCCAATGCGTTTCAGTTAAGAGCGAGAAACGTGTGAGCTTCGTGTACAATATTGCTTCGTTTGAGCTGAAAAGTGACTGCGTTTACCTGAAACGAAGTCTCGCTTGTAAGAAGACACAGAGCCTGGCATTTAACTCCGTTTCTGAAGGGAAACACACAGCACACTTCTCATCCATGAAACACACTCTGCTTTAGAGCATAAGCACGCTCTTGCTTTCTAGAGTCTCTAATAAGGCGGGAAACGTGAGAGTGCTCAGAACAAAAGAACTGTGTTTCCTACACACACGGACCATATCTAGTTCAACTTTGCTTCTGAAACTGATACAAACCACAGGCCCTCTAACATCCAATGCGTTTCAGTTAAGAGCGATAAACGTGTGAGCTTCGTGTACAATATAGCTTCGTTTGAGCTGAAAAGTGACTGCGTTTACCTGAAACGAAGTCTCGCTTGTAGGAAGACACAGAGCCTGGCATTTAACTCTGTTTCTGAAGGGAAACACACAGCACACTTCTCATCCATGAAACACATTCTGCTTTAGAGCAAGAAGCACGCTCTTGCTTTCTACAGTCTCTAATAAGGCGGGAAACGTGAGAGTGCTCAGAACAAAAGAACTGTGTTTCCTACACACACGGACCATATCTAGTTCAACTCTGCTTCTGAAACTGATACAAACCACAGGCCCTCTAACATCCAATGCGTTTCAGTTAAGAGCGAGAAACGTGTGAGCTTCGTGTACAATATAGCTTCGTTTGAGCTGAAAAGTGACTGCGTTTACCTGAAACGAAGTCTCGCTTGTAGGAAGACACAGAGCCTGGCATTTAACTCCGTTTCTGAAGGGAAACACACAGCACACTTCTCATCCATGAAACACACTCTGCTTTAGAGCAAGAAGCACGCTCTTGCTTTCTAGAGTCTCGAATAAGGCGGGAAACGTGAGAGTGCTCAGAACAAAAGAACTGAGTTTCCTACACACACGGACCATATCTAGTTCAACTCTGCTTCTGAAACTGATACAAACCACAGGCCCTCTAACATCCAATGCGTTTCAGTTAAGAGCGAGAAACGTGTGAGCTTCGTGTACAATATAGCTTCGTTTGAGCTGAAAAGTGACTGCGTTTACCTGAAACGAAGTCTCGCTTGTAGGAAGACACAGAGCCTGGCATTTAACTCCGTTTCTGAAGGGAAACACACAGCACACTTCTCATCCATGAAACACACTCTGCTTTAGAGCGAGAAGCACGCTCTTGCTTTCTAGAGTCTCGAATAGGGCAGGAAACGTGAGAGTGCTCAGAACAAAAGAACTGTGTTTCCTACACACACGGACCATATCTAGTTCAACTCTGCTTCTGAAACTGATACAAACCACAGGCCCTCTAACATCCAATGCGTTTCAGTTAAGAGCGAGAAACGTGTGAGCTTCGTGTACAATATAGCTTCGTTTGAGCTGAAAAGTGACTGCGTTTACCTGAAACGAAGTCTCGCTTGTAGGAAGACACAGAGCCTGGCATTTAACTCCGTTTCTGAAGGGAAACACACAGCACACTTCTCATCCATGAAACACACTCTGCTTTAGAGCAAGAAGCACGCTCTTGCTTTCTAGAGTCTCTAATAAGGCGGGAAACGTGAGAGTGCTCAGAACAAAAGAACTGTGTTTCCTACACACACGGACCATATCTAGTTCAACTCTGCTTCTGAAACTGATACAAACCACAGGCCCTCTAACATCCAATGCGTTTCAGTTAAGAGCGAGAAACGTGTGAGCTTCGTGTACAATATAGCTTCGTTTGAGCTGAAAAGTGACTGCGTTTACCTGAAACGAAGTGTCGCTTGTAGGAAGACACAGAGCCTGGCATTTAACTCCGTTTCTGAAGGGAAACACACAGCACACTTCTCATCCATGAAACACACTCTGCTTTAGAGCAAGAAGCACGCTCTTGCTTTCTAGAGTCTCTAATAAGGCGGGAAACGTGAGAGTGCTCAGAACAAAAGAACTGTGTATCCTACACACACGGACCATATCTAGTTCAACTCTGCTTCTGAAACTGATACAAACCACAGGCGCTCTAACATCCAATGCGTTTCAGTTAAGAGCGAGAAACGTGTGAGCTTCGTGTACAATATAGCTTCGTTTGAGCTGAAAAGTGACTGCGTTTACCTGAAACGAAGTCTCGCTTGTAGGAAGACACAGAGCCTGGCATTTAACTCCGTTTCTGAAGAGAAACACACAGCACACTTCTCATCCATGAAACACACTCTGCTTTAGAGCAAGAAGCACGCTCTTGCTTTCTAGAGTCTCGAATAAGGCGGGAAACGTGAGAGTGCTCAGAACAAAAGAACTGAGTTTCCTACACACACGGACCATATCTAGTTCAACTCTGCTTCTGAAACTGATACAAACCACAGGCCCTCTAACATCCAATGCGTTTCAGTTAAGAGCGAGAAACGTGTGAGCTTCGTGTACAATATAGCTTCGTTTGAGCTGAAAAGTGACTGCGTTTACCTGAAACGAAGTCTCGCTTGTAGGAAGACACAGAGCCTGGCATTTAACTCCGTTTCTGAAGGGAAACACACAGCACACTTCTCATCCATGAAACACACTCTGCTTTAGAGCGAGAAGCACGCTCTTGCTTTCTAGAGTCTCGAATAAGGCGGGAAACGTGAGAGTGCTCAGAACAAAAGAACTGTGTTTCCTACACACACGGACCATATCTAGTTCAACTCTGCTTCTGAAACTGATACAAACCACAGGCCCTCTAACATCCAATGCGTTTCAGTTAAGAGCGAGAAACGTGTGAGCTTCGTGTACAATATAGCTTCCTTTGAGCTGAAAAGTGACTGCGTTTACCTGAAACGAAGTCTCGCTTGTAGGAAGACTCAGAGCCTGGCATTTAACTCCGTTTCTGAAGGGAAACACACAGCACACTTCTCATCCATGAAACACACTCTGCTTTAGAGCAAGAAGCACGCTCTTGCTTTCTAGAGTCTCGAATAAGGCGGGAAACGTGAGAGTGCTCAGAACAAAAGAACTGAGTTTCCTACACACACGGACCATATCTAGTTCAACTCTGCTTCTGAAACTGATACAAACCACAGGCCCTCTAACATCCAATGCGTTTCAGTTAAGAGCGAGAAACGTGTGAGCTTCGTGTACAATATTGCTTCGTTTGAGCTGAAAAGTGACTGCGTTTACCTGAAACGAAGTCTCGCTTGTAAGAAGACACAGAGCCTGGCATTTAACTCCGTTTCTGAAGGGAAACACACAGCACACTTCTCATCCATGAAACACACTCTGCTTTAGAGCATAAGCACGCTCTTGCTTTCTAGAGTCTCTAATAAGGCGGGAAACGTGAGAGTGCTCAGAACAAAAGAACTGTGTTTCCTACACACACGGACCATATCTAGTTCAACTTTGCTTCTGAAACTGATACAAACCACAGGCCCTCTAACATCCAATGCGTTTCAGTTAAGAGCGATAAACGTGTGAGCTTCGTGTACAATATAGCTTCGTTTGAGCTGAAAAGTGACTGCGTTTACCTGAAACGAAGTCTCGCTTGTAGGAAGACACAGAGCCTGGCATTTAACTCTGTTTCTGAAGGGAAACACACAGCACACTTCTCATCCATGAAACACATTCTGCTTTAGAGCAAGAAGCACGCTCTTGCTTTCTACAGTCTCTAATAAGGCGGGAAACGTGAGAGTGCTCAGAACAAAAGAACTGTGTTTCCTACACACACGGACCATATCTAGTTCAACTCTGCTTCTGAAACTGATACAAACCACAGGCCCTCTAACATCCAATGCGTTTCAGTTAAGAGCGAGAAACGTGTGAGCTTCGTGTACAATATAGCTTCGTTTGAGCTGAAAAGTGACTGCGTTTACCTGAAACGAAGTCTCGCTTGTAGGAAGACACAGAGCCTGGCATTTAACTCCGTTTCTGAAGGGAAACACACAGCACACTTCTCATCCATGAAACACACTCTGCTTTAGAGCAAGAAGCACGCTCTTGCTTTCTAGAGTCTCGAATAAGGCGGGAAACGTGAGAGTGCTCAGAACAAAAGAACTGAGTTTCCTACACACACGGACCATATCTAGTTCAACTCTGCTTCTGAAACTGATACAAACCACAGGCCCTCTAACATCCAATGCGTTTCAGTTAAGAGCGAGAAACGTGTGAGCTTCGTGTACAATATAGCTTCGTTTGAGCTGAAAAGTGACTGCGTTTACCTGAAACGAAGTCTCGCTTGTAGGAAGACACAGAGCCTGGCATTTAACTCCGTTTCTGAAGGGAAACACACAGCACACTTCTCATCCATGAAACACACTCTGCTTTAGAGCGAGAAGCACGCTCTTGCTTTCTAGAGTCTCGAATAGGGCAGGAAACGTGAGAGTGCTCAGAACAAAAGAACTGTGTTTCCTACACACACGGACCATATCTAGTTCAACTCTGCTTCTGAAACTGATACAAACCACAGGCCCTCTAACATCCAATGCGTTTCAGTTAAGAGCGAGAAACGTGTGAGCTTCGTGTACAATATAGCTTCGTTTGAGCTGAAAAGTGACTGCGTTTACCTGAAACGAAGTCTCGCTTGTAGGAAGACACAGAGCCTGGCATTTAACTCCGTTTCTGAAGGGAAACACACAGCACACTTCTCATCCATGAAACACACTCTGCTTTAGAGCAAGAAGCACGCTCTTGCTTTCTAGAGTCTCTAATAAGGCGGGAAACGTGAGAGTGCTCAGAACAAAAGAACTGTGTTTCCTACACACACGGACCATATCTAGTTCAACTCTGCTTCTGAAACTGATACAAACCACAGGCCCTCTAACATCCAATGCGTTTCAGTTAAGAGCGAGAAACGTGTGAGCTTCGTGTACAATATAGCTTCGTTTGAGCTGAAAAGTGACTGCGTTTACCTGAAACGAAGTGTCGCTTGTAGGAAGACACAGAGCCTGGCATTTAACTCCGTTTCTGAAGGGAAACACACAGCACACTTCTCATCCATGAAACACACTCTGCTTTAGAGCAAGAAGCACGCTCTTGCTTTCTAGAGTCTCTAATAAGGCGGGAAACGTGAGAGTGCTCAGAACAAAAGAACTGTGTATCCTACACACACGGACCATATCTAGTTCAACTCTGCTTCTGAAACTGATACAAACCACAGGCCCTCTAACATCCAATGCGTTTCAGTTAAGAGCGAGAAACGTGTGAGCTTCGTGTACAATATAGCTTCGTTTGAGCTGAAAAGTGACTGCGTTTACCTGAAACGAAGTCTCGCTTGTAGGAAGACACAGAGCCTGGCATTTAACTCCGTTTCTGAAGAGAAACACACAGCACACTTCTCATCCATGAAACACACTCTGCTTTAGAGCAAGAAGCACGCTCTTGCTTTCTAGAGTCTCGAATAAGGCGGGAAACGTGAGAGTGCTCAGAACAAAAGAACTGAGTTTCCTACACACACGGACCATATCTAGTTCAACTCTGCTTCTGAAACTGATACAAACCACAGGCCCTCTAACATCCAATGCGTTTCAGTTAAGAGCGAGAAACGTGTGAGCTTCGTGTACAATATAGCTTCGTTTGAGCTGAAAAGTGACTGCGTTTACCTGAAACGAAGTCTCGCTTGTAGGAAGACACAGAGCCTGGCATTTAACTCCGTTTCTGAAGGGAAACACACAGCACACTTCTCATCCATGAAACACACTCTGCTTTAGAGCGAGAAGCACGCTCTTGCTTTCTAGAGTCTCGAATAAGGCGGGAAACGTGAGAGTGCTCAGAACAAAAGAACTGTGTTTCCTACACACACGGACCATATCTAGTTCAACTCTGCTTCTGAAACTGATACAAACCACAGGCCCTCTAACATCCAATGCGTTTCAGTTAAGAACTAGAAACGTGTGAGCTTCGTGTACAATATAGCTTCGTTTGAGCTGAAAAGTGACTGCGTTTACCTGAAACGAAGTCTCGCTTGTAGGAAGACACAGAGCCTGGCATTTAACTCCGTTTCTGAAGGGAAACACACAGCACACTTCTCATCCATGAAACACACTCTGCTTTAGAGCAAGAAGCACGCTCTTGCTTTCTAGAGTCTCGAATAAGGCGGGAAACGTGAGAGTGCTCAGAACAAAAGAACTGTGTTTCCTACACACACGGACCATATCTAGTTCAACTCTGCTTCTGAAACTGATACAAACCACAGGCCCTCTAACATCCAATGCGTTTCAGTTAAGAGCGAGAAACGTGTGAGCTTCGTGTACAATATAGCTTCGTTTGAGCTGAAAAGTGACTGCGTTTACCTGAAACGAAGTGTCGCTTGTAGGAAGACACAGAGCCTGGCATTTAACTCCGTTTCTGAAGGGAAACACACAGCACACTTCTCATCCATGAAACACACTCTGCTTTAGAGCAAGAAGCACGCTCTTGCTTTCTAGAGTCTCTAATAAGGCGGGAAACGTGAGAGTGCTCAGAACAAAAGAACTGTGTTTCCTACACACACGGACCATATCTAGTTCAACTCTGCTTCTGAAACTGATACAAACCCCAGGCCCTCAACATCCAATGCGTTTCAGTTAAGAGCGAGAAACGTGTGAGCTTCGTGTACAATATAGCTTCGTTTGAGCTGAAAAGTGACTGCGTTTACCTGAAACGAAGTCTCGCTTGTAGGAAGACACAGAGCCTGGCATTTAACTCCGTTTCTGAAGAGAAACACACAGCACACTTCTCATCCATGAAACACACTCTGCTTTAGAGCAAGAAGCACGCTCTTGCTTTCTAGAGTCTCGATAAAGGCAGGAAACGTGAGAGTGCTCAGAACAAAAGAACTGAGTTTCCTACACACACGGACCATATCTAGTTCAACTCTGCTTCTGAAACTGATACAAACCACAGGCCCTCTAACATCCAATGCGTTTCAGTTAAGAGCGAGAAACGTGTGAGCTTCGTGTACAATATAGCTTCGTTTGAGCTGAAAAGTGACTGCGTTTACCTGAAACGAAGTCTCGCTTGTAGGAAGACACAGAGCCTGGCATTTAACTCCGTTTCTGAAGGGAAACACACAGCACACTTCTCATCCATGAAACACACTCTGCTTTAGAGCAAGAAGCACGCTCTTGCTTTCTAGAGTCTCGAATAAGGCGGGAAACGTGAGAGTGCTCAGAACAAAAGAACTGAGTTTCCTACACACACGGACCATATCTAGTTCAACTCTGCTTCTGAAACTGATACAAACCACAGGCCCTCTAACATCCAATGCGTTTCAGTTAAGAGCGAGAAACGTGTGAGCTTCGTGTACAATATTGCTTCGTTTGAGCTGAAAAGTGACTGCGTTTACCTGAAACGAAGTCTCGCTTGTAAGAAGACACAGAGCCTGGCATTTAACTCCGTTTCTGAAGGGAAACACACAGCACACTTCTCATCCATGAAACACACTCTGCTTTAGAGCAAGAAGCACGCTCTTGCTTTCTAGAGTCTCTAATAAGGCGGGAAACGTGAGAGTGCTCAGAACAAAAGAACTGTTTTTCCTACACTCACGGACCATATCTAGTTCAACTCTGCTTCTGAAACTGATACAAACCACAGGCCCTCTAACATCCAATGCGTTTCAGTTAAGAGCGAGAAACGTGTGAGCTTCGTGTACAATATAGCTTCATTTGAGCTGAAAAGTGACTGCGTTTACCTGAAACGAAGTCTCGCTTGTAGGAAGACACAGAGCCTGGCATTTAACTCCGTTTCCGAAGGGAAACACACAGCACACTTCTCATCCATGAAACACACTCTGCTTTAGAGCAAGAAGCACGCTCTTGCTTTCTAGAGTCTCGAATAAGGCGGGAAACGTGAGAGTGCTCAGAACAAAAGAACTGAGTTTCCTACACACACGGACCATATCTAGTTCAACTCTGCTTCTGAAACTGATACAAACCACAGGCCCTCTAACATCCAATGCGTTTCAGTTAAGAGCGAGAAACGTGTGAGCTTCGTGTACAATATAGCTTCGTTTGAGCTGAAAAGTGACTGCGTTTACCTGAAACGAAGTCTCGCTTGTAGGAAGACACAGAGCCTGGCATTTAACTCCGTTTCTGAAGGGAAACACACAGCACACTTCTCATCCATGAAACACACTCTGCTTTAGAGCGAGAAGCACGCTCTTGCTTTCTAGAGTCTCGAATAAGGCAGGAAACGTGAGAGTGCTCAGAACAAAAGAACTGTGTTTCCTACACACACGGACCATATCTAGTTCAACTCTGCTTCTGAAACTGATACAAACCACAGGCCCTCTAACATCCAATGCGTTTCAGTTAAGAGCGAGAAACGTGTGAGCTTCGTGTACAATATAGCTTCGTTTGAGCTGAAAAGTGACTGCGTTTACCTGAAACGAAGTCTCGCTTGTAGGAAGACACAGAGCCTGGCATTTAACTCCATTTCTGAGGGGAAACACACAGCACACTTCTCATCCATGAAACACACTCTGCTTTAGAGCGAGAAGCACGCTCTTGCTTTCTAGAGTCTCGAATAAGGCAGGAAACGTGAGAGTGCTCAGAACAAAAGAACTGTGTTTCCTACACACACGGACCATATCTAGTTCAACTCTGCTTCTGAAACTGATACAAACCACAGGCCCTCTAACATCCAATGCGTTTCAGTTAAGAGCGAGAAACGTGTGAGCTTCGTGTACAATATAGCTTCCTTTGAGCTGAAAAGTGACTGCGTTTACCTGAAACGAAGTCTCGCTTGTAGGAAGACTCAGAGCCTGGCATTTAACTCCGTTTCTGAAGGGAAACACACAGCACACTTCTCATCCATGAAACACACTCTGCTTTAGAGCAAGAAGCACGCTCTTGCTTTCTAGAGTCTCGAATAAGGCGGGAAACGTGAGAGTGCTCAGAACAAAAGAACTGAGTTTCCTACACACACGGACCATATCTAGTTCAACTCTGCTTCTGAAACTGATACAAACCACAGGCCCTCTAACATCCAATGCGTTTCAGTTCAGAGCGAGAAACGTGTGAGCTTCGTGTACAATATTGCTTCGTTTGAGCTGAAAAGTGACTGCGTTTACCTGAAACGAAGTCTCGCTTGTAAGAAGACACAGAGCCTGGCATTTAACTCCGTTTCTGAAGGGAAACACACAGCACACTTCTCATCCATGAAACACACTCTGCTTTAGAGCATAAGCACGCTCTTGCTTTCTAGAGTCTCTAATAAGGCGGGAAACGTGAGAGTGCTCAGAACAAAAGAACTGTGTTTCCTACACACACGGACCATATCTAGTTCAACTCTGCTTCTGAAACTGATACAAACCACAGGCCCTCTAACATCCAATGCGTTTCAGTTAAGAGCGAGAAACGTGTGAGCTTCGTGTACAATATAGCTTCGTTTGAGCTGAAAAGTGACTGCGTTTACCTGAAACGAAGTCTCGCTTGTAGGAAGACACAGAGCCTGGCATTTAACTCCGTTTCTGAAGGGAAACACACAGCACACTTCTCATCCATGAAACACACTCTGCTTTAGAGCAAGAAGCACGCTCTTGCTTTCTAGAGTCTCTAATAAGGCGGGAAACGTGAGAGTGCTCAGAACAAAAGAACTGTGTTTCCTACACACACGGACCATATCTAGTTCAACTCTGCTTCTGAAACTGATACAAACCACAGGCCCTCTAACATCCAATGCGTTTCAGTTAAGAGCGAGAAACGTGTGAGCTTCGTGTACAATATAGCTTCGTTTGAGCTGAAAAGTGACTGCGTTTACCTGAAACGAAGTCTCGCTTGTAGGAAGACACAGAGCCTGGCATTTAACTCCGTTTCTGAAGGGAAACACACAGCACACTTCTCATCCATGAAACACACTCTGCTTTAGAGCAAGAAGCACGCTCTTGCTTTCTAGAGTCTCGAATAAGGCGGGAAACGTGAGAGTGCTCAGAACAAAAGAACTGAGTTTCCTACACACACGGACCATATCTAGTTCAACTCTGCTTCTGAAACTGATACAAACCACAGGCCCTCTAACATCCAATGCGTTTCAGTTAAGAGCGAGAAACGTGTGAGCTTCGTGTACAATATAGCTTCGTTTGAGCTGAAAAGTGACTGCGTTTACCTGAAACGAAGTCTCGCTTGTAGGAAGACACAGAGCCTGGCATTTAACTCCGTTTCTGAAGGGAAACACACAGCACACTTCTCATCCATGAAACACACTCTGCTTTAGAGCAAGAAGCACGCTCTTGCTTTCTAGAGTCTCTAATAAGGCGGGAAACGTGAGAGTGCTCAGAACAAAAGAACTGTGTTTCCTACACACACGGACCATATCTAGTTCAACTCTGCTTCTGAAACTGATACAAACCACAGGCCCTCTAACATCCAATGCGTTTCAGTTAAGAGCGAGAAACGTGTGAGCTTCGTGTACAATATAGCTTCGTTTGAGCTGAAAAGTGACTGCGTTTACCTGAAACGAAGTGTCGCTTGTAGGAAGACACAGAGCCTGGCATTTAACTCCGTTTCTGAAGGGAAACACACAGCACACTTCTCATCCATGAAACACACTCTGCTTTAGAGCAAGAAGCACGCTCTTGCTTTCTAGAGTCTCTAATAAGGCGGGAAACGTGAGAGTGCTCAGAACAAAAGAACTGTGTATCCTACACACACGGACCATATCTAGTTCAACTCTGCTTCTGAAACTGATACAAACCACAGGCCCTCTAACATCCAATGCGTTTCAGTTAAGAGCGAGAAACGTGTGAGCTTCGTGTACAATATAGCTTCGTTTGAGCTGAAAAGTGACTGCGTTTACCTGAAACGAAGTCTCGCTTGTAGGAAGACACAGAGCCTGGCATTTAACTCCGTTTCTGAAGAGAAACACACAGCACACTTCTCATCCATGAAACACACTCTGCTTTAGAGCAAGAAGCACGCTCTTGCTTTCTAGAGTCTCGAATAAGGCGGGAAACGTGAGAGTGCTCAGAACAAAAGAACTGAGTTTCCTACACACACGGACCATATCTAGTTCAACTCTGCTTCTGAAACTGATACAAACCACAGGCCCTCTAACATCCAATGCGTTTCAGTTAAGAGCGAGAAACGTGTGAGCTTCGTGTACAATATAGCTTCGTTTGAGCTGAAAAGTGACTGCGTTTACCTGAAACGAAGTCTCGCTTGTAGGAAGACACAGAGCCTGGCATTTAACTCCGTTTCTGAAGGGAAACACACAGCACACTTCTCATCCATGAAACACACTCTGCTTTAGAGCGAGAAGCACGCTCTTGCTTTCTAGAGTCTCGAATAAGGCGGGAAACGTGAGAGTGCTCAGAACAAAAGAACTGTGTTTCCTACACACACGGACCATATCTAGTTCAACTCTGCTTCTGAAACTGATACAAACCACAGGCCCTCTAACATCCAATGCGTTTCAGTTAAGAACTAGAAACGTGTGAGCTTCGTGTACAATATAGCTTCGTTTGAGCTGAAAAGTGACTGCGTTTACCTGAAACGAAGTCTCGCTTGTAGGAAGACACAGAGCCTGGCATTTAACTCCGTTTCTGAAGGGAAACACACAGCACACTTCTCATCCATGAAACACACTCTGCTTTAGAGCAAGAAGCACGCTCTTGCTTTCTAGAGTCTCTAATAAGGCGGGAAACGTGAGAGTGCTCAGAACAAAAGAACTGTGTTTCCTACACACACGGACCATATCTAGTTCAACTCTGCTTCTGAAACTGATACAAACCACAGGCCCTCTAACATCCAATGCGTTTCAGTTAAGAGCGAGAAACGTGTGAGCTTCGTGTACAATATAGCTTCGTTTGAGCTGAAAAGTGACTGCGTTTACCTGAAACGAAGTCTCGCTTGTAGGAAGACACAGAGCCTGGCATTTAACTCCGTTTCTGAAGGGAAACACACAGCACACTTCTCATCCATGAAACACACTCTGCTTTAGAGCAAGAAGCACGCTTTTGCTTTCTAGAGTCTCGAATAAGGCGGGAAACGTGAGAGTGCTCAGAACAAAAGAACTGAGTTTCCTACACACACGGACCATATCTAGTTCAACTCTGCTTCTGAAACTGATACAAACCACAGGCCCTCTAACATCCAATGCGTTTCAGTTAAGAGCGAGAAACGTGTGAGCTTCGTGTACAATATAGCTTCGTTTGAGCTGAAAAGTGACTGCGTTTACCTGAAACGAAGTCTCGCTTGTAGGAAGACACAGAGCCTGGCATTTAACTCCGTTTCTGAAGGGAAACACACAGCACACTTCTCATCCATGAAACACACTCTGCTTTAGAGCAAGAAGCACGCTCTTGCTTTCTAGAGTCTCTAATAAGGCGGGAAACGTGAGAGTGCTCAGAACAAAAGAACTGTGTTTCCTACACACACGGACCATATCTAGTTCAACTCTGCTTCTGAAACTGATACAAACCACAGGCCCTCTAACATCCAATGCGTTTCAGTTAAGAGCGAGAAACGTGTGAGCTTCGTGTACAATATAGCTTCGTTTGAGCTGAAAAGTGACTGCGTTTACCTGAAACGAAGTGTCGCTTGTAGGAAGACACAGAGCCTGGCATTTAACTCCGTTTCTGAAGGGAAACACACAGCACACTTCTCATCCATGAAACACACTCTGCTTTAGAGCAAGAAGCACGCTCTTGCTTTCTAGAGTCTCTAATAAGGCGGGAAACGTGAGAGTGCTCAGAACAAAAGAACTGTGTATCCTACACACACGGACCATATCTAGTTCAACTCTGCTTCTGAAACTGATACAAACCACAGGCCCTCTAACATCCAATGCGTTTCAGTTAAGAGCGAGAAACGTGTGAGCTTCGTGTACAATATAGCTTCGTTTGAGCTGAAAAGTGACTGCGTTTACCTGAAACGAAGTCTCGCTTGTAGGAAGACACAGAGCCTGGCATTTAACTCCGTTTCTGAAGAGAAACACACAGCACACTTCTCATCCATGAAACACACTCTGCTTTAGAGCAAGAAGCACGCTCTTGCTTTCTAGAGTCTCGAATAAGGCGGGAAACGTGAGAGTGCTCAGAACAAAAGAACTGAGTTTCCTACACACACGGACCATATCTAGTTCAACTCTGCTTCTGAAACTGATACAAACCACAGGCCCTCTAACATCCAATGCGTTTCAGTTAAGAGCGAGAAACGTGTGAGCTTCGTGTACAATATAGCTTCGTTTGAGCTGAAAAGTGACTGCGTTTACCTGAAACGAAGTCTCGCTTGTAGGAAGACACAGAGCCTGGCATTTAACTCCGTTTCTGAAGGGAAACACACAGCACACTTCTCATCCATGAAACACACTCTGCTTTAGAGCGAGAAGCACGCTCTTGCTTTCTAGAGTCTCGAATAAGGCGGGAAACGTGAGAGTGCTCAGAACAAAAGAACTGTGTTTCCTACACACACGGACCATATCTAGTTCAACTCTGCTTCTGAAACTGATACAAACCACAGGCCCTCTAACATCCAATGCGTTTCAGTTAAGAACTAGAAACGTGTGAGCTTCGTGTACAATATAGCTTCGTTTGAGCTGAAAAGTGACTGCGTTTACCTGAAACGAAGTCTCGCTTGTAGGAAGACACAGAGCCTGGCATTTAACTCCGTTTCTGAAGGGAAACACACAGCACACTTCTCATCCATGAAACACACTCTGCTTTAGAGCAAGAAGCACGCTCTTGCTTTCTAGAGTCTCGAATAAGGCGGGAAACGTGAGAGTGCTCAGAACAAAAGAACTGTGTTTCCTACACACACGGACCATATCTAGTTCAACTCTGCTTCTGAAACTGATACAAACCACAGGCCCTCTAACATCCAATGCGTTTCAGTTAAGAGCGAGAAACGTGTGAGCTTCGTGTACAATATAGCTTCGTTTGAGCTGAAAAGTGACTGCGTTTACCTGAAACGAAGTGTCGCTTGTAGGAAGACACAGAGCCTGGCATTTAACTCCGTTTCTGAAGGGAAACACACAGCACACTTCTCATCCATGAAACACACTCTGCTTTAGAGCAAGAAGCACGCTCTTGCTTTCTAGAGTCTCTAATAAGGCGGGAAACGTGAGAGTGCTCAGAACAAAAGAACTGTGTTTCCTACACACACGGACCATATCTAGTTCAACTCTGCTTCTGAAACTGATACAAACCACAGGCCCTCTAACATCCAATGCGTTTCAGTTAAGAGCGAGAAACGTGTGAGCTTCGTGTACAATATAGCTTCGTTTGAGCTGAAAAGTGACTGCGTTTACCTGAAACGAAGTCTCGCTTGTAGGAAGACACAGAGCCTGGCATTTAACTCCGTTTCTGAAGAGAAACACACAGCACACTTCTCATCCATGAAACACACTCTGCTTTAGAGCAAGAAGCACGCTCTTGCTTTCTAGAGTCTCGAATAAGGCAGGAAACGTGAGAGTGCTCAGAACAAAAGAACTGAGTTTCCTACACACACGGACCATATCTAGTTCAACTCTGCTTCTGAAACTGATACAAACCACAGGCCCTCTAACATCCAATGCGTTTCAGTTAAGAGCGAGAAACGTGTGAGCTTCGTGTACAATATAGCTTCGTTTGAGCTGAAAAGTGACTGCGTTTACCTGAAACGAAGTCTCGCTTGTAGGAAGACACAGAGCCTGGCATTTAACTCCGTTTCTGAAGGGAAACACACAGCACACTTCTCATCCATGAAACACACTCTGCTTTAGAGCGAGAAGCACGCTCTTGCTTTCTAGAGTCTCGAATAAGGCAGGAAACGTGAGAGTGCTCAGAACAAAAGAACTGTGTTTCCTACACACACGGACCATATCTAGTTCAACTCTGCTTCTGAAACTGATACAAACCACAGGCCCTCTAACATCCAATGCGTTTCAGTTAAGAACGAGAAACGTGTGAGCTTCGTGTACAATATAGCTTCGTTTGAGCTGAAAAGTGACTGCGTTTACCTGAAACGAAGTCTCGCTTGTAGGAAGACACAGAGCCTGGCATTTAACTCCGTTTCTGAAGGGAAACACACAGCACACTTCTCATCCATGAAACACACTCTGCTTTAGAGCAAGAAGCACGCTCTTGCTTTCTAGAGTCTCGAATAAGGCGGGAAACGTGAGAGTGCTCAGAACAAAAGAACTGAGTTTCCTACACACACGGACCATATCTAGTTCAACTCTGCTTCTGAAACTGATACAAACCACAGGCCCTCTAACATCCAATGCGTTTCAGTTAAGAGCGAGAAACGTGTGAGCTTCGTGTACAATATTGCTTCGTTTGAGCTGAAAAGTGACTGCGTTTACCTGAAACGAAGTCTCGCTTGTAAGAAGACACAGAGCCTGGCATTTAACTCCGTTTCTGAAGGGAAACACACAGCACACTTCTCATTCATGAAACACACTCTGCTTTAGAGCAAGAAGCACGCTCTTGCTTTCTAGAGTCTCTAATAAGGCGGGAAACGTGAGAGTGCTCAGAACAAAAGAACTGTTTTTCCTACACTCACGGACCATATCTAGTTCAACTCTGCTTCTGAAACTGATACAAACCACAGGCCCTCTAACATCCAATGCGTTTCAGTTAAGAGCGAGAAACGTGTGAGCTTCGTGTACAATATAGCTTCATTTGAGCTGAAAAGTGACTGCGTTTACCTGAAACGAAGTCTCGCTTGTAGGAAGACACAGAGCCTGGCATTTAACTCCGTTTCTGAAGGGAAACACACAGCACACTTCTCATCCATGAAACACACTCTGCTTTAGAGCAAGAAGCACGCTCTTGCTTTCTAGAGTCTCGAATAAGGCGGGAAACGTGAGAGTGCTCAGAACAAAAGAACTGAGTTTCCTACACACACGGACCATATCTAGTTCAACTCTGCTTCTGAAACTGATACAAACCACAGGCCCTCTAACATCCAATGCGTTTCAGTTCAGAGCGAGAAACGTGTGAGCTTCGTGTACAATATTGCTTCGTTTGAGCTGAAAAGTGACTGCGTTTACCTGAAACGAAGTCTCGCTTGTAAGAAGACACAGAGCCTGGCATTTAACTCCGTTTCTGAAGGGAAACACACAGCACACTTCTCATCCATGAAACACACTCTGCTTTAGAGCATAAGCACGCTCTTGCTTTCTAGAGTCTCTAATAAGGCGGGAAACGTGAGAGTGCTCAGAACAAAAGAACTGTGTTTCCTACACACACGGACCATATCTAGTTCAACTCTGCTTCTGAAACTGATACAAACCACAGGCCCTCTAACATCCAATGCGTTTCAGTTAAGAGCGAGAAACGTGTGAGCTTCGTGTACAATATAGCTTCGTTTGAGCTGAAAAGTGACTGCGTTTACCTGAAACGAAGTCTCGCTTGTAGGAAGACACAGAGCCTGGCATTTAACTCCGTTTCTGAAGGGAAACACACAGCACACTTCTCATCCATGAAACACACTCTGCTTTAGAGCAAGAAGCACGCTCTTGCTTTCTAGAGTCTCTAATAAGGCGGGAAACGTGAGAGTGCTCAGAACAAAAGAACTGTGTTTCCTACACACACTGACCATATCTAGTTCAACTCTGCTTCTGAAACTGATACAAACCACAGGCCCTCTAACATCCAATGCGTTTCAGTTAAGAGCGAGAAACGTGTGAGCTTCGTGTACAATATAGCTTCGTTTGAGCTGAAAAGTGACTGCGTTTACCTGAAACGAAGTCTCGCTTGTAGGAAGACACAGAGCCTGGCATTTAACTCCGTTTCTGAAGGGAAACACACAGCACACTTCTCATCCATGAAACACACTCTGCTTTAGAGCAAGAAGCACGCTCTTGCTTTCTAGAGTCTCGAATAAGGCGGGAAACGTGAGAGTGCTCAGAACAAAAGAACTGAGTTTCCTACACACACGGACCATATCTAGTTCAACTCTGCTTCTGAAACTGATACAAACCACAGGCCCTCTAACATCCAATGCGTTTCAGTTAAGAGCGAGAAACGTGTGAGCTTCGTGTACAATATAGCTTCGTTTGAGCTGAAAAGTGACTGCGTTTACCTGAAACGAAGTCTCGCTTGTAGGAAGACACAGAGCCTGGCATTTAACTCCGTTTCTGAAGGGAAACACACAGCACACTTCTCATCCATGAAACACACTCTGCTTTAGAGCAAGAAGCACGCTCTTGCTTTCTAGAGTCTCTAATAAGGCGGGAAACGTGAGAGTGCTCAGAACAAAAGAACTGTGTTTCCTACACACACGGACCATATCTAGTTCAACTCTGCTTCTGAAACTGATACAAACCACAGGCCCTCTAACATCCAATGCGTTTCAGTTAAGAGCGAGAAACGTGTGAGCTTCGTGTACAATATAGCTTCGTTTGAGCTGAAAAGTGACTGCGTTTACCTGAAACGAAGTGTCGCTTGTAGGAAGACACAGAGCCTGGCATTTAACTCCGTTTCTGAAGGGAAACACACAGCACACTTCTCATCCATGAAACACACTCTGCTTTAGAGCAAGAAGCAGGCTCTTGCTTTCTAGAGTCTCTAATAAGGCGGGAAACGTGAGAGTGCTCAGAACAAAAGAACTGTGTATCCTACACACACGGACCATATCTAGTTCAACTCTGCTTCTGAAACTGATACAAACCACAGGCCCTCTAACATCCAATGCGTTTCAGTTAAGAGCGAGAAACGTGTGAGCTTCGTGTACAATATAGCTTCGTTTGAGCTGAAAAGTGACTGCGTTTACCTGAAACGAAGTCTCGCTTGTAGGAAGACACAGAGCCTGGCATTTAACTCCGTTTCTGAAGAGAAACACACAGCACACTTCTCATCCATGAAACACACTCTGCTTTAGAGCAAGAAGCACGCTCTTGCTTTCTAGAGTCTCGAATAAGGCGGGAAACGTGAGAGTGCTCAGAACAAAAGAACTGAGTTTCCTACACACACGGACCATATCTAGTTCAACTCTGCTTCTGAAACTGATACAAACCACAGGCCCTCTAACATCCAATGCGTTTCAGTTAAGAGCGAGAAACGTGTGAGCTTCGTGTACAATATAGCTTCGTTTGAGCTGAAAAGTGACTGCGTTTACCTGAAACGAAGTCTCGCTTGTAGGAAGACACAGAGCCTGGCATTTAACTCCGTTTCTGAAGGGAAACACACAGCACACTTCTCATCCATGAAACACACTCTGCTTTAGAGCGAGAAGCACGCTCTTGCTTTCTAGAGTCTCGAATAAGGCGGGAAACGTGAGAGTGCTCAGAACAAAAGAACTGTGTTTCCTACACACACGGACCATATCTAGTTCAACTCTGCTTCTGAAACTGATACAAACCACAGGCCCTCTAACATCCAATGCGTTTCAGTTAAGAACTAGAAACGTGTGAGCTTCGTGTACAATATAGCTTCGTTTGAGCTGAAAAGTGACTGCGTTTACCTGAAACGAAGTCTCGCTTGTAGGAAGACACAGAGCCTGGCATTTAACTCCGTTTCTGAAGGGAAACACACAGCACACTTCTCATCCATGAAACACACTCTGCTTTAGAGCAAGAAGCACGCTCTTGCTTTCTAGAGTCTCTAATAAGGCGGGAAACGTGAGAGTGCTCAGAACAAAAGAACTGTGTTTCCTACACACACGGACCATATCTAGTTCAACTCTGCTTCTGAAACTGATACAAACCACAGGCCCTCTAACATCCAATGCGTTTCAGTTAAGAGCGAGAAACGTGTGAGCTTCGTGTACAATATAGCTTCGTTTGAGCTGAAAAGTGACTGCGTTTACCTGAAACGAAGTCTCGCTTGTAGGAAGACACAGAGCCTGGCATTTAACTCCGTTTCTGAAGGGAAACACACAGCACACTTCTCATCCATGAAACACACTCTGCTTTAGAGCAAGAAGCACGCTTTTGCTTTCTAGAGTCTCGAATAAGGCGGGAAACGTGAGAGTGCTCAGAACAAAAGAACTGAGTTTCCTACACACACGGACCATATCTAGTTCAACTCTGCTTCTGAAACTGATACAAACCACAGGCCCTCTAACATCCAATGCGTTTCAGTTAAGAGCGAGAAACGTGTGAGCTTCGTGTACAATATAGCTTCGTTTGAGCTGAAAAGTGACTGCGTTTACCTGAAACGAAGTCTCGCTTGTAGGAAGACACAGAGCCTGGCATTTAACTCCGTTTCTGAAGGGAAACACACAGCACACTTCTCATCCATGAAACACACTCTGCTTTAGAGCAAGAAGCACGCTCTTGCTTTCTAGAGTCTCTAATAAGGCGGGAAACGTGAGAGTGCTCAGAACAAAAGAACTGTGTTTCCTACACACACGGACCATATCTAGTTCAACTCTGCTTCTGAAACTGATACAAACCACAGGCCCTCTAACATCCAATGCGTTTCAGTTAAGAGCGAGAAACGTGTGAGCTTCGTGTACAATATAGCTTCGTTTGAGCTGAAAAGTGACTGCGTTTACCTGAAACGAAGTGTCGCTTGTAGGAAGACACAGAGCCTGGCATTTAACTCCGTTTCTGAAGGGAAACACACAGCACACTTCTCATCCATGAAACACACTCTGCTTTAGAGCAAGAAGCACGCTCTTGCTTTCTAGAGTCTCTAATAAGGCGGGAAACGTGAGAGTGCTCAGAACAAAAGAACTGTGTATCCTACACACACGGACCATATCTAGTTCAACTCTGCTTCTGAAACTGATACAAACCACAGGCCCTCTAACATCCAATGCGTTTCAGTTAAGAGCGAGAAACGTGTGAGCTTCGTGTACAATATAGCTTCGTTTGAGCTGAAAAGTGACTGCGTTTACCTGAAACGAAGTCTCGCTTGTAGGAAGACACAGAGCCTGGCATTTAACTCCGTTTCTGAAGAGAAACACACAGCACACTTCTCATCCATGAAACACACTCTGCTTTAGAGCAAGAAGCACGCTCTTGCTTTCTAGAGTCTCGAATAAGGCGGGAAACGTGAGAGTGCTCAGAACAAAAGAACTGAGTTTCCTACACACACGGACCATATCTAGTTCAACTCTGCTTCTGAAACTGATACAAACCACAGGCCCTCTAACATCCAATGCGTTTCAGTTAAGAGCGAGAAACGTGTGAGCTTCGTGTACAATATAGCTTCGTTTGAGCTGAAAAGTGACTGCGTTTACCTGAAACGAAGTCTCGCTTGTAGGAAGACACAGAGCCTGGCATTTAACTCCGTTTCTGAAGGGAAACACACAGCACACTTCTCATCCATGAAACACACTCTGCTTTAGAGCGAGAAGCACGCTCTTGCTTTCTAGAGTCTCGAATAAGGCGGGAAACGTGAGAGTGCTCAGAACAAAAGAACTGTGTTTCCTACACACACGGACCATATCTAGTTCAACTCTGCTTCTGAAACTGATACAAACCACAGGCCCTCTAACATCCAATGCGTTTCAGTTAAGAACTAGAAACGTGTGAGCTTCGTGTACAATATAGCTTCGTTTGAGCTGAAAAGTGACTGCGTTTACCTGAAACGAAGTCTCGCTTGTAGGAAGACACAGAGCCTGGCATTTAACTCCGTTTCTGAAGGGAAACACACAGCACACTTCTCATCCATGAAACACACTCTGCTTTAGAGCAAGAAGCACGCTCTTGCTTTCTAGAGTCTCGAATAAGGCGGGAAACGTGAGAGTGCTCAGAACAAAAGAACTGTGTTTCCTACACACACGGACCATATCTAGTTCAACTCTGCTTCTGAAACTGATACAAACCACAGGCCCTCTAACATCCAATGCGTTTCAGTTAAGAGCGAGAAACGTGTGAGCTTCGTGTACAATATAGCTTCGTTTGAGCTGAAAAGTGACTGCGTTTACCTGAAATGAAGTGTCGCTTGTAGGAAGACACAGAGCCTGGCATTTAACTCCGTTTCTGAAGGGAAACACACAGCACACTTCTCATCCATGAAACACACTCTGCTTTAGAGCAAGAAGCACGCTCTTGCTTTCTAGAGTCTCTAATAAGGCGGGAAACGTGAGAGTGCTCAGAACAAAAGAACTGTGTTTCCTACACACACGGACCATATCTAGTTCAACTCTGCTTCTGAAACTGATACAAACCACAGGCCCTCTAACATCCAATGCGTTTCAGTTAAGAGCGAGAAACGTGTGAGCTTCGTGTACAATATAGCTTCGTTTGAGCTGAAAAGTGACTGCGTTTACCTGAAACGAAGTCTCGCTTGTAGGAAGACACAGAGCCTGGCATTTAACTCCGTTTCTGAAGAGAAACACACAGCACACTTCTCATCCATGAAACACACTCTGCTTTAGAGCAAGAAGCACGCTCTTGCTTTCTAGAGTCTCGAATAAGGCAGGAAACGTGAGAGTGCTCAGAACAAAAGAACTGAGTTTCCTACACACACGGACCATATCTAGTTCAACTCTGCTTCTGAAACTGATACAAACCACAGGCCCTCTAACATCCAATGCGTTTCAGTTAAGAGCGAGAAACGTGTGAGCTTCGTGTACAATATAGCTTCGTTTGAGCTGAAAAGTGACTGCGTTTACCTGAAACGAAGTCTCGCTTGTAGGAAGACACAGAGCCTGGCATTTAACTCCGTTTCTGAAGGGAAACACACAGCACACTTCTCATCCATGAAACACACTCTGCTTTAGAGCGAGAAGCACGCTCTTGCTTTCTAGAGTCTCGAATAAGGCAGGAAACGTGAGAGTGCTCAGAACAAAAGAACTGTGTTTCCTACACACACGGACCATATCTAGTTCAACTCTGCTTCTGAAACTGATACAAACCACAGGCCCTCTAACATCCAATGCGTTTCAGTTAAGAACGAGAAACGTGTGAGCTTCGTGTACAATATAGCTTCGTTTGAGCTGAAAAGTGACTGCGTTTACCTGAAACGAAGTCTCGCTTGTAGGAAGACACAGAGCCTGGCATTTAACTCCGTTTCTGAAGGGAAACACACAGCACACTTCTCATTCATGAAACACACTCTGCTTTAGAGCAAGAAGCACGCTCTTGCTTTCTAGAGTCTCTAATAAGGCGGGAAACGTGAGAGTGCTCAGAACAAAAGAACTGTTTTTCCTACACTCACGGACCATATCTAGTTCAACTCTGCTTCTGAAACTGATACAAACCACAGGCCCTCTAACATCCAATGCGTTTCAGTTAAGAGCGAGAAACGTGTGAGCTTCGTGTACAATATAGCTTCATTTGAGCTGAAAAGTGACTGCGTTTACCTGAAACGAAGTCTCGCTTGTAGGAAGACACAGAGCCTGGCATTTAACTCCGTTTCCGAAGGGAAACACACAGCACACTTCTCATCCATGAAACACACTCTGCTTTAGAGCAAGAAGCACGCTCTTGCTTTCTAGAGTCTCGAATAAGGCAGGAAACGTGAGAGTGCTCAGAACAAAAGAACTGAGTTTCCTACACACGGACCATATCTAGTTCAACTCTGCTTCTGAAACTGATACAAACCACAGGCCCTCTAACATCCAATGCGTTTCAGTTAAGAGCGAGAAACGTGTGAGCTTCGTGTACAATATAGCTTCGTTTGAGCTGAAAAGTGACTGCGTTTACCTGAAACGAAGTCTCGCTTGTAGGAAGACACAGAGCCTGGCATTTAACTCCGTTTCTGAAGGGAAACACACAGCACACTTCTCATCCATGAAACACACTCTGCTTTAGAGCGAGAAGCACGCTCTTGCTTTCTAGAGTCTCGAATAAGGCAGGAAACGTGAGAGTGCTCAGAACAAAAGAACTGTGTTTCCTACACACACGGACCATATCTAGTTCAACTCTGCTTCTGAAACTGATACAAACCACAGGCCCTCTAACATCCAATGCGTTTCAGTTAAGAGCGAGAAACGTGTGAGCTTCGTGTACAATATAGCTTCGTTTGAGCTGAAAAGTGACTGCGTTTACCTGAAACGAAGTCTCGCTTGTAGGAAGACACAGAGCCTGGCATTTAACTCCGTTTCTGAAGGGAAACACACAGCACACTTCTCATCCATGAAACACACTCTGCTTTAGAGCGAGAAGCACGCTCTTGCTTTCTAGAGTCTCGAATAAGGCAGGAAACGTGAGAGTGCTCAGAACAAAAGAACTGTGTTTCCTACACACACGGACCATATCTAGTTCAACTCTGCTTCTGAAACTGATACAAACCACAGGCCCTCTAACATCCAATGCGTTTCAGTTAAGAGCGAGAAACGTGTGAGCTTCGTGTACAATATAGCTTCCTTTGAGCTGAAAAGTGACTGCGTTTACCTGAAACGAAGTCTCGCTTGTAGGAAGACTCAGAGCCTGGCATTTAACTCCGTTTCTGAAGGGAAACACACAGCACACTTCTCATCCATGAAACACACTCTGCTTTAGAGCAAGAAGCACGCTCTTGCTTTCTAGAGTCTCGAATAAGGCGGGAAATGTGAGAGTGCTCAGAACAAAAGAACTGAGTTTCCTACACACACGGACCATATCTAGTTCAACTCTGCTTCTGAAACTGATACAAACCACAGGCCCTCTAACATCCAATGCGTTTCAGTTAAGAGCGAGAAACGTGTGAGCTTCGTGTACAATATTGCTTCGTTTGAGCTGAAAAGTGACTGCGTTTACCTGAAACGAAGTCTCGCTAGTAAGAAGACACAGAGCCTGGCATTTAACTCCATTTCTGAAGGGAAACACACAGCACACTTCTCATCCATGAAACACACTCTGCTTTAGAGCATAAGCACGCTCTTGCTTTCTAGAGTCTCTAATAAGGCGGGAAACGTGAGAGTGCTCAGAACAAAAGAACTGTGTTTCCTACACACACGGACCATATCTAGTTCAACTCTGCTTCTGAAACTGATACAAACCACAGGCCCTCTAATATCCAATGCGTTTCAGTTAAGAGCGAGAAACGTGTGAGCTTCGTGTACAATATAGCTTCGTTTGAGCTGAAAAGTGACTGCGTTTACCTGAAACGAAGTCTCGCTTGTAGGAAGACACAGAGCCTGGCATTTAACTCCGTTTCTGAAGGGAAACACACAGCACACTTCTCATCCATGAAACACACTCTGCTTTAGAGCAAGAAGCACGCTCTTGCTTTCTAGAGTCTCTAATAAGGCGGGAAACGTGAGAGTGCTCAGAACAAAAGAACTGTGTTTCCTACACACACGGACCATATCTAGTTCAACTCTGCTTCTGAAACTGATACAAACCACAGGCCCTCTAACATCCAATGCGTTTCAGTTAAGAGCGAGAAACGTGTGAGCTTCGTGTACAATATAGCTTCGTTTGAGCTGAAAAGTGACTGCGTTTACCTGAAACGAAGTCTCGCTTGTAGGAAGACACAGAGCCTGGCATTTAACTCCGTTTCTGAAGGGAAACACACAGCACACTTCTCATCCATGAAACACACTCTGCTTTAGAGCAAGAAGCACGCTCTTGCTTTCTAGAGTCTCGAATAAGGCGGGAAACGTGAGAGTGCTCAGAACAAAAGAACTGAGTTTCCTACACACACGGACCATATCTAGTTCAACTCTGCTTCTGAAACTGATACAAACCACAGGCCCTCTAACATCCAATGCGTTTCAGTTAAGAACGAGAAACGTGTGAGCTTCGTGTACAATATAGCTTCGTTTGAGCTGAAAAGTGACTGCGTTTACCTGAAACGAAGTCTCGCTTGTAGGAAGACACAGAGCCTGGCATTTAACTCCGTTTCTGAAGGGAAACACACAGCACACTTCTCATCCATGAAACACACTCTGCTTTAGAGCAAGAAGCACGCTCTTGCTTTCTAGAGTCTCGAATAAGGCGGGAAACGTGAGAGTGCTCAGAACAAAAGAACTGAGTTTCCTACACACACGGACCATATCTAGTTCAACTCTGCTTCTGAAACTGATACAAACCACAGGCCCTCTAACATCCAATGCGTTTCAGTTAAGAGCGAGAAACGTGTGAGCTTCGTGTACAATATTGCTTCGTTTGAGCTGAAAAGTGACTGCGTTTACCTGAAACGAAGTCTCGCTTGTAAGAAGACACAGAGCCTGGCATTTAACTCCGTTTCTGAAGGGAAACACACAGCACACTTCTCATCCATGAAACACACTCTGCTTTAGAGCAAGAAGCACGCTCTTGCTTTCTAGAGTCTCTAATAAGGCGGGAAACGTGAGAGTGCTCAGAACAAAAGAACTGTTTTTCCTACACTCACGGACCATATCTAGTTCAACTCTGCTTCTGAAACTGATACAAACCACAGGCCCTCTAACATCCAATGCGTTTCAGTTAAGAGCGAGAAACGTGTGAGCTTCGTGTACAATATAGCTTCATTTGAGCTGAAAAGTGACTGCGTTTACCTGAAACGAAGTCTCGCTTGTAGGAAGACACAGAGCCTGGCATTTAACTCCGTTTCTGAAGGGAAACACACAGCACACTTCTCTTCCATGAAACACACTCTGCTTTAGAGCAAGAAGCACGCTCTTGCTTTCTAGAGTCTCGAATAAGGCGGGAAACGTGAGAGTGCTCAGAACAAAAGAACTGAGTTTCCTACACACACGGACCATATCTAGTTCAACTCTGCTTCTGAAACTGATACAAACCACAGGCCCTCTAACATCCAATGCGTTTCAGTTAAGAGCGAGAAACGTGTGAGCTTCGTGTACAATATAGCTTCGTTTGAGCTGAAAAGTGACTGCGTTTACCTGAAACGAAGTCTCGCTTGTAGGAAGACACAGAGCCTGGCATTTAACTCCGTTTCTGAAGGGAAACACACAGCACACTTCTCATCCATGAAACACACTCTGCTTTAGAGCGAGAAGCACGCTCTTGCTTTCTAGGGTCTCGAATAAGGCAGGAAACGTGAGAGTGCTCAGAACAAAAGAACTGTGTTTCCTACACACACGGACCATATCTAGTTCAACTCTGCTTCTGAAACTGATACAAACCACAGGCCCTCTAACATCCAATGCGTTTCAGTTAAGAGCGAGAAACGTGTGAGCTTCGTGTACAATATAGCTTCGTTTGAGCTGAAAAGTGACTGCGTTTACCTGAAACGAAGTCTCGCTTGTAGGAAGACACAGAGCCTGGCATTTAACTCCGTTTCTGAAGGGAAACACACAGCACACTTCTCATCCATGAAACACACTCTGCTTTAGAGCGAGAAGCACGCTCTTGCTTTCTAGAGTCTCGAATAAGGCAGGAAACGTGAGAGTGCTCAGAACAAAAGAACTGTGTTTCCTACACACACGGACCATATCTAGTTCAACTCTGCTTCTGAAACTGATACAAACCACAGGCCCTCTAACATCCAATGCGTTTCAGTTAAGAGCGAGAAACGTGTGAGCTTCGTGTACAATATAGCTTCCTTTGAGCTGAAAAGTGACTGCGTTTACCTGAAACGAAGTCTCGCTTGTAGGAAGACTCAGAGCCTGGCATTTAACTCCGTTTCTGAAGGGAAACACACAGCACAATTCTCATCCATGAAACACACTCTGCTTTAGAGCAAGAAGCACGCTCTTGCTTTCTAGAGTCTCGAATAAGGCGGGAAACGTGAGAGTGCTCAGAACAAAAGAACTGAGTTTCCTACACACACGGATCATATCTAGTTCAACTCTGCTTCTGAAACTGATACAAACCACAGGCCCTCTAACATCCAATGCGTTTCAGTTAAGAGCGAGAAACGTGTGAGCTTCGTGTACAATATTGCTTCGTTTGAGCTGAAAAGTGACTGCGTTTACCTGAAACGAAGTCTCGCTTGTAAGAAGACACAGAGCCTGGCATTTAACTCCGTTTCTGAAGGGAAACACACAGCACACTTCTCATCCATGAAACACACTCTGCTTTAGAGCATAAGCACGCTCTTGCTTTCTAGAGTCTCTAATAAGGCGGGAAACGTGAGAGTGCTCAGAACAAAAGAACTGTGTTTCCTACACACACGGACCATATCTAGTTCAACTCTGCTTCTGAAACTGATACAAACCACAGGCCCTCTAACATCCAATGCGTTTCAGTTAAGAGCGAGAAACGTGTGAGCTTCGTGTACAATATAGCTTCGTTTGAGCTGAAAAGTGACTGCGTTTACCTGAAACGAAGTCTCGCTTGTAGGAAGACACAGAGCCTGGCATTTAACTCCGTTTCTGAAGGGAAACACACAGCACACTTCTCATCCATGAAACACACTCTGCTTTAGAGCAAGAAGCACGCTCTTGCTTTCTAGAGTCTCTAATAAGGCGGGAAACGTGAGAGTGCTCAGAACAAAAGAACTGTGTTTCCTACACACACGGACCATATCTAGTTCAACTCTGCTTCTGAAACTGATACAAACCACAGGCCCTCTAACATCCAATGCGTTTCAGTTAAGAGCGAGAAACGTGTGAGCTTCGTGTACAATATAGCTTCGTTTGAGCTGAAAAGTGACTGCGTTTACCTGAAACGAAGTCTCGCTTGTAGGAAGACACAGAGCCTGGCATTTAACTCCGTTTCTGAAGGGAAACACACAGCACACTTCTCATCCATGAAACACACTCTGCTTTAGAGCAAGAAGCACGCTCTTGCTTTCTAGAGTCTCGAATAAGGCGGGAAACGTGAGAGTGCTCAGAACAAAAGAACTGAGTTTCCTACACACACAGACCATATCTAGTTCAACTCTGCTTCTGAAACTGATACAAACCACAGGCCCTCTAACATCCAATGCGTTTCAGTTAAGAGCGAGAAACGTGTGAGCTTCGTGTACAATATAGCTTCGTTTGAGCTGAAAAGTGACTGCGTTTACCTGAAACGAAGTCTCGCTTGTAGGAAGACACAGAGCCTGGCATTTAACTCCGTTTCTGAAGGGAAACACACAGCACACTTCTCATCCATGAAACACACTCTGCTTTAGAGCAAGAAGCACGCTCTTGCTTTCTAGGGTCTCGAATAAGGCAGGAAACGTGAGAGTGCTCAGAACAAAAGAACTGTGTTTCCTACACACACGGACCATATCTAGTTCAACTCTGCTTCTGAAACTGATACAAACCACAGGCCCTCTAACATCCAATGCGTTTCAGTTAAGAGCGAGAAACGTGTGAGCTTCGTGTACAATATAGCTTCGTTTGAGCTGAAAAGTGACTGCGTTTACCTGAAACGAAGTCTCGCTTGTAGGAAGACACAGAGCCTGGCATTTAACTCCGTTTCAGAAGGGAAACACACAGCACACTTCTCATCCATGAAACACACTCTGCTTTAGAGCAAGAAGCACGCTCTTGCTTTCTAGAGTCTCGAATAAGGCGGGAAACGTGAGAGTGCTCAGAACAAAAGAACTGAGTTTCCTACACACACGGACCATATCTAGTTCAACTCTGCTTCTGAAACTGATACAAACCACAGGCCCTCTAACATCCAATGCGTTTCAGTTAAGAGCGAGAAACGTGTGAGCTTCGTGTACAATATAGCTTCGTTTGAGCTGAAAAGTGACTGCGTTTACCTGAAACGAAGTCTCGCTTGTAGGAAGACACAGAGCCTGGCATTTAACTCCGTTTCTGAAGGGAAACACACAGCACACTTCTCATCCATGAAACACACTCTGCTTTAGAGCGAGAAGCACGCTCTTGCTTTCTAGAGTCTCGAATAAGGCAGGAAACGTGAGAGTGCTCAGAACAAAAGAACTGTGTTTCCTACACACACGGACCATATCTAGTTCAACTCTGCTTCTGAAACTGATACAAACCACAGGCCCTCTAACATCCAATGCGTTTCAGTTAAGAGCGAGAAACGTGTGAGCTTCGTGTACAATATAGCTTCGTTTGAGCTGAAAAGTGACTGCGTTTACCTGAAACGAAGTCTCGCTTGTAGGAAGACACAGAGCCTGGCATTTAACTCCGTTTCTGAAGGGAAACACACAGCACACTTCTCATCCATGAAACACACTCTGCTTTAGAGCGAGAAGCACGCTCTTGCTTTCTAGAGTCTCGAATAAGGCAGGAAACGTGAGAGTGCTCAGAACAAAAGAACTGTGTTTCCTACACACACGGACCATATCTAGTTCAACTCTGCTTCTGAAACTGATACAAACCACAGGCCCTCTAACATCCAATGCGTTTCAGTTAAGAGCGAGAAACGTGTGAGCTTCGTGTACAATATAGCTTCCTTTGAGCTGAAAAGTGACTGCGTTTACCTGAAACGAAGTCTCGCTTGTAGGAAGTCTCAGAGCCTGGCATTTAACTCCGTTTCTGAAGGGAAACACACAGCACACTTCTCATCCATGAAACACACTCTGCTTTAGAGCAAGAAGCACGCTCTTGCTTTCTAGAGTCTCGAATAAGGCGGGAAACGT
Organism: Onychomys arenicola; assembly: GCA_949786405.1. Taxonomy (NCBI): domain Eukaryota; kingdom Metazoa; phylum Chordata; class Mammalia; order Rodentia; family Cricetidae; genus Onychomys; species Onychomys arenicola. The sequence continues at coordinate 4,056,048 of CATKUM010000015.1, read as the reverse complement.
GAGAGTGCTCAGAACAAAAGAACTGAGTTTCCTACACACACGGACCATATCTAGTTCAACTCTGCTTCTGAAACTGATACAAACCACAGGCCCTCTAACATCCAATGCGTTTCAGTTAAGAGCGAGAAACGTGTGAGCTTCGTGTACAATATTGCTTCGTTTGAGCTGAAAAGGGACTGCGTTTACCTGAAACGAAGTCTCGCTTGTAAGAAGACACAGAGCCTGGCATTTAACTCCGTTTCTGAAGGGAAACACACAGCACACTTCTCATCCATGAAACACACTCTGCTTTAGAGCATAAGCACGCTCTTGCTTTCTAGAGTCTCTAATAAGGCGGGAAACGTGAGAGTGCTCAGAACAAAAGAACTGTGTTTCCTACACACACGGACCATATCTAGTTCAACTCTGCTTCTGAAACTGATACAAACCACAGGCCCTCTAACATCCAATGCGTTTCAGTTAAGAGCGAGAAACGTGTGAGCTTCGTGTACAATATAGCTTCCTTTGAGCTGAAAAGTGACTGCGTTTACCTGAAACGAAGTCTCGCTTGTAGGAAGACTCAGAGCCTGGCATTTAACTCCGTTTCTGAAGGGAAACACACAGCACACTTCTCATCCATGAAACACACTCTGCTTTAGAGCAAGAAGCACGCTCTTGCTTTCTAGAGTCTCGAATAAGGCGGGAAACGTGAGAGTGCTCAGAACAAAAGAACTGAGTTTCCTACACACACGGACCATATCTAGTTCAACTCTGCTTCTGAAACTGATACAAACCACAGGCCCTCTAACATCCAATGCGTTTCAGTTAAGAGCGAGAAACGTGTGAGCTTCGTGTACAATATTGCTTCGTTTGAGCTGAAAAGTGACTGCGTTTACCTGAAACGAAGTCTCGCTTGTAAGAAGACACAGAGCCTGGCATTTAACTCCGTTTCTGAAGGGAAACACACAGCACACTTCTCATCCATGAAACACACTCTGCTTTAGAGCATAAGCACGCTCTTGCTTTCTAGAGTCTCTAATAAGGCGGGAAACATGAGAGTGCTCAGAACAAAAGAACTGTGTTTCCTACACACACGGACCATATCTAGTTCAACTCTGCTTCTGAAACTGATACAAACCACAGGCCCTCTAACATCCAATGCGTTTCAGTTAAGAGCGAGAAACGTGTGAGCTTCGTGTACAATATAGCTTCGTTTGAGCTGAAAAGTGACTGCGTTTACCTGAAACGAAGTCTCGCTTGTAGGAAGACACAGAGCCTGGCATTTAACTCCGTTTCTGAAGGGAAACACACAGCACACTTCTCATCCATGAAACACACTCTGCTTTAGAGCAAGAAGCACGCTCTTGCTTTCTAGAGTCTCTAATAAGGCGGGAAACGTGAGAGTGCTCAGAACAAAAGAACTGTGTTTCCTACACACACGGACCATATCTAGTTCAACTCTGCTTCTGAAACTGATACAAACCACAGGCCCTCTAACATCCAATGCGTTTCAGTTAAGAGCGAGAAACGTGTGAGCTTCGTGTACAATATAGCTTCGTTTGAGCTGAAAAGTGACTGCGTTTACCTGAAACGAAGTCTCGCTTGTAGGAAGACACAGAGCCTGGCATTTAACTCCGTTTCTGAAGGGAAACACACAGCACACTTCTCATCCATGAAACACACTCTGCTTTAGAGCAAGAAGCACGCTCTTGCTTTCTAGAGTCTCGAATAAGGCGGGAAACGTGAGAGTGCTCAGAACAAAAGAACTGAGTTTCCTACACACACGGACCATATCTAGTTCAACTCTGCTTCTGAAACTGATACAAACCACAGGCCCTCTAACATCCAATGCGTTTCAGTTAAGAACGAGAAACGTGTGAGCTTCGTGTACAATATAGCTTCGTTTGAGCTGAAAAGTGACTGCGTTTACCTGAAACGAAGTCTCGCTTGTAGGAAGACACAGAGCCTGGCATTTAACTCCGTTTCTGAAGGGAAACACACAGCACACTTCTCATCCATGAAACACACTCTGCTTTAGAGCAAGAAGCACGCTCTTGCTTTCTAGAGTCTCGAATAAGGCGGGAAACGTGAGAGTGCTCAGAACAAAAGAACTGAGTTTCCTACACACACGGACCATATCTAGTTCAACTCTGCTTCTGAAACTGATACAAACCACAGGCCCTCTAACATCCAATGCGTTTCAGTTAAGAGCGAGAAACGTGTGAGCTTCGTGTACAATATTGCTTCGTTTGAGCTGAAAAGTGACTGCGTTTACCTGAAACGAAGTCTCGCTTGTAAGAAGACACAGAGCCTGGCATTTAACTCCGTTTCTGAAGGGAAACACACAGCACACTTCTCATCCATGAAACACACTCTGCTTTAGAGCAAGAAGCACGCTCTTGCTTTCTAGAGTCTCTAATAAGGCGGGAAACGTGAGAGTGCTCAGAACAAAAGAACTGTTTTTCCTACACTCACGGACCATATCTAGTTCAACTCTGCTTCTGAAACTGATACAAACCACAGGCCCTCTAACATCCAATGCGTTTCAGTTAAGAGCGAGAAACGTGTGAGCTTCGTGTACAATATAGCTTCATTTGAGCTGAAAAGTGACTGCGTTTACCTGAAACGAAGTCTCGCTTGTAGGAAGACACAGAGCCTGGCATTTAACTCCGTTTCTGAAGGGAAACACACAGCACACTTCTCTTCCATGAAACACACTCTGCTTTAGAGCAAGAAGCACGCTCTTGCTTTCTAGAGTCTCGAATAAGGCGGGAAACGTGAGAGTGCTCAGAACAAAAGAACTGAGTTTCCTACACACACGGACCATATCTAGTTCAACTCTGCTTCTGAAACTGATACAAACCACAGGCCCTCTAACATCCAATGCGTTTCAGTTAAGAGCGAGAAACGTGTGAGCTTCGTGTACAATATAGCTTCGTTTGAGCTGAAAAGTGACTGCGTTTACCTGAAACGAAGTCTCGCTTGTAGGAAGACACAGAGCCTGGCATTTAACTCCGTTTCTGAAGGGAAACACACAGCACACTTCTCATCCATGAAACACACTCTGCTTTAGAGCGAGAAGCACGCTCTTGCTTTCTAGGGTCTCGAATAAGGCAGGAAACGTGAGAGTGCTCAGAACAAAAGAACTGTGTTTCCTACACACACGGACCATATCTAGTTCAACTCTGCTTCTGAAACTGATACAAACCACAGGCCCTCTAACATCCAATGCGTTTCAGTTAAGAGCGAGAAACGTGTGAGCTTCGTGTACAATATAGCTTCGTTTGAGCTGAAAAGTGACTGCGTTTACCTGAAACGAAGTCTCGCTTGTAGGAAGACACAGAGCCTGGCATTTAACTCCGTTTCTGAAGGGAAACACACAGCACACTTCTCATCCATGAAACACACTCTGCTTTAGAGCGAGAAGCACGCTCTTGCTTTCTAGAGTCTCGAATAAGGCAGGAAACGTGAGAGTGCTCAGAACAAAAGAACTGTGTTTCCTACACACACGGACCATATCTAGTTCAACTCTGCTTCTGAAACTGATACAAACCACAGGCCCTCTAACATCCAATGCGTTTCAGTTAAGAGCGAGAAACGTGTGAGCTTCGTGTACAATATAGCTTCCTTTGAGCTGAAAAGTGACTGCGTTTACCTGAAACGAAGTCTCGCTTGTAGGAAGACTCAGAGCCTGGCATTTAACTCCGTTTCTGAAGGGAAACACACAGCACAATTCTCATCCATGAAACACACTCTGCTTTAGAGCAAGAAGCACGCTCTTGCTTTCTAGAGTCTCGAATAAGGCGGGAAACGTGAGAGTGCTCAGAACAAAAGAACTGAGTTTCCTACACACACGGACCATATCTAGTTCAACTCTGCTTCTGAAACTGATACAAACCACAGGCCCTCTAACATCCAATGCGTTTCAGTTAAGAGCGAGAAACGTGTGAGCTTCGTGTACAATATTGCTTCGTTTGAGCTGAAAAGTGACTGCGTTTACCTGAAACGAAGTCTCGCTTGTAAGAAGACACAGAGCCTGGCATTTAACTCCGTTTCTGAAGGGAAACACACAGCACACTTCTCATCCATGAAACACACTCTGCTTTAGAGCATAAGCACGCTCTTGCTTTCTAGAGTCTCTAATAAGGCGGGAAACGTGAGAGTGCTCAGAACAAAAGAACTGTGTTTCCTACACACACGGACCATATCTAGTTCAACTCTGCTTCTGAAACTGATACAAACCACAGGCCCTCTAACATCCAATGCGTTTCAGTTAAGAGCGAGAAACGTGTGAGCTTCGTGTACAATATAGCTTCGTTTGAGCTGAAAAGTGACTGCGTTTACCTGAAACGAAGTCTCGCTTGTAGGAAGACACAGAGCCTGGCATTTAACTCCGTTTCTGAAGGGAAACACACAGCACACTTCTCATCCATGAAACACACTCTGCTTTAGAGCAAGAAGCACGCTCTTGCTTTCTAGAGTCTCTAATAAGGCGGGAAACGTGAGAGTGCTCAGAACAAAAGAACTGTGTTTCCTACACACACGGACCATATCTAGTTCAACTCTGCTTCTGAAACTGATACAAACCACAGGCCCTCTAACATCCAATGCGTTTCAGTTAAGAGCGAGAAACGTGTGAGCTTCGTGTACAATATAGCTTCGTTTGAGCTGAAAAGTGACTGCGTTTACCTGAAACGAAGTCTCGCTTGTAGGAAGACACAGAGCCTGGCATTTAACTCCGTTTCTGAAGGGAAACACACAGCACACTTCTCATCCATGAAACACACTCTGCTTTAGAGCAAGAAGCACGCTCTTGCTTTCTAGAGTCTCGAATAAGGCGGGAAACGTGAGAGTGCTCAGAACAAAAGAACTGAGTTTCCTACACACACAGACCATATCTAGTTCAACTCTGCTTCTGAAACTGATACAAACCACAGGCCCTCTAACATCCAATGCGTTTCAGTTAAGAGCGAGAAACGTGTGAGCTTCGTGTACAATATAGCTTCGTTTGAGCTGAAAAGTGACTGCGTTTACCTGAAACGAAGTCTCGCTTGTAGGAAGACACAGAGCCTGGCATTTAACTCCGTTTCTGAAGGGAAACACACAGCACACTTCTCATCCATGAAACACACTCTGCTTTAGAGCAAGAAGCACGCTCTTGCTTTCTAGGGTCTCGAATAAGGCAGGAAACGTGAGAGTGCTCAGAACAAAAGAACTGTGTTTCCTACACACACGGACCATATCTAGTTCAACTCTGCTTCTGAAACTGATACAAACCACAGGCCCTCTAACATCCAATGCGTTTCAGTTAAGAGCGAGAAACGTGTGAGCTTCGTGTACAATATAGCTTCGTTTGAGCTGAAAAGTGACTGCGTTTACCTGAAACGAAGTCTCGCTTGTAGGAAGACACAGAGCCTGGCATTTAACTCCGTTTCAGAAGGGAAACACACAGCACACTTCTCATCCATGAAACACACTCTGCTTTAGAGCAAGAAGCACGCTCTTGCTTTCTAGAGTCTCGAATAAGGCGGGAAACGTGAGAGTGCTCAGAACAAAAGAACTGAGTTTCCTACACACACGGACCATATCTAGTTCAACTCTGCTTCTGAAACTGATACAAACCACAGGCCCTCTAACATCCAATGCGTTTCAGTTAAGAGCGAGAAACGTGTGAGCTTCGTGTACAATATAGCTTCGTTTGAGCTGAAAAGTGACTGCGTTTACCTGAAACGAAGTCTCGCTTGTAGGAAGACACAGAGCCTGGCATTTAACTCCGTTTCTGAAGGGAAACACACAGCACACTTCTCATCCATGAAACACACTCTGCTTTAGAGCGAGAAGCACGCTCTTGCTTTCTAGAGTCTCGAATAAGGCAGGAAACGTGAGAGTGCTCAGAACAAAAGAACTGTGTTTCCTACACACACGGACCATATCTAGTTCAACTCTGCTTCTGAAACTGATACAAACCACAGGCCCTCTAACATCCAATGCGTTTCAGTTAAGAGCGAGAAACGTGTGAGCTTCGTGTACAATATAGCTTCGTTTGAGCTGAAAAGTGACTGCGTTTACCTGAAACGAAGTCTCGCTTGTAGGAAGACACAGAGCCTGGCATTTAACTCCGTTTCTGAAGGGAAACACACAGCACACTTCTCATCCATGAAACACACTCTGCTTTAGAGCGAGAAGCACGCTCTTGCTTTCTAGAGTCTCGAATAAGGCAGGAAACGTGAGAGTGCTCAGAACAAAAGAACTGTGTTTCCTACACACACGGACCATATCTAGTTCAACTCTGCTTCTGAAACTGATACAAACCACAGGCCCTCTAACATCCAATGCGTTTCAGTTAAGAGCGAGAAACGTGTGAGCTTCGTGTACAATATAGCTTCCTTTGAGCTGAAAAGTGACTGCGTTTACCTGAAACGAAGTCTCGCTTGTAGGAAGTCTCAGAGCCTGGCATTTAACTCCGTTTCTGAAGGGAAACACACAGCACACTTCTCATCCATGAAACACACTCTGCTTTAGAGCAAGAAGCACGCTCTTGCTTTCTAGAGTCTCGAATAAGGCGGGAAACGTGAGAGTGCTCAGAACAAAAGAACTGAGTTTCCTACACACACGGACCATATCTAGTTCAACTCTGCTTCTGAAACTGATACAAACCACAGGCCCTCTAACATCCAATGCGTTTCAGTTAAGAGCGAGAAACGTGTGAGCTTCGTGTACAATATTGCTTCGTTTGAGCTGAAAAGGGACTGCGTTTACCTGAAACGAAGTCTCGCTTGTAAGAAGACACAGAGCCTGGCATTTAACTCCGTTTCTGAAGGGAAACACACAGCACACTTCTCATCCATGAAACACACTCTGCTTTAGAGCATAAGCACGCTCTTGCTTTCTAGAGTCTCTAATAAGGCGGGAAACGTGAGAGTGCTCAGAACAAAAGAACTGTGTTTCCTACACACACGGACCATATCTAGTTCAACTCTGCTTCTGAAACTGATACAAACCACAGGCCCTCTAACATCCAATGCGTTTCAGTTAAGAGCGAGAAACGTGTGAGCTTCGTGTACAATATAGCTTCCTTTGAGCTGAAAAGTGACTGCGTTTACCTGAAACGAAGTCTCGCTTGTAGGAAGACTCAGAGCCTGGCATTTAACTCCGTTTCTGAAGGGAAACACACAGCACACTTCTCATCCATGAAACACACTCTGCTTTAGAGCAAGAAGCACGCTCTTGCTTTCTAGAGTCTCGAATAAGGCGGGAAACGTGAGAGTGCTCAGAACAAAAGAACTGAGTTTCCTACACACACGGACCATATCTAGTTCAACTCTGCTTCTGAAACTGATACAAACCACAGGCCCTCTAACATCCAATGCGTTTCAGTTAAGAGCGAGAAACGTGTGAGCTTCGTGTACAATATTGCTTCGTTTGAGCTGAAAAGTGACTGCGTTTACCTGAAACGAAGTCTCGCTTGTAAGAAGACACAGAGCCTGGCATTTAACTCCGTTTCTGAAGGGAAACACACAGCACACTTCTCATCCATGAAACACACTCTGCTTTAGAGCATAAGCACGCTCTTGCTTTCTAGAGTCTCTAATAAGGCGGGAAACATGAGAGTGCTCAGAACAAAAGAACTGTGTTTCCTACACACACGGACCATATCTAGTTCAACTCTGCTTCTGAAACTGATACAAACCACAGGCCCTCTAACATCCAATGCGTTTCAGTTAAGAGCGAGAAACGTGTGAGCTTCGTGTACAATATAGCTTCGTTTGAGCTGAAAAGTGACTGCGTTTACCTGAAACGAAGTCTCGCTTGTAGGAAGACACAGAGCCTGGCATTTAACTCCGTTTCTGAAGGGAAACACACAGCACACTTCTCATCCATGAAACACACTCTGCTTTAGAGCAAGAAGCACGCTCTTGCTTTCTAGAGTCTCTAATAAGGCGGGAAACGTGAGAGTGCTCAGAACAAAAGAACTGTGTTTCCTACACACACGGACCATATCTAGTTCAACTCTGCTTCTGAAACTGATACAAACCACAGGCCCTCTAACATCCAATGCGTTTCAGTTAAGAGCGAGAAACGTGTGAGCTTCGTGTACAATATAGCTTCGTTTGACCTGAAAAGTGACTGCGTTTACCTGAAACGAAGTCTCGCTTGTAGGAAGACACAGAGCCTGGCATTTAACTCCGTTTCTGAAGGGAAACACACAGCACACTTCTCATCCATGAAACACACTCTGCTTTAGAGCGAGAAGCACGCTCTTGCTTTTTAGAGTCTCGAATAAGGCGGGAAACGTGAGAGTGCTCAGAACAAAAGAACTGTGTTTCCTACACACACGGACCATATCTAGTTCAACTCTGCTTCTGAAACTGATACAAACCACAGGCCCTCTAAAATCCAATGCGTTTCAGTTAAGAGCGAGAAACGTGTGAGCTTCGTGTACAATATAGCTTCTTTGAGCTGAAAAGTGACTGCGTTTACCTGAAACGAAGTCTCGCTTGTAGGAAGACACAGAGCCTGGCATTTAACTCCGTTTCTGAAGGGAAACACACAGCACACTTCTCATCCATGAAACACACTCTGCTTTAGAGCAAGAAGCACGCTCTTGCTTTCTAGAGTCTCGAATAAGGCGGGAAACGTGAGAGTGCTCAGAACAAAAGAACTGAGTTTCCTACACACACGGACCATATCTAGTTCAACTCTGCTTCTGAAACTGATACAAACCACAGGCCCTCTAACATCCAATGCGTTTCAGTTAAGAGCGAGAAACGTGTGAGCTTCGTGTACAATATTGCTTCGTTTGAGCTGAAAAGTGACTGCGTTTACCTGAAACGAAGTCTCGCTTGTAAGAAGACACAGAGCCTGGCATTTAACTCCGTTTCTGAAGGGAAACACACAGCACACTTCTCATCCATGAAACACACTCTGCTTTAGAGCAAGAAGCACGCTCTTGCTTTCTAGAGTCTCTAATAAGGCGGGAAACGTGAGAGTGCTCAGAACAAAAGAACTGTTTTTCCTACACTCACGGACCATATCTAGTTCAACTCTGCTTCTGAAACTGATACAAACCACAGGCCCTCTAACATCCAATGCGTTTCAGTTAAGAGCGAGAAACGTGTGAGCTTCGTGTACAATATAGCTTCATTTGAGCTGAAAAGTGACTGCGTTTACCTGAAACGAAGTCTCGCTTGTAGGAAGACACAGAGCCTGGCATTTAACTCCGTTTCTGAAGGGAAACACACAGCACACTTCTCATCCATGAAACACACTCTGCTTTAGAGCAAGAAGCACGCTCTTGCTTTCTAGAGTCTCGAATAAGGCGGGAAACGTGAGAGTGCTCAGAACAAAAGAACTGAGTTTCCTACACACACGGACCATATCTAGTTCAACTCTGCTTCTGAAACTGATACAAACCACAGGCCCTCTAACATCCAATGCGTTTCAGTTAAGAGCGAGAAACGTGTGAGCTTCGTGTACAATATAGCTTCGTTTGAGCTGAAAAGTGACTGCGTTTACCTGAAACGAAGTCTCGCTTGTAGGAAGACACAGAGCCTGGCATTTAACTCCGTTTCTGAAGGGAAACACACAGCACACTTCTCATCCATGAAACACACTCTGCTTTAGAGCAAGAAGCACGCTCTTGCTTTCTAGAGTCTCTAATAAGGCGGGAAACGTGAGAGTGCTCAGAACAAAAGAACTGTGTTTCCTACACACACGGACCATATCTAGTTCAACTCTGCTTCTGAAACTGATACAAACCACAGGCCCTCTAACATCCAATGCGTTTCAGTTAAGAGCGAGAAACGTGTGAGCTTCGTGTACAATATAGCTTCGTTTGACCTGAAAAGTGACTGCGTTTACCTGAAACGAAGTCTCGCTTGTAGGAAGACACAGAGCCTGGCATTTAACTCCGTTTCTGAAGGGAAACACACAGCACACTTCTCATCCATGAAACACACTCTGCTTTAGAGCGAGAAGCACGCTCTTGCTTTTTAGAGTCTCGAATAAGGCGGGAAACGTGAGAGTGCTCAGAACAAAAGAACTGTGTTTCCTACACACACGGACCATATCTAGTTCAACTCTGCTTCTGAAACTGATACAAACCACAGGCCCTCTAAAATCCAATGCGTTTCAGTTAAGAGCGAGAAACGTGTGAGCTTCGTGTACAATATAGCTTCCTTTGAGCTGAAAAGTGACTGCGTTTACCTGAAACGAAGTCTCGCTTGTAGGAAGACACAGAGCCTGGCATTTAACTCCGTTTCTGAAGGGAAACACACAGCACACTTCTCATCCATGAAACACACTCTGCTTTAGAGCAAGAAGCACGCTCTTGCTTTCTAGAGTCTCGAATAAGGCGGGAAACGTGAGAGTGCTCAGAACAAAAGAACTGAGTTTCCTACACACACGGACCATATCTAGTTCAACTCTGCTTCTGAAACTGATACAAACCACAGGCCCTCTAACATCCAATGCGTTTCAGTTAAGAGCGAGAAACGTGTGAGCTTCGTGTACAATATTGCTTCGTTTGAGCTGAAAAGTGACTGCGTTTACCTGAAACGAAGTCTCGCTTGTAAGAAGACACAGAGCCTGGCATTTAACTCCGTTTCTGAAGGGAAACACACAGCACACTTCTCATCCATGAAACACACTCTGCTTTAGAGCAAGAAGCACGCTCTTGCTTTCTAGAGTCTCTAATAAGGCGGGAAACGTGAGAGTGCTCAGAACAAAAGAACTGTTTTTCCTACACTCACGGACCATATCTAGTTCAACTCTGCTTCTGAAACTGATACAAACCACAGGCCCTCTAACATCCAATGCGTTTCAGTTAAGAGCGAGAAACGTGTGAGCTTCGTGTACAATATAGCTTCATTTGAGCTGAAAAGTGACTGCGTTTACCTGAAACGAAGTCTCGCTTGTAGGAAGACACAGAGCCTGGCATTTAACTCCGTTTCTGAAGGGAAACACACAGCACACTTCTCATCCATGAAACACACTCTGCTTTAGAGCAAGAAGCACGCTCTTGCTTTCTAGAGTCTCGAATAAGGCGGGAAACGTGAGAGTGCTCAGAACAAAAGAACTGAGTTTCCTACACACACGGACCATATCTAGTTCAACTCTGCTTCTGAAACTGATACAAACCACAGGCCCTCTAACATCCAATGCGTTTCAGTTAAGAGCGAGAAACGTGTGAGCTTCGTGTACAATATAGCTTCGTTTGAGCTGAAAAGTGACTGCGTTTACCTGAAACGAAGTCTCGCTTGTAGGAAGACACAGAGCCTGGCATTTAACTCCGTTTCTGAAGGGAAACACACAGCACACTTCTCATCCATGAAACACACTCTGCTTTAGAGCGAGAAGCACGCTCTTGCTTTCTAGGGTCTCGAATAAGGCAGGAAACGTGAGAGTGCTCAGAACAAAAGAACTGTGTTTCCTACACACACGGACCATATCTAGTTCAACTCTGCTTCTGAAACTGATACAAACCACAGGCCCTCTAACATCCAATGCGTTTCAGTTAAGAGCGAGAAACGTGTGAGCTTCGTGTACAATATAGCTTCGTTTGAGCTGAAAAGTGACTGCGTTTACCTGAAACGAAGTCTCGCTTGTAGGAAGACACAGAGCCTGGCATTTAACTCCGTTTCTGAAGGGAAACACACAGCACACTTCTCATCCATGAAACACACTCTGCTTTAGAGCGAGAAGCACGCTCTTGCTTTCTAGAGTCTCGAATAAGGCAGGAAACGTGAGAGTGCTCAGAACAAAAGAACTGTGTTTCCTACACACACGGACCATATCTAGTTCAACTCTGCTTCTGAAACTGATACAAACCACAGGCCCTCTAACATCCAATGCGTTTCAGTTAAGAGCGAGAAACGTGTGAGCTTCGTGTACAATATAGCTTCCTTTGAGCTGAAAAGTGACTGCGTTTACCTGAAACGAAGTCTCGCTTGTAGGAAGACTCAGAGCCTGGCATTTAACTCCGTTTCTGAAGGGAAACACACAGCACACTTCTCATCCATGAAACACACTCTGCTTTAGAGCAAGAAGCACGCTCTTGCTTTCTAGAGTCTCGAATAAGGCGGGAAACGTGAGAGTGCTCAGAACAAAAGAACTGAGTTTCCTACACACACGGACCATATCTAGTTCAACTCTGCTTCTGAAACTGATACAAACCACAGGCCCTCTAACATCCAATGCGTTTCAGTTAAGAGCGAGAAACGTGTGAGCTTCGTGTACAATATTGCTTCGTTTGAGCTGAAAAGTGACTGCGTTTACCTGAAACGAAGTCTCGCTTGTAAGAAGACACAGAGCCTGGCATTTAACTCCGTTTCTGAAGGGAAACACACAGCACACTTCTCATCCATGAAACACACTCTGCTTTAGAGCATAAGCACGCTCTTGCTTTCTAGAGTCTCTAATAAGGCGGGAAACGTGAGAGTGCTCAGAACAAAAGAACTGTGTTTCCTACACACACGGACCATATCTAGTTCAACTCTGCTTCTGAAACTGATACAAACCACAGGCCCTCTAACATCCAATGCGTTTCAGTTAAGAGCGAGAAACGTGTGAGCTTCGTGTACAATATAGCTTCGTTTGAGCTGAAAAGTGACTGCGTTTACCTGAAACGAAGTCTCGCTTGTAGGAAGACACAGAGCCTGGCATTTAACTCCGTTTCTGAAGGGAAACACACAGCACACTTCTCATCCATGAAACACACTCTGCTTTAGAGCAAGAAGCACGCTCTTGCTTTCTAGAGTCTCTAATAAGGCGGGAAACGTGAGAGTGCTCAGAACAAAAGAACTGTGTTTCCTACACACACGGACCATATCTAGTTCAACTCTGCTTCTGAAACTGATACAAACCACAGGCCCTCTAACATCCAATGCGTTTCAGTTAAGAGCGAGAAACGTGTGAGCTTCGTGTACAATATAGCTTCGTTTGAGCTGAAAAGTGACTGCGTTTACCTGAAACGAAGTCTCGCTTGTAGGAAGACACAGAGCCTGGCATTTAACTCCGTTTCAGAAGGGAAACACACAGCACACTTCTCATCCATGAAACACACTCTGCTTTAGAGCAAGAAGCACGCTCTTGCTTTCTAGAGTCTCGAATAAGGCGGGAAACGTGAGAGTGCTCAGAACAAAAGAACTGAGTTTCCTACACACACAGACCATATCTAGTTCAACTCTGCTTCTGAAACTGATACAAACCACAGGCCCTCTAACATCCAATGCGTTTCAGTTAAGAGCGAGAAACGTGTGAGCTTCGTGTACAATATAGCTTCGTTTGAGCTGAAAAGTGACTGCGTTTACCTGAAACGAAGTCTCGCTTGTAGGAAGACACAGAGCCTGGCATTTAACTCCGTTTCTGAAGGGAAACACACAGCACACTTCTCATCCATGAAACACACTCTGCTTTAGAGCAAGAAGCACGCTCTTGCTTTCTAGGGTCTCGAATAAGGCAGGAAACGTGAGAGTGCTCAGAACAAAAGAACTGTGTTTCCTACACACACGGACCATATCTAGTTCAACTCTGCTTCTGAAACTGATACAAACCACAGGCCCTCTAACATCCAATGCGTTTCAGTTAAGAGCGAGAAACGTGTGAGCTTCGTGTACAATATAGCTTCGTTTGAGCTGAAAAGTGACTGCGTTTACCTGAAACGAAGTCTCGCTTGTAGGAAGACACAGAGCCTGGCATTTAACTCCGTTTCTGAAGGGAAACACACAGCACACTTCTCATCCATGAAACACACTCTGCTTTAGAGCGAGAAGCACGCTCTTGCTTTCTAGAGTCTCGAATAAGGCAGGAAACGTGAGAGTGCTCAGAACAAAAGAACTGTGTTTCCTACACACACGGACCATATCTAGTTCAACTCTGCTTCTGAAACTGATACAAACCACAGGCCCTCTAACATCCAATGCGTTTCAGTTAAGAGCGAGAAACGTGTGAGCTTCGTGTACAATATAGCTTCCTTTGAGCTGAAAAGTGACTGCGTTTACCTGAAACGAAGTCTCGCTTGTAGGAAGACTCAGAGCCTGGCATTTAACTCCGTTTCTGAAGGGAAACACACAGCACACTTCTCATCCATGAAACACACTCTGCTTTAGAGCAAGAAGCACGCTCTTGCTTTCTAGAGTCTCGAATAAGGCGGGAAACGTGAGAGTGCTCAGAACAAAAGAACTGAGTTTCCTACACACACGGACCATATCTAGTTCAACTCTGCTTCTGAAACTGATACAAACCACAGGCCCTCTAACATCCAATGCGTTTCAGTTAAGAGCGAGAAACGTGTGAGCTTCGTGTACAATATTGCTTCGTTTGAGCTGAAAAGTGACTGCGTTTACCTGAAACGAAGTCTCGCTTGGAAGAAGACACAGAGCCTGGCATTTAACTCCGTTTCTGAAGGGAAACACACAGCACACTTCTCATCCATGAAACACACTCTGCTTTAGAGCATAAGCACGCTCTTGCTTTCTAGAGTCTCTAATAAGGCGGGAAACGTGAGAGTGCTCAGAACAAAAGAACTGTGTTTCCTACACACACGGACCATATCTAGTTCAACTCTGCTTCTGAAACTGATACAAACCACAGGCCCTCTAACATCCAATGCGTTTCAGTTAAGAGCGAGAAACGTGTGAGCTTCGTGGACAATATAGCTTCGTTTGAGCTGAAAAGTGACTGCGTTTACCTGAAACGAAGTCTCGCTTGTAGGAAGACACAGAGCCTGGCATTTAACTCCGTTTCTGAAGGGAAACACACAGCACACTTCTCATCCATGAAACACACTCTGCTTTAGAGCAAGAAGCACGCTCTTGCTTTCTAGAGTCTCTAATAAGGCGGGAAACGTGAGAGTGCTCAGAACAAAAGAACTGTGTTTCCTACACACACGGACCATATCTAGTTCAACTCTGCTTCTGAAACTGATACAAACCACAGGCCCTCTAACATCCAATGCGTTTCAGTTAAGAGCGAGAAACGTGTGAGCTTCGTGTACAATATAGCTTCGTTTGAGCTGAAAAGTGACTGCGTTTACCTGAAACGAAGTCTCGCTTGTAGGAAGACACAGAGCCTGGCATTTAACTCCGTTTCAGAAGGGAAACACACAGCACACTTCTCATCCATGAAACACACTCTGCTTTAGAGCAAGAAGCACGCTCTTGCTTTCTAGAGTCTCGAATAAGGCGGGAAACGTGAGAGTGCTCAGAACAAAAGAACTGAGTTTCCTACACACACGGACCATATCTAGTTCAACTCTGCTTCTGAAACTGATACAAACCACAGGCCCTCTAACATCCAATGCGTTTCAGTTAAGAGCGAGAAACGTGTGAGCTTCGTGTACAATATAGCTTCGTTTGAGCTGAAAAGTGACTGCGTTTACCTGAAACGAAGTCTCGCTTGTAGGAAGACACAGAGCCTGGCATTTAACTCCGTTTCTGAAGGGAAACACACAGCACACTTCTCATCCATGAAACACACTCTGCTTTAGAGCGAGAAGCACGCTCTTGCTTTCTAGAGTCTCGAATAAGGCAGGAAACGTGAGAGTGCTCAGAACAAAAGAACTGTGTTTCCTACACACACGGACCATATCTAGTTCAACTCTGCTTCTGAAACTGATACAAACCACAGGCCCTCTAACATCCAATGCGTTTCAGTTAAGAGCGAGAAACGTGTGAGCTTCGTGTACAATATAGCTTCGTTTGAGCTGAAAAGTGACTGCGTTTACCTGAAACGAAGTCTCGCTTGTAGGAAGACACAGAGCCTGGCATTTAACTCCGTTTCTGAAGGGAAACACACAGCACACTTCTCATCCATGAAACACACTCTGCTTTAGAGCGAGAAGCACGCTCTTGCTTTCTAGAGTCTCGAATAAGGCAGGAAACGTGAGAGTGCTCAGAACAAAAGAACTGTGTTTCCTACACACACGGACCATATCTAGTTCAACTCTGCTTCTGAAACTGATACAAACCACAGGCCCTCTAACATCCAATGCGTTTCAGTTAAGAGCGAGAAACGTGTGAGCTTCGTGTACAATATAGCTTCCTTTGAGCTGAAAAGTGACTGCGTTTACCTGAAACGAAGTCTCGCTTGTAGGAAGACTCAGAGCCTGGCATTTAACTCCGTTTCTGAAGGGAAACACACAGCACACTTCTCATCCATGAAACACACTCTGCTTTAGAGCAAGAAGCACGCTCTTGCTTTCTAGAGTCTCGAATAAGGCGGGAAACGTGAGAGTGCTCAGAACAAAAGAACTGAGTTTCCTACACACACGGACCATATCTAGTTCAACTCTGCTTCTGAAACTGATACAAACCACAGGCCCTCTAACATCCAATGCGTTTCAGTTAAGAGCGAGAAACTTGTGAGCTTCGTGTACAATATTGCTTCGTTTGAGCTGAAAAGTGACTGCGTTTACCTGAAACGAAGTCTCGCTTGTAAGAAGACACAGAGCCTGGCATTTAACTCCGTTTCTGAAGGGAAACACACAGCACACTTCTCATCCATGAAACACACTCTGCTTTAGAGCATAAGCACGCTCTTGCTTTCTAGAGTCTCTAATAAGGCGGGAAACGTGAGAGTGCTCAGAACAAAAGAACTGTGTTTCCTACACACACGGACCATATCTAGTTCAACTCTGCTTCTGAAACTGATACAAACCACAGGCCCTCTAACATCCAATGCGTTTCAGTTAAGAGCGAGAAACGTGTGAGCTTCGTGTACAATATAGCTTCCTTTGAGCTGAAAAGTGACTGCGTTTACCTGAAACGAAGTCTCGCTTGTAGGAAGACTCAGAGCCTGGCATTTAACTCCGTTTCTGAAGGGAAACACACAGCACACTTCTCATCCATGAAACACACTCTGCTTTAGAGCGAGAAGCACGCTCTTGCTTTCTAGAGTCTCGAATAAGGCAGGAAACGTGAGAGTGCTCAGAACAAAAGAACTGTGTTTCCTACACACACGGACCATATCTAGTTCAACTCTGCTTCTGAAACTGATACAAACCACAGGCCCTCTAACATCCAATGCGTTTCAGTTAAGAGCGAGAAACGTGTGAGCTTCGTGTACAATATAGCTTCGTTTGAGCTGAAAAGTGACTGCGTTTACCTGAAACGAAGTCTCGCTTGTAGGAAGACACAGAGCCTGGCATTTAACTCCGTTTCTGAAGGGAAACACACAGCACACTTCTCATCCATGAAACACACTCTGCTTTAGAGCGAGAAGCACGCTCTTGCTTTCTAGAGTCTCGAATAAGGCAGGAAACGTGAGAGTGCTCAGAACAAAAGAACTGTGTTTCCTACACACACGGACCATATCTAGTTCAACTCTGCTTCTGAAACTGATACAAACCACAGGCCCTCTAACATCCAATGCGTTTCAGTTAAGAGCGAGAAACGTGTGAGCTTCGTGTACAATATAGCTTCCTTTGAGCTGAAAAGTGACTGCGTTTACCTGAAACGAAGTCTCGCTTGTAGGAAGACTCAGAGCCTGGCATTTAACTCCGTTTCTGAAGGGAAACACACAGCACACTTCTCATCCATGAAACACACTCTGCTTTAGAGCAAGAAGCACGCTCTTGCTTTCTAGAGTCTCGAATAAGGCGGGAAACGTGAGAGTGCTCAGAACAAAAGAACTGAGTTTCCTACACACACGGACCATATCTAGTTCAACTCTGCTTCTGAAACTGATACAAACCACAGGCCCTCTAACATCCAATGCGTTTCAGTTAAGAGCGAGAAACTTGTGAGCTTCGTGTACAATATTGCTTCGTTTGAGCTGAAAAGTGACTGCGTTTACCTGAAACGAAGTCTCGCTTGTAAGAAGACACAGAGCCTGGCATTTAACTCCGTTTCTGAAGGGAAACACACAGCACACTTCTCATCCATGAAACACACTCTGCTTTAGAGCATAAGCACGCTCTTGCTTTCTAGAGTCTCTAATAAGGCGGGAAACGTGAGAGTGCTCAGAACAAAAGAACTGTGTTTCCTACACACACGGACCATATCTAGTTCAACTCTGCTTCTGAAACTGATACAAACCACAGGCCCTCTAACATCCAATGCGTTTCAGTTAAGAGCGAGAAACGTGTGAGCTTCGTGTACAATATAGCTTCCTTTGAGCTGAAAAGTGACTGCGTTTACCTGAAACGAAGTCTCGCTTGTAGGAAGACTCAGAGCCTGGCATTTAACTCCGTTTCTGAAGGGAAACACACAGCACACTTCTCATCCATGAAACACACTCTGCTTTAGAGCAAGAAGCACGCTCTTGCTTTCTAGAGTCTCGAATAAGGCGGGAAACGTGAGAGTGCTCAGAACAAAAGAACTGAGTTTCCTACACACACGGACCATATCTAGTTCAACTCTGCTTCTGAAACTGATACAAACCACAGGCCCTCTAACATCCAATGCGTTTCAGTTAAGAGCGAGAAACGTGTGAGCTTCGTGTACAATATTGCTTCGTTTGAGCTGAAAAGTGACTGCGTTTACCTGAAACGAAGTCTCGCTTGTAAGAAGACACAGAGCCTGGCATTTAACTCCGTTTCTGAAGGGAAACACACAGCACACTTCTCATCCATGAAACACACTCTGCTTTAGAGCATAAGCACGCTCTTGCTTTCTAGAGTCTCTAATAAGGCGGGAAACGTGAGAGTGCTCAGAACAAAAGAACTGTGTTTCCTACACACACGGACCATATCTAGTTCAACTCTGCTTCTGAAACTGATACAAACCACAGGCCCTCTAACATCCAATGCGTTTCAGTTAAGAGCGAGAAACGTGTGAGCTTCGTGTACAATATAGCTTCGTTTGAGCTGAAAAGTGACTGCGTTTACCTGAAACGAAGTCTCGCTTGTAGGAAGACACAGAGCCTGGCATTTAACTCCGTTTCTGAAGGGAAACACACAGCACACTTCTCATCCATGAAACACACTCTGCTTTAGAGCAAGAAGCACGCTCTTGCTTTCTAGAGTCTCGAATAAGGCGGGAAACGTGAGAGTGCTCAGAACAAAAGAACTGAGTTTCCTACACACACGGACCATATCTAGTTCAACTCTGCTTCTGAAACTGATACAAACCACAGGCCCTCTAACATCCAATGCGTTTCAGTTAAGAGCGAGAAACGTGTGAGCTTCGTGTACAATATAGCTTCGTTTGAGCTGAAAAGTGACTGCGTTTACCTGAAACGAAGTCTCGCTTGTAGGAAGACACAGAGCCTGGCATTTAACTCCGTTTCTGAAGGGAAACACACAGCACACTTCTCATCCATGAAACACACTCTGCTTTAGAGCGAGAAGCACGCTCTTGCTTTCTAGAGTCTCGAATAAGGCAGGAAACGTGAGAGTGCTCAGAACAAAAGAACTGTGTTTCCTACACACACGGACCATATCTAGTTCAACTCTGCTTCTGAAACTGATACAAACCACAGGCCCTCTAACATCCAATGCGTTTCAGTTAAGAACGAGAAACGTGTGAGCTTCGTGTACAATATAGCTTCCTTTGAGCTGAAAAGTGACTGCGTTTACCTGAAACGAAGTCTCGCTTGTAGGAAGACACAGAGCCTGGCATTTAACTCCGTTTCTGAAGGGAAACACACAGCACACTTCTCATCCATGAAACACACTCTGCTTTAGAGCAAGAAGCACGCTCTTGCTTTCTAGAGTCTCGAATAAGGCGGGAAACGTGAGAGTGCTCAGAACAAAAGAACTGAGTTTCCTACACACACGGACCATATCTAGTTCAACTCTGCTTCTGAAACTGATACAAACCACAGGCCCTCTAACATCCAATGCGTTTCAGTTAAGAGCGAGAAACGTGTGAGCTTCGTGTACAATATTGCTTCGTTTGAGCTGAAAAGTGACTGCGTTTACCTGAAACGAAGTCTCGCTTGTAAGAAGACACAGAGCCTGGCATTTAACTCCGATTCTGAAGGGAAACACACAGCACACTTCTCATCCATGAAACACACTCTGCTTTAGAGCAAGAAGCACGCTCTTGCTTTCTAGAGTCTCTAATAAGGCGGGAAACGTGAGAGTGCTCAGAACAAAAGAACTGTTTTTCCTACACTCACGGACCATATCTAGTTCAACTCTGCTTCTGAAACTGATACAAACCACAGGCCCTCTAACATCCAATGCGTTTCAGTTAAGAGCGAGAAACGTGTGAGCTTCGTGTACAATATAGCTTCATTTGAGCTGAAAAGTGACTGCGTTTACCTGAAACGAAGTCTCGCTTGTAGGAAGACACAGAGCCTGGCATTTAACTCCGTTTCTGAAGGGAAACACACAGCACACTTCTCATCCATGAAACACACTCTGCTTTAGAGCAAGAAGCACGCTCTTGCTTTCTAGAGTCTCGAATAAGGCGGGAAACGTGAGAGTGCTCAGAACAAAAGAACTGAGTTTCCTACACACACGGACCATATCTAGTTCAACTCTGCTTCTGAAACTGATACAAACCACAGGCCCTCTAACATCCAATGCGTTTCAGTTAAGAGCGAGAAACGTGTGAGCTTCGTGTACAATATAGCTTCGTTTGAGCTGAAAAGTGACTGCGTTTACCTGAAACGAAGTCTCGCTTGTAGGAAGACACAGAGCCTGGCATTTAACTCCGTTTCTGAAGGGAAACACACAGCACACTTCTCATCCATGAAACACACTCTGCTTTAGAGCGAGAAGCACGCTCTTGCTTTCTAGAGTCTCGAATAAGGCAGGAAATGTGAGAGTGCTCAGAACAAAAGAACTGAGTTTCCTACACACACGGACCATATCTAGTTCAACTCTGCTTCTGAAACTGATACAAACCACAGGCCCTCTAACATCCAATGCGTTTCAGTTAAGAGCGAGAAACTTGTGAGCTTCGTGTACAATATTGCTTCGTTTGAGCTGAAAAGTGACTGCGTTTACCTGAAACGAAGTCTCGCTTGTAAGAAGACACAGAGCCTGGCATTTAACTCCGTTTCTGAAGGGAAACACACAGCACACTTCTCATCCATGAAACACACTCTGCTTTAGAGCATAAGCACGCTCTTGCTTTCTAGAGTCTCTAATAAGGCGGGAAACGTGAGAGTGCTCAGAACAAAAGAACTGTGTTTCCTACACACACGGACCATATCTAGTTCAACTCTGCTTCTGAAACTGATACAAACCACAGGCCCTCTAACATCCAATGCGTTTCAGTTAAGAGCGAGAAACGTGTGAGCTTCGTGTACAATATAGCTTCCTTTGAGCTGAAAAGTGACTGCGTTTACCTGAAACGAAGTCTCGCTTGTAGGAAGACTCAGAGCCTGGCATTTAACTCCGTTTCTGAAGGGAAACACACAGCACACTTCTCATCCATGAAACACACTCTGCTTTAGAGCAAGAAGCACGCTCTTGCTTTCTAGAGTCTCGAATAAGGCGGGAAACGTGAGAGTGCTCAGAACAAAAGAACTGAGTTTCCTACACACACGGACCATATCTAGTTCAACTCTGCTTCTGAAACTGATACAAACCACAGGCCCTCTAACATCCAATGCGTTTCAGTTAAGAGCGAGAAACGTGTGAGCTTCGTGTACAATATTGCTTCGTTTGAGCTGAAAAGTGACTGCGTTTACCTGAAACGAAGTCTCGCTTGTAAGAAGACACAGAGCCTGGCATTTCACTCCGTTTCTGAAGGGAAACACACAGCACACTTCTCATCCATGAAACACACTCTGCTTTAGAGCATAAGCACGCTCTTGCTTTCTAGAGTCTCTAATAAGGCGGGAAACGTGAGAGTGCTCAGAACAAAAGAACTGTGTTTCCTACACACACGGACCATATCTAGTTCAACTCTGCTTCTGAAACTGATACAAACCACAGGCCCTCTAACATCCAATGCGTTTCAGTTAAGAGCGAGAAACGTGTGAGCTTCGTGTACAATATAGCTTCATTTGAGCTGAAAAGTGACTGCGTTTACCTGAAACGAAGTCTCGCTTGTAGGAAGACACAGAGCCTGGCATTTAACTCCGTTTCTGAAGGGAAACACACAGCACACTTCTCATCCATGAAACACACTCTGCTTTAGAGCAAGAAGCACGCTCTTGCTTTCTAGAGTCTCGAATAAGGCGGGAAACGTGAGAGTGCTCAGAACAAAAGAACTGAGTTTCCTACACACACGGACCATATCTAGTTCAACTCTGCTTCTGAAACTGATACAAACCACAGGCCCTCTAACATCCAATGCGTTTCAGTTAAGAGCGAGAAACGTGTGAGCTTCGTGTACAATATAGCTTCGTTTGAGCTGAAAAGTGACTGCGTTTACCTGAAACGAAGTCTCGCTTGTAGGAAGACACAGAGCCTGGCATTTAACTCCGTTTCTGAAGGGAAACACACAGCACACTTCTCATCCATGAAACACACTCTGCTTTAGAGCGAGAAGCACGCTCTTGCTTTCTAGAGTCTCGAATAAGGCAGGAAACGTGAGAGTGCTCAGAACAAAAGAACTGTGTTTCCTACACACACGGACCATATCTAGTTCAACTCTGCTTCTGAAACTGATACAAACCACAGGCCCTCTAACATCCAATGCGTTTCAGTTAAGAACGAGAAACGTGTGAGCTTCGTGTACAATATAGCTTCCTTTGAGCTGAAAAGTGACTGCGTTTACCTGAAACGAAGTCTCGCTTGTAGGAAGACACAGAGCCTGGCATTTAACTCCGTTTCTGAAGGGAAACACACAGCACACTTCTCATCCATGAAACACACTCTGCTTTAGAGCAAGAAGCACGCTCTTGCTTTCTAGAGTCTCGAATAAGGCGGGAAACGTGAGAGTGCTCAGAACAAAAGAACTGAGTTTCCTACACACACGGACCATATCTAGTTCAACTCTGCTTCTGAAACTGATACAAACCACAGGCCCTCTAACATCCAATGCGTTTCAGTTAAGAGCGAGAAACGTGTGAGCTTCGTGTACAATATTGCTTCGTTTGAGCTGAAAAGTGACTGCGTTTACCTGAAACGAAGTCTCGCTTGTAAGAAGACACAGAGCCTGGCATTTAACTCCGTTTCTGAAGGGAAACACACAGCACACTTCTCATCCATGAAACACACTCTGCTTTAGAGCAAGAAGCACGCTCTTGCTTTCTAGAGTCTCTAATAAGGCGGGAAACGTGAGAGTGCTCAGAACAAAAGAACTGTTTTTCCTACACTCACGGACCATATCTAGTTCAACTCTGCTTCTGAAACTGATACAAACCACAGGCCCTCTAACATCCAATGCGTTTCAGTTAAGAGCGAGAAACGTGTGAGCTTCGTGTACAATATAGCTTCATTTGAGCTGAAAAGTGACTGCGTTTACCTGAAACGAAGTCTCGCTTGTAGGAAGACACAGAGCCTGGCATTTAACTCCGTTTCTGAAGGGAAACACACAGCACACTTCTCATCCATGAAACACACTCTGCTTTAGAGCAAGAAGCACGCTCTTGCTTTCTAGAGTCTCGAATAAGGCGGGAAACGTGAGAGTGCTCAGAACAGAAGAACTGAGTTTCCTACACACACGGACCATATCTAGTTCAACTCTGCTTCTGAAACTGATACAAACCACAGGCCCTCTAACATCCAATGCGTTTCAGTTAAGAGCGAGAAACGTGTGAGCTTCGTGTACAATATAGCTTCGTTTGAGCTGAAAAGTGACTGCGTTTACCTGAAACGAAGTCTCGCTTGTAGGAAGACACAGAGCCTGGCATTTAACTCCGTTTCTGAAGGGAAACACACAGCACACTTCTCATCCATGAAACACACTCTGCTTTAGAGCGAGAAGCACGCTCTTGCTTTCTAGAGTCTCGAATAAGGCAGGAAACGTGAGAGTGCTCAGAACAAAAGAACTGTGTTTCCTACACACACGGACCATATCTAGTTCAACTCTGCTTCTGAAACTGATACAAACCACAGGCCCTCTAACATCCAATGCGTTTCAGTTAAGAGCGAGAAACGTGTGAGCTTCGTGTACAATATAGCTTCGTTTGAGCTGAAAAGTGACTGCGTTTACCTGAAACGAAGTCTCGCTTGTAGGAAGACACAGAGCCTGGCATTTAACTCCGTTTCTGAAGGGAAACACACAGCACACTTCTCATCCATGAAACACACTCTGCTTTAGAGCGAGAAGCACGCTCTTGCTTTCTAGAGTCTCGAATAAGGCAGGAAACGTGAGAGTGCTCAGAACAAAAGAACTGTGTTTCCTACACACACGGACCATATCTAGTTCAACTCTGCTTCTGAAACTGATACAAACCACAGGCCCTCTAACATCCAATGCGTTTCAGTTAAGAGCGAGAAACGTGTGAGCTTCGTGTACAATATAGCTTCCTTTGAGCTGAAAAGTGACTGCGTTTACCTGAAACGAAGTCTCGCTTGTAGGAAGACACAGAGCCTGGCATTTAACTCCGTTTCTGAAGGGAAACACACAGCACACTTCTCATCCATGAAACACACTCTGCTTTAGAGCAAGAAGCACGCTCTTGCTTTCTAGAGTCTCGAATAAGGCGGGAAACGTGAGAGTGCTCAGAACAAAAGAACTGAGTTTCCTACACACACGGACCATATCTAGTTCAACTCTGCTTCTGAAACTGATACAAACCACAGGCCCTCTAACATCCAATGCGTTTCAGTTAAGAGCGAGAAACGTGTGAGCTTCGTGTACAATATTGCTTCGTTTGAGCTGAAAAGTGACTGCGTTTACCTGAAACGAAGTCTCGCTTGTAAGAAGACACAGAGCCTGGCATTTAACTCCGTTTCTGAAGGGAAACACACAGCACACTTCTCATCCATGAAACACACTCTGCTTTAGAGCATAAGCACGCTCTTGCTTTCTAGAGTCTCTAATAAGGCGGGAAACGTGAGAGTGCTCAGAACAAAAGAACTGTGTTTCCTACACACACGGACCATATCTAGTTCAACTCTGCTTCTGAAACTGATACAAACCACAGGCCCTCTAACATCCAATGCGTTTCAGTTAAGAGCGAGAAACGTGTGAGCTTCGTGTACAATATAGCTTCGTTTGAGCTGAAAAGTGACTGCGTTTACCTGAAACGAAGTCTCGCTTGTAGGAAGACACAGAGCCTGGCATTTAACTCCGTTTCAGAAGGGAAACACACAGCACACTTCTCATCCATGAAACACACTCTGCTTTAGAGCAAGAAGCACGCTCTTGCTTTCTAGAGTCTCGAATAAGGCGGGAAACGTGAGAGTGCTCAGAACAAAAGAACTGAGTTTCCTACACACACAGACCATATCTAGTTCAACTCTGCTTCTGAAACTGATACATACCACAGGCCCTCTAACATCCAATGCGTTTCAGTTAAGAGCGAGAAACGTGTGAGCTTCGTGTACAATATAGCTTCGTTTGAGCTGAAAAGTGACTGCGTTTACCTGAAACGAAGTCTCGCTTGTAGGAAGACACAGAGCCTGGCATTTAACTCCGTTTCTGAAGGGAAACACACAGCACACTTCTCATCCATGAAACACACTCTGCTTTAGAGCAAGAAGCACGCTCTTGCTTTCTAGGGTCTCGAATAAGGCAGGAAACGTGAGAGTGCTCAGAACAAAAGAACTGTGTTTCCTACACACACGGACCATATCTAGTTCAACTCTGCTTCTGAAACTGATACAAACCACAGGCCCTCTAACATCCAATGCGTTTCAGTTAAGAGCGAGAAACGTGTGAGCTTCGTGTACAATATAGCTTCGTTTGAGCTGAAAAGTGACTGCGTTTACCTGAAACGAAGTCTCGCTTGTAGGAAGACACAGAGCCTGGCATTTAACTCCGTTTCAGAAGGGAAACACACAGCACACTTCTCATCCATGAAACACACTCTGCTTTAGAGCAAGAAGCACGCTCTTGCTTTCTAGAGTCTCGAATAAGGCGGGAAACGTGAGAGTGCTCAGAACAAAAGAACTGAGTTTCCTACACACACGGACCATATCTAGTTCAACTCTGCTTCTGAAACTGATACAAACCACAGGCCCTCTAACATCCAATGCGTTTCAGTTAAGAGCGAGAAACGTGTGAGCTTCGTGTACAATATAGCTTCGTTTGAGCTGAAAAGTGACTGCGTTTACCTGAAACGAAGTCTCGCTTGTAGGAAGACACAGAGCCTGGCATTTAACTCCGTTTCTGAAGGGAAACACACAGCACACTTCTCATCCATGAAACACACTCTGCTTTAGAGCGAGAAGCACGCTCTTGCTTTCTAGAGTCTCGAATAAGGCAGGAAACGTGAGAGTGCTCAGAACAAAAGAACTGTGTTTCCTACACACACGGACCATATCTAGTTCAACTCTGCTTCTGAAACTGATACAAACCACAGGCCCTCTAACATCCAATGCGTTTCAGTTAAGAGCGAGAAACGTGTGAGCTTCGTGTACAATATAGCTTCGTTTGAGCTGAAAAGTGACTGCGTTTACCTGAAACGAAGTCTCGCTTGTAGGAAGACACAGAGCCTGGCATTTAACTCCGTTTCTGAAGGGAAACACACAGCACACTTCTCATCCATGAAACACACTCTGCTTTAGAGCGAGAAGCACGCTCTTGCTTTCTAGAGTCTCGAATAAGGCAGGAAACGTGAGAGTGCTCAGAACAAAAGAACTGAGTTTCCTACACACACGGACCATATCTAGTTCAACTCTGCTTCTGAAACTGATACAAACCACAGGCCCTCTAACATCCAATGCGTTTCAGTTAAGAGCGAGAAACGTGTGAGCTTCGTGTACAATATTGCTTCGTTTGAGCTGAAAAGTGACTGCGTTTACCTGAAACGAAGTCTCGCTTGTAAGAAGACACAGAGCCTGGCATTTAACTCCGTTTCTGAAGGGAAACACACAGCACACTTCTCATCCATGAAACACACTCTGCTTTAGAGCATAAGCACGCTCTTGCTTTCTAGAGTCTCTAATAAGGCGGGAAACGTGAGAGTGCTCAGAACAAAAGAACTGTGTTTCCTACACACACGGACCATATCTAGTTCAACTCTGCTTCTGAAACTGATACAAACCACAGGCCCTCTAACATCCAATGCGTTTCAGTTAAGAGCGAGAAACGTGTGAGCTTCGTGTACAATATTGCTTCGTTTGAGCTGAAAAGTGACTGCGTTTACCTGAAACGAAGTCTCGCTTGTAAGAAGACACAGAGCCTGGCATTTAACTCCGTTTCTGAAGGGAAACACACAGCACACTTCTCATCCATGAAACACACTCTGCTTTAGAGCATAAGCACGCTCTTGCTTTCTAGAGTCTCTAATAAGGCGGGAAACATGAGAGTGCTCAGAACAAAAGAACTGTGTTTCCTACACACACGGACCATATCTAGTTCAACTCTGCTTCTGAAACTGATACAAACCACAGGCCCTCTAACATCCAATGCGTTTCAGTTAAGAGCGAGAAACGTGTGAGCTTCGTGTACAATATAGCTTTGTTTGAGCTGAAAAGTGACTGCGTTTACCTGAAACGAAGTCTCGCTTGTAGGAAGACACAGAGCCTGGCATTTAACTCCGTTTCTGAAGGGAAACACACAGCACACTTCTCATCCATGAAACACACTCTGCTTTAGAGCAAGAAGCACGCTCTTGCTTTCTAGAGACTCTAATAAGGCGGGAAACGTGAGAGTGCTCAGAACAAAAGAACTGTGTTTCCTACACACACGGACCATATCTAGTTCAACTCTGCTTCTGAAACTGATACAAACCACAGGCCCTCTAACATCCAATGCGTTTCAGTTAAGAGCGAGAAACGTGTGAGCTTCGTGTACAATATAGCTTCGTTTGAGCTGAAAAGTGACTGCGTTTACCTGAAACGAAGTCTCGCTTGTAGGAAGACACAGAGCCTGGCATTTAACTCCGTTTCTGAAGGGAAACACACAGCACACTTCTCATCCATGAAACACACTCTGCTTTAGAGCGAGAAGCACGCTCTTGCTTTCTAGAGTCTCGAATAAGGCGGGAAACGTGAGAGTGCTCAGAACAAAAGAACTGTGTTTCCTACACACACGGACCATATCTAGTTCAACTCTGCTTCTGAAACTGATACAAACCACAGGCCCTCTAAAATCCAATGCGTTTCAGTTAAGAGCGAGAAACGTGTGAGCTTCGTGTACAATATAGCTTCCTTTGAGCTGAAAAGTGACTGCGTTTACCTGAAACGAAGTCTCGCTTGTAGGAAGACACAGAGCCTGGCATTTAACTCCGTTTCTGAAGGGAAACACACAGCACACTTCTCATCCATGAAACACACTCTGCTTTAGAGCAAGAAGCACGCTCTTGCTTTCTAGAGTCTCGAATAAGGCGGGAAACGTGAGAGTGCTCAGAACAAAAGAACTGAGTTTCCTACACACACGGACCATATCTAGTTCAACTCTGCTTCTGAAACTGATACAAACCACAGGCCCTCTAACATCCAATGCGTTTCAGTTAAGAGCGAGAAACGTGTGAGCTTCGTGTACAATATAGCTTCGTTTGAGCTGAAAAGTGACTGCGTTTACCTGAAATGAACTCTCGCTTGTAGGAAGACACAGAGCCTGGCATTTAACTCCGTTTCTGAAGGGAAACACACAGCACACTTCTCATCCATGAAACACACTCTGCTTTAGAGCGAGAAGCACGCTCTTGCTTTCTAGATTCTCGAATAAGGCGGGAAACGTGAGAGTGCTCAGAACAAAAGAACTGAGTTTCCTACACACACGGACCATATCTAGTTCAACTCTGCTTCTGAAACTGATACAAACCACAGGCCCTCTAACATCCAATGCGTTTCAGTTAAGAGCGAGAAACGTGTTAGCTTCGTGTACAATATTGCTTCGTTTGAGCTGAAAAGTGACTGCGTTTACCTGAAACGAAGTCTCGCTTGTAAGAAGACACAGAGCCTGGCATTTAACTCCGTTTCTGAAGGGAAACACACAGCACACTTCTCATCCATGAAACACACTCTGCTTTAGAGCAAGAAGCACGCTCTTGCTTTCTAGAGTCTCTAATAAGGCGGGAAACGTGAGATTGCTCAGAACAAAAGAACTGTTTTTCCTACACTCACGGACCATATCTAGTTCAACTCTGCTTCTGAAACTGATACAAACCACAGGCCCTCTAACATCCAATGCGTTTCAGTTAAGAGCGAGAAACGTGTGAGCTTCGTGTACAATATAGCTTCATTTGAGCTGAAAAGTGACTGCGTTTACCTGAAACGAAGTCTCGCTTGTAGGAAGACACAGAGCCTGGCATTTAACTCCGTTTCTGAAGGGAAACACACAGCACACTTCTCATCCATGAAACACACTCTGCTTTAGAGCAAGAAGCACGCTCTTGCTTTCTAGAGTCTCGAATAAGGCGGGAAACGTGAGAGTGCTCAGAACAAAAGAACTGAGTTTCCTACACACACGGACCATATCTAGTTCAACTCTGCTTCTGAAACTGATACAAACCACAGGCCCTCTAACATCCAATGCGTTTCAGTTAAGAGCGAGAAACGTGTGAGCTTCGTGTACAATATAGCTTCGTTTGAGCTGAAAAGTGACTGCGTTTACCTGAAACGAAGTCTCGCTTGTAGGAAGACACAGAGCCTGGCATTTAACTCCGTTTCTGAAGGGAAACACACAGCACACTTCTCATCCATGAAACACACTCTGCTTTAGAGCGAGAAGCACGCTCTTGCTTTCTAGGGTCTCGAATAAGGCAGGAAACGTGAGAGTGCTCAGAACAAAAGAACTGTGTTTCCTACACACACGGACCATATCTAGTTCAACTCTGCTTCTGAAACTGATACAAACCACAGGCCCTCTAACATCCAATGCGTTTCAGTTAAGAGCGAGAAACGTGTGAGCTTCGTGTACAATATAGCTTCCTTTGAGCTGAAAAGTGACTGCGTTTACCTGAAACGAAGTCTCGCTTGTAGGAAGACTCAGAGCCTGGCATTTAACTCCGTTTCTGAAGGGAAACACACAGCACACTTCTCATCCATGAAACACACTCTGCTTTAGAGCAAGAAGCACGCTCTTGCTTTCTAGAGTCTCGAATAAGGCGGGAAACGTGAGAGTGCTCAGAACAAAAGAACTGAGTTTCCTACACACACGGACCATATCTAGTTCAACTCTGCTTCTGAAACTGATACAAACCACAGGCCCTCTAACATCCAATGCGTTTCAGTTAAGAGCGAGAAACGTGTGAGCTTCGTGTACAATATTGCTTCGTTTGAGCTGAAAAGTGACTGCGTTTACCTGAAACGAAGTCTCGCTTGTAAGAAGACACAGAGCCTGGCATTTAACTCCGTTTCTGAAGGGAAACACACAGCACACTTCTCATCCATGAAACACACTCTGCTTTAGAGCATAAGCACGCTCTTGCTTTCTAGAGTCTCTAATAAGGCGGGAAACGTGAGAGTGCTCAGAACAAAAGAACTGTGTTTCCTACACACACGGACCATATCTAGTTCAACTCTGCTTCTGAAACTGATACAAACCACAGGCCCTCTAACATCCAATGCGTTTCAGTTAAGAGCGAGAAACGTGTGAGCTTCGTGTACAATATAGCTTCGTTTGAGCTGAAAAGTGACTGCGTTTACCTGAAACGAAGTCTCGCTTGTAGGAAGACACAGAGCCTGGCATTTAACTCCGTTTCTGAAGGGAAACACACAGCACACTTCTCATCCATGAAACACACTCTGCTTTAGAGCAAGAAGCACGCTCTTGCTTTCTAGAGTCTCTAATAAGGCGGGAAACGTGAGAGTGCTCAGAACAAAAGAACTGTGTTTCCTACACACACGGACCATATCTAGTTCAACTCTGCTTCTGAAACTGATACAAACCACAGGCCCTCTAACATCCAATGCGTTTCAGTTAAGAGCGAGAAACGTGTGAGCTTCGTGTACAATATAGCTTCGTTTGAGCTGAAAAGTGACTGCGTTTACCTGAAACGAAGTCTCGCTTGTAGGAAGACACAGAGCCTGGCATTTAACTCCGTTTCAGAAGGGAAACACACAGCACACTTCTCATCCATGAAACACACTCTGCTTTAGAGCAAGAAGCACGCTCTTGCTTTCTAGAGTCTCGAATAAGGCGGGAAACGTGAGAGTGCTCAGAACAAAAGAACTGAGTTTCCTACACACACGGACCATATCTAGTTCAACTCTGCTTCTGAAACTGATACAAACCACAGGCCCTCTAACATCCAATGCGTTTCAGTTAAGAGCGAGAAACGTGTGAGCTTCGTGTACAATATAGCTTCGTTTGAGCTGAAAAGTGACTGCGTTTACCTGAAACGAAGTCTCGCTTGTAGGAAGACACAGAGCCTGGCATTTAACTCCGTTTCTGAAGGGAAACACACAGCACACTTCTCATCCATGAAACACACTCTGCTTTAGAGCGAGAAGCACGCTCTTGCTTTCTAGAGTCTCGAATAAGGCAGGAAACGTGAGAGTGCTCAGAACAAAAGAACTGTGTTTCCTACACACACGGACCATATCTAGTTCAACTCTGCTTCTGAAACTGATACAAACCACAGGCCCTCTAACATCCAATGCGTTTCAGTTAAGAGCGAGAAACGTGTGAGCTTCGTGTACAATATAGCTTCGTTTGAGCTGAAAAGTGACTGCGTTTACCTGAAACGAAGTCTCGCTTGTAGGAAGACACAGAGCCTGGCATTTAACTCCGTTTCTGAAGGGAAACACACAGCACACTTCTCATCCATGAAACACACTCTGCTTTAGAGCGAGAAGCACGCTCTTGCTTTCTAGAGTCTCGAATAAGGCAGGAAACGTGAGAGTGCTCAGAACAAAAGAACTGTGTTTCCTACACACACGGACCATATCTAGTTCAACTCTGCTTCTGAAACTGATACAAACCACAGGCCCTCTAACATCCAATGCGTTTCAGTTAAGAGCGAGAAACGTGTGAGCTTCGTGTACAATATAGCTTCCTTTGAGCTGAAAAGTGACTGCGTTTACCTGAAACGAAGTCTCGCTTGTAGGAAGACTCAGAGCCTGGCATTTAACTCCGTTTCTGAAGGGAAACACACAGCACACTTCTCATCCATGAAACACACTCTGCTTTAGAGCAAGAAGCACGCTCTTGCTTTCTAGAGTCTCGAATAAGGCGGGAAACGTGAGAGTGCTCAGAACAAAAGAACTGAGTTTCCTACACACACGGACCATATCTAGTTCAACTCTGCTTCTGAAACTGATACAAACCACAGGCCCTCTAACATCCAATGCGTTTCAGTTAAGAGCGAGAAACGTGTGAGCTTCGTGTACAATATTGCTTCGTTTGAGCTGAAAAGTGACTGCGTTTACCTGAAACGAAGTCTCGCTTGTAAGAAGACACAGAGCCTGGCATTTAACTCCGTTTCTGAAGGGAAACACACAGCACACTTCTCATCCATGAAACACACTCTGCTTTAGAGCATAAGCACGCTCTTGCTTTCTAGAGTCTCTAATAAGGCGGGAAACGTGAGAGTGCTCAGAACAAAAGAACTGTGTTTCCTACACACACGGACCATATCTAGTTCAACTCTGCTTCTGAAACTGATACAAACCACAGGCCCTCTAACATCCAATGCGTTTCAGTTAAGAGCGAGAAACGTGTGAGCTTCGTGTACAATATAGCTTCCTTTGAGCTGAAAAGTGACTGCGTTTACCTGAAACGAAGTCTCGCTTGTAGGAAGACTCAGAGCCTGGCATTTAACTCCGTTTCTGAAGGGAAACACACAGCACACTTCTCATCCATGAAACACACTCTGCTTTAGAGCAAGAAGCACGCTCTTGCTTTCTAGAGTCTCGAATAAGGCGGGAAACGTGAGAGTGCTCAGAACAAAAGAACTGAGTTTCCTACACACACGGACCATATCTAGTTCAACTCTGCTTCTGAAACTGATACAAACCACAGGCCCTCTAACATCCAATGCGTTTCAGTTAAGAGCGAGAAACGTGTGAGCTTCGTGTACAATATTGCTTCGTTTGAGCTGAAAAGTGACTGCGTTTACCTGAAACGAAGTCTCGCTTGTAAGAAGACACAGAGCCTGGCATTTAACTCCGTTTCTGAAGGGAAACACACAGCACACTTCTCATCCATGAAACACACTCTGCTTTAGAGCATAAGCACGCTCTTGCTTTCTAGAGTCTCTAATAAGGCGGGAAACGTGAGAGTGCTCAGAACAAAAGAACTGTGTTTCCTACACACACGGACCATATCTAGTTCAACTCTGCTTCTGAAACTGATACAAACCACAGGCCCTCTAACATCCAATGCGTTTCAGTTAAGAGCGAGAAACGTGTGAGCTTCGTGTACAATATAGCTTCGTTTGAGCTGAAAAGTGACTGCGTTTACCTGAAACGAAGTCTCGCTTGTAGGAAGACACAGAGCCTGGCATTTAACTCCGTTTCTGAAGGGAAACACACAGCACACTTCTCATCCATGAAACACACTCTGCTTTAGAGCAAGAAGCACGCTCTTGCTTTCTAGAGTCTCTAATAAGGCGGGAAACGTGAGAGTGCTCAGAACAAAAGAACTGTGTTTCCTACACACACGGACCATATCTAGTTCAACTCTGCTTCTGAAACTGATACAAACCACAGGCCCTCTAACATCCAATGCGTTTCAGTTAAGAGCGAGAAACGTGTGAGCTTCGTGTACAATATAGCTTCCTTTGAGCTGAAAAGTGACTGCGTTTACCTGAAACGAAGTCTCGCTTGTAGGAAGACACAGAGCCTGGCATTTAACTCCGTTTCTGAAGGGAAACACACAGCACACTTCTCATCCATGAAACACACTCTGCTTTAGAGCGAGAAGCACGCTCTTGCTTTCTAGAGTCTCGAATAAGGCGGGAAACGTGAGAGTGCTCAGAACAAAAGAACTGTGTTTCCTACACACACGGACCATATCTAGTTCAACTCTGCTTCTGAAACTGATACAAACCACAGGCCCTCTAAAATCCAATGCGTTTCAGTTAAGAGCGAGAAACGTGTGAGCTTCGTGTACAATATAGCTTCCTTTGAGCTGAAAAGTGACTGCGTTTACCTGAAACGAAGTCTCGCTTGTAGGAAGACACAGAGCCTGGCATTTAACTCCATTTCTGAAGGGAAACACACAGCACACTTCTCATCCATGAAACACACTCTGCTTTAGAGCAAGAAGCACGCTCTTGCTTTCTAGAGTCTCGAATAAGGCGGGAAACGTGAGAGTGCTCAGAACAAAAGAACTGAGTTTCCTACACACACGGACCATATCTAGTTCAACTCTGCTTCTGAAACTGATACAAACCACAGGCCCTCTAACATCCAATGCGTTTCAGTTAAGAGCGAGAAACGTGTGAGCTTCGTGTACAATATAGCTTCGTTTGAGCTGAAAAGTGACTGCGTTTACCTGAAATGAACTCTCGCTTGTAGGAAGACACAGAGCCTGGCATTTAACTCCGTTTCTGAAGGGAAACACACAGCACACTTCTCATCCATGAAACACACTCTGCTTTAGAGCGAGAAGCACGCTCTTGCTTTCTAGAGTCTCGAATAAGGCGGGAAACGTGAGAGTGCTCAGAACAAAAGAACTGTGTTTCCTACACACACGGACCATATCTAGTTCAACTCTGCTTCTGAAACTGATACAAACCACAGGCCCTCTAACATCCAATGCGTTTCAGTTAAGAACGAGAAACGTGTGAGCTTCGTGTACAATATAGCTTCCTTTGAGCTGAAAAGTGACTGCGTTTACCTGAAACGAAGTCTCGCTTGTAGGAAGACACAGAGCCTGGCATTTAACTCCGTTTCTGAAGGGAAACACACAGCACACTTCTCATCCATGAAACACACTCTGCTTTAGAGCAAGAAGCACGCTCTTGCTTTCTAGAGTCTCTAATAAGGCGGGAAACGTGAGAGTGCTCAGAACAAAAGAACTGAGTTTCCTACACACACGGACCATATCTAGTTCAACTCTGCTTCTGAAACTGATACAAACCACAGGCCCTCTAACATCCAATGCGTTTCAGTTAAGAGC
This sequence comes from Onychomys arenicola, assembly GCA_949786405.1. Taxonomy (NCBI): domain Eukaryota; kingdom Metazoa; phylum Chordata; class Mammalia; order Rodentia; family Cricetidae; genus Onychomys; species Onychomys arenicola. The sequence goes on along the minus strand of CATKUM010000015.1, from coordinate 4,021,099 downwards.
GAGAAACGTGTGAGCTTCGTGTACAATATTGCTTCGTTTGAGCTGAAAAGTGACTGTGTTTACCTGAAACGAAGTCTCGCTTGTAAGAAGACACAGAGCCTGGCATTTAACTCCGTTTCTGAAGGGAAACACACAGCACACTTCTCTTCCATGAAACACACTCTGCTTTAGAGCAAGAAGCACGCTCTTGCTTTCTAGAGTCTCGAATAAGGCAGGAAACGTGAGAGTGCTCAGAACAAAAGAACTGTGTTTCCTACACACACGGACCATATCTAGTTCAACTCTGCTTCTGAAACTGATACAAACCACAGGCCCTCTAACATCCAATGCGTTTCAGTTAAGAACGAGAAACGTGTGAGCTTCGTGTACAATATAGCTTCCTTTGAGCTGAAAAGTGACTGCGTTTACCTGAAACGAAGTCTCGCTTGTAGGAAGACACAGAGCCTGGCATTTAACTCCGTTTCTGAAGGGAAACACACAGCACACTTCTCATCCATGAAACACACTCTGCTTTAGAGCAAGAAGCACGCTCTTGCTTTCTAGATTCTCGAATAAGGCGGGAAACGTGAGAGTGCTCAGAACAAAAGAACTGAGTTTCCTACACACACGGACCATATCTAGTTCAACTCTGCTTCTGAAACTGATACAAACCACAGGCCCTCTAACATCCAATGCGTTTCAGTTAAGAGCGAGAAACGTGTGAGCTTCGTGTACAATATTGCTTCGTTTGAGCTGAAAAGTGACTGCGTTTACCTGAAACGAAGTCTCGCTTGTAAGAAGACACAGAGCCTGGCATTTAACTCCGTTTCTGAAGGGAAACACACAGCACACTTCTCATCCATGAAACACACTCTGCTTTAGAGCAAGAAGCACGCTCTTGCTTTCTAGAGTCTCTAATAAGGCGGGAAACGTGAGAGTGCTCAGAACAAAAGAACTGTTTTTCCTACACTCACGGACCATATCTAGTTCAACTCTGCTTCTGAAACTGATACAAACCACAGGCCCTCTAACATCCAATGCGTTTCAGTTAAGAGCGAGAAACGTGTGAGCTTCGTGTACAATATAGCTTCATTTGAGCTGAAAAGTGACTGCGTTTACCTGAAACGAAGTCTCGCTTGTAGGAAGACACAGAGCCTGGCATTTAACTCCGTTTCTGAAGGGAAACACACAGCACACTTCTCATCCATGAAACACACTCTGCTTTAGAGCAAGAAGCACGCTCTTGCTTTCTAGAGTCTCGAATAAGGCGGGAAACGTGAGAGTGCTCAGAACAAAAGAACTGAGTTTCCTACACACACGGACCATATCTAGTTCAACTCTGCTTCTGAAACTGATACAAACCACAGGCCCTCTAACATCCAATGCGTTTCAGTTAAGAGCGAGAAACGTGTGAGCTTCGTGTACAATATAGCTTCGTTTGAGCTGAAAAGTGACTGCGTTTACCTGAAACGAAGTCTCGCTTGTAGGAAGACACAGAGCCTGGCATTTAACTCCGTTTCTGAAGGGAAACACACAGCACACTTCTCATCCATGAAACACACTCTGCTTTAGAGCGAGAAGCACGCTCTTGCTTTCTAGAGTCTCGAATAAGGCAGGAAACGTGAGAGTGCTCAGAACAAAAGAACTGTGTTTCCTACACACACGGACCATATCTAGTTCAACTCTGCTTCTGAAACTGATACAAACCACAGGCCCTCTAACATCCAATGCGTTTCAGTTAAGAGCGAGAAACGTGTGAGCTTCGTGTACAATATAGCTTCGTTTGAGCTGAAAAGTGACTGCGTTTACCTGAAACGAAGTCTCGCTTGTAGGAAGACACAGAGCCTGGCATTTAACTCCGTTTCTGAAGGGAAACACACAGCACACTTCTCATCCATGAAACACACTCTGCTTTAGAGCGAGAAGCACGCTCTTGCTTTCTAGAGTCTCGAATAAGGCAGGAAACGTGAGAGTGCTCAGAACAAAAGAACTGTGTTTCCTACACACACGGACCATATCTAGTTCAACTCTGCTTCTGAAACTGATACAAACCACAGGCCCTCTAACATCCAATGCGTTTCAGTTAAGAGCGAGAAACGTGTGAGCTTCGTGTACAATATAGCTTCCTTTGAGCTGAAAAGTGACTGCGTTTACCTGAAACGAAGTCTCGCTTGTAGGAAGACACAGAGCCTGGCATTTAACTCCGTTTCTGAAGGGAAACACACAGCACACTTCTCATCCATGAAACACACTCTGCTTTAGAGCAAGAAGCACGCTCTTGCTTTCTAGAGTCTCGAATAAGGCGGGAAACGTGAGAGTGCTCAGAACAAAAGAACTGAGTTTCCTACACACACGGACCATATCTAGTTCAACTCTGCTTCTGAAACTGATACAAACCACAGGCCCTCTAACATCCAATGCGTTTCAGTTAAGAGCGAGAAACGTGTGAGCTTCGTGTACAATATTGCTTCATTTGAGCTGAAAAGTGACTGCGTTTACCTGAAACGAAGTCTCGCTTGTAAGAAGACACAGAGCCTGGCATTTAACTCCGTTTCTGAAGGGAAACACACAGCACACTTCTCATCCATGAAACACACTCTGCTTTAGAGCATAAGCACGCTCTTGCTTTCTAGAGTCTCTAATAAGGCGGGAAACGTGAGAGTGCTCAGAACAAAAGAACTGTGTTTCCTACACACACGGACCATATCTAGTTCAACTCTGCTTCTGAAACTGATACAAACCACAGGCCCTCTAACATCCAATGCGTTTCAGTTAAGAGCGAGAAACGTGTGAGCTTCGTGTACAATATATCTTCGTTTGAGCTGAAAAGTGACTGCGTTTACCTGAAACGAAGTCTCGCTTGTAGGAAGACACAGAGCCTGGCATTTAACTCCGTTTCTGAAGGGAAACACACAGCACACTTCTCATCCATGAAACACACTCTGCTTTAGAGCAAGAAGCACGCTCTTGCTTTCTAGAGTCTCTAATAAGGCGGGAAACGTGAGAGTGCTCAGAACAAAAGAACTGTGTTTCCTACACACACGGACCATATCTAGTTCAACTCTGCTTCTGAAACTGATACAAACCACAGGCCCTCTAACATCCAATGCGTTTCAGTTAAGAGCGAGAAACGTGTGAGCTTCGTGTACAATATAGCTTCGTTTGAGCTGAAAAGTGACTGCGTTTACCTGAAACGAAGTCTCGCTTGTAAGAAGACACAGAGCCTGGCATTTAACTCCGTTTCTGAAGGGAAACACACAGCACACTTCTCATCCATGAAACACACTCTGCTTTAGAGCAAGAAGCACGCTCTTGCTTTCTAGAGTCTCTAATAAGGCGGGAAACGTGAGAGTGCTCAGAACAAAAGAACTGTGTTTCCTACACACACGGACCATATCTAGTTCAACTCTGCTTCTGAAACTGATACAAACCACAGGCCCTCTAACATCCAATGCGTTTCAGTTAAGAGCGAGAAACGTGTGAGCTTCGTGTACAATATAGCTTCGTTTGAGCTGAAAAGTGACTGCGTTTACCTGAAACGAAGTCTCGCTTGTAGGAAGACACAGAGCCTGGCATTTAACTCCGTTTCTGAAGGGAAACACACAGCACACTTCTCATCCATGAAACACACTCTACTTTAGAGCGAGAAGCACGCTCTTGCTTTCTAGAGTCTCGAATAAGGCGGGAAACGTGAGAGTGCTCAGAACAAAAGAACTGTGTTTCCTACACACACGGACCATATCTAGTTCAACTCTGCTTCTGAAACTGATACAAACCACAGGCCCTCTAAAATCCAATGCGTTTCAGTTAAGAGCGATAAACGTGTGAGCTTCGTGTACAATATAGCTTCCTTTGAGCTGAAAAGTGACTGCGTTTACCTGAAACGAAGTCTCGCTTGTAGGAAGACACAGAGCCTGGCATTTAACTCCGTTTCTGAAGGGAAACACACAGCACACTTCTCATCCATGAAACACACTCTGCTTTAGAGCAAGAAGCACGCTCTTGCTTTCTAGAGTCTCTAATAAGGCGGGAAACGTGAGAGTGCTCAGAACAAAAGAACTGTGTTTCCTACACACACGGACTATATCTAGTTCAACTCTGCTTCTGAAACTGATACAAACCACAGGCCCTCTAACATCCAATGCGTTTCAGTTAAGAGCGAGAAACGTGTGAGCTTCGTGTACAATATAGCTTCGTTTGAGCTGAAAAGTGACTGCGTTTACCTGAAACGAAGTCTCGCTTGTAGGAAGACACAGAGCCTGGCATTTAACTCCGTTTCTGAAGGGAAACACACAGCACACTTCTCATCCATGAAACACACTCTGCTTTAGAGCAAGAAGCACGCTCTTGCTTTCTAGAGTCTCTAATAAGGCGGGAAACGTGAGAGTGCTCAGAACAAAAGAACTGTGTTTCCTACACACACGGACCATATCTAGTTCAACTCTGCTTCTGAAACTGATACAAACCACAGGCCCTCTAACATCCAATGCGTTTCAGTTAAGAGCGAGAAACGTGTGAGCTTCGTGTACAATATAGCTTCGTTTGAGCTGAAAAGTGACTGCGTTTACCTGAAACGAAGTCTCGCTTGTAGGAAGACACAGAGCCTGGCATTTAACTCCGTTTCTGAAGGGAAACACACAGCACACTTCTCATCCATGAAACACACTCTACTTTAGAGCGAGAAGCACGCTCTTGCTTTCTAGAGTCTCGAATAAGGCGGGAAACGTGAGAGTGCTCAGAACAAAAGAACTGTGTTTCCTACACACACGGACCATATCTAGTTCAACTCTGCTTCTGAAACTGATACAAACCACAGGCCCTCTAAAATCCAATGCGTTTCAGTTAAGAGCGAGAAACGTGTGAGCTTCGTGTACAATATAGCTTCCTTTGAGCTGAAAAGTGACTGCGTTTACCTGAAACGAAGTCTCGCTTGTAGGAAGACACAGAGCCTGGCATTTAACTCCGTTTCTGAAGGGAAACACACAGCACACTTCTCATCCATGAAACACACTCTGCTTTAGAGCAAGAAGCACGCTCTTGCTTTCTAGAGTCTCGAATAAGGCGGGAAACGTGAGAGTGCTCAGAACAAAAGAACTGAGTTTCCTACACACACGGACCATATCTAGTTCAACTCTGCTTCTGAAACTGATACAAACCACAGGCCCTCTAACATCCAATGCGTTTCAGTTAAGAGCGAGAAACGTGTGAGCTTCGTGTACAATATTGCTTCGTTTGAGCTGAAAAGTGACTGCGTTTACCTGAAACGAAGTCTCGCTTGGAAGAAGACACAGAGCCTGGCATTTAACTCCGTTTCTGAAGGGAAACACACAGCACACTTCTCATCCATGAAACAAACTCTGCTTAGAGCAAGAAGCACGCTCTTGCTTTCTAGAGTCTCTAATAAGGCGGGAAACGTGAGAGTGCTCAGAACAAAAGAACTGTGTTTCCTACACACACGGACCATATCTAGTTCAACTCTGCTTCTGAAACTGATACAAACCACAGGCCCTCTAACATCCAATGCGTTTCAGTTAAGAGCGAGAAACGTGTGAGCTTCGTGTACAATATAGCTTCCTTTGAGCTGAAAAGTGACTGCGTTTACCTGAAACGAAGTCTCGCTTGTAGGAAGACACAGAGCCTGGCATTTAACTCCGTTTCTGAAGGGAAACACACAGCACACTTCTCATCCATGAAACACACTCTGCTTTAGAGCGAGAAGCACGCTCTTGCTTTCTAGAGTCTCGAATAAGGTGGGAAACGTGAGAGTGCTCAGAACAAAAGAACTGTGTTTCCTACACACACGGACCATATCTAGTTCAACTCTGCTTCTGAAACTGATACAAACCACAGGCCCTCTAACATCCAATGCGTTTCAGTTAAGAGCGAGAAACGTGTGAGCTTCGTGTACAATATAGCTTCCATTGAGCTGAAAAGTGACTGCGTTTACCTGAAACGAAGTCTCGCTTGTAGGAAGACACAGAGCCTGGCATTTAACTCCGTTTCTGAAGGGAAACACACAGCACACTTCTCATCCATGAAACACACTCTGCTTTAGAGCAAGAAGCACGCTCTTGCTTTCTAGAGTCTCGACTAAGGCGGGAAACGTGAGAGTGCTCAGAACAAAAGAACTGAGTTTCCTACACACACGGACCATATCTAGTTCAACTCTGCTTCTGAAACTGATACAAACCACAGGCCCTCTAACATCCAATGCGTTTCAGTTAAGAGCGAGAAACGTGTGAGCTTCGTGTACAATATTGCTTCGTTTGAGCTGAAAAGTGACTGCGTTTACCTGAAACGAAGTCTCGCTTGGAAGAAGACACAGAGCCTGGCATTTAACTCCGTTTCTGAAGGGAAACACACAGCACACTTCTCATCCATGAAACACACTCTGCTTTAGAGCAAGAAGCACGCTCTTGCTTTCTAGAGTCTCTAATAAGGCGGGAAACGTGAAAGTGCTCAGAACAAAAGAACTGTGTTTCCTACACACACGGACCATATCTAGTTCAACTCTGCTTCTGAAACTGATACAAACCACAGGCCCTCTAACATCCAATGCGTATCAGTTGAGCGAGAAAAGTGTGAGCTTCGTGTACAATATAGCTTCGTTTGAGCTGAAAAGTGACTGCGTTTACCTGAAACGAAGTCTCGCTTGTAGGAAGACACAGAGCCTGGCATTTAACTCCGTTTCTGAAGAGAAACACACAGCACACTTCTCATCCATGAAACACACTCTGCTTTAGAGCAAGAAGCACGCTCTTGCTTTCTAGAGTCTCTAATAAGGCGGGAAACGTGAGAGTGCTCAGAACAAAAGAACTGAGTTTCCTACACACACGGACCATATCTAGTTCAACTCTGCTTCTGAAACTGATACAAACCACAGGCCCTCTAACATCCAATGCGTTTCAGTTAAGAGCGAGAAACGTGTGAGCTTCGTGTACAATATAGCTTCGTTTGAGCTGAAAAGTGACTGCGTTTACCTGAAACGAAGTCTCGCTTGTAGGAAGACACAGAGCCTGGCATTTCACTCCGTTTCTGAAGGGAAACACACAGCACACTTCTCATCCATGAAACACACTCTGCTTTAGAGCGAGAAGCACGCTCTTGCTTTCTAGAGTCTCGAATAAGGCAGGAAACGTGAGAGTGCTCAGAACAAAAGAACTGTGTTTCCTACACACACGGACCATATCTAGTTCAACTCTGCTTCTGAAACTGATACAAACCACAGGCCCTCTAACATCCAATGCGTTTCAGTTAAGAGCGAGAAACGTGTGAGCTTCGTGTACAATATAGCTTCGTTTGAGCTGAAAAGTGACTGCGTTTACCTGAAACGAAGTCTCGCTTGTAGGAAGACACAGAGCCTGGCATTTAACTCCGTTTCTGAAGGGAAACACACAGCACACTTCTCATCCATGAAACACACTCTGCTTTAGAGCGAGAAGCACGCTCTTGCTTTCTAGAGTCTCGAATAAGGCGGGAAACGTGAGAGTGCTCAGAACAAAAGAACTGTGTTTCCTACACACACGGACCATATCTAGTTCAACTCTGCTTCTGAAACTGATACAAACCACAGGCCCTCTAAAATCCAATGCGTTTCAGTTAAGAGCGAGAAACGTGTGAGCTTCGTGTACAATATAGCTTCCTTTGAGCTGAAAAGTGACTGCGTTTACCTGAAACGAAGTCTCGCTTGTAGGAAGACACAGAGCCTGGCATTTAACTCCGTTTCTGAAGGGAAACACACAGCACACTTCTCATCCATGAAACACACTCTGCTTTAGAGCAAGAAGCACGCTCTTGCTTTCTAGAGTCTCGACTAAGGCGGGAAACGTGAGAGTGCTCAGAACAAAAGAACTGAGTTTCCTACACACACGGACCATATCTAGTTCAACTCTGCTTCTGAAACTGATACAAACCACAGGCCCTCTAACATCCAATGCGTTTCAGTTAAGAGCGAGAAACGTGTGAGCTTCGTGTACAATATTGCTTCGTTTGAGCTGAAAAGTGACTGCGTTTACCTGAAACGAAGTCTCGCTTGGAAGAAGACACAGAGCCTGGCATTTAACTCCGTTTCTGAAGGGAAACACACAGCACACTTCTCATCCATGAAACACACTCTGCTTTAGAGCAAGAAGCACGCTCTTGCTTTCTAGAGTCTCTAATAAGGCGGGAAACGTGAGAGTGCTCAAAACAAAAGAACTGTTTTTCCTACACTCACGGACCATATCTAGTTCAACTCTGCTTCTGAAACTGATACAAACCACAGGCCCTCTAACATCCAATGCGTTTCAGTTAAGAGCGAGAAACGTGTGAGCTTCGTGTACAATATAGCTTCATTTGAGCTGAAAAGTGACTGCGTTTACCTGAAACGAAGTCTCGCTTGTAGGAAGACACAGAGCCTGGCATTTAACTCCGTTTCTGAAGGGAAACACACAGCACACTTCTCATCCATGAAACACACTCTGCTTTAGAGCAAGAAGCACGCTCTTGCTTTCTAGAGTCTCTAATAAGGTGGGAAACGTGAGAGTGCTCAGAACAAAAGAACTGTGTTTCCTACACACACGGACCATATCTAGTTCAACTCTGATTCTGAAACTGATACAAACCACAGGCCCTCTAACATCCAATGCGTTTCAGTTGAGCGAGAAACGTGTGAGCTTCGTGTACAATATAGCTTCGTTTGAGCTGAAAAGTGACTGCCTTTACCTGAAACGAAGTCTCGCTTGTAGGAAGACACAGAGCCTGGCATTTAACTCCGTTTCTGAAGAGAAACACAAAGCACACTTCTCATCCATGAAACACACTCTGCTTTAGAGCAAGAAGCACGCTCTTGCTTTCTAGAGTCTCGAATAAGGCGGGAAACGTGAGAGTGCTCAGAACAAAAGAACTGAGTTTCCTACACACACGGACCATATCTAGTTCAACTCTGCTTCTGAAACTGATACAAACCACAGTCCCTCTAACATCCAATGCGTTTCAGTTAAGAGCGAGAAACGTGTGAGCTTCGTGTACAATATAGCTTCGTTTGAGCTGAAAAGTGACTGCGTTTACCTGAAACGAAGTCTCGCTTGTAGGAAGACACAGAGCCTGGCATTTAACTCCGTTTCTGAAGGGAAACACACAGCACACTTTTCATCCATGAAACACACTCTGCTTTAGAGCGAGAAGCACGCTCTTGCTTTCTAGAGTCTCGAATAAGGCAGGAAACGTGAGAGTGCTCAGAACAAAAGAACTGTGTTTCCTACACACACGGACCATATCTAGTTCAACTCTGCTTCTGAAACTGATACAAACCACAGGCCCTCTAACATCCAATGCGTTTCAGTTAAGAGCGAGAAACGTGTGAGCTTCGTGTACAATATAGCTTCGTTTGAGCTGAAAAGTGACTGCGTTTACCTGAAACGAAGTCTCGCTTGTAGGAAGACACAGAGCCTGGCATTTCACTCCGTTTCTGAAGGGAAACACACAGCACACTTCTCATCCATGAAACACACTCTGCTTTAGAGCGAGAAGCACGCTCTTGCTTTCTAGAGTCTCGAATAAGGCAGGAAACGTGAGAGTGCTCAGAACAAAAGAACTGTGTTTCCTACACACACGGACCATATCTAGTTCAACTCTGCTTCTGAAACTGATACAAACCACAGGCCCTCTAACATCCAATGCGTTTCAGTTAAGAGCGAGAAACGTGTGAGCTTCGTGTACAATATAGCTTCGTTTGAGCTGAAAAGTGACTGCGTTTACCTGAAACGAAGTCTCGCTTGTAGGAAGACACAGAGCCTGGCATTTAACTCCGTTTCTGAAGGGAAACACACAGCACACTTCTCATCCATGAAACACACTCTGCTTTAGAGCGAGAAGCACGCTCTTGCTTTCTAGAGTCTCGAATAAGGCAGGAAACGTGAGAGTGCTCAGAACAAAAGAACTGTGTTTCCTACACACACGGACCATATCTAGTTCAACTCTGCTTCTGAAACTGATACAAACCACAGGCCCTCTAACATCCAATGCGTTTCAGTTAAGAGCGAGAAACGTGTGAGCTTCGTGTACAATATAGCTTCGTTTGAGCTGAAAAGTGACTGCGTTTACCTGAAACGAAGTCTCGCTTGTAGGAAGACACAGAGCCTGGCATTTAACTCCGTTTCTGAAGAGAAACACACAGCACACTTCTCATCCATGAAACACACTCTGCTTTAGAGCAAGAAGCACGCTCTTGCTTTCTAGAGTCTCTAATAAGGCGGGAAACGTGAGAGTGCTCAGAACAAAAGAACTGAGTTTCCTACACACGGACCATATCTAGTTCAACTCTGCTTCTGAAACTGATACAAACCACAGGCCCTCTAACATCCAATGCGTTTCAGTTAAGAGCGAGAAACGTGTGAGCTTCGTGTACAATATAGCTTCGTTTGAGCTGAAAAGTGACTGCGTTTACCTGAAACGAAGTCTCGCTTGTAGGAAGACACAGAGCCTGGCATTTCACTCCGTTTCTGAAGGGAAACACACAGCACACTTCTCATCCATGAAACACACTCTGCTTTAGAGCGAGAAGCACGCTCTTGCTTTCTAGAGTCTCGAATAAGGCAGGAAACGTGAGAGTGCTCAGAACAAAAGAACTGTGTTTCCTACACACACGGACCATATCTAGTTCAACTCTGCTTCTGAAACTGATACAAACCACAGGCCCTCTAACATCCAATGCGTTTCAGTTAAGAGCGAGAAACGTGTGAGCTTCGTGTACAATATAGCTTCGTTTGAGCTGAAAAGTGACTGCGTTTACCTGAAACGAAGTCTCGCTTGTAGGAAGACACAGAGCCTGGCATTTAACTCCGTTTCTGAAGGGAAACACACAGCACACTTCTCATCCATGAAACACACTCTGCTTTAGAGCGAGAAGCACGCTCTTGCTTTCTAGAGTCTCGAATAAGGCGGGAAACGTGAGAGTGCTCAGAACAAAAGAACTGTGTTTCCTACACAAACGGACCATATCTAGTTCAACTCTGCTTCTGAAACTGATACAAACCACAGGCCCTCTAAAATCCAATGCGTTTCAGTTAAGAGCGAGAAACGTGTGAGCTTCGTGTACAATATAGCTTCCTTTGAGCTGAAAAGTGACTGCGTTTACCTGAAACGAAGTCTCGCTTGTAGGAAGACACAGAGCCTGGCATTTAACTCCGTTTCTGAAGGGAAACACACAGCACACTTCTCATCCATGAAACACACTCTGCTTTAGAGCAAGAAGCACGCTCTTGCTTTCTAGAGTCTCGACTAAGGCGGGAAACGTGAGAGTGCTCAGAACAAAAGAACTGAGTTTCCTACACACACGGACCATATCTAGTTCAACTCTGCTTCTGAAACTGATACAAACCACAGGCCCTCTAACATCCAATGCGTTTCAGTTAAGAGCGAGAAACGTGTGAGCTTCGTGTACAATATTGCTTCGTTTGAGCTGAAAAGTGACTGCGTTTACCTGAAACGAAGTCTCGCTTGGAAGAAGACACAGAGCCTGGCATTTAACTCCGTTTCTGAAGGGAAACACACAGCACACTTCTCATCCATGAAACACACTCTGCTTTAGAGCAAGAAGCACGCTCTTGCTTTCTAGAGTCTCTAATAAGGCGGGAAACGTGAGAGTGCTCAAAACAAAAGAACTGTTTTTCCTACACTCACGGACCATATCTAGTTCAACTCTGCTTCTGAAACTGATACAAACCACAGGCCCTCTAACATCCAATGCGTTTCAGTTAAGAGCGAGAAACGTGTGAGCTTCGTGTACAATATAGCTTCATTTGAGCTGAAAAGTGACTGCGTTTACCTGAAACGAAGTCTCGCTTGTAGGAAGACACAGAGCCTGGCATTTAACTCCGTTTCTGAAGGGAAACACACAGCACACTTCTCATCCATGAAACACACTCTGCTTTAGAGCAAGAAGCACGCTCTTGCTTTCTAGAGTCTCTAATAAGGTGGGAAACGTGAGAGTGCTCAGAACAAAAGAACTGTGTTTCCTACACACACGGACCATATCTAGTTCAACTCTGATTCTGAAACTGATACAAACCACAGGCCCTCTAACATCCAATGCGTTTCAGTTGAGCGAGAAACGTGTGAGCTTCGTGTACAATATAGCTTCGTTTGAGCTGAAAAGTGACTGCCTTTACCTGAAACGAAGTCTCGCTTGTAGGAAGACACAGAGCCTGGCATTTAACTCCGTTTCTGAAGAGAAACACAAAGCACACTTCTCATCCATGAAACACACTCTGCTTTAGAGCAAGAAGCACGCTCTTGCTTTCTAGAGTCTCGAATAAGGCGGGAAACGTGAGAGTGCTCAGAACAAAAGAACTGAGTTTCCTACACACACGGACCATATCTAGTTCAACTCTGCTTCTGAAACTGATACAAACCACAGTCCCTCTAACATCCAATGCGTTTCAGTTAAGAGCGAGAAACGTGTGAGCTTCGTGTACAATATAGCTTCGTTTGAGCTGAAAAGTGACTGCGTTTACCTGAAACGAAGTCTCGCTTGTAGGAAGACACAGAGCCTGGCATTTAACTCCGTTTCTGAAGGGAAACACACAGCACACTTTTCATCCATGAAACACACTCTGCTTTAGAGCGAGAAGCACGCTCTTGCTTTCTAGAGTCTCGAATAAGGCAGGAAACGTGAGAGTGCTCAGAACAAAAGAACTGTGTTTCCTACACACACGGACCATATCTAGTTCAACTCTGCTTCTGAAACTGATACAAACCACAGGCCCTCTAACATCCAATGCGTTTCAGTTAAGAGCGAGAAACGTGTGAGCTTCGTGTACAATATAGCTTCGTTTGAGCTGAAAAGTGACTGCGTTTACCTGAAACGAAGTCTCGCTTGTAGGAAGACACAGAGCCTGGCATTTAACTCCGTTTCTGAAGGGAAACACACAGCACACTTCTCATCCATGAAACACACTCTGCTTTAGAGCGAGAAGCACGCTCTTGCTTTCTAGAGTCTCGAATAAGGCAGGAAACGTGAGAGTGCTCAGAACAAAAGAACTGTGTTTCCTACACACACGGACCATATCTAGTTCAACTCTGCTTCTGAAACTGATACAAACCACAGGCCCTCTAACATCCAATGCGTTTCAGTTAAGAGCGAGAAACGTGTGAGCTTCGTGTACAATATAGCTTCGTTTGAGCTGAAAAGTGACTGCGTTTACCTGAAACGAAGTCTCGCTTGTAGGAAGACACAGAGCCTGGCATTTAACTCCGTTTCTGAAGGGAAACACACAGCACACTTCTCATCCATGAAACACACTCTGCTTTAGAGCGAGAAGCACGCTCTTGCTTTCTAGAGTCTCGAATAAGGCAGGAAACGTGAGAGTGCTCAGAACAAAAGAACTGTGTTTCCTACACACACGGACCATATCTAGTTCAACTCTGCTTCTGAAACTGATACAAACCACAGGCCCTCTAACATCCAATGCGTTTCAGTTAAGAGCGAGAAACGTGTGAGCTTCGTGTACAATATAGCTTCCTTTGAGCTGAAAAGTGACTGCATTTACCTGAAACGAAGTCTCGCTTGTAGGAAGACACAGAGCCTGGCATTTAACTCCGTTTCTGAAGGGAAACACACAGCACACTTCTCATCCATGAAACACACTCTGCTTTAGAGCAAGAAGCACGCTCTTGCTTTCTAGAGACTCGAATAAGGCGGGAAACGTGAGAGTGCTCAGAACAAAAGAACTGAGTTTCCTACACACACGGACCATATGTAGTTCAACTCTGCTTCTGAAACTGATACAAACCACAGGCCCTCTAACATCCAATGCGTTTCAGTTAAGAGCGAGAAACGTGTGAGCTTCGTGTACAATATTGCTTCGTTTGAGCTGAAAAGTGACTGCGTTTACCTGAAACGAAGTCTCGCTTGTAAGAAGACACAGAGCCTGGCATTTAACTCCGTTTCTGAAGGGAAACACACAGCACACTTCTCATCCATGAAACACACTCTGCTTTAGAGCATAAGCACGCTCTTGCTTTCTAGAGTCTCTAATAAGGCGGGAAACGTGAGAGTGCTCAGAACAAAAGAACTGTGTTTCCTAAACACACGGACCATATCTAGTTCAACTCTGCTTCTGAAACTGATACAAACCACAGGCCCTCTAACATCCAATGCGTTTCAGTTAAGTGCGAGAAACGTGTGAGCTTCGTGTACAATATAGCTTCGTTTGAGCTGAAAAGTGACTGCCTTTACCTGAAACGAAGTCTCGCTTGTAGGAAGACACAGAGCCTGGCATTTAACTCCGTTTCTGAAGGGAAACACACAGCACACTTCTCATCCATGTAACACACTCTGCTTTAGAGCAAGAAGCACGCTCTTGCTTTCTAGAGTCTCTAATAAGGCGGGAAACGTGAGAGTGCTCAGAACAAAAGAACTGTGTTTCCTACACACACGGACCATATCTAGTTCAACTCTGCTTCTGAAACTGATACAAACCACAGGTCCTCTAACATCCAATGCGTTTCAGTTAAGAGCGAGAAACGTGTGAGCTTCGTGTACAATATAGCTTCGTTTGAGCTGAAAAGTGACTGCGTTTACCTGAAACGAAGTCTCGCTTGTAGGAAGACACAGAGCCTGGCATTTAACTCCGTTTCTGAAGGGAAACACACAGCACACTTCTCATCCATGAAACACACTCTGCTTTAGAGCGAGAAGCACGCTCTTGCTTTCTAGAATCTCGAATAAGGCGGGAAACGTGAGAGTGCTCAGAACAAAAGAACTGTGTTTCCTACACACACGGACCATATCTAGTTCAACTCTGCTTCTGAAACTGATACAAACCACAGGCCCTCTAACATCCAATGCGTTTCAGTTAAGAGCGAGAAACGTGTGAGCTTCGTGTACAATATAGCTTCCTTTGAGCTGAAAAGTGACTGCGTTTACCTGAAACGAAGTCTCGCTTGTAGGAAGACACAGAGCCTGGCATTTAACTCCATTTCTGAAGGGAAACACACAGCACACTTCTCATCCATGAAACACACTCTGCTTTAGAGCAAGAAGCACGCTCTTGCTTTCTAGAGTCTCTAATAAGGCGGGAAACGTGAGAGTGCTCAGAACAAAAGAACTGTGTTTCCTACACACACGGACCATATCTAGTTCAACTCTGCTTCTGAAACTGATACAAACCACAGGCCCTCTAACATCCAATGCGTTTCAGTTAAGAGCGAGAAACGTGTGAGCTTCGTGTACAATATAGCTTCCTTTGAGCTGAAAAGTGACTGCGTTTACCTGAAACGAAGTCTCGCTTGTAGGAAGACACAGAGCCTGGCATTTAACTTCGTTTCTGAAGGGAAACACACAGCACACTTCTCATCCATGAAACACACTCTGCTTTAGAGCAAGAAGCACGCTCTTGCTTTCTAGAGTCTCGAATAAGGCGGGAAACGTGAGAGTGCTCAGAACAAAAGAACTGTGTTTCCTACACACACGGACCATATCTAGTTCAACTCTGCTTCTGAAACTGATACAAACCACAGGCCCTCTAACATGCAATGCGTTTCAGTTAAGAACGAGAAACGTGTGAGCTTCGTGTACAATATAGCTTCGTTTGAGCTGAAAAGTGACTGCGTTTACCTGAAACGAAGTCTCGCTTGTAGGAAGACACAGAGCCTGGCATTTAACTCCGTTTCTGAAGGGAAACACACAGCACACTTCTCATCCATGAAACACACACTGCTTTAGAGCAAGAAGCACGCACTTGCTTTCTAGAGTCTCTAATAAGGCGGGAAACATGAGAGTGCTCAGAACAAAAGAACTGTGTTTCCTACACACACGGACCATATCTAGTTCAACTCTGCTTCTGAAACTGATACAAACCACAGGCCCTCTAACATCCAATGCGTTTCAGTTAAGAGCGAGAAACGTGTGAGCCTCGTGTACAATATAGTTTCGTTTGAGCTGAAAAGTGACTGCGTTTACCTGAAACGAAGTCTCGCTTGTAGGAAGACACAGAGCCTGGCATTTAACTCCGTTTCTGACGGGAAACACACAGCACACTTCTCATCCATGAAACACACTCAGCTTTAGAGCAAGAAGCACGCTCTTGCTTTCTAGAGTCTCTAATAAGGCGGGAAACGTGAGAGTGCTCAGAACAAAAGAACTGTGTTTCCTACACACACGGACCATATCTAGTTCAACTCTGCTTCTGAAACTCATACAAACCACAGGCCCTCTAACATGCAATGCGTTTCAGTTAAGAGCGAGAAACGTGTGAGCTTCGTGTACAATATAGCTTCGTTTGAGCTGAAAAGTGACTGCGTTTACCTGAAACGAAGTCTCGCTTGTAGGCAGACACAGAGCCTGGCATTTCACTCCGTTTCTGAAGGGAAACACACAGCACACTTCTCATCCATGAAACACACTCTGCTTTAGAGCAAGAAGCACGCTCTTGCTTTCTAGAGTCTCTAATAAGGCGGGAAACGTGAGAGTGCTCAGAACAAAAGAACTGTGTTTCCTACACACACGGACCATATCTACTTCAACTCTGCTTCTGAAACTGATACAAACCACAGGCCCTCTAACATCCAATGCGTTTCAGTTTAGAGCGAGAAACGTGTGAGCTTCGTGTACAATATAGCTTCCTTTGAGCTGAAAAGTGACTGCGTTTACCTGAAACGAAGTCTCGCTTGTAGGAAGACAAAGAGCCTGGCATTTAACTCCGTTTCTGAAGGGAAACACACAGCACACTTCTCATCCATGAAACACACTCTGCTTTAGAGCGAGAAGCACGCTCTTGCTTTCTAGAGTCTCGAATAAGGCGGGAAACGTGAGAGTGCTCAGAACAAAAGAACTGTGTTTCCTACACACACGGACCATATCTAGTTCAACTCTGCTTCTGAAACTGATACAAACCACAGGCCCTCTAACATGCAATGCGTTTCAGTTAAGAACGAGAAACGTGTGAGCTTCGTGTACAATATAGCTTCCTTTGAGCTGAAAAGTGACTGCGTTTACCTGAAACGAAGTCTCGCTTGTAGGAAGACAAAGAGCCTGGCATTTAACTCCGTTTCTGAAGGGAAACACACAGCACACTTCTCATCCATGAAACACACTCTGCTTTAGAGCGAGAAGCACGCTCTTGCTTTCTAGAGTCTCGAATAAGGCGGGAAACGTGAGAGTGCTCAGAACAAAAGAACTGTGTTTCCTACACACACGGACCATATCTAGTTCAACTCTGCTTCTGAAACTGATACAAACCACAGGCCCTCTAACATGCAATGCGTTTCAGTTAAGAACGAGAAACGTGTGAGCTTCGTGTACAATATAGCTTCGTTTGAGCTGAAAAGTGACTGCGTTTACCTGAAACGAAGTCTTGCTTGTAGGAAGACACAGAGCCTGGCATTTAACTCCGTTTCTGAAGGGAAACACACAGCACACTTCTCATCCATGAAACACACTCTGCTTTAGAGCAAGAAGCACGCACTTGCTTTCTAGAGTCTCTAATAAGGCGGGAAACATGAGAGTGCTCAGAACAAAAGAACTGTGTTTCCTACACACACGGACGATATCTAGTTCAACTCTGCTTCTGAAACTGATACAAACCACAGGCCCTCTAACATCCAATGCGTTTCAGTTAAGAGCAAGAAACGTGTGAGCCTCGTGTACAATATAGTTTCGTTTGAGCTGAAAAGTGACTGCGTTTACCTGAAACGAAGTCTCGCTTGTAGGAAGACACAGAGCCTGGCATTTAACTCCGTTTCTGAAGGGAAACACACAGCACACTTCTCATCCATGAAACACACTCTGCTTTAGAGCGAGAAGCACGCTCTTGCTTTCTAGAGTCTCGAATAAGGCAGGAAACGTGAGAGTGCTCAGAACAAAAGAACTGTGTTTCCTACACACACGGACCATATCTAGTTCAACTCTGCTTCTGAAACTGATACAAACCACAGGCCCTCTAACATCCAATGCGTTTCAGTTAAGAGCGAGAAACGTGTGAGCTTCGTGTACAATATAGCTTCCTTTGAGCTGAAAAGTGACTGCGTTTACCTGAAACGAAGTCTCGCTTGTAGGAAGACACAGAGCCTGGCATTTAACTCCGTTTCTGAAGGGAAACACACAGCACACTTCTCATTCATGAAACACACTCTGCTTTAGAGCAAGAAGCACGCTCTTGCTTTCTAGAGTCTCGAATAAGGCGGGAAACGTGAGAGTGCTCAGAACAAAAGAACTGAGTTTCCTACACACACGGACCATATCTAGTTCAACTCTGCTTCTGAAACTGATACAAACCACAGGCCCTCTAACATCCAATGCGTTTCAGTTAAGAGCGAGAAACGTGTGAGCTTCGTGTACAATATTGCTTCGTTTGAGCTGAAAAGTGACTGCGTTTACCTGAAACGAAGTCTCGCTTGTAAGAAGACACAGAGCCTGGCATTTAACTCCGTTTCTGAAGGGAAACACACAGCACACTTCTCATCCATGAAACACACTCTGCTTTAGAGCATAAGCACGCTCTTGCTTTCTAGAGTCTCTAATAAGGCGGGAAACGTGAGAGTGCTCAGAACAAAAGAACTGTGTTTCCTACACACACGGACCATATCTACTTCAACTCTGCTTCTGAAACTGATACAAACCACAGGCCCTCTAACATCCAATGCGTTTCAGTTTAGAGCGAGAAACGTGTGAGCTTCGTGTACAATATAGCTTCCTTTGAGCTGAAAAGTGACTGCGTTTACCTGAAACGAAGTCTCGCTTGTAGGAAGACAAAGAGCCTGGCATTTAACTCCGTTTCTGAAGGGAAACACACAGCACACTTCTCATCCATGAAACACACTCTGCTTTAGAGCGAGAAGCACGCTCTTGCTTTCTAGAGTCTCGAATAAGGCGGGAAACGTGAGAGTGCTCAGAACAAAAGAACTGTGTTTCCTACACACACGGACCATATCTAGTTCAACTCTGCTTCTGAAACTGATACAAACCACAGGCCCTCTAACATGCAATGCGTTTCAGTTAAGAACGAGAAACGTGTGAGCTTCGTGTACAATATAGCTTCCTTTGAGCTGAAAAGTGACTGCGTTTACCTGAAACGAAGTCTCGCTTGTAGGAAGACAAAGAGCCTGGCATTTAACTCCGTTTCTGAAGGGAAACACACAGCACACTTCTCATCCATGAAACACACTCTGCTTTAGAGCGAGAAGCACGCTCTTGCTTTCTAGAGTCTCGAATAAGGCGGGAAACGTGAGAGTGCTCAGAACAAAAGAACTGTGTTTCCTACACACACGGACCATATCTAGTTCAACTCTGCTTCTGAAACTGATACAAACCACAGGCCCTCTAACATGCAATGCGTTTCAGTTAAGAACGAGAAACGTGTGAGCTTCGTGTACAATATAGCTTCGTTTGAGCTGAAAAGTGACTGCGTTTACCTGAAACGAAGTCTTGCTTGTAGGAAGACACAGAGCCTGGCATTTAACTCCGTTTCTGAAGGGAAACACACAGCACACTTCTCATCCATGAAACACACTCTGCTTTAGAGCAAGAAGCACGCACTTGCTTTCTAGAGTCTCTAATAAGGCGGGAAACATGAGAGTGCTCAGAACAAAAGAACTGTGTTTCCTACACACACGGACGATATCTAGTTCAACTCTGCTTCTGAAACTGATACAAACCACAGGCCCTCTAACATCCAATGCGTTTCAGTTAAGAGCGAGAAACGTGTGAGCCTCGTGTACAATATAGTTTCGTTTGAGCTGAAAAGTGACTGCGTTTACCTGAAACGAAGTCTCGCTTGTAGGAAGACACAGAGCCTGGCATTTAACTCCGTTTCTGAAGGGAAACACACAGCACACTTCTCATCCATGAAACACACTCTGCTTTAGAGCGAGAAGCACGCTCTTGCTTTCTAGAGTCTCGAATAAGGCAGGAAACGTGAGAGTGCTCAGAACAAAAGAACTGTGTTTCCTACACACACGGACCATATCTAGTTCAACTCTGCTTCTGAAACTGATACAAACCACAGGCCCTCTAACATCCAATGCGTTTCAGTTAAGAGCGAGAAACGTGTGAGCTTCGTGTACAATATAGCTTCCTTTGAGCTGAAAAGTGACTGCGTTTACCTGAAACGAAGTCTCGCTTGTAGGAAGACACAGAGCCTGGCATTTAACTCCGTTTCTGAAGGGAAACACACAGCACACTTCTCATCCATGAAACACACTCTGCTTTAGAGCAAGAAGCACGCTCTTGCTTTCTAGAGTCTCGAATAAGGCGGGAAACGTGAGAGTGCTCAGAACAAAAGAACTGAGTTTCCTACACACACGGACCATATCTAGTTCAACTCTGCTTCTGAAACTGATACAAACCACAGGCCCTCTAACATCCAATGCGTTTCAGTTAAGAGCGAGAAACGTGTGAGCTTCGTGTACAATATTGCTTCGTTTGAGCTGAAAAGTGACTGCGTTTACCTGAAACGAAGTCTCGCTTGTAAGAAGACACAGAGCCTGGCATTTAACTCCGTTTCTGAAGGGAAACACACAGCACACTTCTCATCCATGAAACACACTCTGCTTTAGAGCATAAGCACGCTCTTGCTTTCTAGAGTCTCTAATAAGGCGGGAAACGTGAGAGTGCTCAGAACAAAAGAACTGTGTTTCCTACACACACGGACCATATCTAGTTCAACTCTGCTTCTGAAACTGATACAAACCACAGGCCCTCTAACATCCAATGCGTTTCAGTTAAGAGCGAGAAACGTGTGAGCTTCGTGTACAATATATCTTCGTTTGAGCTGAAAAGTGACTGCGTTTACCTGAAACGAAGTCTCGCTTGTAGGAAGACACAGAGCCTGGCATTTAACTCCGTTTCTGAAGGGAAACACACAGCACACTTCTCATCCATGAAACACACTCTGCTTTAGAGCAAGAAGCACGCTCTTGCTTTCTAGAGTCTCTAATAAGGCGGGAAACGTGAGAGTGCTCAGAACAAAAGAACTGTGTTTCCTACACACACGGACCATATCTAGTTCAACTCTGCTTCTGAAACTGATACAAACCACAGGCCCTCTAACATCCAATGCGTTTCAGTTAAGAGCGAGAAACGTGTGAGCTTCGTGTACAATATTGCTTCGTTTGAGCTGAAAAGTGACTGCGTTTACCTGAAACGAAGTCTCGCTTGTAAGAAGACACAGAGCCTGGCATTTAACTCCGTTTCTGAAGGGAAACACACAGCACACTTCTCATCCATGAAACACACTCTGCTTTAGAGCATAAGCACGCTCTTGCTTTCTAGAGTCTCTAATAAGGCGGGAAACGTGAGAGTGCTCAGAACAAAAGAACTGTGTTTCCTACACACACGGACCATATCTACTTCAACTCTGCTTCTGAAACTGATACAAACCACAGGCCCTCTAACATCCAATGCGTTTCAGTTTAGAGCGAGAAACGTGTTAGCTTCGTGTACAATATAGCTTCCTTTGAGCTGAAAAGTGACTGCGTTTACCTGAAACGAAGTCTCGCTTGTAGGAAGACAAAGAGCCTGGCATTTAACTCCGTTTCTGAAGGGAAACACACAGCACACTTCTCATCCATGAAACACACTCTGCTTTAGAGCGAGAAGCACGCTCTTGCTTTCTAGAGTCTCGAATAAGGCGGGAAACGTGAGAGTGCTCAGAACAAAAGAACTGTGTTTCCTACACACACGGACCATATCTAGTTCAACTCTGCTTCTGAAACTGATACAAACCACAGGCCCTCTAACATGCAATGCGTTTCAGTTAAGAACGAGAAACGTGTGAGCTTCGTGTACAATATAGCTTCCTTTGAGCTGAAAAGTGACTGCGTTTACCTGAAACGAAGTCTCGCTTGTAGGAAGACAAAGAGCCTGGCATTTAACTCCGTTTCTGAAGGGAAACACACAGCACACTTCTCATCCATGAAACACACTCTGCTTTAGAGCGAGAAGCACGCTCTTGCTTTCTAGAGTCTCGAATAAGGCGGGAAACGTGAGAGTGCTCAGAACAAAAGAACTGTGTTTCCTACACACACGGACCATATCTAGTTCAACTCTGCTTCTGAAACTGATACAAACCACAGGCCCTCTAACATGCAATGCGTTTCAGTTAAGAACGAGAAACGTGTGAGCTTCGTGTACAATATAGCTTCGTTTGAGCTGAAAAGTGACTGCGTTTACCTGAAACGAAGTCTTGCTTGTAGGAAGACACAGAGCCTGGCATTTAACTCCGTTTCTGAAGGGAAACACACAGCACACTTCTCATCCATGAAACACACTCTGCTTTAGAGCATAAGCACGCTCTTGCTTTCTAGAGTCTCTAATAAGGCGGGAAACGTGAGAGTGCTCAGAACAAAAGAACTGTGTTTCCTACACACACGGACCATATCTAGTTCAACTCTGCTTCTGAAACTGATACAAACCACAGGCCCTCTAACATCCAATGCGTTTCAGTTAAGAGCGAGAAACGTGTGAGCTTCGTGTACAATATATCTTCGTTTGAGCTGAAAAGTGACTGCGTTTACCTGAAACGAAGTCTCGCTTGTAGGAAGACACAGAGCCTGGCATTTAACTCCGTTTCTGAAGGGAAACACACAGCACACTTCTCATCCATGAAACACACTCTGCTTTAGAGCAAGAAGCACGCTCTTGCTTTCTAGAGTCTCGAATAAGGCGGGAAACGTGAGAGTGCTCAGACCAAAGAACTGAGTTTCCTACACACACGGACCATATCTAGTTCAACTCTGCTTCTGAAACTGATACAAACCACAGGCCCTCTAACATCCAATGCGTTTCAGTTAAGAGCGAGAAACGTGTGAGCTTCGTGTACAATATTGCTTCGTTTGAGCTGAAAAGTGACTGCGTTTACCTGAAACGAAGTCTCGCTTGTAAGAAGACACAGAGCCTGGCATTTAACTCCGTTTCTGAAGGGAAACACACAGCACACTTCTCATCCATGAAACACACTCTGCTTTAGAGCATAAGCACGCTCTTGCTTTCTAGAGTCTCTAATAAGGCGGGAAACGTGAGAGTGCTCAGAACAAAAGAACTGTGTTTCCTACACACACGGACCATATCTAGTTCAACTCTGCTTCTGAAACTGATACAAACCACAGGCCCTCTAACATCCAATGCGTTTCAGTTAAGAGCGAGAAACGTGTGAGCTTCGTGTACAATATATCTTCGTTTGAGCTGAAAAGTGACTGCGTTTACCTGAAACGAAGTCTCGCTTGTAGGAAGACACAGAGCCTGGCATTTAACTCCGTTTCTGAAGGGAAACACACAGCACACTTCTCATCCATGAAACACACTCTGCTTTAGAGCAAGAAGCACGCTCTTGCTTTCTAGAGTCTCTAATAAGGCGGGAAACGTGAGAGTGCTCAGAACAAAAGAACTGTGTTTCCTACACACACGGACCATATCTAGTTCAACTCTGCTTCTGAAACTGATACAAACCACAGGCCCTCTAACATCCAATGCGTTTCAGTTAAGAGCGAGAAACGTGTGAGCTTCGTGTACAATATAGCTTCGTTTGAGCTGAAAAGTGACTGCGTTTACCTGAAACGAAGTCTCGCTTGTAGGAAGACACAGAGCCTGGCATTTAACTCCGTTTCTGAAGGGAAACACACAGCACACTTCTCATCCATGAAACACACTCTGCTTTAGAGCAAGAAGCACGCTCTTGCTTTCTAGAGTCTCTAATAAGGCGGGAAACGTGAGAGTGCTCAGAACAAAAGAACTGTGTTTCCTACACACACGGACCATATCTAGTTCAACTCTGCTTCTGAAACTGATACAAACCACAGGCCCTCTAACATGCAATGCGTTTCAGTTAAGAACGAGAAACGTGTGAGCTTCGTGTACAATATAGCTTCGTTTGAGCTGAAAAGTGACTGCGTTTACCTGAAACGAAGTCTCGCTTGTAGGAAGACACAGAGCCTGGCATTTAACTCCGTTTCTGAAGGGAAACACACAGCACACTTCTCATCCATGAAACACACTCTGCTTTAGAGCAAGAAGCACGCACTTGCTTTCTAGAGTCTCTAATAAGGCGGGAAACATGAGAGTGCTCAGAACAAAAGAACTGTGTTTCCTACACACACGGACGATATCTAGTTCAACTCTGCTTCTGAAACTGATACAAACCACAGGCCCTCTAACATCCAATGCGTTTCAGTTAAGAGCGAGAAACGTGTGAGCCTCGTGTACAATATAGTTTCTTTTGAGCTGAAAAGTGACTGCGTTTACCTGAAACGAAGTCTCGCTTGTAGGAAGACACAGAGCCTGGCATTTAACTCCGTTTCTGACGGGAAACACACAGCACACTTCTCATCCATGAAACACACTCTGCTTTAGAGCAAGAAGCACGCTCTTGCTTTCTAGAGTCTCTAATAAGGCGGGAAACGTGAGAGTGCTCAGAACAAAAGAACTGTGTTTCCTACACACACGGACCATATCTAGTTCAACTCTGCTTCTGAAACTCATACAAACCACAGGCCCTCTAACATGCAATGCGTTTCAGTTAAGAGCGAGAAACGTGTGAGCTTCGTGTACAATATAGCTTCGTTTGAGCTGAAAAGTGACTGCGTTTACCTGAAACGAAGTCTCGCTTGTAGGCAGACACAGAGCCTGGCATTTCACTCCGTTTCTGAAGGGAAACACACAGCACACTTCTCATCCATGAAACACACTCTGCTTTAGAGCAAGAAGCACGCTCTTGCTTTCTAGAGTCTCTAATAAGGCGGGAAACGTGAGAGTGCTCAGAACAAAAGAACTGTGTTTCCTACACACACGGACCATATCTACTTCAACTCTGCTTCTGAAACTGATACAAACCACAGGCCCTCTAACATCCAATGCGTTTCAGTTTAGAGCGAGAAACGTGTGAGCTTCGTGTACAATATAGCTTCCTTTGAGCTGAAAAGTGACTGCGTTTACCTGAAACGAAGTCTCGCTTGTAGGAAGACAAAGAGCCTGGCATTTAACTCCGTTTCTGAAGGGAAACACACAGCACACTTCTCATCCATGAAACACACTCTGCTTTAGAGCGAGAAGCACGCTCTTGCTTTCTAGAGTCTCGAATAAGGCGGGAAACGTGAGAGTGCTCAGAACAAAAGAACTGTGTTTCCTACACACACGGACCATATCTAGTTCAACTCTGCTTCTGAAACTGATACAAACCACAGGCCCTCTAACATGCAATGCGTTTCAGTTAAGAACGAGAAACGTGTGAGCTTCGTGTACAATATAGCTTCCTTTGAGCTGAAAAGTGACTGCGTTTACCTGAAACGAAGTCTCGCTTGTAGGAAGACAAAGAGCCTGGCATTTAACTCCGTTTCTGAAGGGAAACACACAGCACACTTCTCATCCATGAAACACACTCTGCTTTAGAGCGAGAAGCACGCTCTTGCTTTCTAGAGTCTCGAATAAGGCGGGAAACGTGAGAGTGCTCAGAAAAAAAGAACTGTGTTTCCTACACACACGGACCATATCTAGTTCAACTCTGCTTCTGAAACTGATACAAACCACAGGCCCTCTAACATGCAATGCGTTTCAGTTAAGAACGAGAAACGTGTGAGCTTCGTGTACAATATAGCTTCGTTTGAGCTGAAAAGTGACTGCGTTTACCTGAAACGAAGTCTTGCTTGTAGGAAGACACAGAGCCTGGCATTTAACTCCGTTTCTGAAGGGAAACACACAGCACACTTCTCATCCATGAAACACACTCTGCTTTAGAGCAAGAAGCACGCACTTGCTTTCTAGAGTCTCTAATAAGGCGGGAAACATGAGAGTGCTCAGAACAAAATAACTGTGTTTCCTACACACACGGACGATATCTAGTTCAACTCTGCTTCTGAAACTGATACAAACCACAGGCCCTCTAACATCCAATGCGTTTCAGTTAAGAGCGAGAAACGTGTGAGCCTCGTGTACAATATAGTTTCGTTTGAGCTGAAAAGTGACTGCGTTTACCTGAAACGAAGTCTCGCTTGTAGGAAGACACAGAGCCTGGCATTTAACTCCGTTTCTGAAGGGAAACACACAGCACACTTCTCATCCATGAAACACACTCTGCTTTAGAGCGAGAAGCACGCTCTTGCTTTCTAGAGTCTCGAATAAGGCAGGAAACGTGAGAGTGCTCAGAACAAAAGAACTGTGTTTCCTACACACACGGACCATATCTAGTTCAACTCTGCTTCTGAAACTGATACAAACCACAGGCCCTCTAACATCCAATGCGTTTCAGTTAAGAGCGAGAAACGTGTGAGCTTCGTGTACAATATAGCTTCCTTTGAGCTGAAAAGTGACTGCGTTTACCTGAAACGAAGTCTCGCTTGTAGGAAGACACAGAGCCTGGCATTTAACTCCGTTTCTGAAGGGAAACACACAGCACACTTCTCATTCATGAAACACACTCTGCTTTAGAGCAAGAAGCACGCTCTTGCTTTCTAGAGTCTCGAATAAGGCGGGAAACGTGAGAGTGCTCAGAACAAAAGAACTGAGTTTCCTACACACACGGACCATATCTAGTTCAACTCTGCTTCTGAAACTGATACAAACCACAGGCCCTCTAACATCCAATGCGTTTCAGTTAAGAGCGAGAAACGTGTGAGCTTCGTGTACAATATTGCTTCGTTTGAGCTGAAAAGTGACTGCGTTTACCTGAAACGAAGTCTCGCTTGTAAGAAGACACAGAGCCTGGCATTTAACTCCGTTTCTGAAGGGAAACACACAGCACACTTCTCATCCATGAAACACACTCTGCTTTAGAGCATAAGCACGCTCTTGCTTTCTAGAGTCTCTAATAAGGCGGGAAACGTGAGAGTGCTCAGAACAAAAGAACTGTGTTTCCTACACACACGGACCATATCTACTTCAACTCTGCTTCTGAAACTGATACAAACCACAGGCCCTCTAACATCCAATGCGTTTCAGTTTAGAGCGAGAAACGTGTGAGCTTCGTGTACAATATAGCTTCCTTTGAGCTGAAAAGTGACTGCGTTTACCTGAAACGAAGTCTCGCTTGTAGGAAGACAAAGAGCCTGGCATTTAACTCCGTTTCTGAAGGGAAACACACAGCACACTTCTCATCCATGAAACACACTCTGCTTTAGAGCGAGAAGCACGCTCTTGCTTTCTAGAGTCTCGAATAAGGCGGGAAACGTGAGAGTGCTCAGAACAAAAGAACTGTGTTTCCTACACACACGGACCATATCTAGTTCAACTCTGCTTCTGAAACTGATACAAACCACAGGCCCTCTAACATGCAATGCGTTTCAGTTAAGAACGAGAAACGTGTGAGCTTCGTGTACAATATAGCTTCCTTTGAGCTGAAAAGTGACTGCGTTTACCTGAAACGAAGTCTCGCTTGTAGGAAGACAAAGAGCCTGGCATTTAACTCCGTTTCTGAAGGGAAACACACAGCACACTTCTCATCCATGAAACACACTCTGCTTTAGAGCGAGAAGCACGCTCTTGCTTTCTAGAGTCTCGAATAAGGCGGGAAACGTGAGAGTGCTCAGAACAAAAGAACTGTGTTTCCTACACACACGGACCATATCTAGTTCAACTCTGCTTCTGAAACTGATACAAACCACAGGCCCTCTAACATGCAATGCGTTTCAGTTAAGAACGAGAAACGTGTGAGCTTCGTGTACAATATAGCTTCGTTTGAGCTGAAAAGTGACTGCGTTTACCTGAAACGAAGTCTTGCTTGTAGGAAGACACAGAGCCTGGCATTTAACTCCGTTTCTGAAGGGAAACACACAGCACACTTCTCATCCATGAAACACACTCTGCTTTAGAGCAAGAAGCACGCACTTGCTTTCTAGAGTCTCTAATAAGGCGGGAAACATGAGAGTGCTCAGAACAAAAGAACTGTGTTTCCTACACACACGGACGATATCTAGTTCAACTCTGCTTCTGAAACTGATACAAACCACAGGCCCTCTAACATCCAATGCGTTTCAGTTAAGAGCGAGAAACGTGTGAGCCTCGTGTACAATATAGTTTCGTTTGAGCTGAAAAGTGACTGCGTTTACCTGAAACGAAGTCTCGCTTGTAGGAAGACACAGAGCCTGGCATTTAACTCCGTTTCTGAAGGGAAACACACAGCACACTTCTCATCCATGAAACACACTCTGCTTTAGAGCGAGAAGCACGCTCTTGCTTTCTAGAGTCTCGAATAAGGCAGGAAACGTGAGAGTGCTCAGAACAAAAGAACTGTGTTTCCTACACACACGGACCATATCTAGTTCAACTCTGCTTCTGAAACTGATACAAACCACAGGCCCTCTAACATCCAATGCGTTTCAGTTAAGAGCGAGAAACGTGTGAGCTTCGTGTACAATATAGCTTCGTTTGAGCTGAAAAGTGACTGCGTTTACCTGAAAAGAAGTCTCGCTTGTAAGAAGACACAGAGCCTGGCATTTAACTCCGTTTCTGAAGGGAAACACACAGCACACTTCTCATCCATGAAACACACTCTGCTTTAGAGCATAAGCACGCTCTTGCTTTCTAGAGTCTCTAATAAGGCGGGAAACGTGAGAGTGCTCAGAACAAAAGAACTGTGTTTCCTACACACACGGACCATATCTAGTTCAACTCTGCTTCTGAAACTGATACAAACCACAGGCCCTCTAACATCCAATGCGTTTCAGTTTTGAGCGAGAAACGTGTGAGCTTCGTGTACAATATAGCTTCCTTTGAGCTGAAAAGTGACTGCGTTTACCTGAAACGAAGTCTCGCTTGTAGGAAGACACAGAGCCTGGCATTTAACTCCGTTTCTGAAGGGAAACACACAGCACACTTCTCATCCATGAAACACACTCTGCTTTAGAGCAAGAAGCACGCTCTTGCTTTCTAGAGTCTCGAATAAGGCGGGAAACGTGAGAGTGCTCAGAACAAAAGAACTGAGTTTCCTACACACACGGACCATATCTAGTTCAACTCTGCTTCTGAAACTGATACAAACCACAGGCCCTCTAACATCCAATGCGTTTCAGTTAAGAGCGAGAAACGTGTGAGCTTCGTGTACAATATTGCTTCGTTTGAGCTGAAAAGTGACTGCGTTTACCTGAAACGAAGTCTCGCTTGTAAGAAGACACAGAGCCTGGCATTTAACTCCGTTTCTGAAGGGAAACACACAGCACACTTCTCATCCATGAAACACACTCTGCTTTAGAGCATAAGCACGCTCTTGCTTTCTAGAGTCTCTAATAAGGCGGGAAACGTGAGAGTGCTCAGAACAAAAGAACTGAGTTTCCTACACACACGGACCATATCTAGTTCAACTCTGCTTCTGAAACTGATACAAACCACAGGCCCTCTAACATCCAATGCGTTTCAGTTAAGAGCGAGAAACGTGTGAGCTTCGTGTACAATATTGCTTCGTTTGAGCTGAAAAGTGACTGCGTTTACCTGAAACGAAGTCTCGCTTGTAAGAAGACACAGAGCCTGGCATTTAACTCCGTTTCTGAAGGGAAACACACAGCACACTTCTCATCCATGAAACACACTCTGCTTTAGAGCATAAGCACGCTCTTGCTTTCTAGAGTCTCTAATAAGGCGGGAAACGTGAGAGTGCTCAGAACAAAAGAACTGTGTTTCCTACACACACGGACCATATCTAGTTCAACTCTGCTTCTGAAACTGATACAAACCACAGGCCCTCTAACATCCAATGCGTTTCAGTTAAGAGCGAGAAACGTGTGAGCTTCGTGTACAATATATCTTCGTTTGAGCTGAAAAGTGACTGCGTTTACCTGAAACGAAGTCTCGCTTGTAGGAAGACACAGAGCCTGGCATTTAACTCCGTTTCTGAAGGGAAACACACAGCACACTTCTCATCCATGAAACACACTCTGCTTTAGAGCAAGAAGCACGCTCTTGCTTTCTAGAGTCTCTAATAAGGCGGGAAACGTGAGAGTGCTCAGAACAAAAGAACTGTGTTTCCTACACACACGGACCATATCTAGTTCAACTCTGCTTCTGAAACTGATACAAACCACAGGCCCTCTAACATCCAATGCGTTTCAGTTAAGAGCGAGAAACGTGTGAGCTTCGTGTACAATATAGCTTCGTTTGAGCTGAAAAGTGACTGCGTTTACCTGAAACGAAGTCTCGCTTGTAGGAAGACACAGAGCCTGGCATTTAACTCCGTTTCTGAAGGGAAACACACAGCACACTTCTCATCCATGAAACACACTCTGCTTTAGAGCAAGAAGCACGCTCTTGCTTTCTAGAGTCTCTAATAAGGCGGGAAACGTGAGAGTGCTCAGAACAAAAGAACTGTGTTTCCTACACACACGGACCATATCTAGTTCAACTCTGCTTCTGAAACTGATACAAACCACAGGCCCTCTAACATGCAATGCGTTTCAGTTAAGAACGAGAAACGTGTGAGCTTCGTGTACAATATAGCTTCGTTTGAGCTGAAAAGTGACTGCGTTTACCTGAAACGAAGTCTCGCTTGTAGGAAGACACAGAGCCTGGCATTTAACTCCGTTTCTGAAGGGAAACACACAGCACACTTCTCATCCATGAAACACACTCTGCTTTAGAGCAAGAAGCACGCACTTGCTTTCTAGAGTCTCTAATAAGGCGGGAAACATGAGAGTGCTCAGAACAAAAGAACTGTGTTTCCTACACACACGGACCATATCTAGTTCAACTCTGCTTCTGAAACTGATACAAACCACAGGCCCTCTAACATCCAATGCGTTTCAGTTAAGAGCGAGAAACGTGTGAGCCTCGTGTACAATATAGTTTCTTTTGAGCTGAAAAGTGACTGCGTTTACCTGAAACGAAGTCTCGCTTGTAGGAAGACACAGAGCCTGGCATTTAACTCCGTTTCTGACGGGAAACACACAGCACACTTCTCATCCATGAAACACACTCTGCTTTAGAGCAAGAAGCACGCTCTTGCTTTCTAGAGTCTCTAATAAGGCGGGAAACGTGAGAGTGCTCAGAACAAAAGAACTGTGTTTCCTACACACACGGACCATATCTAGTTCAACTCTGCTTCTGAAACTCATACAAACCACAGGCCCTCTAACATGCAATGCGTTTCAGTTAAGAGCGAGAAACGTGTGAGCTTCGTGTACAATATAGCTTCGTTTGAGCTGAAAAGTGACTGCGTTTACCTGAAACGAAGTCTCGCTTGTAGGCAGACACAGAGCCTGGCATTTCACTCCGTTTCTGAAGGGAAACACACAGCACACTTCTCATCCATGAAACACACTCTGCTTTAGAGCAAGAAGCACGCTCTTGCTTTCTAGAGTCTCTAATAAGGCGGGAAACGTGAGAGTGCTCAGAACAAAAGAACTGTGTTTCCTACACACACGGACCATATCTACTTCAACTCTGCTTCTGAAACTGATACAAACCACAGGCCCTCTAACATCCAATGCGTTTCAGTTTAGAGCGAGAAACGTGTGAGCTTCGTGTACAATATAGCTTCCTTTGAGCTGAAAAGTGACTGCGTTTACCTGAAACGAAGTCTCGCTTGTAGGAAGACAAAGAGCCTGGCATTTAACTCCGTTTCTGAAGGGAAACACACAGCACACTTCTCATCCATGAAACACACTCTGCTTTAGAGCGAGAAGCACGCTCTTGCTTTCTAGAGTCTCGAATAAGGCGGGAAACGTGAGAGTGCTCAGAACAAAAGAACTGTGTTTCCTACACACACGGACCATATCTAGTTCAACTCTGCTTCTGAAACTGATACAAACCACAGGCCCTCTAACATGCAATGCGTTTCAGTTAAGAACGAGAAACGTGTGAGCTTCGTGTACAATATAGCTTCCTTTGAGCTGAAAAGTGACTGCGTTTACCTGAAACGAAGTCTCGCTTGTAGGAAGACAAAGAGCCTGGCATTTAACTCCGTTTCTGAAGGGAAACACACAGCACACTTCTCATCCATGAAACACACTCTGCTTTAGAGCGAGAAGCACGCTCTTGCTTTCTAGAGTCTCGAATAAGGCGGGAAACGTGAGAGTGCTCAGAACAAAAGAACTGTGTTTCCTACACACACGGACCATATCTAGTTCAACTCTGCTTCTGAAACTGATACAAACCACAGGCCCTCTAACATGCAATGCGTTTCAGTTAAGAACGAGAAACGTGTGAGCTTCGTGTACAATATAGCTTCGTTTGAGCTGAAAAGTGACTGCGTTTACCTGAAACGAAGTCTTGCTTGTAGGAAGACACAGAGCCTGGCATTTAACTCCGTTTCTGAAGGGAAACACACAGCACACTTCTCATCCATGAAACACACTCTGCTTTAGAGCAAGAAGCACGCACTTGCTTTCTAGAGTCTCTAATAAGGCGGGAAACATGAGAGTGCTCAGAACAAAAGAACTGTGTTTCCTACACACACGGACAATATCTAGTTCAACTCTGCTTCTGAAACTGATACAAACCACAGGCCCTCTAACATCCAATGCGTTTCAGTTAAGAGCGAGAAACGTGTGAGCCTCGTGTACAATATAGTTTCGTTTGAGCTGAAAAGTGACTGCGTTTACCTGAAACGAAGTCTCGCTTGTAGGAAGACACAGAGCCTGGCATTTAACTCCGTTTCTGAAGGGAAACACACAGCACACTTCTCATCCATGAAACACACTCTGCTTTAGAGCGAGAAGCACGCTCTTGCTTTCTAGAGTCTCGAATAAGGCAGGAAACGTGAGAGTGCTCAGAACAAAAGAACTGTGTTTCCTACACACACGGACCATATCTAGTTCAACTCTGCTTCTGAAACTGATACAAACCACAGGCCCTCTAACATCCAATGCGTTTCAGTTAAGAGCGAGAAACGTGTGAGCTTCGTGTACAATATAGCTTCCTTTGAGCTGAAAAGTGACTGCGTTTACCTGAAACGAAGTCTCGCTTGTAGGAAGACACAGAGCCTGGCATTTAACTCCGTTTCTGAAGGGAAACACACAGCACACTTCTCATTCATGAAACACACTCTGCTTTAGAGCAAGAAGCACGCTCTTGCTTTCTAGAGTCTCGAATAAGGCGGGAAACGTGAGAGTGCTCAGAACAAAAGAACTGAGTTTCCTACACACACGGACCATATCTAGTTCAACTCTGCTTCTGAAACTGATACAAACCACAGGCCCTCTAACATCCAATGCGTTTCAGTTAAGAGCGAGAAACGTGTGAGCTTCGTGTACAATATTGCTTCGTTTGAGCTGAAAAGTGACTGCGTTTACCTGAAACGAAGTCTCGCTTGTAAGAAGACACAGAGCCTGGCATTTAACTCCGTTTCTGAAGGGAAACACACAGCACACTTCTCATCCATGAAACACACTCTGCTTTAGAGCATAAGCACGCTCTTGCTTTCTAGAGTCTCTAATAAGGCGGGAAACGTGAGAGTGCTCAGAACAAAAGAACTGTGTTTCCTACACACACGGACCATATCTACTTCAACTCTGCTTCTGAAACTGATACAAACCACAGGCCCTCTAACATCCAATGCGTTTCAGTTTAGAGCGAGAAACGTGTGAGCTTCGTGTACAATATAGCTTCCTTTGAGCTGAAAAGTGACTGCGTTTACCTGAAACGAAGTCTCGCTTGTAGGAAGACAAAGAGCCTGGCATTTAACTCCGTTTCTGAAGGGAAACACACAGCACACTTCTCATCCATGAAACACACTCTGCTTTAGAGCGAGAAGCACGCTCTTGCTTTCTAGAGTCTCGAATAAGGCGGGAAACGTGAGAGTGCTCAGAACAAAAGAACTGTGTTTCCTACACACACGGACCATATCTAGTTCAACTCTGCTTCTGAAACTGATACAAACCACAGGCCCTCTAACATGCAATGCGTTTCAGTTAAGAACGAGAAACGTGTGAGCTTCGTGTACAATATAGCTTCCTTTGAGCTGAAAAGTGACTGCGTTTACCTGAAACGAAGTCTCGCTTGTAGGAAGACAAAGAGCCTGGCATTTAACTCCGTTTCTGAAGGGAAACACACAGCACACTTCTCATCCATGAAACACACTCTGCTTTAGAGCGAGAAGCACGCTCTTGCTTTCTAGAGTCTCGAATAAGGCGGGAAACGTGAGAGTGCTCAGAACAAAAGAACTGTGTTTCCTACACACACGGACCATATCTAGTTCAACTCTGCTTCTGAAACTGATACAAACCACAGGCCCTCTAACATGCAATGCGTTTCAGTTAAGAACGAGAAACGTGTGAGCTTCGTGTACAATATAGCTTCGTTTGAGCTGAAAAGTGACTGCGTTTACCTGAAACGAAGTCTTGCTTGTAGGAAGACACAGAGCCTGGCATTTAACTCCGTTTCTGAAGGGAAACACACAGCACACTTCTCATCCATGAAACACACTCTGCTTTAGAGCAAGAAGCACGCACTTGCTTTCTAGAGTCTCTAATAAGGCGGGAAACATGAGAGTGCTCAGAACAAAAGAACTGTGTTTCCTACACACACGGACGATATCTAGTTCAACTCTGCTTCTGAAACTGATACAAACCACAGGCCCTCTAACATCCAATGCGTTTCAGTTAAGAGCGAGAAACGTGTGAGCCTCGTGTACAATATAGTTTCGTTTGAGCTGAAAAGTGACTGCGTTTACCTGAAACGAAGTCTCGCTTGTAGGAAGACACAGAGCCTGGCATTTAACTCCGTTTCTGAAGGGAAACACACAGCACACTTCTCATCCATGAAACACACTCTGCTTTAGAGCGAGAAGCACGCTCTTGCTTTCTAGAGTCTCGAATAAGGCAGGAAACGTGAGAGTGCTCAGAACAAAAGAACTGTGTTTCCTACACACACGGACCATATCTAGTTCAACTCTGCTTCTGAAACTGATACAAACCACAGGCCCTCTAACATCCAATGCGTTTCAGTTTTGAGCGAGAAACGTGTGAGCTTCGTGTACAATATAGCTTCCTTTGAGCTGAAAAGTGACTGCGTTTACCTGAAACGAAGTCTCGCTTGTAGGAAGACACAGAGCCTGGCATTTAACTCCGTTTCTGAAGGGAAACACACAGCACACTTCTCATCCATGAAACACACTCTGCTTTAGAGCAAGAAGCACGCTCTTGCTTTCTAGAGTCTCGAATAAGGCGGGAAACGTGAGAGTGCTCAGAACAAAAGAACTGAGTTTCCTACACACACGGACCATATCTAGTTCAACTCTGCTTCTGAAACTGATACAAACCACAGGCCCTCTAACATCCAATGCGTTTCAGTTAAGAGCGAGAAACGTGTGAGCTTCGTGTACAATATTGCTTCGTTTGAGCTGAAAAGTGACTGCGTTTACCTGAAACGAAGTCTCGCTTGTAAGAAGACACAGAGCCTGGCATTTAACTCCGTTTCTGAAGGGAAACACACAGCACACTTCTCATCCATGAAACACACTCTGCTTTAGAGCATAAGCACGCTCTTGCTTTCTAGAGTCTCTAATAAAGCGGGAAACGTGAGAGTGCTCAGAACAAAAGAACTGTGTTTCCTACACACACGGACCATATCTAGTTCAACTCTGCTTCTGAAACTGATACAAACCACAGGCCCTCTAACATCCAATGCGTTTCAGTTTTGAGCGAGAAACGTGTGAGCTTCGTGTACAATATAGCTTCCTTTGAGCTGAAAAGTGACTGCGTTTACCTGAAACGAAGTCTCGCTTGTAGGAAGACACAGAGCCTGGCATTTAACTCCGTTTCTGAAGGGAAACACACAGCACACTTCTCATCCATGAAACACACTCTGCTTTAGAGCAAGAAGCACGCTCTTGCTTTCTAGAGTCTCGAATAAGGCGGGAAACGTGAGAGTGCTCAGAACAAAAGAACTGAGTTTCCTACACACACGGACCATATCTAGTTCAACTCTGCTTCTGAAACTGATACAAACCACAGGCCCTCTAACATCCAATGCGTTTCAGTTAAGAGCGAGAAACGTGTGAGCTTCGTGTACAATATTGCTTCGTTTGAGCTGAAAAGTGACTGCGTTTACCTGAAACGAAGTCTCGCTTGTAAGAAGACACAGAGCCTGGCATTTAACTCCGTTTCTGAAGGGAAACACACAGCACACTTCTCATCCATGAAACACACTCTGCTTTAGAGCATAAGCACGCTCTTGCTTTCTAGAGTCTCTAATAAGGCGGGAAACGTGAGAGTGCTCAGAACAAAAGAACTGTGTTTCCTACACACACGGACCATATCTAGTTCAACTCTGCTTCTGAAACTGATACAAACCACAGGCCCTCTAACATCCAATGCGTTTCAGTTAAGAGCGAGAAACGTGTGAGCTTCGTGTACAATATATCTTCGTTTGAGCTGAAAAGTGACTGCGTTTACCTGAAACGAAGTCTCGCTTGTAGGAAGACACAGAGCCTGGCATTTAACTCCGTTTCTGAAGGGAAACACACAGCACACTTCTCATCCATGAAACACACTCTGCTTTAGAGCAAGAAGCACGCTCTTGCTTTCTAGAGTCTCTAATAAGGCGGGAAACGTGAGAGTGCTCAGAACAAAAGAACTGTGTTTCCTACACACACGGACCATATCTAGTTCAACTCTGCTTCTGAAACTGATACAAACCACAGGCCCTCTAACATCCAATGCGTTTCAGTTAAGAGCGAGAAACGTGTGAGCTTCGTGTACAATATTGCTTCGTTTGAGCTGAAAAGTGACTGCGTTTACCTGAAACGAAGTCTCGCTTGTAAGAAGACACAGAGCCTGGCATTTAACTCCGTTTCTGAAGGGAAACACACAGCACACTTCTCATCCATGAAACACATTCTGCTTTAGAGCATAAGCACGCTCTTGCTTTCTAGAGTCTCTAATAAGGCGGGAAACGTGAGAGTGCTCAGAACAAAAGAACTGTGTTTCCTACACACACGGACCATATCTACTTCAACTCTGCTTCTGAAACTGATACAAACCACAGGCCCTCTAACATCCAATGCGTTTCAGTTTAGAGCGAGAAACGTGTGAGCTTCGTGTACAATATAGCTTCCTTTGAGCTGAAAAGTGACTGCGTTTACCTGAAACGAAGTCTCGCTTGTAGGAAGACAAAGAGCCTGGCATTTAACTCCGTTTCTGAAGGGAAACACACAGCACACTTCTCATCCATGATACACACTCTGCTTTAGAGCGAGAAGCACGCTCTTGCTTTCTAGAGTCTCGAATAAGGCGGGAAACGTGAGAGTGCTCAGAACAAAAGAACTGTGTTTCCTACACACACGGACCATATCTAGTTCAACTCTGCTTCTGAAACTGATACAAACCACAGGCCCTCTAACATGCAATGCGTTTCAGTTAAGAACGAGAAACGTGTGAGCTTCGTGTACAATATAGCTTCCTTTGAGCTGAAAAGTGACTGCGTTTACCTGAAACGAAGTCTCGCTTGTAGGAAGACAAAGAGCCTGGCATTTAACTCCGTTTCTGAAGGGAAACACACAGCACACTTCTCATCCATGAAACACACTCTGCTTTAGAGCGAGAAGCACGCTCTTGCTTTCTAGAGTCTCGAATAAGGCGGGAAACGTGAGAGTGCTCAGAACAAAAGAACTGTGTTTCCTACACACACGGACCATATCTAGTTCAACTCTGCTTCTGAAACTGATACAAACCACAGGCCCTCTAACATGCAATGCGTTTCAGTTAAGAACGAGAAACGTGTGAGCTTCGTGTACAATATAGCTTCGTTTGAGCTGAAAAGTGACTGCGTTTACCTGAAACGAAGTCTTGCTTGTAGGAAGACACAGAGCCTGGCATTTAACTCCGTTTCTGAAGGGAAACACACAGCACACTTCTCATCCATGAAACACACTCTGCTTTAGAGCAAGAAGCACGCACTTGCTTTCTAGAGTCTCTAATAAGGCGGGAAACATGAGAGTGCTCAGAACAAAAGAACTGTGTTTCCTACACACACGGACGATATCTAGTTCAACTCTGCTTCTGAAACTGATACAAACCACAGGCCCTCTAACATCCAATGCGTTTCAGTTAAGAGCGAGAAACGTGTGAGCCTCGTGTACAATATAGTTTCGTTTGAGCTGAAAAGTGACTGCGTTTACCTGAAACGAAGTCTCGCTTGTAGGAAGACACAGAGCCTGGCATTTAACTCCGTTTCTGAAGGGAAACACACAGCACACTTCTCATCCATGAAACACACTCTGCTTTAGAGCGAGAAGCACGCTCTTGCTTTCTAGAGTCTCGAATAAGGCAGGAAACGTGAGAGTGCTCAGAACAAAAGAACTGTGTTTCCTACACACACGGACCATATCTAGTTCAACTCTGCTTCTGAAACTGATACAAACCACAGGCCCTCTAACATCCAATGCGTTTCAGTTAAGAGCGAGAAACGTGTGAGCTTCGTGTACAATA
This sequence comes from Onychomys arenicola, assembly GCA_949786405.1. NCBI lineage: Eukaryota > Metazoa > Chordata > Mammalia > Rodentia > Cricetidae > Onychomys > Onychomys arenicola. The sequence goes on along the minus strand of CATKUM010000015.1, from coordinate 3,982,801 downwards.
TAGCTTCGTTTGAGCTGAAAAGTGACTGCGTTTACCTGAAACGAAGTCTCGCTTGTAGGAAGACACAGAGCCTGGCATTTAACTCCGTTTCTGAAGGGAAACACACAGCACACTTCTCATCCATGAAACACACTCTGCTTTAGAGCAAGAAGCACGCTCTTGCTTTCTAGAGTCTCGAATAAGGCGGGAAACGTGAGAGTGCTCAGAACAAAAGAACTGAGTTTCCTACACACACGGACCATATCTAGTTCAACTCTGCTTCTGAAACTGATACAAACCACAGGCCCTCTAACATCCAATGCGTTTCAGTTAAGAGCGAGAAACGTGTGAGCTTCGTGTACAATATTGCTTCGTTTGAGCTGAAAAGTGACTGCGTTTACCTGAAACGAAGTCTCGCTTGTAAGAAGACACAGAGCCTGGCATTTAACTCCGTTTCTGAAGGGAAACACACAGCACACTTCTCATCCATGAAACACACTCTGCTTTAGAGCATAAGCACGCTCTTGCTTTCTAGAGTCTCTAATAAGGCGGGAAACGTGAGAGTGCTCAGAACAAAAGAACTGTGTTTCCTACACACACGGACCATATCTAGTTCAACTCTGCTTCTGAAACTGATACAAACCACAGGCCCTCTAACATCCAATGCGTTTCAGTTAAGAGCGAGAAACGTGTGAGCTTCGTGTACAATATATCTTCGTTTGAGCTGAAAAGTGACTGCGTTTACCTGAAACGAAGTCTCGCTTGTAGGAAGACACAGAGCCTGGCATTTAACTCCGTTTCTGAAGGGAAACACACAGCACACTTCTCATCCATGAAACACACTCTGCTTTAGAGCAAGAAGCACGCTCTTGCTTTCTAGAGTCTCTAATAAGGCGGGAAACGTGAGAGTGCTCAGAACAAAAGAACTGTGTTTCCTACACACACGGACCATATCTAGTTCAACTCTGCTTCTGAAACTGATACAAACCACAGGCCCTCTAACATCCAATGCGTTTCAGTTAAGAGCGAGAAACGTGTGAGCTTCGTGTACAATATAGCTTCATTTGAGCTGAAAAGTGACTGCGTTTACCTGAAACGAAGTCTCGCTTGTAGGAAGACACAGAGCCTGGCATTTAACTCCGTTTCTGAAGGGAAACACACAGCACACTTCTCATCCATGAAACACACTCTGCTTTAGAGCAAGAAGCACGCTCTTGCTTTCTAGAGTCTCTAATAAGGCGGGAAACGTGAGAGTGCTCAGAACAAAAGAACTGTGTTTCCTACACACACGGACCATATCTAGTTCAACTCTGCTTCTGAAACTGATACAAACCACAGGCCCTCTAACATCCAATGCGTTTCAGTTAAGAGCGAGAAACGTGTGAGCTTCGTGTACAATATAGCTTCCTTTGAGCTGAAAAGTGACTGCGTTTACCTGAAACGAAGTCTCGCTTGTAGGAAGACACAGAGCCTGGCATTTAACTCCGTTTCTGAAGGGAAACACACAGCACACTTCTCATCCATGAAACACACTCTGCTTTAGAGCAAGAAGCACGCTCTTGCTTTCTAGAGTCTCGAATAAGGCGGGAAACGTGAGAGTGCTCAGAACAAAAGAACTGAGTTTCCTACACACACGGACCATATCTAGTTCAACTCTGCTTCTGAAACTGATACAAACCACAGGCCCTCTAACATCCAATGCGTTTCAGTTAAGAGCGAGAAACGTGTGAGCTTCGTGTACAATATTGCTTCGTTTGAGCTGAAAAGTGACTGCGTTTACCTGAAACGAAGTCTCGCTTGTAAGAAGACACAGAGCCTGGCATTTAACTCCGTTTCTGAAGGGAAACACACAGCACAATTCTCATCCATGAAACACACTCTGCTTTAGAGCATAAGCACGCTCTTGCTTTCTAGAGTCTCTAATAAGGCGGGAAACGTGAGAGTGCTCAGAACAAAAGAACTGTGTTTCCTACACACACGGACCATATCTAGTTCAACTCTGCTTCTGAAACTGATACAAACCACAGGCCCTCTAACATCCAATGCGTTTCAGTTAAGAGCGAGAAACGTGTGAGCTTCGTGTACAATATATCTTCGTTTGAGCTGAAAAGTGACTGCGTTTACCTGAAACGAAGTCTCGCTTGTAGGAAGACACAGAGCCTGGCATTTCACTCCGTTTCTGAAGGGAAACACACAGCACACTTCTCATCCATGAAACACACTCTGCTTTAGAGCAAGAAGCACGCTCTTGCTTTCTAGAGTCTCTAATAAGGCGGGAAACGTGAGAGTGCTCAGAACAAAAGAACTGTGTTTCCTACACACACGGACCATATCTAGTTCAACTCTGCTTCTGAAACTGATACAAACCACAGGCCCTCTAACATCCAATGCGTTTCAGTTAAGAGCGAGAAACGTGTGAGCTTCGTGTACAATATAGCTTCGTTTGAGCTGAAAAGTGACTGCGTTTACCTGAAACGAAGTCTCGCTTGTAGGAAGACACAGAGCCTGGCATTTAACTCCGTTTCTGAAGGGAAACACACAGCACACTTCTCATCCATGAAACACACTCTGCTTTAGAGCAAGAAGCACGCTCTTGCTTTCTAGAGTCTCTAATAAGGCGGGAAACGTGAGAGTGCTCAGAACAAAAGAACTGTGTTTCCTACACACACGGACCATATCTAGTTCAACTCTGCTTCTGAAACTGATACAAACCACAGGCCCTCTAACATCCAATGCGTTTCAGTTAAGAGCGAGAAACGTGTGAGCTTCGTGTACAATATAGCTTCGTTTGAGCTGAAAAGTGACTGCGTTTACCTGAAACGAAGTCTCGCTTGTAGGAAGACACAGAGCCTGGCATTTAACTCCGTTTCTGAAGGGAAACACACAGCACACTTCTCATCCATGAAACACACTCTACTTTAGAGCGAGAAGCACGCTCTTGCTTTCTAGAGTCTCGAATAAGGCGGGAAACGTGAGAGTGCTCAGAACAAAAGAACTGTGTTTCCTACACACACGGACCATATCTAGTTCAACTCTGCTTCTGAAACTGATACAAACCACAGGCCCTCTAAAATCCAATGCGTTTCAGTTAAGAGCGAGAAACGTGTGAGCTTCGTGTACAATATAGCTTCCTTTGAGCTGAAAAGTGACTGCGTTTACCTGAAACGAAGTCTCGCTTGTAGGAAGACACAGAGCCTGGCATTTAACTCCGTTTCTGAAGGGAAACACACAGCACACTTCTCATCCATGAAACACACTCTGCTTTAGAGCAAGAAGCACGCTCTTGCTTTCTAGAGTCTCGAATAAGGCGGGAAACGTGAGAGTGCTCAGAACAAAAGAACTGAGTTTCCTACACACACGGACCATATCTAGTTCAACTCTGCTTCTGAAACTGATACAAACCACAGGCCCTCTAACATCCAATGCGTTTCAGTTAAGAGCGAGAAACGTGTGAGCTTCGTGTACAATATTGCTTCGTTTGAGCTGAAAAGTGACTGCGTTTACCTGAAACGAAGTCTCGCTTGGAAGAAGACACAGAGCCTGGCATTTAACTCCGTTTCTGAAGGGAAACACACAGCACACTTCTCATCCATGAAACAAACTCTGCTTAGAGCAAGAAGCACGCTCTTGCTTTCTAGAGTCTCTAATAAGGCGGGAAACGTGAGAGTGCTCAGAACAAAAGAACTGTGTTTCCTACACACACGGACCATATCTAGTTCAACTCTGCTTCTGAAACTGATACAAACCACAGGCCCTCTAACATCCAATGCGTTTCAGTTAAGAGCGAGAAACGTGTGAGCTTCGTGTACAATATAGCTTCGTTTGAGCTGAAAAGTGACTGCGTTTACCTGAAACGAAGTCTCGCTTGTAGGAAGACACAGAGCCTGGCATTTAACTCCGTTTCTGAAGGGAAACACACAGCACACTTCTCATCCATGAAACACACTCTGCTTTAGAGCGAGAAGCACGCTCTTGCTTTCTAGAGTCTCGAATAAGGTGGGAAACGTGAGAGTGCTCAGAACAAAAGAACTGTGTTTCCTACACACACGGACCATATCTAGTTCAACTCTGCTTCTGAAACTGATACAAACCACAGGCCCTCTAACATCCAATGCGTTTCAGTTAAGAGCGAGAAACGTGTGAGCTTCGTGTACAATATAGCTTCCATTGAGCTGAAAAGTGACTGCGTTTACCTGAAACGAAGTCTCGCTTGTAGGAAGACACAGAGCCTGGCATTTAACTCCGTTTCTGAAGGGAAACACACAGCACACTTCTCATCCATGAAACACACTCTGCTTTAGAGCAAGAAGCACGCTCTTGCTTTCTAGAGTCTCGACTAAGGCGGGAAACGTGAGAGTGCTCAGAATAAAAGAACTGAGTTTCCTACACACACGGACCATATCTAGTTCAACTCTGCTTCTGAAACTGATACAAACCACAGGCCCTCTAACATCCAATGCGTTTCAGTTAAGAGCGAGAAACGTGTGAGCTTCGTGTACAATATTGCTTCGTTTGAGCTGAAAAGTGACTGCGTTTACCTGAAACGAAGTCTCGCTTGGAAGAAGACACAGAGCCTGGCATTTAACTCCGTTTCTGAAGGGAAACACACAGCACACTTCTCATCCATGAAACACACTCTGCTTTAGAGCAAGAAGCACGCTCTTGCTTTCTAGAGTCTCTAATAAGGCGGGAAACGTGAGAGTGCTCAGAACAAAAGAACTGTGTTTCCTACACACACGGACCATATCTAGTTCAACTCTACTTCTGAAACTGATACAAACCACAGGCCCTCTAACATCCAATGCGTTTCAGTTGAGCGAGAAAAGTGTGAGCTTCGTGTACAATATAGCTTCGTTTGAGCTGAAAAGTGACTGCGTTTACCTGAAACGAAGTCTCGCTTGTAGGAAGACACAGAGCCTGGCATTTAACTCCGTTTCTGAAGAGAAACACACAGCACACTTCTCATCCATGAAACACACTCTGCTTTAGAGCAAGAAGCACGCTCTTGCTTTCTAGAGTCTCGAATAAGGCGGGAAACGTGAGAGTGCTCAGAACAAAAGAACTGAGTTTCCTACACACACGGACCATATCTAGTTCAACTCTGCTTCTGAAACTGATACAAACCACAGGCCCTCTAACATCCAATGCGTTTCAGTTAAGAGCGAGAAACGTGTGAGCTTCGTGTACAATATAGCTTCGTTTGAGCTGAAAAGTGACTGCGTTTACCTGAAACGAAGTCTCGCTTGTAGGAAGACACAGAGCCTGGCATTTCACTCCGTTTCTGAAGGGAAACACACAGCACACTTCTCATCCATGAAACACACTCTGCTTTAGAGCGAGAAGCACGCTCTTGCTTTCTAGAGTCTCGAATAAGGCAGGAAACGTGAGAGTGCTCAGAACAAAAGAACTGTGTTTCCTACACACACGGACCATATCTAGTTCAACTCTGCTTCTGAAACTGATACAAACCACAGGCCCTCTAACATCCAATGCGTTTCAGTTAAGAGCGAGAAACGTGTGAGCTTCGTGTACAATATAGCTTCGTTTGAGCTGAAAAGTGACTGCGTTTACCTGAAACGAAGTCTCGCTTGTAGGAAGACACAGAGCCTGGCATTTAACTCCGTTTCTGAAGGGAAACACACAGCACACTTCTCATCCATGAAACACACTCTGCTTTAGAGCGAGAAGCACGCTCTTGCTTTCTAGAGTCTCAAATAAGGCGGGAAACGTGAGAGTGCTCAGAACAAAAGAACTGTGTTTCCTACACACACGGACCATATCTAGTTCAACTCTGCTTCTGAAACTGATACAAACCACAGGCCCTCTAAAATCCAATGCGTTTCAGTTAAGAGCGAGAAACGTGTGAGCTTCGTGTACAATATAGCTTCCTTTGAGCTGAAAAGTGACTGCGTTTACCTGAAACGAAGTCTCGCTTGTAGGAAGACACAGAGCCTGGCATTTAACTCCGTTTCTGAAGGGAAACACACAGCACACTTCTCATCCATGAAACACACTCTGCTTTAGAGCAAGAAGCACGCTCTTGCTTTCTAGAGTCTCGAATAAGGCGGGAAACGTGAGAGTGCTCAGAACAAAAGAACTGAGTTTCCTACACACACGGACCATATCTAGTTCAACTCTGCTTCTGAAACTGATACAAACCACAGGCCCTCTAACATCCAATGCGTTTCAGTTAAGAGCGAGAAACGTGTGAGCTTCGTGTACAATATTGCTTCGTTTGAGCTGAAAAGTGACTGCGTTTACCTGAAACGAAGTCTCGCTTGGAAGAAGACACAGAGCCTGGCATTTAACTCCGTTTCTGAAGGGAAACACACAGCACACTTCTCATCCATGAAACACACTCTGCTTTAGAGCAAGAAGCACGCTCTTGCTTTCTAGAGTCTCTAATAAGGCGGGAAACGTGAGAGTGCTCAGAACAAAAGAACTGTTTTTCCTACACTCACGGACCATATCTAGTTCAACTCTGCTTCTGAAACTGATACAAACCACAGGCCCTCTAACATCCAATGCGTTTCAGTTAAGAGCGAGAAACGTGTGAGCTTCGTGTACAATATAGCTTCATTTGAGCTGAAAAGTGACTGCGTTTACCTGAAACGAAGTCTCGCTTGTAGGAAGACACAGAGCCTGGCATTTAACTCCGTTTCTGAAGGGAAACACACAGCACACTTCTCATCCATGAAACACACTCTGCTTTAGAGCAAGAAGCACGCTCTTGCTTTCTAGAGTCTCTAATAAGGTGGGAAACGTGAGAGTGCTCAGAACAAAAGAACTGTGTTTCCTACACACACGGACCATATCTAGTTCAACTCTGCTTCTGAAACTGATACAAACCACAGGCCCTCTAACATCCAATGCGTTTCAGTTGAGCGAGAAACGTGTGAGCTTCGTGTACAATATAGCTTCGTTTGAGCTGAAAAGTGACTGCCTTTACCTGAAACGAAGTCTCGCTTGTAGGAAGACACAGAGCCTGGCATTTAACTCCGTTTCTGAAGAGAAACACAAAGCACACTTCTCATCCATGAAACACACTCTGCTTTAGAGCAAGAAGCACGCTCTTGCTTTCTAGAGTCTCGAATAAGGCGGGAAACGTGAGAGTGCTCAGAACAAAAGAACTGAGTTTCCTACACACACGGACCATATCTAGTTCAACTCTGCTTCTGAAACTGATACAAACCACAGTCCCTCTAACATCCAATGCGTTTCAGTTAAGAGCGAGAAACGTGTGAGCTTCGTGTACAATATAGCTTCGTTTGAGCTGAAAAGTGACTGCGTTTACCTGAAACGAAGTCTCGCTTGTAGGAAGACACAGAGCCTGGCATTTAACTCCGTTTCTGAAGGGAAACACACAGCACACTTCTCATCCATGAAACACACTCTGCTTTAGAGCGAGAAGCACGCTCTTGCTTTCTAGAGTCTCGAATAAGGCAGGAAACGTGAGAGTGCTCAGAACAAAAGAACTGTGTTTCCTACACACACGGACCATATCTAGTTCAACTCTGCTTCTGAAACTGATACAAACCACAGGCCCTCTAACATCCAATGCGTTTCAGTTAAGAGCGAGAAACGTGTGAGCTTCGTGTACAATATAGCTTCGTTTGAGCTGAAAAGTGACTGCGTTTACCTGAAACGAAGTCTCGCTTGTAGGAAGACACAGAGCCTGGCATTTAACTCCGTTTCTGAAGGGAAACACACAGCACACTTCTCATCCATGAAACACACTCTGCTTTAGAGCGAGAAGCACGCTCTTGCTTTCTAGAGTCTCGAATAAGGCAGGAAACGTGAGAGTGCTCAGAACAAAAGAACTGTGTTTCCTACACACACGGACCATATCTAGTTCAACTCTGCTTCTGAAACTGATACAAACCACAGGCCCTCTAACATCCAATGCGTTTCAGTTAAGAGCGAGAAACGTGTGAGCTTCGTGTACAATATAGCTTCGTTTGAGCTGAAAAGTGACTGCGTTTACCTGAAACGAAGTCTCGCTTGTAGGAAGACACAGAGCCTGGCATTTAACTCCGTTTCTGAAGGGAAACACACAGCACACTTCTCATCCATGAAACACACTCTGCTTTAGAGCGAGAAGCACGCTCTTGCTTTCTAGAGTCTCGAATAAGGCAGGAAACGTGAGAGTGCTCAGAACAAAAGAACTGTGTTTCCTACACACACGGACCATATCTAGTTCAACTCTGCTTCTGAAACTGATACAAACCACAGGCCCTCTAACATCCAATGCGTTTCAGTTAAGAGCGAGAAACGTGTGAGCTTCGTGTACAATATAGCTTCCTTTGAGCTGAAAAGTGACTGCATTTACCTGAAACGAAGTCTCGCTTGTAGGAAGACACAGAGCCTGGCATTTAACTCCGTTTCTGAAGGGAAACACACAGCACACTTCTCATCCATGAAACACACTCTGCTTTAGAGCAAGAAGCACGCTCTTGCTTTCTAGAGACTCGAATAAGGCGGGAAACGTGAGAGTGCTCAGAACAAAAGAACTGAGTTTCCTACACACACGGACCATATGTAGTTCAACTCTGCTTCTGAAACTGATACAAACCACAGGCCCTCTAACATCCAATGCGTTTCAGTTAAGAGCGAGAAACGTGTGAGCTTCGTGTACAATATTGCTTCGTTTGAGCTGAAAAGTGACTGCGTTTACCTGAAACGAAGTCTCGCTTGTAAGAAGACACAGAGCCTGGCATTTAACTCCGTTTCTGAAGGGAAACACACAGCACACTTCTCATCCATGAAACACACTCTGCTTTAGAGCATAAGCATGCTCTTGCTTTCTAGAGTCTCTAATAAGGCGGGAAACGTGAGAGTGCTCAGAACAAAAGAACTGTGTTTCCTAAACACACGGACCATATCTAGTTCAACTCTGCTTCTGAAACTGATACAAACCACAGGCCCTCTAACATCCAATGCGTTTCAGTTAAGTGCGAGAAACGTGTGAGCTTCGTGTACAATATAGCTTCGTTTGAGCTGAAAAGTGACTGTGTTTACCTGAAACGAAGTCTCGCTTGTAGGAAGACACAGAGCCTGGCATTTAACTCCGTTTCTGAAGGGAAACACACAGCACACTTCTCATCCATGAAACACACTCTGCTTTAGAGCAAGAAGCACGCTCTTGCTTTCTAGAGTCTCTAATAAGGCGGGAAACGTGAGAGTGCTCAGAACAAAACAACTGTGTTTCCTACACACACGGACCATATCTAGTTCAACTCTGCTTCTGAAACTGATACAAACCACAGGTCCTCTAACATTCAATGCGTTTCAGTTAAGAGCGAGAAACGTGTGAGCTTCGTGTACAATATAGCTTCGTTTGAGCTGAAAAGTGACTGCGTTTACCTGAAACGAAGTCTCGCTTGTAGGAAGACACAGAGCCTGGCATTTAACTCCGTTTCTGAAGGGAAACACACAGCACACTTCTCATCCATGAAACACACTCTGCTTTAGAGCGAGAAGCACGCTCTTGCTTTCTAGAATCTCGAATAAGGCGGGAAACGTGAGAGTGCTCAGAACAAAAGAACTGTGTTTCCTACACACACGGACCATATCTAGTTCAACTCTGCTTCTGAAACTGATACAAACCACAGGCCCTCTAACATCCAATGCGTTTCAGTTAAGAGCGAGAAACGTGTGAGCTTCGTGTACAATATAGCTTCCTTTGAGCTGAAAAGTGACTGCGTTTACCTGAAACGAAGTCTCGCTTGTAGGAAGACACAGAGCCTGGCATTTAACTCCATTTCTGAAGGGAAACACACAGCACACTTCTCATCCATGAAACACACTCTGCTTTAGAGCAAGAAGCACGCTCTTGCTTTCTAGAGTCTCTAATAAGGCGGGAAACGTGAGAGTGCTCAGAACAAAAGAACTGTGTTTCCTACACACACGGACCATATCTAGTTCAACTCTGCTTCTGAAACTGATACAAACCACAGGCCCTCTAACATCCAATGCGTTTCAGTTAAGAGCGAGAAACGTGTGAGCTTCGTGTACAATATAGCTTCCTTTGAGCTGAAAAGTGACTGCGTTTACCTGAAACGAAGTCTCGCTTGTAGGAAGACACAGAGCCTGGCATTTAACTTCGTTTCTGAAGGGAAACACACAGCACACTTCTCATCCATGAAACACACTCTGCTTTAGAGCAAGAAGCACGCTCTTGCTTTCTAGAGTCTCGAATAAGGCGGGAAACGTGAGAGTGCTCAGAACAAAAGAACTGTGTTTCCTACACACACGGACCATATCTAGTTCAACTCTGCTTCTGAAACTGATACAAACCACAGGCCCTCTAACATGCAATGTGTTTCAGTTAAGAACGAGAAACGTGTGAGCTTCGTGTACAATATAGCTTCGTTTGAGCTGAAAAGTGACTGCGTTTACCTGAAACGAAGTCTCGCTTGTAGGAAGACACAGAGCCTGGCATTTAACTCCGTTTCTGAAGGGAAACACACAGCACACTTCTCATCCATGAAACACACTCTGCTTTAGAGCAAGAAGCACGCACTTGCTTTCTAGAGTCTCTAATAAGGCGGGAAACATGAGAGTGCTCAGAACAAAAGAACTGTGTTTCCTACACACACGGACCATATCTAGTTCAACTCTGCTTCTGAAACTGATACAAACCACAGGCCCTCTAACATCCAATGCGTTTCAGTTAAGAGCGAGAAACGTGTGAGCCTCGTGTACAATATAGTTTCGTTTGAGCTGAAAAGTGACTGCGTTTACCTGAAACGAAGTCTCGCTTGTAGGAAGACACAGAGCCTGGCATTTAACTCCGTTTCTGACGGGAAACACACAGCACACTTCTCATCCATGAAACACACTCTGCTTTAGAGCAAGAAGCACGCTCTTGCTTTCTAGAGTCTCTAATAAGGCGGGAAACGTGAGAGTGCTCAGAACAAAAGAACTGTGTTTCCTACACACACGGACCATATCTAGTTCAACTCTGCTTCTGAAACTCATACAAACCACAGGCCCTCTAACATGCAATGCGTTTCAGTTAAGAGCGAGAAACGTGTGAGCTTCGTGTACAATATAGCTTCCTTTGAGCTGAAAAGTGACTGCGTTTACCTGAAACGAAGTCTCGCTTGTAGGCAGACACAGAGCCTGGCATTTCACTCCGTTTCTGAAGGGAAACACACAGCACACTTCTCATCCATGAAACACACTCTGCTTTAGAGCAAGAAGCACGCTCTTGCTTTCTAGAGTCTCTAATAAGGCGGGAAACGTGAGAGTGCTCAGAACAAAAGAACTGTGTTTCCTACACACACGGACCATATCTACTTCAACTCTGCTTCTGAAACTGATACAAACCACAGGCCCTCTAACATCCAATGCGTTTCAGTTTAGAGCGAGAAACGTGTGAGCTTCGTGTACAATATAGCTTCCTTTGAGCTGAAAAGTGACTGCGTTTACCTGAAACGAAGTCTCGCTTGTAGGAAGACAAAGAGCCTGGCATTTAACTCCGTTTCTGAAGGGAAACACACAGCACACTTCTCATCCATGAAACACACTCTGCTTTAGAGCGAGAAGCACGCTCTTGCTTTCTAGAGTCTCGAATAAGGCGGGAAACGTGAGAGTGCTCAGAACAAAAGAACTGTGTTTCCTACACACACGGACCATATCTAGTTCAACTCTGCTTCTGAAACTGATACAAACCACAGGCCCTCTAACATGCAATGCGTTTCAGTTAAGAACGAGAAACGTGTGAGCTTCGTGTACAATATAGCTTCCTTTGAGCTGAAAAGTGACTGCGTTTACCTGAAACGAAGTCTCGCTTGTAGGAAGACAAAGAGCCTGGCATTTAACTCCGTTTCTGAAGGGAAACACACAGCACACTTCTCATCCATGAAACACACTCTGCTTTAGAGCGAGAAGCACGCTCTTGCTTTCTAGAGTCTCGAATAAGGCGGGAAACGTGAGAGTGCTCAGAACAAAAGAACTGTGTTTCCTACACACACGGACCATATCTAGTTCAACTCTGCTTCTGAAACTGATACAAACCACAGGCCCTCTAACATGCAATGCGTTTCAGTTAAGAACGAGAAACGTGTGAGCTTCGTGTACAATATAGCTTCGTTTGAGCTGAAAAGTGACTGCGTTTACCTGAAACGAAGTCTTGCTTGTAGGAAGACACAGAGCCTGGCATTTAACTCCGTTTCTGAAGGGAAACACACAGCACACTTCTCATCCATGAAACACACTCTGCTTTAGAGCAAGAAGCACGCACTTGCTTTCTAGAGTCTCTAATAAGGCGGGAAACATGAGAGTGCTCAGAACAAAAGAACTGTGTTTCCTACACACACGGACGATATCTAGTTCAACTCTGCTTCTGAAACTGATACAAACCACAGGCCCTCTAACATCCAATGCGTTTCAGTTAAGAGCGAGAAACGTGTGAGCCTCGTGTACAATATAGTTTCGTTTGAGCTGAAAAGTGACTGAGTTTACCTGAAACGAAGTCTCGCTTGTAGGAAGACACAGAGCCTGGCATTTAACTCCGTTTCTGAAGGGAAACACACAGCACACTTCTCATCCATGAAACACACTCTGCTTTAGAGTGAGAAGCACGCTCTTGCTTTCTAGAGTCTCGAATAAGTCGGGAAACGTGAGAGTGCTCAGAACAAAAGAACTGTGTTTCCTACACACACGGACCATATCTAGTTCAACTCTGCTTCTGAAACTGATACAAACCTCAGGCCCTCTAACATCCAATGCGTTTCAGTTAAGAGCAAGAAACATGTGAGCTTCGTGTACAATATAGCTTCGTTTGAGCTGAAAAGTGACTGCGTTTACCTGAAACGAAGTCTCGCTTGTAGGAATACACAGAGCCTGGCATTTCACTCCGTTTCTGAAGGGAAACACACAGCACACTTCTCATCCATGAAACACACTCTGCTTTAGAGCAAGAAGCACGCTCTTGCTTTCTAGAGTCTCTAATAAGGCGGGAAACGTGAGAGTGCTCAGAACAAAAGAACTGTGTTTCCTACACACACGGACCATATCTAGTTCAACTCTGCTTCTGAAACTGATACAAACCACAGGCCCTCTAACATCCAATGCGTTTTAGTTAAGAGCGAGAAACGTGTGAGCTTCGTGTACAATATAGCTTCGTTTGAGCTGAAAAGTGACTGCGTTTACCTGAAACGAAGTCTCGCTTGTAGGAAGACACAGAGCCTGGCATTTAACTCCGTTTCTGAAGGGAAACACACAGCACACTTCTCATCCATGAAACACACTCTGCTTTAGAGCAAGAAGCACGCTCTTGCTTTCTAGAGTCTCTAATAAGGCGGGAAACGTGAGAGTGCTCAGAACAAAAGAACTGTGTTTCCTACACACACGGACCATATCTAGTTCAACTCTGCTTCTGAAACTGATACAAACCACAGGCCCTCTAACATCCAATGCGTTTCAGTTAAGAGCGAGAAACGTGTGAGCTTCGTGTACAATATAGCTTCGTTTGAGCTGAAAAGTGACTGCGTTTACCTGAAACGAAGTCTCGCTTGTAGGAAGACACAGAGCCTGGCATTTAACTCCGTTTCTGAAGGGAAACACACAGCACACTTCTCATCCATGAAACACACTCTGCTTTAGAGCGAGAAGCACGCTCTTGCTTTCTAGAGTCTCGAATAAGGCGGGAAACGTGAGAGTGCTCAGAACAAAAGAACTGTGTTTCCTACACACACGGACCATATCTAGTTCAACTCTGCTTCTGAAACTGATACAAACCACAGGCCCTCTAACATCCAATGCGTTTCAGTTAAGAGCGAGAAACGTGTGAGCTTCGTGTACAATATAGCTTCGTTTGAGCTGAAAAGTGACTGCGTTTACCTGAAACGAAGTCTCGCTTGTAGGAAGACACAGAGCCTGGCATTTAACTCCGTTTCTGAAGGGAAACACACAGCACACTTCTCATCCATGAAACACACTCTGCTTTAGAGCAAGAAGCACGCACTTGCTTTCTAGAGTCTCTAATAAGGCGGGAAACATGAGAGTGCTCAGAACAAAAGAACTGTGTTTCCTACACACACGGACCATATCTAGTTCAACTCTGCTTCTGAAACTGATACAAACCACAGGCCCTCTAACATCCAATGCGTTTCAGTTAAGAGCGAGAAACGTGTGAGCCTCGTGTACAATATAGTTTCGTTTGAGCTGAAAAGTGACTGAGTTTACCTGAAACGAAGTCTCGCTTGTAGGAAGACACAGAGCCTGGCATTTAACTCCGTTTCTGAAGGGAAACACACAGCACACTTCTCATCCATGAAACACACTCTGCTTTAGAGCAAGAAGCACGCTCTTGCTTTCTAGAGTCTCGAATAAGGCGGGAAACGTGAGAGTGCTCAGAACAAATGAACTGTGTTTCCTACACACACGGACCATATCTAGTTCAACTCTGCTTCTGAAACTGATACAAACCACAGGCCCTCTAACATCCAATGCGTTTCAGTTAAGAGCGAGAAACGTGCGAGCTTCGTGTACAATATAGCTTCGTTTGAGCTGAAAAGTGACTGCGTTTACCTGAAACGAAGTCTCGCTTGTAGGAAGACACAGAGCCTGGCATTTAACTCCGTTTCTGAAGGGAAACACACAGCACACTTCTCATCCATGAAACACACTCTGCTTTAGAGCAAGAAGCACGCACTTGCTTTCTAGATTATCTAATAAGGCGGGAAACATGAGAGTGCTCAGAACAAAAGAACTGTGTTTCCTACACACACGGACCATATCTAGTTCAACTCTGCTTCTGAAACTGATACAAACCACAGGCCCTCTAACATCCAATGCGTTTCAGTTAAGAGCGAGAAACGTGTGAGCCCCGTGTACAATATAGTTTCGTTTGAGCTGAAAAGTGACTGAGTTTACCTGAAACGAAGTCTCGCTTGTAGGAAGACGCAGAGCCTGGCATTTAACTCCGTTTCTGAAGGGAAACACACAGCACACTTCTCATCCATGAAACACACTCTGCTTTAGAGCAAGAAGCACGCTCTTGCTTTCTAGAGTCTCGAATAAGGCGGGAAACGTGAGAGTGCTCAGAACAAATGAACTGTGTTTCCTACACACACGGACCATATCTAGTTCAACTCTGCTTCTGAAACTGATACAAACCACAGGCCCTCTAACATCCAATGCGTTTCAGTTAAGAGCGAGAAACGTGTGAGCTTCGTGTACAATATAGCTTCGTTTGAGCTGAAAAGTGACTGCGTTTACCTGAAACGAAGTCTCGCTTGTAGGAAGACACAGAGCCTGGCATTTAACTCCGTTTCTGAAGGGAAACACACAGCACACTTCTCATCCATGAAACACACTCTGCTTTAGAGCAAGAAGCACGCTCTTGCTTTCTAGAGTCTCGAATAAGGCGGGAAACGTGAGAGTGCTCAGAACAAAAGAACTGTGTTTCCTACACACACGGACCATATCTAGTTCAACTCTGCTTCTGAAACTGATACAAACCACAGGCCCTCTAACATCCAATGCGTTTCAGTTAAGAGCGAGAAACGTGTGAGCTTCGTGTACAATATAGCTTCGTTTGAGCTGAAAAGTGACTGCGTTTACCTGAAACGAAGTCTCACTTCTAGGAAGACACAGAGCCTGGCATTTAACTCCGTTTCTGAAGGGAAACACACAGCACACTTCTCATCCATGAAACACACTCTGCTTTAGAGCGAGAAGTACGCTCTTGCTTTCTAGAGTCTCGAATAAGGCGGGAAACGTGAGAGTTATCAGAACAAAAGAACTGTGTTTCCTACACACACGGACCATATCTAGTTCAACTCTGCTTCTGAAACTGATACAAACCACAGGCCCTCTAACATCCAATGCGTTTCAGTTAAGAGCGAGAAACGTGTGAGCTTCGTGTACAATATAGCTTCATTTGAGCTGAAAAGTGACTGCGTTTACCTGAAACGAAGTCTCGCTTGTAGGAAGACACAGAGCCTGGCATTTCACTCCGTTTCTGAAGGGAAACACACAGCACACTTCTCATCCATGAAACACACTCTGCTTTAGAGCGAGAAGCACACTCTTGCTTTCTAGAGTCTCTAATAAGGCGGGAAACGTGAGAGTGCTCAGAACAAAAGAACTGTGTTTCCTACACACACGGACCATATCTAGTTCAACTCTGCTTCTGAAACTGATACAAACCACAGGCCCTCTAACATCCAATGCGTTTCAGTTAAGAGCGAGAAACGTGTGAGCTTCGTGTACAATATAGCTTCGTTTGAGCTGAAAAGTGACTGCGTTTACCTGAAATAAGTCTCGCTTGTAGGAAGACACAGAGCCTGGCATTTAACTCCGTTTCTGAAGGGAAACACACAGCACACTTCTCATCCATGAAACACACTCTGCTTTAGAGCAAGAAGCACGCACTTGCTTTCTAGATTATCTAATAAGGCGGGAAACATGAGAGTGCTCAGAACAAAAGAACTGTGTTTCCTACACACACGGACCATATCTAGTTCAACTCTGCTTCTGAAACTGATACAAACCACAGGCCCTCTAACATCCAATGCGTTTCAGTTAAGAGCGAGAAACGTGTGAGCCTCGTGTACAATATAGTTTCGTTTGAGCTGAAAAGTGACTGAGTTTACCTGAAACGAAGTCTCGCTTGTAGGAAGACGCAGAGCCTGGCATTTAACTCCGTTTCTGAAGGGAAACACACAGCACACTTCTCATCCATGAAACACACTCTGCTTTAGAGCAAGAAGCACGCTCTTGCTTTCTAGAGTCTCGAATAAGGCGGGAAACGTGAGAGTGCTCAGAACAAATGAACTGTGTTTCCTACACACACGGACCATATCTAGTTCAACTCTGCTTCTGAAACTGATACAAACCACAGGCCCTCTAACATCCAATGCGTTTCAGTTAAGAGCGAGAAACGTGTGAGCTTCGTGTACAATATAGCTTCGTTTGAGCTGAAAAGTGACTGCGTTTACCTGAAACGAAGTCTCGCTTGTAGGAAGACACAGAGCCTGGCATTTAACTCCGTTTCTGAAGGGAAACACACAGCACACTTCTCATCCATGAAACACACTCTGCTTTAGAGCAAGAAGCACGCTCTTGCTTTCTAGAGTCTCGAATAAGGCGGGAAACGTGAGAGTGCTCAGAACAAAAGAACTGTGTTTCCTACACACACGGACCATATCTAGTTCAACTCTGCTTCTGAAACTGATACAAACCACAGGCCCTCTAACATCCAATGCGTTTCAGTTAAGAGCGAGAAACGTGTGAGCTTCGTGTACAATATAGCTTCGTTTGAGCTGAAAAGTGACTGCGTTTACCTGAAACGAAGTCTCACTTCTAGGAAGACACAGAGCCTGGCATTTAACTCCGTTTCTGAAGGGAAACACACAGCACACTTCTCATCCATGAAACACACTCTGCTTTAGAGCGAGAAGCACGCTCTTGCTTTCTAGAGTCTCGAATAAGGCGGGAAACGTGAGAGTTATCAGAACAAAAGAACTGTGTTTCCTACACACACGGACCATATCTAGTTCAACTCTGCTTCTGAAACTGATACAAACCACAGGCCCTCTAACATCCAATGCGTTTCAGTTAAGAGCGAGAAACGTGTGAGCTTCGTGTACAATATAGCTTCATTTGAGCTGAAAAGTGACTGCGTTTACCTGAAACGAAGTCTCGCTTGTAGGAAGACACAGAGCCTGGCATTTCACTCCGTTTCTGAAGGGAAACACACAGCACACTTCTCATCCATGAAACACACTCTGCTTTAGAGCGAGAAGCACACTCTTGCTTTCTAGAGTCTCTAATAAGGCGGGAAACGTGAGAGTGCTCAGAACAAAAGAACTGTGTTTCCTACACACACGGACCATATCTAGTTCAACTCTGCTTCTGAAACTGATACAAACCACAGGCCCTCTAACATCCAATGCGTTTCAGTTAAGAGCGAGAAACGTGTGAGCTTCGTGTACAATATAGCTTCGTTTGAGCTGAAAAGTGACTGCGTTTACCTGAAATAAGTCTCGCTTGTAGGAAGAAACGGAGCCTGGCAT
Organism: Onychomys arenicola; assembly: GCA_949786405.1. NCBI lineage: Eukaryota > Metazoa > Chordata > Mammalia > Rodentia > Cricetidae > Onychomys > Onychomys arenicola. The sequence continues at coordinate 3,964,793 of CATKUM010000015.1, read as the reverse complement.
TTAACTCCGTTTCTGAAGGGAAACACACAGCACACTTCTCATCCATGAAACACACTCTGCTTTAGAGCGAGAAGCACGCTCTTGCTTTCTAGAGTCTCGAATAAGGCGGGAAACGTGAGAGTGCTCAGAACAAAAGAACTTTGTTTCCTACACACACGGACCATATCTAGTTCAACTCTGCTTCTGAAACTGATACAAACCACAGGCCCTCAAACATCCAATGTGTTTCAGTTAAGATCGAGAAACGTGTGAGCTTCATGTAAAATATAGCTTCGTTTGAGCTGAAAAGTGACTGGGTTTACCTGAAACGAAGTCTCGCTTGTAGGAAGACACAGAGCCTGGCATTTAACTACGTTTCTGAAGGGAAACACACAGCACACTTCTCATCCATGAAACACACTCTGCTCTAGAGCAAGAAGCACGCTCTTGTTTTCTAGAGACTCGAATAAGGCAGGAAACGTGAGAGTGCTCAGAACAAAAGAACTGTGTTTCCTACACACACGGACCATATCTAGTTCAACTCTGCTTCTGAAACTGATACAAACCACAGGCCCTCAAACATCCAATGCGTTTCAGTTAAGAGCGAGAAACGTGTGAGCTTCGTGTACAATATAGCTTCCTTTGAGCTGAAAAGTGACTGCGTTTACCTGAAACGAAGTCTCGCTTGTAGGAAGACACAGAGCCTGGCATTTAACTCCGTTTCTGAAGGGAAACACACAGTACACTTCTCATCCATGAAACACACTCTGCTTTAGAGCGAGAAGCACGCTCTTGCTTTCTAGAGTCTCGAATAAGGCGGGAAACGTGAGAGTGCTCAGAACAAAAGAACTGTGGTTCCTACACACACGGACCATATCTAGTTCAACTCTGCTTCTGAAACTGATACAAACCACAGGCCCTCTAACATCCAATGCGTTTCAGTTAAGAGCGAGAAACGTGTGAGCTTCGTGTACAATATAGCTTCCTTTGAGCTGAAAAGTGACTGCGTTTACCTGAAACGAAGTCTCGCTTGTATTAAAACACAGAGCCTGGCATTTAACTCCGTTTCTGAAGGGAAACACACAGCACACTTCTCATCCATGAAACACACTCTGCTTTAGAGCGAGAAGCACGCTCTTGCTTTCTAGAGTCTCGAATAAGGCGGGAAACGTGAGAGTTCTCAGAACAAAAGAACTGTGTTTCCTACACACACGGACCATATCTAGTTCAACTCTGCTTCTGAAACTGATACAAACCACAGGCCCTCTAACATCCAATGCGTTTCAGTTAAGAGCGAGAAACGTGTGAGCTTCGTGTACAATATAGCTTCCTTTGAGCTGAAAAGTGACTGCGTTTACCTGAAACGAAGTCTCGCTTGTATTAAGACACAGAGCCTGGCATTTAACTCCGTTTCTGAAGGGAAACACACAGCACACTTCTCATCCATGAAACACACTCTGCTTTAGAGCGAGAAGCACGCTCTTGCTTTCTAGAGTCTCGAATAAGGCGGGAAACGTGAGAGTGCTCAGAACAAAAGAACTGTGTTTCCTACACACACGGACCATATCTATTTCAACTCTGCTTCTGAAACTGATACAAACCACAGGCCCTCTAACATCCAATGCGTTTCAGTTAAGAGCGAGAAACGTGTGAGCTTCGTGTACAATATAGCTTCGTTTGAGCTGAAAAGTGACTGCGTTTACCTGAAACGAAGTCTCGCTTGTAGGAAGACACAGAGCCTGGCATTTCACTCCGTTTCTGAAGGGAAACACGCAGCACACTTCTCATCCATGAAACACACTCTGCTTTAGAGCGAGAAGCACGCTCTTGCTTTCTAGAGTCTCGAATAAGGCGGAAAACGTGAGAGTGCTCAGAACAAAAGAACTGTGTTTCCTACACACACGGACCATATCTAGTTCAACTCTGCTTCTGAAACTGATACAAACCACAGGCCCTCTAACATCCAATGCGTTTCAGTTAAGAGCGAGAAACGTGTGAGCTTCGTGTACAATATAGCTTCGTTTGAGCTGAAAAGTGACTGCGTTTACCTGAAACGAAGTCTTGCTTGTAGGAAGACACAGAGCCTGGCATTTAACTCCGTTTCTGAAGGGAAACACACAGCACACTTCTCATCCATGAAACACACTCTGCTTTAGAGCGAGAAGAACGCTCTTGCTTTCTAGAGTCTCTAATAAGGCGGAAAACGTGAGAGTGCTCAGAACAAAAGAACTGTGTTTCCTACACACACGGACCATATCTAGTTCAACTCTGCTTCTGAAACTGATACAAACCACAGGCCCTCTAACATCCAATGCGTTTCAGTTAAGAGCGAGAAACGTGTGAGCTTCGTGTACAATATAGCTTCCTTTGAGCTGAAAATTGACTGCGTTTACCTGAAACGAAGTCTCGCTTGTAGGAAGACACAGAGCCTGGCATTTAACTCCGTTACTGAAGGGAAACACGCAGCTCACTTCTCATCCATGAAACACACTCTACTTTAGAGCGAGAAGCACGCTCTTGCTTTCTAGATTCTCGAATAAGGCGGGAAACGTGAGAGTGCTCAGAACAAAAGAACTGTGTTTCCTACACACACGGACCATATCTAGTTCAACTCTGCTTCTGAAACTGATACAAACCACAGGCCCTCTAACATCCAATGCGTTTCAGTTAAGAGCGAGAAACGTGTGAGCTTCGTGTACAATATAGCTTCGTTTGAGCTGAAAAGTGACTGCGTTTACCTGAAACGAAGTCTCGCTTGTAGGAAGACACAGAGCCTGGCATTTAACTCCGTTTCTGAAGGGAAACACACAGCACACTTCTCATCCATGAAACACACTCTGCTCTAGAGCAAGAAGCACGCTCTTGCTTTCTAGAGTCTCGAATAAGGCGGGAAACGTGAGAGTGCTCAGAACAAATGAACTGTTTTTCCTACACACACGGACCATATCTAGTTCAACTCTGCTTCTGAAACTGATACAAACCACAGGCCCTCTAACATCCAATGCGTTTCAGTTAAGAGCGAGAAACGTGTGAGCTTCGTGTACAATATAGCTTCCTTTGAGCTGAAAAGTGACTGCGTTTACCTGAAACGAAGTGTCGCTTATAGGAAGATACAGAGCCTGGCATTTCACTCCGTTTCTGAAGGGAAACACACAGCACACTTCTCATCCATGAAACACAATCTGCTTTAGAGCGAGAAGCACGCTCTTGCTTTCTAGAGTCTCTAATAAGGCGGGAAACGTGAGAGTGCTCAGAACAAAAGAACTGTGTTTCCTACACACACGGACCATATCTAGTTCAACTCTGCTTCTGAAACTGATACAAACCACAGGCCCTCTAACATCCAATGCGTTTCAGTTAAGAGCGAGAAACGTGTGAGCTTCGTGTACAATATAGCTTCGTTTGAGCTGAAAAGTGACTGCGTTTACCTGAAACGAAGTCTCGCTTGTAGGAAGACACAGAGCCTGGCATTTAACTCCGTTTCTGAAGGGAAACACACAGCACACTTCTCATCCATGAAACACACTCTGCTTTAGAGCAAGAAGCACGCTCTTGCTTTCTAGTGTCTCTAATAAGGCGGGAAACGTGAGAGTGCTCAGAAAAAAAGAACTGTGTTTCCTACACACACGGACCATATCTAGTTCAACTCTGTTTCTGAAACTGATACAAACCACAGGCCCTCTAACATCCAATGCGTTTCAGTTAAGAGCGAGAAACGTGTGAGCTTCGTGTACAATATAGCTTCGTTTGAGCTGAAAAGTGACTGCGTTTACCTGAAACGAAGTCTCGCTTGTAGGAAGACACAGAGCCTGGCATTTAACTCCGTTTCTGAAGGGAAACACACAGCACACTTCTCATCCATGAAACACACTCTGCTTTAGAGCAAGAAGCACGCTCTTGCTTTCTAGAGTCTCTAATAAGGCGGGAAACGTGAGAGTGCTCAGAACAAAAGAACTGTGTTTCCTACACACACGGACCATATCTAGTTCAACTCTGCTTCTGAAACTGATACAAACCACAGGCCCTCTAACATCCAATGCGTTTCAGTTAAGAGCGAGAAACGTGTGAGCTTCGTGTACAATATAGCTTCGTTTGAGCTGAAAAGTGACTGCGTTTACCTGAAACGAAGTCTCACTTGTAGGAAGACACAGAGCCTGGCATTTAACTCCGTTTCTGAAGGGAAACACACAGCACACTTCTCATCCATGAAACACACTCTGCTCTAGAGCAAGAAGCACGCTCTTGCTTTCTAGAGTCTCGAATAAGGCGGGAAACGTGAGAGTGCTCAGAACAAATGAACTGTTTTTCCTACACACATGGACCATATCTAGTTCAACTCTGCTTCTGAAACTGATACAAACCACAGGCCCTCTAACATCCAATGCGTTTCAGTTAAGAGCGAGAAACGTGTGAGCTTCGTGTACAATATAGCTTCCTTTGAGCTGAAAAGTGACTGCGTTTACCTGAAACGAAGTCTTGCTTGTAGGAAGACACAGAGCCTGGCATTTAACTCCGTTTCTGAAGGGAAACACACAGCACACTTCTCATCCATGAAACACACTCTGCTTTAGAGCAAGAAGCACGCTCTTGCTTTCTAGAGTCTCGAATAAGGCGGGAAACGTGAGAGTTATCAGAACAAAAGAACTGTGTTTCCTACACACACGGACCATATCTAGTTCAACTCTGCTTCTGAAACTGATACAAACCACAGGCCCTCTAACATCCAATGCGTTTCAGTTAAGCGCGAGAAACGTGTGAGCTTCGTGTACAATATAGCTTCATTTGAGCTGAAAAGTGACTGCGTTTACCTGAAACGAAGTCTCGCTTGTAGGAAGACACAGAGCCTGGCATTTAACTCCGTTTCTGAAGGGAAACACACAGCACACTTCTCATCCATGAAACACACTCTGCTTTAGAGCGAGAAGCACGCTCTTGCTTTCTAGAGTCTCTAATAAGGCGGGAAACGTGAGAGTGCTCAGAACAAAAGAACTGTGTTTCCTACACACACGGACCATACCTAGTTCAACTCTGCTTCTGAAACAGATACAAACCACAGGCCCTCTAACATCCAATGCGTTTCAGTTAAGAGCGAGAAACGTGTGAGCTTCGTGTACAATATAGCTTCCTTTGAGCTGAAAAGTGACTGCGTTTACCTGAAACGAAGTCTCGCTTGTAGGAAGACACAGAGCCTGGCATTTAACTACGTTTCTGAAGGGAAACACACAGCACACTTCTCATCCATGAAACACACTCTGCTCTAGAGCAAGAAGCACGCTCTTGTTTTTTAGAGTCTCGAATAAGGCAGGAAACGTGAGAGTGCTCAGAACAAAAGAACTGTGTTTCCTACACACACGGACCATATCTAGTTCAACTCTGCTTCTGAAACTGATACAAACCACAGGCCCTCTAACATCCAATGCGTTTCAGTTAAGAGCGAGAAACGTGTGAGCTTCGTGTACAATATAGCTTCCTTTGAGCTGAAAAGTGACTGCGTTTACCTGAAACGAAGTCTCGCTTGTAGGAAGACACAGAGCCTGGCATTTCACTCCGTTTCTGAAGGGAAACACACAGCACACTTCTCATCCATGAAACACACTCTGCTTTAGAGCGAGAAGCACGCTCTTGCTTTCTAGAGTCTCTAATAAGGCGGGAAACGTGAGAGTGCTCAGAACAAAAGAACTGTGTTTCCTACACACACGGACCATATCTAGTTCAACTCTGCTTCTGAAACTGATACAAACCACAGGCCCTCTAACATCCAATGCGTTTCAGTTAAGAGCGAGAAACGTGTGAGCTTCGTGTACAATATAGCTTCGTTTGAGCTGAAAAGTGACTGCGTTTACCTGAAATAAGTCTCGCTTGTAGGAAGAAACGGAGCCTGGCATTTAACTCCGTTTCTGAAGGGAAACACACAGCACACTTCTCATCCATGAAACACACTCTGCTTTAGAGCGAGAAGCACGCTCTTGCTTTCTAGAGTCTCGAATAAGGCGGGAAACGTGAGAGTGCTCAGAACAAAAGAACTTTGTTTCCTACACACACGGACCATATCTAGTTCAACTCTGCTTCTGAAACTGATACAAACCACAGGCCCTCAAACATCCAATGTGTTTCAGTTAAGATCGAGAAACGTGTGAGCTTCGTGTAAAATATAGCTTCGTTTGAGCTGAAAAGTGACTGGGTTTACCTGAAACGAAGTCTCGCTTGTAGGAAGACACAGAGCCTGGCATTTAACTCCGTTTCTGAAGGGAAACACACAGCACACTTCTCATCCATGAAACACACTCTGCTTTAGAGCAAGAAGCACGCTCTTGCTTTCTAGAGTCTCTAATAAGGCGGGAAACGTGAGAGTGCTCAGAACAAAAGAACTGTGTTTCCTACACACACGGACCATATCTAGTTCAACTCTGCTTCTGAAACTGATACAAACCACAGGCCCTCTAACATCCAATGCGTTTCAGTTAAGAGCGAGAAACGTGTGAGCTTCGTGTACAATATAGCTTCGTTTGAGCTGAAAAGTGACTGCGTTTACCTGAAACGAAGTCTCACTTGTAGGAAGACACAGAGCCTGGCATTTAACTCCGTTTCTGAAGGGAAACACACAGCACACTTCTCATCCATGAAACACACTCTGCTCTAGAGCAAGAAGCACGCTCTTGCTTTCTAGAGTCTCGAATAAGGCGGGAAACGTGAGAGTGCTCAGAACAAATGAACTGTTTTTCCTACACACATGGACCATATCTAGTTCAACTCTGCTTCTGAAACTGATACAAACCACAGGCCCTCTAACATCCAATGCGTTTCAGTTAAGAGCGAGAAACGTGTGAGCTTCGTGTACAATATAGCTTCCTTTGAGCTGAAAAGTGACTGCGTTTACCTGAAACGAAGTCTTGCTTGTAGGAAGACACAGAGCCTGGCATTTAACTCCGTTTCTGAAGGGAAACACACAGCACACTTCTCATCCATGAAACACACTCTGCTTTAGAGCAAGAAGCACGCTCTTGCTTTCTAGAGTCTCGAATAAGGCGGGAAACGTGAGAGTTATCAGAACAAAAGAACTGTGTTTCCTACACACACGGACCATATCTAGTTCAACTCTGCTTCTGAAACTGATACAAACCACAGGCCCTCTAACATCCAATGCGTTTCAGTTAAGAGCGAGAAACGTGTGAGCTTCGTGTACAATATAGCTTCATTTGAGCTGAAAAGTGACTGCGTTTACCTGAAACGAAGTCTCGCTTGTAGGAAGACACAGAGCCTGGCATTTAACTCCGTTTCTGAAGGGAAACACACAGCACACTTCTCATCCATGAAACACACTCTGCTTTAGAGCGAGAAGCACGCTCTTGCTTTCTAGAGTCTCTAATAAGGCGGGAAACGTGAGAGTGCTCAGAACAAAAGAACTGTGTTTCCTACACACACGGACCATACCTAGTTCAACTCTGCTTCTGAAACAGATACAAACCACAGGCCCTCTAACATCCAATGCGTTTCAGTTAAGAGCGAGAAACGTGTGAGCTTCGTGTACAATATAGCTTCCTTTGAGCTGAAAAGTGACTGCGTTTACCTGAAACGAAGTCTCGCTTGTAGGAAGACACAGAGCCTGGCATTTAACTACGTTTCTGAAGGGAAACACACAGCACACTTCTCATCCATGAAACACACTCTGCTCTAGAGCAAGAAGCACGCTCTTGTTTTTTAGAGTCTCGAATAAGGCAGGAAACGTGAGAGTGCTCAGAACAAAAGAACTGTGTTTCCTACACACACGGACCATATCTAGTTCAACTCTGCTTCTGAAACTGATACAAACCACAGGCCCTCTAACATCCAATGCGTTTCAGTTAAGAGCGAGAAACGTGTGAGCTTCGTGTACAATATAGCTTCCTTTGAGCTGAAAAGTGACTGCGTTTACCTGAAACGAAGTCTCGCTTGTAGGAAGACACAGAGCCTGGCATTTCACTCCGTTTCTGAAGGGAAACACACAGCACACTTCTCATCCATGAAACACACTCTGCTTTAGAGCGAGAAGCACGCTCTTGCTTTCTAGAGTCTCTAATAAGGCGGGAAACGTGAGAGTGCTCAGAACAAAAGAACTGTGTTTCCTACACACACGGACCATATCTAGTTCAACTCTGCTTCTGAAACTGATACAAACCACAGGCCCTCTAACATCCAATGCGTTTCAGTTAAGAGCGAGAAACGTGTGAGCTTCGTGTACAATATAGCTTCGTTTGAGCTGAAAAGTGACTGCGTTTACCTGAAATAAGTCTCGCTTGTAGGAAGAAACGGAGCCTGGCATTTAACTCCGTTTCTGAAGGGAAACACACAGCACACTTCTCATCCATGAAACACACTCTGCTTTAGAGCGAGAAGCACGCTCTTGCTTTCTAGAGTCTCGAATAAGGCGGGAAACGTGAGAGTGCTCAGAACAAAAGAACTTTGTTTCCTACACACACGGACCATATCTAGTTCAACTCTGCTTCTGAAACTGATACAAACCACAGGCCCTCAAACATCCAATGTGTTTCAGTTAAGATCGAGAAACGTGTGAGCTTCGTGTAAAATATAGCTTCGTTTGAGCTGAAAAGTGACTGGGTTTACCTGAAACGAAGTCTCGCTTGTAGGAAGACACAGAGCCTGGCATTTAACTACGTTTCTGAAGGGAAACACACAGCACACTTCTCATCCATGAAACACACTCTGCTCTAGAGCAAGAAGCACGCTCTTGTTTTCTAGAGTCTCGAATAAGGCAGGAAACGTGAGAGTGCTCAGAACAAAAGAACTGTGTTTCCTACACACACGGACCATATCTAGTTCAACTCTGCTTCTGAAACTGATACAAACCACAGGCCCTCAAACATCCAATGCGTTTCAGTTAAGAGCGAGAAACGTGTGAGCTTCGTGTACAATATAGCTTCCTTTGAGCTGAAAAGTGACTGCGTTTACCTGAAACGAAGTCTCGCTTGTAGGAAGACACAGAGCCTGGCATTTAACTCCGTTTCTGAAGGGAAACACACAGTACACTTCTCATCCATGAAACACACTCTGCTTTAGAGCGAGAAGCACGCTCTTGCTTTCTAGAGTCTCGAATAAGGCGGGAAACGTGAGAGTGCTCAGAACAAAAGAAGGGTGTTTCCTACACACACGGACCATATCTAGTTCAACTCTGCTTCTGAAACTGATACAAACCACAGGCCCTCTAACATCCAATGCGTTTCAGTTAAGAGCGAGAAACGTGTGAGCATCGTGTACAATATAGCTTCCTTTGAGCTGAAAAGTGACTGCGTTTACCTGTAACGAAGTCTCGCTTGTATTAAAACACAGAGCCTGGCATTTAACTCCGTTTCTGAAGGGAAACACACAGCACACTTCTCATCCATGAAACACACTCTGCTTTAGAGCGAGAAGCACGCTCTTGCTTTCTAGAGTCTCGAATAAGGCGGGAAACGTGAGAGTTCTCAGAACAAAAGAACTGTGTTTCCTACACACACGGACCATATCTAGTTCAACTCTGCTTCTGAAACTGATACAAACCACAGGCCCTCTAACATCCAATGCGTTTCAGTTAAGAGCGAGAAACGTGTGAGCTTCGTGTACAATATAGCTTCTTTTGAGCTGAAAAGTGACTGCGTTTACCTGAAACGAAGTCTCGCTTGTAGGAAGACACAGAGCCTGGCATTTAACTCCGTTTCTGAAGGGAAACACACAGCACACTTCTCATCCATGAAACACACTCTGCTTTAGAGCGAGAAGCACGCTCTTGCTTTCTAGAGTCTCTAATAAGGCGAGAAACGTGAGAGTGCTCAGAACAAAAGAACTGTGTTTCCTACACACACGGACCATATCTAGTTCAACTCTGCTTCTGAAACTGATACAAACCACAGGCCCTCTAACATCCAATGCGTTTCAGTTAAGAGCGAGAAACGTGTGAGCTTCGTGTACAATATAGCTTCGTTTGAGCTGAAAAGTGACTGCGTTTACCTGAAACGAAGTCTCGCTTGTAGGAAGACACAGAGCCTGGCATTTCACTCCGTTTCTGAAGGGAAACACGCAGCACACTTCTCATCCATGAAACACACTCTGCTTTAGAGCGAGAAGCACGCTCTTGCTTTCTAGAGTCTCGAATAAGGCGGGAAACGTGAGAGTGCTCAGAACAAAAGAACTTTGTTTCCTACACACACGGACCATATCTAGTTCAACTCTGCTTCTGAAACTGATACAAACCACAGGCCCTCAAACATCCAATGTGTTTCAGTTAAGATCGAGAAACGTGTGAGCTTCGTGTAAAATATAGCTTCGTTTGAGCTGAAAAGTGACTGGGTTTACCTGAAACGAAGTCTCGCTTGTAGGAAGACACAGAGCCTGGCATTTAACTACGTTTCTGAAGGGAAACACACAGCACACTTCTCATCCATGAAACACACTCTGCTCTAGAGCAAGAAGCACGCTCTTGTTTTCTAGAGTCTCGAATAAGGCAGGAAACGTGAGAGTGCTCAGAACAAAAGAACTGTGTTTCCTACACACACGGACCATATCTAGTTCAACTCTGCTTCTGAAACTGATACAAACCACAGGCCCTCAAACATCCAATGCGTTTCAGTTAAGAGCGAGAAACGTGTGAGCTTCGTGTACAATATAGCTTCGTTTGAGCTGAAAAGTGACTGCGTTTACCTGAAACGAAGTCTCGCTTGTAGGAAGACACAGAGCCTGGCATTTAACTCCGTTTCTGAAGGGAAACACACAGTACACTTCTCATCCATGAAACACACTCTGCTTTAGAGCGAGAAGCACGCTCTTGCTTTCTAGAGTCTCGAATAAGGCGGGAAACGTGAGAGTGCTCAGAACAAAAGAACTGTGTTTCCTACACACACGGACCATATCTAGTTCAACTCTGCTTCTGAAACTGATACAAACCACAGGCCCTCTAACATCCAATGCGTTTCAGTTAAGAGCGAGAAACGTGTGAGCTTCGTGTACAATATAGCTTCCTTTGAGCTGAAAAGTGACTGCGTTTACCTGAAACGAAGTCTCGCTTGTAGGAAGACACAGAGCCTGGCATTTAACTCCGTTTCTGAAGGGAAACACACAGCACACTTCTCATCCATGAAACACACTCTGCTTTAGAGCGAGAAGCACGCTCTTGCTTTCTAGAGTCTCTAATAAGGCGGGAAACGTGAGAGTGCTCAGAACAAAAGAACTGTGTTTCCTACACACACGGACCATACCTAGTTCAACTCTGCTTCTGAAACAGATACAAACCACAGGCCCTCTAACATCCAATGCGTTTCAGTTAAGAGCGAGAAACGTGTGAGCTTCGTGTACAATATAGCTTCCTTTGAGCTGAAAAGTGACTGCGTTTACCTGAAACGAAGTCTCGCTTGTAGGAAGACACAGAGCCTGGCATTTAACTCCGTTTCTGAAGGGAAACACACAGCACGCTTCTCATCCATGAAACACACTCTGCTTTAGAGCGAGAAGCACGCTCTTGCTTTCTAGAGTCTCGAATAAGGCGGGAAACGTGAGAGTTATCAGAACAAAAGAACTGTGTTTCCTACACACACGGACCATATCTAGTTCAACTCTGCTTCTGAAACTGATACAAACCACAGGCCCTCTAACATCCAATGCGTTTCAGTTAAGAGCGAGAAACGTGTGAGCTTCGTGTACAATATAGCTTCATTTGAGCTGAAAAGTGACTGCGTTTACCTGAAACGAAGTCTCGCTTGTAGGAAGACACAGAGCCTGGCATTTCACTCCGTTTCTGAAGGGAAACACACAGCACACTTCTCATCCATGAAACACACTCTGCTTTAGAGCGAGAAGCACGCTCTTGCTTTCTAGAGTCTCTAATAAGGCGGGAAACGTGAGAGTGCTCAGAACAAAAGAACTGTGTTTCCTACACACACGGACCATATCTAGTTCAACTCTGCTTCTGAAACTGATACAAACCACAGGCCCTCTAACATCCAATGCGTTTCAGTTAAGAGCGAGATACGTGTGAGCTTCGTGTACAATATAGCTTCGTTTGAGCTGAAAAGTGACTGCGTTTACCTGAAATAAGTCTCGCTTGTAGGAAGAAACGGAGCCTGGCATTTAACTCCGTTTCTGAAGGGAAACACACAGCACACTTCTCATCCATGAAACACACTCTGCTTTAGAGTGAGAAGCACGCTCTTGCTTTCTAGAGTCTCGAATAAGGCGGGAAACGTGAGAGTGCTCAGAACAAAAGAACTTTGTTTCCTACACACACGGACCATATCTAGTTCAACTCTGCTTCTGAAACTGATACAAACCACAGGCCCTCAAACATCCAATGTGTTTCAGTTAAGATCGAGAAACGTGTGAGCTTCGTGTAAAATATAGCTTCGTTTGAGCTGAAAAGTGACTGGGTTTACCTGAAACGAAGTCTCGCTTGTAGGAAGACACAGAGCCTGGCATTTAACTACGTTTCTGAAGGGAAACACACAGCACACTTCTCATCCATGAAACACACTCTGCTTTAGAGCGAGAAGCACGCTCTTGCTTTCTAGAGTCTCGAATAAGGCGGGAAACGTGAGAGTGCTCAGAACAAAAGAAGGGTGTTTCCTACACACACGGACCATATCTAGTTCAACTCTGCTTCTGAAACTGATACAAACCACAGGCCCTCTAACATCCAATGCGTTTCAGTTAAGAGCGAGAAACGTGTGAGCTTCGTGTACAATATAGCTTCCTTTGAGCTGAAAAGTGACTGCGTTTACCTGTAACGAAGTCTCGCTTGTATTAAAACACAGAGCCTGGCATTTAACTCCGTTTCTGAAGGGAAACACACAGCACACTTCTCATCCATGAAACACACTCTGCTTTAGAGCGAGAAGCACGCTCTTGCTTTCTAGAGTCTCGAATAAGGCGGGAAACGTGAGAGTTCTCAGAACAAAAGAACTGTGTTTCCTACACACACGGACCATATCTAGTTCAACTCTGCTTCTGAAACTGATACAAACCACAGGCCCTCTAACATCCAATGCGTTTCAGTTAAGAGCGAGAAACGTGTGAGCTTCGTGTACAATATAGCTTCTTTTGAGCTGAAAAGTGACTGCGTTTACCTGAAACGAAGTCTCGCTTGTAGGAAGACACAGAGCCTGGCATTTAACTCCGTTTCTGAAGGGAAACACACAGCACACTTCTCATCCATGAAACACACTCTGCTTTAGAGCGAGAAGCACGCTCTTGCTTTCTAGAGTCTCTAATAAGGCGAGAAACGTGAGAGTGCTCAGAACAAAAGAACTGTGTTTCCTACACACACGGACCATATCTAGTTCAACTCTGCTTCTGAAACTGATACAAACCACAGGCCCTCTAACATCCAATGCGTTTCAGTTAAGAGCGAGAAACGTGTGAGCTTCGTGTACAATATAGCTTCCTTTGAGCTGAAAAGTGACTGCGTTTACCTGAAACGAAGTCTCGCTTGTATTAAGACACAGAGCCTGGCATTTAACTCCGTTTCTGAAGGGAAACACACAGCACACTTCTCATCCATGAAACACACTCTGCTTTAGAGCGAGAAGCACGCTCTTGCTTTCTAGAGTCTCGAATAAGGCGGGAAACGTGAGAGTGCTCAGAACAAAAGAACTGTGTTTCCTACACACACGGACCATATCTATTTCAACTCTGCTTCTGAAACTGATACAAACCACAGGCCCTCTAACATCCAATGCGTTTCAGTTAAGAGCGAGAAACGTGTGAGCTTCGTGTACAATATAGCTTCGTTTGAGCTGAAAAGTGACTGCGTTTACCTGAAACGAAGTCTCGCTTGTAGGAAGACACAGAGCCTGGCATTTCACTCCGTTTCTGAAGGGAAACACGCAGCACACTTCTCATCCATGAAACACACTCTGCTTTAGAGCGAGAAGCACGCTCTTGCTTTCTAGAGTCTCGAATAAGGCGGGAAACGTGAGAGTGCTCAGAACAAAAGAACTTTGTTTCCTACACACACGGACCATATCTAGTTCAACTCTGCTTCTGAAACTGATACAAACCACAGGCCCTCAAACATCCAATGTGTTTCAGTTAAGATCGAGAAATGTGTGAGCTTCGTGTAAAATATAGCTTCGTTTGAGCTGAAAAGTGACTGGGTTTACCTGAAACGAAGTCTCGCTTGTAGGAAGACACAGAGCCTGGCATTTAACTACGTTTCTGAAGGGAAACACACAGCACACTTCTCATCCATGAAACACACTCTGCTCTAGAGCAAGAAGCACGCTCTTGTTTTCTAGAGTCTCGAATAAGGCAGGAAACGTGAGAGTGCTCAGAACAAAAGAACTGTGTTTCCTACACACACGGACCATATCTAGTTCAACTCTGCTTCTGAAACTGATACAAACCACAGGCCCTCAAACATCCAATGGGTTTCAGTTAAGAGCGAGAAACGTGTGAGCTTCGTGTACAATATAGCTTCCTTTGAGCTGAAAAGTGACTGCGTTTACCTGAAACGAAGTCTCGCTTGTAGGAAGACACAGAGCCTGGCATTTAACTCCGTTTCTGAAGGGAAACACACAGTACACTTCTCATCCATGAAACACACTCTGCTTTAGAGCGAGAAGCACGCTCTTGCTTTCTAGAGTCTCGAATAAGGCGGGAAACGTGAGAGTGCTCAGAACAAAAGAACTGTGTTTCCTACACACACGGACCATATCTAGTTCAACTCTGCTTCTGAAACTGATACAAACCACAGGCCCTCTAACATCCAATGCGTTTCAGTTAAGAGCGAGAAACGTGTGAGCTTCGTGTACAATATAGCTTCCTTTGAGCTGAAAAGTGACTGCGTTTACCTGAAACGAAGTCTCGCTTGTATTAAAACACAGAGCCTGGCATTTAACTCCGTTTCTGAAGGGAAACACACAGCACACTTCTCATCCATGAAACACACTCTGCTTTAGAGCGAGAAGCACGCTCTTGCTTTCTAGAGTCTCGAATAAGGCGGGAAACGTGAGAGTTCTCAGAACAAAAGAACTGTGTTTCCTACACACACGGACCATATCTAGTTCAACTCTGCTTCTGAAACTGATACAAACCACAGGCCCTCTAACATCCAATGCGTTTCAGTTAAGAGCGAGAAACGTGTGAGCTTCGTGTACAATATAGCTTCATTTGAGCTGAAAAGTGACTGCGTTTACCTGAAACGAAGTCTCGCTTGTAGGAAGACACAGAGCCTGGCATTTCACTCCGTTTCTGAAGGGAAACACACAGCACACTTCTCATCCATGAAACACACTCTGCTTTAGAGCGAGAAGCACGCTCTTGCTTTCTAGAGTCTCTAATAAGGCGGGAAACGTGAGAGTGCTCAGAACAAAAGAACTGTGTTTCCTACACACACGGACCATATCTAGTTCAACTCTGCTTCTGAAACTGATACAAACCACAGGCCCTCTAACATCCAATGCGTTTCAGTTAAGAGCGAGAAACGTGTGAGCTTCGTGTACAATATAGCTTCGTTTGAGCTGAAAAGTGACTGCGTTTACCTGAAATAAGTCTCGCTTGTAGGAAGAAACGGAGCCTGGCATTTAACTCCGTTTCTGAAGGGAAACACACAGCACACTTCTCATCCATGAAACACACTCTGCTTTAGAGTGAGAAGCACGCTCTTGCTTTCTAGAGTCTCGAATAAGGCGGGAAACGTGAGAGTGCTCAGAACAAAAGAACTTTGTTTCCTACACACACGGACCATATCTAGTTCAACTCTGCTTCTGAAACTGATACAAACCACAGGCCCTCAAACATCCAATGTGTTTCAGTTAAGATCGAGAAACGTGTGAGCTTCGTGTAAAATATAGCTTCGTTTGAGCTGAAAAGTGACTGGGTTTACCTGAAACGAAGTCTCGCTTGTAGGAAGACACAGAGCCTGGCATTTAACTACGTTTCTGAAGGGAAACACACAGCACACTTCTCATCCATGAAACACACTCTGCTTTAGAGCGAGAAGCACGCTCTTGCTTTCTAGAGTCTCGAATAAGGCGGGAAACGTGAGAGTGCTCAGAACAAAAGAACTGTGTTTCCTACACACACGGACCATATCTAGTTCAACTCTGCTTCTGAAACTGATACAAACCACAGGCCCTCTAACATCCAATGCGTTTCAGTTAAGAGCGAGAAACGTGTGAGCTTCGTGTACAATATAGCTTCCTTTGAGCTGAAAAGTGACTGCGTTTACCTGTAACGAAGTCTCGCTTGTATTAAAACACAGAGCCTGGCATTTAACTCCGTTTCTGAAGGGAAACACACAGCACACTTCACATCCATGAAACACACTCTGCTTTAGAGCGAGAAGCACGCTCTTGCTTTCTAGAGTCTCGAATAAGGCGGGAAACGTGAGAGTTCTCAGAACAAAAGAACTGTGTTTCCTACACACACGGACCATATCTAGTTCAACTCTGCTTCTGAAACTGATACAAACCACAGGCCCTCTAACATCCAATGCGTTTCAGTTAAGAGCGAGAAACGTGTGAGCTTCGTGTACAATATAGCTTCTTTTGAGCTGAAAAGTGACTGCGTTTACCTGAAACGAAGTCTCGCTTGTAGGAAGACACAGAGCCTGGCATTTAACTCCGTTTCTGAAGGGAAACACACAGCACACTTCTCATCCATGAAACACACTCTGCTTTAGAGCGAGAAGCACGCTCTTGCTTTCTAGAGTCTCTAATAAGGCGAGAAACGTGAGAGTGCTCAGAACAAAAGAACTGTGTTTCCTACACACACGGACCATATCTAGTTCAACTCTGCTTCTGAAACTGATACAAACCACAGGCCCTCTAACATCCAATGCGTTTCAGTTAAGAGCGAGAAACGTGTGAGCTTCGTGTACAATATAGCTTCCTTTGAGCTGAAAAGTGACTGCGTTTACCTGAAACGAAGTCTCGCTTGTAGGAAGACACAGAGCCTGGCATTTAACTCCGTTTCTGAAGGGAAACACACAGCACACTTCTCATCCATGAAACACACTCTGCTTTAGAGCGAGAAGCACGCTCTTGCTTTCTAGAGTCTCGAATAAGGCGGGAAACGTGAGAGTGCTCAGAACAAAAGAACTGTGTTTCCTACACACACGGACCATATCTATTTCAACTCTGCTTCTGAAACTGATACAAACCACAGGCCCTCTAACATCCAATGCGTTTCAGTTAAGAGCGAGAAACGTGTGAGCTTCGTGTACAATATAGCTTCGTTTGAGCTGAAAAGTGACTGCGTTTACCTGAAACGAAGTCTTGCTTGTAGGAAGACACAGAGCCTGGCATTTCACTCCGTTTCTGAAGGGAAACACGCAGCACACTTCTCATCCATGAAACACACTCTGCTTTAGAGCGAGAAGCACGCTCTTGCTTTCTAGAGTCTCGAATAAGGCGGGAAACGTGAGAGTGCTCAGAACAAAAGAACTTTGTTTCCTACACACACGGACCATATCTAGTTCAACTCTGCTTCTGAAACTGATACAAACCACAGGCCCTCAAACATCCAATGTGTTTCAGTTAAGATCGAGAAACGTGTGAGCTTCGTGTAAAATATAGCTTCGTTTGAGCTGAAAAGTGACTGGGTTTACCTGAAACGAAGTCTCGCTTGTAGGAAGACACAGAGCCTGGCATTTAACTACGTTTCTGAAGGGAAACACACAGCACACTTCTCATCCATGAAACACACTCTGCTCTAGAGCAAGAAGCACGCTCTTGTTTTCTAGAGTCTCGAATAAGGCAGGAAACGTGAGAGTGCTCAGAACAAAAGAACTGTGTTTCCTACACACACGGACCATATCTAGTTCAACTCTGCTTCTGAAACTGATACAAACCACAGGCCCTCAAACATCCAATGGGTTTCAGTTAAGAGCGAGAAACGTGTGAGCTTCGTGTACAATATAGCTTCCTTTGAGCTGAAAAGTGACTGCGTTTACCTGAAACGAAGTCTCGCTTGTAGGAAGACACAGAGCCTGGCATTTAACTCCGTTTCTGAAGGGAAACACACAGTACACTTCTCATCCATGAAACACACTCTGCTTTAGAGCGAGAAGCACGCTCTTGCTTTCTAGAGTCTCGAATAAGGCGGGAAACGTGAGAGTGCTCAGAACAAAAGAACTGTGTTTCCTACACACACGGACCATATCTAGTTCAACTCTGCTTCTGAAACTGATACAAACCACAGGCCCTCTAACATCCAATGCGTTTCAGTTAAGAGCGAGAAACGTGTGAGCTTCGTGTACAATATAGCTTCCTTTGAGCTGAAAAGTGACTGCGTTTACCTGAAACGAAGTCTCGCTTGTATTAAAACACAGAGCCTGGCATTTAACTCCGTTTCTGAAGGGAAACACACAGCACACTTCTCATCCATGAAACACACTCTGCTTTAGAGCGAGAAGCACGCTCTTGCTTTCTAGAGTCTCGAATAAGGCGGGAAACGTGAGAGTTCTCAGAACAAAAGAACTGTGTTTCCTACACACACGGACCATATCTAGTTCAACTCTGCTTCTGAAACTGATACAAACCACAGGCCCTCTAACATCCAATGCGTTTCAGTTAAGAGCGAGAAACGTGTGAGCTTCGTGTACAATATAGCTTCTTTTGAGCTGAAAAGTGACTGCGTTTACCTGAAACGAAGTCTCGCTTGTAGGAAGACACAGAGCCTGGCATTTAACTCCGTTTCTGAAGGGAAACACACAGCACACTCCTCATCCATGAAACACACTCTGCTTTAGAGCGAGAAGCACGCTCTTGCTTTCTAGAGTCTCGAATAAGGCGGGAAACGTGAGAGTGCTCAGAACAAAAGAACTGTGTTTCCTACACACACGGACCATATCTAGTTCAACTCTGCTTCTGAAACTGATACAAACCACAGGCCCTCTAACATCCAATGCGTTTCAGTTAAGAGCGAGAAACGTGTGAGCTTCGTGTACAATATAGCTTCCTTTGAGCTGAAAAGTGACTGCGTTTACCTGAAACGAAGTCTCGC
This sequence comes from Onychomys arenicola, assembly GCA_949786405.1. NCBI lineage: Eukaryota > Metazoa > Chordata > Mammalia > Rodentia > Cricetidae > Onychomys > Onychomys arenicola. The sequence continues at coordinate 3,945,848 of CATKUM010000015.1, read as the reverse complement.
TTGTATTAAGACACAGAGCCTGGCATTTAACTCCGTTTCTGAAGGGAAACACACAGCACACTTCTCATCCATGAAACACACTCTGCTTTAGAGCGAGAAGCACGCTCTTGCTTTCTAGAGTCTCGAATAAGGCGGGAAACGTGAGAGTGCTCAGAACAAAAGAACTGTGTTTCCTACACACACGGACCATATCTATTTCAACTCTGCTTCTGAAACTGATACAAACCACAGGCCCTCTAACATCCAATGCGTTTCAGTTAAGAGCGAGAAACGTGTGAGCTTCGTGTACAATATAGCTTCGTTTGAGCTGAAAAGTGACTGCGTTTACCTGAAACGAAGTCTCGCTTGTAGGAAGACACAGAGCCTGGCATTTCACTCCGTTTCTGAAGGGAAACACGCAGCACACTTCTCATCCATGAAACACACTCTGCTTTAGAGCGAGAAGCACGCTCTTGCTTTCTAGAGTCTCGAATAAGGCGGGAAACGTGAGAGTGCTCAGAACAAAAGAACTGTGTTTCCTACACACACGGACCATATCTAGTTCAACTCTGCTTCTGAAACTGATACAAACCACAGGCCCTCTAACATCCAATGCGTTTCAGTTAAGAGCGAGAAACGTGTGAGCTTCGTGTACAATATAGCTTCGTTTGAGCTGAAAAGTGACTGCGTTTACCTGAAACGAAGTCTTGCTTGTAGGAAGACACAGAGCCTGGCATTTAACTCCGTTTCTGAAGGGAAACACACAGCACACTTCTCATCCATGAAACACACTCTGCTTTAGAGCGAGAAGAACGCTCTTGCTTTCTAGAGTCTCTAATAAGGCGGAAAACGTGAGAGTGCTCAGAACAAAAGAACTGTGTTTCCTACACACACGGACCATATCTAGTTCAACTCTGCTTCTGAAACTGATACAAACCACAGGCCCTCTAACATCCAATGCGTTTCAGTTAAGAGCGAGAAACGTGTGAGCTTCGTGTACAATATAGCTTCGTTTGAGCTGAAAATTGACTGCGTTTACCTGAAACGAAGTCTCGCTTGTAGGAAGACACAGAGCCTGGCATTTAACTCCGTTTCTGAAGGGAAACACGCAGCTCACTTCTCATCCATGAAACACACTCTGCTTTAGAGCGAGAAGCACGCTCTTGCTTTCTAGATTCTCGAATAAGGCGGGAAACGTGAGAGTGCTCAGAACAAAAGAACTGTGTTTCCTACACACACGGACCATATCTAGTTCAACTCTGCTTCTGAAACTGATACAAACCACAGGCCTTCTAACATCCAATGCGTTTCAGTTAAGAGCGAGAAACGTGTGAGCTTCGTGTACAATATAGCTTTGTTTGAGCTGAAAAGTGACTGCGTTTACCTGAAACGAAGTCTCGCTTGTAGGAAGACACAGAGCCTGGCATTTAACTCCGTTTCTGAAGGGAAACACACAGCACACTTCTCATCCATGAAACACACTCTGCTTTAGAGCGAGAAGCACGCTCTTGCTTTCTAGAGTCTCGAATAAGGCGGGAAACGTGAGAGTGCTCAGAACAAAAGAACTGTGTTTCCTACACACACGGACCATATCTAGTTCAACTCTGCTTCTGAAACTGATACAACCACAGGCCCTCTAACATCCAATGCGTTTCAGTTAAGAGCGAGAAACGTGTGAGCTTCGTGTACAATATAGCTTCGTTTGAGCTGAAAAGTGACTGCGTTTACCTGAAACGAAGTCTCGCTTGTAGGAAGACACAGAGCCTGGCATTTAACTCCGTTTCTGAAGGGAAACACACAGCACACTTCTCATCCATGAAACACACTCTGCTTTAGAGCGAGAAGAACGCTCTTGCTTTCTAGAGTCTCTAATAAGGCGGGAAACGTGAGAGTGCTCAGAACAAAAGAACTGTGTTTCCTACACACACGGACCATATCTAGTTCAACTCTGCTTCTGAAACTGATAGAAACCACAGGCCCTCTAACATCCAATGCGTTTCAGTTAAGAGCGAGAAACGTGTGAGCTTCGTGTACAATATAGCTTCGTTTGAGCTGAAAATTGACTGCGTTTACCTGAAACGAAGTCTCGCTTGTAGGAAGACACAGAGCCTGGCATTTAACTCCGTTTCTGAAGGGAAACACGCAGCTCACTTCTCATCCATGAAACACACTCTGCTTTAGAGCGAGAAGCACGCTCTTGCTTTCTAGATTCTCGAATAAGGCGGGAAACGTGAGAGTGCTCAGAACAAAAGACCTGTGTTTCCTACACACACGGACCATATCTAGTTCAACTCTGCTTCTGAAACTGATACAAACCACAGGCCCTCTAACATCCAATGCGTTTCAGTTAAGAGCGAGAAACGTGTGAGCTTCGTGTACAATATAGCTTCATTTGAGCTGAAAAGTGACTGCGTTTACCTGAAACGAAGTCTCGCTTGTAGGAGGACACAGAGCCTGGCATTTAACTAGGTTTCTGAAGGGAAACACACAGCACACTTCTCATCCATGAAACACACTCTGCTTTAGAGCGAGAAGCACGCTCTTGCTTTCTAGAGTCTCGAATAAGGCGGGAAACGTGAGAGTGCTCAGAACCAAAGAACTGTGTTTCCTACACACACGGACCATATCTAGTTCAACTCTGCTTCTGAAACTGATACAAACCACAGGCCCTCTAACATCCAATGCGTTTCAGTTAAGAGCGAGAAACGTGTGAGCTTCGTGTACAATATAGCTTCGTTTGAGCTGAAAAGTGACTGCGTTTACCTGAAACGAAGTCTCGCTTGTAGGAAGACACAGAGCCTGGCATTTCACTCCGTTTCTGAAGGGAAACACACAGCACACTTCTCATCCATGAAACACACTCTGCTTTAGAGCGAGAAGCACGCTCTTGCTTTCTAGAGTCTCGAATAAGGCGGGAAACGTGAGAGTGCTCAGAACAAAAGAACTGTGTTTCCTACACACACGGACCATATCTAGTTCAACTCTGCTTCTGAAACTGATAGAAACCACAGGCCCTCTAACATCCAATGCGTTTCAGTTAAGAGCGAGAAACGTGTGAGCTTCGTGTACAATATAGCTTCGTTTGAGCTGAAAAGTGACTGCGTTGAAATGAAACGAAGTCTCGCTTGTAGGAAGACACAGAGCCTGGCATTTAACTCCGTTTCTGAAGGGAAACACGCAGCACACTTCTCATCCATGAAACACAATCTGCTTTAGAGCGAGAAGCACGCTCTTGCTTTCTAGAGTCTCTAATTAGGCGGGAAACGTGAGAGTGCTCAGAACAAAAGAACTGTGTTTCCTACACACACGGACAATATCTAGTTCAACTCTGCTTCTGAAACTGATACAAACCACAGGCCCTCTAACATCCAATGCGTTTCAGTTAAGAGCGAGAAACGTGTGAGCTTCGTGTACAATATAGCTTCGTTTGAGCTGAAAAGTGACTGCGTTTACCTGAAACGAAGTCTCGCTTGTAGGAAGACACAGAGCCTGGGATTTAACTCCGTTTCTGAAGGGAAACACGCAGCACACTTCTCATCCATGAAACACACTCTGCTTTAGAGCGAGAAGCACACTCTTGCTTTCTAGAGTCTCTAATAAGGCGGGAAACGTGAGAGTGCTCAGAACAAAAGAACTGTGTTTCCTACACACACGGACCATATCTAGTTCAACTCTGCTTCTGAAACTGATACAAACCACAGGCCCTCTAACATCCAATGCGTTTCAGTTAAGAGCGAGAAACGTGTGAGCTTCGTGTACAATATAGCTTCGTTTGAGCTGAAAAGTGACTGCGTTTACCTGAAACGAAGTCTCGCTTGTAGGAAGACACAGAGCCTGGCATTTAACTCCGTTTCTGAAGGGAAACACGCAGCACACTTCTCATCCATGAAACACACTCTGCTTTAGAGCGAGAAGCACGCTCTTGCTTTCTAGAGTCTCGAATAAGGCGGGAAACGTGAGAGTGCTCAGAACAAAAGAACTGTGTTTCCTACACACAGGGACCATATCTAGTTCAACTCTGCTTCTGAAACTGATACAAACCCCAGGCCCTCTAACATCCAATGCGTTTCAGTTAAGAGCGAGAAACGTGTGAGCTTCGTGTACAATATAGCTTCGTTGGAGCTGAAAAGTGACTGCGTTTACCTGAAACGAAGTCTCGCTTGTAGGAAGACACAGAGCCTGGGATTTAACTCCGTTTCTGAAGGGAAACACACAGCACACTTCTCATCCATGAAACACACTCTGCTTTAGAGCGAGAAGCACGCTCTTGCTTTCTAGAGTCTCGAATAAGGCGGGAAACGTGAGAGTGCTCAGAACAAAAGAACTGTGTTTCCTACACACACGGACCATATCTAGTTCAACTCTGCTTCTGAAACTGATACAAACCACAGGCCCTCTAACATCCAATGCGTTTCAGTTAAGAGCGAGAAACGTGTGAGCTTCGTGTACAATATAGCTTCGTTTGAGCTGAAAAGTGACTGCGTTTACCTGAAACGAAGTCTCGCTTGTAGGAAGACACAGAGCCTGGGATTTAACTCCGTTTCTGAAGGGAAACACGCAGCACACTTCTCATCCATGAAACACACTCTGCTTTAGAGCGAGAAGCACACTCTTGCTTTCTAGAGTCTCGAATAAGGCGGGAAACGTGAGAGTGCTCAGAACAAAAGAACTGTGTTTCCTACACACACGGACCATATCTAGTTCAACTCTGCTTCTGAAACTGATAGAAACCACAGGCCCTCTAACATCCAATGCGTTTCAGTTAAGAGCGAGAAACGTGTGAGCTTCGTGTACAATATAGCTTCGTTTGAGCTGAAAAGTGACTGCGTTTACCTGAAACGAAGTCTCGCTTGTAGGAAGACACAGAGCCTGGCATTTAACTCCGTTTCTGAAGGGAAACACGCAGCACACTTCTCATCCATGAAACACACTCTGCTTTAGAGCGAGAAGTACGCTCTTGCTTTCTAGAGTCTCGAATAAGGCGGGAAACGTGAGAGTGCTCAGAACAAAAGAACTGTGTTTCCTACACACAGGGACCATATCTAGTTCAACTCTGCTTCTGAAACTGATACAAACCCCAGGCCCTCTAACATCCAATGCGTTTCAGTTAAGAGCGAGAAACGTGTGAGCTTCGTGTACAATATAGCTTCGTTGGAGCTGAAAAGTGACTGCGTTTACCTGAAACGAAGTCTCGCTTGTAGGAAGACACAGAGCCTGGCATTTAACTCCGTTTCTGAAGGGAAACACACAGCACACTTCTCATCCATGAAACACACTCTGCTTTAGAGCGAGAAGCACGCTCTTGCTTTCTAGAGTCTCGAATAAGGCGGGAAACGTGAGAGTGCTCAGAACAAAAGAACTGTGTTTCCTACACACACGGACCATATCTAGTTCAACTCTGCTTCTGAAACTGATACAAACCACAGGCCCTCTAACACCCAATGCGTTTCAGTTAAGAGCGAGAAACGTGTGAGCTTCGTGTACAATATAGCTTCGTTTGAGCTGAAAAGTGACTGCGTTTACCTGAAACGAAGTCTCGCTTGTAGGAAGACACAGAGCCTGGCATTTAACTCCGTTTCTGAAGGGAAACACGCAGCACACTTCTCATCCATGAAACACACTCTTCTTTAGAGCGAGAAGCACGCACTTGCTTTCTAGAGTCTCTAATAAGGCGGGAAACGTGAGAGCGCTCAGAACAAAAGAACTGTGTTTCCTACACACACGGACCATATCTAGTTCAACTCTGCTTCTGAAACTGATACAAACCACAGGCCCTCTAACATCCAATGCGTTTCAGTTAAGAGCGAGAAACGTGTGAGCTTCGTGTACAATATAGCTTCGTTTGAGCTGAAAAGTGACTGCGTTTACCTGAAACGAAGTCTCGCTTGTAGGAAGACACAGAGCCTGGCATTTAACTCCGTTTCTGAAGGGAAACACGCAGCACACTTCTCATCCATGAAACACACTCTGCTTTAGAGCGAGAAGCACGCTCTTGCTTTCTAGAGTCTCGAATAAGGCGGGAAACGTGAGAGTGCTCAGAACAAAAGAACTGTGTTTCCTACACACACGGACCATATCTAGTTCAACTCTGCTTCTGAAACTGATACAAACCACAGGCCCTCTAACACCCAATGCGTTTCAGTTAAGAGCGAGAAACGTGTGAGCTTCGTGTACAATATAGCTTCGTTTGAGCTGAAAAGTGACTGCGTTTACCTGAAACGAAGTCTCGCTTGTAGGAAGACACAGAGCCAGGGATTTAACTCCGTTTCTGAAGGGAAACACGCAGCACACTTCTCATCCATGAAACACACTCTGCTTTAGAGCGAGAAGCACGCTCTTGCTTTCTAGAGTCTCTAATAAGGCGGGAAACGTGAGAGTGCTCAGAACAAAAGAACTGTGTTTCCTACACACAGGGACCATATCTAGTTCAACTCTGCTTCTGAAACTGATACAAACCACAGGCCCTCTAACATCCAATGCGTTTCAGTTAAGAGCGAGAAACGTGTGAGCTTCGTGTACAATATAGCTTCGTTTGAGCTGAAAAGTGACTGCGTTTACCTGAAACGAAGTCTCGCTTGTAGGAAGACACAGAGCCTGGCATTTAACTCCGTTTCTGAAGGGAAACACACAGCACACTTCTCATCCATGAAACACACTCTGCTTTAGAGCGAGAAGCACGCTCTTGCTTTCTAGAGTCTCGAATAAGGCGGGAAACGTGAGAGTGCTCAGAACAAAAGAACTGTGTTTCCTACACACAGGGACCATATCTAGTTCAACTCTGCTTCTGAAACTGATACAAACCACAGGCCCTCTAACATCCAATGCGTTTCAGTTAAGAGCGAGAAACGTGTGAGCTTCGTGTACAATATAGCTTCGTTTGAGCTGAAAAGTGACTGCGTTTACCTGAAACGAAGTCTCGCTTGTAGGAAGACACAGAGCCTGGCATTTAACTCCGTTTCTGAAGGGAAACACACAGCACACTTGTCATCCATGAAACACACTCTGCTTTAGAGCTAGAAGCACTCTCTTGCTTTCTAGTGTCTCGAATAAGGCGGGAAACGTGAGAGTGCTCAGAACAAAAGAACTGTGTTTCCTACACACACGGACCATATCTAGTTCAACTCTGCTTCTGAAACTGATACAAACCACAGGCCCTCTAACATCCAATGCGTTTCAGTTAAGAGCGAGAAACGTGTGAGCTTCGTGTACAATATAGCTTCGTTTGAGCTGAAAAGTGACTGCGTTTACCTGAAACGAAGTCTCGCTTGTAGGAAGACACAGAGCCTGGCATTAAACTCCGTTTCTGAGGGAAACACGCAGCACACTTCTCATCCATGAAACACACTCTGCTTTAGAGCGAGAAGCACGCTCTTGCTTTCTAGAGTCTCTAATAAGGCGGGAAACGTGAGAGTGCTCAGAACAAAAGAACTGTGTTTCCTACACACACGGACCATATCTAGTTCAATTCTGCTTCTGAAACTGATACAAACCACAGGCCCTCTAACATCCAATGCGTTTCATTTAAGAGCGAGAAACGTGTGAGCTTCGTGTACAATATAGCTTCGTTTGAGCTGAAAAGTGACAGCGTTTACCTGAAACGAAGTCTCGCTTGTAGGAAGACACAGAGCCTGGCATTTAACTCCGTTTCTGAAGGGAAACACACAGCACACTTCTCATCCATGAAACACACTCTGCTTTAGAGCGAGAAGCACGCTCTTGCTTTCTAGAGTCTCGAATAAGGCGGGAAACGTGAGAGCGCTCAGAACAAAAGAACTGTGTTTCCTACACACACGGACCATATCTAGTTCAACTCTGCTTCTGAAACTGATACAAACCACAGGCCCTCTAACATCCAATGCGTTTCAGTTAAGAGCGAGAAACGTGTGAGCTTCGTGTACAATATAGCTTCGTTTGAGCTGAAAAGTGACTGCGTTTACCTGAAACGAAGTCTCGCTTGTAGGAAGACACAGAGCCTGGCATATAACTCCGTTTCTGAAGGGAAACAAACAGCACACTTCTCATCCATGAAACACACTCTGCTTTAGAGCAAGAAGCACGCTCTTGCTTTCTAGAGTCTCGAATAAGGCGGGAAACGTGAGAGTGCTCAGAACAAAAGAACTGTGTTTCCTACACACACGGACCATATCTAGTTCAACTCTGCTTCTGAAACTGATACAAACCACAGGCCCTCTAACATCCAATGCGTTTCAGTTAAGAGCGAGAAACGTGTGAGCTTCGTGTACAATATAGCTTCGTTTGAGCTGAAAAGTGACTGCGTTTACCTGAAACGAAGTCTCGCTTGTAGGAAGACACAGAGCCTGGCATTTAACTCCGTTTCTGAAGGGAAACACACAGCACACTTCTCATCCATGAAACACACTCTGCTTTAGAGCGAGAAGCACGCTCTTGCTTTCTAGAGTCTCTAATAAGGCGGGAAACGTGAGAGTGCTCAGAACAAAAGAACTGTGTTTCCTACACACACGGACCATATCTAGTTCAACTCTGCTTCTGAAACTGATACAAACCACAGGCCCTCTGACATCCAATGCGTTTCAGTTAAGAGCGAGAAACGTGTGAGCTTCGTGTACAATATAGTTTCGTTTGAGCTGAAAAGTGACTGCGTTTACCTGAAACGAAGTCTCGCTTGTAGGAAGACACAGAGCCTGGCATTTAACTCCGTTTCTGAAGGGAAACACACAGCACACTTCTCATCCATGAAACACACTCTGCTTTAGAGCGAGAAGCACGCTCTTGCTTTCTAGAGTCTCGAAAAAGGCGGGAAACGTGAGAGTGCTCAGAACAAAAGAACTGTGTTTCCTACACACACGGACCATATCTAGTTAAACTCTACTTCTGAAACTGATACAAACCACAGGCCCTCTAACATCTGATGCGTTTCAGTTAAGAGCGAGAAACGTGTGAGCTTCGTGTACAATATAGCTTCGTTTGAGCTGAAAAGTGACTGCGTTTACCTGAAACGAAGTCTCGCTTGTAGGAAGACACAGAGCCTGGCATTTAACTCCGTTTCTGAAGGGAAACACGCAGCACACTTCTCATCCATGAAACACACTCTGCTTTAGAGCGAGAAGCACGCTCTTGCTTTCTAGAGTCTCGAATAAGGCGGGAAACGTGAGAGTGCTCAGAACAAAAGAACTGTGTTTCCTACACACACGGACCATATCTAGTTCAACTCTGCTTCTGAAACTGATACAAACCACTGGCCCTCTAACATCCAATGCGTTTCAGTTAAGAGCGAGAAACGTGTGAGCTTCGTGTACAATATAGCATCGTTTGAGCTGAAAAGTGACTGCGTTTACCTGAAACGAAGTCTCGCTTGTAGGAAGACACAGAGCCTGGCATTTAACTCCGTTTCTGAAGGGAAACACGCAGCACACTTCTCATCCATGAAACACACTCTGCTTTAGAGCGAGAAGCACGCTCTTGCTTTCTAGATTCTCGAATAAGGCGGGAAACGTGAGAGTGCTCAGAACAAAAGAACTGTGTTTCCTACACACACGGACCATATCTAGTTCAACTCTGCTTCTGAAACTGATACAAACCACAGGCGCTCTAACATCCAATGCGTTTCAGTTAAGAGCGAGAAACGTGTGAGCTTCGTGTACAATATAGCTTCGTTTGAGCTGAAAAGTGACTGCGTTTACCTGAAACGAAGTCTCGCTTGTCGGAAGACACAGAGCCTGGCATTTAACTCCGTTTCTGAAGGGAAACACACAGCACACTTCTCATCCATGAAACACACTCTGCTTTAGAGAGAGAAGCACGCTCTTGCTTTCTAGAGTCTTGAAAAAGGCGGGAAACGTGAGAGTGCTCAGAACAAAAGAACTGTGTTTCCTACACACACGGACCATATCTAGTTAAACTCTACTTCTGAAACTGATACAAACCACAGGCCCTCTAACATCTGATGCGTTTCAGTTAAGAGCGAGAAACGTGTGAGCTTCGTGTACAATATAGCTTCGTTTGAGCTGAAAAGTGACTGCGTTTACCTGAAACGAAGTCTCGCTTGTAGGAAGACACAGAGCCTGGCATTTAACTCCGTTTCTGAAGGGAAACACGCAGCACACTTCTCATCCATGAAACACACTCTGCTTTAGAGCGAGAAGCACGCTCTTGCTTTCTAGAGTCTCGAATAAGGCGGGAAACGTGAGAGTGCTCAGAACAAAAGAACTGTGTTTCCTACACACACGGACCATATCTAGTTCAACACTGCTTCTGAAACTGATACAAACCACTGGCCCTCTAACATCCAATGCGTTTCAGTTAAGAGCGAGAAACGTGTGAGCTTCGTGTACAATATAGCTTCGTTTGAGCTGAAAAGTGACTGCGTTTACCTGAAACGAAGTCTCGCTTGTAGGAAGACACAGAGCCTGGCATTTAACTCCGTTTCTGAAGGGAAACACGCAGCACACTTCTCATCCATGAAACACACTCTGCTTTAGAGCGAGAAGCACGCTCTTGCTTTCTAGAGTCTCGAATAAGGCGGGAAACGTGAGAGTGCTCAGAACAAAAGAACTGTGTTTCCTACACACGGAAGATATCTAGTTCAACTCTGCTTCTGAAACTGATACAAACCACAGGCCCTCTAACATCCAATGCGTTTCAGTTAAGAGCGAGAAACGTGTGAGCTTCGTGTACAATATAGCTTCGTTTGAGCTGAAAAGTGACTGCGTTTACCTGAAACGAAGTCTCGCTTGTAGGAAGACACAGAGCCTGGCATTTAACTCCGTTTCTGAAGGGAAACACAGCACACTTCTCATCCATGAAACACACTCTGCTTTAGAGCGAGAAGCACGCTCTTGCTTTCTAGAGTCTCGAATAAGGCGGGAAACGTGAGAGTGCTCAGAACAAAAGAACTGTGTTTCCTACACATACGGACTATATCTAGTTCAACTCTGCTTCTGAACCTGATACAAACCACAGGCCCTCTAACATCCAATGCGTTTCAGTTAAGAGCGAGAAACGTGTGAGCTTCGTGTACAATATAGCTTCGTTTGAGCTGAAAAGTGACTGCGTTTACCTGAAACGAAGTCTCGCTTGTAGGAAGACACAGAGCCTGGCATTTAACTCCGTTTCTGAAGGGAAACACACAGCACACTTCTCATCCATGAAACACACTCTGCTCTAGAGCAAGAAGCATGCTCTTGCTTTCTAGAGTCTCTGATAAGGCAGGAAACGTGAGAGTGCTCAGAAGAATAGAACTGTGTTTCCTACACACTCGGACCATATCTAGTTCAACTCTGCTTCTGAAACTGATACAAACCACAGGCCCTCTAACATCCAATGCGTTTCAGTTAAGAGCGAGAAACGTGTGAGCTTCGTGTACAATATAGCTTCGTTTGAGCTGAAAAGTGACTGCCTTTACCTGAAACGAAGTCTCGCTTGTAGGAAGACACAGAGCCTGGCATTTAACTCCGTTTCTGTAGGGAAACACACAGCACACTTCTCATCCATGAAACACACTCTGCTTTAGAGAGAGAAGCACGCTCTTGCTTTCTAGAGTCTCGAATAAGGCGGGAAACGTGAGAGTGCTCAGAACAAAAGAACTGTGTTTCCTACACACACGGACCATATCTAGTTCAACTCTGCTTCTGAAACTGATACAAACCACAGGCCCTCTAACATCCAATGCGTTTCAGTTAAGCGCGAGAAACGTGTGAGCTTCGTGTACAATATAGCTTCGTTTGAGCTGAAAAGTGACTGCGTTTACCTGAAACGAAGTCTCGCTTGTAGGAAGACACAGAGCCTGGCATTTAACTCCGTTTCTGAAAGGAAACACACAGCACACTTCTCATCCATGAAACACACTCTGCTTTAGAGCGAGAAGCACGCTCTTGCTTTCTAGAGTCTCGAATAAGGCGGGAAACGTGAGAGTGCTCAGAACAAAAGAACTGTGTTTCCTACACACAAGGACCATATCTAGTTCAACTCTGCTTCTGAAACTGATACAAACCACAGGCCCTCTAACATCCAATGCGTTTCAGTTAAGAGCGAGAAACGTGTGAGCTTCGTGTACAATATAGCTTCCTTTGAGCTGAAAAGTGACTACGTTTACCTGAAACGAAGTCTCGCTTGTAGGAAGACACAGAGCCTGGCATTTAACTCCGTTTCTGAAGGGAAACACACAGCACACTTCTCATCCATGAAACACACTCTGCTTTAGAGCGAGAAGCACGCTCTTGCTTTCTAGAGTCTCGAATAAGGCGGGAAACGTGAGAGTGCTCAGAACAAAAGAACTGTGTTTCCTACACACACGGACCATATCTAGTTCAACTCTGCTTCTGAAACTGATACAAACCAGAGGCCCTCTATCATCCAATGCGTTTCAGTTAAGAGCGAGAAACGTGTGAGCTTCGTGTACAATATAGCTTCGTTTGAGCTGAAAAGTGACTGCGTTTACCTGAAACGAAGTCTCGCTTGTAGGAAGACACAGAGCCTGGCATTTAACTCCGTTTCTGAAGGGAAACACACAGCACACTTCTCATCCATGAAACACACTCTGCTTTAGAGCGAGAAGCACGCTCTTGCTTTCTAGAGTCTCGAATAAGGCGGGAAACGTGAGAGTGCTCAGAACAAATGAACTGTGTTTCCTACACACACGGACCATATCTAGTTCAACTCTGCTTCTGAAACTGATACAAACCACAGGCCCTCTAACATCCAATGCGTTTCAGTTAAGAGCGAGAAACGTGTGAGCTTCCTGTACAATATAGCTTCGTTTGAGCTGAAAAGTGACTGCGTTTACCTGAAACGAAGTCTCGCTTGTCGGAAGACACAGAGCCTGGCATTTAACTCCGTTTCTGAAGGGAAACACACAGCACACTTCTCATCCATGAAACACACTCTGCTTTAGAGCGAGAAGCACGCTCTTGCTTTCTAGAGTCTCGAATAAGGCGGGAAACGTGAGAGTGCTCAGAACAAAAGAACTGTGTTTCCTACACATACGGACTATATCTAGTTCAACTCTGCTTCTGAACCTGATACAAACCACAGGCCCTCTAACATCCAATGCGTTTCAGTTAAGAGCGAGAAACGTGTGAGCTTCGTGTACAATATAGCTTCGTTTGAGCTGAAAAGTGACTGCGTTTACCTGAAACGAAGTCTCGCTTGTAGGAAGACACAGAGCCTGGCATTTAACTCCGTTTCTGAAGGGAAACACACAGCACACTTCTCATCCATGAAACACACTCTGCTCTAGAGCAAGAAGCATGCTCTTGCTTTCTAGAGTCTCTGATAAGGCAGGAAACGTGAGAGTGCTCAGAAGAATAGAACTGTGTTTCCTACACACTCGGACCATATCTAGTTCAACTCTGCTTCTGAAACTGATACAAACCACAGGCCCTCTAACATCCAATGCGTTTCAGTTAAGAGCGAGAAACGTGTGAGTTTCGTGGACAATATAGCTTCGTTTGAGCTGAAAAGTGACTGCGTTTACCTGAAACGAAGTCTCGCTTGTAGGAAGACACAGAGCCTGGCATTTAACTCCGTTTCTGAAGGGAAACACACAGCACACTTCTCATCCATGAAACACACTCTGCTTTAGAGCGAGAAGCACGCTCTTGCTTTCTAGAGTCTCGAATAAGGCGGGAAACGTGAGAGTGCTCAGAACAAATGAACTGTGTTTCCTACACACACGGACCATATCTAGTTCAACTCTGCTTCTGAAACTGATACAAACCACAGGCCCTCTAACATCCAATGCGTTTCAGTTAAGAGCGAGAAACGTGTGAGCTTCCTGTATAATATAGCTTCGTTTGAGCTGAAAAGTGACTGCGTTTACCTGAAACGAAGTCTCGCTTGTAGGAAGACACAGAGCCTGGCATTTAACTCCGTTTCTGAAGGGAAACACGCAGCACACTTCTCATCCATGAAACACACTCTGCTTTAGAGCGAGAAGCACGCTCTTGCTTTCTAGAGTCTCGAATAAGGCGGGAAACGTGAGAGTGCTCAGAACAAAAGAACTGTGTTTCCTACACACACGGAAGATATCTAGTTCAACTCTGCTTCTGAAACTGATACAAACCACAGGCCCTCTAACATCCAATGCGTTTCAGTTAAGAGCGAGAAACGTGTGAGCTTCGTGTACAATATAGCTTCGTTTGAGCTGAAAAGTGACTGCGTTTACCTGAAACGAAGTCTCGCTTGTAGGAAGACACAGAGCCTGGCATTTAACTCCGTTTCTGAAGGGAAACACACAGCACACTTCTCATCCATGAAACACACTCTGCTTTAGAGCGAGAAGCACGCTCTTGCTTTCTAGAGTCTCGAATAAGGCGGGAAACGTGAGAGTGCTCAGAACAAAAGAACTGTGTTTCCTACACATACGGACTATATCTAGTTCAACTCTGCTTCTGAACCTGATACAAACCACAGGCCCTCTAACATCCAATGCGTTTCAGTTAAGAGCGAGAAACGTGTGAGCTTCGTGTACAATATAGCTTCGTTTGAGCTGAAAAGTGACTGCCTTTACCTGAAACGAAGTCTCGCTTGTAGGAAGACACAGAGCCTGGCATTTAACTCCGTTTCTGAAGGGAAACACACAGCACACTTCTCATCCATGAAACACACTCTGCTTTAGAGCGAGAAGCACGCTCTTGCTTTCTAGAGTCTCGAATAAGGCGGGAAACGTGAGAGTGCTCAGAACAAAAGAACTGTGTTTCCTACACACACGGACCATATCTAGTTCAACTCTGCTTCTGAAACTGATACAAACCAGAGGCCCTCTATCATCCAATGCGTTTCAGTTAAGAGCGAGAAACGTGTGAGCTTCGTGTACAATATAGCTTCGTTTGAGCTGAAAAGTGACTGCGTTTACCTGAAACGAAGTCTCGCTTGTAGGAAGACACAGAGCCTGGCATTTAACTCCGTTTCTGAAGGGAAACACACAGCACACTTCTCATCCATGAAACACACTCTGCTTTAGAGCGAGAAGCACGCTCTTGCTTTCTAGAGTCTCGAATAAGGCGGGAAACGTGAGAGTGCTCAGAACAAATGAACTGTGTTTCCTACACACACGGACCATATCTAGTTCAACTCTGCTTCTGAAACTGATACAAACCACAGGCCCTCTAACATCCAATGCGTTTCAGTTAAGAGCGAGAAACGTGTGAGCTTCCTGTACAATATAGCTTCGTTTGAGCTGAAAAGTGACTGCGTTTACCTGAAACGAAGTCTCGCTTGTCGGAAGACACAGAGCCTGGCATTTAACTCCGTTTCTGAAGGGAAACACACAGCACACTTCTCATCCATGAAACACACTCTGCTTTAGAGCGAGAAGCACGCTCTTGCTTTCTAGAGTCTCGAAAAAGGCAGGAAACGTGAGAGTGCTCAGAACAAAAGAACTGTGTTTCCTACACACACGGACCATATCTAGTTAAACTCTACTTCTGAATCTGATACAAACCACAGGCCCTCTAACATCCGATGCGTTTCAGTTAAGAGCGAGAAACGTGTGAGCTTCGTGTACAATATAGCTTCGTTTGAGCTGAAAAGTGACTGCGTTTACCTGAAACGAAGTCTCGCTTGTAGGAAGACACAGAGCCTGGCATTTAACTCCATTTCTGAAGGGAAACACGCAGCACACTTCTCATCCATGAAACACACTCTGCTTTAGAGCGAGAAGCACGCTCTTGCTTTCTAGAGTCTCGAATAAGGCGGGAAACGTGAGAGTGCTCAGAACAAAAGAACTGTGTTTCCTACACACACGGACCATATCTAGTTCAACTCTGCTTCTGAAACTGATACAAACCACAGGCCCTCTAACATCCAATGCGTTTCAGTTAAGAGCGAGAAACGTGTGAGCTTCGTGTACAATATAGCTTCCTTTGAGCTGAAAAGTGACTACGTTTACCTGAAACGAAGTCTCGCTTGTAGGAAGACACAGAGCCTGGCATTTAACTCCGTTTCTGAAGGGAAACACACAGCACACTTCTCATCCATGAAACACACTCTGCTTTAGAGCAAGAAGCACGCTCTTGCTTTCTAGAGTCTCTAATAAGGCGGGAAACGTGAGAGTGCTCAGAACAAAAGAACTGTGTTTCCTACACACACGGACCATATCTAGTTCAACTCTGCTTCTGAAACTGATACAAACCAGAGGCCCTCTATCATCCAATGCGTTTCAGTTAAGAGCGAGAAACGTGTGAGCTTCGTGTACAATATAGCTTCGTTTGAGCTGAAAAGTGACTGCGTTTACCTGAAACGAAGTCTCGCTTGTAGGAAGACACAGAGCCTGGCATTTAACTCCGTTTCTGAAGGGAAACACACAGCACACTTCTCATCCATGAAACACACTCTGCTTTAGAGCGAGAAGCACGCTCTTGATTTCTAGAATCTCTAATACGGCGGGAAAAGTGAGACTGCTCAGAACAAAAGAACTGTATTTCCTACACACACGGACCATATCTAGTTCAACTCTGCTTCTGAAACTGATACAAACAACAGGCCCTCTAACATCCGATGCGTTTCAGTTAAGAGCGAGAAACGTGTGAGCTTCGTGTACAATATAGCTTCGTTTGAGCTGAAAAGTGACTGCGTTTACCTGAAACGAAGTCTCGCTTGTAGGAAGACACAGAGCCTGGCATTTAACTCCGTTTCTGAAGGGAAACACATAGCACACTTCTCATCCATGAAACACACTCTGCTTTAGAGCAAGAAGCACGCTCTTGCTTTCTAGAGTCTCTACTAAGGCGGGAAACGTGAGAGTGCTCAGAACAAAAGAACTGTGTTTCCTACACACACGGACCATATCTAGTTCAACTCTGCTTCTGAAACTGATACAAACCACAGGCTCTCTAACATCCAATGCGTTTCAGTTAAGAGCGAGAAACGTGTGAGCTTCGTGTACAATATAGCTTCGTTTGAGCTGAAAAGTGACTGCGTTTACCTGAAACGAAGTCTCGCTTGTAGGAAGACACAGAGCCTGGCATTTAACTCCGTTTCTGAAGGGAAACACACAGCACACTTCTCATCCATGAAACACACTATGCTTTAGAGTGAGAAGCACGCTCCTGCTTTCTAGAGTCTCTAATAAGGCGGGAAACGTGAGAGTGCTCAGAACAAAAGAACTGTGTTTCCTACACACACGGGCCATATCTAGTTCAACTCTGCTTCTGAAACTGATACAAACCACAGGCCCTCTAACATCCAATGCGTTTCAGTTAAGAGCGAGAAACGTGTGAGCTTCGTGTACAATATAGCTTCGTTTGAGCTGAAAAGTGACTGCGTTTACCTGAAACGAAGTCTCGCTTGTAGGACGACACAGAGCCTGGCATTTAACTCCGTTTCTGAAGGGAAACACACAGCACACTTCTCATCCATGAAACACACTCTGCTTTAGAGCAAGAAGCACGCTCTTGCTTTCTAGAGTCTCTAATAAGGCCGGAAACGTGAGAGTGCTCAGAACAAAGATCTGTGTTTCCTACACACACGGACCATATCTAGTTCAACTCTGCTTCTGAAACTGTTACAAACCACAGGCCCTCTAACATCCAATGCGTTTCAGTTAAGAGCGAGAAACGTGTGAGCTTCGTGTACAATACAGCTTCGTTTGAGCTGAAAAGTGACTGCGTTTACCTGAAACGAAGTCTCGCTTGTAGGAAGACACAGAGCCTGGCATTTAACTCCGTTTCTGAAGGGAAACACACAGCACACATCTCATCCATGAAACACACTCTGCTTTAGAGCAAGATGCACGCTCTTGCTTTCTAGAGTCTCGAATAAGGCGGGAAACGTGAGAGTGCTCAGAACAAAAGAACTGTGTTTCCTACACACACAGACCATATCTAGTTCAACTCTGCTTCTGAAACTGATACAAACCACAGGCCCTCTAACATCCAATGCGTTTCAGTTAAGAGCGAGAAACGTGTGAGCTTCGTGTACAATATAGCTTCGTTTGTGCTGAAAAGTGACTGCGTTTACCTGAAATGAAGTCTCGATTGTAGGAAGACACAGAGCCTGGCATTTAACTCCGTTTCTGAAGGGAAACACACAGCACACTTCTCATCCATGAAACACACTCTGCTTTAGAGCAAGAAGCACGCTCTTGCTTTCTAGAGTCTCTAATAAGGCGGGAAACGTGAGAGTGCTCAGAACAAAAGAACTGTGTTTCCTACACACACGGACCATATCTAGTTCAACTCTGCTTCTTAAACTGATACAAACCACAGGCCCTCTAACATCCAATGCGTTTCAGTTAAGAGCGAGAAACGTGTGAGCTTCGTGTACAATATAGCTTCATTTGAGCTGAAAAGTGACTGCGTTTACCTGAAACGAAGTCTCGCTTGTAGGAAGACACAGAGCCTGGCATTTAACTCCGTTTCTGAAGGGAAACACGCAGCACACTTCTCATCCATGAAACACACTCTGCTTTAGAGCGAGAAGCACGCTCTTGCTTTCTAGAGTCTCGAATAAGGCGGGAAACGTGAGAGTGCTCAGAACAAAAGAACTGTGTTTCCTACACACACGGAAGATATCTAGTTCAACTCTGCTTCTGAAACTGATACAAACCACAGGCCCTCTAACATCCAATGCGTTTCAGTTAAGAGCGAGAAACGTGTGAGCTTCGTGTACAATATAGCTTCGTTTGAGCTGAAAAGTGACTGCGTTTACCTGAAACGAAGTCTCGCTTGTAGGAAGACACAGAGCCTGGCATTTAACTCCGTTTCTGAAGGGAAACACACAGCACACTTCTCATCCATGAAACACACTCTGCTTTAGAGCGAGAAGCACGCTCTTGCTTTCTAGAGTCTCGAATAAGGCGGGAAACGTGAGAGTGCTCAGAACAAAAGAACTGTGTTTCCTACACATACGGACTATATCTAGTTCAACTCTGCTTCTGAACCTGATACAAACCACAGGCCCTCTAACATCCAATGCGTTTCAGTTAAGAGCGAGAAACGTGTGAGCTTCGTGTACAATATAGCTTCGTTTGAGCTGAAAAGTGACTGCGTTTACCTGAAACGAAGTCTCGCTTGTAGGAAGACACAGAGCCTGGCATTTAACTCCGTTTCTGAAGGGAAACACACAGCACACTTCTCATCCATGAAACACACTCTGCTCTAGAGCAAGAAGCATGCTCTTGCTTTCTAGAGTCTCTGATAAGGCAGGAAACGTGAGAGTGCTCAGAAGAATAGAACTGTGTTTCCTACACACTCGGACCATATCTAGTTCAACTCTGCTTCTGAAACTGATACAAACCACAGGCCCTCTAACATCCAATGCGTTTCAGTTAAGAGCGAGAAACGTGTGAGCTTCGTGTACAATATAGCTTCGTTTGAGCTGAAAAGTGACTGCCTTTACCTGAAACGAAGTCTCGCTTGTAGGAAGACACAGAGCCTGGCATTTAACTCCGTTTCTGAAGGGAAACACACAGCACACTTCTCATCCATGAAACACACTCTGCTTTAGAGAGAGAAGCACGCTCTTGCTTTCTAGAGTCTCGAATAAGGCGGGAAACGTGAGAGTGCTCAGAACAAAAGAACTGTGTTTCCTACACACACGGACCATATCTAGTTCAACTCTGCTTCTGAAACTGATACAAACCACAGGCCCTCTAACATCCAATGCGTTTCAGTTAAGCGCGAGAAACGTGTGAGCTTCGTGTACAATATAGCTTCGTTTGAGCTGAAAAGTGACTGCGTTTACCTGAAACGAAGTCTCGCTTGTAGGAAGACACAGAGCCTGGCATTTAACTCCGTTTCTGAAAGGAAACACACAGCACACTTCTCATCCATGAAACACACTCTGCTTTAGAGCGAGAAGCACGCTCTTGCTTTCTAGAGTCTCGAATAAGGCGGGAAACGTGAGAGTGCTCAGAACAAAAGAACTGTGTTTCCTACACACACGGACCATATCTAGTTCAACTCTGCTTCTGAAACTGATACAAACCACAGGCCCTCTAACATCCAATGCGTTTCAGTTAAGAGCGAGAAACGTGTGAGGTTCGTGTACAATATAGCTTCCTTTGAGCTGAAAAGTGACTACGTTTACCTGAAACGAAGTCTCGCTTGTAGGAAGACACAGAGCCTGGCATTTAACTCCGTATCTGAAGGGAAACACACAGCACACTTCTCATCCATGAAACACACTCTGCTTTAGAGCGAGAAGCACGCTCTTGCTTTCTAGAGTCTCGAATAAGGCGGGAAACGTGAGAGTGCTCAGAACAAAAGAACTGTGTTTCCTACACACACGGACCATATCTAGTTCAACTCTGCTTCTGAAACTGATACAAACCAGAGGCCCTCTATCATCCAATGCGTTTCAGTTAAGAGCGAGAAACGTGTGAGCTTCGTGTACAATATAGCTTCGTTTGAGCTGAAAAGTGACTGCGTTTACCTGAAACGAATTCTCGCTTGTAGGAAGACACAGAGCCTGGCATTTAACTCCGTTTCTGAAGGGAAACACACAGCACACTTCTCATCCATGAAACACACTCTGCTTTAGAGCGAGAAGCACGCTCTTGCTTTCTAGAGTCTCGAATAAGGCGGGAAACGTGAGAGTGCTCAGAACAAATGAACTGTGTTTCCTACACACACGGACCATATCTAGTTCAACTCTGCTTCTGAAACTGATACAAACCACAGGCCCTCTAACATCCAATGCGTTTCAGTTAAGAGCGAGAAACGTGTGAGCTTCCTGTACAATATAGCTTCGTTTGAGCTGAAAAGTGACTGCGTTTACCTGAAACGAAGTCTCGCTTGTCGGAAGACACAGAGCCTGGCATTTAACTCCGTTTCTGAAGGGAAACACACAGCACACTTCTCATCCATGAAACACACTCTGCTTTAGAGCGAGAAGCACGCTCTTGCTTTCTAGAGTCTCGAATAAGGCGGGAAACGTGAGAGTGCTCAGAACAAAAGAACTGTGTTTCCTACACATACGGACTATATCTAGTTCAACTCTGCTTCTGAACCTGATACAAACCACAGGCCCTCTAACATCCAATGCGTTTCAGTTAAGAGCGAGAAACGTGTGAGCTTCGTGTACAATATAGCTTCGTTTGAGCTGAAAAGTGACTGCGTTTACCTGAAACGAAGTCTCGCTTGTAGGAAGACACAGAGCCTGGCATTTAACTCCGTTTCTGAAGGGAAACACACAGCACACTTCTCATCCATGAAACACACTCTGCTCTAGAGCAAGAAGCATGCTCTTGCTTTCTAGAGTCTCTGATAAGGCAGGAAACGTGAGAGTGCTCAGAAGAATAGAACTGTGTTTCCTACACACTCGGACCATATCTAGTTCAACTCTGCTTCTGAAACTGATACAAACCACAGGCCCTCTAACATCCAATGCGTTTCAGTTAAGAGCGAGAAACGTGTGAGTTTCGTGGACAATATAGCTTCGTTTGAGCTGAAAAGTGACTGCGTTTACCTGAAACGAAGTCTCGCTTGTAGGAAGACACAGAGCCTGGCATTTAACTCCGTTTCTGAAGGGAAACACACAGCACACTTCTCATCCATGAAACACACTCTGCTTTAGAGCGAGAAGCACGCTCTTGCTTTCTAGAGTCTCGAATAAGGCGGGAAACGTGAGAGTGCTCAGAACAAATGAACTGTGTTTCCTACACACACGGACCATATCTAGTTCAACTCTGCTTCTGAAACTGATACAAACCACAGGCCCTCTAACATCCAATGCGTTTCAGTTAAGAGCGAGAAACGTGTGAGCTTCCTGTATAATATAGCTTCGTTTGAGCTGAAAAGTGACTGCGTTTACCTGAAACGAAGTCTCGCTTGTCGGAAGACACAGAGCCTGGCATTTAACTCCGTTTCTGAAGGGAAACACACAGCACACTTCTCATCCATGAAACACACTCTGCTTTAGAGCGAGAAGCACGCTCTTGCTTTCTAGAGTCTCGAAAAAGGCAGGAAACGTGAGAGTGCTCAGAACAAAAGAACTGTGTTTCCTACACACACGGACCATATCTAGTTAAACTCTACTTCTGAAACTGATACAAACCACAGGCCCTCTAACATCCGATGCGTTTCAGTTAAGAGCGAGAAACGTGTGAGCTTCGTGTACAATATAGCTTCGTTTGAGCTGAAAAGTGACTGCGTTTACCTGAAACGAAGTCTCGCTTGTAGGAAGACACAGAGCCTGGCATTTAACTCCGTTTCTGAAGGGAAACACGCAGCACACTTCTCATCCATGAAACACACTCTGCTTTAGAGCGAGAAGCACGCTCTTGCTTTCTAGAGTCTCGAATAAGGCGGGAAACGTGAGAGTGCTCAGAACAAAAGAACTGTGTTTCCTACACACACGGACCATATCTAGTTCAACTCTGCTTCTGAAACTGATACAAACCACAGGCCCTCTAACATCCAATGCGTTTCAGTTAAGAGCGAGAAACGTGTGAGCTTCGTGTACAATATAGCTTCGTTTGAGCTGAAAAGTGACTGCCTTTACCTGAAACGAAGTCTCGCTTGTAGGAAGACACAGAGCCTGGCATTTAACTCCGTTTCTGAAGGGAAACACACAGCACACTTCTCATCCATGAAACACACTCTGCTTTAGAGCGAGAAGCACGCTCTTGCTTTCTAGAGTCTCGAATAAGGCGGGAAACGTGAGAGTGCTCAGAACAAAAGAACTGTGTTTCCTACACACACGGACCATATCTAGTTCAACTCTGCTTCTGAAACTGATACAAACCAGAGGCCCTCTATCATCCAATGCGTTTCAGTTAAGAGCGAGAAACGTGTGAGCTTCGTGTACAATATAGCTTCGTTTGAGCTGAAAAGTGACTGCGTTTACCTGAAACGAAGTCTCGCTTGTAGGAAGACACAGAGCCTGGCATTTAACTCCGTTTCTGAAGGGAAACACACAGCACACTTCTCATCCATGAAACACACTCTGCTTTAGAGCGAGAAGCACGCTCTTGCTTTCTAGAGTCTCGAATAAGGCGGGAAACGTGAGAGTGCTCAGAACAAATGAACTGTGTTTCCTACACACACGGACCATATCTAGTTCAACTCTGCTTCTGAAACTGATACAAACCACAGGCCCTCTAACATCCAATGCGTTTCAGTTAAGAGCGAGAAACGTGTGAGCTTCCTGTACAATATAGCTTCGTTTGAGCTGAAAAGTGACTGCGTTTACCTGAAACGAAGTCTCGCTTGTCGGAAGACACAGAGCCTGGCATTTAACTCCGTTTCTGAAGGGAAACACACAGCACACTTCTCATCCATGAAACACACTCTGCTTTAGAGCGAGAAGCACGCTCTTGCTTTCTAGAGTCTCGAAAAAGGCAGGAAACGTGAGAGTGCTCAGAACAAAAGAACTGTGTTTCCTACACACACGGACCATATCTAGTTAAACTCTACTTCTGAATCTGATACAAACCACAGGCCCTCTAACATCCGATGCGTTTCAGTTAAGAGCGAGAAACGTGTGAGCTTCGTGTACAATATAGCTTCGTTTGAGCTGAAAAGTGACTGCGTTTACCTGAAACGAAGTCTCGCTTGTAGGAAGACACAGAGCCTGGCATTTAACTCCATTTCTGAAGGGAAACACGCAGCACACTTCTCATCCATGAAACACACTCTGCTTTAGAGCGAGAAGCACGCTCTTGCTTTCTAGAGTCTCGAATAAGGCGGGAAACGTGAGAGTGCTCAGAACAAAAGAACTGTGTTTCCTACACACACGGACCATATCTAGTTCAACTCTGCTTCTGAAACTGATACAAACCACAGGCCCTCTAACATCCAATGCGTTTCAGTTAAGAGCGAGAAACGTGTGAGCTTCGTGTACAATATAGCTTCCTTTGAGCTGAAAAGTGACTACGTTTACCTGAAACGAAGTCTCGCTTGTAGGAAGACACAGAGCCTGGCATTTAACTCCGTTTCTGAAGGGAAACACACAGCCCACTTCTCATCCATGAAACACACTCTGCTTTAGAGCAAGAAGCACGCTCTTGCTTTCTAGAGTCTCTAATAAGGCGGGAAACGTGAGAGTGCTCAGAACAAAAGAACTGTGTTTCCTACACACACGGACCATATCTAGTTCAACTCTGCTTCTGAAACTGATACAAACCAGAGGCCCTCTATCATCCAATGCGTTTCAGTTAAGAGCGAGAAACGTGTGAGCTTCGTGTACAATATAGCTTCGTTTGAGCTGAAAAGTGACTGCGTTTACCTGAAACGAAGTCTCGCTTGTAGGAAGACACAGAGCCTGGCATTTAACTCCGTTTCTGAAGGGAAACACACAGCACACTTCTCATCCATGAAACACACTCTGCTTTAGAGCGAGAAGCACGCTCTTGCTTTCTAGAATCTCTAATACGGCGGGAAAAGTGAGACTGCTCAGAACAAAAGAACTGTATTTCCTACACACACGGACCATATCTAGTTCAACTCTGCTTCTGAAACTGATACAAACAACAGGCCCTCTAACATCCGATGCGTTTCAGTTAAAAGCGAGAAACGTGTGAGCTTCGTGTACAATATAGCTTCGTTTGAGCTGAAAAGTGACTGCGTTTACCTGAAACGAAGTCTCGCTTGTAGGAAGACACAGAGCCTGGCATTTAACTCCGTTTCTGAAGGGAAACACATAGCACACTTCTCATCCATGAAACACACTCTGCTTTAGAGCAAGAAGCACGCTCTTGCTTTCTAGAGTCTCTAC
This sequence comes from Onychomys arenicola, assembly GCA_949786405.1. Lineage (NCBI taxonomy): Eukaryota > Metazoa > Chordata > Mammalia > Rodentia > Cricetidae > Onychomys > Onychomys arenicola. The sequence continues at coordinate 3,921,233 of CATKUM010000015.1, read as the reverse complement.
TAAGGCGGGAAACGTGAGAGTGCTCAGAACAAAAGAACTGTGTTTCCTACACACACGGACCATATCTAGTTCAACTCTGCTTCTGAAACTGATACAAACCACAGGCTCTCTAACATCCAATGCGTTTCAGTTAAGAGCGAGAAACGTGTGAGCTTCGTGTACAATATAGCTTCGTTTGAGCTGAAAAGTGACTGCGTTTACCTGAAACGAAGTCTCGCTTGTAGGAAGACACAGAGCCTGGCATTTAACTCCGTTTCTGAAGGGAAACACACAGCACACTTCTCATCCATGAAACACACTATGCTTTAGAGTGAGAAGCACGCTCCTGCTTTCTAGAGTCTCTAATAAGGCGGGAAACGTGAGAGTGCTCAGAACAAAAGAACTGTGTTTCCTACACACACGGGCCATATCTAGTTCAACTCTGCTTCTGAAACTGATACAAACCACAGGCCCTCTAACATCCAATGCGTTTCAGTTAAGAGCGAGAAACGTGTGAGCTTCGTGTACAATATAGCTTCGTTTGAGCTGAAAAGTGACTGCGTTTACCTGAAACGAAGTCTCGCTTGTAGGACGACACAGAGCCTGGCATTTAACTCCGTTTCTGAAGGGAAACACACAGCACACTTCTCATCCATGAAACACACTCTGCTTTAGAGCAAGAAGCACGCTCTTGCTTTCTAGAGTCTCTAATAAGGCCGGAAACGTGAGAGTGCTCAGAACAAAGATCTGTGTTTCCTACACACACGGACCATATCTAGTTCAACTCTGCTTCTGAAACTGTTACAAACCACAGGCCCTCTAACATCCAATGCGTTTCAGTTAAGAGCGAGAAACGTGTGAGCTTCGTGTACAATACAGCTTCGTTTGAGCTGAAAAGTGACTGCGTTTACCTGAAACGAAGTCTCGCTTGTAGGAAGACACAGAGCCTGGCATTTAACTCCGTTTCTGAAGGGAAACACACAGCACACATCTCATCCATGAAACACACTCTGCTTTAGAGCAAGATGCACGCTCTTGCTTTCTAGAGTCTCTAATAAGGCGGGAAACGTGAGAGTGCTCAGAACAAAAGAACTGTGTTTCCTACACACACAGACCATATCTAGTTCAACTCTGCTTCTGAAACTGATACAAACCACAGGCCCTCTAACATCCAATGCGTTTCAGTTAAGAGCGAGAAACGTGTGAGCTTCGTGTACAATATAGCTTCGTTTGTGCTGAAAAGTGACTGCGTTTACCTGAAATGAAGTCTCGATTGTAGGAAGACACAGAGCCTGGCATTTAACTCCGTTTCTGAAGGGAAACACACAGCACACTTCTCATCCATGAAACACACTCTGCTTTAGAGCAAGAAGCACGCTCTTGCTTTCTAGAGTCTCTAATAAGGCGGGAAACGTGAGAGTGCTCAGAACAAAAGAACTGTGTTTCCTACACACACGGACCATATCTAGTTCAACTCTGCTTCTTAAACTGATACAAACCACAGGCCCTCTAACATCCAATGCGTTTCAGTTAAGAGCGAGAAACGTGTGAGCTTCGTGTACAATATAGCTTCGTTTGAGCTGAAAAGTGACTGCGTTTACCTGAAACGAAGTCTCGCTTGTAGGAAGACACAGAGCCTGGCATTTAACTCCGTTTCTGAAGGGAAACACGCAGCACACTTCTCATCCATGAAACACACTCTGCTTTAGAGCAAGAAGCACGCTCTTGCTTTCAAGAGTCTCTAATAAGGCGGGAAACGTAAGAGTGCTCAGAACAAAAGAACTGTGTTTCCTGCACACACGGACCATATCTAGTTCAACTCTGCTTCTGAAACTGATACAAACCACAGGCCCTCTAACATCCAATGCGTATCAGTTAAGAGCGAGAAACGTGTGAGCTTCGTGTACATTATAGCTTCGTTTGAGCAGAAAAGTGACTGCGATTACCTGAAACGAAGTCTCGCTTGTAGGAAGACACAGAGCCTGGCATTTCACTCCGTTTCTGAAGGGAAACACACAGCACACTTCTCATCCATGAAACACACTCTGCTTTAGAGCAAGAAGCACGCTCTTGCTTTCTAGAGTCTCTAATAAGGCGGGAAACTTGAGAGTGCTCAGAACAAAAGAACTGTGTTTCCTACACACACGGACCATATCTAGTTCAACTCTGCTTCTGAAACTGATACAAACCACAGGCCCTCTAACATCCAATGCGTTTCAGTTAAGAGCGAGAAACGTGTGAGCTTCGTGTACAATATAGCTTCGTTTGAGCTGAAAAGTGACTGCGTTTACCTGAAACGAAGTCTCGCTTGTAGGAAGACACAGAGCCTGGCATTTAACTCCGTTTCTGAAGGGAAACACACAGCACACTTCTCGTCCATGAAACACACTCTGCTTTAGAGCGAGAAGTACGCTCTTGCTTTGTAGAGTCTCTAATAAGGCGGGAAACGTGAGAGTGCTCAGAACAAAAGAACTGTGTTTCCTACACACACGGACCATATCTAGTTCAACTCTGCTTCTGAAACTGATACAAACCACAGGCCCTCTAACATCCAATGCGTTTCAGTTAACAGCGAGAAACGTGTGAGCTTCGTGTACAATATAGCTTCGTTTGAGCTGAAAAGTGACTGCGTTTACCTGAAACGAAGTCTCGCTTGTAGGAAGACACAGAGCCTGGCATTTAACTCCGTTTCTGAAGGGAAACACACAGCACACTTCTCATCCATGAAACACACTCTGCTTTAGAGCAAGAAGCACGCTCTTGCTTTCTAGAGTCTCTAATAAGGCGGGAAACGTGAGAGTGCTCAGCACAAAAGAATTGTGTTTCCTGCACACACGGACTATATCTAGTTCAACTCTGCTTCTGAAACTGATACAAACCACAGGCCCTCTAACATCCATTGCGTATCAGTTAAGAGCGAGAAACGTGTGAGCTTCGTGTACATTATAGCTTCCTTTGAGCAGAAAAGTGACTGCGTTTACCTGAAACGAAGTCTCGCTTGTAGGAAGACACAGAGCCTGGCATTTCACTCCGTTTCTGAAGGGAAACACACAGCACACTTCTCATCCATGAAACACACTCTGCTTTAGAGCAAGAAGCACGCTCTTGCTTTCTAGAGTCTCTAATAAGGCGGGAAACTTGAGAGTGCTCAGAACAAAAGAACTGTGTTTCCTACACACACGGACCATATCTAGTTCAACTCTGCTTCTGAAACTGATACAAACCACAGGCCCTCTAACATCCAATGCGTTTCAGTTAAGAGCGAGAAACGTGTGAGCTTCGTGTACAATATAGCTTCGTTTGAGCTGAAAAGTGACTGAGTTTACCTGAAACGAAGTCTCGCTTTTAGGAAGACACAGAGCCTGGCATTTAACTCCGTTTCTGAAGCGAAACACACAGCACACTTCTCATCCTTGAAACACACTCTGCTTTAGAGCGAGAAGCACGCTCTTGCTTTCTAGAGTCTCTAATAAGGCGGGAAACGTGAGAGTGCTCAGAACAAAAGAACTGTGTTTCCTACACACACGGACCATATCTAGTTCAACTCTGCTTCTGAAACTAATACAAACCACAGGCCCTCTAACATCCAATGCGTTTCAGTTAAGAGCGAGAAACGTGTGAGCATCGTGTACAATATAGCTTCGTTTGAGCTGAAAAGTGACTGCGTTTACCTGAAACGAAGTCTCGCTTGTAGGAAGACACAGAGCCTGGCATTTAACTCCGTTTCTGAAGGGAAACACACAGCACACTTCTCATCCATGAAACACACTCTGCTTTAGAGCAAGAAGCACGCTCTTGCTTTCTAGAGTCTCTAATAAGGCGGGAAACGTGAGAGTGCTCAGAAAAAAAGAACTGTGTTTCCTACACACACGGACCATATCTAGTTCAACTCTGCTTCTGAAACTGATACAAACCACAGGCCCTCTAACATCCACTGCGTTTCAGTTAACAGCGAGAAACGTGTGAGCTTCGTGTACAATATAGCTTCCTTTGAGCTGAAAAGTGACTGCATTTACCTGAAACGAAGTCTCGCTTGTAGGAAGACACAGAGCCTGGCATTTAACTCCGTTTCTGAAGGGAAACACACAGCACACTTCTCATCCATGAAACACACTCTGCTTTAGAGCAAGAAGCACGCTCTTGCTTTCTAGAGTCTCTAATAAGGCGGGAAACGTGAGAGTGCTCAGAACAAAAGAATTGTGTTTCCTACACACACGGACCATATCTAGTTCAACTCTGCTTCTTAAACTGATACAAACCACAGGCCCTCTAACATCCAATGCGTTTCAGTTAAGAGCGAGAAACGTGTGAGCTTCGTGTACAATATAGCTTCGTTTGAGCTGAAAAGTGACTGCGTTTACCTGAAACGAAGTCTCGCTTGTAGGAAGACACAGAGCCTGGCATTTAACTCCGTTTCTGAAGGGAAACACACAGCACACTTCTCATCCATGAAACACACTCTGCTTTAGAGCGAGAAGCACGCTCTTGCTTTCTAGAGTCTCTAATAAGGCGGGAAACGTGAGAGTGCTCAGAACAAAAGAACTGTGTTTCCTACACACACGGACCATATCTAGTTCAACTCTGCTTCTGAAACTGATACAAACCACAGGCCCTCTAACATCCAATGCATTTCAGTTAAGAGCGAGAAACGTGTGAGCTTTGTGTACAATATAGCTTCGTTTGAGCTGAAAAGTGACTGCGTTTACCTGAAACGAAGTCTCGCTTGTCGGAAGACACAGAGCCTGGCATTTCACTCCGTTTCTGAAGATAAACACACAGCACACTTCTCATCCATGAAACACACTCTGCTTTAGAGCGAGAAGCACGCTCTTGCTTTCTAGAGTCTCGAATAAGGCGGGAAACGTGAGAGTGCTCAGAACAAAAGAACTGTGTTTCCTACACACACGGACCATATCTAGTTCAACTCTGCTTCTGAAACTGATACAAACCACAGGCCCTCTAACATCCAATGAGTTTAAATAAGAGCGAGAAACGTGTGAGCTTCGTGTACATTATAGCTTCCTTTGAGCAGAAAAGTGACTGCGATTACCTGAAACGAAGTCTCGCTTGTAGGAAGACACAGAGCCTGGCATTTCACTCCGTTTCTGAAGGGAAACACACAGCACACTTCTCTTCCATGAAACACACTCTGCTTTAGAGCAAGAAGCACGCTCTTGCTTTCTAGAGTCTCTAATAAGGCGGGAAACTTGAGAGTGCTCAGAACAAAAGAACTGTGTTTCCTACACACACGGACCATATCTAGTTCAACTCTGCTTCTGAAACTGATACAAACCACAGGCCCTCTAACATCCAATGCGTTTCAGTTAAGAGCGAGAAACGTGTGAGCTTTGTGTACAATATAGCTTCGTTTGAGCTGAAAAGTGACTGCATTTACCTGAAACAATGTCTCGCTTGTAGGAAGACACAGAGCCTGGCATTTAACTCCGTTTCTGAAGGGAAACACACAGCACACTTCTCATCCATGAAACACACTCTGCTTTAGAGCAAGAAGCACGCTCTTGCTTTCTAGAGTCTCTAATAAGGGGGGAAACGTGAGAGTGCTCAGAACAAAAGAATTGTGTTTCCTACACACACGGACCATATCTAGTTCAACTCTGCTTCTGAAACTGATACAAACCACAGGCCCTCTAACATCCATTGCGTTTCAGTTAAGAGAGAGAAACGTGTGAGCTTCGTGTACAATATAGCTGCGTTTGAGCTGAAAAGTGACTGCGTTTACCTGAAACGAAGTCTCGCTTGTAGGAAGACACAGAGCCTGGCATTTAACTCCGTGTCTGAAGGGAAACACACAGCACACTTCTCATCCATGAAACACACTCTGCTTTAGAGCGAGAAGCACGCTCTTGCTTTCTAGAGTCTCTAATAAGGCGGGAAACGTGAGAGTGCTCAGAACAAAAGAACTGTGTTTCCTACACACACGGACCATATCTAGTTCAACTCTGCTTCTGAAACTGATACAAACCACAGGCCCTCTAACATCCAATGCATTTCAGTTAAGAGCGAGAAACGTGTGAGCTTCGTGTACAATATAGCTTCGTTTGAGCTGAAAAGTGACTGCGTTTACCTGAAACGAAGTCTCGCTTGTCGGAAGACACAGAGCCTGGCATTTCACTCCGTTTCTGAAGATAAACACACAGCACACTTCTCATCCATGAAACACACTCTGCTTTAGAGCGAGAAGCACGCTCTTGCTTTCTAGAGTCTCTAATAAGGCGGGAAACGTGAGAGTGCTCAGAACAAAAGAACTGTGTTTCCTACACACACGGACCATATCTAGTTCAACTCTGCTTCTGAAACTGATACAAACCACAGGCCCTCTAACATCCAATGAGTTTAAATAAGAGCGAGAAACGTGTGAGCTTCGTGTACATTATAGCTTCCTTTGAGCAGAAAAGTGACTGCGATTACCTGAAACGAAGTCTCGCTTGTAGGAAGACACAGAGCCTGGCATTTCACTCCGTTTCTGAAGGGAAACACACAGCACACTTCTCATCCTTGAAACACACTCTGCTTTAGAGCGAGAAGCACGCTCTTGCTTTCTAGAGTCTCTAATAAGGCGGGAAACGTGAGAGTGCTCAGAACAAAAGAATTGTGTTTCCTACACACACGGACCATATCTAGTTCAACTCTGCTTCTGAAACTGATACAAACCACAGGCCCTCTAACATCCAATGTGTTTCATTTAAGAGCGAGAAATGTGTGAGCTTCATGTACAATATAGCTTCGTTTGAGCTGAAAAGTGACTGCGTTTACCTGAAACGAAGTCTCGCTTGTAGGAAGACACAGAGCCTGGCATTTAACTCCGTTTCTGAAGGGAAACACACAGCACACTTCTCATCCATGAAACACACTCTGCTTTAGAGCAAGAAGCACGCTCTTGCTTTCTAGAGTCTCAGATAAGGCGGGAAACGTGAGAGTGCTCAGAGCAAAAGAACTGTGTTTCCTACACACACGGACCATATCTAGTTCAACTCTGCTTCTGAAACTGATACAAACCACAGGCCCTCTAACATCCAATGCGTTTCAGTTAAGAGCGAGAAACGAGTGAGCTTCGTGTACATTATAGCTTCCTTTGAGCAGAAAAGTGACTGCGATTACCTGAAACGAAGGCTCGCTTGTAGGAAGACACAGAGCCTGGCATTTAACTCCGTTTCTGAAGGGAAACACACAGCACACTTCTCATCCATGAAACACACTCTGCTTTAGAGCGAGAAGCACGCTCTTGCTTTCTAGAGTCTCTAATAAGGCGGGAAACGTGAGAGTGCTCAGAACAAAAGAACTGTGTTTCCTACACACACGGACCATATCTAGTTCAACTCTGCTTCTGAAACTGATACAAACCACAGGCCCTCTAACATCCAATGCGTTTCAGTTAAGAGCGAGAAACGTGTGAGCTTCGTGTACATTATAGCTTCCTTTGAGCAGAAAAGTGACTGCGATTACCTGAAACGAAGTCTCGCTTGTAGGAAGACACAGAGCCTGGCATTTAACTCCGTTTCCGAAGGGAAACACACAGCACACTTCTCATCCATGAAACACACTCTGCTTTAGAGCGAGAAGCACGCTCTTGCTTTCTAGAGTCTCTAATAAGGCGGGAAACGTGAGAGTGCTCAGAACAAAAGAACTGTGTTTCCTACACACACGGACCATATCTAGTTCAACTCTGCTTCTGAAACTGATACAAACCACAGGCCCTCTAACATCCAATGCGTTTCAGTTAAGAGCGAGAAACGTGTGAGCTTCGTGTACAATATAGCTGCGTTTGAGATGAAAAGTGACTGCGTTTACCTGAAAAGAAGTCTCACTTGTAGGAAGACACAGAGCCTGACATTTAACTCCGTTTCTGAAGGGAAACACACAGCACACTTCTCATCCATGAAACACACTCTGCTTTAGAGCAAGAAGAACGCTCTTGCTTTCTAGAGTCTCGAATAAGACGGGAAACGTGAGAGTGCTCAGAGCAAAAGAACTGTGTTTCCTACACACACGGACCATATCTCTTCAACTCTGCTTCTGAAACTGATACAAACCACAGGCCCTCTAACATCCAATGCGTTTCAGTTAAGAGCGAGAAACGTGTGAGCTTCGTGTACATTATAGCTTCCTTTGAGCAGAAAAGTGACTGAGATTACCTGAAACGAAGTCTCGCTTGTAGGAAGACACAGAGCCTGGCATTTAACTCCGTTTCTGAAGGGAAACACACAGCACACTTCTCATCCATGAAACACACTCTGCTTTAGAGCGAGAAGCACGCTCTTGCTTTCTAGAGTCTCTAATAAGGCGGGAAACGTGAGAGTGCTCAGAACAAAAGAACTGTGTTTCCTACACACACGGACCATATCTAGTTCAACTCTGCTTCTGAAACTGATACAAACCACAGGCCCTCTAACATCCAATGCGTTTCAGTTAAGAGCGAGAAACGTGTGAGCTTCGTGTACAATATAGCTGCCTTTGAGCTGAAAAGTGACTGCGTTTACCTGAAACGAAGTCTCGCTTGTAGGAAGACACAGAGCCTGGCATTTCACTCCGTTTCTGAAGATAAACACACAGCACACTTCTCATCCATGAAACACACTCTGCTTTAGAGCGAGAAGCACGCTCTTGCTTTCTAGAGTCTCGAATAAGGCGGGAAACGTGAGAGTGCTCAGAACAAAAGAACTGTGTTTCCTACACACACGGACCATATCTAGTTCAACTCTGCTTCTGAAACTGATACAAACCACAGGCCCTCTAACATCCAATGAGTTTAAATAAGAGCGAGAAACGTGTGAGCTTCGTGTACATTATAGCTTCCTTTGAGCAGAAAAGTGACTGCGATTACCTGAAACGAAGTCTCGCTTGTAGGAAGACACAGAGCCTGGCATTTCACTCCGTTTCTGAAGGGAAACACACAGCACACTTCTCATCCATGAAACACACTCTGCTTTAGAGCAAGAAGCACGCTCTTGCTTTCTAGAGTCTCTAATAAGGCGGGAAACTTGAGAGTGCTCAGAACAAAAGAACTGTGTTTCCTACACACACGGACCATATCTAGTTCAACTCTGCTTCTGAAACTGATACAAACCACAGGCCCTCTAACATCCAATGCGTTTCAGTTAAGAGCGAGAAACGTGTGAGCTTTGTGTACAATATAGCTTCGTTTGAGCTGAAAAGTGACTGCATTTACCTGAAACAATGTCTCGCTTGTAGGAAGACACAGAGCCTGGCATTTAACTCCGTTTCTGAAGGGAAACACACAGCACACTTCTCATCCATGAAACACACTCTGCTTTAGAGCAAGAAGCACGCTCTTGCTTTCTAGAGTCTCTAATAAGGGGGGAAACGTGAGAGTGCTCAGAACAAAAGAATTGTGTTTCCTACACACACGGACCATATCTAGTTCAACTCTGCTTCTGAAACTGATACAAACCACAGGCCCTCTAACATCCATTGCGTTTCAGTTAAGAGAGAGAAACGTGTGAGCTTCGTGTACAATATAGCTGCGTTTGAGCTGAAAAGTGACTGCGTTTACCTGAAACGAAGTCTCGCTTGTAGGAAGACACAGAGCCTGGCATTTAACTCCGTGTCTGAAGGGAAACACACAGCACACTTCTCATCCATGAAACACACTCTGCTTTAGAGCGAGAAGCACGCTCTTGCTTTCTAGAGTCTCTAATAAGGCGGGAAACGTGAGAGTGCTCAGAACAAAAGAACTGTGTTTCCTACACACACGGACCATATCTAGTTCAACTCTGCTTCTGAAACTGATACAAACCACAGGCCCTCTAACATCCAATGCATTTCAGTTAAGAGCGAGAAACGTGTGAGCTTCGTGTACAATATAGCTTCGTTTGAGCTGAAAAGTGACTGCGTTTACCTGAAACGAAGTCTCGCTTGTCGGAAGACACAGAGCCTGGCATTTCACTCCGTTTCTGAAGATAAACACACAGCACACTTCTCATCCTTGAAACACACTCTGCTTTAGAGCGAGAAGCACGCTCTTGCTTTCTAGAGTCTCTAATAAGGCGGGAAACGTGAGAGTGCTCAGAACAAAAGAATTGTGTTTCCTACACACACGGACCATATCTAGTTCAACTCTGCTTCTGAAACTGATACAAACCACAGGCCCTCTAACATCCAATGTGTTTCATTTAAGAGCGAGAAATGTGTGAGCTTCATGTACAATATAGCTTCGTTTGAGCTGAAAAGTGACTGCGTTTACCTGAAACGAAGTCTCGCTTGTAGGAAGACACAGAGCCTGGCATTTAACTCCGTTTCTGAAGGGAAACACACAGCACACTTCTCATCCATGAAACACACTCTGCTTTAGAGCAAGAAGCACGCTCTTGCTTTCTAGAGTCTCAGATAAGGCGGGAAACGTGAGAGTGCTCAGAGCAAAAGAACTGTGTTTCCTACACACACGGACCATATCTAGTTCAACTCTGCTTCTGAAACTGATACAAACCACAGGCCCTCTAACATCCAATGCGTTTCAGTTAAGAGCGAGAAACGAGTGAGCTTCGTGTACATTATAGCTTCCTTTGAGCAGAAAAGTGACTGCGATTACCTGAAACGAAGGCTCGCTTGTAGGAAGACACAGAGCCTGGCATTTAACTCCGTTTCTGAAGGGAAACACACAGCACACTTCTCATCCATGAAACACACTCTGCTTTAGAGCGAGAAGCACGCTCTTGCTTTCTAGAGTCTCTAATAAGGCGGGAAACGTGAGAGTGCTCAGAACAAAAGAACTGTGTTTCCTACACACACGGACCATATCTAGTTCAACTCTGCTTCTGAAACTGATACAAACCACAGGCCCTCTAACATCCAATGCGTTTCAGTTAAGAGCGAGAAACGTGTGAGCTTCGTGTACATTATAGCTTCCTTTGAGCAGAAAAGTGACTGCGATTACCTGAAACGAAGTCTCGCTTGTAGGAAGACACAGAGCCTGGCATTTAACTCCGTTTCCGAAGGGAAACACACAGCACACTTCTCATCCATGAAACACACTCTGCTTTAGAGCGAGAAGCACGCTCTTGCTTTCTAGAGTCTCTAATAAGGCGGGAAACGTGAGAGTGCTCAGAACAAAAGAACTGTGTTTCCTACACACACGGACCATATCTAGTTCAACTCTGCTTCTGAAACTGATACAAACCACAGGCCCTCTAACATCCAATGCGTTTCAGTTAAGAGCGAGAAACGTGTGAGCTTCGTGTACAATATAGCTGCGTTTGAGATGAAAAGTGACTGCGTTTACCTGAAAAGAAGTCTCACTTGTAGGAAGACACAGAGCCTGACATTTAACTCCGTTTCTGAAGGGAAACACACAGCACACTTCTCATCCATGAAACACACTCTGCTTTAGAGCAAGAAGAACGCTCTTGCTTTCTAGAGTCTCGAATAAGACGGGAAACGTGAGAGTGCTCAGAGCAAAAGAACTGTGTTTCCTACACACACGGACCATATCTCTTCAACTCTGCTTCTGAAACTGATACAAACCACAGGCCCTCTAACATCCAATGCGTTTCAGTTAAGAGCGAGAAACGTGTGAGCTTCGTGTACATTATAGCTTCCTTTGAGCAGAAAAGTGACTGAGATTACCTGAAACGAAGTCTCGCTTGTAGGAAGACACAGAGCCTGGCATTTAACTCCGTTTCTGAAGGGAAACACACAGCACACTTCTCATCCATGAAACACACTCTGCTTTAGAGCGAGAAGCACGCTCTTGCTTTCTAGAGTCTCTAATAAGGCGGGAAACGTGAGAGTGCTCAGAACAAAAGAACTGTGTTTCCTACACACACGGACCATATCTAGTTCAACTCTGCTTCTGAAACTGATACAAACCACAGGCCCTCTAACATCCAATGCGTTTCAGTTAAGAGCGAGAAACGTGTGAGCTTCGTGTACAATATAGCTGCGTTTGAGCTGAAAAGTGACTGCGTTTACCTGAAACGAAGTCTCGCTTGTAGGAAGACACAGAGCCTGGCATTTAACTCCGTTTCTGAAGGGAAACACACAGCACACTTCTCATCCTTGAAACACACTCTGCTTTAGAGCGAGAAGCACGCTCTTGCTTTCTAGAGTCTCTAATAAGGCGGGAAACGTGAGAGTGCTCAGAACAAAAGAACTGTGTTTCCTACACACACGGACCATATCTCTTCAACTCTGCTTCTGAAACTGATACAAACCACAGGCCCTCTAACATCCAATGCGTTTCAGTTAAGAGCGAGAAACGTGTGAGCTTCGTGTACAATATAGCTTCGTTTGAGCTGAAAAGTGACTGCGTTTACCTGAAACGAAGTCTCGCTTGTAGGAAGACACAGAGCCTGGCATTTAACTCCGTTTCTGAAGGGAAACACACAGCACACTTCTCATCCATGAAACACACTCTGCTTTAGAGCGAGAAGCACGCTCTTGCTTTCTAGAGTCTCTAATAAGGCGGGAAACGTGAGAGTGCTCAGAACAAAAGAACTGTGTTTCCTACACACACGGACCATATCTAGTTCAACTCTGCTTCTGAAACTGATACAAACCACAGGCCCTCTAACATCCAATGCGTTTCAGTTAAGAGCGAGAAACGTGTGAGCTTCGTGTACAATATAGCTTCTTTGAGCTGAAAAGTGACTGAGTTTACCTGAAACGAAGTCTCGCTTTTAGGAAGACACAGAGCCTGGCATTTAACTCCGTTTCTGAAGCGAAACACACAGCACACTTCTCATCCTTGAAACACACTCTGTTTTAGAGCGAGAAGCACGCTCTTGCTTTCTAGAGTCTCTAATAAGGCGGGAAACGTGAGAGTGCTCAGAACAAAAGAACTGTGTTTCCTACACACACGGACCATATCTAGTTCAACTCTGCTTCTGAAACTAATACAAACCACAGGCCCTCTAACATCCAATGCGTTTCAGTTAATTGCGAGAAACGTGTGAGCATCGTGTACAATATAGCTTCGTTTGAGCTGAAAAGTGACTGCGTTTACCTGAAACGAAGTCTCGCTTGTAGGAAGACACAGAGCCTGGCATTTAACTCCGTTTCTGAAGGGAAACACACAGCACACTTCTCATCCATGAAACACACTCTGCTTTAGAGCAAGAAGCACGCTCTTGCTTTCTAGAGTCTCTAATAAGGCGGGAAACGTGAGAGTGCTCAGAACAAAAGAACTGTGTTTCCTACACAAACGGACCATATCTAGTTCAACTCTGCTTCTGAAACTGATACAAACCACAGGCCCTCTAACATCCAATGCGTTTCAGTTAACAGCGAGAAACGTGTGAGCTTCGTGTACAATATAGCTTCGTTTGAGCTGAAAAGTGACTGCGTTTACCTGAAACGAAGTCTCGCTTGTAGGAAGACACAGAGCCTGGCATTTAACTCCGTTTCTGAAGGGAAACACACAGCACACTTCTCATCCATGAAACACACTCTGCTTTAGAGCGAGAAGCACGCTCTTGCTTTCTAGAGTCTCTAATAAGGCGGGAAACGTGAGAGTGCTCAGAACAAAAGAACTGTGTTTCCTACACACACGGACCATATCTAGTTCAACTCTGCTTCTGAAACTGATACAAACCACAGGCCCTCTAACATCCAATGCATTTCAGTTAAGAGCGAGAAACGTGTGAGCTTCGTGTACAATATAGCTTCGTTTGAGCTGAAAAGTGACTGCGTTTACCTGAAACGAAGTCTCGCTTGTCGGAAGACACAGAGCCTGGCATTTCACTCCGTTTCTGAAGATAAACACACAGCACACTTCTCATCCATGAAACACACTCTGCTTTAGAGCGAGAAGCACGCTCTTGCTTTCTAGAGTCTCGAATAAGGCGGGAAACGTGAGAGTGCTCAGAACAAAAGAACTGTGTTTCCTACACACACGGACCATATCTAGTTCAACTCTGCTTCTGAAACTGATACAAACCACAGGCCCTCTAACATCCAATGAGTTTAAATAAGAGCGAGAAACGTGTGAGCTTCGTGTACATTATAGCTTCCTTTGAGCAGAAAAGTGACTGCGATTACCTGAAACGAAGTCTCGCTTGTAGGAAGACACAGAGCCTGGCATTTCACTCCGTTTCTGAAGGGAAACACACAGCACACTTCTCATCCTTGAAACACACTCTGCTTTAGAGCGAGAAGCACGCTCTTGCTTTCTAGAGTCTCTAATAAGGCGGGAAACGTGAGAGTGCTCAGAACAAAAGAATTGTGTTTCCTACACACACGGACCATATCTAGTTCAACTCTGCTTCTGAAACTGATACAAACCAAAGGCCCTCTAACATCCAATGTGTTTCATTTAAGAGCGAGAAATGTGTGAGCTTCATGTACAATATAGCTTCGTTTGAGCTGAAAAGTGACTGCGTTTACCTGAAAGGAAGTCTCGCTTGTAGGAAGACACAGAGCCTGGCATTTAACTCCGTTTCTGAAGGGAAACACACAGCACACTTCTCATCCATGAAACACACTCTGCTTTAGAGCAAGAAGCACGCTCTTGCTTTCTAGAGTCTCTAATAAGGCGGGAAACGTGAGAGTGCTCAGAACAAAAGAACTGTGTTTCCTACACACACGGACCATATCTAGTTCAACTCTGCTTCTGAAACTGATACAAACCACAGGCCCTCTAACATCCAATGCGTTTCAGTTAACAGCGAGAAACGTGTGAGCTTCGTGTACAATATAGCTTCGTTTGAGCTGAAAAGTGACTGCGTTTACCTGAAACGAAGTCTCGCTTGTAGGAAGACACAGAGCCTGGCATTTAACTCCGTTTCTGAAGGGAAACACACAGCACACTTCTCATCCATGAAACACACTCTGCTTTAGAGCAAGAAGCACGCTCTTGCTTTCTAGAGTCTCTAATAAGGGGGGAAACGTGAGAGTGCTCAGAACAAAAGAATTGTGTTTCCTACACACACGGACCATATCTAGTTCAACTCTGCTTCTGAAACTGATACAAACCACAGGCCCTCTAACATCCATTGCGTTTCAGTTAAGAGAGAGAAACGTGTGAGCTTCGTGTACAATATAGCTGCGTTGGAGCTGAAAAGTGACTGCGTTTACCTGAAACGAAGTCTCGCTTGTAGGAAGACACAGAGCCTGGCATTTAACTCCGTTTCTGAAGGGAAACACACAGCACACTTCTCATCCATGAAACACACTCTGCTTTAGAGCAAGAAGCACGCTCTTGCTTTCTAGAGTCTCTAATAAGGCGGGAAACGTGAGAGTGCTCAGAACAAAAGAACTGTGTTTCCTACACACACGGACCATATCTAGTTCAACTCTGCTTCTGAAACTGATACAAACCACAGGCCCTCTAACATCCAATGCATTTCAGTTAAGAGCGAGAAACGTGTGAGCTTCGTGTACAATATAGCTTCGTTTGAGCTGAAAAGTGACTGCGTTTACCTGAAACGAAGTCTCGCTTGTCAGAAGACACAGAGCCTGGCATTTCACTCCGTTTCTGAAGATAAACACACAGCACACTTCTCATCCATGAAACACACTCTGCTTTAGAGCGAGAAGCACGCTCTTGCTTTCTAGAGTCTCGAATAAGGCGGGAAACGTGAGAGTGCTCAGAACAAAAGAACTGTGTTTCCTACACACACGGACCATATCTAGTTCAACTCTGCTTCTGAAACTGATACAAACCACAGGCCCTCTAACATCCAATGAGTTTAAATAAGAGCGAGAAACGTGTGAGCTTCGTGTACATTATAGCTTCCTTTGAGCAGAAAAGTGACTGCGATTACCTGAAACGAAGTCTCGCTTGTAGGAAGACACAGAGCCTGGCATTTCACTCCGTTTCTGAAGGGAAACACACAGCACACTTCTCATCCTTGAAACACACTCTGCTTTAGAGCGAGAAGCACGCTCTTGCTTTCTAGAGTCTCTAATAAGGCGAGAAACGTGAGAGTGCTCAGAACAAAAGAACTGTGATTCCTACACACACGGACCATATCTAGTTCAACTCTGCTTCTGAAACTGATACAAACCACAGGCCCTCTAACATCCAATGCGTTTCAGTTAAGAGCGAGAAACGTGTGAGCTTCTTGTACAATATAGCTTCTTTGAGCTGAAAAGTGACTGAGTTTACCTGAAACGAAGTCTCGCTTTTAGGAAGACACAGAGCCTGGCATTTAACTCCGTTTCTGAAGCGAAACACACAGCACACTTCTCATCCTTGAAACACACTCTGTTTTAGAGCGAGAAGCACGCTCTTGCTTTCTAGAGTCTCTAATAAGGCGGGAAACGTGAGAGTGCTCAGAACAAAAGAACTGTGTTTCCTACACACACGGACCATATCTAGTTCAACTCTGCTTCTGAAACTAATACAAACCACAGGCCCTCTAACATCCAATGCGTTTCAGTTAAGAGCGAGAAACGTGTGAGCATCGTGTACAATATAGCTTCGTTTGAGCTGAAAAGTGACTGCGTTTACCTGAAACGAAGTCTCGCTTGTAGGAAGACACAGAGCCTGGCATTTAACTCCGTTTCTGAAGGGAAACACACAGCACACTTCTCATCCATGAAACACACTCTGCTTTAGAGCAAGAAGCACGCTCTTGCTTTCTAGAGTCTCTAATAAGGCGGGAAACGTGAGAGTGCTCAGAACAAAAGAACTGTGTTTCCTACACACACGGACCATATCTAGTTCAACTCTGCTTCTGAAACTGATACAAACCACAGGCCCTCTAACATCCAATGCGTTTCAGTTAACAGCGAGAAACGTGTGAGCTTCGTGTACAATATAGCTTCGTTTGAGCTGAAAAGTGACTGCGTTTACCTGAAACGAAGTCTCGCTTGTAGGAAGACACAGAGCCTGGCATTTAACTCCGTTTCTGAAGGGAAACACACAGCACACTTCTCATCCATGAAACACACTCTGCTTTAGAGCGAGAAGCACGCTCTTGCTTTCTAGAGTCTCTAATAAGGCGGGAAACGTGAGAGTGCTCAGAACAAAAGAACTGTGTTTCCTACACACACGGACCATATCTAGTTCAACTCTGCTTCTGAAACTGATACAAACCACAGGCCCTCTAACATCCAATGCATTTCAGTTAAGAGCGAGAAACGTGTGAGCTTCGTGTACAATATAGCTTCGTTTGAGCTGAAAAGTGACTGCGTTTACCTGAAACGAAGTCTCGCTTGTCGGAAGACACAGAGCCTGGCATTTCACTCCGTTTCTGAAGATAAACACACAGCACACTTCTCATCCATGAAACACACTCTGCTTTAGAGCGAGAAGCACGCTCTTGCTTTCTAGAGTCTCGAATAAGGCGGGAAACGTGAGAGTGCTCAGAACAAAAGAACTGTGTTTCCTACACACACGGACCATATCTAGTTCAACTCTGCTTCTGAAACTGATACAAACCACAGGCCCTCTAACATCCAATGAGTTTAAATAAGAGCGAGAAACGTGTGAGCTTCGTGTACATTATAGCTTGCTTTGAGCAGAAAAGTGACTGCGTTTACCTGAAACGAAGTCTCGCTTGTAGGAAGACACAGAGCCTGGCATTTCACTCCGTTTCTGAAGGGAAACACACAGCACACTTCTCATCCTTGAAACACACTCTGCTTTAGAGCGAGAAGCACGCTCTTGCTTTCTAGAGTCTCTAATAATGCGGGAAACGTGAGAGTGCTCAGAACAAAAGAATTGTGTTTCCTACACACACGGACCATATCTAGTTCAACTCTGCTTCTGAAACTGATACAAACCACAGGCCCTCTAACATCCAATGTGTTTCATTTAAGAGCGAGAAATGTGTGAGCTTCATGTACAATATAGCTTCGTTTGAGCTGAAAAGTGACTGCGTTTACCTGAAACGAAGTCTCGCTTGTAGGAAGACACAGAGCCTGGCATTTAACTCCGTTTCTGAAGGGAAACACACAGCACACTTCTCATCCATGAAACACACTCTGCTTTAGAGCAAGAAGCACGCTCTTGCTTTCTAGAGTCTCTAATAAGGCGGGAAACGTGAGAGTGCTCAGAACAAAAGAACTGTGTTTCCTACACACACGGACCATATCTAGTTCAACTCTGCTTCTGAAACTGATACAAACCACAGGCCCTCTAACATCCAATGCGTTTCAGTTAACAGCGAGAAACGTGTGAGCTTCGTGTACAATATAGCTTCGTTTGAGCTGAAAAGTGACTGCGTTTACCTGAAACGAAGTCTCGCTTGTAGGAAGACACAGAGCCTGGCATTTAACTCCGTTTCTGAAGGGAAACACACAGCACACTTCTCATCCATGAAACACACTCTGCTTTAGAGCAAGAAGCACGCTCTTGCTTTCTAGAGTCTCTAATAAGGGGGGAAACGTGAGAGTGCTCAGAACAAAAGAATTGTGTTTCCTACACACACGGACCATATCTAGTTCAACTCTGCTTCTGAAACTGATACAAACCACAGGCCCTCTAACATCCATTGCGTTTCAGTTAAGAGAGAGAAACGTGTGAGCTTCGTGTACAATATAGCTGCGTTTGAGCTGAAAAGTGACTGCGTTTACCTGAAACGAAGTCTCGCTTGTAGGAAGACACAGAGCCTGGCATTTAACTCCGTTTCTGAAGGGAAACACACAGCACACTTCTCATCCATGAAACACACTCTGCTTTAGAGCGAGAAGCACGCTCTTGCTTTCTAGAGTCTCTAATAAGGCGGGAAACGTGAGAGTGCTCAGAACAAAAGAACTGTGTTTCCTACACACACGGACCATATCTAGTTCAACTCTGCTTCTGAAACTGATACAAACCACAGGCCCTCTAACATCCAATGCATTTCAGTTAAGAGCGAGAAACGTGTGAGCTTCGTGTACAATATAGCTTCGTTTGAGCTGAAAAGTGACTGCGTTTACCTGAAACGAAGTCTCGCTTGTCGGAAGACACAGAGCCTGGCATTTCACTCCGTTTCTGAAGATAAACACACAGCACACTTCTCATCCATGAAACACACTCTGCTTTAGAGCGAGAAGCACGCTCTTGCTTTCTAGAGTCTCGAATAAGGCGGGAAACGTGAGAGTGCTCAGAACAAAAGAACTGTGTTTCCTACACACACGGACCATATCTAGTTCAACTCTGCTTCTGAAACTGATACAAACCACAGGCCCTCTAACATCCAATGAGTTTAAATAAGAGCGAGAAACGTGTGAGCTTCGTGTACATTATAGCTTCCTTTGAGCAGAAAAGTGACTGCGATTACCTGAAACGAAGTCTCGCTTGTAGGAAGACACAGAGCCTGGCATTTCACTCCGTTTCTGAAGGGAAACACACAGCACACTTCTCATCCTTGAAACACACTCTGCTTTAGAGCGAGAAGCACGCTCTTGCTTTCTAGAGTCTCTAATAAGGCGGGAAACGTGAGAGTGCTCAGAACAAAAGAATTGTGTTTCCTACACACACGGACCATATCTAGTTCAACTCTGCTTCTGAAACTGATACAAACCACAGGCCCTCTAACATCCAATGTGTTTCATTTAAGAGCGAGAAATGTGTGAGCTTCATGTACAATATAGCTTCGTTTGAGCTGAAAAGTGACTGCGTTTACCTGAAACGAAGTCTCGCTTGTAGGAAGACACAGAGCCTGGCATTTAACTCCGTTTCTGAAGGGAAACACACAGCACACTTCTCATCCATGAAACACACTCTGCTTTAGAGCAAGAAGCACGCTCTTGCTTTCTAGAGTCTCTAATAAGGCGGGAAACGTGAGAGTGCTCAGAGCAAAAGAACTGTGTTTCCTACACACACGGACCATATCTAGTTCAACTCTGCTTCTGAAACTGATACAAACCACAGGCCCTCTAACATCCAATGCGTTTCAGTTAAGAGCGAGAAACGTGTGAGCTTCGTGTACATTATAGCTTCCTTTGAGCAGAAAAGTGAATGCGATTACCTGAAACGAAGTCTCGCTTGTAGGAAGACACAGAGCCTGGCATTTAACTCCGTTTCTGAAGGGAAACACACAGCACACTTCTCATCCATGAAGCACACTCTGCTTTAGAGCGAGAAGCACGCTCTTGCTTTCTAGAGTCTCGAATAAGGCGGGAAACGTGAGAGTGCTCAGAACAAAAGAACTGTGTTTCCTACACACACGGACCATATCTAGTTCAACTCTGCTTCTGAAACTGATACAAACCACAGGCCCTCTAACATCCAATACGTTTCAGTTAAGAGCGAGAAACGTGTGAGCTTCGTGTACAATATAGCTGCGTTTGAGCTGAAAAGTGACTGCGTTTACCTGAAACGAAGTCTCGCTTGTAGGAAGACACAGAGCCTGGCATTTAACTCCGTTTCTGAAGGGAAACACACAGCACACTTCTCATCCTTGAAACACACTCTGCTTTAGAGCGAGAAGCATGCTCTTGCTTTCTAGAGTCTCTAATAAGGCGGGAAACGTGAGAGTGCTCAGAACAAAAGAACTGTGTTTCCTACACACACGGACCATATCTCTTCAACTCTGCTTCTGAAACTGATACAAACCACAGGCCCTCTAACATCCAATGCGTTTCAGTTAAGAGCGAGAAACGTGTGAGCTTCGTGTACAATATAGCTTCGTTTGAGCTGAAAAGTGACTGCGTTTACCTGAAACGAAGTCTCGCTTGTAGGAAGACACAGAGCCTGGCATTTAACTCCGTTTCTGAAGGGAAACACACAGCACACTTCTCATCCATGAAACACACTCTGCTTTAGAGCAAGAAGCACGCTCTTGCTTTCTAGAGTCTCAGATAAGGCGGGAAACGTGAGAGTGCTCAGAGCAAAAGAACTATGTTTCCTACACACACGGACCATATCTAGTTCAACTCTGCTTCTGAAACTGATACAAACCACAGGCCCTCTAACATCCAATGCGTTTCAGTTAAGAGCGAGAAACGTGTGAGCTTCGTGTACATTATAGCTTCCTTTGAGCAGAAAAGTGACTGCGATTACCTGAAACGAAGTCTCGCTTGTAGGAAGACACAGAGCCTGGCATTTAACTCCGTTTCTGAAGGGAAACACACAGCACACTTCTCATCCATGAAACACACTCTGCTTTAGAGCGAGAAGCACGCTCTTGCTTTCTAGAGTCTCGAATAAGACGGGAAACGTGAGAGTGCTCAGAGCAAAAGAACTGTGTTTCCTACACACACGGACCATATCTAGTTCAACTCTGCTTCTGAAACTGATACAAACCACAGGCCCTCTAACATCCAATGCGTTTCAGTTAAGAGCGAGAAACGTGTGAGCTTCGTGTACATTATAGCTTCCTTGGAGCAGAAAAGTGACTGCGATTACCTGAAACGAAGTCTCGCTTGTAGGAAGACACAGAGCCTGGCATTTAACTCCGTTTCTGAAGGGAAACACACAGCACACTTCTCATCCATGAAACACACTCTGCTTTAGAGCGAGAAGCACGCTCTTGCTTTCTAGAATCTCTAATAAGGCGGGAAACGTGAGAGTGCTCAGAACAAAAGAACTGTGTTTCCTACACACACGGACCATATCTAGTTCAACTCTGCTTCTGAAACTGATACAAACCACAGGCCCTCTAACATCCAATGCGTTTCAGTTAAGAGCGAGAAACGTGTGAGCTTCGTGTACAATATAGCTGCGTTTGAGCTGAAAAGTGACTGCGTTTACCTGAAACGAAGTCTCGCTTGTAGGAAGACACAGAGCCTGGCATTTAACTCCGTTTCTGAAGGGAAACACACAGCACACTTCTCATCCTTGAAACACACTCTGCTTTAGAGCGAGAAGCACGCTCTTGCTTTCTAGAGTCTCTAATAAGGCGGGAAACGTGAGAGTGCTCAGAACAAAAGAACTGTGTTTCCTACACACACGGACCATATCTCTTCAACTCTGCTTCTGAAACTGATACAAACCACAGGCCCTCTAACATCCAATGCGTTTCAGTTAAGAGCGAGAAACGTGTGAGCTTCGTGTACAATATAGCTTCGTTTGAGCTGAAAAGTGACTGCGTTCACCTGAAACGAAGTCTCGCTTGTAGGAAGACACAGAGCCTGGCATTTAACTCCGTTTCTGAAGGGAAACACACAGCACACTTCTCATCCATGAAACACACTCTGCTTTAGAGCGAGAAGCACGCTCTTGCTTTCTAGAGTCTCTAATAAGGCGGGAAACGTGAGAGTGCTCAGAACAAAAGAACTGTGTTTCCTACACACACGGACCATATCTCTTCAACTCTGCTTCTGAAACTGATACAAACCACAGGCCCTCTAACATCCAAGGTGTTTCAGTTAAGAGCGAGAAATGTGTGAGCTTCATGTACAATATAGCTTCGTTTGAGCTGAAAAGTGACTGCGTTTACCTGAAACGAAGTCTCGCTTGTAGGAAGACAAGAGCCTGGCATTTAACTCCGTTTCTGAAGGGAAACACACAGCACACTTCTCATCCATGAAACACACTCTGCTTTAGAGCAAGAAGGACGCTCTTGCTTTCTAGAGTCTCGAATAAGACGGGAAACGTGAGAGTGCTCAGAGCAAAAGAACTGTGTTTCCTACACACACGGACCATATCTAGTTCAACTCTGCTTCTGAAACTGATACAAACCACAGGCCCTCTAACATCCAATGCGTTTCAGTTAAGAGCGAGAAACGTGTGAGCTTCGTGTACATTATAGCTTCCTTTGAGCAGAAAAGTGACTGCGATTACCTGAAACGAAGTCTCGCTTGTAGGAAGACACAGAGCCTGGCATTTAACTCCGTTTCTGAAGGGAAACACACAGCACACTTCTCATCCATGAAACACACTCTGCTTTAGAGCGAGAAGCACGCTCTTGCTTTCTAGAGTCTCTAATAAGGCGGGAAACGTGAGAGTGCTCAGAACAAAAGAACTGTGTTTCCTACACACATGGACCATATCTAGTTCAACTCTGCTTCTGAAACTGATACAAACCACAGGCCCTCTAACATCCAATGCGTTTCAGTTAAGAGCGAGAAACGTGTGAGCCTCGTGTACAATATAGCTGCGTTTGAGCTGAAAAGTGACTGCGTTTACCTGAAACGAAGTCTCGCTTGTAGGAAGACACAGAGCCTGGCATTTAACTCCGTTTCTGAAGGGAAACACACAGCACACTTCTCATCCTTGAAACACACTCTGCTTTAGAGCGAGAAGCACGCTCTTGCTTTCTAGAGTCTCTAATAAGGCGGGAAACGTGAGAGTGCTCAGAACAAAAGAACTGTGTTTCCTACACACACGGACCATATCTCTTCAACTCTGCTTCTGAAACTGATACAAACCACAGGCCCTCTAACATCCAATGCGTTTCAGTTAAGAGCGAGAAACGTGTGAGCTTCGTGTACAATATAGCTTCGTTTGAGCTGAAAAGTGACTGCGTTCACCTGAAACGAAGTCTCGCTTGTAGGAAGACACAGAGCCTGGCATTTCACTCCGTTTCTGAAGGGAAACACACAGCACACTTCTCATCCATGAAACACACTCTGCTTTAGAGCGAGAAGCACGCTCTTGCTTTCTAGAGTCTCTAATAAGGCGGGAAACGTGAGAGTGCTCAGAACAAAAGAACTGTGTTTCCTACACACACGGACCATATCTAGTTCAACTCTGCTTCTGAAACTGATACAAACCACAGGCCCTCTAACATCCAATGCGTTTCAGTTAAGAGCGAGAAACGTGTGAGCTTCGTGTACAATATAGCTTCCTTTGAGCTGAAAAGTGACTGCGTTTACCTGAAACGAAGTCTCGCTTGTAGGAAGACACAGAGCCTGGCATTTCACTCCGTTTCTGAAGGAAAACACACAGCACACTTCTCAACCATGAAACACACTCTGCTTTAGAGCAAGAAGCACGCTCTTGCTTTCTAGAGTCTCGAATAAGGCGGGAAACGTGAGAGTGCTCAGAACAAAAGAACTGTGTTTCCTACACACACGGACTATATCTAGTTCAACTCTGCTTCTGAAACTGATACAAACCACAGGCCCTCTAACATCCAATGCGTTTTAGTTAGGAGCGAGAAACGTGTGAGCTTCGTGTACAATATAGCTTCGTTTGAGCTGAAAAGTGACTGCGTTTACCTGAAACGAAGTCTCGCTTGTAGGAAGACACAGAGCCTGGCATTTAACTCCGTTTCTGAAGGGAAACACACAGCACACTTCTCATCCATGAAACACACTCTGCTTTAGAGCAAGAAGCACGCTCTTGCTTTCTAGAGTCTCTAATAAGGCGGGAAACGTGAGAGTGCTCAGAACAAAGAACTGTGTTTCCTACACACACGGACCATATCTAGTTCAACTCTGCTTCTGAAACTGATACAAACCACAGGCCCTCTAACATCCAATGCGTTTCAGTTAAGAGCGAGAAACGTGTGAGCTTCGTGTACAATATAGCTTCGTTTGAGCTGAAAAGTGACTGCGTTTACCTGAAACGAAGTCTCGCTTGTAGGAAGACACAGAGCCTGGCATTTAACTCCGTTTCTGAAGGGAAACACACAGCACACTTCTCATCCATGAAACACACTCTGCTTTAGAGCAAGAAGCACGCTCTTGCTTTCTAGAGTCTCTAATAAGGCGGGAAACGTGAGAGTGCTCAGAACAAAAGAACTGTGTTTCCTACACACACGGACCATATCTAGTTCAACTCTGCTTCTGAAACTGATACAAACCACAGGCCCTCTAACATCCAGTGTGTTTCAGTTAAGAGCGAGAAACATGTGAGCTTCGTGTACAATATAGCTTCGTTTGAGCTGAAAAGTGACTGCGTTTACCTGAAACGAAGTCTCGCTTGTAGGAAGACACAGAGCCTGGCATTTAACTCCGTTTCTGAAGGGAAACACACAGCACACTTCTCATCCATGAAACACACTCTGCTTTAGAGCGAGAAGCACGCTCTTGCTTTCTAGAGTCTCTAATAAGGCGGGAAACGTGAGAGTGCTCAGAACAAAAGAACTGTGTTTCCTACACACACGGACCATATCTAGTTCAACTCTGCTTCTGAAACTGATACAAACCACAGGCCCTCTAACATCCAATGCATTTCAGTTAAGAGCGAGAAACGTGTGAGCTTCGTGTACAATATAGCTTCGTTTGAGCTGAAAAGTGACTGCGTTTACCTGAAACGAAGTCTCGCTTGTAGGAAGACACAGAGCCTGGCATTTCACTCCGTTTCTGAAGAAAAACACACAGCACACTTCTCATCCATGAAACACACTCTGCTTTAGAGCGAGAAGCACGCTCTTGCTTTCTAGTGTCTCTAATAAGGCGGGAAACGTGAGAGTGCTCAGAACAAAAGAACTGTGTTTCCTACACACACGGACCATATCTAGTTCAACTCTGCTTCTGAAACTGATACAAACCACAGGCCCTCTAACATCCAATGCGTTTAAATAAGAGCGAGAAACGTGTGAGCTTCGTGTACATTATAGCTTCCTTTGAGCAGAAAAGTGACTGCGATTACCTGAAACGAAGTCTCGCTTGTAGGAAGACACAGAGCCTGGCATTTCACTCCGTTTCTGAAGGGAAACACACAGCACACTTCTCATCCATGAAACACACTCTGCTTTAGAGCAAGAAGCACGCTCTTGCTTTCTAGAATCTCTAATAAGGCGGGAAACTTGAGAGTGCTCAGAACAAAAGAACTGTGTTTCCTACACACACGGACCATATCTAGTTCAACTCTGCTTCTGAAACTGATACAAACCACAGGCCCTCTAACATCCAATGCGTTTCAGTTAAGAGCGAGAAACGTGTGAGCTTCGTGTACAATATAGCTGCATTTGAGCTGAAAAGTGACTGCGTTTACCTGAAACGAAGTCTCGCTTGTAGGAAGACACAGAGCCTGGCATTTAACTCCGTTTCTGAAGGGAAACACACAGCACACTTCTCATCCTTGAAACACACTCTGCTTTAGAGCCAGAAGCACGCTCTTGCTTTCTAGAGTCTCTAATAAGGCGGTAAACGTGAGAGTGCTCAGAACAAAAGAACTGTGTTTCCTACACACACGGACCATATCTAGTTCAACTCTGCTTCTGAAACTGATACAAACCACAGGCCCTCTAACATCCAATGTGTTTCAGTTAAGAGCGAGAAATGTGTGAGCTTCGTGTACAATATAGCTTCGTTTGAGCTGAAAAGTGACTGCGTTTACCTGAAACGAAGTCTCGCTTGTAGGAAGACACAGAGCCTGGCATTTAACTCCGTTTCTGAAGGGAAACACACAGCACACTTCTCATCCTTGAAACACACTCTGCTTTAGAGCCAGAAGCACGCTCTTGCTTTCTAGAGTCTCTAATAAGGCGGTAAACGTGAGAGTGCTCAGAACAAAAGAACTGTGTTTCCTACACACACGGACCATATCTAGTTCAACTCTGCTTCTGAAACTGATACAAACCACAGGCCCTCTAACATCCAATGTGTTTCAGTTAAGAGCGAGAAATGTGTGAGCTTCGTGTACAATATAGCTTCGTTTGAGCTGAAAAGTGACTGCGTTTACCTGAAACGAAGTCTCGCTTGTAGGAAGACACAGAGCCTGGCATTTAACTCCGTTTCTGAAGGGAAACACACAGCACACTTCTCATCCATGAAACACACTCTGCTTTAGAGCAAGAAGCACGCTCTTGCTTCTAGAGTCTCAGATAAGGCGGGAAACGTGAGAGTGCTCAGAACAAAAGAACTGTGTTTCCTACACACACGGACCATATCTAGTTCAACTCTGCTTCTGAAACTGATACAAACCACAGGCCCTCTAACATCCAATGCGTTTCAGTTAAGAGCGAGAAACGTGTGAGCTTCGTGTACAATATAGCTTCGTTTGAGCTGAAAAGTGACTGCGTTTACCTGAAACGAAGTCTCGCTTGTAGGAAGACACAGAGCCTGGCATTTAACTCCGTTTCTGAAGGGAAACACACAGCACACTTCTCATCCATGAAACACACTCTGCTTTAGAGCAAGAAGCACGCTCTTGCTTTCTAGAGTCTCTAATAAGGCTGGAAACGTGAGAGTGCTCAGAACAAAGAACTGTGTTTCCTACACACACGGACCATATCTAGTTCAACTCTGCTTCTGAAACTGATACAAACCACAGGCCCTCTAACATCCAATGCGTTTCAGTTAAGAGCGAGAAACGTGTGAGCTTCGTGTACAATATAGCTTCGTTTGAGCTGAAAAGTGACTGCGTTTACCTGAAACGAAGTCTCGCTTGTAGGAAGACACAGAGCCTGGCATTTAACTCCGTTTCTGAAGGGAAACACACAGCACACTTCTCATCCATGAAACACACTCTGCTTTAGAGCAAGAAGCACGCTCTTGCTTTCTAGAGTCTCTAATAAGGCGGGAAACGTGAGAGTGCTCAGAACAAAGAACTGTGTTTCCTACACACACGGACCATATCTAGTTCAACTCTGCTTCTGAAACTGATACAAACCACAGGCCCTCTAACATCCAATGCGTTTCAGTTAAGAGCGAGAAACGTGTGAGCTTCGTGTACAATATAGCTTCGTTTGAGCTGAAAAGTGACTGCGTTTACCTGAAACGAAGTCTCGCTTGTAGGAAGACACAGAGCCTGGCATTTAACTCCGTTTCTGAAGGGAAACACACAGCACACTTCTCATCCATGAAACACACTCTGCTTTAGAGCAAGAAGCACGCTCTTGCTTTCTAGAGTCTCGAATAAGGCGGGAAACGTGAGAGTGCTCAGAACAAAAGAACTGTGTTTCCTACACACACGGACCATATCTAGTTCAACTCTGCTTCTGAAACTGATACAAACCACAGGCCCTCTAACATCCAATGCGTTTCAGTTAAGAGCGAGAAACGTGTGAGCTTCGTGTACAATATAGCTTCGTTGGAGCTGAAAAGTGACTGCGTTTACCTGAAACGAAGTCTTGCTTGTAGGAAGACACAGAGCCTGGCATTTAACTCCGTTTCTGAAGGGAAACACACAGCACACTTCTCATCCATGAAACACACTCTGCTTTAGAGCGAGAAGCACGCTCTTGCTTTCTAGAGTCTCTAATAAGGCGGGAAACGTGAGAGTGCTCAGAACAAAAGAACTGTGTTTCCTACACACACGGACCATATCTAGTTCAACTCTGCTTCTGAAACTGATACAAACCACAGGCCCTCTAACATCCAATGCATTTCAGTTAAGAGCGAGAAACGTGTGAGCTTCGTGTACAATATAGCTTCGTTTGAGCTGAAATGTGACTGCGTTTACCTGAAACGAAGTCTCGCTTGTAGGAAGACACAGAGCCTGGCATTTAACTCCGTTTCTGAAGGGAAACACACAGCACACTTCTCATCCATGAAACACACTCTGCTTTAGAGCGAGAAGCACGCTCTTGCTTTCTAGAGTCTCTAATAAGGCGGGAAACGTGAGAGTGCTCAGAACAAAAGAACTGTGTTTCCTACACACACGGACCATATCTAGTTCAACTCTGCTTCTGAAACTGATACAAACCACAGGCCCTCTAACATCCAATGCATTTCAGTTAAGAGCGAGAAACGTGTGAGCTTCGTGTACAATATAGCTTCGTTTGAGCTGAAATGTGACTGCGTTTACCTGAAACGAAGTCTCGCTTGTAGGAAGACACAGAGCCTGGCATTTAACTCCGTTTATGAAGGGAAACACACAGCACACTTCTCATCCATGAAACACACTCTGCTTTAGAGCAAGAAGCACGCTCTTGCTTTCTAGAGTCTCGAATAAGGCGGGAAACGTGAGAGTGCTCAGAACAAAAGAACTGTGTTTCCTACACACACGGACCATATCTAGTTCAACTCTGCTTCTGAAACTGATACAAACCACAGGCCCTCTAACATCCAATGCGTTTCAGTTAAGAGCGAGAAACGTGTGAGCTTCTTGTACAATATAGCTTCGTTGGAGCTGAAAAGTGACTGCGTTTACCTGAAACGAAGTCTCGCTTGTAGGAAGACACAGAGCCTGGCATTTAACTCCGTTTCTGAAGGGAAACACACAGCACACTTCTCATCCATGAAACACACTCTGCTTTAGAGCGAGAAGCACGCTCTTGCTTTCTAGAGTCTCTAATAAGGCGGGAAACGTGAGAGTGCTCAGAACAAAAGAACTGTGTTTCCTACACACACGGACCATATCTAGTTCAACTCTGGTTCTGAAACTGATACAAACCACAGGCCCTCTAACATACAATGCATTTCATTTAAGAGCGAGAAACGTGTGAGCTTCGTGTACAATATAGCTTCGTTTGAGCTGAAATGTGACTGCGTTTACCTGAAACGAAGTCTCGCTTGTAGGAAGACACAGAGCCTGGCATTTAACTCCGTTTCTGAAGGGAAACACACAGCACACTTCTCATCCATGAAACACACTCTGCTTTAGAGCGAGAAGCACGCTCTTGCTTTCTAGAGTCTCTAATAAGGCGGGAAACGTGAGAGTGCTCAGAACAAAAGAACTGTGTTTCCTACACACACGGACCATATCTAGTTCAACTCTGCTTCTGAAACTGATACAAACCACAGGCCCTCTAACATCCAATGCGTTTTAGTTAGGAGCGAGAAACGTGTGAGCTTCGTGTACAATATAGCTTCGTTTGAGCTGAAAAGTGACTGCGTTTACCTGAAACGAAGTCTCGCTTGTAGGAAGACACAGAGCCTGGCATTTAACTCCGTTTCTGAAGGGAAACACACAGCACACTTCTCAGCCATGAAACACACTCTGCTTTAGAGCAAGAAGCATGCTCTTGCTTTCTAGAGTCTCTAATAAGGCGGGAAACGTGAGAGTGCTCAGAACAAAGACCTGTGTTTCCTACACACACGGACCATATCTAGTTCAACTCTGCTTCTGAAACTGATACAAACCACAGGCCCTCTAACATCCAATGCGTTTCAGTTAAGAGCGAGAAACGTGTGAGCTTCGTGTACAATATAGCTTCGTTTGAGCTGAAAAGTGACTGCGTTTACCTGAAACGAAGTCTCGCTTGTAGGAAGACACAGAGCCTGGCATTTAACTCCGTTTCTGAAGGGAAACACACAGCCCACTTCTCATCCATGAAACACACTCTGCTTTAGAGCAAGAAGCACGCTCTTGCTTTCTAGAGTCTCTAATAAGGCGGGAAACGTGAGAGTGCTCAGAACAAAAGAACTGTGTTTCCTACACACACGGACCATATCTAGTTCAACTCTGCTTCTGAAACTGATACAAACCATAGGCCCTCTAACATCCAATGCGTTTCAGTTAAGAGCGAGAAACGTGTGAGCTTCGTGTACAATATAGCTTCGTTGGAGCTGAAAAGTGACTGTGTTTACCTGAAACGAAGTCTCGCTTGTAGGAAGACACAGAGCCTGGCATTTAACTCCGTTTCTGAAGGGAAACACACAGCACACTTCTCATCCATGAAACACACTCTGCTTTAGAGCAAGAAGCACGCTCTTGCTTTCTAGAGTCTCGAATAAGGCGGGAAACGTGAGAGTGCTCAGAACAAAAGAACTGTGTTTCCTACACACACGGACCATATCTAGTTCAACTCTGCTTCTGAAACTGATACAAACCACAGGCCCTCTAACATCCAATGAGTTTAAATAAGAGCGAGAAACGTGTGAGGTTCGTGTACATTATAGCTTCCTTTGAGCAGAAAAGTGACTGCGATTACCTGAAACGAAGTCTCGCTTGTAGGAAGACACAGAGCCTGGCATTTAACTCCGTTTCTGAAGGGAAACACACAGCACACTTCTCATCCATGAAACACACTCTGCTTTAGAGCAAGAAGCACGCTCTTGCTTTCTAGAATCTCTAATAAGGCGGGAAACTTGAGAGTGCTCAGAACAAAAGAACTGTGTTTCCTACACACACGGACCATATCTAGTTCAACTCTGCTTCTGAAACTGATACAAACCACAGGCCCTCTAACATCCAATGCGTTTCAGTTAAGAGCGAGAAACGTGTGAGCTTCGTGTACAATATAGCTTCGTTGGAGCGGAAAAGTGACTGTGTTTACCTGAAACGAAGTCTCGCTTGTAGGAAGACACAGAGCCTGGCATTTAACTCCGTTTCTGAAGGGAAACACACAGCACACTTCTCATCCATGAAACACACTCTGCTTTAGAGCAAGAAGCACGCTCTTGCTTTCTAGAGTCTCTAATAAGGCGGGAAACGTGAGAGTGCTCAGAACAAAGAACTGTGTTTCCTACACACACGGACCATATCTAGTTCAACTCTGCTTCTGAAACTGATACAAACCACAGGCCCTCTAACATCCAATGCGTTTCAGTTAAGAGCGAGAAACGTGTGAGCTTCGTGTACAATATAGCTTCGTTTGAGCTGAAAAGTGACTGCGTTTACCTGAAACGAAGTCTCGCTTGTAGGAAGACACAGAGCCTGGCATTTAACTCCGTTTCTGAAGGGAAACACACAGCACACTTCTCATCCATGAAACACACTCTGCTTTAGAGCGAGAAGCACGCTCTTGCTTTCTAGAGTCTCTAATAAGGCGGGAAACGTGAGAGTGCTCAGAACAAAAGAACTGTGTTTCCTACACACACGGACCATATCTAGTTCAATTCTGCTTCTGAAACTGATACAAACCACAGGCCCTCTAACATCCAATGCATTTCAGTTAAGAGCGAGAAACGTGTGAGCTTCGTGTACAATATAGCTTCGTTTGAGCTGAAATGTGACTGCGTTTACCTGAAACGAAGTCTCGCTTGTAGGAAGACACAGAGCCTGGCATTTAACTCCGTTTCTGAAGGGAAACACACAGCACACTTCTCATCCATGAAACACACTCTGCTTTAGAGCGAGAAGCACGCTCTTGCTTTCTAGAGTCTCGAATAAGGCGGGAAACGTGAGAGTGCTCAGAACAAAAGAACTGTGTTTCCTACACACACGGACCATATCTAGTTCAACTCTGCTTCTGACACTGATACAAAACACAGGCCCTCTAACATCCAATGCGTTTCAGTTAAGAGCGAGAAACGTGTGAGCTTCGTGTACAATATAGCTTCGTTGGAGCTGAAAAGTGACTGCGTTTACCTGAAACGAAGTCTCGCTTGTAGGAAGACACAGAGCCTGGCATTTAACTCCGTTTCTGAAGGGAAACACACAGCACACTTCTCATCCATGAAACACACTCTGCTTTAGAGCGAGATGCACGCTCTTGCTTTCTAGAGTCTCTAATAAGGCGGGAAACGTGAGAGTGCTCAGAACAAAAAAACTGTGTTTCCTACACACACGGACCATATCTAGTTCAACTCTGCTTCTGAAACTGATACAAACCACAGGCCCTCTAACATCCAATGCATTTCAGTTAAGAGCGAGAAACGTGTGAGCTTCGTGTACAATATAGCTTCGTTTGAGCTGAAATGTGACTGCGTTTACCTGAAACGAAGTCTCGCTTGTAGGAAGACACAGAGCCTGGCATTTAACTCCGTTTCTGAAGGGAAACACACAGCACA
Source organism: Onychomys arenicola (assembly GCA_949786405.1). Classification (NCBI taxonomy): domain Eukaryota; kingdom Metazoa; phylum Chordata; class Mammalia; order Rodentia; family Cricetidae; genus Onychomys; species Onychomys arenicola. The sequence goes on along the minus strand of CATKUM010000015.1, from coordinate 3,888,896 downwards.
CTTCTCATCCATGAAACACACTCTGCTTTAGAGCGAGAAGCACGCTCTTGCTTTCTAGAGTCTCTAATAAGGCGGGAAACGTGAGAGTGCTCAGAACAAAAGAACTGTGTTTCCTACACACACGGACCATATCTAGTTCAACTCTGCTTCTGAAACTGATACAAACCACAGGCCCTCTAACATCCAATGCGTTTTAGTTAGGAGCGAGAAACGTGTGAGCTTCGTGTACAATATAGCTTCGTTTGAGCTGAAAAGTGACTGCGTTTACCTGAAACGAAGTCTCGCTTGTAGGAAGACACAGAGCCTGGCATTTAACTCCGTTTCTGAAGGGAAACACACAGCACACTTCTCATCCATGAAACACACTCTGCTTTAGAGCAAGAAGCACGGTCTTGCTTTCTAGAGTCTCTAATAAGGCGGGAAACGTGAGAGTGCTCAGAACAAAGAACTGTGTTTCCTACACACACGGACCATATCTAGTTCAACTCTGCTTCTGAAACTGATACAAACCACAGGCCCTCTAACATCCAATGCGTTTCAGTTAAGAGCGAGAAACGTGTGAGCTTCGTGTACAATATAGCTTCGTTTGAGCTGAAAAGTGACTGCGTTTACCTGAAAAGAAGTCTCGCTTGTAGGAAGACACAGAGCCTGGCATTTAACTCCGTTTCTGAAGGGAAACACACAGCACACTTCTCATCCATGAAACACACTCTGCTTTAGAGCAAGAAGCACGCTCTTGCTTTCTAGAGTCTCTAATAAGGCGGGAAACGTGAGAGTGCTCAGAACAAAAGAACTGTGTTTCCTACACACACGGACCATATCTAGTTCAACTCTGCTTCTGAAACTGATACAAACCATAGGCCCTCTAACATCCAATGCGTTTCAGTTAAGAGCGAGAAACGTGTGAGCTTCGTGTACAATATAGCTTCGTTGGAGCTGAAAAGTGACTGTGTTTACCTGAAACGAAGTCTCGCTTGTAGGAAGACACAGAGCCTCGCATTTAACTCCGTTTCTGAAGGGAAACACACAGCACACTTCTCATCCATGAAACACACTCTGCTTTAGAGCACGAAGCACGCTCTTGCTTTCTAGAGTCTCGAATAAGGCGGGAAACGTGAGAGTGCTCAGAACAAAAGAACTGTGTTTCCTACACACACGGACCATATCTAGTTCAACTCTGCTTCTGAAACTGATACAAACCACAGGCCCTCTAACATCCAATGCGTTTCAGTTAAGAGCGAGAAACGTGTGAGCTTCGTGTACAATATAGCTTCGTTGGAGCTGAAAAGTGACTGCGTTTACCTGAAACGAAGTCTTGCTTGTAGGAAGACACAGAGCCTGGCATTTAACTCCGTTTCTGAAGGGAAACACACAGCACACTTCTCATCCATGAAACACACTCTGCTTTAGAGCGAGAAGCACGCTCTTGCTTTCTAGAGTCTCTAATAAGGCGGGAAACGTGAGAGTGCTCAGAACAAAAGAACTGTGTTTCCTACACACACGGACCATATCTAGTTCAACTCTGCTTCTGAAACTGATACAAACCACAGGCCCTCTAACATCCAATGCATTTCAGTTAAGAGCGAGAAACGTGTGAGCTTCGTGTACAATATAGCTTCGTTTGAGCTGAAATGTGACTGCGTTTACCTGAAACGAAGTCTCGCTTGTAGGAAGACACAGAGCCTGGCATTTAACTCCGTTTCTGAAGGGAAACACACAGCACACTTCTCATCCATGAAACACACTCTGCTTTAGAGCGAGAAGCACGCTCTTGCTTTCTAGAGTCTCTAATAAGGCGGGAAACGTGAGAGTGCTCAGAACAAAAGAACTGTGTTTCCTACACACACGGACCATATCTAGTTCAACTCTGCTTCTGAAACTGATACAAACCACAGGCCCTCTAACATCCAATGCATTTCAGTTAAGAGCGAGAAACGTGTGAGCTTCGTGTACAATATAGCTTCGTTTGAGCTGAAATGTGACTGCGTTTACCTGAAACGAAGTCTCGCTTGTAGGAAGACACAGAGCCTGGCATTTAACTCCGTTTATGAAGGGAAACACACAGCACACTTCTCATCCATGAAACACACTCTGCTTTAGAGCAAGAAGCACGCTCTTGCTTTCTAGAGTCTCGAATAAGGCGGGAAACATGAGAGTGCTCAGAACAAAAGAACTGTGTTTCCTACACACACGGACCATATCTAGTTCAACTCTGCTTCTGAAACTGATACAAACCACAGGCCCTCTAACATCCAATGCGTTTCAGTTAAGAGCGAGAAACGTGTGAGCTTCGTGTACAATATAGCTTCGTTGGAGCTGAAAAGTGACTGCGTTTACCTGAAACGAAGTCTCGCTTGTAGGAAGACACAGAGCCTGGCATTTAACTCCGTTTCTGAAGGGAAACACACAGCACACTTCTCATCCATGAAACACACTCTGCTTTAGAGCGAGAAGCACGCTCTTGCTTTCTAGAGTCTCTAATAAGGCGGGAAACGTGAGAGTGCTCAGAACAAAAGAACTGTGTTTCCTACACACACGGACCATATCTAGTTCAATTCTGGTTCTGAAACTGATACAAACCACAGGCCCTCTAACATCCAATGCATTTCAGTTAAGAGCGAGAAACGTGTGAGCTTCGTGTACAATATAGCTTCGTTTGAGCTGAAATGTGACTGCGTTTACCTGAAACGAAGTCTCGCTTGTAGGAAGACACAGAGCCTGGCATTTAACTCCGTTTCTGAAGGGAAACACACAGCACACTTCTCATCCATGAAACACACTCTGCTTTAGAGCGAGAAGCACGCTCTTGCTTTCTAGAGTCTCTAATAAGGCGGGAAACGTGAGAGTGCTCAGAACAAAAGAACTGTGTTTCCTACACACACGGACCATATCTAGTTCAACTCTGCTTCTGAAACTGATACAAACCACAGGCCCTCTAACATCCAATGCGTTTTAGTTAGGAGCGAGAAACGTGTGAGCTTCGTGTACAATATAGCTTCGTTTGAGCTGAAAAGTGACTGCGTTTACCTGAAACGAAGTCTCGCTTGTAGGAAGACACAGAGCCTGGCATTTAACTCCGTTTCTGAAGGGAAACACACAGCACACTTCTCATCCATGAAACACACTCTGCTTTAGAGCAAGAAGCATGCTCTTGCTTTCTAGAGTCTCTAATAAGGCGGGAAACGTGAGAGTGCTCAGAACAAAGAACTGTGTTTCCTACACACACGGACCATATCTAGTTCAACTCTGCTTCTGAAACTGATACAAACCACAGGCCCTCTAACATCCAATGCGTTTCAGTTAAGAGCGAGAAACGTGTGAGCTTCGTGTACAATATAGCTTCGTTTGAGCTGAAAAGTGACTGCGTTTACCTGAAACGAAGTCTCGCTTGTAGGAAGACACAGAGCCTGGCATTTAACTCCGTTTCTGAAGGGAAACACACAGCACACTTCTCATCCATGAAACACACTCTGCTTTAGAGCGAGAAGCACGCTCTTGCTTTCTAGAGTCTCTAATAAGGCGGGAAACGTGAGAGTGCTCAGAACAAAAGAACTGTGTTTCCTACACACATGGACCATATCTAGTTCAACTCTGCTTCTGAAACTGATACAAACCACAGGCCCTCTAACATCCAATGCATTTCAGTTAAGAGCGAGAAACGTGTGAGCTTCGTGTACAATATAGCTTCGTTTGAGCTGAAATGTGACTGCGTTTACCTGAAACGAAGTCTCGCTTGTAGGAAGACACAGAGCCTGGCATTTAACTCCCTTTCTGAAGGGAAACACACAGCACACTTCTCATCCATGAAACACACTCTGCTTTAGAGCGAGAAGCACGCTCTTGCTTTCTAGAGTCTCTAATAAGGCGGGAAACGTGAGAGAGCTCAGAACAAAAGAACTGTGTTTCCTACACACACGGACCATATCTAGTTCAACTCTGCTTCTGAAACTGATACAAACCACAGGCCCTCTAACGTCCAATGCGTTTCAGTTAAGAGCGAGAAACGTGTGAGCTTCGTGTACAATATAGCTTCATTTGAGCTGAAAAGTGACTGCGTTTACCTGAAACGAAGTCTCGCTTGTAGGAAGACACAGAGCCTGGTATTTCACTCCGTTTCTGAAGGAAAACACACAACACACTTCTCAACCATGAAACACACTCTGCTTTAGAGCAAGAAGCACGCTCTTGCTTTCTAGAGTCTCTAATAAGGCGGGAAACGTGAGAGTGCTCAGAACAAACGAACTGTGTTTCCTACACACACGGACCATATCTAGTTCAACTCTGCTTCTGAAACTGATACAAACCATAGGCCCTCTAACATCCAATGCGTTTCAGTTAAGAGCGAGAAACGTGTGAGCTTCGTGTACAATATAGCTTCGTTGGAGCTGAAAAGTGACTGTGTTTACCTGAAACGAAGTCTCGCTTGTAGGAAGACACAGAGCCTGGCATTTAACTCCGTTTCTGAAGGGAAACACACAGCACACTTCTCAACCATGAAACACACTCTGCTTTAGAGCAAGAAGCACGCTCTTGCTTTCTAGAGTCTCGAATAAGGCGGGAAACGTGAGAGTGCTCAGAACAAAAGAACTGTGTTTCCTACACACACGGACCATATCTAGTTCAACTCTGCTTCTGAAACTGATACAAACCACAGGCCCTCTAACATCCATTGCGTTTCAGTTAAGAGAGAGAAACGTGTGAGCTTCGTGTACAATATAGCTTCGTTTGAGCTGAAAAGTGACTGCGTTTACCTGAAACGAAGTCTCGCTTGTAGGAAGACACAGAGCCTGGCATTTAACTCCGTTTCTGAAGGGAAACACACAGCACACTTCTCATCCATGAATCATACTCTGCTTTAGAGCAAGAAGCACGCTCTTGCTTTCTAGAGTCTCAGATAAGGCGGGAAACGTGAGAGTGCTCAGAACAAAAGAACTGTGTTTCCTACACACACGGACCATATCTAGTTCAACTCTGCTTCTGAAACTGATACAAACCACAGGCCCTCTAACATCCAATGCGTTTCAGTTAAGAGCGAGAAACGTGTGAGCTTCGTGTACATTATAGCTTCCTTTGAGCAGAAAAGTGACTGCGATTACCTGAAAGGAAGTCTCGCTTGTAGGAAGACACAGAGCCTGGCATTTAACTTCGTTTCTGAAGGGAAACACACAGCACACTTCTCATCCATGAAACACACTCTGCTTTAGAGCAAGAAGCACGCTCTTGCTTTCTAGAGTCTCTAATAAGGCGGGAAACGTGAGAGTGCTCAGAACAAAAGAACTGTGTTTCCTACACACACGGACCATATCTAGTTCAACTCTGCTTCTGAAACTGATACAAACCACAGGCCCTCTAACATCCATTGCGTTTCAGTTAAGAGAGAGAAACGTGTGAGCTTCGTGTACAATATAGCTTCGTTTGAGCTGAAAAGTGACTGCGTTTACCTGAAACGAAGTCTCGCTTGTAGGAAGACACAGAGCCTGGCATTTAACTCCGTTTCTGAAGGGAAACACACAGCACACTTCTCATCCATGAAACACACTCTGCTTTAGAGCGAGAAGCACGCTCTTGCTTTGTAGAGTCTCTAATAAGGCGGGAAACATGAGAGTGCTCAGAACAAAAGAACTGTGTTTCCTACACACACGGACCATATCTAGTTCAACTCTGCTTCTGACACTGATACAAACCACAGGCCCTCTAACATCCAATGCGTTTTAGTTAGGAGCGAGAAACGTGTGAGCTTCGTGTACAATATAGCTTCGTTTGAGCTGAAAAGTGACTGCGTTTACCTGAAACGAAGTCTCGCTTGTAGGAAGACACAGAGCCTGGCATTTAACTCCGTTTATGAAGGGAAACACACAGCACACTTCTCATCCATGAAACACACTCTGCTTTAGAGCGAGAAGCACGCTCTTGCTTTCTAGAGTCTCTAATAAGGCGGGAAACGTGAGAGTGCTCAGAACAAAAGAACTGTGTTTCCTACACACACGGACCATATCTAGTTCAACTCTGCTTCTGAAACTGATACAAACCACAGGCCCTCTAACATCCAATGCGTTTCAGTTAAGAGCGAGAAACGTGTGAGCTTCGTGTACAATATAGCTTCGTTGGAGCTGAAAAGTGACTGCGTTTACCTGAAACGAAGTCTCGCTTGTAGGAAGACACAGAGCCTGGCATTTAACTCCGTTTCTGAAGGGAAACACACAGCACACTTCTCATCCATGAAACACACTCTGCTTTAGAGCGAGAAGCACGCTCTTGCTTTCTAGAGTCTCTAATAAGGCGGGAAACGTGAGAGTGCTCAGAACAAAAGAACTGTGTTTCCTACACACACGGACCATATCTAGTTCAACTCTGCTTCTGAAACTGATACAAACCACAGGCCCTCTAACATCCAATGCATTTCAGTTAAGAGCGAGAAACGTGTGAGCTTCGTGTACAATATAGCTTCGTTTGAGCTGAAAAGTGACTGCCTTTACCTGAAACGAAGTCTCGCTTGTAGGAAGACACAGAGCCTGGCATTTCACTCCGTTTCTGATGGGAAACACACAGCACACTTCTCATCCATGAAACACACTCTGCTTTAGAGCGAGAAGCACGCTCTTGCTTTCTAGAGTCTCGAATAAGGCGGGAAACGTGAGAGTGCTCAGAACAAAAGAACTGTGTTTCCTACACACGGACCATATCTAGTTGAACTCTGCTTTTGAAACTGATACAAACCACAGGCCCTCTAACATCCAATGCGTTTAAATAAGAGCGAGAAACGTGTGAGCTTCGTGTACATTATAGCTTCCTTTGAGCAGAAAAGTGACTGCGATTACCTGAAACGAAGTCTCGCTTGTAGGAAGACACAGAGCCTGGCATTTCACTCCGTTTCTGAAGGGAAACACACAGCACACTTCTCATCCATGAAACACACTCTGCTTTAGAGCAAGAAACACGCTCTTGCTTTCTAGAATCTCTAATAAGGCGGGAAACTTGAGAGTGCTCAGAACAAAAGAACTGTGTTTCCTACACACACGGACCATATCTAGTTCAACTCTGCTTCTGAAACTGATACAAACCACAGGCCCTCTAACATCCAATGCGTTTCAGTTAAGAGCGAGAAACGTGTGAGCTTCGTGTACAATATAGCTGCGTTTGAGCTGAAAAGTGACTGCGTTTACCTGAAACGAAGTCTCGCTTGTAGGAAGACACAGAGCCTGGCATTTAACTCCGTTTCTGAAGGGAAACACACAGCACACTTCTCATCCTTGAAACACACTCTGCTTTAGAGCGAGAAGCACGCTCTTGCTTTCTAGAGTCTCTAATAAGGCCGGAAACGTGAGAGTGCTCAGAACAAAAGAACTGTGTTTCCTACACACACGGACCATATCTAGTTCAACTCTGCTTCTGAAACTGATACAAACCACAGGCCCTCTAACATCCAATGTGTTTCAGTTAAGAGCGAGAAATGTGTGAGCTTTGTGTACAATATAGCTTCGTTTGAGCTGAAAAGTGACTGCGTTTACCTGAAACGAAGTCTCGCTTGTAGGAAGACACAGAGCCTGGCATTTAACTCCGTTTCTGAAGGGAAACACACAGCACACTTCTCATCCATGAAACACACTCTGCTTTAGAGCAAGAAGCACGCTCTTGCTTTCTAGAGTCTCAGATAAGGCGGGAAACGTGAGAGTGCTCAGAACAAAAGAACTGTGTTTCCTACACACACGGACCATATCTAGTTCAACTCTGCTTCTGAAACTGATACAAACCACAGGCCCTCTAACATCCAATGCGTTTCAGTTAAGAGCGAGAAACGTGTGAGCTTCGTGTACAATATAGCTTCGTTGGAGCTGAAAAGTGACTGCGTTTACCTGAAACGAAGTCTCGCTTGTAGGAAGACACAGAGCCTGGCATTTAACTCCGTTTCTGAAGGGAAACACACAGCACACTTCTCATCCATGAAACACACTCTGCTTTAGAGCGAGAAGCACGCTCTTGCTTTCTAGAGTCTCGAATAAGGCGGGAAACGTGAGAGTGCTCAGAACAAAAGAACTGTGTTTCCTACACACACGGACCATATCTAGTTCAACTCTGCTTCTGAAACTGATACAAACCACAGGCCCTCTAACATCCAATGCGTTTCAGTTAAGAGCGAGAAACGTGTGAGCTTCGTGTACAATATAGCTGCGTTTGAGCTGAAAAGTGACTGCGTTTACCTGAAACGAAGTCTCGCTTGTAGGAAGACACAGAGCCTGGCATTTAACTCCGTTTCTGAAGGGAAACACACAGCACACTTCTCATCCTTGAAACACACTCTGCTTTAGAGCGAGAAGCACGCTCTTGCTTTCTAGAGTCTCTAATAAGGCCGGAAACGTGAGAGTGCTCAGAACAAAAGAACTGTGTTTCCTACACACACGGACCATATCTAGTTCAACTCTGCTTCTGAAACTGATACAAACCACAGGCCCTCTAACATCCAATGTGTTTCAGTTAAGAGCGAGAAATGTGTGAGCTTTGTGTACAATATAGCTTCGTTTGAGCTGAAAAGTGACTGCGTTTACCTGAAACGAAGTCTCGCTTGTAGGAAGACACAGAGCCTGGCATTTAACTCCGTTTCTGAAGGGAAACACACAGCACACTTCTCATCCATGAAACACACTCTGCTTTAGAGCAAGAAGCACGCTCTTGCTTTCTAGAGTCTCAGATAAGGCGGGAAACGTGAGAGTGCTCAGAACAAAAGAACTGTGTTTCCTACACACACGGACCATATCTAGTTCAACTCTGCTTCTGAAACTGATACAAACCACAGGCCCTCTAACATCCAATGCGTTTCAGTTAAGAGCGAGAAACGTGTGAGCTTCGTGTACAATATAGCTTCGTTGGAGCTGAAAAGTGACTGCGTTTACCTGAAACGAAGTCTCGCTTGTAGGAAGACACAGAGCCTGGCATTTAACTCCGTTTCTGAAGGGAAACACACAGCACACTTCTCATCCATGAAACACACTCTGCTTTAGAGCGAGAAGCACGCTCTTGCTTTCTAGAGTCTCGAATAAGGCGGGAAACGTGAGAGTGCTCAGAACAAAAGAACTGTGTTTCCTACACACACGGACCATATCTAGTTCAACTCTGCTTCTGAAACTGATACAAACCACGGGCCCTCTAACATCCATTGCGTTTCAGTTAAGAGAGAGAAACGTGTGAGCTTCGTGTACAATATAGCTTCGTTTGAGCTGAAAAGTGACTGCGTTTACCTGAAACGAAGTCTCGCTTGTAGGAAGACACAGAGCCTGGCATTTAACTCCGTTTTTGAAGGGAAACACACAGCACACTTCTCATCCATGAAACACACTCTGCTTTAGAGCGAGAAGCACGCTCTTGCTTTGTAGAGTCTCTAATAAGGCGGGAAACATGAGAGTGCTCAGAACAAAAGAACTGTGTTTCCTACACACACGGACCATATCTAGTTCAACTCTGCTTCTGACACTGATACAAACCACAGGCCCTCTAACATCCAATGCGTTTTAGTTAGGAGCGAGAAACGTGTGAGCTTCGTGTACAATATAGCTTCGTTTGAGCTGAAAAGTGACTGCGTTTACCTGAAACGAAGTCTCGCTTGTAGGAAGACACAGAGCCTGGCATTTAACTCCGTTTATGAAGGGAAACACACAGCACACTTCTCATCCATGAAACACACTCTGCTTTAGAGCGAGAAGCACGCTCTTGCTTTCTAGAGTCTCTAATAAGGCGGGAAACGTGAGAGTGCTCAGAACAAAAGAACTGTGTTTCCTACACACACGGACCATATCTAGTTCAACTCTGCTTCTGAAACTGATACAAACCACAGGCCCTCTAACATCCAATGCGTTTCAGTTAAGAGCGAGAAACGTGTGAGCTTCGTGTACAATATAGCTTCGTTGGAGCTGAAAAGTGACTGCGTTTACCTGAAACGAAGTCTCGCTTGTAGGAAGACACAGAGCCTGGCATTTAACTCCGTTTCTGAAGGGAAACACACAGCACACTTCTCATCCATGAAACACACTCTGCTTTAGAGCGAGAAGCACGCTCTTGCTTTCTAGAGTCTCTAATAAGGCGGGAAACGTGAGAGTGCTCAGAACAAAAGAACTGTGTTTCCTACACACACGGACCATATCTAGTTCAACTCTGGTTCTGAAACTGATACAAACCACAGGCCCTCTAACATCCAATGCATTTCAGTTAAGAGCGAGAAACGTGTGAGCTTCGTGTACAATATAGCTTCGTTTGAGCTGAAAAGTGACTGCCTTTACCTGAAACGAAGTCTCGCTTGTAGGAAGACACAGAGCCTGGCATTTCACTCCGTTTCTGATGGGAAACACACAGCACACTTCTCATCCATGAAACACACTCTGCTTTAGAGCGAGAAGCACGCTCTTGCTTTCTAGAGTCTCGAATAAGGCGGGAAACGTGAGAGTGCTCAGAACAAAAGAACTGTGTTTCCTACACACGGACCATATCTAGTTGAACTCTGCTTTTGAAACTGATACAAACCACAGGCCCTCTAACATCCAATGCGTTTAAATAAGAGCGAGAAACGTGTGAGCTTCGTGTACATTATAGCTTCCTTTGAGCAGAAAAGTGACTGCGATTACCTGAAACGAAGTCTCGCTTGTAGGAAGACACAGAGCCTGGCATTTCACTCCGTTTCTGAAGGGAAACACACAGCACACTTCTCATCCATGAAACACACTCTGCTTTAGAGCAAGAAACACGCTCTTGCTTTCTAGAATCTCTAATAAGGCGGGAAACTTGAGAGTGCTCAGAACAAAAGAACTGTGTTTCCTACACACACGGACCATATCTAGTTCAACTCTGCTTCTGAAACTGATACAAACCACAGGCCCTCTAACATCCAATGCGTTTCAGTTAAGAGCGAGAAACGTGTGAGCTTCGTGTACAATATAGCTGCGTTTGAGCTGAAAAGTGACTGCGTTTACCTGAAACGAAGTCTCGCTTGTAGGAAGACACAGAGCCTGGCATTTAACTCCGTTTCTGAAGGGAAACACACAGCACACTTCTCATCCTTGAAACACACTCTGCTTTAGAGCGAGAAGCACGCTCTTGCTTTCTAGAGTCTCTAATAAGGCCGGAAACGTGAGAGTGCTCAGAACAAAAGAACTGTGTTTCCTACACACACGGACCATATCTAGTTCAACTCTGCTTCTGAAACTGATACAAACCACAGGCCCTCTAACATCCAATGTGTTTCAGTTAAGAGCGAGAAATGTGTGAGCTTCGTGTACAATATAGCTTCGTTTGAGCTGAAAAGTGACTGCGTTTACCTGAAACGAAGTCTCGCTTGTAGGAAGACACAGAGCCTGGCATTTAACTCCGTTTCTGAAGGGAAACACACAGCACACTTCTCATCCATGAAACACACTCTGCTTTAGAGCAAGAAGCACGCTCTTGCTTTCTAGAGTCTCAGATAAGGCGGGAAACGTGAGAGTGCTCAGAACAAAAGAACTGTGTTTCCTACACACACGGACCATATCTAGTTCAACTCTGCTTCTGAAACTGATACAAACCACAGGCCCTCTAACATCCAATGCGTTTCAGTTAAGAGCGAGAAACGTGTGAGCTTCGTGTACATTATAGCTTCCTTTGAGCAGAAAAGTGACTGCGATTACCTGAAACGAAGTCTCGCTTGTAGGAAGACACAGAGCCTGGCATTTAACTCCGTTTCTGAAGGGAAACACACAGCACACTTCTCATCCATGAAACACACACTGCTTTAGAGCAAGAAGCACGCTCTTGCTTTCTAGAGTCTCTAATAAGGCGGGAAACGTGAGAGTGCTCAGAACAAAAGAACTGTGTTTCCTACACACACGGACCATATCTAGTTCAACTCTGCTTCTGAAACTGATACAAACCACAGGCCCTCTAACATCCAATGCGTTTCAGTTAAGAGCGAGAAACGTGTGAGCTTCGTGTACAATATAGCTTCGTTGGAGCTGAAAAGTGACTGCGTTTACCTGAAACGAAGTCTCGCTTGTAGGAAGACACAGAGCCTGGCATTTAACTCCGTTTCTGAAGGGAAACACACAGCACACTTCTCATCCATGAAACACACTCTGCTTTAGAGCGAGAAGCACGCTCTTGCTTTCTAGAGTCTCTAATAAGGCGGGAAACGTGAGAGTGCTCAGAACAAAAGAACTGTGTTTCCTACACACACGGACCATATCTAGTTCAACTCTGCTTCTGAAACTGATACAAACCACAGGCCCTCTAACATCCAATGCATTTCAGTTAAGAGCGAGAAACGTGTGAGCTTCGTGTACAATATAGCTTCGTTTGAGCTGAAAAGTGACTGCGTTTACCTGAAACGAAGTCTCGCTTGTAGGAAGACACAGAGCCTGGCATTTAACTCCGTTTCTGAAGGGAAACACACAGCACACTTCTCATCCATGAAACACACTCTGCTTTAGAGCGAGAAGCACGCTCTTGCTTTCTAGAGTCTCGAATAAGGCGGGAAACGTGAGAGTGCTCAGAACAAAAGAACTGTGTTTCCTACACACGGACCATATCTAGTTCAACTCTGCTTCTGAAACTGATACAAACCACAGGCCCTCTAACATCCAATGTGTTTCAGTTAAGAGCGAGAAATGTGTGAGCTTCGTGTACAATATAGCTTCGTTTGAGCTCAAAAGTGACTGCGTTTACCTGAAACGAAGTCTCGCTTGTAGGAAGACACAGAGCCTGGCATTTAACTCCGTTTCTGAAGGGAAACACACAGCACACTTCTCATCCATGAAACACACTCTGCTTTAGAGCAAGAAGCACGCTCTTGCTTTCTAGAGTCTCAGATAAGGCGGGAAACGTGAGAGTGCTCAGAACAAAAGAACTGTGTTTCCTACACACACGGACCATATCTAGTTCAACTCTGCTTCTGAAACTGATACAAACCACAGGCCCTCTAACATCCAATGCGTTTCAGTTAAGAGCGAGAAACGTGTGAGCTTCGTGTACAATATAGCTGCCTTTGAGCTGAAAAGTGACTGCGTTTACCTGAAACGAAGTCTCGCTTGTAGGAAGACACAGAGCCTGGCATTTAACTCCGTTTCTGAAGGGAAACACACAGCACACTTCTCATCCTTGAAACACACTCTGCTTTAGAGCGAGAAGCACGCTCTTGCTTTCTAGAGTCTCTAATAAGGCGGGAAACGTGAGAGTGCTCAGAACAAAAGAACTGTGTTTCCTACACACACGGACCATATCTAGTTCAACTCTGCTTCTGAAACTGATACAAACCACAGGCCCTGTAACATCCAATGTGTTTCAGTTAAGAGCGAGAAATGTGTAAGCTTCGTGTACAATATAGCTTCCTTTGAGCTGAAAAGTGACTGCGTTTACCTGAAACGAAGTCTCGCTTGTAGGAAGACACAGAGCCTGGCATTTAACTCCGTTTCTGAAGGGAAACACACAGCACACTTCTCATCCATGAAACACACTCTGCTTTAGAGCAAGAAGCACGCTCTTGCTTTCTAGAGTCTCAGATAAGGCGGGAAACGTGAGAGTGCTCAGAACAAAAGAACTGTGTTTCCTACACACACGGACCATATCTAGTTCAACTCTGCTTCTGAAACTGATACAAACCACAGGCCCTCTAACATCCAATGTGTTTCAGTTTAGAGCGAGAAATGTGTGAGCTTCGTGTACAATATAGCTTCCTTTGAGCTGAAAAGTGACTGCGTTTACCTGAAACGAAGTCTCGCTTGTAGGAAGACACAGAGCCTGGCATTTAACTCCGTTTCTAAAGGGAAACACACAGCACACTTCTCATCCATGAAACACACTCTGCTTTAGAGCAAGAAGCACGCTCTTGCTTTCTAGAGTCTCTAATAAGGCGGGAAACGTGAGAGTGCTCAGAACAAAAGAATTGTGTTTCCTACACACACGGACCATATCCAGTTCAACTCTGCTTCTGAAACTGATACAAACCACAGGCCCTCTAACATCTGATGCGTTTCAGTTAAGAGCGAGAAACGTGTGAGCTTCGTGTACAATATAGCTTCGTTTGAGCTGAAAAGTGACTGCGTTTACCTGAAACGAAGTCTCGCTTGTAGGAAGACACAGAGCCTGGCATTTAACTCCGTTTCTGAAGGGAAACACACAGCACACTTCTCATCCATGAAACACACTCTGCTTTAGAGCGAGAAGCACGCTCTTGCTTTCTAGAGTCTCTAATAAGGCGGGAAACGTGAGAGTGCTCAGAACAAAAGAACTGTGTTTCCTACACACACGGACCATATCTAGTTCAACTCTGCTTCTGAAACTGATACAAACCACAGGCCCTCTAACATCCAATGCATTTCAGTTAAGAGCGAGAAACGTGTGAGCTTCGTGTACAATATAGCTTCGTTTGAGCTGAAAAGTGACTGCCTTTACCTGAAACGAAGTCTCGCTTGTAGGAAGACACAGAGCCTGGCATTTCACTCCGTTTCTGATGGGAAACACACAGCACACTTCTCATCCATGAAACACACTCTGCTTTAGAGCGAGAAGCACGCTCTTGCTTTCTAGAGTCTCGAATAAGGCGGGAAACGTGAGAGTGCTCAGAACAAAAGAACTGTGTTTCCTACACACGGACCATATCTAGTTGAACTCTGCTTTTGAAACTGATACAAACCACAGGCCCTCTAACATCCAATGCGTTTAAATAAGAGCGAGAAACGTGTGACCTTCGTGTACATTATAGCTTCCTTTGAGCAGAAAAGTGACTGCGATTACCTGAAACGAAGTCTCGCTTGTAGGAAGACACAGAGCCTGGCATTTCACTCCGTTTCTGAAGGGAAACACACAGCACACTTCTCATCCATGAAACACACTCTGCTTTAGAGCAAGAAACACGCTCTTGCTTTCTAGAATCTCTAATAAGGCGGGAAACTTGAGAGTGCTCAGAACAAAAGAACTGTGTTTCCTACACACACGGACCATATCTAGTTCAACTCTGCTTCTGAAACTGATACAAACCACAGGCCCTCTAACATCCAATGCGTTTCAGTTAAGAGCGAGAAACGTGTGAGCTTCGTGTACAATATAGCTGCGTTTGAGCTGAAAAGTGACTGCGTTTACCTGAAACGAAGTCTCGCTTGTAGGAAGACACAGAGCCTGGCATTTAACTCCATTTCTGAAGGGAAACACACAGCACACTTCTCATCCTTGAAACACACTCTGCTTTAGAGCGAGAAGCACGCTCTTGCTTTCTAGAGTCTCTAATAAGGCCGGAAACGTGAGAGTGCTCAGAACAAAAGAACTGTGTTTCCTACACACACGGACCATATCTAGTTCAACTCTGCTTCTGAAACTGATACAAACCACAGGCCCTCTAACATCCAATGTGTTTCAGTTAAGAGCGAGAAATGTGTGAGCTTCGTGTACAATATAGCTTCGTTTGAGCTGAAAAGTGACTGCGTTTACCTGAAACGAAGTCTCGCTTGTAGGAAGACACAGAGCCTGGCATTTAACTCCGTTTCTGAAGGGAAACACACAGCACACTTCTCATCCATGAAACACACTCTGCTTTAGAGCAAGAAGCACGCTCTTGCTTTCTAGAGTCTCAGATAAGGCGGGAAACGTGAGAGTGCTCAGAACAAAAGAACTGTGTTTCCTACACACACGGACCATATCTAGTTCAACTCTGCTTCTGAAACTGATACAAACCACAGGCCCTCTAACATCCAATGCGTTTCAGTTAAGAGCGAGAAACGTGTGAGCTTCGTGTACATTATAGCTTCCTTTGAGCAGAAAAGTGACTGCGATTACCTGAAACGAAGTCTCGCTTGTAGGAAGACACAGAGCCTGGCATTTAACTCCGTTTCTGAAGGGAAACACACAGCACACTTCTCATCCATGAAACACACTCTGCTTTAGAGCAAGAAGCACGCTCTTGCTTTCTAGAGTCTCTAATAAGGCGGGAAACGTGAGAGTGCTCAGAACAAAAGAACTGTGTTTCCTACACACACGGACCATATCTAGTTCAACTCTGCTTCTGAAACTGATACAAACCACAGGCCCTCTAACATCCAATGCGTTTCAGTTAAGAGCGAGAAACGTGTGAGCTTCGTGTACAATATAGCTTCGTTGGAGCTGAAAAGTGACTGCGTTTACCTGAAACGAAGTCTCGCTTGTAGGAAGACACAGAGCCTGGCATTTAACTCCGTTTCTGAAGGGAAACACACAGCACACTTCTCATCCATGAAACACACTCTGCTTTAGAGCGAGAAGCACGCTCTTGCTTTCTAGAGTCTCTAATAAGGCGGGAAACGTGAGAGTGCTCAGAACAAAAGAACTGTGTTTCCTACACACACGGACCATATCTAGTTCAACTCTGCTTCTGAAACTGATACAAACCACAGGCCCTCTAACATCCAATGCATTTCAGTTAAGAGCGAGAAACGTGTGAGCTTCGTGTACAATATAGCTTCGTTTGAGCTGAAAAGTGACTGCGTTTACCTGAAACGAAGTCTCGCTTGTAGGAAGACACAGAGCCTGGCATTTAACTCCGTTTCTGAAGGGAAACACACAGCACACTTCTCATCCATGAAACACACTCTGCTTTAGAGCGAGAAGCACGCTCTTGCTTTCTAGAGTCTCGAATAAGGCGGGAAACGTGAGAGTGCTCAGAACAAAAGAACTGTGTTTCCTACACACGGACCATATCTAGTTCAACTCTGCTTCTGAAACTGATACAAACCACAGGCCCTCTAACATCCAATGCATTTCAGTTAAGAGCGAGAAACGTGTGAGCTTCGTGTACAATATAGCTTCGTTTGAGCTGAAAAGTGACTGCCTTTACCTGAAACGAAGTCTCGCTTGTAGGAAGACACAGAGCCTGGCATTTCCCTCCGTTTCTGATGGGAAACACACAGCACACTTCTCATCCATGAAACACACTCTGCTTTAGAGCGAGAAGCACGCTCTTGCTTTCTAGAGTCTCGAATAAGGCGGGAAACGTGAGAGTGCTCAGAACAAAAGAACTGTGTTTCCTACACACGGACCATATCTAGTTGAACTCTGCTTTTGAAACTGATACAAACCACAGGCCCTCTAACATCCAATGCGTTTAAATAAGAGCGAGAAACGTGTGAGCTTCGTGTACATTATAGCTTCCTTTGAGCAGAAAAGTGACTGCGATTACCTGAAACGAAGTCTCGCTTGTAGGAAGACACAGAGCCTGGCATTTCACTCCGTTTCTGAAGGGAAACACACAGCACACTTCTCATCCATGAAACACACTCTGCTTTAGAGCAAGAAACACGCTCTTGCTTTCTAGAATCTCTAATAAGGCGGGAAACTTGAGAGTGCTCAGAACAAAAGAACTGTGTTTCCTACACACACGGACCATATCTAGTTCAACTCTGCTTCTGAAACTGATACAAACCACAGGCCCTCTAACATCCAATGCGTTTCAGTTAAGAGCGAGAAACGTGTGAGCTTCGTGTACAATATAGCTGCGTTTGAGCTGAAAAGTGACTGCGTTTACCTGAAACGAAGTCTCGCTTGTAGGAAGACACAGAGCCTGGCATTTAACTCCGTTTCTGAAGGGAAACACACAGCACACTTCTCATCCTTGAAACACACTCTGCTTTAGAGCGAGAAGCACGCTCTTGCTTTCTAGAGTCTCTAATAAGGCCGGAAACGTGAGAGTGCTCAGAACAAAAGAACTGTGTTTCCTACACACACGGACCATATCTAGTTCAACTCTGCTTCTGAAACTGATACAAACCACAGGCCCTCTAACATCCAATGTGTTTCAGTTAAGAGCGAGAAATGTGTGAGCTTCGTGTACAATATAGCTTCGTTTGAGCTGAAAAGTGACTGCGTTTACCTGAAACGAAGTCTCGCTTGTAGGAAGACACAGAGCCTGGCATTTAACTCCGTTTCTGAAGGGAAACACACAGCACACTTCTCATCCATGAAACACACTCTGCTTTAGAGCAAGAAGCACGCTCTTGCTTTCTAGAGTCTCAGATAAGGCGGGAAACGTGAGAGTGCTCAGAACAAAAGAACTGTGTTTCCTACACACACGGACCATATCTAGTTCAACTCTGCTTCTGAAACTGATACAAACCACAGGCCCTCTAACATCCAATGCGTTTCAGTTAAGAGCGAGAAACGTGTGAGCTTCGTGTACATTATAGCTTCCTTTGAGCAGAAAAGTGACTGCGATTACCTGAAACGAAGTCTCGCTTGTAGGAAGACAGAGAGCCTGGCATTTAACTCCGTTTCTGAAGGGAAACACACAGCACACTTCTCATCCATGAAACACACTCTGCTTTAGAGCAAGAAGCACGCTCTTGCTTTCTAGAGTCTCTAATAAGGCGGGAAACGGGAGAGTGCTCAGAACAAAAGAACTGTGTTTCCTACACACACGGACCATATCTAGTTCAACTCTGCTTCTGAAACTGATACAAACCACAGGCCCTCTAACATCCAATGCGTTTCAGTTAAGAGCGAGAAACGTGTGAGCTTCGTGTACAATATAGCTTCGTTGGAGCTGAAAAGTGACTGCGTTTACCTGAAACGAAGTCTCGCTTGTAGGAAGACACAGAGCCTGGCATTTAACTCCGTTTCTGAAGGGAAACACACAGCACACTTCTCATCCATGAAACACACTCTGCTTTAGAGCGAGAAGCACGCTCTTGCTTTCTAGAGTCTCTAATAAGGCGGGAAACGTGAGAGTGCTCAGAACAAAAGAACTGTGTTTCCTACACACACGGACCATATCTAGTTCAACTCTGCTTCTGAAACTGATACAAACCACAGGCCCTCTAACATCCAATGCATTTCAGTTAAGAGCGAGAAACGTGTGAGCTTCGTGTACAATATAGCTTCGTTTGAGCTGAAATGTGACTGCGTTTACCTGAAACGAAGTCTCGCTTGTAGGAAGACACAGAGCCTGGCATTTAACTCCGTTTCTGAAGGGAAACACACAGCACACTTCTCATCCATGAAACACACTCTGCTTTAGAGCGAGAAGCACGCTCTTGCTTTCTAGAGTCTCTAATAAGGCGGGAAACGTGAGAGAGCTCAGAACAAAAGAACTGTGTTTCCTACACACACGGACCATATCTAGTTCAACTCTGCTTCTGAAACTGATACAAACCACAGGCCCTCTAACGTCCAATGCGTTTCAGTTAAGAGCGAGAAACGTGTGAGCTTCGTGTACAATATAGCTTCATTTGAGCTGAAAAGTGACTGCGTTTACCTGAAACGAAGTCTCGCTTGTAGGAAGACACAGAGCCTGGTATTTCACTCCGTTTCTGAAGGAAAACACACAACACACTTCTCAACCATGAAACACACTCTGCTTTAGAGCAAGAAGCACGCTCTTGCTTTCTAGAGTCTCTAATAAGGCGGGAAACGTGAGAGTGCTCAGAACAAAAGAACTGTGTTTCCTACACACACGGACCATATCTAGTTCAACTCTGCTTCTGAAACTGATACAAACCATAGGCCCTCTAACATCCAATGCGTTTCAGTTAAGAGCGAGAAACGTGTGAGCTTCGTGTACAATATAGCTTCGTTGGAGCTGAAAAGTGACTGTGTTTACCTGAAACGAAGTCTCGCTTGTAGGAAGACACAGAGCCTGGCATTTAACTCCGTTTCTGAAGGGAAACACACAGCACACTTCTCAACCATGAAACACACTCTGCTTTAGAGCAAGAAGCACGCTCTTGCTTTCTAGAGTCTCGAATAAGGCGGGAAACGTGAGAGTGCTCAGAACAAAAGAACTGTGTTTCCTACACACACGGACCATATCTAGTTCAACTCTGCTTCTGAAACTGATACAAACCACAGGCCCTCTAACATCCATTGCGTTTCAGTTAAGAGAGAGAAACGTGTGAGCTTCGTGTACAATATAGCTTCGTTTGAGCTGAAAAGTGACTGCGTTTACCTGAAACGAAGTCTCGCTTGTAGGAAGACACAGAGCCTGGCATTTAACTCCGTTTCTGAAGGGAAACACACAGCACACTTCTCATCCATGAATCATACTCTGCTTTAGAGCAAGAAGCACGCTCTTGCTTTCTAGAGTCTCAGATAAGGCGGGAAACGTGAGAGTGCTCAGAACAAAAGAACTGTGTTTCCTACACACACGGACCATATCTAGTTCAACTCTGCTTCTGAAACTGATACAAACCACAGGCCCTCTAACATCCAATGCGTTTCAGTTAAGAGCGAGA
Organism: Onychomys arenicola; assembly: GCA_949786405.1. Classification (NCBI taxonomy): domain Eukaryota; kingdom Metazoa; phylum Chordata; class Mammalia; order Rodentia; family Cricetidae; genus Onychomys; species Onychomys arenicola. Next base: position 3,868,695 of record CATKUM010000015.1, on the reverse strand, counting down.
AACGTGTGAGCTTCGTGTACATTATAGCTTCCTTTGAGCAGAAAAGTGACTGCGATTACCTGAAAGGAAGTCTCGCTTGTAGGAAGACACAGAGCCTGGCATTTAACTTCGTTTCTGAAGGGAAACACACAGCACACTTCTCATCCATGAAACACACTCTGCTTTAGAGCAAGAAGCACGCTCTTGCTTTCTAGAGTCTCTAATAAGGCGGGAAACGTGAGAGTGCTCAGAACAAAAGAACTGTGTTTCCTACACACACGGACCATATCTAGTTCAACTCTGCTTCTGAAACTGATACAAACCACAGGCCCTCTAACATCCAATGCGTTTCAGTTAAGAGCGAGAAACGTGTGAGCTTCGTGTACAATATAGCTTCGTTGGAGCTGAAAAGTGACTGCGTTTACCTGAAACGAAGTCTCGCTTGTAGGAAGACACAGAGCCTGGCATTTAACTCCGTTTCTGAAGGGAAACACACAGCACACTTCTCATCCATGAAACACACTCTGCTTTAGAGCGAGAAGCACGCTCTTGCTTTCTAGAGTCTCTAATAAGGCGGGAAACGTGAGAGTGCTCAGAACAAAAGAACTGTGTTTCCTACACACACGGACCATATCTAGTTCAACTCTGCTTCTGAAACTGATACAAACCACAGGCCCTCTAACATCCAATGCATTTCAGTTAAGAGCGAGAAACGTGTGAGCTTCGTGTACAATATAGCTTCGTTTGAGCTGAAAAGTGACTGCCTTTACCTGAAACGAAGTCTCGCTTGTAGGAAGACACAGAGCCTGGCATTTCACTCCGTTTCTGATGGGAAACACACAGCACACTTCTCATCCATGAAACACACTCTGCTTTAGAGCGAGAAGCACGCTCTTGCTTTCTAGAGTCTCGAATAAGGCGGGAAACGTGAGAGTGCTCAGAACAAAAGAACTGTGTTTCCTACACACGGACCATATCTAGTTGAACTCTGCTTTTGAAACTGATACAAACCACAGGCCCTCTAACATCCAATGCGTTTAAATAAGAGCGAGAAACGTGTGAGCTTCGTGTACATTATAGCTTCCTTTGAGCAGAAAAGTGACTGCGATTACCTGAAACGAAGTCTCGCTTGTAGGAAGACACAGAGCCTGGCATTTCACTCCGTTTCTGAAGGGAAACACACAGCACACTTCTCATCCATGAAACACACTCTGCTTTAGAGCAAGAAACACGCTCTTGCTTTCTGGAATCTCTAATAAGGCGGGAAACTTGAGAGTGCTCAGAACAAAAGAACTGTGTTTCCTACACACACGGACCATATCTAGTTCAACTCTGCTTCTGAAACTGATACAAACCACAGGCCCTCTAACATCCAATGCGTTTCAGTTAAGAGCGAGAAACGTGTGAGCTTCGTGTACAATATAGCTGCGTTTGAGCTGAAAAGTGACTGCGTTTACCTGAAACGAAGTCTCGCTTGTAGGAAGACACAGAGCCTGGCATTTAACTCCGTTTCTGAAGGGAAACACACAGCACACTTCTCATCCTTGAAACACACTCTGCTTTAGAGCGAGAAGCACGCTCTTGCTTTCTAGAGTCTCTAATAAGGCCGGAAACGTGAGAGTGCTCAGAACAAAAGAACTGTGTTTCCTACACACACGGACCATATCTAGTTCAACTCTGCTTCTGAAACTGATACAAACCACAGGCCCTCTAACATCCAATGCGTTTCAGTTAAGAGCGAGAAACGTGTGAGCTTCGTGTACAATATAGCTTCGTTGGAGCTGAAAAGTGACTGCGTTTACCTGAAACGAAGTCTCGCTTGTAGGAAGACACAGAGCCTGGCATTTAACTCCGTTTCTGAAGGGAAACACACAGCACACTTCTCATCCATGAAACACACTCTGCTTTAGAGCGAGAAGCACGCTCTTGCTTTCTAGAGTCTCTAATAAGGCGGGAAACGTGAGAGTGCTCAGAACAAAAGAACTGTGTTTCCTACACACACGGACCATATCTAGTTCAACTCTGCTTCTGAAACTGATACAAACCACAGGCCCTCTAACATCCAATGCATTTCAGTTAAGAGCGAGAAACGTGTGAGCTTCGTGTACAATATAGCTTCGTTTGAGCTGAAATGTGACTGCGTTTACCTGAAACGAAGTCTCGCTTGTAGGAAGACACAGAGCCTGGCATTTAACTCCGTTTCTGAAGGGAAACACACAGCACACTTCTCATCCATGAAACACACTCTGCTTTAGAGCGAGAAGCACGCTCTTGCTTTCTAGAGTCTCGAATAAGGCGGGAAACGTGAGAGTGCTCAGAACAAAAGAACTGTGTTTCCTACACACGGACCATATCTAGTTCAACTCTGCTTCTGAAACTGATACAAACCACAGGCCCTCTAACATCCAATGTGTTTCAGTTAAGAGCGAGAAATGTGTGAGCTTCGTGTACAATATAGCTTCGTTTGAGCTGAAAAGTGACTGCGTTTACCTGAAACGAAGTCTCGCTTGTAGGAAGACACAGAGCCTGGCATTTAACTCCGTTTCTGAAGGGAAACACACAGCACACTTCTCATCCATGAAACACACTCTGCTTTAGAGCAAGAAGCACGCTCTTGCTTTCTAGAGTCTCAGATAAGGCGGGAAACGTGAGAGTGCTCAGAACAAAAGAACTGTGTTTCCTACACACACGGACCATATCTAGTTCAACTCTGCTTCTGAAACTGATACAAACCACAGGCCCTCTAACATCCAATGCGTTTCAGTTAAGAGCGAGAAACGTGTGAGCTTCGTGTACAATATAGCTGCCTTTGAGCTGAAAAGTGACTGCGTTTACCTGAAACGAAGTCTCGCTTGTAGGAAGACACAGAGCCTGGCATTTAACTCCGTTTCTGAAGGGAAACACACAGCACACTTCTCATCCTTGAAACACACTCTGCTTTAGAGCGAGAAGCACGCTCTTGCTTTCTAGAGTCTCTAATAAGGCGGGAAACGTGAGAGTGCTCAGAACAAAAGAACTGTGTTTCCTACACACACGGACCATATCTAGTTCAACTCTGCTTCTGAAACTGATACAAACCACAGGCCCTGTAACATCCAATGTGTTTCAGTTAAGAGCGAGAAATGTGTAAGCTTCGTGTACAATATAGCTTCCTTTGAGCTGAAAAGTGACTGCGTTTACCTGAAACGAAGTCTCGCTTGTAGGAAGACACAGAGCCTGGCATTTAACTCCGTTTCTGAAGGGAAACACACAGCACACTTCTCATCCATGAAACACACTCTGCTTTAGAGCAAGAAGCACGCTCTTGCTTTCTAGAGTCTCAGATAAGGCGGGAAACGTGAGAGTGCTCAGAACAAAAGAACTGTGTTTCCTACACACACGGACCATATCTAGTTCAACTCTGCTTCTGAAACTGATACAAACCACAGGCCCTCTAACATCTGATGCGTTTCAGTTAAGAGCGAGAAACGTGTGAGCTTCGTGTACAATATAGCTTCGTTTGAGCTGAAAAGTGACTGCGTTTACCTGAAACGAAGTCTCGCTTGTAGGAAGACACAGAGCCTGGCATTTAACTCCGTTTCTGAATGGAAACACACAGCACACTTCTCATCCATGAAACACACTCTGCTTTAGAGCGAGAAGCACGCTCTTGCTTTCTAGAGTCTCTAATAAGGCGGGAAACGTGAGAGTGCTCAGAACAAAAGAACTGTGTTTCCTACACACACGGACCATATCTAGTTCAACTCTGCTTCTGACACTGATACAAACCACAGGCCCTCTAACATCCAATGCGTTTTAGTTAGGAGCGAGAAACGTGTGAGCTTCGTGTACAATATAGCTTCGTTTGAGCTGAAAAGTGACTGCGTTTACCTGAAACGAAGTCTCGCTTGTAGGAAGACACAGAGCCTGGCATTTAACTCCGTTTATGAAGGGAAACACACAGCACACTTCTCATCCATGAAACACACTCTGCTTTAGAGCGAGAAGCACGCTCTTGCTTTCTAGAGTCTCTAATAAGGCGGGAAACGTGAGAGTGCTCAGAACAAAAGAACTGTGTTTCCTACACACACGGACCATATCTAGTTCAACTCTGCTTCTGAAACTGATACAAACCACAGGCCCTCTAACATCCAATGCGTTTCAGTTAAGAGCGAGAAACGTGTGAGCTTCGTGTACAATATAGCTTCGTTGGAGCTGAAAAGTGACTGCGTTTACCTGAAACGAAGTCTCGCTTGTAGGAAGACACAGAGCCTGGCATTTAACTCCGTTTCTGAAGGGAAACACACAGCACACTTCTCATCCATGAAACACACTCTGCTTTAGAGCGAGAAGCACGCTCTTGCTTTCTAGAGTCTCTAATAAGGCGGGAAACGTGAGAGTGCTCAGAACAAAAGAACTGTGTTTCCTACACACACGGACCATATCTAGTTCAACTCTGCTTCTGAAACTGATACAAACCACAGGCCCTCTAACATCCAATGCATTTCAGTTAAGAGCGAGAAACGTGTGAGCTTCGTGTACAATATAGCTTCGTTTGAGCTGAAAAGTGACTGCCTTTACCTGAAACGAAGTCTCGCTTGTAGGAAGACACAGAGCCTGGCATTTCACTCCGTTTCTGATGGGAAACACACAGCACACTTCTCATCCATGAAACACACTCTGCTTTAGAGCGAGAAGCACGCTCTTGCTTTCTAGAGTCTCGAATAAGGCGGGAAACGTGAGAGTGCTCAGAACAAAAGAACTGTGTTTCCTACACACGGACCATATCTAGTTGAACTCTGCTTTTGAAACTGATACAAACCACAGGCCCTCTAACATCCAATGCGTTTAAATAAGAGCGAGAAACGTGTGAGCTTCGTGTACATTATAGCTTCCTTTGAGCAGAAAAGTGACTGCGATTACCTGAAACGAAGTCTCGCTTGTAGGAAGACACAGAGCCTGGCATTTCACTCCGTTTCTGAAGGGAAACACACAGCACACTTCTCATCCATGAAACACACTCTGCTTTAGAGCAAGAAACACGCTCTTGCTTTCTGGAATCTCTAATAAGGCGGGAAACTTGAGAGTGCTCAGAACAAAAGAACTGTGTTTCCTACACACACGGACCATATCTAGTTCAACTCTGCTTCTGAAACTGATACAAACCACAGGCCCTCTAACATCCAATGCGTTTCAGTTAAGAGCGAGAAACGTGTGAGCTTCGTGTACAATATAGCTGCGTTTGAGCTGAAAAGTGACTGCGTTTACCTGAAACGAAGTCTCGCTTGTAGGAAGACACAGAGCCTGGCATTTAACTCCGTTTCTGAAGGGAAACACACAGCACACTTCTCATCCTTGAAACACACTCTGCTTTAGAGCGAGAAGCACGCTCTTGCTTTCTAGAGTCTCTAATAAGGCCGGAAACGTGAGAGTGCTCAGAACAAAAGAACTGTGTTTCCTACACACACGGACCATATCTAGTTCAACTCTGCTTCTGAAACTGATACAAACCACAGGCCCTCTAACATCCAATGCGTTTCAGTTAAGAGCGAGAAACGTGTGAGCTTCGTGTACAATATAGCTTCGTTGGAGCTGAAAAGTGACTGCGTTTACCTGAAACGAAGTCTCGCTTGTAGGAAGACACAGAGCCTGGCATTTAACTCCGTTTCTGAAGGGAAACACACAGCACACTTCTCATCCATGAAACACACTCTGCTTTAGAGCGAGAAGCACGCTCTTGCTTTCTAGAGTCTCTAATAAGGCGGGAAACGTGAGAGTGCTCAGAACAAAAGAACTGTGTTTCCTACACACACGGACCATATCTAGTTCAACTCTGCTTCTGAAACTGATACAAACCACAGGCCCTCTAACATCCAATGCATTTCAGTTAAGAGCGAGAAACGTGTGAGCTTCGTGTACAATATAGCTTCGTTTGAGCTGAAAAGTGACTGCGTTTACCTGAAACGAAGTCTCGCTTGTAGGAAGACACAGAGCCTGGCATTTAACTCCGTTTCTGAAGGGAAACACACAGCACACTTCTCATCCATGAAACACACTCTGCTTTAGAGCGAGAAGCACGCTCTTGCTTTCTAGAGTCTCGAATAAGGCGGGAAACGTGAGAGTGCTCAGAACAAAAGAACTGTGTTTCCTACACACGGACCATATCTAGTTCAACTCTGCTTCTGAAACTGATACAAACCACAGGCCCTCTAACATCCAATGTGTTTCAGTTAAGAGCGAGAAATGTGTGAGCTTCGTGTACAATATAGCTTCGTTTGAGCTGAAAAGTGACTGCGTTTACCTGAAACGAAGTCTCGCTTGTAGGAAGACACAGAGCCTGGCATTTAACTCCGTTTCTGAAGGGAAACACACAGCACACTTCTCATCCATGAAACACACTCTGCTTTAGAGCAAGAAGCACGCTCTTGCTTTCTAGAGTCTCAGATAAGGCGGGAAACGTGAGAGTGCTCAGAACAAAAGAACTGTGTTTCCTACACACACGGACCATATCTAGTTCAACTCTGCTTCTGAAACTGATACAAACCACAGGCCCTCTAACATCCAATGCGTTTCAGTTAAGAGCGAGAAACGTGTGAGCTTCGTGTACAATATAGCTGCCTTTGAGCTGAAAAGTGACTGCGTTTACCTGAAACGAAGTCTCGCTTGTAGGAAGACACAGAGCCTGGCATTTAACTCCGTTTCTGAAGGGAAACACACAGCACACTTCTCATCCTTGAAACACACTCTGCTTTAGAGCGAGAAGCACGCTCTTGCTTTCTAGAGTCTCTAATAAGGCGGGAAACGTGAGAGTGCTCAGAACAAAAGAACTGTGTTTCCTACACACACGGACCATATCTAGTTCAACTCTGCTTCTGAAACTGATACAAACCACAGGCCCTGTAACATCCAATGTGTTTCAGTTAAGAGCGAGAAATGTGTAAGCTTCGTGTACAATATAGCTTCCTTTGAGCTGAAAAGTGACTGCGTTTACCTGAAACGAAGTCTCGCTTGTAGGAAGACACAGAGCCTGGCATTTAACTCCGTTTCTGAAGGGAAACACACAGCACACTTCTCATCCATGAAACACACTCTGCTTTAGAGCAAGAAGCACGCTCTTGCTTTCTAGAGTCTCAGATAAGGCGGGAAACGTGAGAGTGCTCAGAACAAAAGAACTGTGTTTCCTACACACACGGACCATATCTAGTTCAACTCTGCTTCTGAAACTGATACAAACCACAGGCCCTCTAACATCTGATGCGTTTCAGTTAAGAGCGAGAAACGTGTGAGCTTCGTGTACAATATAGCTTCGTTTGAGCTGAAAAGTGACTGCGTTTACCTGAAACGAAGTCTCGCTTGTAGGAAGACACAGAGCCTGGCATTTAACTCCGTTTCTGAAGGGAAACACACAGCACACTTCTCATCCATGAAACACACTCTGCTTTAGAGCGAGAAGCACGCTCTTGCTTTCTAGAGTCTCTAATAAGGCGGGAAACGTGAGAGTGCTCAGAACAAAAGAACTGTGTTTCCTACACACACGGACCATATCTAGTTCAACTCTGCTTCTGAAACTGATACAAACCACAGGCCCTCTAACATCCAATGCATTTCAGTTAAGAGCGAGAAACGTGTGAGCTTCGTGTACAATATAGCTTCGTTTGAGCTGAAAAGTGACTGCCTTTACCTGAAACGAAGTCTCGCTTGTAGGAAGACACAGAGCCTGGCATTTCACTCCGTTTCTGATGGGAAACACACAGCACACTTCTCATCCATGAAACACACTCTGCTTTAGAGCGAGAAGCACGCTCTTGCTTTCTAGAGTCTCGAATAAGGCGGGAAACGTGAGAGTGCTCAGAACAAAAGAACTGTGTTTCCTACACACGGACCATATCTAGTTGAACTCTGCTTTTGAAACTGATACAAACCACAGGCCCTCTAACATCCAATGCGTTTAAATAAGAGCGAGAAACGTGTGAGCTTCGTGTACATTATAGCTTCCTTTGAGCAGAAAAGTGACTGCGATTACCTGAAACGAAGTCTCGCTTGTAGGAAGACACAGAGCCTGGCATTTCACTCCGTTTCTGAAGGGAAACACACAGCACACTTCTCATCCATGAAACACACTCTGCTTTAGAGCAAGAAACACGCTCTTGCTTTCTAGAATCTCTAATAAGGCGGGAAACTTGAGAGTGCTCAGAACAAAAGAACTGTGTTTCCTACACACACGGACCATATCTAGTTCAACTCTGCTTCTGAAACTGATACAAACCACAGGCCCTCTAACATCCAATGCGTTTCAGTTAAGAGCGAGAAACGTGTGAGCTTCGTGTACAATATAGCTGCGTTTGAGCTGAAAAGTGACTGCGTTTACCTGAAACGAAGTCTCGCTTGTAGGAAGACACAGAGCCTGGCATTTAACTCCGTTTCTGAAGGGAAACACACAGCACACTTCTCATCCTTGAAACACACTCTGCTTTAGAGCGAGAAGCACGCTCTTGCTTTCTAGAGTCTCTAATAAGGCCGGAAACGTGAGAGTGCTCAGAACAAAAGAACTGTGTTTCCTACACACACGGACCATATCTAGTTCAACTCTGCTTCTGAAACTGATACAAACCACAGGCCCTCTAACATCCAATGTGTTTCAGTTAAGAGCGAGAAATGTGTGAGCTTCGTGTACAATATAGCTTCGTTTGAGCTGAAAAGTGACTGCGTTTACCTGAAACGAAGTCTCGCTTGTAGGAAGACACAGAGCCTGGCATTTAACTCCGTTTCTGAAGGGAAACACACAGCACACTTCTCATCCATGAAACACACTCTGCTTTAGAGCAAGAAGCACGCTCTTGCTTTCTAGAGTCTCAGATAAGGCGGGAAACGTGAGAGTGCTCAGAACAAAAGAACTGTGTTTCCTACACACACGGACCATATCTAGTTCAACTCTGCTTCTGAAACTGATACAAACCACAGGCCCTCTAACATCCAATGCGTTTCAGTTAAGAGCGAGAAACGTGTGAGCTTCGTGTACATTATAGCTTCCTTTGAGCAGAAAAGTGACTGCGATTACCTGAAACGAAGTCTCGCTTGTAGGAAGACACAGAGCCTGGCATTTAACTCCGTTTCTGAAGGGAAACACACAGCACACTTCTCATCCATGAAACACACTCTGCTTTAGAGCAAGAAGCACGCTCTTGCTTTCTAGAGTCTCTAATAAGGCGGGAAACGTGAGAGTGCTCAGAACAAAAGAACTGTGTTTCCTACACACACGGACCATATCTAGTTCAACTCTGCTTCTGAAACTGATACAAACCACAGGCCCTCTAACATCCAATGCGTTTCAGTTAAGAGCGAGAAACGTGTGAGCTTCGTGTACAATATAGCTTCGTTGGAGCTGAAAAGTGACTGCGTTTACCTGAAACGAAGTCTCGCTTGTAGGAAGACACAGAGCCTGGCATTTAACTCCGTTTCTGAAGGGAAACACACAGCACACTTCTCATCCATGAAACACACTCTGCTTTAGAGCGAGAAGCACGCTCTTGCTTTCTAGAGTCTCTAATAAGGCGGGAAACGTGAGAGTGCTCAGAACAAAAGAACTGTGTTTCCTACACACACGGACCATATCTAGTTCAACTCTGCTTCTGAAACTGATACAAACCACAGGCCCTCTAACATCCAATGCATTTCAGTTAAGAGCGAGAAACGTGTGAGCTTCGTGTACAATATAGCTTCTTTTGAGCTGAAAAGTGACTGCGTTTACCTGAAACGAAGTCTCGCTTGTAGGAAGACACAGAGCCTGGCATTTAACTCCGTTTCTGAAGGGAAACACACAGCACACTTCTCATCCATGAAACACACTCTGCTTTAGAGCGAGAAGCACGCTCTTGCTTTCTAGAGTCTCGAATAAGGCGGGAAACGTGAGAGTGCTCAGAACAAAAGAACTGTGTTTCCTACACACGGACCATATCTAGTTCAACTCTGCTTCTGAAACTGATACAAACCACAGGCCCTCTAACATCCAATGTGTTTCAGTTAAGAGCGAGAAATGTGTGAGCTTCGTGTACAATATAGCTTCGTTTGAGCTGAAAAGTGACTGCGTTTACCTGAAACGAAGTCTCGCTTGTAGGAAGACACAGAGCCTGGCATTTAACTCCGTTTCTGAAGGGAAACACACAGCACACTTCTCATCCATGAAACACACTCTGCTTTAGAGCAAGAAGCACGCTCTTGCTTTCTAGAGTCTCAGATAAGGCGGGAAACGTGAGAGTGCTCAGAACAAAAGAACTGTGTTTCCTACACACACGGACCATATCTAGTTCAACTCTGCTTCTGAAACTGATACAAACCACAGGCCCTCTAACATCCAATGCGTTTCAGTTAAGAGCGAGAAACGTGTGAGCTTCGTGTACAATATAGCTGCCTTTGAGCTGAAAAGTGACTGCGTTTACCTGAAACGAAGTCTCGCTTGTAGGAAGACACAGAGCCTGGCATTTAACTCCGTTTCTGAAGGGAAACACACAGCACACTTCTCATCCTTGAAACACACTCTGCTTTAGAGCGAGAAGCACGCTCTTGCTTTCTAGAGTCTCTAATAAGGCGGGAAACGTGAGAGTGCTCAGAACAAAAGAACTGTGTTTCCTACACACACGGACCATATCTAGTTCAACTCTGCTTCTGAAACTGATACAAACCACAGGCCCTGTAACATCCAATGTGTTTCAGTTAAGAGCGAGAAATGTGTAAGCTTCGTGTACAATATAGCTTCCTTTGAGCTGAAAAGTGACTGCGTTTACCTGAAACGAAGTCTCGCTTGTAGGAAGACACAGAGCCTGGCATTTAACTCCGTTTCTGAAGGGAAACACACAGCACACTTCTCATCCATGAAACACACTCTGCTTTAGAGCAAGAAGCACGCTCTTGCTTTCTAGAGTCTCAGATAAGGCGGGAAACGTGAGAGTGCTCAGAACAAAAGAACTGTGTTTCCTACACACACGGACCATATCTAGTTCAACTCTGCTTCTGAAACTGATACAAACCACAGGCCCTCTAACATCCAATGTGTTTCAGTTTAGAGCGAGAAATGTGTGAGCTTCGTGTACAATATAGCTTCCTTTGAGCTGAAAAGTGACTGCGTTTACCTGAAACGAAGTCTCGCTTGTAGGAAGACACAGAGCCTGGCATTTAACTCCGTTTCTAAAGGGAAACACACAGCACACTTCTCATCCATGAAACACACTCTGCTTTAGAGCAAGAAGCACGCTCTTGCTTTCTAGAGTCTCTAATAAGGCGGGAAACGTGAGAGTGCTCAGAACAAAAGAATTGTGTTTCCTACACACACGGACCATATCTAGTTCAACTCTGCTTCTGAAACTGATACAAACCACAGGCCCTCTAACATCCATTGCGTTTCAGTTAAGAGCGAGAAACGTGTGAGCTTCGTGTACAATATAGCTTCGTTGGAGCTGAAAAGTGACTGCGTTTACCTGAAACGAAATCGCGCTTGTAGGAAGACACAGAGCCTGGCATTTAACTGCGTTTCTGAAGGGAAACACACAGCACACTTCTCATCCATGAAACACACTCTGCTTAAAGCGAGAAGCACGCTCTTGCTTTCTAGAGTCTCGAATAAGGCGGGAAACGTGAGAGTGCTCAGAACAAAAGAACTGTGTTTCCTACACACACGGACCATATCTAGTTCAACTCTGCTTCTGAAACTGATACAAACCACAGGCCCTCTAACATCCAATGCGTTTCAGTTAAGAGCGAGAAACGTGTGAGCTTCGTGTACAATATAGCTGCCTTTGAGCTGAAAAGTGACTGCGTTTACCTGAAATGAAGTCTCGCTTGTAGGAAGACACAGAGCCTGGCATTTAACTCCGTTTCTGAAGGGAAACACACAGCACACTTCTCATCCTTGAAACACACTCTGCTTTAGAGTGAGAAGCACGCTCTTGCTTTCTAGAGTCTCTAATAAGGCGGGAAACGTGAGAGTGCTCAGAACAAAAGAACTGTGTTTCAAACACACGGACCATATCTAGTTCAACTCTGCTTCTGAAACTGATACAAACCACAGGCCCTCTAACATCCAGTGTGTTTCAGTTAAGAGCGAGAAACGTGTGAGCTTCGTGTACAATATAGCTTCGTTTGAGCTGAAAAGTGACTGCGTTTACCTGAAACGAAGTCTCGCTTGTAGGAAGACACAGAGCCTGGCATTTAACTCCGTTTCTGAAGGGAAACACACAGCACACTTCTCATCCATGAAACACACTCTGCTTTAGAGCAAGAAGCACGCTCTTGCTTTCTAGAGTCTCAGATAAGGCGGGAAACGTGAGAGTGCTCAGAACAAAAGAACTGTGTTTCCTACACACACGGACCATATCTAGTTCAACTCTGCTTCTGAAACTGATACAAACCACAGGCCCTCTAACATCCAATGCGTTTCAGTTAAGAGCGAGAAACGATTGAGCTTCGTGTACATTATAGCTTCCTTTGAGCAGAAAAGTGACTGCGAATACCTGAAACGAAGTCTCGCTTGTAGGAAGTCACAGAGCCTGGCATTTCACTCCGTTTCTGAAGGGAAACACACAGCACACTTCTCATCCATGAAACACACTCTGCTTTAGAGCAAGAAGCACGCTCTTGCTTTCTAGAGTCTCTAATAAGGCGGGAAACGTGAGAGTGCTCAGAACGAAAGAACTGTGTTTCCTACACACACGGACCATATCTAGTTCAACTCTGCTTCTGAAACTGATACAAACCACAGGCCCTCTAACATCCAATGCGTTTCAGTTAAGAGCGAGAAACGTGTGAGCTTCGTGTACAATATAGCTGCGTTTGAGCTGAAAAGTGACTGCGTTTACCTGAAACGAAGTCTCGCTTGTAGGAAGACACAGAGCCTGGCATTTCACTCCGTTTCTGAAGGGAAACACACAGCACACTTCTCATCCATGAAACACACTCTGCTTTAGAGCGAGAAGCACGCTCTTGCTTTCTAGAGTCTCGAATAAGGCGGGAAACGTGAGAGTGCTCAGAACAAAAGAACTGTGTTTCCTACACACGGACCATATCTAGTTGAACTCTGCTTTTGAAACTGATACAAACCACAGGCCCTCTAACATCCAATGCGTTTAAATAAGAGCGAGAAACGTGTGAGCTTCGTGTACATTATAGCTTCCTTTGAGCAGAAAAGTGACTGCGATTACCTGAAACGAAGTCTCGCTTGTAGGAAGACACAGAGCCTGGCATTTCACTCCGTTTCTGAAGGGAAACACACAGCACACTTCTCATCCATGAAACACACTCTGCTTTAGAGCAAGAAGCACGCTCTTGCTTTCTAGAATCTCTAATAAGGCGGGAAACTTGAGAGTGCTCAGAACAAAAGAACTGTGTTTCCTACACACACGGACCATATCTAGTTCAACTCTGCTTATGAAACTGATACAAACCACAGGCCCTCTAACTTCCAATGCGTTTCAGTTAAGAGCGAGAAACGTGTGAGCTTCGTGTACAATATAGCTGCGTTTGAGCTGAAAAGTGACTGCGTTTACCTGAAACGAAGTCTCGCTTGTAGGAAGACACAGAGCCTGGCATTTAACTCCGTTTCTGAAGGGAAACACACAGCACACTTCTCATCCTTGAAACACACTCTGCTTTAGAGCGAGAAGCACGCTGTTGCTTTCTAGAGTCTCTAATAAGGTCGGAAACATGAGAGTGCTCAGAACAAAAGAACTGTGTTTCCTACACACACGGACCATATCTAGTTCAACTCTGCTTCTGAAACTGATACAAAGCACAGGCCCTCTAACATCCAATGTGTTTCAGTTAAGAGCGAGAAATGTGTGAGCTTCGTGTACAATATAGCTTCGTTTGAGCTGAAAAGTGACTGCGTTTACCTGAAACGAAGTCTCGCTTGTAGGAAGACACAGAGCCTGGCATTTAACTCCGTTTCTGAAGGGAAACACACAGCACACTTCTCATCCATGAAACACACTCTGCTTTAGAGCAAGAAGCACGCTCTTGCTTTCTAGAGTCTCAGATAAGGCGGGAAACGTGAGAGTGCTCAGAACAAAAGAACTGTGTTTCCTACACACACGGACCATATCTAGTTCAACTCTGCTTCTGAAACTGATACAAACCACAGGCCCTCTAACATCCAATGCGTTTCAGTTAAGAGCGAGAAACGTGTGAGCTTCGTGTACATTATAGCTTCCTTTGAGCAGAAAAGTGACTGCGATTACCTGAAACGAAGTCTCGCTTGTAGGAAGACACAGAGCCTGGCATTTAACTCCGTTTCTGAAGGGAAACACACAGCACACTTCTCATCCATGAAACACACTCTGCTTTAGAGCGAGAATCACGCTCTTGCTTTCTAGAGTCTCTAATAAGGCGGGAAACGTGAGAGTGCTCAGAAAAAAGAACTGTGTTTCCTACACACACGGACCATATCTAGTTCAACTCTGCTTTTGAAACTGATACAAACCACAGGCCCTCTAACATCCAATGCGTTTAAATAAGAGCGAGAAACGTGTGAGCTTCGTGTACATTATAGCTTCCTTTGAGCAGAAAAGTGACTGCGATTACCTGAAACGAAGTCTCGCTTGTAGGAAGACACAGAGCCTGGCATTTCACTCCGTTTCTGAAGGGAAACACACAGCACACTTCTCATCCATGAAACACACTCTGCTTTAGAGCAAGAAGCACGCTCTTGCTTTCTAGAATCTCTAATAAGGCGGGAAACTTGAGAGTGCTCAGAACAAAAGAACTGTGTTTCCTACACACACGGACCATATCTAGTTCAACTCTGCTTATGAAACTGATACAAACCACAGGCCCTCTAACTTCCAATGCGTTTCAGTTAAGAGCGAGAAACGTGTGAGCTTCGTGTACAATATAGCTGCGTTTGAGCTGAAAAGTGACTGCGTTTACCTGAAACGAAGTCTCGCTTGTAGGAAGACACAGAGCCTGGCATTTAACTCCGTTTCTGAAGGGAAACACACAGCACACTTCTCATCCTTGAAACACACTCTGCTTTAGAGCGAGAAGCACGCTGTTGCTTTCTAGAGTCTCTAATAAGGTCGGAAACATGAGAGTGCTCAGAACAAAAGAACTGTGTTTCCTACACACACGGACCATATCTAGTTCAACTCTGCTTCTGAAACTGATACAAACCACAGGCCCTCTAACATCCAATGTGTTTCAGTTAAGAGCGAGAAATGTGTGAGCTTCGTGTACAATATAGCTTCGTTTGAGCTGAAAAGTGACTGCGTTTACCTGAAACGAAGTCTCGCTTGTAGGAAGACACAGAGCCTGGCATTTAACTCCGTTTCTGAAGGGAAACACACAGCACACTTCTCATCCATGAAACACACTCTGCTTTAGAGCAAGAAGCACGCTCTTGCTTTCTAGAGTCTCAGATAAGGCGGGAAACGTGAGAGTGCTCAGAACAAAAGAACTGTGTTTCCTACACACACGGACCATATCTAGTTCAACTCTGCTTCTGAAACTGATACAAACCACAGGCCCTCTAACATCCAATGCGTTTCAGTTAAGAGCGAGAAACGTGTGAGCTTCGTGTACATTATAGCTTCCTTTGAGCAGAAAAGTGACTGCGATTACCTGAAACGAAGTCTCGCTTGTAGGAAGACACAGAGCCTGGCATTTAACTCCGTTTCTGAAGGGAAACACACAGCACACTTCTCATCCATGAAACACACTCTGCTTTAGAGCGAGAATCACGCTCTTGCTTTCTAGAGTCTCTAATAAGGCGGGAAACGTGAGAGTGCTCAGAAAAAAGAACTGTGTTTCCTACACACACGGACCATATCTAGTTCAACTCTGCTTCTGAAACTGATACAAACCACAGGCCCTCTAACATCCAATGCGTTTCAGTTAAGAGCGAGAAACGTGTGAGCTTCGTGTACAATATAGCTGCCTTTGAGCTGAAAAGTGACTGCGTTTACCTGAAACGAAGTCTCGCTTGTAGGAAGACACAGAGCCTGGCATTTAACTCCGTTTCTGAAGGGAAACACACAGCACACTTCTCATCCTTGAAACACACTCTGCTTTAGAGCGAGAAGCACGCTCTTGCTTTCTAGAGTCTCTAATAAGGCGGGAAACGTGAGAGTGCTCAGAACAAAAGAACTGTGTTTCCTACACACACGGACCATATCTAGTTCAACTCTGCTTCTGAAACTGATACAAACCACAGGCCCTCTAACATCCAATGTGTTTCAGTTAAGAGCGAGAAATGTGTAAGCTTCGTGTACAATATAGCTTCCTTTGAGCTGAAAAGTGACTGCGTTTACCTGAAACGAAGTCTCGCTTGTAGGAAGACACAGAGCCTGGCATTTAACTCCGTTTCTGAAGGGAAACACACAGCACACTTCTCATCCATGAAACACACTCTGCTTTAGAGCAAGAAGCACGCTCTTGCTTTCTAGAGTCTCAGATAAGGCGGGAAACGTGAGAGTGCTCAGAACAAAAGAACTGTGTTTCCTACACACACGGACCATATCTAGTTCAACTCTGCTTCTGAAACTGATACAAACCACAGGCCCTCTAACATCCAATGCGTTTCAGTTAAGAGCGAGAAACGTGTGAGCTTCGTGTACATTATAGCTTCCTTTGAGCAGAAAAGTGACTGCGATTACCTGAAACGAAGTCTCGCTTGTAGGAAGACACAGAGCCTGGCATTTAACTCCGTTTCTGAAGGGAAACACACAGCACACTTCTCATCCATGAAACACACTCTGCTTTAGAGCAAGAAGCACGCTCTTGCTTTCTAGAGTCTCTAATAAGGCGGGAAACGTGAGAGTGCTCAGAACAAAAGAACTGTGTTTCCTACACACACGGACCATATCTAGTTCAACTCTGCTTCTGAAACTGATACAAACCACAGGCCCTCTAACATCCATTGCGTTTCAGTTAAGAGAGAGAAACGTGTGAGCTTCGTGTACAATATAGCTTCGTTTGAGCTGAAAAGTGACTGCGTTTACCTGAAACGAAGTCTCGCTTGGAGGAAGACACAGAGCCTGGCATTTAACTCCGTTTCTGAAGGGAAACACACAGCACACTTCTCATCCATGAAATACACTCTGCTTTAGAGCAAGAAGCACGCTCTTGCTTTCTAGAGTCTCAGATAAGGCGGGAAACGTGAGAGTGCTCAGAACAAAAGAACTGTGTTTCCTACACACACGGACCATATCTAGTTCAACTCTGCTTCTGAAACTGATACAAACCACAGGCCCTCTAACATCCAATGCGTTTCAGTTAAGAGCGAGAAACGTGTGAGCTTCGTGTACATTATAGCTTCCTTTGAGCAGAAAAGTGACTGCGATTACCTGAAACGAAGTCTCGCTTGTAGGAAGACACAGAGCCTGGCATTTAACTCCGTTTCTGAAGGGAAACACACAGCACACTTCTCATCCATGAAACACACTCTGCTTTAGAGCGAGAATCACGCTCTTGCTTTCTAGAGTCTCTAATAAGGCGGGAAACGTGAGAGTGCTCAGAAAAAAGAACTGTGTTTCCTACACACACGGACCATATCTAGTTCAACTCTGCTTCTGAAACTGATACAAACCACAGGCCCTCTAACATCCAATGCGTTTCAGTTAAGAGCGAGAAACGTGTGAGCTTCGTGTACAATATAGCTGCCTTTGAGCTGAAAAGTGACTGCGTTTACCTGAAACGAAGTCTCGCTTGTAGGAAGACACAGAGCCTGGCATTTCACTCCGTTTCTGAAGGGAAACACACAGCACACTTCTCATCCTTGAAACACACTCTGCTTTAGAGCGAGAAGCACGCTCTTGCTTTCTAGAGTCTCTAATAAGGCGGGAAACGTGAGAGTGCTCAGAACAAAAGAACTGTGTTTCCTACACACACGGACCATATCTAGTTCAACTCTGCTTCTGAAACTGATACGAACCACAGGCCCTCTAACATCCAATGTGTTTCAGTTAAGAGCGAGAAATGTGTAAGCTTCGTGTACAATATAGCTTCGTTTGAGCTGAAAAGTGACTGCGTTTACCTGAAACGAAGTCTCGCTTGTAGGAAGACACAGAGCCTGGCATTTAACTCCGTTTCTGAAGGGAAACACACAGCACACTTCTCATCCATGAAACACACTCTGCTTTAGAGCAAGAAGCACGCTCTTGCTTTCTAGAGTCTCAGATAAGGCGGGAAACGTGAGAGTGCTCAGAACAAAAGAACTGTGTTTCCTACACACACGGACCATATCTAGTTCAACTCTGCTTCTGAAACTGATACAAACCACAGGCCCTCTAACATCCAATGCGTTTCAGTTAAGAGCGAGAAACGTGTGAGCTTCGTGTACATTATAGCTTCCTTTGAGCAGAAAAGTGACTGCGATTACCTGAAACGAAGTCTCGCTTGTAGGAAGACACAGAGCCTGGCATTTAACTCCGTTTCTGAAGGGAAACACACAGCACACTTCTCATCCATGAAACACACTCTGCTTTAGAGCGAGAAGCACGCTCTTGCTTTCTAGAGTCTCTAATAAGGCGGGAAACGTGAGAGTGCTCAGAACAAAAGAACTGTGTTTCCTACACACACGGACCATATCTAGTTCAACTCTGCTTCTGAAACTGATACAAACCACAGGCCCTCTAACATCCAATGTGTTTCAGTTTAGAGCGAGAAATGTGTGAGCTTCGTGTACAATATAGCTTCCTTTGAGCTGAAAAGTGACTGCGTTTACCTGAAACGAAGTCTCGCTTGTAGGAAGACACAGAGCCTGGCATTTAACTCCGTTTCTAAAGGGAAACACACAGCACACTTCTCATCCATGAAACACACTCTGCTTTAGAGCAAGAAGCACGCTCTTGCTTTCTAGAGTCTCTAATAAGGCGGGAAACGTGAGAGTGCTCAGAACAAAAGAATTGTGTTTCCTACACACACGGACCATATCTAGTTCAACTCTGCTTCTGAAACTGATACAAACCACAGGCCCTCTAACATCCAATGCGTTTCAGTTAAGAGCGAGAAACGTGTGAGCTTCGTGTACAATATAGCTGCCTTTGAGCTGAAAAGTGACTGCGTTTACCTGAAACGAAGTCTCGCTTGTAGGAAGACACAGAGCCTGGCATTTAACTCCGTTTCTGAAGGGAAACACACAGCACACTTCTCATCCTTGAAACACACTCTGCTTTAGAGCGAGAAGCACGCTCTTGCTTTCTAGAGTCTCTAATAAGGCGGGAAACGTGAGAGTGCTCAGAACAAAAGAACTGTGTTTCCTACACACACGGACCATATCTAGTTCAACTCTGCTTCTGAAACTGATACAAACCACAGGCCCTCTAACATCCAATGTGTTTCAGTTAAGAGCGAGAAATGTGTAAGCTTCGTGTACAATATAGCTTCCTTTGAGCTGAAAAGTGACTGCGTTTACCTGAAACGAAGTCTCGCTTGTAGGAAGACACAGAGCCTGGCATTTAACTCCGTTTCTGAAGGGAAACACACAGCACACTTCTCATCCATGAAACACACTCTGCTTTAGAGCAAGAAGCACGCTCTTGCTTTCTAGAGTCTCAGATAAGGCGGGAAACGTGAGAGTGCTCAGAACAAAAGAACTGTGTTTCCTACACACACGGACCATATCTAGTTCAACTCTGCTTCTGAAACTGATACAAACCACAGGCCCTCTAACATCCAATGCGTTTCAGTTAAGAGCGAGAAACGTGTGAGCTTCGTGTACATTATAGCTTCCTTTGAGCAGAAAAGTGACTGCGATTACCTGAAACGAAGTCTCGCTTGTAGGAAGACACAGAGCCTGGCATTTAACTCCGTTTCTGAAGGGAAACACACAGCACACTTCTCATCCATGAAACACACTCTGCTTTAGAGCGAGAAGCACGCTCTTGCTTTCTAGAGTCTCTAATAAGGCGGGAAACGTGAGAGTGCTCAGAACAAAAGAACTGTGTTTCCTACACACACGGACTATATCTAGTTCAACTCTGCTTCTGAAACTGATACAAACCACAGGCCCTCTAACATCCAATGCGTTTCAGTTAAGAGCGAGAAACGTGTGAGCTTCGTGTACAATATAGCTTCGTTGGAGCTGAAAAGTGACTGCGTTTACCTGAAACGAAATCGCGCTTGTAGGAAGACACAGAGCCTGGCATTTAACTGCGTTTCTGAAGGGAAACACACAGCACACTTCTCATCCATGAAACACACTCTGCTTAAAGCGAGAAGCACGCTCTTGCTTTCTAGAGTCTCGAATAAGGCGGGAAACGTGAGAGTGCTCAGAACAAAAGAACTGTGTTTCCTACACACACGGACCATATCTAGTTCAACTCTGCTTCTGAAACTGATACAAACCACAGGCCCTCTAACATCCAATGCGTTTCAGTTAAGAGCGAGAAACGTGTGAGCTTCGTGTACAATATAGCTGCCTTTGAGCTGAAAAGTGACTGCGTTTACCTGAAATGAAGTCTCGCTTGTAGGAAGACACAGAGCCTGGCATTTAACTCCGTTTCTGAAGGGAAACACACAGCACACTTCTCATCCTTGAAACACACTCTGCTTTAGAGTGAGAAGCACGCTCTTGCTTTCTAGAGTCTCTAATAAGGCGGGAAACGTGAGAGTGCTCAGAACAAAAGAACTGTGTTTCAAACACACGGACCATATCTAGTTCAACTCTGCTTCTGAAACTGATACAAACCACAGGCCCTCTAACATCCAGTGTGTTTCAGTTAAGAGCGAGAAACGTGTGAGCTTCGTGTACAATATAGCTTCGTTTGAGCTGAAAAGTGACTGCGTTTACCTGAAACGAAGTCTCGCTTGTAGGAAGACACAGAGCCTGGCATTTAACTCCGTTTCTGAAGGGAAACACACAGCACACTTCTCATCCATGAAACACACTCTGCTTTAGAGCAAGAAGCACGCTCTTGCTTTCTAGAGTCTCAGATAAGGCGGGAAACGTGAGAGTGCTCAGAACAAAAGAACTGTGTTTCCTACACACACGGACCATATCTAGTTCAACTCTGCTTCTGAAACTGATACAAACCACAGGCCCTCTAACATCCAATGCGTTTCAGTTAAGAGCGAGAAACGATTGAGCTTCGTGTACATTATAGCTTCCTTTGAGCAGAAAAGTGACTGCGAATACCTGAAACGAAGTCTCGCTTGTAGGAAGACACAGAGCCTGGCATTTCACTCCGTTTCTGAAGGGAAACACACAGCACACTTCTCATCCATGAAACACACTCTGCTTTAGAGCAAGAAGCACGCTCTTGCTTTCTAGAGTCTCTAATAAGGCGGGAAACGTGAGAGTGCTCAGAACGAAAGAACTGTGTTTCCTACACACACGGACCATATCTAGTTCAACTCTGCTTCTGAAACTGATACAAACCACAGGCCCTCTAACATCCAATGCGTTTCAGTTAAGAGCGAGAAACGTGTGAGCTTCGTGTACAATATAGCTTCGTTTGAGCTGAAAAGTGACTGCGTTTACCTGAAACGAAGTCTCGCTTGTAGGAAGACACAGAGCCTGGCATTTCACTCCGTTTCTGAAGGGAAACACACAGCACACTTCTCATCCATGAAACACACTCTGCTTTAGAGCAAGAAGCACGCTCTTGCTTTGTAGAGTCTCGGATAAGGCGGAAACGTGAGAGTGCTCAGAACAAAAGAACTGTGTTTCCTACACACACGGACCATATCTCTTCAACTCTGCTTCTGAAACTGATACAAACCACAGGCCCTCTAACATCCAATGCGTTTCAGTTAAGAGCGAGAAACGTGTGAGCTTCGTGTACAATATAGCTTCGTTTGAGCTGAAAAGTGACTGCGTTTACCTGAAACGAAGTCTCGCTTGTAGGAAGACACAGAGCCTGGCATTTAACTCCGTTTCTGAAGGGAAACACACAGCACACTTCTCATCCATGAAACACACTCTGCTTTAGAGCGAGAAGCACGCTCTTGCTTTTAGAGTCTCTGATAAGGCGGGAAACGTGAGAGTGCTCAGAACAAAAGAACTGTGTTTCCTACACACACGGACCATATCTAGTTCAACTCTGCTTCTGAAACTGATACAAACCACAGGCCCTCTAACATCCAATGCGTTTCAGTTAAGAGCGAGAAACGTGTGAGCTTCGTGTACAATATAGCTGCCTTTGAGCTGAAAAGTGACTGCGTTTACCTGAAACGAAGTCTTGCTTGTAGGAAGACACAGAGCCTGGCATTTAACTCCGTTTCTGAAGGGAAACACACAGCACACTTCTCATCCTTGAAACACACTCTGCTTTAGAGTGAGAAGCACGCTCTTGCTTTCTAGAGTCTCTAATAAGGCGGGAAACGTGAGAGTGCTCAGAACAAAAGAACTGTGTTTCAAACACACGGACCATATCTAGTTCAACTCTGCTTCTGAAACTGATACAAACCACAGGCCCTCTAACATCCAGTGTGTTTCAGTTAAGAGCGAGAAACGTGTGAGCTTCGTGTACAATATAGCTTCGTTTGAGCTGAAAAGTGACTGCGTTTACCTGAAACGAAGTCTCGCTTGTAGGAAGACACAGAGCCTGGCATTTAACTCCGTTTCTGAAGGGAAACACACAGCACACTTCTCATCCATGAAACACACTCTGCTTTAGAGCAAGAAGCACGCTCTTGCTTTCTAGAGTCTCAGATAAGGCGGGAAACGTGAGAGTGCTCAGAACAAAAGAACTGTGTTTCCTACACACACGGACCATATCTAGTTCAACTCTGCTTCTGAAACTGATACAAACCACAGGCCCTCTAACATCCAATGCGTTTCAGTTAAGAGCGAGAAACGATTGAGCTTCGTGTACATTATAGCTTCCTTTGAGCTGAAAAGTGACTGCGATTACCTGAAACGAAGTCTCGCTTGTAGGAAGACACAGAGCCTGGCATTTCACTCCGTTTCTGAAGGGAAACACACAGCACACTTCTCATCCATGAAACACACTCTGCTTTAGAGCAAGAAGCACGCTCTTGCTTTCTAGAGTCTCTAATAAGGCGGGAAACGTGAGAGTGCTCAGAACGAAAGAACTGTGTTTCCTACACACACGGACCATATCTAGTTCAACTCTGCTTCTGAAACTGATACAAACCACAGGCCCTCTAACATCCAATGCGTTTCAGTTAAGAGCGAGAAACGTGTGAGCTTCGTGTACAATATAGCTTCGTTTGAGCTGAAAAGTGACTGCGTTTACCTGAAACGAAGTCTCGCTTGTAGGAAGACACAGAGCCTGGCATTTCACTCCGTTTCTGAAGGGAAACACACAGCACACTTCTCATCCATGAAACACACTCTGCTTTAGAGCAAGAAGCACGCTCTTGCTTTGTAGAGTCTCGGATAAGGCGGGAAACGTGAGAGTGCTCAGAACAAAAGAACTGTGTTTCCTACACACACGGACCATATCTCTTCAACTCTGCTTCTGAAACTGATACAAACCACAGGCCCTCTAACATCCAATGCGTTTCAGTTAAGAGCGAGAAACGTGTGAGCTTCGTGTACAATATAGCTTCGTTTGAGCTGAAAAGTGACTGCGTTTACCTGAAACGAAGTCTCGCTTGTAGGAAGACACAGAGCCTGGCATTTAACTCCGTTTCTGAAGGGAAACACACAGCACACTTCTCATCCATGAAACACACTCTGCTTTAGAGCGAGAAGCACGCTCTTGCTTTTAGAGTCTCTGATAAGGCGGGAAACGTGAGAGTGCTCAGAACAAAAGAACTGTGTTTCCTACACACACGGACCATATCTAGTTCAACTCTGCTTCTGAAACTGATACAAACCACAGGCCCTCTAACATCCAATGCGTTTCAGTTAAGAGCGAGAAACGTGTGAGCTTCGTGTACAATAGAGCTTCCTTTGAGCTGAAAAGTGACTGCGTTTACCTGAAACGAAGTCTCGCTTGTAGGAAGACACAGAGCCTGGCATTTAACTCCGTTTCTGAAGGGAAACACACAGCACACTTCTCATCCATGAAACACACTCTGCTTTAGAGCAAGAAGCACGCTCTTGCTTTCTAGAGTCTCTAATAAGGCGGGAAACGTGAGAGTGCTCAGAACAAAAGAATTGTGTTTCCTACACACACGGACCATATCTAGTTCAACTCTGCTTCTGAAACTGATACAAACCACAGGCCCTCTAACATCCATTGCGTTTCAGTTAAGAGCGAGAAACGTGTGAGCTTCGTGTACAATATAGCTTCGTTGGAGCTGAAAAGTGACTGCGTTTACCTGAAACGAAATCTCGCTTGTAGGAAGACACAGAGCCTGGCATTTAACTGCGTTTCTGAAGGGAAACACACAGCACACTTCTCATCCATGAAACACACTCTGCTTAAAGCGAGAAGCACGCTCTTGCTTTCTAGAGTCTCGAATAAGGCGGGAAACGTGAGAGTGCTCAGAACAAAAGAACTGTGTTTCCTACACACATGGACCATATCTAGTTCAACTCTGCTTCTGAAACTGATACAAACCACAGGCCCTCTAACATCCAATGCGTTTCAGTTAAGAGCGAGAAACGTGTGAGCTTCGTGTACAATATAGCTTCGTTTGAGCTGAAAAGTGACTGCGTTTACCTGAAACGAAATCTCGCTTGTAGGAAGACACAGAGCCTGGCATTTAACTCCGTTTCTGAAGGGAAACACACAGCACACTTCTCATCCATGAAACACACTCTGCTTTAGAGCAAGAAGCACGCTCTTGCTTTGTAGAGTCTCGGATAAGGCGGGAAACGTGAGAGTGCTCAGAACAAAAGAACTGTGTTTCCTACACACACGGACCATATC
Organism: Onychomys arenicola; assembly: GCA_949786405.1. Lineage (NCBI taxonomy): Eukaryota > Metazoa > Chordata > Mammalia > Rodentia > Cricetidae > Onychomys > Onychomys arenicola. The sequence continues at coordinate 3,843,967 of CATKUM010000015.1, read as the reverse complement.
TCTTCAACTCTGCTTCTGAAACTGATACAAACCACAGGCCCTCTAACATCCAATGCGTTTCAGTTAAGAGCGAGAAACGTGTGAGCTTCGTGTACAATATAGCTTCGTTTGAGCTGAAAAGTGACTGCGTTTACCTGAAACGAAGTCTCGCTTGTAGGAAGACACAGAGCCTGGCATTTAACTCCGTTTCTGAAGGGAAACACACAGCACACTTCTCATCCATGAAACACACTCTGCTTTAGAGCGAGAAGCACGCTCTTGCTTTTAGAGTCTCTGATAAGGCGGGAAACGTGAGAGTGCTCAGAACAAAAGAACTGTGTTTCCTACACACACGGACCATATCTAGTTCAACTCTGCTTCTGAAACTGATACAAACCACAGGCCCTCTAACATCCAATGCGTTTCAGTTAAGAGCGAGAAACGTGTGAGCTTCGTGTACAATAGAGCTTCCTTTGAGCTGAAAAGTGACTGCGTTTACCTGAAACGAAGTCTCGCTTGTAGGAAGACACAGAGCCTGGCATTTAACTCCGTTTCTGAAGGGAAACACACAGCACACTTCTCATCCATGAAACACACTCTGCTTTAGAGCAAGAAGCACGCTCTTGCTTTCTAGAGTCTCTAATAAGGCGGGAAACGTGAGAGTGCTCAGAACAAAAGAACTGTGTTTCCTACACACACGGACCATATCTAGTTCAACTCTGCTTCTGAAACTGATACAAACCACAGGCCCTCTAACATCCAATGCGTTTCAGTTAAGAGCGAGAAACGTGTGAGCTTCGTGTACATTATAGCTTCCTTTGAGCAGAAAAGTGACTGCGATTACCTGAAACGAAGTCTCGCTTGTAGGAAGACACAGAGCCTGGCATTTCACTCCGTTTCTGTAGGGAAACACACAGCACACTTCTCATCCATGAAACACACTCTGCTTTAGAGCAAGAAGCACGCTCTTGCTTTCTAGAGTCTCTAATAAGGCGGGAAACTTGAGAGTTCTCAGAACAAAAGAACTGTGTTTCCTACACACACGGACCATATGTAGTTCAACTCTGCTTCTGAAACTGATACAAACCACAGGCCCTCTAACATCCAATGCGTTTCAGTTAAGAGCGAGAAACGTGTGAGCTTCGTGTACAATATAGCTGCCTTTGAGCTGAAAAGTGACTGCGTTTACCTGAAACGAAGTCTCGCTTGTAGGAAGACACAGAGCCTGGCATTTAACTCCGTTTCTGAAGGGAAACACACAGCACACTTCTCATCCTTGAAACACACTCTGCTTTAGAGTGAGAAGCACGCTCTTGCTTTCTAGAGTCTCTAATAAGGCGGGAAACGTGAGAGTGCTCAGAACAAAAGAACTGTGTTTCAAACACACGGACCATATCTAGTTCAACTCTGCTTCTGAAACTGATACAAACCACAGGCCCTCTAACATCCAGTGTGTTTCAGTTAAGAGCGAGAAACGTGTGAGCTTCTTGTACAATATAGCTTCGTTTGATCTGAAAAGTGACTGCGTTTACCTGAAACGAAGTCTCGCTTGTAGGAAGACACAGAGCCTGGCATTTAACTCCGTTTCTGAAGGGAAACACACAGCACACTTCTCATCCATGAAACACACTCTGCTTTAGAGCAAGAAGCACGCTCTTGCTTTCTAGATTCTCAGATAAGGCGGGAAACGTGAGAGTGCTCAGAACAAAAGAACTGTGTTTCCTACACACACGGACCATATCTAGTTCAACTCTGCTTCTGAAACTGATACAAACCACAGGCCCTCTAACATCCAATGCGTTTCAGTTAAGAGCGAGAAACGATTGAGCTTCGTGTACATTATAGCTTCCTTTGAGCAGAAAAGTGACTGCGAATACCTGAAACGAAGTCTCGCTTGTAGGAAGACACAGAGCCTGGCATTTCACTCCGTTTCTGAAGGTAAACACACAGCACACTTCTCATCCATGAAACACACTCTGCTTTAGAGCAAGAATCACGCTCTTGCATTCTAGAGTCTCTAATAAGGCGGGAAACGTGAGAGTGCTCAGAATAAAAGAACTGTGTTTCCTACACACACGGACCATATCTAGTTCAACTCTGCTTCTGAAACTGATACAAACCACAGGCCCTCTAACATCCAATTGGTTTCAGTTAAGAGCGAGAAACGTGTGAGCTTCGTGTACAATATAGCTTCGTTTGAGCTGAAAAGTGACTGCGTTTACCTGAAACGAAGTCTCGCTTGTAGGAAGACACAGAGCCTGGCATTCCACTCTGTTTCTGAAGGGAAACACACAGCACACTTCTCATCCATTAAACACACTCTGCTTTAAGCGAGAAGCACGCTCTTGCTTTCTAGAGTCTCTAATAAGGCGGGAAACGTGAGAGTGCTCAGAACAAAAGAACTGTGTTTCCTACACACACGGACCATATCTAGTTCAACTCTGCTTCTGAAACTGATACAAACCACAGGCCCTCTAACATCCAATGGGTTTCAGTTAAGAGCGAGAAACGTGTGAGCTTCGTGTACAATATAGCTGCCTTTGAGCTGAAAAGTGACTGCGTTTACCTGAAACGAAGTCTCGCTTGTAGGAAGACACAGAGCCTGGCATTTAACTCCGTTTCTGAAGGGAAACACACAGCACACTTCTCATCCTTGAAACACACTCTGCTTTAGAGCAAGAAGCACGCTCTTGCTTTCTAGAGTCTCTAATAAGGCGGGAAACGTGAGAGTGCTCAGAAAAAAAGAACTGTGTTTCCTACACACACGGACCATATCTAGTTCAACTCTGCTTCTGAAACTGATACAAACCACAGGCCCTCTAACATCCAATGTGTTTCAGTTAAGAGCGAGAAATGTGTGAGCTTCGTGTACAATATAGCTTCGTTTGAGCTGAAAAGTGACTGCGTTTACCTGAAACGAAGTCTCGCTTGTAGGAAGACACAGAGCCTGGCATTTAACTCCGTTTCTGAAGGGAAACACACAGCACACTTCTCATCCATGAAACACACTCTGCTTTAGAGCAAGAAGCACGCTCTTGCTTTCTAGAGTCTCAGATAAGGCGGGAAACGTGAGAGTGCTCAGAACAAAAGAACTGTGTTTCCTACACACACGGACCATATCTAGTTCAACTCTGCTTCTGAAACTGATACAAACCACAGGCCCTCTAACATCCAATGCGTTTCAGTTAAGAGCGAGAAACGTGTGAGCTTCGTGTACATTATAGCTTCCTTTGAGCAGAAAAGTGACTGCGATTACCTGAAACGAAGTCTCGCTTGTAGGAAGACACAGAGCCTGGCATTTAACTCCGTTTCTGAAGGGAAACACACAGCACACTTCTCATCCATGAAACACACTCTGCTTTAGAGCAAGAAGCACGCTCTTGCTTTCTAGAGTCTCTAATAAGGCGGGAAACGTGAGAGTGCTCAGAACAAAAGAACTGTGTTTCCTACACACACGGACCATATCTCTTCAACTCTGCTTCTGAAACTGATACAAACCACAGGCCCTCTAACATCCAATGCGTTTCAGTTAAGAGCGAGAAACGTGTGAGCTTCGTGTACAATATAGCTTCGTTTGAGCTGAAAAGTGACTGCGTTTACCTGAAACGAAGTCTCGCTTGGAGGAAGACACAGAGCCTGGCATTTAACTCCGTTTCTGAAGGGAAACACACAGCACACTTCTCATCCATGAAATACACTCTGCTTTAGAGCAAGAAGCACGCTCTTGCTTTCTAGAGTCTCAGATAAGGCGGGAAACGTGAGAGTGCTCAGAACAAAAGAACTGTGTTTCCTACACACACGGACCATATCTAGTTCAACTCTGCTTCTGAAACTGATACAAACCACAGGCCCTCTAACATCCAATGCGTTTCAGTTAAGAGCGAGAAACGTGTGAGCTTCGTGTACATTATAGCTTCCTTTGAGCAGAAAAGTGACTGCGATTACCTGAAACGAAGTCTCGCTTGTAGGAAGACACAGAGCCTGGCATTTAACTCCGTTTCTGAAGGGAAACACACAGCACACTTCTCATCCATGAAACACACTCTGCTTTAGAGCAAGAAGCACGCTCTTGCTTTCTAGAGTCTCTAATAAGGCGGGAAACGTGAGAGTGCTCAGAACAAAAGAACTGTGTTTCCTACACACACGGACCATATCTAGTTCAACTCTGCTTCTGAAACTGATACAAACCACAGGCCCTCTAACATCCATTGCGTTTCAGTTAAGAGAGAGAAACGTGTGAGCTTCGTGTACAATATAGCTTCGTTTGAGCTGAAAAGTGACTGCGTTTACCTGAAACGAAGTCTCGCTTGTAGGAAGACACAGAGCCTGGCATTTAACTCCGTTTCTGAAGGGAAACACACAGCACACTTCTCATCCATGAAACACACTCTGCTTTAGAGCGAGAAGCACGCTCTTGCTTTCTAGAGTCTCTAATAAGGCGGGAAACATGAGAGTGCTCAGAACAAAAGAACTGTGTTTCCTACACACACGGACCATATCTAGTTCAACTCTGCTTCTGACACTGATACAAACCACAGGCCCTCTAACATCCAATGCGTTTCAGTTAAGAGCGAGAAACGTGTGAGCTTCGTGTACAATATAGCTTCGTTTGAGCTGAAAAGTGACTGCGTTTACCTGAAACGAAGTCTCGCTTGTAGGAAGACACAGAGCCTGGCATTTAACTCCGTTTCTGAAGGGAAACACACAGCACACTTCTCATCCATGAAACACACTCTGCTTTAGAGCAAGAAGCACGCTCTTGCTTTCTAGAGTCTCTAATAAGGCGGGAAACGTGAGAGTGCTCAGAAAAAAAGAACTGTGTTTCCTACACACACGGACCATATCTAGTTCAACTCTGCTTCTGAAACTGATACAAACCACAGGCCCTCTAACATCCAATGTGTTTCAGTTAAGAGCGAGAAATGTGTGAGCTTCGTGTACAATATAGCTTCGTTTGAGCTGAAAAGTGACTGCGTTTACCTGAAACGAAGTCTCGCTTGTAGGAAGACACAGAGCCTGGCATTTAACTCCGTTTCTGAAGGGAAACACACAGCACACTTCTCATCCATGAAACACACTCTGCTTTAGAGCAAGAAGCACGCTCTTGCTTTCTAGAGTCTCAGATAAGGCGGGAAACGTGAGAGTGCTCAGAACAAAAGAACTGTGTTTCCTACACACACGGACCATATCTAGTTCAACTCTGCTTCTGAAACTGATACAAACCACAGGCCCTCTAACATCCAATGCGTTTCAGTTAAGAGCGAGAAACGTGTGAGCTTCGTGTACATTATAGCTTCCTTTGAGCAGAAAAGTGACTGCGATTACCTGAAACGAAGTCTCGCTTGTAGGAAGACACAGAGCCTGGCATTTAACTCCGTTTCTGAAGGGAAACACACAGCACACTTCTCATCCATGAAACACACTCTGCTTTAGAGCAAGAAGCACGCTCTTGCTTTCTAGAGTCTCTAATAAGGCGGGAAACGTGAGAGTGCTCAGAACAAAAGAACTGTGTTTCCTACACACACGGACCATATCTCTTCAACTCTGCTTCTGAAACTGATACAAACCACAGGCCCTCTAACATCCAATGCGTTTCAGTTAAGAGCGAGAAACGTGTGAGCTTCGTGTACAATATAGCTTCGTTTGAGCTGAAAAGTGACTGCGTTTACCTGAAACGAAGTCTCGCTTGGAGGAAGACACAGAGCCTGGCATTTAACTCCGTTTCTGAAGGGAAACACACAGCACACTTCTCATCCATGAAATACACTCTGCTTTAGAGCAAGAAGCACGCTCTTGCTTTCTAGAGTCTCAGATAAGGCGGGAAACGTGAGAGTGCTCAGAACAAAAGAACTGTGTTTCCTACACACACGGACCATATCTAGTTCAACTCTGCTTCTGAAACTGATACAAACCACAGGCCCTCTAACATCCAATGCGTTTCAGTTAAGAGCGAGAAACGTGTGAGCTTCGTGTACATTATAGCTTCCTTTGAGCAGAAAAGTGACTGCGATTACCTGAAACGAAGTCTCGCTTGTAGGAAGACACAGAGCCTGGCATTTAACTCCGTTTCTGAAGGGAAACACACAGCACACTTCTCATCCATGAAACACACTCTGCTTTAGAGCAAGAAGCACGCTCTTGCTTTCTAGAGTCTCTAATAAGGCGGGAAACGTGAGAGTGCTCAGAACAAAAGAACTGTGTTTCCTACACACACGGACCATATCTAGTTCAACTCTGCTTCTGAAACTGATACAAACCACAGGCCCTCTAACATCCATTGCGTTTCAGTTAAGAGAGAGAAACGTGTGAGCTTCGTGTACAATATAGCTTCGTTTGAGCTGAAAAGTGACTGCGTTTACCTGAAACGAAGTCTCGCTTGTAGGAAGACACAGAGCCTGGCATTTAACTCCGTTTCTGAAGGGAAACACACAGCACACTTCTCATCCATGAAACACACTCTGCTTTAGAGCGAGAAGCACGCTCTTGCTTTCTAGAGTCTCTAATAAGGCGGGAAACATGAGAGTGCTCAGAACAAAAGAACTGTGTTTCCTACACACACGGACCATATCTAGTTCAACTCTGCTTCTGACACTGATACAAACCACAGGCCCTCTAACATCCAATGCGTTTCAGTTAAGAGCGAGAAACGTGTGAGCTTCGTGTACAATATAGCTTCGTTTGAGCTGAAAAGTGACTGCGTTTACCTGAAACGAAGTCTCGCTTGTAGGAAGACACAGAGCCTGGCATTTAACTCCGTTTCTGAAGGGAAACACACAGCACACTTCTCATCCATGAAACACACTCTGCTTTAGAGCAAGAAGCACGCTCTTGCTTTCTAGAGTCTCTAATAAGGCGGGAAACGTGAGAGTGCTCAGAACAAAAGAATTGTGTTTCCTACACACACGGACCATATGTAGTTCAACTCTGCTTCTGAAACTGATACAAACCACAGTCCCTCTAACATCCATTGCGTTTCAGTTAAGAGCGAGAAACGTGTGATCTTCGTGTACAATATAGCTTCGTTTGAGCTGAAAAGTGACTGCGTTTACCTGAAACGAAGTCTCGCTTGTAGGAGGACACAGAGCCTGGCATTTAACTCCGTTTCTGAAGGGAAACACACAGCACACTTCTCATCCATGTAACACACTATGCTTTAGAGTGAGAAGCACGCTCCTGCTTTCTAGAGTCTCAGATAAGGCGGGAAACGTGAGAGTGCTCAGAACAAAAGAACTGTGTTTCCTACACACACGGACCATATCTAGTTCAACTCTGCTTCTGAAACTGATACAAACCACAGGCCCTCTAACATCCAATGCGTTTCAGTTAAGAGCGAGAAACGTGTGAGCTTCGTGTACATTATAGCTTCCTTTGAGCAGAAAAGTGACTGCGATTACCTGAAACGAAGTCTCGCTTGTAGGAAGACACAGAGCCTGGCATTTAACTCCGTTTCTGAAGGGAAACACACAGCACACTTCTCATCCATGAAACACACTCTGCTTTAGAGCGAGAAGCACGCTCTTGCTTTCTAGAGTCTCTAATAAGGCGGGAAACGTGAGAGTGCTCAGAACAAAAGAACTGTGTTTCCTACACACACGGACCATATCTAGTTCAACTCTGCTTCTGAAACTGATACAAACCACAGGCCCTCTAACATCCAATGCGTTTCAGTTAAGAGCGAGAAACGTGTGAGCTTCGTGTACAATATAGCTTCGTTGGAGCTGAAAAGTGACTGCGTTTACCTGAAACGAAATCGCGCTTGTAGGAAGACACAGAGCCTGGCATTTAACTGCGTTTCTGAAGGGAAACACACAGCACACTTCTCATCCATGAAACACACTCTGCTTAAAGCGAGAAGCACGCTCTTGCTTTCTAGAGTCTCGAATAAGGCGGGAAACGTGAGAGTGCTCAGAACAAAAGAACTGTGTTTCCTACACACACGGACCATATCTAGTTCAACTCTGCTTCTGAAACTGATACAAACCACAGGCCCTCTAACATCCAATGCGTTTCAGTTAAGAGCGAGAAACGTGTGAGCTTCGTGTACAATATAGCTGCCTTTGAGCTGAAAAGTGACTGCGTTTACCTGAAATGAAGTCTCGCTTGTAGGAAGACACAGAGCCTGGCATTTAACTCCGTTTCTGAAGGGAAACACACAGCACACTTCTCATCCTTGAAACACACTCTGCTTTAGAGTGAGAAGCACGCTCTTGCTTTCTAGAGTCTCTAATAAGGCGGGAAACGTGAGAGTGCTCAGAACAAAAGAACTGTGTTTCAAACACACGGACCATATCTAGTTCAACTCTGCTTCTGAAACTGATACAAACCACAGGCCCTCTAACATCCAGTGTGTTTCAGTTAAGAGCGAGAAACGTGTGAGCTTCGTGTACAATATAGCTTCGTTTGAGCTGAAAAGTGACTGCGTTTACCTGAAACGAAGTCTCGCTTGTAGGAAGACACAGAGCCTGGCATTTAACTCCGTTTCTGAAGGGAAACACACAGCACACTTCTCATCCATGAAACACACTCTGCTTTAGAGCAAGAAGCACGCTCTTGCTTTCTAGAGTCTCAGATAAGGCGGGAAACGTGAGAGTGCTCAGAACAAAAGAACTGTGTTTCCTACACACACGGACCATATCTAGTTCAACTCTGCTTCTGAAACTGATACAAACCACAGGCCCTCTAACATCCAATGCGTTTCAGTTAAGAGCGAGAAACGATTGAGCTTCGTGTACATTATAGCTTCCTTTGAGCAGAAAAGTGACTGCGAATACCTGAAACGAAGTCTCGCTTGTAGGAAGACACAGAGCCTGGCATTTCACTCCGTTTCTGAAGGGAAACACACAGCACACTTCTCATCCATGAAACACACTCTGCTTTAGAGCAAGAAGCACGCTCTTGCTTTCTAGAGTCTCTAATAAGGCGGGAAACGTGAGAGTGCTCAGAACGAAAGAACTGTGTTTCCTACACACACGGACCATATCTAGTTCAACTCTGCTTCTGAAACTGATACAAACCACAGGCCCTCTAACATCCAATGCGTTTCAGTTAAGAGCGAGAAACGTGTGAGCTTCGTGTACAATATAGCTTCGTTTGAGCTGAAAAGTGACTGCGTTTACCTGAAACGAAGTCTCGCTTGTAGGAAGACACAGAGCCTGGCATTTCACTCCGTTTCTGAAGGGAAACACACAGCACACTTCTCATCCATGAAACACACTCTGCTTTAGAGCAAGAAGCACGCTCTTGCTTTCTAGAGTCTCGGATAAGGCGGAAACGTGAGAGTGCTCAGAACAAAAGAACTGTGTTTCCTACACACACGGACCATATCTCTTCAACTCTGCTTCTGAAACTGATACAAACCACAGGCCCTCTAACATCCAATGCGTTTCAGTTAAGAGCGAGAAACGTGTGAGCTTCGTGTACAATATAGCTTCGTTTGAGCTGAAAAGTGACTGCGTTTACCTGAAACGAAGTCTCGCTTGTAGGAAGACACAGAGCCTGGCATTTAACTCCGTTTCTGAAGGGAAACACACAGCACACTTCTCATCCATGAAACACACTCTGCTTTAGAGCGAGAAGCACGCTCTTGCTTTTAGAGTCTCTGATAAGGCGGGAAACGTGAGAGTGCTCAGAACAAAAGAACTGTGTTTCCTACACACACGGACCATATCTAGTTCAACTCTGCTTCTGAAACTGATACAAACCACAGGCCCTCTAACATCCAATGCGTTTCAGTTAAGAGCGAGAAACGTGTGAGCTTCGTGTACAATATAGCTGCCTTTGAGCTGAAAAGTGACTGCGTTTACCTGAAACGAAGTCTTGCTTGTAGGAAGACACAGAGCCTGGCATTTAACTCCGTTTCTGAAGGGAAACACACAGCACACTTCTCATCCTTGAAACACACTCTGCTTTAGAGTGAGAAGCACGCTCTTGCTTTCTAGAGTCTCTAATAAGGCGGGAAACGTGAGAGTGCTCAGAACAAAAGAACTGTGTTTCAAACACACGGACCATATCTAGTTCAACTCTGCTTCTGAAACTGATACAAACCACAGGCCCTCTAACATCCAGTGTGTTTCAGTTAAGAGCGAGAAACGTGTGAGCTTCGTGTACAATATAGCTTCGTTTGAGCTGAAAAGTGACTGCGTTTACCTGAAACGAAGTCTCGCTTGTAGGAAGACACAGAGCCTGGCATTTAACTCCGTTTCTGAAGGGAAACACACAGCACACTTCTCATCCATGAAACACACTCTGCTTTAGAGCAAGAAGCACGCTCTTGCTTTCTAGAGTCTCAGATAAGGCGGGAAACGTGAGAGTGCTCAGAACAAAAGAACTGTGTTTCCTACACACACGGACCATATCTAGTTCAACTCTGCTTCTGAAACTGATACAAACCACAGGCCCTCTAACATCCAATGCGTTTCAGTTAAGAGCGAGAAACGATTGAGCTTCGTGTACATTATAGCTTCCTTTGAGCAGAAAAGTGACTGCGATTACCTGAAACGAAGTCTCGCTTGTAGGAAGACACAGAGCCTGGCATTTCACTCCGTTTCTGAAGGGAAACACACAGCACACTTCTCATCCATGAAACACACTCTGCTTTAGAGCAAGAAGCACGCTCTTGCTTTCTAGAGTCTCTAATAAGGCGGGAAACGTGAGAGTGCTCAGAACGAAAGAACTGTGTTTCCTACACACACGGACCATATCTAGTTCAACTCTGCTTCTGAAACTGATACAAACCACAGGCCCTCTAACATCCAATGCGTTTCAGTTAAGAGCGAGAAACGTGTGAGCTTCGTGTACAATATAGCTTCGTTTGAGCTGAAAAGTGACTGCGTTTACCTGAAACGAAGTCTCGCTTGTAGGAAGACACAGAGCCTGGCATTTCACTCCGTTTCTGAAGGGAAACACACAGCACACTTCTCATCCATGAAACACACTCTGCTTTAGAGCAAGAAGCACGCTCTTGCTTTGTAGAGTCTCGGATAAGGCGGGAAACGTGAGAGTGCTCAGAACAAAAGAACTGTGTTTCCTACACACACGGACCATATCTCTTCAACTCTGCTTCTGAAACTGATACAAACCACAGGCCCTCTAACATCCAATGCGTTTCAGTTAAGAGCGAGAAACGTGTGAGCTTCGTGTACAATATAGCTTCGTTTGAGCTGAAAAGTGACTGCGTTTACCTGAAACGAAGTCTCGCTTGTAGGAAGACACAGAGCCTGGCATTTAACTCCGTTTCTGAAGGGAAACACACAGCACACTTCTCATCCATGAAACACACTCTGCTTTAGAGCGAGAAGCACGCTCTTGCTTTTAGAGTCTCTGATAAGGCGGGAAACGTGAGAGTGCTCAGAACAAAAGAACTGTGTTTCCTACACACACGGACCATATCTAGTTCAACTCTGCTTCTGAAACTGATACAAACCACAGGCCCTCTAACATCCAATGCGTTTCAGTTAAGAGCGAGAAACGTGTGAGCTTCGTGTACAATAGAGCTTCCTTTGAGCTGAAAAGTGACTGCGTTTACCTGAAACGAAGTCTCGCTTGTAGGAAGACACAGAGCCTGGCATTTAACTCCGTTTCTGAAGGGAAACACACAGCACACTTCTCATCCATGAAACACACTCTGCTTTAGAGCAAGAAGCACGCTCTTGCTTTCTAGAGTCTCTAATAAGGCGGGAAACGTGAGAGTGCTCAGAACAAAAGAATTGTGTTTCCTACACACACGGACCATATCTAGTTCAACTCTGCTTCTGAAACTGATACAAACCACAGGCCCTCTAACATCCATTGCGTTTCAGTTAAGAGCGAGAAACGTGTGAGCTTCGTGTACAATATAGCTTCGTTGGAGCTGAAAAGTGACTGCGTTTACCTGAAACGAAATCTCGCTTGTAGGAAGACACAGAGCCTGGCATTTAACTGCGTTTCTGAAGGGAAACACACAGCACACTTCTCATCCATGAAACACACTCTGCTTAAAGCGAGAAGCACGCTCTTGCTTTCTAGAGTCTCGAATAAGGCGGGAAACGTGAGAGTGCTCAGAACAAAAGAACTGTGTTTCCTACACACATGGACCATATCTAGTTCAACTCTGCTTCTGAAACTGATACAAACCACAGGCCCTCTAACATCCAATGCGTTTCAGTTAAGAGCGAGAAACGTGTGAGCTTCGTGTACAATATAGCTTCGTTTGAGCTGAAAAGTGACTGCGTTTACCTGAAACGAAATCTCGCTTGTAGGAAGACACAGAGCCTGGCATTTAACTCCGTTTCTGAAGGGAAACACACAGCACACTTCTCATCCATGAAACACACTCTGCTTTAGAGCAAGAAGCACGCTCTTGCTTTCTAGAGTCTCTAATAAGGCGGGAAACGTGAGAGTGCTCAGAACAAAAGAACTGTGTTTCCTACACACACGGACCATATCTAGTTCAACTCTGCTTCTGAAACTGATACAAACCACAGGCCCTCTAACATCCAATGCGTTTCAGTTAAGAGCGAGAAACGTGTGAGCTTCGTGTACATTATAGCTTCCTTTGAGCAGAAAAGTGACTGCGATTACCTGAAACGAAGTCTCGCTTGTAGGAAGACACAGAGCCTGGCATTTCACTCCGTTTCTGTAGGGAAACACACAGCACACTTCTCATCCATGAAACACACTCTGCTTTAGAGCAAGAAGCACGCTCTTGCTTTCTAGAGTCTCTAATAAGGCGGGAAACTTGAGAGTTCTCAGAACAAAAGAACTGTGTTTCCTACACACACGGACCATATGTAGTTCAACTCTGCTTCTGAAACTGATACAAACCACAGGCCCTCTAACATCCAATGCGTTTCAGTTAAGAGCGAGAAACGTGTGAGCTTCGTGTACAATATAGCTGCCTTTGAGCTGAAAAGTGACTGCGTTTACCTGAAACGAAGTCTCGCTTGTAGGAAGACACAGAGCCTGGCATTTAACTCCGTTTCTGAAGGGAAACACACAGCACACTTCTCATCCTTGAAACACACTCTGCTTTAGAGTGAGAAGCACGCTCTTGCTTTCTAGAGTCTCTAATAAGGCGGGAAACGTGAGAGTGCTCAGAACAAAAGAACTGTGTTTCAAACACACGGACCATATCTAGTTCAACTCTGCTTCTGAAACTGATACAAACCACAGGCCCTCTAACATCCAGTGTGTTTCAGTTAAGAGCGAGAAACGTGTGAGCTTCTTGTACAATATAGCTTCGTTTGATCTGAAAAGTGACTGCGTTTACCTGAAACGAAGTCTCGCTTGTAGGAAGACACAGAGCCTGGCATTTAACTCCGTTTCTGAAGGGAAACACACAGCACACTTCTCATCCATGAAACACACTCTGCTTTAGAGCAAGAAGCACGCTCTTGCTTTCTAGATTCTCAGATAAGGCGGGAAACGTGAGAGTGCTCAGAACAAAAGAACTGTGTTTCCTACACACACGGACCATATCTAGTTCAACTCTGCTTCTGAAACTGATACAAACCACAGGCCCTCTAACATCCAATGCGTTTCAGTTAAGAGCGAGAAACGATTGAGCTTCGTGTACATTATAGCTTCCTTTGAGCAGAAAAGTGACTGCGAATACCTGAAACGAAGTCTCGCTTGTAGGAAGACACAGAGCCTGGCATTTCACTCCGTTTCTGAAGGGAAACACACAGCACACTTCTCATCCATGAAACACACTCTGCTTTAGAGCAAGAAGCACGCTCTTGCTTTCTAGAGTCTCTAATAAGGCGGGAAACGTGAGAGTGCTCAGAACAAAAGAACTGTGTTTCCTACACACACGGACCATATCTAGTTCAACTCTGCTTCTGAAACTGATACAAACCACAGGCCCTCTAACATCCAATGCGTTTTAGTTAAGAGCGAGAAACGTGTGAGCTTCGTGTACAATATAGCTTCGTTTGAGCTGAAAAGTGACTGCGTTTACCTGAAAGGAAGTCTCGCTTGTAGGAAGACACAGAGCCTGGCATTTAACTCCGTTTCTGAAGGGAAACACACAGCACACTTCTCATCCATGAAACACAATCTGCTTTAGAGCAAGAAGCACGCTCTTGCTTTCTAGAGTCTCTAATAAGGCGGGAAACGTGAGAGTGCTCAGAACAAAGAACTGTGTTTCCTACACACACGGACCATATCTAGTTCAACTCTGCTTCTGAAACTGATACAAACCACAGGCCCTCTAACATCCAATGCGTTTCAGTTAAGAGCAAGAAACGTGTGAGCTTCGTGTACAATATAGCTTCGTTTGAGCTGAAAAGTGACTGCGTTTACCTGAAACGAAGTCTCGCTTGTAGGAAGACACAGAGCCTGGCATTTAACTCCGTTTCTGAAGGGAAACACACAGCACACTTCTCATCCATGAAACACACTCTGCTTTAGAGCAAGAATCACGCTCTTGCATTCTAGAGTCTCTAATAAGGCGGGAAACGTGAGAGTGCTCAGAATAAAAGAACTGTGTTTCCTACACACACGGACCATATCTAGTTCAACTCTGCTTCTGAAACTGATACAAACCACAGGCCCTCTAACATCCAATTGGTTTCAGTTAAGAGCGAGAAACGTGTGAGCTTCGTGTACAATATAGCTTCGTTTGAGCTGAAAAGTGACTGCGTTTACCTGAAACGAAGTCTCGCTTGTAGGAAGACACAGAGCCTGGCATTCCACTCTGTTTCTGAAGGGAAACACACAGCACACTTCTCATCCATTAAACACACTCTGCTTTAAGCGAGAAGCACGCTCTTGCTTTCTAGAGTCTCTAATAAGGCGGGAAACGTGAGAGTGCTCAGAACAAAAGAACTGTGTTTCCTACACACACGGACCATATCTAGTTCAACTCTGCTTCTGAAACTGATACAAACCACAGGCCCTCTAACATCCAATGGGTTTCAGTTAAGAGCGAGAAACGTGTGAGCTTCCTGTACAATATAGCTGCCTTTGAGCTGAAAAGTGACTGCGTTTACCTGAAACGAAGTCTCGCTTGTAGGAAGACACAGAGCCTGGCATTTAACTCCGTTTCTGAAGGGAAACACACAGCACACTTCTCATCCTTGAAACACACTCTGCTTTAGAGCAAGAAGCACGCTCTTGCTTTCTAGAGTCTCTAATAAGGCGGGAAACGTGAGAGTGCTCAGAAAAAAAGAACTGTGTTTCCTACACACACGGACCATATCTAGTTCAACTCTGCTTCTGAAACTGATACAAACCACAGGCCCTCTAACATCCAATGTGTTTCAGTTAAGAGCGAGAAATGTGTGAGCTTCGTGTACAATATAGCTTCGTTTGAGCTGAAAAGTGACTGCGTTTACCTGAAACGAAGTCTCGCTTGTAGGAAGACACAGAGCCTGGCATTTAACTCCGTTTCTGAAGGGAAACACACAGCACACTTCTCATCCATGAAACACACTCTGCTTTAGAGCAAGAAGCACGCTCTTGCTTTCTAGAGTCTCAGATAAGGCGGGAAACGTGAGAGTGCTCAGAACAAAAGAACTGTGTTTCCTACACACACGGACCATATCTAGTTCAACTCTGCTTCTGAAACTGATACAAACCACAGGCCCTCTAACATCCAATGCGTTTCAGTTAAGAGCGAGAAACGTGTGAGCTTCGTGTACATTATAGCTTCCTTTGAGCAGAAAAGTGACTGCGATTACCTGAAACGAAGTCTCGCTTGTAGGAAGACACAGAGCCTGGCATTTAACTCCGTTTCTGAAGGGAAACACACAGCACACTTCTCATCCATGAAACACACTCTGCTTTAGAGCAAGAAGCACGCTCTTGCTTTCTAGAGTCTCTAATAAGGCGGGAAACGTGAGAGTGCTCAGAACAAAAGAATTGTGTTTCCTACACACACGGACCATATCTAGTTCAACTCTGCTTCTGAAACTGATACAAACCACAGGCCCTCTAACATCCATTGCGTTTCAGTTAAGAGAGAGAAACGTGTGAGCTTCGTGTACAATATAGCTTCGTTTGAGCTGAAAAGTGACTGCGTTTACCTGAAACGAAGTCTCGCTTGGAGGAAGACACAGAGCCTGGCATTTAACTCCGTTTCTGAAGGGAAACACACAGCACACTTCTCATCCATGAAATACACTCTGCTTTAGAGCAAGAAGCACGCTCTTGCTTTCTAGAGTCTCAGATAAGGCGGGAAACGTGAGAGTGCTCAGAACAAAAGAACTGTGTTTCCTACACACACGGACCATATCTAGTTCAACTCTGCTTCTGAAACTGATACAAACCACAGGCCCTCTAACATCCAATGCGTTTCAGTTAAGAGCGAGAAACGTGTGAGCTTCGTGTACATTATAGCTTCCTTTGAGCAGAAAAGTGACTGCGATTACCTGAAACGAAGTCTCGCTTGTAGGAAGACACAGAGCCTGGCATTTAACTCCGTTTCTGAAGGGAAACACACAGCACACTTCTCATCCATGAAACACACTCTGCTTTAGAGCAAGAAGCACGCTCTTGCTTTCTAGAGTCTCTAATAAGGCGGGAAACGTGAGAGTGCTCAGAACAAAAGAACTGTGTTTCCTACACACACGGACCATATCTAGTTCAACTCTGCTTCTGAAACTGATACAAACCACAGGCCCTCTAACATCCATTGCGTTTCAGTTAAGAGAGAGAAACGTGTGAGCTTCGTGTACAATATAGCTTCGTTTGAGCTGAAAAGTGACTGCGTTTACCTGAAACGAAGTCTCGCTTGTAGGAAGACACAGAGCCTGGCATTTAACTCCGTTTCTGAAGGGAAACACACAGCACACTTCTCATCCATGAAACACACTCTGCTTTAGAGCGAGAAGCACGCTCTTGCTTTCTAGAGTCTCTAATAAGGCGGGAAACATGAGAGTGCTCAGAACAAAAGAACTGTGTTTCCTACACACACGGACCATATCTAGTTCAACTCTGCTTCTGACACTGATACAAACCACAGGCCCTCTAACATCCAATGCGTTTCAGTTAAGAGCGAGAAACGTGTGAGCTTCGTGTACAATATAGCTTCGTTTGAGCTGAAAAGTGACTGCGTTTACCTGAAACGAAGTCTCGCTTGTAGGAAGACACAGAGCCTGGCATTTAACTCCGTTTCTGAAGGGAAACACACAGCACACTTCTCATCCATGAAACACACTCTGCTTTAGAGCAAGAAGCACGCTCTTGCTTTCTAGAGTCTCTAATAAGGCGGGAAACGTGAGAGTGCTCAGAACAAAAGAATTGTGTTTCCTACACACACGGACCATATGTAGTTCAACTCTGCTTCTGAAACTGATACAAACCACAGTCCCTCTAACATCCATTGCGTTTCAGTTAAGAGCGAGAAACGTGTGATCTTCGTGTACAATATAGCTTCGTTTGAGCTGAAAAGTGACTGCGTTTACCTGAAACGAAGTCTCGCTTGTAGGAGGACACAGAGCCTGGCATTTAACTCCGTTTCTGAAGGGAAACACACAGCACACTTCTCATCCATGTAACACACTATGCTTTAGAGTGAGAAGCACGCTCCTGCTTTCTAGAGTCTCTAATAAGGCGGGAAACATGAGAGTGCTCAGAACAAAAGAACTGTGTTTCCTACACACACGGACCATATCTAGTTCAACTCTGCTTCTGAAACTGATACAAACCACAGGCCCTCTAACATCCAATGCGTTTCAGTTAAGAGCGAGAAACGTGTGAGCTTCGTGTACAATATAGCTTCGTTTGAGCTGAAAAGTGACTGCGTTTACCTGAAACGAAGTCTCGCTTGTAGGAAGACACAGAGCCTGGCATTTAACTCCGTTTCTGAAGGGAAACACACAGCACACTTCTCATCCATGAAACACACTCTGCTTTAGAGCGAGAAGCACGCTCTTGCTTTCTAGAGTCTCTAATAAGGCGGGAAACGTGAGAGTGCTCAGAACAAAAGAACTGTGTTTCCTACACACACGGACCATATCTAGTTCAACTCTGCTTCTGAAACTGATACAAACCACAGGCCCTCTAACATCCAATGCGTTTCAGATAAGAGCGAGAAACGTGTGAGCTTTGTGTACAATATAGCTTCGTTTGAGCTGAAAAGTGACTGCGTTTACCTGAAACGAAGTCTCGCTTGTAGGAAGACACAGAGCCTGGCATTTCACTCCGTTTCTGAAGGGAAACACACAGCACACTTCTCATCCATGAAACACACTCTGCTTTAGAGCAAGAAGCACGCTCTTGCTTTCTAGAGTCTCTAATAAGGCGGGAAACGTGAGAGTGCTCAGAACAAAGAACTGTGTTTCCTACACACAGGGACCATATCTAGTTCAACTCTGCTTCTGAAACTGATACAAACCACAGGCCCTCTAACATCCAATGCGTTTCAGTTAAGAGCGAGAAACGTGTGAGCTTCGTGTACAATATAGCTTCAT
This sequence comes from Onychomys arenicola, assembly GCA_949786405.1. Taxonomy (NCBI): domain Eukaryota; kingdom Metazoa; phylum Chordata; class Mammalia; order Rodentia; family Cricetidae; genus Onychomys; species Onychomys arenicola. The sequence goes on along the minus strand of CATKUM010000015.1, from coordinate 3,825,596 downwards.
TGGAGCTGAAAAGTGACTGCGTTTACCTGAAACGAAGTCTCGCTTGTAGGAAGACACAGAGCCTGGCATTTAACTCCGTTTCTGAAGGGAAACACACAGCACACTTCTCATCCATGAAACACACTCTGCTTTAGAGCGAGAAGCCCGCTCTTGCTTTTAGAGTCTCTGATAAGGCGGGAAACGTGAGAGTGCTCAGAACAAAAGAACTGTGTTTCCTACACACACGGACCATATCTAGTTCAACTCTGCTTCTGAAACTGATACAAACCACAGGCCCTCTAACATCCATTGCGTTTCAGTTAAGAGCGAGAAACGTGTGAGCTTCGTGTACAATAGAGCTTCGTTTGAGCTGAAAAGTGACTGCGTTTACCTGAAACGAAGTCTCGCTTGTAGGAAGACACAGAGCCTGGCATTTCACTCCGTTTCTGAAGGGAAACACACAGCACACTTCTCAACCATGAAACACACTCTGCTTTAGAGCAAGAAGCACGCTCTTGCTTTCTAGAGTCTCGAATAAGGCGGGAAACGTGAGAGTGCTCAGAACAAAAGAACTGTGTTTCCTACACACACGGACCATATCTAGTTCAACTCTGCTTCTGAAACTGATACAAACCACAGGCCCTCTAACATCCAATGCGTTTTAGTTAAGAGCGAGAAACGTGTGAGCTTCGTGTACAATATAGCTTCGTTTGAGCTGAAAAGTGACTGCGTTTACCTGAAAGGAAGTCTCGCTTGTAGGAAGACACAGAGCCTGGCATTTAACTCCGTTTCTGAAGGGAAACACACAGCACACTTCTCATCCATGAAACACACTCTGCTTTAGAGCGAGAAGCACGCTCTTGCTTTCTAGAGTCTCTAATAAGGCGGGAAACGTGAGAGTGCTCAGAACAAAAGAACTGTGTTTCCTACACACACGGACCATATCTAGTTCAACTCTGCTTCTGAAACTGATACAAACCACAGGCCCTCTAACATCCAATGCGTTTCAGTTAAGAGCGAGAAACGTGTGAGCTTTGTGTACAATATAGCTTCGTTTGAGCTGAAAAGTGACTGCCTTTACCTGAAACGAAGTCTCGCTTGTAGGAAGACACAGAGCCTGGCATTTCACTCCGTTTCTGAAGGGAAACACACAGCACACTTCTCATCCATGAAACACACTCTGCTTTAGAGCAAGAAGCACGCTCTTGCTTTCTAGAGTCTCTAATAAGGCGGGAAACGTGAGAGTGCTCAGAACAAAGAACTGTGTTTCCTACACACACGGACCATATCTAGTTCAACTCTGCTTCTGAAACTGATACAAACCACAGGCCCTCTAACATCCAATGCGTTTCAGTTAAGAGCGAGAAACGTGTGAGCTTCGTGTACAATATAGCTTCGTTGGAGCTGAAAAGTGACTGCGTTTACCTGAAACGAAGTCTCGCTTGTAGGAAGACACAGAGCCTGGCATTTAACTCCGTTTCTGAAGGGAAACACACAGCACACTTCTCATCCATGAAACACACTCTGCTTTAGAGCGAGAAGCACGCTCTTGCTTTTAGAGTCTCTGATAAGGCGGGAAACGTGAGAGTGCTCAGAACAAAAGAACTGTGTTTCCTACACACACGGACCATAATTAGTTCAACTCTGCTTCTGAAACTGATACAAACCACAGGCCCTCTAACATCCAATGCGTTTCAGTTAAGAGCGAGAAACGTGTGAGCTTCGTGTACAATAGAGCTTCGTTTGAGCTGAAAAGTGACTGCGTTTACCTGAAACGAAGTCTCGCTTGTAGGAAGACACAGAGCCTGGCATTTCACTCCGATTCTGAAGGGAAACACACAGCACACTTCTCATCCATGAAACACAATCTGCTTTAGAGCAAGAAGCACGCTCTTGCTTTCTAGAGTCTCTAATAAGGCGGGAAACGTGAGAGTGCTCAGAACAAAGAACTGTGTTTCCTACACACACGGACCATATCTAGTTCAACTCTGCTTCTGAAACTGATACAAACCACAGGCCCTCTAACATCCAATGCGTTTCAGTTAAGAGCGAGAAACGTGTGAGCTTCGTGTACAATATAGCTTCGTTTGAGCTGAAAAGTGACTGTGTTTACCTGAAACGAAGTCTCGCTTGTAGGAAGACACAGAGCCTGGCATTTCACTCCGTTTCTGAAGGGAAACACACAGCACACTTCTCATCCATGAAACACACTCTGCTTTAGAGCAAGAAGCACGCTCTTGCTTTCTAGAGTCTCTAATAAGGCGGGAAACGTGAGAGTGCTCAGAACAAAAAAACTGTGTTTCCTACACACACGGACCATATCTAGTTCAACTCTGCTTCTGAAACTGATACAAACCACAGGCCCTCTAACATCCAATTCGTTTCAGTTAAGAGCGAGAAATGTGTGAGCTTCGTGTACAATATAGCTTCGTTTGAGCTGAAAAGTGACTGCGTTTACCTGAAACAAAGTCTCGCTTGTAGGAAGACACAGAGCCTGGCATTCCACTCCGTTTCTGAAGGGAAACACACAGCACACTTCTCATCCATTAAACACACTCTGCTTTAGAGCGAGAAGCACGCTCTTGCTTTCTAGAGTCTCTAATAAGGCGGGAAACGTGAGAGTGCTCAGAACAAAAGAACTGTGTTTCCTACACACACGGACCATATCTAGTTCAACTCTGCTTCTGAAACTGATACAAACCACAGGCCCTCTAACATCCAATGGGTTTCAGTTAAGAGCGAGAAACGTGTGAGCTTCGTGTACAATATAGCTGCCTTTGAGCTGAAAAGTGACTGCGTTTACCTGAAACGAAGTCTCGCTTGTAGGAAGACACAGAGCCTGGCATTTAACTCCGTTTCTGAAGGGAAACACACAGCACACTTCTCATCCTTGAAACACACTCTGCTTTAGAGCGAGAAGCACGCTCTTGCTTTCTAGAGTCTCTAATAAGGCGGGAAACGTGAGAGTGCTCAGAACAAAAGAACTGTGTTTCCTACACACACGGACCATATCTAGTTCAACTCTGCTTCTGAAACTGATACAAACCACAGGCCCTCTAACATCCAATGTGTTTCAGTTAAGAGCGAGAAACGTGTGAGCTTCGTGTACAATATAGCTTCGTTTGAGCTGAAAAGTGACTGCGTTTACCTGAAACGAAGTCTCGCTTGTAGGAAGACACAGAGCCTGGCATTTCACTCCGTTTCTGAAGAGAAACACACAGCACACTTCTCATCCATGAAACACACTCTGCTTTAGAGCGAGAAGCACGCTCTTGCTTTCTAGAGTCTCGAATAAGGCGGGAAACGTGAGAGTGCTCAGAACAAAAGAACTGTGTTTCCTACACACACGGACCATATCTAGTTCAACTCTGCTTCTGAAACTGATACAAACCACAGGCCCTCTAACATCCAATGCGTTTAAATAAGAGCGAGAAACGTGTGAGCTTCGTGTACATTATAGCTCCTTTGAGCAGAAAAGTGACTGCGATTACCTGAAACGAAGTCTCGCTTGTAGGAAGACACAGAGTCTGGCATTTCACTCCGTTTCTGAAGGGAAACACACAGCACACTTCTCATCCATGAAACACACTCTGCTTTAGAGCAAGAAGCACGCTCTTGCTTTCTAGAATCTCTAATAAGGCGGGAAACTTGAGAGTGCTCAGAACAAAAGAACTGTGTTTCCTACACACACGGACCATATCTAGTTCAACTCTGCTTCTGAAACTGATACAAACCACAGGCCCTCTAACATCCAATGCGTTTCAGTTAAGAGCGAGAAACGTGTGAGCTTCGTGTACAATATAGCTGCCTTTGAGCTGAAAAGTGACTGCGTTTACCTGAAACGCAGTCTCGCTTGTAGGAAGACACAGAGCCTGGCATTTAACTCCGTTTCTGAAGGGAAACACACAGCACACTTCTCTTCCTTGAAACACACCCTGCTTTAGAGCGAGAAGCATGCTCTTGCTTTCTAGAGTCTCTAATAAGGCAGGAAACGTGAGAGTGCTCAGAACAAAAGAACTGTGTTTCCTACACACACGGACCATATGTAGTTCAACTCTGCTTCTGAAACTGATACAAACCACAGTCCCTCTAACATCCATTGCGTTTCAGTTAAGAGCGAGAAACGTGTGAGCTTCGTGTACAATATAGCTTCGTTTGAGCTGAAAAGTGACTGCGTTTACCTGAAACGAAGTCTCGCTTGTAGGAGGACACAGAGCCTGGCATTTAACTGAAGGGAAACACACAGCACACTTCTCATCCATGTAACACACTATGCTTTAGAGTGAGAAGCACGCTCCTGCTTTCTAGAGTCTCTAATAAGGCGGGAAACGTGAGAGTGCTCAGAACAAAAGAACTGTGTTTCCTACACACACAGACCATATCTAGTTCAACTCTGCTTCTGAAACTGATACAAACCACAGGCCCTCTAACATCCAATGCGTTTCAGTTAAGAGCAAGAAACGTGTGAGCTTCGTGTACAATATAGCTTCGTTTGAGCTGAAAAGTGACTGCGTTTACCTGAAACGAAGTCTCGCTTGTAGGAAGACACAGAGCCTGGCATTTAACTCCGTTTCTGAAGGGAAACACACAGCACACTTCTCATCCATGAAACACACTCTGCTTTAGAGCGAGAAGCACGCTCTTGCTTTCTAGAGTCTCTAATAAGGCGGGAAACGTGAGAGTGCTCAGAACAAAAGAACTGTGTTTCCTACACACACGGACCATATCTAGTTCAACTCTGCTTCTGAAACTGATACAAACCACAGGCCCTCTAACATCCAATGCGTTTAAATAAGAGCGAGAAACGTGTGAGCTTCGTGTACATTATAGCTTCCTTTGAGCAGAAAAGTGACTGCGATTACCTGAAACGAAGTCTCGCTTGTAGGAAGACACAGAGCCTGGCATTTCACTCCGTTTCTGAAGGGAAACACACAGCACACTTCTCATCCATGAAACACACTCTGCTTTAGAGCAAGAAGCACGCTCTTGCTTTCTAGAATCTCTAATAAGGCGGGAAACTTGAGAGTGCTCAGAACAAAAGAACTGTGTTTCCTACACACACGGACCATATCTAGTTCAACTCTGCTTCTGAAACTGATACAAACCACAGGCCCTCTAACATCCAATGCGTTTCAGTTAAGAGCGAGAAACGTGTGAGCTTCGTGTACAATATAGCTGCGTTTGAGCTGAAAAGTGACTGCGTTTACCTGAAACGAAGTCTCGCTTGTAGGAAGACACAGAGCCTGGCATTTAACTCCGTTTCTGAAGGGAAACACACAGCACACTTCTCATCCATGAAACACACTCTGCTTTAGAGCGAGAAGCACGCTCTTGCTTTCTAGAGTCTCTAATAAGGCGGGAAACGTGAGAGTGCTCAGAACAAAAGAACTGTGTTTCCTACACACACGGACCATATCTAGTTCAACTCTGCTTCTGAAACTGATACAAACCACAGGCCCTCTAACATCCAATGTGGTTCAGTTAAGAGCGAGAAATGTGTGAGCTTCGTGTACAATATAGCTTCGTTTGAGCTGAAAAGTGACTGCGTTTACCTGAAACGAAGTCTCGCTTGTAGGAAGACGCAGAGCCTGGCATTTAACTCCGTTTCTGAAGGGAAACACACAGCACACTTCTCATCCATGAAACACACTCTGCTTTAGAGCAAGAAGCACGCTCTTGCTTTCTAGAGTCTCAGATAAGGCGGGAAACGTGAGAGTGCTCAGAACAAAAGAACTGTGTTTCCTACACACACGGACCATATGTAGTTCAACTCTGCTTCTGAAACTGATACAAACCACAGTCCCTCTAACATCCATTGCGTTTCAGTTAAGAGCGAGAAACGTGTGAGCTTCGTGTACAATATAGCTTCGTTTGAGCTGAAAAGTGACTGCGTTTACCTGAAACGAAGTCTCGCTTGTAGGAGGACACAGAGCCTGGCATTTAACTCCGTTTCTGAAGGGAAACACACAGCACACTTCTCATCCATGTAACACACTATGCTTTAGAGTGAGAAGCACGCTCCTGCTTTCTAGAGTCTCTAATAAGGCGGGAAACGTGAGAGTGCTCAGAACAAAAGAACTGTGTTTCCTACACACACGGACCATATCTAGTTCAACTCTGCTTCTGAAACTGATACAAACCACAGGCCCTCTAACATCCAATGCGTTTCAGTTAAGAGCGAGAAACGTGTGAGCTTCGTGTACAATATAGCTTCGTTTGAGCTGAAAAGTGACTGCGTTTACCTGAAACGAAGTCTCGCTTGTAGGAAGACACAGAGCCTGGCATTTCACTCCGTTTCTGAAGGGAAACACACAGCACACTTCTCATCCATGAAACACACTCTGCTTTAGAGCGAGAAGCACGCTCTTGCTTTCTAGAGTCTCTAATAAGGCGGGAAACGTGAGAGTGCTCAGAACAAAAGAACTGTGTTTCCTACACACACGGACCATATCTAGTTCAACTCTGCTTCTGAAACTGATACAAACCACAGGCCCTCTAACATCCAATGTGTTTCAGTTAAGAGCGAGAAATGTGTGAGCTTCGTGTACAATATAGCTTCGTTTGAGCTGAAAAGTGACTGCGTTTACCTGAAACGAAGTCTCGCTTGTAGGAAGACGCAGAGCCTGGCATTTAACTCCGTTTCTGAAGGGAAACACACAGCACACTTCTCATCCATGAAACACACTCTGCTTTAGAGCAAGAAGCACGCTCTTGCTTTCTAGAGTCTCAGATAAGGCGGGAAACGTGAGAGTGCTCAGAACAAAAGAACTGTGTTTCCTACACACACGGACCATATGTAGTTCAACTCTGCTTCTGAAACTGATACAAACCACAGTCCCTCTAACATCCATTGCGTTTCAGTTAAGAGCGAGAAACCTGTGAGCTTCGTGTACAATATAGCTTCGTTTGAGCTGAAAAGTGACTGCGTTTACCTGAAACGAAGTCTCGCTTGTAGGAGGACACAGAGCCTGGCATTTAACTCCGTTTCTGAAGGGAAACACACAGCACACTTCTCATCCATGTAACACACTATGCTTTAGAGTGAGAAGCACGCTCCTGCTTTCTAGAGTCTCTAATAAGGCGGGAAACGTGAGAGTGCTCAGAACAAAAGAACTGTGTTTCCTACACACACGGACCATATCTAGTTCAACTCTGCTTCTGAAACTGATACAAACCACAGGCCCTCTAACATCCAATGCGTTTCAGTTAAGAGCGAGAAACGTGTGAGCTTCGTGTACAATATAGCTTCGTTTGAGCTGAAAAGTGACTGCGTTTACCTGAAACGAAGTCTCGCTTGTAGGAAGACACAGAGCCTGGCATTTCACTCCGTTTCTGAAGGGAAACACACAGCACACTTCTCATCCATGAAACACACTCTGCTTTAGAGCGAGAAGCACGCTCTTGCTTTCTAGAGTCTCTAATAAGGCGGGAAACGTGAGAGTGCTCAGAACAAAAGAACTGTGTTTCCTACACACACGGACCATATCTAGTTCAACTCTGCTTCTGAAACTGATACAAACCACAGGCCCTCTAACATCCAATGCGTTTAAATAAGAGCGAGAAACGTGTGAGCTTCGTGTACATTATAGCTTCCTTTGAGCAGAAAAGTGACTGCGATTACCTGAAACGAAGTCTCGCTTGTAGGAAGACACAGAGCCTGGCATTTCACTCCGTTTCTGAAGGGAAACACACAGCACACTTCTCATCCATGAAACACACTCTGCTTTAGAGCAAGAAGCACGCTCTTGCTTTCTAGAATCTCTAATAAGGCGGGAAACTTGAGAGTGCTCAGAACAAAAGAACTGTGTTTCCTACACACACGGACCATATCTAGTTCAACTCTGCTTCTGAAACTGATACAAACCACAGGCCCTCTAACATCCAATGCGTTTCAGTTAAGAGCGAGAAACGTGTGAGCTTCGTGTACAATATAGCTGCGTTTGAGCTGAAAAGTGACTGCGTTTACCTGAAACGAAGTCTCGCTTGTAGGAAGACACAGAGCCTGGCATTTAACTCCGTTTCTGAAGGGAAACACACAGCACACTTCTCATCCATGAAACACACTCTGCTTTAGAGCGAGAAGCACGCTCTTGCTTTCTAGAGTCTCTAATAAGGCGGGAAACGTGAGAGTGCTCAGAACAAAAGAACTGTGTTTCCTACACACACGGACCATATCTAGTTCAACTCTGCTTCTGAAACTGATACAAACCACAGGCCCTCTAACATCCAATGTGTTTCAGTTAAGAGCGAGAAATGTGTGAGCTTCGTGTACAATATAGCTTCGTTTTAGCTGAAAATTGACTGCGTTTACCTGAAACGAAGTCTTGCTTGTAGGAAGACGCAGAGCCTGGCATTTAACTCCGTTTCTGAAGGGAAACACACAGCACACTTCTCATCCATGAAACACACTCTGCTTTAGAGCAAGAAGCACGCTCTTGCTTTCTAGAGTCTCAGATAAGGCGGGAAACGTGAGAGTGCTCAGAACAAAAGAACTGTGTTTCCTACACACACGGACCATATGTAGTTCAACTCTGCTTCTGAAACTGATACAAACCACAGTCCCTCTAACATCCATTGCGTTTCAGTTAAGAGCGAGAAACGTGTGAGCTTCGTGTACAATATAGCTTCGTTTGAGCTGAAAAGTGACTGCGTTTACCTGAAACGAAGTCTCGCTTGTAGGAGGACACAGAGCCTGGCATTTAACTCCGTTTCTGAAGGGAAACACACAGCACACTTCTCATCCATGTAACACACTATGCTTTAGAGTGAGAAGCACGCTCCTGCTTTCTAGAGTCTCTAATAAGGCGGGAAACGTGAGAGTGCTCAGAACAAAAGAACTGTGTTTCCTACACACACGGACCATATCTAGTTCAACTCTGCTTCTGAAACTGATACAAACCACAGGCCCTCTAACATCCAATGCGTTTTAGTTAAGAGCGAGAAACGTGTGAGCTTCGTGTACAATATAGCTTCGTTTGAGCTGAAAAGTGACTGCGTTTACCTGAAAGGAAGTCTCGCTTGTAGGAAGACACAGAGCCTGGCATTTAACTCCGTTTCTGAAGGGAAACACACAGCACACTTCTCATCCATGAAACACACTCTGCTTTAGAGCGAGAAGCACGCTCTTGCTTTCTAGAGTCTCTAATAAGGCGGGAAACGTGAGAGTGCTCAGAACAAAAGAACTGTGTTTCCTACACACACGGACCATATCTAGTTCAACTCTGCTTCTGAAACTGATACAAACCACAGGCCCTCTAACATCCAATGCGTTTCAGTTAAGAGCGAGAAACGTGTGAGCTTTGTGTACAATATAGCTTCGTTTGAGCTGAAAAGTGACTGCCTTTACCTGAAACGAAGTCTCGCTTGTAGGAAGACACAGAGCCTGGCATTTCACTCCGTTTCTGAAGGGAAACACACAGCACACTTCTCATCCATGAAACACACTCTGCTTTAGAGCAAGAAGCACGCTCTTGCTTTCTAGAGTCTCTAATAAGGCGGGAAACGTGAGAGTGCTCAGAACAAAGAACTGTGTTTCCTACACACACGGACCATATCTAGTTCAACTCTGCTTCTGAAACTGATACAAACCACAGGCCCTCTAACATCCAATGCGTTTCAGTTAAGAGCGAGAAACGTGTGAGCTTCGTGTACAATATAGCTTCGTTGGAGCTGAAAAGTGACTGCGTTTACCTGAAACGAAGTCTCGCTTGTAGGAAGACACAGAGCCTGGCATTTAACTCCGTTTCTGAAGGGAAACACACAGCACACTTCTCATCCATGAAACACACTCTGCTTTAGAGCGAGAAGCACGCTCTTGCTTTTAGAGTCTCTGATAAGGCGGGAAACGTGAGAGTGCTCAGAACAAAAGAACTGTGTTTCCTACACACACGGACCATAATTAGTTCAACTCTGCTTCTGAAACTGATACAAACCACAGGCCCTCTAACATCCAATGCGTTTCAGTTAAGAGCGAGAAACGTGTGAGCTTCGTGTACAATAGAGCTTCGTTTGAGCTGAAAAGTGACTGCGTTTACCTGAAACGAAGTCTCGCTTGTAGGAAGACACAGAGCCTGGCATTTCACTCCGATTCTGAAGGGAAACACACAGCACACTTCTCAACCATGAAACACACTCTGCTTTAGAGCAAGAAGCACGCTCTTGCTTTCTAGAGTCTCGAATAAGGCGGGAAACGTGAGAGTGCTCAGAACAAAAGAACTGTGTTTCCTACACACACGGACCATATCTAGTTCAACTCTGCTTCTGAAACTGATACAAACCACAGGCCCTCTAACATCCAATGCGTTTTAGTTAAGAGCGAGAAATGTGTGAGCTTCGTGTACAATATAGCTTCCTTTGAGCTGAAAAGTGACTGCGTTGACCTGAAAGGAATTCTCGCTTGTAGGAAGACACAGAGCCTGGCATTTAACTCCGTTTCTGAAGGGAAACACACAGCACACTTCTCATCCATGAAACACAATCTGCTTTAGAGCAAGAAGCACGCTCTTGCTTTCTAGAGTCTCTAATAAGGCGGGAAACGTGAGAGTGCTCAGAACAAAGAACTGTGTTTCCTACACACACGGACCATATCTAGTTCAACTCTGCTTCTGAAACTGATACAAACCACAGGCCCTCTAACATCCAATGCGTTTCAGTTAAGAGCGAGAAACGTGTGAGCTTCGTGTACAATATAGCTTCGTTTGAGCTGAAAAGTGACTGTGTTTACCTGAAACGAAGTCTCGCTTGTAGGAAGACACAGAGCCTGGCATTTCACTCCGTTTCTGAAGGGAAACACACAGCACACTTCTCATCCATGAAACACACTCTGCTTTAGAGCAAGAAGCACGCTCTTGCTTTCTAGAGTCTCTAATAAGGCGGGAAACGTGAGAGTGCTCAGAACAAAAAAACTGTGTTTCCTACACACACGGACCATATCTAGTTCAACTCTGCTTCTGAAACTGATACAAACCACAGGCCCTCTAACATCCAATTCGTTTCAGTTAAGAGCGAGAAATGTGTGAGCTTCGTGTACAATATAGCTTCGTTTGAGCTGAAAAGTGACTGCGTTTACCTGAAACAAAGTCTCGCTTGTAGGAAGACACAGAGCCTGGCATTCCACTCCGTTTCTGAAGGGAAACACACAGCACACTTCTCATCCATTAAACACACTCTGCTTTAGAGCGAGAAGCACGCTCTTGCTTTCTAGAGTCTCTAATAAGGCGGGAAACGTGAGAGTGCTCAGAACAAAAGAACTGTGTTTCCTACACACACGGACCATATCTAGTTCAACTCTGCTTCTGAAACTGATACAAACCACAGGCCCTCTAACATCCAATGGGTTTCAGTTAAGAGCGAGAAACGTGTGAGCTTCGTGTACAATATAGCTGCCTTTGAGCTGAAAAGTGACTGCGTTTACCTGAAACGAAGTCTCGCTTGTAGGAAGACACAGAGCCTGGCATTTAACTCCGTTTCTGAAGGGAAACACACAGCACACTTCTCATCCTTGAAACACACTCTGCTTTAGAGCGAGAAGCACGCTCTTGCTTTCTAGAGTCTCTAATAAGGCGGGAAACGTGAGAGTGCTCAGAACAAAAGAACTGTGTTTCCTACACACACGGACCATATCTAGTTCAACTCTGCTTCTGAAACTGATACAAACCACAGGCCCTCTAACATCCAATGTGTTTCAGTTAAGAGCGAGAAACGTGTGAGCTTCGTGTACAATATAGCTTCGTTTGAGCTGAAAAGTGACTGCGTTTACCTGAAACGAAGTCTCGCTTGTAGGAAGACACAGAGCCTGGCATTTCACTCCGTTTCTGAAGAGAAACACACAGCACACTTCTCATCCATGAAACACACTCTGCTTTAGAGCGAGAAGCACGCTCTTGCTTTCTAGAGTCTCGAATAAGGCGGGAAACGTGAGAGTGCTCAGAACAAAAGAACTGTGTTTCCTACACACACGGACCATATCTAGTTCAACTCTGCTTCTGAAACTGATACAAACCACAGGCCCTCTAACATCCAATGCGTTTAAATAAGAGCGAGAAACGTGTGAGCTTCGTGTACATTATAGCTCCTTTGAGCAGAAAAGTGACTGCGATTACCTGAAACGAAGTCTCGCTTGTAGGAAGACACAGAGTCTGGCATTTCACTCCGTTTCTGAAGGGAAACACACAGCACACTTCTCATCCATGAAACACACTCTGCTTTAGAGCAAGAAGCACGCTCTTGCTTTCTAGAATCTCTAATAAGGCGGGAAACTTGAGAGTGCTCAGAACAAAAGAACTGTGTTTCCTACACACACGGACCATATCTAGTTCAACTCTGCTTCTGAAACTGATACAAACCACAGGCCCTCTAACATCCAATGCGTTTCAGTTAAGAGCGAGAAACGTGTGAGCTTCGTGTACAATATAGCTGCCTTTGAGCTGAAAAGTGACTGCGTTTACCTGAAACGCAGTCTCGCTTGTAGGAAGACACAGAGCCTGGCATTTAACTCCGTTTCTGAAGGGAAACACACAGCACACTTCTCTTCCTTGAAACACACCCTGCTTTAGAGCGAGAAGCACGCTCTTGCTTTCTAGAGTCTCTAATAAGGCGGGAAACGTGAGAGTGCTCAGAACAAAAGAACTGTGTTTCCTACACACACGGACCATATGTAGTTCAACTCTGCTTCTGAAACTGATACAAACCACAGTCCCTCTAACATCCATTGCGTTTCAGTTAAGAGCGAGAAACGTGTGAGCTTCGTGTACAATATAGCTTCGTTTGAGCTGAAAAGTGACTGCGTTTACCTGAAACGAAGTCTCGCTTGTAGGAGGACACAGAGCCTGGCATTTAACTCCGTTTCTGAAGGGAAACACACAGCACACTTCTCATCCATGTAACACACTATGCTTTAGAGTGAGAAGCACGCTCCTGCTTTCTAGAGTCTCTAATAAGGCGGGAAACGTGAGAGTGCTCAGAACAAAAGAACTGTGTTTCCTACACACACAGACCATATCTAGTTCAACTCTGCTTCTGAAACTGATACAAACCACAGGCCCTCTAACATCCAATGCGTTTCAGTTAAGAGCGAGAAACGTGTGAGCTTTGTGTACAATATAGCTTCGTTTGAGCTGAAAAGTGACTGCCTTTACCTGAAACGAAGTCTCGCTTGTAGGAAGACACAGAGCCTGGCATTTCACTCCGTTTCTGAAGGGAAACACACAGCACACTTCTCATCCATGAAACACACTCTGCTTTAGAGCAAGAAGCACGCTCTTGCTTTCTAGAGTCTCTAATAAGGCGGGAAACGTGAGAGTGCTCAGAACAAAGAACTGTGTTTCCTACACACACGGACCATATCTAGTTCAACTCTGCTTCTGAAACTGATACAAACCACAGGCCCTCTAACATCCAATGCGTTTCAGTTAAGAGCGAGAAACGTGTGAGCTTCGTGTACAATATAGCTTCGTTGGAGCTGAAAAGTGACTGCGTTTACCTGAAACGAAGTCTCGCTTGTAGGAAGACACAGAGCCTGGCATTTAACTCCGTTTCTGAAGGGAAACACACAGCACACTTCTCATCCATGAAACACACTCTGCTTTAGAGCGAGAAGCACGCTCTTGCTTTTAGAGTCTCTGATAAGGCGGGAAACGTGAGAGTGCTCAGAACAAAAGAACTGTGTTTCCTACACACACGGACCATAATTAGTTCAACTCTGCTTCTGAAACTGATACAAACCACAGGCCCTCTAACATCCAATGCGTTTCAGTTAAGAGCGAGAAACGTGTGAGCTTCGTGTACAATAGAGCTTCGTTTGAGCTGAAAAGTGACTGCGTTTACCTGAAACGAAGTCTCGCTTGTAGGAAGACACAGAGCCTGGCATTTCACTCCGATTCTGAAGGGAAACACACAGCACACTTCTCAACCATGAAACACACTCTGCTTTAGAGCAAGAAGCACGCTCTTGCTTTCTAGAGTCTCGAATAAGGCGGGAAACGTGAGAGTGCTCAGAACAAAAGAACTGTGTTTCCTACACACACGGACCATATCTAGTTCAACTCTGCTTCTGAAACTGATACAAACCACAGGCCCTCTAACATCCAATGCGTTTTAGTTAAGAGCGAGAAATGTGTGAGCTTCGTGTACAATATAGCTTCCTTTGAGCTGAAAAGTGACTGCGTTGACCTGAAAGGAATTCTCGCTTGTAGGAAGACACAGAGCCTGGCATTTAACTCCGTTTCTGAAGGGAAACACACAGCACACTTCTCATCCATGAAACACAATCTGCTTTAGAGCAAGAAGCACGCTCTTGCTTTCTAGAGTCTCTAATAAGGCGGGAAACGTGAGAGTGCTCAGAACAAAGAACTGTGTTTCCTACACACACGGACCATATCTAGTTCAACTCTGCTTCTGAAACTGATACAAACCACAGGCCCTCTAACATCCAATGCGTTTCAGTTAAGAGCGAGAAACGTGTGAGCTTCGTGTACAATATAGCTTCGTTTGAGCTGAAAAGTGACTGTGTTTACCTGAAACGAAGTCTCGCTTGTAGGAAGACACAGAGCCTGGCATTTCACTCCGTTTCTGAAGGGAAACACACAGCACACTTCTCATCCATGAAACACACTCTGCTTTAGAGCAAGAAGCACGCTCTTGCTTTCTAGAGTCTCTAATAAGGCGGGAAACGTGAGAGTGCTCAGAACAAAAAAACTGTGTTTCCTACACACACGGACCATATCTAGTTCAACTCTGCTTCTGAAACTGATACAAACCACAGGCCCTCTAACATCCAATTCGTTTCAGTTAAGATCGAGAAATGTGTGAGCTTCGTGTACAATATAGCTTCGTTTGAGCTGAAAAGTGACTGCGTTTACCTGAAACAAAGTCTCGCTTGTAGGAAGACACAGAGCCTGGCATTCCACTCCGTTTCTGAAGGGAAACACACAGCACACTTCTCATCCATTAAACACACTCTGCTTTAGAGCGAGAAGCACGCTCTTGCTTTCTAGAGTCTCTAATAAGGCGGGAAACGTGAGAGTGCTCAGAACAAAAGAACTGTGTTTCCTACACACACGGACCATATCTAGTTCAACTCTGCTTCTGAAACTGATACAAACCACAGGCCCTCTAACATCCAATGGGTTTCAGTTAAGAGCGAGAAACGTGTGAGCTTCGTGTACAATATAGCTGCCTTTGAGCTGAAAAGTGACTGCGTTTACCTGAAACGAAGTCTCGCTTGTAGGAAGACACAGAGCCTGGCATTTAACTCCGTTTCTGAAGGGAAACACACAGCACACTTCTCATCCTTGAAACACACTCTGCTTTAGAGCGAGAAGCACGCTCTTGCTTTCTAGAGTCTCTAATAAGGCGGGAAACGTGAGAGTGCTCAGAACAAAAGAACTGTGTTTCCTACACACACGGACCATATCTAGTTCAACTCTGCTTCTGAAACTGATACAAACCACAGGCCCTCTAACATCCAATGTGTTTCAGTTAAGAGCGAGAAACGTGTGAGCTTCGTGTACAATATAGCTTCGTTTGAGCTGAAAAGTGACTGCGTTTACCTGAAACGAAGTCTCGCTTGTAGGAAGACACAGAGCCTGGCATTTCACTCCGTTTCTGAAGAGAAACACACAGCACACTTCTCATCCATGAAACACACTCTGCTTTAGAGCGAGAAGCACGCTCTTGCTTTCTAGAGTCTCGAATAAGGCGGGAAACGTGAGAGTGCTCAGAACAAAAGAACTGTGTTTCCTACACACACGGACCATATCTAGTTCAACTCTGCTTCTGAAACTGATACAAACCACAGGCCCTCTAACATCCAATGCGTTTAAATAAGAGCGAGAAACGTGTGAGCTTCGTGTACATTATAGCTCCTTTGAGCAGAAAAGTGACTGCGATTACCTGAAACGAAGTCTCGCTTGTAGGAAGACACAGAGTCTGGCATTTCACTCCGTTTCTGAAGGGAAACACACAGCACACTTCTCATCCATGAACCACACTCTGCTTTAGAGCAAGAAGCACGCTCTTGCTTTCTAGAATCTCTAATAAGGCGGGAAACTTGAGAGTGCTCAGAACAAAAGAACTGTGTTTCCTACACACACGGACCATATCTAGTTCAACTCTGCTTCTGAAACTGATACAAACCACAGGCCCTCTAACATCCAATGCGTTTCAGTTAAGAGCGAGAAACGTGTGAGCTTCGTGTACAATATAGCTGCCTTTGAGCTGAAAAGTGACTGCGTTTACCTGAAACGCAGTCTCGCTTGTAGGAAGACACAGAGCCTGGCATTTAACTCCGTTTCTGAAGGGAAACACACAGCACACTTCTCTTCCTTGAAACACACCCTGCTTTAGAGCGAGAAGCACGCTCTTGCTTTCTAGAGTCTCTAATAAGGCGGGAAACGTGAGAGTGCTCAGAACAAAAGAACTGTGTTTCCTACACACACGGACCATATGTAGTTCAACTCTGCTTCTGAAACTGATACAAACCACAGTCCCTCTAACATCCATTGCGTTTCAGTTAAGAGCGAGAAACGTGTGAGCTTCGTGTACAATATAGCTTCGTTTGAGCTGAAAAGTGACTGCGTTTACCTGAAACGAAGTCTCGCTTGTAGGAGGACACAGAGCCTGGCATTTAACTCCGTTTCTGAAGGGAAACACACAGCACACTTCTCATCCATGTAACACACTATGCTTTAGAGTGAGAAGCACGCTCCTGCTTTCTAGAGTCTCTAATAAGGCGGGAAACGTGAGAGTGCTCAGAACAAAAGAACTGTGTTTCCTACACACACAGACCATATCTAGTTCAACTCTGCTTCTGAAACTGATACAAACCACAGGCCCTCTAACATCCAATGCGTTTCAGTTAAGAGCAAGAAACGTGTGAGCTTCGTGTACAATATAGCTTCGTTTGAGCTGAAAAGTGACTGCGTTTACCTGAAACGAAGTCTCGCTTGTAGGAAGACACAGAGCCTGGCATTTAACTCCGTTTCTGAAGGGAAACACACAGCACACTTCTCATCCATGAAACACACTCTGCTTTAGAGCGAGAAGCACGCTCTTGCTTTCTAGAGTCTCTAATAAGGCGGGAAACGTGAGAGTGCTCAGAACAAAAGAACTGTGTTTCCTACACACACGGACCATATCTAGTTCAACTCTGCTTCTGAAACTGATACAAACCACAGGCCCTCTAACATCCAATGCGTTTAAATAAGAGCGAGAAACGTGTGAGCTTCGTGTACATTATAGCTTCCTTTGAGCAGAAAAGTGACTGCGATTACCTGAAACGAAGTCTCGCTTGTAGGAAGACACAGAGCCTGGCATTTCACTCCGTTTCTGAAGGGAAACACACAGCACACTTCTCATCCATGAAACACACTCTGCTTTAGAGCAAGAAGCACGCTCTTGCTTTCTAGAATCTCTAATAAGGCGGGAAACTTGAGAGTGCTCAGAACAAAAGAACTGTGTTTCCTACACACACGGACCATATCTAGTTCAACTCTGCTTCTGAAACTGATACAAACCACAGGCCCTCTAACATCCAATGCGTTTCAGTTAAGAGCGAGAAACGTGTGAGCTTCGTGTACAATATAGCTGCGTTTGAGCTGAAAAGTGACTGCGTTTACCTGAAACGAAGTCTCGCTTGTAGGAAGACACAGAGCCTGGCATTTAACTCCGTTTCTGAAGGGAAACACACAGCACACTTCTCATCCATGAAACACACTCTGCTTTAGAGCGAGAAGCACGCTCTTGCTTTCTAGAGTCTCTAATAAGGCGGGAAACGTGAGAGTGCTCAGAACAAAAGAACTGTGTTTCCTACACACACGGACCATATCTAGTTCAACTCTGCTTCTGAAACTGATACAAACCACAGGCCCTCTAACATCCAATGTGTTTCAGTTAAGAGCGAGAAATGTGTGAGCTTCGTGTACAATATAGCTTCGTTTGAGCTGAAAAGTGACTGCGTTTACCTGAAACGAAGTCTCGCTTGTAGGAAGACGCAGAGCCTGGCATTTAACTCCGTTTCTGAAGGGAAACACACAGCACACTTCTCGTCCATGAAACACACTCTGCTTTAGAGCAAGAAGCACGCTCTTGCTTTCTAGAGTCTCAGATAAGGCGGGAAACGTGAGAGTGCTCAGAACAAAAGAACTGTGTTTCCTACACACACGGACCATATGTAGTTCAACTCTGCTTCTGAAACTGATACAAACCACAGTCCCTCTAACATCCATTGCGTTTCAGTTAAGAGCGAGAAACGTGTGAGCTTCGTGTACAATATAGCTTCGTTTGAGCTGAAAAGTGACTGCGTTTACCTGAAACGAAGTCTCGCTTGTAGGAGGACACAGAGCCTGGCATTTAACTCCGTTTCTGAAGGGAAACACACAGCACACTTCTCATCCATGTAACACACTATGCTTTAGAGTGAGAAGCACGCTCCTGCTTTCTAGAGTCTCTAATAAGGCGGGAAACGTGAGAGTGCTCAGAACAAAAGAACTGTGTTTCCTACACACACGGACCATATCTAGTTCAACTCTGCTTCTGAAACTGATACAAACCACAGGCCCTCTAACATCCAATGCGTTTCAGTTAAGAGCGAGAAACGTGTGAGCTTCGTGTACAATATAGCTTCGTTTGAGCTGAAAAGTGACTGCGTTTACCTGAAACGAAGTCTCGCTTGTAGGAAGACACAGAGCCTGGCATTTCACTCCGTTTCTGAAGGGAAACACACAGCACACTTCTCAT
The DNA here is from genome assembly GCA_949786405.1 of Onychomys arenicola. NCBI lineage: Eukaryota > Metazoa > Chordata > Mammalia > Rodentia > Cricetidae > Onychomys > Onychomys arenicola. Next base: position 3,806,882 of record CATKUM010000015.1, on the reverse strand, counting down.
CCATGAAACACACTCTGCTTTAGAGCGAGAAGCACGCTCTTGCTTTCTAGAGTCTCTAATAAGGCGGGAAACGTGAGAGTGCTCAGAACAAAAGAACTGTGTTTCCTACACACACGGACCATATCTAGTTCAACTCTGCTTCTGAAACTGATACAAACCACAGGCCCTCTAACATCCAATGTGTTTCAGTTAAGAGCGAGAAATGTGTGAGCTTCGTGTACAATATAGCTTCGTTTGAGCTGAAAAGTGACTGCGTTTACCTGAAACGAAGTCTCGCTTGTAGGAAGACGCAGAGCCTGGCATTTAACTCCGTTTCTGAAGGGAAACACACAGCACACTTCTCATCCATGAAACACACTCTGCTTTAGAGCAAGAAGCACGCTCTTGCTTTCTAGAGTCTCAGATAAGGCGGGAAACGTGAGAGTGCTCAGAACAAAAGAACTGTGTTTCCTACACACACGGACCATATGTAGTTCAACTCTGCTTCTGAAACTGATACAAACCACAGTCCCTCTAACATCCATTGCGTTTCAGTTAAGAGCGAGAAACCTGTGAGCTTCGTGTACAATATAGCTTCGTTTGAGCTGAAAAGTGACTGCGTTTACCTGAAACGAAGTCTCGCTTGTAGGAGGACACAGAGCCTGGCATTTAACTCCGTTTCTGAAGGGAAACACACAGCACACTTCTCATCCATGTAACACACTATGCTTTAGAGTGAGAAGCACGCTCCTGCTTTCTAGAGTCTCTAATAAGGCGGGAAACGTGAGAGTGCTCAGAACAAAAGAACTGTGTTTCCTACACACACGGACCATATCTAGTTCAACTCTGCTTCTGAAACTGATACAAACCACAGGCCCTCTAACATCCAATGCGTTTCAGTTAAGAGCGAGAAACGTGTGAGCTTCGTGTACAATATAGCTTCGTTTGAGCTGAAAAGTGACTGCGTTTACCTGAAACGAAGTCTCGCTTGTAGGAAGACACAGAGCCTGGCATTTCACTCCGTTTCTGAAGGGAAACACACAGCACACTTCTCATCCATGAAACACACTCTGCTTTAGAGCGAGAAGCACGCTCTTGCTTTCTAGAGTCTCTAATAAGGCGGGAAACGTGAGAGTGCTCAGAACAAAAGAACTGTGTTTCCTACACACACGGACCATATCTAGTTCAACTCTGCTTCTGAAACTGATACAAACCACAGGCCCTCTAACATCCAATGCGTTTAAATAAGAGCGAGAAACGTGTGAGCTTCGTGTACATTATAGCTTCCTTTGAGCAGAAAAGTGACTGCGATTACCTGAAACGAAGTCTCGCTTGTAGGAAGACACAGAGCCTGGCATTTCACTCCGTTTCTGAAGGGAAACACACAGCACACTTCTCATCCATGAAACACACTCTGCTTTAGAGCAAGAAGCACGCTCTTGCTTTCTAGAATCTCTAATAAGGCGGGAAACTTGAGAGTGCTCAGAACAAAAGAACTGTGTTTCCTACACACACGGACCATATCTAGTTCAACTCTGCTTCTGAAACTGATACAAACCACAGGCCCTCTAACATCCAATGCGTTTCAGTTAAGAGCGAGAAACGTGTGAGCTTCGTGTACAATATAGCTGCGTTTGAGCTGAAAAGTGACTGCGTTTACCTGAAACGAAGTCTCGCTTGTAGGAAGACACAGAGCCTGGCATTTAACTCCGTTTCTGAAGGGAAACACACAGCACACTTCTCATCCATGAAACACACTCTGCTTTAGAGCGAGAAGCACGCTCTTGCTTTCTAGAGTCTCTAATAAGGCGGGAAACGTGAGAGTGCTCAGAACAAAAGAACTGTGTTTCCTACACACACGGACCATATCTAGTTCAACTCTGCTTCTGAAACTGATACAAACCACAGGCCCTCTAACATCCAATGTGTTTCAGTTAAGAGCGAGAAATGTGTGAGCTTCGTGTACAATATAGCTTCGTTTTAGCTGAAAATTGACTGCGTTTACCTGAAACGAAGTCTCGCTTGTAGGAAGACGCAGAGCCTGGCATTTAACTCCGTTTCTGAAGGGAAACACACAGCACACTTCTCATCCATGAAACACACTCTGCTTTAGAGCAAGAAGCACGCTCTTGCTTTCTAGAGTCTCAGATAAGGCGGGAAACGTGAGAGTGCTCAGAACAAAAGAACTGTGTTTCCTACACACACGGACCATATGTAGTTCAACTCTGCTTCTGAAACTGATACAAACCACAGTCCCTCTAACATCCATTGCGTTTCAGTTAAGAGCGAGAAACGTGTGAGCTTCGTGTACAATATAGCTTCGTTTGAGCTGAAAAGTGACTGCGTTTACCTGAAACGAAGTCTCGCTTGTAGGAGGACACAGAGCCTGGCATTTAACTCCGTTTCTGAAGGGAAACACACAGCACACTTCTCATCCATGTAACACACTATGCTTTAGAGTGAGAAGCACGCTCCTGCTTTCTAGAGTCTCTAATAAGGCGGGAAACGTGAGAGTGCTCAGAACAAAAGAACTGTGTTTCCTACACACACGGACCATATCTAGTTCAACTCTGCTTCTGAAACTGATACAAACCACAGGCCCTCTAACATCCAATGCGTTTCAGTTAAGAGCGAGAAACGTGTGAGCTTCGTGTACAATATAGCTTCGTTTGAGCTGAAAAGTGACTGCGTTTACCTGAAACGAAGTCTCGCTTGTAGGAAGACACAGAGCCTGGCATTTCACTCCGTTTCTGAAGGGAAACACACAGCACACTTCTCATCCATGAAACACACTCTGCTTTAGAGCGAGAAGCACGCTCTTGCTTTCTAGAGTCTCTAATAAGGCGGGAAACGTGAGAGTGCTCAGAACAAAAGAACTGTGTTTCCTACACACACGGACCATATCTAGTTCAACTCTGCTTCTGAAACTGATACAAACCACAGGCCCTCTAACATCCAATGTGTTTCAGTTAAGAGCGAGAAATGTGTGAGCTTCGTGTACAATATAGCTTCGTTTGAGCTGAAAAGTGACTGCGTTTACCTGAAACGAAGTCTCGCTTGTAGGAAGACGCAGAGCCTGGCATTTAACTCCGTTTCTGAAGGGAAACACACAGCACACTTCTCATCCATGAAACACACTCTGCTTTAGAGCAAGAAGCACGCTCTTGCTTTCTAGAGTCTCAGATAAGGCGGGAAACGTGAGAGTGCTCAGAACAAAAGAACTGTGTTTCCTACACACACGGACCATATGTAGTTCAACTCTGCTTCTGAAACTGATACAAACCACAGTCCCTCTAACATCCATTGCGTTTCAGTTAAGAGCGAGAAACGTGTGAGCTTCGTGTACAATATAGCATCCTTTGAGCTGAAAAGTGACTGCGTTTACCTGAAACGAAGTCTCGCTTGTAGGAGGACACAGAGCCTGGCATTTAACTCCGTTTCTGAAGGGAAACACACAGCACACTTCTCATCCATGTAACACACTATGCTTTAGAGTGAGAAGCACGCTCCTGCTTTCTAGAGTCTCTAATAAGGCGGGAAACGTGAGAGTGCTCAGAACAAAAGAACTGTGTTTCCTACACACACGGACCATATCTAGTTCAACTCTGCTTCTGAAACTGATACAAACCACAGGCCCTCTAACATCCAATGCGTTTCAGTTAAGAGCGAGAAACGTGTGAGCTTCGTGTACAATATAGCTTCGTTTGAGCTGAAAAGTGACTGCGTTTACCTGAAACGAAGTCTCGCTTGTAGGAAGACACAGAGCCTGGCATTTCACTCCGTTTCTGAAGGGAAACACACAGCACACTTCTCATCCATGAAACACACTCTGCTTTAGAGCGAGAAGCACGCTCTTGCTTTCTAGAGTCTCTAATAAGGCGGGAAACGTGAGAGTGCTCAGAACAAAAGAACTGTGTTTCCTACACACACGGACCATATCTAGTTCAACTCTGCTTCTGAAACTGATACAAACCACAGGCCCTCTAACATCCAATGCGTTTAAATAAGAGCGAGAAACGTGTGAGCTTCGTGTACATTATAGCTTCCTTTGAGCAGAAAAGTGACTGCGATTACCTGAAACGAAGTCTCGCTTGTAGGAAGACACAGAGCCTGGCATTTTACTCCGTTTCTGAAGGGAAACACACAGCACACTTCTCATCCATGAAACACACTCTGCTTTAGAGCGAGAAGCACGCTCTTGCTTTCTAGAGTCTCGAATAAGGCGGGAAACGTGAGAGTGCTCAGAACAAAAGAACTGTGTTTCCTACACACAGGGACCATATCTAGTTCAACTCTGCTTCTGAAACTGATACAAACCACAGGCCCTCTAACATCCAATGCGTTTCAGTTAAGAGCGAGAAACGTGTGAGCTTCCTGTACAATATAGCTGCCTTTGAGCTGAAAAGTGACTGCGTTTACCTGAAACGAAGTCTCGCTTGTAGGAAGACACAGAGCCTGGCATTTAACTCCGTTTCTGAAGGGAAACACACAGCACACTTCTCATCCTTGAAACACACCCTGTTTTAGAGCGAGAAGCACGCTCTTGCTTTCTAGAGTCTCTAATAAGGCGGGAAACGTGAGAGTGCTCAGAACAAAAGAACTGTGTTTCCTACACACACGGACCATATCTAGTTCAACTCTGCTTCTGAAACTGATACAAACCACAGGCCCTCTAACATCCAATGTGTTTCAGTTAAGAGCGAGAAATGTGTGAGCTTCGTGTACAATATAGCTTCCTTTGAGCTGAAAAGTGACTGCGTTTACCTGAAACGAAGTCTCGCTTGTAGGAAGACACAGAGCCTGGCATTTAACTCCGTTTCTGAAGGGAAACACACAGCACACTTCTCATCCATGAAACACACTCTGCTTTAGAGCAAGAAGCACGCTCTTGCTTTCTAGAGTCTCAGATAAGGCGGGAAACGTGAGAGTGCTCAGAACAAAAGAACTGTGTTTCCTACACACACGGACCATATGTAGTTCAACTCTGCTTCTGAAACTGATACAAACCACAGTCCCTCTAACATCCATTGCGTTTCAGTTAAGAGCGAGAAACGTGTGAGCTTCGTGTACAATATAGCATCCTTTGAGCTGAAAAGTGACTGCGTTTACCTGAAACGAAGTCTCGCTTGTAGGAGGACACAGAGCCTGGCATTTAACTCCGTTTCTGAAGGGAAACACACAGCACACTTCTCATCCATGTAACACACTATGCTTTAGAGTGAGAAGCACGCTCCTGCTTTCTAGAGTCTCTAATAAGGCGGGAAACGTGAGAGTGCTCAGAACAAAAGAACTGTGTTTCCTACACACACGGACCATATCTAGTTCAACTCTGCTTCTGAAACTGATACAAACCACAGGCCCTCTAACATCCAATGCGTTTCAGTTAAGAGCGAGAAACGTGTGAGCTTCGTGTACAATATAGCTTCGTTTGAGCTGAAAAGTGACTGCGTTTACCTGAAACGAAGTCTCGCTTGTAGGAAGACACAGAGCCTGGCATTTCACTCCGTTTCTGAAGGGAAACACACAGCACACTTCTCATCCATGAAACACACTCTGCTTTAGAGCGAGAAGCACGCTCTTGCTTTCTAGAGTCTCTAATAAGGCGGGAAACGTGAGAGTGCTCAGAACAAAAGAACTGTGTTTCCTACACACACGGACCATATCTAGTTCAACTCTGCTTCTGAAACTGATACAAACCACAGGCCCTCTAACATCCAATGCGTTTAAATAAGAGCGAGAAACGTGTGAGCTTCGTGTACATTATAGCTTCCTTTGAGCAGAAAAGTGACTGCGATTACCTGAAACGAAGTCTCGCTTGTAGGAAGACACAGAGCCTGGCATTTTACTCCGTTTCTGAAGGGAAACACACAGCACACTTCTCATCCATGAAACACACTCTGCTTTAGAGCGAGAAGCACGCTCTTGCTTTCTAGAGTCTCGAATAAGGCGGGAAACGTGAGAGTGCTCAGAACAAAAGAACTGTGTTTCCTACACACAGGGACCATATCTAGTTCAACTCTGCTTCTGAAACTGATACAAACCACAGGCCCTCTAACATCCAATGCGTTTCAGTTAAGAGCGAGAAACGTGTGAGCTTCCTGTACAATATAGCTGCCTTTGAGCTGAAAAGTGACTGCGTTTACCTGAAACGAAGTCTCGCTTGTAGGAAGACACAGAGCCTGGCATTTAACTCCGTTTCTGAAGGGAAACACACAGCACACTTCTCATCCTTGAAACACACCCTGTTTTAGAGCGAGAAGCACGCTCTTGCTTTCTAGAGTCTCTAATAAGGCGGGAAACGTGAGAGTGCTCAGAACAAAAGAACTGTGTTTCCTACACACACGGACCATATCTAGTTCAACTCTGCTTCTGAAACTGATACAAACCACAGGCCCTCTAACATCCAATGTGTTTCAGTTAAGAGCGAGAAATGTGTGAGCTTCGTGTACAATATAGCTTCCTTTGAGCTGAAAAGTGACTGCGTTTACCTGAAACGAAGTCTCGCTTGTAGGAAGACACAGAGCCTGGCATTTAACTCCGTTTCTGAAGGGAAACACACAGCACACTTCTCATCCATGAAACACACTCTGCTTTAGAGCAAGAAGCACGCTCTTGCTTTCTAGAGTCTCAGATAAGGCGGGAAACGTGAGAGTGCTCAGAACAAAAGAACTGTGTTTCCTACACACACGGACCATATCTAGTTCAACTCTGCTTCTGAAACTGATACAAACCACAGGCCCTCTAACATCCATTGCCTTTCAGTTAAGAGAGAGAAACGTGTGAGCTTCGTGTACAATATAGCTTCGTTTGAGCTGAAAAGTGACTGCGTTTACCTGAAACGAAGTCTCGCTTGTAGGAAGACACAGAGCCTGGCATTTAACTCCGTTTCTGAAGGGAAACACACAGCACACTTCTCATCCATGAAACACACTCTGCTTTAGAGCGAGAAGCACGCTCTTGCTTTCTAGAGTCTCTAATAAGGCGGGAAACATGAGAGTGCTCAGAACAAAAGAACTGTGTTTCCTACACACACGGACCATATCTAGTTCAACTCTGCTTCTGACACTGATACAAACCACAGGCCCTCTAACATCCAATGCATTTCAGTTAAGAGCGAGAAACGTGTGAGCTTCGTGTACAATATAGCTTCGTTTGAGCTGAAAAGTGACTGCGTTTACCTGAAACGAAGTCTCGCTTGTAGGAAGACACAGAGCCTGGCATTTAACTCCGTTTCTGAAGGGAAACACACAGCACACTTCTCATCCATGAAACACACTCTGCTTTAGAGCAAGAAGCACGCTCTTGCTTTCTAGAGTCTCTAATAAGGCGGGAAACGTGAGAGTGCTCAGAACAAAGAACTGTGTTTCCTACACACACGGACCATATCTAGTTCAACTCTGCTTCTGAAACTGATACAAACCACAGGCCCTCTAACATCCAATGCGTTTCAGTTAAGAGCGAGAAACGTGTGAGCTTCGTGTACAATATAGCTTCGTTTGAGCTGAAAAGTGACTGCGTTTACCTGAAACGAAGTCTCGCTTGTAGGAAGACACAGAGCCTGGCATTTAACTCCGTTTCTGAAGGGAAACACACAGCACACTTCTCATCCATGAAACACACTCTGCTTTAGAGCGAGAAGCACGCTCTTGCTTTCTAGAGTCTCTAATAAGGCGGGAAACGTGAGAGTGCTCAGAACAAAGAACTGTGTTTCCTACACACACGGACCATATCTAGTTCAACTCTGCTTCTGAAACTGATACAAACCACAGGCCCTCTAACATCCAATGCATTTCAGTTAAGAGCGAGAAACGTGTGAGCTTCGTGTACAATATAGCTTCGTTTGAGCTGAAAAGTGACTGCGTTTAACTGAAACGAAGTCTCGCTTGTAGGAAGACACAGAGCCTGGCATTTCACTCCGTTTCTGAAGAGAAACACACAGCACACTTCTCATCCATGAAACACACTCTGCTTTAGAGCGAGAAGCACGCTCTTGCTTTCTAGAGTCTCTAATAAGGCGGGAAACGTGAGAGTGCTCAGAACAAAAGAACTGTGTTTCCTACACACACGGACCATATCTAGTTCAACTCTGCTTCTGAAACTGATACAAACCACAGGCCCTCTAACATCCAATGCGTTTAAATAAGAGCGAGAAACGTGTGAGCTTCGTGTACATTATAGCTTCCTTTGAGCAGAAAAGTGACTGCGATTACCTGAAACGAAGTCTCGCTTGTAGGAAGACACAGAGCCTGGCATTTCACTCCGTTTCTGAAGGGAAACACACAGCACACTTCTCATCCATGAAACACACTCTGCTTTAGAGCAAGAAGCACGCTCTTGCTTTCTAGAATCTCTAATAAGGCGGGAAACGTGAGAGTGCTCAGAACAAAAGAACTGTTTCCTACACACACGGACCATATCTAGTTCAACTCTGCTTCTGAAACTGATACAAACCACAGGCCCTCTAACATCCAATGCGTTTCAGTTAAGAGCGAGAAACGTGTGAGCTTCGTGTACAATAGAGCTTCGTTTGAGCTGAAAAGTGACTGCGTTTACCTGAAACGAAGTCTCGCTTGTAGGAAGACACAGAGCCTGGCATTTCACTCCGTTTCTGAAGGGAAACACAAAGCACACTTCTCAACCATGAAACACACTCTGCTTTAGAGCAAGAAGCACGCTCTTGCTTTCTAGAGTCTCGAATAAGGCGGGAATCGTGAGAGTGCTCAGAACAAAAGAACTGTGTTTCCTACACACACGGACCATATCTAGTTCAACTCTGCTTCTGAAACTGATACAAACCACAGGCCCTCTAACATCCAATGCGTTTTAGTTAAGAGCGAGAAACGTGTGAGCTTCGTGTACAATATAGCTTCGTTTGAGCTGAAAAGTGACTGCGTTTACCTGAAACGAAGTCTCGCTTGTAGGAAGACACAGAGCCTGGCATTTCACTCCGTTTCTGAAGGGAAACACACAGCATACTTCTCATCCATGAAACACACTCTGCTTTAGAGCAAGAAGCACGCTCTTGCTTTCTAGAGTCTCTAATAAGGCGGGAAACGTGAGAGTGCTCAGAACAAAGAACTGTGTTTCCTACACACACGGACCATATCTAGTTCAACTCTGCTTCTGAAACTGATACAAACCACAGGCCCTCTAACATCCAATGCGTTTCAGTTAAGAGCGAGAAACGTGTGAGCTTCGTGTACAATATAGCTTCGTTTGAGCTGAAAAGTGACTGCGTTTACCTGAAACGAAGTCTCGCTTGTAGGAAGACACAGAGCCTGGCATTTAACTCCGTTTCTGAAGGGAAACACACAGCACACTTCTCATCCATGAAACACACTCTGCTTTAGAGCGAGAAGCACGCTCTTGCTTTCTAGAGTCTCTAATAAGGCGGGAAACGTGAGAGTGCTCAGAACAAAGAACTGTGTTTCCTACACACACGGACCATATCTAGTTCAACTCTGCTTCTGAAACTGATACAAACCACAGGCCCTCTAACATCCAATGCATTTCAGTTAAGAGCGAGAAACGTGTGAGCTTCGTGTACAATATAGCTTCGTTTGAGCTGAAAAGTGACTGCGTTTAACTGAAACGAAGTCTCGCTTGTAGGAAGACACAGAGCCTGGCATTTCACTCCGTTTCTGAAGAGAAACACACAGCACACTTCTCATCCATGAAACACACTCTGCTTTAGAGCGAGAAGCACGCTCTTGCTTTCTAGTATCTCGAATAAGGCGGGAAACGTGAGAGTGCTCAGAACAAAAGAACTGTGTTTCCTACACACACGGACCATATCTAGTTCAACTCTGCTTCTGAAACTGATACAAACCACAGGCCCTCTAACATCCAATGCGTTTAAATAAGAGCGAGAAACGTGTGAGCTTCGTGTACATTATAGCTTCCTTTGAGCAGAAAAGTGACTGCGATTACCTGAAACGAAGTCTCGCTTGTAGGAAGACACAGAGCCTGGCATTTCACTCCGTTTCTGAAGGGAAACACACAGCACACTTCTCATCCATGAAACACACTCTGCTTTAGAGCAAGAAGCACGCTCTTGCTTTCTAGAATCTCTAATAAGGCGGGAAACTTGAGAGTGCTCAGAACAAAAGAACTGTGTTTCCTACACACACGGACCATATCTAGTTCAACTCTGCTTCTGAAACTGATACAAACCACAGGCCCTCTAACATCCAATGCGTTTCAGTTAAGAGCGAGGAACGTGTGAGCTTCGTGTACAATATAGCTGCGTTTGAGCTGAAAAGTGACTGCGTTTACCTGAAACGAAGTCTCGCTTGTAGGAAGACACAGAGCCTGGCATTTAACTCCGTTTCTGAAGGGAAACACACAGCACACTTCTCATCCATGAAACACACTCTGCTTTAGAGCGAGAAGCACGCTCTTGCTTTCTAGAGTCTCTAATAAGGCGGGAAACGTGAGAGTGCTCAGAACAAAAGAACTGTGTTTCCTACACACACGGACCATATCTAGTTCAACTCTGCTTCTGAAACTGATACAAACCACAGGCCCTCTAACATCCAATGTGTTTCAGTTAAGAGCGAGAAATGTGTGAGCTTCGTGTACAATATAGCTTCGTTTGAGCTGAAAAGTGACTGCGTTTACCTGAAACGAAGTCTCGCTTGTAGGAAGACGCAGAGCCTGGCATTTAACTCCGTTTCTGAAGGGAAACACACAGCACACTTCTCATCCATGAAACACACTCTGCTTTAGAGCAAGAAGCACGCTCTTGCTTTCTAGAGTCTCAGATAAGGCGGGAAACGTGAGAGTGCTCAGAACAAAAGAACTGTGTTTCCTACACACACGGACCATATGTAGTTCAACTCTGCTTCTGAAACTGATACAAACCACAGTCCCTCTAACATCCATTGCGTTTCAGTTAAGAGCGAGAAACGTGTGAGCTTCGTGTACAATATAGCTTCGTTTGAGCTGAAAAGTGACTGCGTTTACCTGAAACGAAGTCTCGCTTGTAGGAGGACACAGAGCCTGGCATTTAACTCCGTTTCTGAAGGGAAACACACAGCACACTTCTCATCCATGTAACACACTATGCTTTAGAGTGAGAAGCACGCTCCTGCTTTCTAGAGTCTCTAATAAGGCGGGAAACGTGAGAGTGCTCAGAACAAAAGAACTGTGTTTCCTACACACACGGACCATATCTAGTTCAACTCTGCTTCTGAAACTGATACAAACCACAGGCCCTCTAACATCCAATGCGTTTCAGTTAAGAGCGAGAAACGTGTGAGCTTCGTGTACAATATAGCTTCGTTTGAGCTGAAAAGTGACTGCGTTTACCTGAAACGAAGTCTCGCTTGTAGGAAGACACAGAGCCTGGCATTTCACTCCGTTTCTGAAGGGAAACACACAGCACACTTCTCATCCATGAAACACACTCTGCTTTAGAGCGAGAAGCACGCTCTTGCTTTCTAGAGTCTCTAATAAGGCGGGAAACGTGAGAGTGCTCAGAACAAAAGAACTGTGTTTCCTACACACACGGACCATATCTAGTTCAACTCTGCTTCTGAAACTGATACAAACCACAGGCCCTCTAACATCCAATGCGTTTAAATAAGAGCGAGAAACGTGTGAGCTTCGTGTACATTATAGCTTCCTTTGAGCAGAAAAGTGACTGCGATTACCTGAAACGAAGTCTCGATTGTAGGAAGACACAGAGCCTGGCATTTAACTCCGTTTCTGAAGGGAAACACACAGCACACTTCTCATCCATGAAACACACTCTGCTTTAGAGCAAGAAGCACGCTCTTGCTTTCTAGAATCTCTAATAAGGCGGGAAACTTGAGAGTGCTCAGAACAAAAGAACTGTGTTTCCTACACACACGGACCATATCTAGTTCAACTCTGCTTCTGAAAATGATACAAACCACAGGCCCTCTAACATCCAATGCGTTTCAGTTAAGATCGAGAAACGTGTGAGCTTCGTGTACAATATAGCTGCGTTTGAGCTGAAAAGTGACTGCGTTTACCTGAAACGAAGTCTCGCTTGTAGGAAGACACAGAGCCTGGCATTTAACTCCGTTTCTGAAGGGAAACACACAGCACACTTGTCATCCATGAAACACACTCTGCTTTAGAGCGAGAAGCACGCTCTTGCTTTCTAGAGTCTCTAATAAGGCGGGAAACGTGAGAGTGCTCAGAACAAAAGAACTGTGTTTCCTACACACACGGACCATATCTAGTTCAACTCTGCTTCTGAAACTGACACAAACCACAGGCCCTCTAACATCCAATGTGTTTCAGTTAAGAGCGAGAAATGTGTGAGCTTCGTGTACAATATAGCTTCGTTTGAGCTGAAAAGTGACTGCGTTTACCTGAAACGAAGTCTCGCTTGTAGGAAGACACAGAGCCTGGCATTTAACTCCGTTTCTGAAGGGAAACACACAGCACACTTCTCATCCATGAAACACACTCTGCTTTAGAGCAAGAAGCACGCTCTTGCTTTCTAGAGTCTCAGATAAGGCGGGAAACGTGAGAGTGCTCAGAACAAAAGAACTGTGTTTCCTACACACACGGACCATATCTAGTTCAACTCTGCTTCTGAAACTGATACAAACCACAGGCCCTCTAACATCCAATGCGTTTCAGTTAAGAGCGAGAAACGTGTGAGCTTCGTGTACATTATAGCTTCCTTTGAGCAGAAAAGTGACTGCGATTACCTGAAACGAAGTCTCGCTTGTAGGAAGACACAGAGCCTGGCATTTTACTCCGTTTCTGAAGGGAAACACACAGCACACTTCTCATCCATGAAACACACTCTGCTTTAGAGCGAGAAGCACGCTCTTGCTTTCTAGAGTCTCGAATAAGGCGGGAAACGTGAGAGTGCTCAGAACAAAAGAACTGTGTTTCCTACACACAGGGACCATATCTAGTTCAACTCTGCTTCTGAAACTGATACAAACCACAGGCCCTCTAACATCCAATGCGTTTCAGTTAAGAGCAAGAAACGTGTGAGCTTCGTGTACAATATAGCTGCCTTTGAGCTGAAAAGTGACTGCGTTTACCTGAAACGAAGTCTCGCTTGTAGGAAGACACAGAGCCTGGCATTTAACTCCGTTTCTGAAGGGAAACACACAGCACACTTCTCATCCTTGAAACACACCCTGTTTTAGAGCGAGAAGCACGCTCTTGCTTTCTAGAGTCTCTAATAAGGCGGGAAACGTGAGAGTGCTCAGAACAAAAGAACTGTGTTTCCTACACACACGGACCATATCTAGTTCAACTCTGCTTCTGAAACTGATACAAACCACAGGCCCTCTAACATCCAATGTGTTTCAGTTAAGAGCGAGAAATGTGTGAGCTTCGTGTACAATATAGCTTCCTTTGAGCTGAAAAGTGACTGTGTTTACCTGAAACGAAGTCTCGCTTGTAGGAAGACACAGAGCCTGGCATTTAACTCCGTTTCTGAAGGGAAACACACAGCACACTTCTCATCCATGAAACACACTCTGCTTTAGAGCAAGAAGCACGCTCTTGCTTTCTAGAGTCTCAGATAAGGCGGGAAACGTGAGAGTGCTCAGAACAAAAGAACTGTGTTTCCTACACACACGGACCATATCTAGTTCAACTCTGCTTCTGAAACTGATACAAACCACAGGCCCTCTAACATCCATTGCGTTTCAGTTAAGAGAGAGAAACGTGTGAGCTTCGTGTACAATATAGCTTCGTTTGAGCTGAAAAGTGACTGCGTTTACCTGAAACGAAGTCTCGCTTGTAGGAAGACACAGAGCCTGGCATTTAACTCCGTTTCTGAAGGGAAACACACAGCACACTTCTCATCCATGAAACACACTCTGCTTTAGAGCGAGAAGCACGCTCTTGCTTTCTAGAGTCTCTAATAAGGCGGGAAACATGAGAGTGCTCAGAACAAAAGAACTGTGTTTCCTACACACACGGACCATATCTAGTTCAACTCTGCTTCTGACACTGATACAAACCACAGGCCCTCTAACATCCAATGCATTTCAGTTAAGAGCGAGAAACGTGTGAGCTTCGTGTACAATATAGCTTCGTTTGAGCTGAAAAGTGACTGCGTTTACCTGAAACGAAGTCTCGCTTGTAGGAAGACACAGAGCCTGGCATTTAACTCCGTTTCTGAAGGGAAACACACAGCACACTTCTCATCCATGAAACACACTCTGCTTTAGAGCAAGAAGCACGCTCTTGCTTTCTAGAGTCTCTAATAAGGCGGGAAACGTGAGAGTGCTCAGAACAAAAGAATTGTGTTTCCTACACACACGGACCATATGTAGTTCAACTCTGCTTCTGAAACTGATACAAACCACAGGCCCTCTAACATCCATTGCGTTTCAGTTAAGAGCGAGAAACGTGTGAGCTTCGTGTACAATATAGCTTCATTTGAGCTGAAAAGTGACTGCGTTTACCTGAAACGAAGTCTCGCTTGTAGGAGGACACAGAGCCTGGCATTTAACTCCGTTTCTGAAGGGAAACACACAGCACACTTCTCATCCATGTAACACACTATGCTTTAGAGTGAGAAGCACGCTCCTGCTTTCTAGAGTCTCTAATAAGGCGGGAAACGTGAGAGTGCTCAGAACAAAAGAACTGTGTTTCCTACACACACGGACCATATCTAGTTCAACTCTGCTTCTGAAACTGATACAAACCACAGGCCCTCTAACATCCAATGCGTTTCAGTTAAGAGCGAGAAACGTGTGAGCTTCGTGTACAATATAGCTTCGTTTGAGCTGAAAAGTGACTGCGTTTACCTGAAACGAAGTCTCGCTTGTAGGAAGACACAGAGCCTGGCATTTCACTCCGTTTCTGAAGGGAAACACACAGCACACTTCTCATCCATGAAACACACTCTGCTTTAGAGCGAGAAGCACGCTCTTGCTTTCTAGAGTCTCTAATAAGGCGGGAAACGTGAGAGTGCTCAGAACAAAAGAACTGTGTTTCCTACACACACGGACCATATCTAGTTCAACTCTGCTTCTGAAACTGATACAAACCACAGGCCCTCTAACATCCAATGCGTTTCAGTTAAGAGCGAGAAACGTGTGAGCTTCGTGTACAATATAGCTTCGTTTGAGCTGAAAAGTGACTGCGTTTACCTGAAACGAAGTCTCGCTTGTAGGAAGACACAGAGCCTGGCATTTCACTCCGTTTCTGAAGGGAAACACACAGCATACTTCTCATCCATGAAACACACTCTGCTTTAGAGCAAGAAGCACGCTCTTGCTTTCTAGAGTCTCTAATAAGGCGGGAAACGTGAGAGTGCTCAGAACAAAGAACTGTGTTTCCTACACACACGGACCATATCTAGTTCAACTCTGCTTCTGAAACTGATACAAACCACAGGCCCTCTAACATCCAATGCGTTTCAGTTAAGAGCGAGAAACGTGTGAGCTTCGTGTACAATATAGCTTCGTTTGAGCTGAAAAGTGACTGCGTTTACCTGAAACGAAGTCTCGCTTGTAGGAAGACACAGAGCCTGGCATTTAACTCCGTTTCTGAAGGGAAACACACAGCACACTTCTCATCCATGAAACACACTCTGCTTTAGAGCGAGAAGCACGCTCTTGCTTTCTAGAGTCTCTAATAAGGCGGGAAACGTGAGAGTGCTCAGAACAAAGAACTGTGTTTCCTACACACACGGACCATATCTAGTTCAACTCTGCTTCTGAAACTGATACAAACCACAGGCCCTCTAACATCCAATGCATTTCAGTTAAGAGCGAGAAACGTGTGAGCTTCGTGTACAATATAGCTTCGTTTGAGCTGAAAAGTGACTGCGTTTAACTGAAACGAAGTCTCGCTTGTAGGAAGACACAGAGCCTGGCATTTCACTCCGTTTCTGAAGAGAAACACACAGCACACTTCTCATCCATGAAACACACTCTGCTTTAGAGCGAGAAGCACGCTCTTGCTTTCTAGAGTCTCTAATAAGGCGGGAAACGTGAGAGTGCTCAGAACAAAAGAACTGTGTTTCCTACACACACGGACCATATCTAGTTCAACTCTGCTTCTGAAACTGATACAAACCACAGGCCCTCTAACATCCAATGCGTTTAAATAAGAGCGAGAAACGTGTGAGCTTCGTGTACATTATAGCTTCCTTTGAGCAGAAAAGTGACTGCGATTACCTGAAACGAAGTCTCGCTTGTAGGAAGACACAGAGCCTGGCATTTCACTCCGTTTCTGAAGGGAAACACACAGCACACTTCTCATCCATGAAACACACTCTGCTTTAGAGCAAGAAGCACGCTCTTGCTTTCTAGAATCTCTAATAAGGCGGGAAACGTGAGAGTGCTCAGAACAAAAGAACTGTTTCCTACACACACGGACCATATCTAGTTCAACTCTGCTTCTGAAACTGATACAAACCACAGGCCCTCTAACATCCAATGCGTTTCAGTTAAGAGCGAGAAACGTGTGAGCTTCGTGTACAATAGAGCTTCGTTTGAGCTGAAAAGTGACTGCGTTTACCTGAAACGAAGTCTCGCTTGTAGGAAGACACAGAGCCTGGCATTTCACTCCGTTTCTGAAGGGAAACACAAAGCACACTTCTCAACCATGAAACACACTCTGCTTTAGAGCAAGAAGCACGCTCTTGCTTTCTAGAGTCTCGAATAAGGCGGGAATCGTGAGAGTGCTCAGAACAAAAGAACTGTGTTTCCTACACACACGGACCATATCTAGTTCAACTCTGCTTCTGAAACTGATACAAACCACAGGCCCTCTAACATCCAATGCGTTTCAGTTAAGAGCGAGAAACGTGTGAGCTTCGTGTACAATATAGCTTCGTTTGAGCTGAAAAGTGACTGCGTTTACCTGAAACGAAGTCTCGCTTGTAGGAAGACACAGAGCCTGGCATTTAACTCCGTTTCTGAAGGGAAACACACAGCACACTTCTCATCCATGAAACACACTCTGCTTTAGAGCGAGAAGCACGCTCTTGCTTTCTAGAGTCTCTAATAAGGCGGGAAACATGAGAGTGCTCAGAACAAAGAACTGTGTTTCCTACACACACGGACCATATCTAGTTCAACTCTGCTTCTGAAACTGATACAAACCACAGGCCCTCTAACATCCAATGCATTTCAGTTAAGAGCGAGAAACGTGTGAGCTTCGTGCACAATATAGCTTCGTTTGAGCTGAAAAGTGACTGCGTTTAACTGAAACGAAGTCTCGCTTGTAGGAAGACACAGAGCCTGGCATTTCACTCCGTTTCTGAAGAGAAACACACAGCACACTTCTCATCCATGAAACACACTCTGCTTTAGAGCGAGAAGCACGCTCTTGCTTTCTAGAGTCTCGAATAAGGCGGGAAACGTGAGAGTGCTCAGAACAAAAGAACTGTGTTTCCTACACACACGGACCATATCTAGTTCAACTCTGCTTCTGAAACTGATACAAACCACAGGCCCTCTAACATCCAATGCGTTTAAATAAGAGCGAGAAACGTGTGAGCTTCGTGTACATTATAGCTTCCTTTGAGCAGAAAAGTGACTGCGATTACCTGAAACGAAGTCTCGCTTGTAGGAAGACACAGAGCTTGGCATTTCACTCCGTTTCTGAAGGGAAACACACAGCACACTTCTCATCCATGAAACACACTCTGCTTTAGAGCGAGAAGCACGCTCTTGCTTTCTAGAATCTCTAATAAGGCGGGAAACGTGAGAGTGCTCAGAACAAAAGAACTGTGTTTCCTACACACACGGACCATATCTAGTTCAACTCTGCTTCTGAAACTGATACAAACCACAGGCCCTCTAACATCCAATGCGTTTCAGTTAAGAGCGAGAAACGTGTGAGCTTCGTGTACAATAGAGCTTCGTTTGAGCTGAAAAGTGACTGCGTTTACCTGAAACGAAGTCTCGCTTGTAGGAAGACACAGAGCCTGGCATTTCACTCCGTTTCTGAAGGGAAACACAAAGCACACTTCTCAACCATGAAACACACTCTGCTTTAGAGCAAGAAGCACGCTCTTGCTTTCTAGAGTCTCGAATAAGGCGGGAAACGTGAGAGTGCTCAGAACAAAAGAACTGTGTTTCCTACACACACGGACCATATCTAGTTCAACTCTGCTTCTGAAACTGATACAAACCACAGGCCCTCTAACATCCAATGCGTTTTAGTTAAGAGCGAGAAACGTGTGAGCTTCGTGTACAATATAGCTTCGTTTGAGCTGAAAAGTGACTGCGTTTACCTGAAACGAAGTCTCGCTTGTAGGAAGACACAGAGCCTGGCATTTCACTCCGTTTCTGAAGGGAAACACACAGCACACTTCTCATCCATGAAACACACTCTGCTTTAGAGCAAGAAGCACGCTCTTGCTTTCTAGAGTCTCTAATAAGGCGGGAAACTTGAGAGTGCTCAGAACAAAAGAACTGTGTTTCCTACACACACGGACCATATCTAGTTCAACTCTGCTTCTGAAACTGATACAAACCACAGGCCCTCTAACATCCAATGCGTTTCAGTTAAGAGCGAGAAACGTGTGAGCTTCGTGTACAATATAGCTGCGTTTGAGCTGAAAAGTGACTGCGTTTACCTGAAACGAAGTCTCGCTTGTAGGAAGACACAGAGCCTGGCATTTAACTCCGTTTCTGAAGGGAAACACACAGCACACTTCTCATCCATGAAACACACTCTGCTTTAGAGCGAGAAGCACGCTCTTGCTTTCTAGAGTCTCTAATAAGGCGGGAAACGTGAGAGTGCTCAGAACAAAAGAACTGTGTTTCCTACACACACGGACCATATCTAGTTCAACTCTGCTTCTGAAACTGATACAAACCACAGGCCCTCTAACATCCAATGTGTTTCAGTTAAGAGCGAGAAATGTGTGAGCTTCGTGTACAATATAGCTTCGTTTGAGCTGAAAAGTGACTGCGTTTACCTGAAACGAAGTCTCGCTTGTAGGAAGACACAGAGCCTGGCATTTAACTCCGTTTCTGAAGGGAAACACACAGCACACTTCTCATCCATGAAACACACTCTGCTTTAGAGCAAGAAGCACGCTCTTGCTTTCTAGAGTCTCAGATAAGGCGGGAAACGTGAGAGTGCTCAGAACAAAAGAACTGTGTTTCCTACACACACGGACCATATCTAGTTCAACTCTGCTTCTGAAACTGATACAAACCACAGGCCCTCTAACATCCAATGCGTTTCAGTTAAGAGCGAGAAACGTGTGAGCTTCGTGTACATTATAGCTTCCTTTGAGCAGAAAAGTGACTGCGATTACCTGAAACGAAGTCTCGCTTGTAGGAAGACACAGAGCCTGGCATTTTACTCCGTTTCTGAAGGGAAACACACAGCACACTTCTCATCCATGAAACACACTCTGCTTTAGAGGGAGAAGCACGCTCTTGCTTTCTAGAGTCTCGAATAAGGCGGGAAACGTGAGAGCGCTCAGAACAAAAGAACTGTGTTTCCTACACACACGGACCATATCTAGTTCAACTCTGCTTCTGAAACTGATACAAACCACAGGCCCTCTAACATCCAATGCGTTTCAGTTAAGAGCGAGAAACGTGTGAGCTTCGTGTACAATATAGCTGCCTTTGAGCTGAAAAGTGACTGCGTTTACCTGAAACGAAGTCTCGCTTGTAGGAAGACACAGAGCCTGGCATTTAACTCCGTTTCTGAAGGGAAACACACAGCACACTTCTCATCCTTGAAACACACCCTGTTTTAGAGCGAGAAGCACGCTCTTGCTTTCTAGAGTCTCTAATAAGGCGGGAAACGTGAGAGTGCTCAGAACAAAAGAACTGTGTTTCCTACACACACGGACCATATCTAGTTCAACTCTGCTTCTGAAACTGATACAAACCACAGGCCCTCTAACATCCAATGTGTTTCAGTTAAGAGCGAGAAATGTGTGAGCTTCGTGTACAATATAGCTTCCTTTGAGCTGAAAAGTGACTGCGTTTACCTGAAACGAAGTCTCGCTTGTAGGAAGACGCAGAGCCTGGCATTTAACTCCGTTTCTGAAGGGAAACACACAGCACACTTCTCATCCATGAAACACACTCTGCTTTAGAGCAAGAAGCACGCTCTTGCTTTCTAGAGTCTCAGATAAGGCGGGAAACGTGAGAGTGCTCAGAACAAAAGAACTGTGTTTCCTACACACACGGACCATATCTAGTTCAACTCTGCTTCTGAAACTGATACAAACCACAGGCCCTCTAACATCCATTGCGTTTCAGTTAAGAGAGAGAAACGTGTGAGCTTCGTGTACAATATAGCTTCGTTTGAGCTGAAAAGTGACTGCGTTTACCTGAAACGAAGTCTCGCTTGTAGGAAGACACAGAGCCTGGCATTTAACTCCGTTTCTGAAGGGAAACACACAGCACACTTCTCATCCATGAAACACACTCTGCTTTAGAGCGAGAAGCACGCTCTTGCTTTCTAGAGTCTCTAATAAGGCGGGAAACATGAGAGTGCTCAGAACAAAAGAACTGTGTTTCCTACACACACGGACCATATCTAGTTCAACTCTGCTTCTGACACTGATACAAACCACAGGCCCTCTAACATCCAATGCATTTCAGTTAAGAGCGAGAAACGTGTGAGCTTCGTGTACAATATAGCTTCGTTTGAGCTGAAAAGTGACTGCGTTTACCTGAAACGAAGTCTCGCTTGTAGGAAGACACAGAGCCTGGCATTTAACTCCGTTTCTGAAGGGAAACACACAGCACACTTCTCATCCATGAAACACACTCTGCTTTAGAGCAAGAAGCACGCTCTTGCTTTCTAGAGTCTCAGATAAGGCGGGAAACGTGAGAGTGCTCAGAACAAAAGAACTGTGTTTCCTACACACACGGACCATATCTAGTTCAACTCTGCTTCTGAAACTGATACAAACCACAGGCCCTCTAACATCCATTGCGTTTCAGTTAAGAGAGAGAAACGTGTGAGCTTCGTGTACAATATAGCTTCGTTTGAGCTGAAAAGTGACTGCTTTTACCTGAAACGAAGTCTCGCTTGTAGGAAGACACAGAGCCTGGCATTTAACTCCGTTTCTGAAGGGAAACACACAGCACACTTCTCATCCATGAAACACACTCTGCTTTAGAGCGAGAAGCACGCTCTTGCTTTCTAGAGTCTCTAATAAGGCGGGAAACATGAGAGTGCTCAGAACAAAAGAACTGTGTTTCCTACACACACGGACCATATCTAGTTCAACTCTGCTTCTGACACTGATACAAACCACAGGCCCTCTAACATCCAATGCATTTCAGTTAAGAGCGAGAAACGTGTGAGCTTCGTGTACAATATAGCTTCGTTTGAGCTGAAAAGTGACTGCGTTTACCTGAAACGAAGTCTCGCTTGTAGGAAGACACAGAGCCTGGCATTTAACTCCGTTTCTGAAGGGAAACACACAGCACACTTCTCATCCATGAAACACACTCTGCTTTAGAGCAAGAAGCACGCTCTTGCTTTCTAGAGTCTCTAATAAGGCGGGAAACGTGAGAGTGCTCAGAACAAAAGAATTGTGTTTCCTACACACACGGACCATATGTAGTTCAACTCTGCTTCTGAAACTGATACAAACCACAGGCCCTCTAACATCCATTGCGTTTCAGTTAAGAGCGAGAAACGTGTGAGCTTCGTGTACAATATAGCTTCGTTTGAGCTGAAAAGTGACTGCGTTTACCTGAAACGAAGTCTCGCTTGTAGGAGGACACAGAGCCTGGCATTTAACTCCGTTTCTGAAGGGAAACACACAGCACACTTCTCATCCATGTAACACACTCTGCTTTAGAGCAAGAAGCACGCTCCTGCTTTCTAGAGTCTCTAATAAGGCGGGAAACGTGAGAGTGCTCAGAACAAAAGAACTGTGTTTCCTACACACACGGACCATATCTAGTTCAACTCTGCTTCTGAAACTGATACAAACCACAGGCCCTCTAACATCCAATGCGTTTCAGTTAAGAGCGAGAAACGTGTGAGCTTCGTGTACAATATAGCTTCGTTTGAGCTGAAAAGTGACTGCGTTTACCTGAAACGAAGTCTCGCTTGTAGGAAGACACAGAGCCTGGCATTTCACTCCGTTTCTGAAGGGAAACACACAGCATACTTCTCATCCATGAAACACACTCTGCTTTAGAGCAAGAAGCACGCTCTTGCTTTCTAGAGTCTCTAATAAGGCGGGAAATGTGAGAGTGCTCAGAACAAAGAACTGTGTTTCCTACACACACGGACCATATCTAGTTCAACTCTGCTTCTGAAACTGATACAAACCACAGGCCCTCTAACATCCAATGCATTTCAGTTAAGAGCGAGAAACGTGTGAGCTTCGTGTACAATATAGCTTCGTTTGAGCTGAAAAGTGACTGCGTTTAACTGAAACGAAGTCTCGCTTGTAGGAAGACACAGAGCCTGGCATTTCACTCCGTTTCTGAAGAGAAACACACAGCACACTTCTCATCCATGAAACACACTCTGCTTTAGAGCGAGAAGCACGCTCTTGCTTTCTAGAGTCTCGAATAAGGCGGGAAACGTGAGAGTGCTCAGAACAAAAGAACTGTGTTTCCTACACACACGGACCATATCTAGTTCAACTCTGCTTCTGAAACTGATACAAACCACAGGCCCTCTAACATCCAATGCGTTTAAATAAGAGCGAGAAACGTGTGAGCTTCGTGTACATTATAGCTTCCTTTGAGCAGAAAAGTGACTGCGATTACCTGAAACGAAGTCTCGCTTGTAGGAAGACACAGAGCCTGGCATTTCACTCCGTTTCTGAAGGGAAACACACAGCACACTTCTCATCCATGAAACACACTCTGCTTTAGAGCAAGAAGCACGCTCTTGCTTTCTAGAATCTCTAATAAGGCGGGAAACGTGAGAGTGCTCAGAACAAAAGAACTGTGTTTCCTACACACACGGACCATATCTAGTTCAACTCTGCTTCTGAAACTGATACAAACCACAGGCCCTCTAACATCCAATGCGTTTCAGTTAAGAGCGAGAAACGTGTGAGCTTCGTGTACAATAGAGCTTCGTTTGAGCTGAAAAGTAACTGCGTTTACCTGAAACGAAGTCTCGCTTGTAGGAAGACACAGAGCCTGGCATTTCACTCCGTTTCTGAAGGGAAACACAAAGCACACTTCTCAACCATGAAACACACTCTCCTTTAGAGCAAGAAGCACGCTCTTGCTTTCTAGAGTCTCGAATAAGGCGGGAAACGTGAGAGTGCTCAGAACAAAAGAACTGTGTTTCCTACACACACGGACCATATCTAGTTCAACTCTGCTTCTGAAACTGATACAAACCACAGGCCCTCTAACATCCAATGCGTTTTAGTTATGAGCGAGAAACGTGTGAGCTTCGTGTACAATATAGCTTCGTTTGAGCTGAAAAGTGACTGCGTTTACCTGAAACGAAGTCTCGCTTGTAGGAAGACACAGAGCCTGGCATTTAACTCCGTTTCTGAAGGGAAACACACAGCACACTTCTCATCCATGAAACACACTCTGCTTTAGAGCAAGAAGCACACTCTTGCTTTCTAGAGTCTCTAATAAGGCGGGAAACGTGAGAGTGCTCAGAACAAAAGAACTGTGTTTCCTACACACACGGACCATATCTAGTTCAACTCTGCTTCTGAAACTGATACAAACCACAGGCCCTCTAACATCCAATTCGTTTCAGTTAAGAGCGAGAAACGTGTGAGCTTCGTGTAAAATATAGTTTCGTTTGAGCTGAAAAGTGACTGCGTTTACCTGAAACGAAGTCTCGCTTGTAGGAAGACACAGAGCCTGGCATTCCACTCCGTTTCTAAAGGGAAACACACAGCACACTTCTCATCCATTATACACACTCTGCTTTAGAGCAAGAAGCACGCTCTTGCTTTCTAGAGTCTCGAATAAGGCGGGAAACGTGAGAGTGCTCAGAACAAAAGAACTGTGTTTCCTACACACACGGACCATATCTAGTTCAACTCTGCTTCTGAAACTGATACAAACCACAGGCCCTCTAACATCCAATGCGTTTCAGTTAAGAGCGAGAAACGTGTGAGCTTCGTGTACAATATAGCTTCGTTTGAGCTGAAAAGTGACTGCGTTTACCTGAAACGAAGTCTCGCTTGTAGGAAGACACAGAGCCTGGCATTTAACTCCGTTTCTGAAGGGAAACACACAGCACACTTCTCATCCATGAAACACACTCTGCTTTAGAGCGAGAAGCACGCTCTTGCTTTCTAGAGTCTCGAATAAGGCGGGAAACGTGAGAGTGCTCAGAACAAAAGAACTGTGTTTCCTACACACACGGACCATATCTAGTTCAACTCTGCTTCTGAAACTGATACAAACCACAGGCCCTCTAACATCCAATGCGTTTCAGTTAAGAGCGAGAAACGTGTGAGCTTCGTGTACAATATAGCTTTGTTTGAGCTGAAAAGTGACTGCGTTTACCTGAAACGAAGTCTCGCTTGTAGGAAGACACAGAGCCTGGCATTTCACTCCGTTTCTGAAGGGAAACACACAGCACACTTCTCATCCATGAAACACACTCTGCTTTAGAGCAAGAAGCACGCTCTTGCTTTCTAGAGTCTCGAATAAGGCGGGAAACGTGAGAGTGCTCAGAACAAAAGAACTGTGTTTCCTACACACACGGATCATATCTAGTTCAAATCTGTTTCTGAAACTGATACAAACCACAGGCCCTCTAACATCCAATGCGTTTCAGTTAAGAGCGAGAAACGTGTGAGCTTCGTGTACAATATAGCTTCGTTTGAGCTGAAAAGTGACTGCGTTTACCTGAAACGATGTCTCGCTTGTAGGAAGACACAGAGCCTGGCATTTAACTCCGTTTCTGAAGGGAAACACACAGCACACTTCTCAGCCTTGAAACACACTCTGCTTTAGAGCGAGAAGCACGCTCTTGCTTTCTAGAGTCTCGAATAAGGTGGGAAACGTGAGAGTGCTCAGAACAAAAGAACTGTGTTTCCTACACACACGGACCATATCTAGTTCAACTCTGCTTCTGAAACTGATACAAACCACAGGCCCTCTAACATCCAATGCGTTTCAGTTAAGAGTGAGAAACGTGTGAGCTTCGTGTACTATATAGCTTCGTTGGAGCTGAAAAGTGACTGTGTTTACCTGAAACAAAGTCTCGCTTGTAGGAAGACACAGAGCCTGGCATTTAACTCCGTTTCTGAAGGGAAACACACAGCACACTTCTCATCCTTGAAACACACTCTGCTTTAGAGCGAGAAGCACGCTCTTGCTTTCTAGAGTCTCGAATAAGGCGGGAAACGTGAGAGTGCTCAGAACAAAAGAACTGTGTTTCCTACACACACGGACCATATCTAGTTCAACTCTCCTTCTGAAACTGAGACAAACCACAGGCCCTCTAACATCCAATGCGTTTCAGTTAAGAGCGAGAAACGTGTGAGCTTCGTGTACAATATAGCTTCGTTTGAGCTGAATCGTGACTGCGTTTACCTGAAACGAAGTCTCGCTTGTAGGAAGACACAGAGCCTGGCATTTAACTCCGTTTCTGAAGGGAAACACACAGCACACTTCTCATCCATGAAACACACTCTGCTTTAGAGCGAGAAGCACGCTCTTGCTTTTAGAGTCTCTGATAAGGCGGGAAACGTGAGAGTGCTCAGAACAAAAGAACTGTGTTTCCTACACACACGGACCATATCTAGTTCAACTCTGCTTCTGAAACTGATACAAACCACAGGCCCTCTAACATCCAATGCGTTTCAGTTAAGAGCGAGAAACGTGTGAGCTTCGTGTACAATAGAGCTTCGTTTGAGATGAAAAGTGACTGCGTTTACCTGAAACGAAGTCTCGCTTGTAGGAAGACACAGAGCCTGGCATTTCACTCCGTTTCTGAAGGGAAACACACAGCACACTTCTCAACCATGAAACACACTCTGCTTTAGAGCAAGAAGCACGCTCTTGCTTTCTAGAGTCTCTAATAAGGCGGGAAACGTGAGAGTGCTCAGAACAAAAGAACTGTGTTTCCTACACACACGGACCATATCTAGTTCAACTCTGCTTCTGAAACTGATACAAACCACAGGCCCTCTAACATCCAATGCGTTTCAGTTAAGAGCGAGAAACGTGTGAGCTTCGTGTACAATATAGCTTCGTTTGAGCTGAAAAGTGACTGTGTTTACCTGAAACGAAGTCTCGCTTGTAGGAAGACACAGAGCCTGGCATTTCACTCCGTTTCTGAAGGGAAACACACAGCACACTTCTCATCCATGAAACACACTCTGCTTTAGAGTAAGAAGCACGCTCTTGTTTTCTAGAGTCTCTAATAAGGCGGGAAACGTGAGAGTGCTCAGAACAAAAGAACTGTGTTTCCTACACACCCGGACCATATCTAGTTCAACTCTGCTTCTGAAACTGATACAAACCACAGGCCCTCTAACATCCAATGCGTTTCAGTTAAGAGCGAGAAACGTGTGAGCTTCGTGTACAATATAGCTTCGTTTGAGCTGAAAAGTGACTGTGTTTACCTGAAACGAAGTCTCGCTTGTAGGAAGACACAGAGCCTGGCATTTCACTCCGTTTCTGAAGGGAAACACACAGCACACTTCTCATCCATGAAACACACTCTGCTTTAGAGTAAGAAGCACGCTCTTGTTTTCTAGAGTCTCTAATAAGGCGGGAAACGTGAGAGTGCTCAGAACAAAAGAACTGTGTTTCCTACACACCCGGACCATATCTAGTTCAACTCTGCTTCTGAAACTGATACAAACCACAGGCCCTCTAACATCCAATGCGTTTCAGTTAAGAGCGAGAAACGTGTGAGCTTCGTGTACAATATAGCTTCGTTTGAGCTGAAAAGTGACTGCGTTTACCTGAAACGAAGTCTCGCTTGTAGGAAGACACAGAGCCTGGCATTCCAATCCGTTTCTGAAGGGAAACACACAGCACACTTCTCATCCATGAAACACACTCTGCTTTAGAGCAAGAAGCACGCTCTTGCTTTCTAGAGTCTCGAATAAGGCGGGAAACGTGAGAGTGCTCAGAACAAAAGAACTGTGTTTCCTACACACACGGACCATATCTAGTTCAACTCTGCTTCTGAAACTGATACAAACCACAGGCCCTCTAACATCCAATGCTTTTCAGTTAAGAGCGAGAAACGTGTGAGCTTCGTGTACAATATAGCTTCGTTTGAGCTGAAAAGTGACTGCGTTTACCTGAAACGAAGTCTCGCTTGTAGGAAGACACAGAGCCTGGCATTTAACTCCGTTTCTGAAGGGAAACACACAGCACACTTCTCATCCATGAAACACACTCTGCTTTAGAGCAAGAAGCACGCTCTTGCTTTCTAGAGTCTCAGATAAGGCGGGAAACGTGAGAGTGCTCAGAACAAAAGAACTGTGTTTCCTACACACACGGACCATATCTAGTTCAACTCTGCTTCTGAAACTGATACAAACCACAGGCCCTCTAACATCCAATGCGTTTCAGTTAAGAGCGAGAAACGTGTGAGCTTCGTGTACAATAGAGCTTCGTTTGAGATGAAAAGTGACTGCGTTTACCTGAAACGAAGTCTCGCTTGTAGGAAGACACAGAGCCTGGCATTTCACTCCGTTTCTGAAGGGAAACACACAGCACACTTCTCAACCATGAAACACACTCTGCTTTAGAGCAAGAAGCACGCTCTTGCTTTCTAGAGTCTCGAATAAGGCGGGAAACGTGAGAGTGCTCAGAACAAAAGAACTGTGTTTCCTACACACACGGACCATATCTAGTTCAACTCTGCTTCTGAAACTGATACAAACCACAGGCCCTCTAACATCCAATGCGTTTTAGTTAAGAGCGAGAAACGTGTGAGCTTCGTGTACAATATAGCTTCGTTTGAGCTGAAAAGTGACTGCGTTTACCTGAAAGGAAGTCTCGCTTGTAGGAAGACACAGAGCCTGGCATTTAACTCCGTTTCTGAAGGGAAACACACAGCACACTTCTCATCGATGAAACACAATCTGCTTTAGAGCAAGAAGCACGCTCTTGCTTTCTAGAGTCTCTAATAAGGCGGGAAACGTGAGAGTGCTCAGAACAAAGAACTGTGTTTCCTACACACACGGACCATATCTAGTTCAACTCTGCTTCTGAAACTGATACAAACCACAGGCCCTCTAACATCCAATGCGTTTCAGTTAAGAGCGAGAAACGTGTGAGCTTCGTGTACAATATAGCTTCGTTTGAGCTGAAAAGTGACTGTGTTTACCTGAAACGAAGTCTCGCTTGTAGGAAGACACAGAGCCTGGCATTTAACTCCGTTTCTGAAGGGAAACACACAGCACACTTCTCATCCATGAAACACACTCTGCTTTAGAGTAAGAAGCACGCTCTTGCTTTCTAGAGTCTCTAATAAGGCGGGAAACGTGAGAGTGGTCAGAACAAAAGAACTGTGTTTCCTACACACACGGACCATATCTAGTTCAACTCTGCTTCTGAAACTGATACAAACCACAGGCCCTCTAACATCCAATTCGTTTCAGTTAAGAGCGAGAAACGTGTGAGCTTCGTGTACAATATAGCTCCGTTTGAGCTGAAAAGTGACTGCGTTTACCTGAAACGAAGTCTCGCTTGTAGGAAGACACAGAGCCTGGCATTCCACTCCGTTTCTGAAGGGAAACACACAGCACACTTCTCATCCATGAAACACACTCTGCTTTAGAGCAAGAAGCACGCTCTTGCTTTCTAAGTCTCGAATAAGGCGGGAAACGTGAGCGTGCTCAGAACAAAAGAACTGTGTTTCCTACACACACGGACCATATCTAGTTCAACTCTGCTTCTGAAACTGATACAAACCACAGGCCCTCTAACATCCAATCCGTTTCAGTTAAGAGCGAGAAACGTGTGAGCTTCGTGTACAATATAGCTTCGTTTGAGCTGAAAAGTGACTGCGTTTACCTGAAACGAAGTCTCGCTTGTAGGAAGACACAGAGCCTGGCATTTAACTCCGTTTCTGAAGGGAAACACACAGCACACTTCTCATCCATGAAACACACTCTGCTTTAGAGCGAGAAGCACGCTCTTGCTTTTAGAGTCTCTGATAAGGCGGGAAACATGAGAGTGCTCAGAACAAAAGAACTGTGTTTCCTACACACACGGACCATATCTAGTTCAACTCTGCTTCTGAAACTGATGCAAACCACAGGCCCTCTAACATCCAATGCGTTTCAGTTAAGAGTGAGAAACGTGTGAGCTTCGTGTACAATAGAGCTTCGTTTGAGCTGAAAAGTGACTGCGTTTACCTGAAACGAAGTCTCGCTTGTAGGAAGACGCAGAGCCTGGCATTTCACTCCGTTTCTGAAGGGAAACACACAACACACTTCTCAACCATGAAACACACTCTGCTTTAGAGCAAGAAGCACGCTCTTGCTTTCTAGAGTCTCGAATAAGGCGGGAAACGTGAGAGTGCTCAGAACAAAAGAACTGTGTTTCCTACACACACGGACCATATCTAGTTCAACTCTGCTTCTGAAACTGATACAAACCACAGGCCCTCTAACATCCAATGCGTTTTAGTTAAGAGCGAGAAACGTGTGAGCTTCGTGTACAATATAGCTTCGTTTGAGCTGAAAAGTGACTGCGTTTACCTGAAAGGAAGTCTCGCTTGTAGGAAGACACAGAGCCTGGCATTTAACTCCGTTTCTGAATGGAAACACACAGCACACTTCTCATCCATGAAACACAATCTGCTTCAGAGCAAGAAGCACGCTCTTGCTTTCTAGAGTCTCTAATAAGGCGGGAAACGTGAGAGTGCTCAGAACAAAGAACTGTGTTTCCTACACACACGGACCATATCTAGTTCAACTCTGCTTCTGAAACTGATACAAACCACAGGCCCTCTAACATCCAATGCGTTTCAGTTAAGAGCGAGAAACGTGTGAGCTTCGTGTACAATATAGCTTCGTTTGAGCTGAAAAGTGACTGCGTTTACCTGAAACGAAGTCTCGCTTGTAGGAAGACACAGAGCCTGGCATTTAACTCCGTTTCTGAAGGGAAACACACAGCACACTTCTCATCCATGAAACACACTCTGCTTTAGAATAAGAAGCACGCTCTTGCTTTCTAGAGTCTCTAATAAAGCGGGAAACGTGAGAGTGCTCAGAACAAAAGAAATGTGTTTCCTACACACACGGACCATATCTAGTTCAACTCTGCTTCTGAAACTGATACAAACCACAGGCCCTCTAACATCCAATTCGTTTCAGTTAAGAGCGAGAAACGTGTGAGCTTCGTGTACAATATAGCTTCGTTTGAGCTGAAAAGTGACTGTGTTTACCTGAAACGAAGTCTCGCTTGTAGGAAGACACAGAGCCTGGCATTCCACTCCGTTTCTGAAGGGAAACACACAGCACACTTCCCATCCATTAAACACACTCTGCTTTAGAGCAAGAAGCACGCTCTTGCTTTCTAGAGTCTCGAATAAGGCGGGAAACGTGAGAGTGCTCAGAACAAAAGAACTGTGTTTCCTACACACACGGACCATATCTAGTTCAACTCTGCTTCTGAAACTGATACAAACCACAGGCCCTCTAACATCCAATGCGTTTTAGTTAAGAGCGAGAAACGTGTGAGCTTCGTGTACAATATAGCTTCGTTTGAGCTGAAAAGTGACTGCGTTTACCTGAAACGAAGTCTCGCTTGTAGGAAGACACAGAGCCTGGCATTTAACTCCGTTTCTGAAGGGAAACACACAGCACACTTCTCATCGATGAAACACAATCTGCTTTAGAGCAAGAAGCACGCTCTTGCTTTCTAGAGTCTCTAATAAGGCGGGAAACGTGAGAGTGCTCGGAACAAAGAACTGTGTTTCCTACACACACGGACCATATCTAGTTCAACTCTGCTTCTGAAACTGATACAAACCACAGGCCCTCTAACATCCAATGCGTTTCAGTTAAGAGCGAGAAACGTGTGAGCTTCGTGTACAATAGAGCTTCGTTTGAGCTGAAAAGTGACTGTGTTTACCTGAAACGAAGTCTCGCTTGTAGGAAGACACAGAGCCTGGCATTTAACTCCGTTTCTGAAGGGAAACACACAGCACACTTCTCATCCATGAAACACACTCTGCTTTAGAGTAAGAAGCACGCTCTTGCTTTCTAGAGTCTCTAATAAGGCGGGAAACGTGAGAGTGGTCAGAACAAAAGAACTGTGTTTCCTACACACACGGACCATATCTAGTTCAACTCTGCTTCTGAAACTGATACAAACCACAGGCCCTCTAACATCCAATTCGTTTCAGTTAAGAGCGAGAAACGTGTGAGCTTCGTGTACAATATAGCTCCGTTTGAGCTGAAAAGTGACTGCGTTTACCTGAAACGAAGTCTCGCTTGTAGGAAGACACAGAGCCTGGCATTCCACTCCGTTTCTGAAGGGAAACACACAGCACACTTCTCATCCATGAAACACACTCTGCTTTAGAGCAAGAAGCACGCTCTTGCTTTCTAAGTCTCGAATAAGGCGGGAAACGTGAGCGTGCTCAGAACAAAAGAACTGTGTTTCCTACACACACGGACCATATCTAGTTCAACTCTGCTTCTGAAACTGATACAAACCACAGGCCCTCTAACATCCAATCCGTTTCAGTTAAGAGCGAGAAACGTGTGAGCTTCGTGTACAATATAGCTTCGTTTGAGCTGAAAAGTGACTGCGTTTACCTGAAACGAAGTCTCGCTTGTAGGAAGACACAGAGCCTGGCATTTAACTCCGTTTCTGAAGGGAAACACACAGCACACTTCTCATCCATGAAACACACTCTGCTTTAGAGCGAGAAGCACGCTCTTGCTTTTAGAGTCTCTGATAAGGCGGGAAACATGAGAGTGCTCAGAACAAAAGAACTGTGTTTCCTACACACACGGACCATATCTAGTTCAACTCTGCTTCTGAAACTGATGCAAACCACAGGCCCTCTAACATCCAATGCGTTTCAGTTAAGAGTGAGAAACGTGTGAGCTTCGTGTACAATAGAGCTTCGTTTGAGCTGAAAAGTGACTGCGTTTACCTGAAACGAAGTCTCGCTTGTAGGAAGACGCAGAGCCTGGCATTTCACTCCGTTTCTGAAGGGAAACACACAACACACTTCTCAACCATGAAACACACTCTGCTTTAGAGCAAGAAGCACGCTCTTGCTTTCTAGAGTCTCGAATAAGGCGGGAAACGTGAGAGTGCTCAGAACAAAAGAACTGTGTTTCCTACACACACGGACCATATCTAGTTCAACTCTGCTTCTGAAACTGATACAAACCACAGGCCCTCTAACATCCAATGCGTTTTAGTTAAGAGCGAGAAACGTGTGAGCTTCGTGTACAATATAGCTTCGTTTGAGCTGAAAAGTGACTGCGTTTACCTGAAAGGAAGTCTCGCTTGTAGGAAGACACAGAGCCTGGCATTTAACTCCGTTTCTGAATGGAAACACACAGCACACTTCTCATCCATGAAACACAATCTGCTTCAGAGCAAGAAGCACGCTCTTGCTTTCTAGAGTCTCTAATAAGGCGGGAAACGTGAGAGTGCTCAGAACAAAGAACTGTGTTTCTTACACACACGGACCATATCTAGTTCAACTCTGCTTCTGAAACTGATACAAACCACAGGCCCTCTAACATCCAATGCGTTTCAGTTAAGAGCGAGAAACGTGTGAGCTTCGTGTACAATATAGCTTCGTTTGAGCTGAAAAGTGACTGCGTTTACCTGAAACGAAGTCTCGCTTGTAGGAAGACACAGAGCCTGGCATTTAACTCCGTTTCTGAAGGGAAACACACAGCACACTTCTCATCCATGAAACACACTCTGCTTTAGAATAAGAAGCACGCTCTTGCTTTCTAGAGTCTCTAATAAAGCGGGAAACGTGAGAGTGCTCAGAACAAAAGAAATGTGTTTCCTACACACACGGACCATATCTAGTTCAACTCTGCTTCTGAAACTGATACAAACCACAGGCCCTCTAACATCCAATTCGTTTCAGTTAAGAGCGAGAAACGTGTGAGCTTCGTGTACAATATAGCTTCGTTTGAGCTGAAAAGTGACTGTGTTTACCTGAAACGAAGTCTCGCTTGTAGGAAGACACAGAGCCTGGCATTCCACTCCGTTTCTGA
This sequence comes from Onychomys arenicola, assembly GCA_949786405.1. Taxonomy (NCBI): domain Eukaryota; kingdom Metazoa; phylum Chordata; class Mammalia; order Rodentia; family Cricetidae; genus Onychomys; species Onychomys arenicola. The sequence continues at coordinate 3,773,818 of CATKUM010000015.1, read as the reverse complement.
AGGGAAACACACAGCACACTTCCCATCCATTAAACACACTCTGCTTTAGAGCAAGAAGCACGCTCTTGCTTTCTAGAGTCTCGAATAAGGCGGGAAACGTGAGAGTGCTCAGAACAAAAGAACTGTGTTTCCTACACACACGGACCATATCTAGTTCAACTCTGCTTCTGAAACTGATACAAACCACAGGCCCTCTAACATCCAATGCGTTTTAGTTAAGAGCGAGAAACGTGTGAGCTTCGTGTACAATATAGCTTCGTTTGAGCTGAAAAGTGACTGCGTTTACCTGAAAGGAAGTCTCGCTTGTAGGAAGACACAGAGCCTGGCATTTAACTCCGTTTCTGAATGGAAACACACAGCACACTTCTCATCCATGAAACACAATCTGCTTCAGAGCAAGAAGCACGCTCTTGCTTTCTAGAGTCTCTAATAAGGCGGGAAACGTGAGAGTGCTCAGAACAAAGAACTGTGTTTCTTACACACACGGACCATATCTAGTTCAACTCTGCTTCTGAAACTGATACAAACCACAGGCCCTCTAACATCCAATGCGTTTCAGTTAAGAGCGAGAAACGTGTGAGCTTCGTGTACAATATAGCTTCGTTTGAGCTGAAAAGTGACTGCGTTTACCTGAAACGAAGTCTCGCTTGTAGGAAGACACAGAGCCTGGCATTTAACTCCGTTTCTGAAGGGAAACACACAGCACACTTCTCATCCATGAAACACACTCTGCTTTAGAATAAGAAGCACGCTCTTGCTTTCTAGAGTCTCTAATAAAGCGGGAAACGTGAGAGTGCTCAGAACAAAAGAAATGTGTTTCCTACACACACGGACCATATCTAGTTCAACTCTGCTTCTGAAACTGATACAAACCACAGGCCCTCTAACATCCAATGCGTTTTAGTTAAGAGCGAGAAACGTGTGAGCTTCGTGTACAATATAGCTTCGTTTGAGCTGAAAAGTGACTGCGTTTACCTGAAAGGAAGTCTCGCTTGTAGGAAGACACAGAGCCTGGCATTCCACTCCGTTTCTGAAGGGAAACACACAGCACACTTCCCATCCATTAAACACACTCTGCTTTAGAGCAAGAAGCACGCTCTTGCTTTCTAGAGTCTCGAATAAGGCGGGAAACGTGAGAGTGCTCAGAACAAAAGAACTGTGTTTCCTACACACACGGACCATATCTAGTTCAACTCTGCTTCTGAAACTGATACAAACCACAGGCCCTCTAACATCCAATGCGTTTTAGTTAAGAGCGAGAAACGTGTGAGCTTCGTGTACAATATAGCTTCGTTTGAGCTGAAAAGTGACTGCGTTTACCTGAAACGAAGTCTCGCTTGTAGGAAGACACAGAGCCTGGCATTTAACTCCGTTTCTGAAGGGAAACACACAGCACACTTCTCATCGATGAAACACAATCTGCTTTAGAGCAAGAAGCACGCTCTTGCTTTCTAGAGTCTCTAATAAGGCGGGAAACGTGAGAGTGCTCGGAACAAAGAACTGTGTTTCCTACACACACGGACCATATCTAGTTCAACTCTGCTTCTGAAACTGATACAAACCACAGGCCCTCTAACATCCAATGCGTTTCAGTTAAGAGCGAGAAACGTGTGAGCTTCGTGTACAATAGAGCTTCGTTTGAGCTGAAAAGTGACTGTGTTTACCTGAAACGAAGTCTCGCTTGTAGGAAGACACAGAGCCTGGCATTTAACTCCGTTTCTGAAGGGAAACACACAGCACACTTCTCATCCATGAAACACACTCTGCTTTAGAGTAAGAAGCACGCTCTTGCTTTCTAGAGTCTCTAATAAGGCGGGAAACGTGAGAGTGGTCAGAACAAAAGAACTGTGTTTCCTACACACACGGACCATATCTAGTTCAACTCTGCTTCTGAAACTGATACAAACCACAGGCCCTCTAACATCCAATTCGTTTCAGTTAAGAGCGAGAAACGTGTGAGCTTCGTGTACAATATAGCTCCGTTTGAGCTGAAAAGTGACTGCGTTTACCTGAAACGAAGTCTCGCTTGTAGGAAGACACAGAGCCTGGCATTCCACTCCGTTTCTGAAGGGAAACACACAGCACACTTCTCATCCATGAAACACACTCTGCTTTAGAGCAAGAAGCACGCTCTTGCTTTCTAAGTCTCGAATAAGGCGGGAAACGTGAGCGTGCTCAGAACAAAAGAACTGTGTTTCCTACACACACGGACCATATCTAGTTCAACTCTGCTTCTGAAACTGATACAAACCACAGGCCCTCTAACATCCAATCCGTTTCAGTTAAGAGCGAGAAACGTGTGAGCTTCGTGTACAATATAGCTTCGTTTGAGCTGAAAAGTGACTGCGTTTACCTGAAACGAAGTCTCGCTTGTAGGAAGACACAGAGCCTGGCATTTAACTCCGTTTCTGAAGGGAAACACACAGCACACTTCTCATCCATGAAACACACTCTGCTTTAGAGCGAGAAGCACGCTCTTGCTTTTAGAGTCTCTGATAAGGCGGGAAACATGAGAGTGCTCAGAACAAAAGAACTGTGTTTCCTACACACACGGACCATATCTAGTTCAACTCTGCTTCTGAAACTGATGCAAACCACAGGCCCTCTAACATCCAATGCGTTTCAGTTAAGAGTGAGAAACGTGTGAGCTTCGTGTACAATAGAGCTTCGTTTGAGCTGAAAAGTGACTGCGTTTACCTGAAACGAAGTCTCGCTTGTAGGAAGACGCAGAGCCTGGCATTTCACTCCGTTTCTGAAGGGAAACACACAACACACTTCTCAACCATGAAACACACTCTGCTTTAGAGCAAGAAGCACGCTCTTGCTTTCTAGAGTCTCGAATAAGGCGGGAAACGTGAGAGTGCTCAGAACAAAAGAACTGTGTTTCCTACACACACGGACCATATCTAGTTCAACTCTGCTTCTGAAACTGATACAAACCACAGGCCCTCTAACATCCAATGCGTTTTAGTTAAGAGCGAGAAACGTGTGAGCTTCGTGTACAATATAGCTTCGTTTGAGCTGAAAAGTGACTGCGTTTACCTGAAAGGAAGTCTCGCTTGTAGGAAGACACAGAGCCTGGCATTTAACTCCGTTTCTGAATGGAAACACACAGCACACTTCTCATCCATGAAACACAATCTGCTTCAGAGCAAGAAGCACGCTCTTGCTTTCTAGAGTCTCTAATAAGGCGGGAAACGTGAGAGTGCTCAGAACAAAGAACTGTGTTTCCTACACACACGGACCATATCTAGTTCAACTCTGCTTCTGAAACTGATACAAACCACAGGCCCTCTAACATCCAATGCGTTTCAGTTAAGAGCGAGAAACGTGTGAGCTTCGTGTACAATATAGCTTCGTTTGAGCTGAAAAGTGACTGCGTTTACCTGAAACGAAGTCTCGCTTGTAGGAAGACACAGAGCCTGGCATTTAACTCCGTTTCTGAAGGGAAACACACAGCACACTTCTCATCCATGAAACACACTCTGCTTTAGAATAAGAAGCACGCTCTTGCTTTCTAGAGTCTCTAATAAAGCGGGAAACGTGAGAGTGCTCAGAACAAAAGAAATGTGTTTCCTACACACACGGACCATATCTAGTTCAACTCTGCTTCTGAAACTGATACAAACCACAGGCCCTCTAACATCCAATTCGTTTCAGTTAAGAGCGAGAAACGTGTGAGCTTCGTGTACAATATAGCTTCGTTTGAGCTGAAAAGTGACTGTGTTTACCTGAAACGAAGTCTCGCTTGTAGGAAGACACAGAGCCTGGCATTCCACTCCGTTTCTGAAGGGAAACACACAGCACACTTCCCATCCATTAAACACACTCTGCTTTAGAGCAAGAAGCACGCTCTTGCTTTCTAGAGTCTCGAATAAGGCGGGAAACGTGAGAGTGCTCAGAACAAAAGAACTGTGTTTCCTACACACACGGACCATATCTAGTTCAACTCTGCTTCTGAAACTGATACAAACCACAGGCCCTCTAACATCCAATGCGTTTTAGTTAAGAGCGAGAAACGTGTGAGCTTCGTGTACAATATAGCTTCGTTTGAGCTGAAAAGTGACTGCGTTTACCTGAAACGAAGTCTCGCTTGTAGGAAGACACAGAGCCTGGCATTTAACTCCGTTTCTGAAGGGAAACACACAGCACACTTCTCATCGATGAAACACAATCTGCTTTAGAGCAAGAAGCACGCTCTTGCTTTCTAGAGTCTCTAATAAGGCGGGAAACGTGAGAGTGCTCGGAACAAAGAACTGTGTTTCCTACACACACGGACCATATCTAGTTCAACTCTGCTTCTGAAACTGATACAAACCACAGGCCCTCTAACATCCAATGCGTTTCAGTTAAGAGCGAGAAACGTGTGAGCTTCGTGTACAATATAGCTTCGTTTGAGCTGAAAAGTGACTGTGTTTACCTGAAACGAAGTCTCGCTTGTAGGAAGACACAGAGCCTGGCATTTAACTCCGTTTCTGAAGGGAAACACACAGCACACTTCTCATCCATGAAACACACTCTGCTTTAGAGTAAGAAGCACGCTCTTGCTTTCTAGAGTCTCTAATAAGGCGGGAAACGTGAGAGTGGTCAGAACAAAAGAACTGTGTTTCCTACACACACGGACCATATCTAGTTCAACTCTGCTTCTGAAACTGATACAAACCACAGGCCCTCTAACATCCAATTCGTTTCAGTTAAGAGCGAGAAACGTGTGAGCTTCGTGTACAATATAGCTTCGTTTGAGCTGAAAAGTGACTGCGTTTACCTGAAACGAAGTCTCGCTTGTAGGAAGACACAGAGCCTGGCATTCCACTCCGTTTCTGAAGGGAAACACACAGCACACTTCTCATCCATGAAACACACTCTGCTTTAGAGCAAGAAGCACGCTCTTGCTTTCTAGAGTCTCGAATAAGGCGGGAAACGTGAGCGTGCTCAGAACAAAAGAACTGTGTTTCCTACACACACGGACCATATCTAGTTCAACTCTGCTTCTGAAACTGATACAAACCACAGGCCCTCTAACATCCAATGCGTTTCAGTTAAGAGCGAGAAACGTGTGAGCTTCGTGTACAATATAGCTTCGTTTGAGCTGAAAAGTGACTGCGTTTACCTGAAACGAAGTCTCGCTTGTAGGAAGACACAGAGCCTGGCATTTAACTCCGTTTCTGAAGGGAAACACACAGCACACTTCTCATCCATGAAACACACTCTGCTTTAGAGCGAGAAGCACGCTCTTGCTTTTAGAGTCTCTGATAAGGCGGGAAACGTGAGAGTGCTCAGAACAAAAGAACTGTGTTTCCTACGCACACGGACCATATCTAGTTCAACTCTGCTTCTGAAACTGATGCAAACCACAGGCCCTCTAACATCCAATGCGTTTCAGTTAAGAGCGAGAAACGTGTGAGCTTCGTGTACAATAGAGCTTCGTTTGAGCTGAAAAGTGACTGCGTTTACCTGAAACGAAGTCTCGCTTGTAGGAAGACACAGAGCCTGGCATTTCACTCCGTTTCTGAAGGGAAACACACAGCACACTTCTCATCCATGAAACACACTCTGCTTTAGAGTAAGAAGCACGCTCTTGCTTTCTAGAGTCTCTAATAAGGCGGGAAACGTGAGAGTGGTCAGAACAAAAGAACTGTGTTTCCTACACACACGGACCATATCTAGTTCAACTCTGCTTCTGAAACTGATACAAACCACAGGCCCTCTAACATCCAATTCGTTTCAGTTAAGAGCGAGAAACGTGTGAGCTTCGTGTACAATATAGCTTCGTTTGAGCTGAAAAGTGACTGCGTTTACCTGAAACGAAGTCTCGCTTGTAGGAAGACACAGAGCCTGGCATTCCACTCCGTTTCTGAAGGGAAACACACAGCACACTTCTCATCCATGAAACACACTCTGCTTTAGAGCAAGAAGCACGCTCTTGCTTTCTAAGTCTCGAATAAGGCGGGAAACGTGAGCGTGCTCAGAACAAAAGAACTGTGTTTCCTACACACACGGACCATATCTAGTTCAACTCTGCTTCTGAAACTGATACAAACCACAGGCCCTCTAACATCCAATCCGTTTCAGTTAAGAGCGAGAAACGTGTGAGCTTCGTGTACAATATAGCTTCGTTTGAGCTGAAAAGTGACTGCGTTTACCTGAAACGAAGTCTCGCTTGTAGGAAGACACAGAGCCTGGCATTTAACTCCGTTTCTGAAGGGAAACACACAGCACACTTCTCATCCATGAAACACACTCTGCTTTAGAGCGAGAAGCACGCTCTTGCTTTTAGAGTCTCTGATAAGGCGGGAAACATGAGAGTGCTCAGAACAAAAGAACTGTGTTTCCTACACACACGGACCATATCTAGTTCAACTCTGCTTCTGAAACTGATGCAAACCACAGGCCCTCTAACATCCAATGCGTTTCAGTTAAGAGCGAGAAACGTGTGAGCTTCGTGTACAATAGAGCTTCGTTTGAGCTGAAAAGTGACTGCGTTTACCTGAAACGAAGTCTCGCTTGTAGGAAGACACAGAGCCTGGCATTTCACTCCGTTTCTGAAGGGAAACACACAACACACTTCTCAACCATGAAACACACTCTGCTTTAGAGCAAGAAGCACGCTCTTGCTTTCTAGAGTCTCGAATAAGGCGGGAAACGTGAGAGTGCTCAGAACAAAAGAACTGTGTTTCCTACACACACGGACCATATCTAGTTCAACTCTGCTTCTGAAACTGATACAAACCACAGGCCCTCTAACATCCAATGCGTTTTAGTTAAGAGCGAGAAACGTGTGAGCTTCGTGTACAATATAGCTTCGTTTGAGCTGAAAAGTGACTGCGTTTACCTGAAACGAAGTCTCGCTTGTAGGAAGACAAAGAGCCTGGCATTTAACTCCGTTTCTGAATGGAAACACACAGCACACTTCTCATCCATGAAACACAATCTGCTTCAGAGCAAGAAGCACGCTCTTGCTTTCTAGAGTCTCTAATAAGGCGGGAAACGTGAGAGTGCTCAGAACAAAGAACTGTGTTTCCTACACACACGGACCATATCTAGTTCAACTCTGCTTCTGAAACTGATACAAACCACAGGCCCTCTAACATCCAATGCGTTTCAGTTAAGAGCGCGAAACGTGTGAGCTTCGTGTACAATAAACGAAGTCTCGCTTGTAGGAAGACACAGAGCCTGGCATTTAACTCCGTTTCTGAAGGGAAACACAGCACACTTCTCATCCATGAAACACACTCTGCTTTAGAATAAGAAGCACGCTCTTGCTTTCTAGAGTCTCTAATAAGGCGGGAAACGTGAGAGTGCTCAGAACAAAAGAAATGTGTTTCCTACACACACGGACCATATCTAGTTCAACTCTGCTTCTGAAACTGATACAAACCACAGGCTCTCTAACATCCAATTCGTTTCAGTTAAGAGCGAGAAACGTGTAAGCTTCGTGTACAATATAGCTTCGTTTGAGCTGAAAAGTGACTGTGTTTACCTGAAACGAAGTCTCGCTTGTAGGAAGACACAGAGCCTGGCATTCCACTCCGTTTCTGAAGGGAAACACACAGCACACTTCTCATCCATTAAACACACTCTGCTTTAGAGCAAGAAGCACGCTCTTGCTTTCTAGAGTCTCGAATAAGGCGGGAAACGTGAGAGTGCTCGGAACAAAGAACTGTGTTTCCTACACACACGGACCATATCTAGTTCAACTCTGCTTCTGAAACTGATACAAACCACAGGCCCTCTAACATCCATTGCGTTTCAGTTAAGAGCGAGAAACGTGTGAGCTTCGTGTACAATATAGCTTCGTTTGAGCTGAAAAGTGACTGTGTTTACCTGAAACGAAGTCTCGCTTGTAGGAAGACACAGAGCCTGGCATTTAACTCCGTTTCTGAAGGGAAACACACAGCACACTTCTCATCCATGAAACACACTCTGCTTTAGAGTAAGAAGCACGCTCTTGCTTTCTAGAGTCTCTAATAAGGCGGGAAACGTGAGAGTGGTCAGAACAAAAGAACTGTGTTTCCTACACACACGGACCATATCTAGTTCAACTCTGCTTCTGAAACTGATACAAACCACAGGCCCTCTAACATCCAATTCGTTTCAGTTAAGAGCGAGAAACGTGTGAGCTTCGTGTACAATATAGCTTCGTTTGAGCTGAAAAGTGACTGCGTTTACCTGAAACGAAGTCTCGCTTGTAGGAAGACACAGAGCCTGGCATTCCACTCCGTTTCTGAAGGGAAACACACAGCACACTTCTCATCCATGAAACACACTCTGCTTTAGAGCAAGAAGCACGCTCTTGCTTTCTAGAGTCTCTAATAAGGCGGGAAACGTGAGCGTGCTCAGAACAAAAGAACTGTGTTTCCTACACACACGGACCATATCTAGTTCAACTCTGCTTCTGAAACTGATACAAACCACAGGCCCTCTAACATCCAATGCGTTTCAGTTAAGAGCGAGAAACGTGTGAGCTTCGTGTACAATATAGCTTCGTTTGAGCTGAAAAGTGACTGCGTTTACCTGAAACGAAGTCTCGCTTGTAGGAAGACACAGAGCCTGGCATTTAACTCCGTTTCTGAAGGGAAACACACAGCACACTTCTCATCCATGAAACACACTCTGCTTTAGAGTAAGAAGCACGCTCTTGCTTTCTAGAGTCTCTAATAAGGCGGGAAACGTGAGAGTGGTCAGAACAAAAGAACTGTGTTTCCTACACACACGGACCATATCTAGTTCAACTCTGCTTCTGAAACTGATACAAACCACAGGCCCTCTAACATCCAATTCGTTTCAGTTAAGAGCGAGAAACGTGTGAGCTTCGTGTACAATATAGCTTCGTTTGAGCTGAAAAGTGACTGCGTTTACCTGAAACGAAGTCTCGCTTGTAGGAAGACACAGAGCCTGGCATTCCACTCCGTTTCTGAAGGGAAACACACAGCACACTTCTCATCCATGAAACACACTCTGCTTTAGAGCAAGAAGCACGCTCTTGCTTTCTAGAGTCTCGAATAAGGCGGGAAACGTGAGCGTGCTCAGAACAAAAGAACTGTGTTTCCTACACACACGGACCATATCTAGTTCAACTCTGCTTCTGAAACTGATACAAACCACAGGCCCTCTAACATCCAATGCGTTTCAGTTAAGAGCGAGAAACGTGTGAGCTTCGTGTACAATATAGCTTCGTTTGAGCTGAAAAGTGACTGCGTTTACCTGAAACGAAGTCTCGCTTGTAGGAAGACACAGAGCCTGGCATTTAACTCCGTTTCTGAAGGGAAACACACAGCACACTTCTCATCCATGAAACACACTCTGCTTTAGAGCGAGAAGCACGCTCTTGCTTTTAGAGTCTCTGATAAGGCGGGAAACGTGAGAGTGCTCAGAACAAAAGAACTGTGTTTCCTACACACACGGACCATATCTAGTTCAACTCTGCTTCTGAAACTGATGCAAACCACAGGCCCTCTAACATCCAATGCGTTTCAGTTAAGAGCGAGAAACGTGTGAGCTTCGTGTACAATAGAGCTTCGTTTGAGCTGAAAAGTGACTGCGTTTACCTGAAACGAAGTCTCGCTTGTAGGAAGACACAGAGCCTGGCATTTCACTCCGTTTCTGAAGGGAAACACACAACACACTTCTCAACCATGAAACACACTCTGCTTTAGAGCAAGAAGCACGCTCTTGCTTTCTAGAGTCTCGAATAAGGCGGGAAACGTGAGAGTGCTCAGAACAAAAGAACTGTGTTTCCTACACACACGGACCATATCTAGTTCAACTCTGCTTCTGAAACTGATACAAACCACAGGCCCTCTAACATCCAATGCGTTTTAGTTAAGAGCGAGAAACGTGTGAGCTTCGTGTACAATATAGCTTCGTTTGAGCTGAAAAGTGACTGCGTTTACCTGAAAGGAAGTCTCGCCTGTAGGAAGACACAGAGCCTGGCATTTAACTCCGTTTCTGAATGGAAACACACAGCACACTTCTCATCCATGAAACACAATCTGCTTTAGAGCAAGAAGCACGCTCTTGCTTTCTAGAGTCTCTAATAAGGCGGGAAACGTGAGAGTGCTCAGAACAAAGAACTGTGTTTCCTACACACACGGACCATATCTAGTTCAACTCTGCTTCTGAAACTGATACAAACCACAGGCCCTCTAACATCCAATCCGTTTCAGTTAAGAGCGAGAAACGTGTGAGCTTCGTGTACAATATAGCTTCGTTTGAGCTGAAAAGTGACTGCGTTTACCTGAAACGAAGTCTCGCTTGTAGGAAGACACAGAGCCTGGCATTTAACTCCGTTTCTGAAGGGAAACACACAGCACACTTCTCATCCATGAAACACACTCTGCTTTAGAGCGAGAAGCACGCTCTTGCTTTTAGAGTCTCTGATAAGGCGGGAAACATGAGAGTGCTCAGAACAAAAGAACTGTGTTTCCTACACACACGGACCATATCTAGTTCAACTCTGCTTCTGAAACTGATGCAAACCACAGGCCCTCTAACATCCAATGCGTTTCAGTTAAGAGCGAGAAACGTGTGAGCTTCGTGTACAATAGAGCTTCGTTTGAGCTGAAAAGTGACTGCGTTTACCTGAAACGAAGTCTCGCTTGTAGGAAGACACAGAGCCTGGCATTTAACTCCGTTTCTGAAGGGAAACACACAGCACACTTCTCATCCATGAAACACACTCTGCTTTAGAATAAGAAGCACGCTCTTGCTTTCTAGAGTCTCTAATAAAGCAGGAAACGTGAGAGTGCTCAGAACAAAAGAAATGTGTTTCCTACACACACGGACCATATCTAGTTCAACTCTGCTTCTGAAACTGATACAAACCACAGGCCCTCTAACATCCAATTCGTTTCAGTTAAGAGCGAGAAACGTGTGAGCTTCGTGTACAATATAGCTTCGTTTGAGCTGAAAAGTGACTGTGTTTACCTGAAACGAAGTCTCGCTTGTAGGAAGACACAGAGCCTGGCATTCCACTCCGTTTCTGAAGGGAAACACACAGCACACTTCTCATCCATTAAACACACTCTGCTTTAGAGCAAGAAGCACGCTCTTGCTTTCTAGAGTCTCGAATAAGGCGGGAAACGTGAGAGTGCTCAGAACAAAAGAACTGTGTTTCCTACACACACGGACCATATCTAGTTCAACTCTGCTTCTGAAACTGATACAAACCACAGGCCCTCTAACATCCAATGCGTTTTAGTTAAGAGCGAGAAACGTGTGAGCTTCGTGTACAATATAGCTTCGTTTGAGCTGAAAAGTGACTGCGTTTACCTGAAACGAAGTCTCGCTTGTAGGAAGACACAGAGCCTGGCATTTAACTCCGTTTCTGAAGGGAAACACACAGCACACTTCTCATCGATGAAACACAATCTGCTTTAGAGCAAGAAGCACGCTCTTGCTTTCTAGAGTCTCTAATAAGGCGGGAAAAGTGAGAGTGCTCGGAACAAAGAACTGTGTTTCCTACACACACGGACCATATCTAGTTCAACTCTGCTTCTGAAACTGATACAAACCACAGGCCCTCTAACATCCAATGCGTTTCAGTTAAGAGCGAGAAACGTGTGAGCTTCGTGTACAATATAGCTTCGTTTGAGCTGAAAAGTGACTGTGTTTACCTGAAACGAAGTCTCGCTTGTAGGAAGACACAGAGCCTGGCATTTAACTCCGTTTCTGAAGGGAAACACACAGCACACTTCTCATCCATGAAACACACTCTGCTTTAGAGTAAGAAGCACGCTCTTGCTTTCTAGAGTCTCTAATAAGGCGGGAAACGTGAGAGTGGTCAGAACAAAAGAACTGTGTTTCCTACACACACGGACCATATCTAGTTCAACTCTGCTTCTGAAACTGATACAAACCACAGGCCCTCTAACATCCAATTCGTTTCAGTTAAGAGCGAGAAACGTGTGAGCTTCGTGTACAATATAGCTTCGTTTGAGCTGAAAAGTGACTGCGTTTACCTGAAACGAAGTCTCGCTTGTAGGAAGACACAGAGCCTGGCATTCCACTCCGTTTCTGAAGGGAAACACACAGCACACTTCTCATCCATGAAACACACTCTGCTTTAGAGCAAGAAGCACGCTCTTGCTTTCTAGAGTCTCGAATAAGGCGGGAAACGTGAGCGTGCTCAGAACAAAAGAACTGTGTTTCCTACACACACGGACCATATCTAGTTCAACTCTGCTTCTGAAACTGATACAAACCACAGGCCCTCTAACATCCAATTCGTTTCAGTTAAGAGCGAGAAACGTGTGAGCTTCGTGTACAATATAGCTTCGTTTGAGCTGAAAAGTGACTGCGTTTACCTGAAACGAAGTCTCGCTTGTAGGAAGACACAGAGCCTGGCATTCCACTCCGTTTCTGAAGGGAAACACACAGCACACTTCTCATCCATGAAACACACTCTGCTTTAGAGCAAGAAGCACGCTCTTGCTTTCTAGAGTCTCGAATAAGGCGGGAAACGTGAGCGTGCTCAGAACAAAAGAACTGTGTTTCCTACACACACGGACCATATCTATTTCAACTCTGCTTCTGAAACTGATACAAACCACAGTCCCTCTAACATCCAATGCGTTTCAGTTAAGAGCGAGAAACGTGTGAGCTTCGTGTACAATATAGCTTCGTTTGAGCTGAAAAGTGACTGCGTTTACCTGAAACGAAGTCTCGCTTGTAGGAAGACACAGAGCCTGGCATTTAACTCCGTTTCTGAAGGGAAACACACAGCACACTTCTCATCCATGAAACACACTCTGCTTTAGAGCGAGAAGCACGCTCTTGCTTTTAGAGTCTCTGATAAGGCGGGAAACGTGAGAGTGCTCAGAACAAAAGAACTGTGTTTCCTACGCACACGGACCATATCTAGTTCAACTCTGCTTCTGAAACTGATGCAAACCACAGGCCCTCTAACATCCAATGCGTTTCAGTTAAGAGCGAGAAACGTGTGAGCTTCGTGTACAATAGAGCTTCGTTTGAGCTGAAAAGTGACTGCGTTTACCTGAAACGAAGTCTCGCTTGTAGGAAGACACAGAGCCTGGCATTTCACTCCGTTTCTGAAGGGAAACACACAGCACACTTCTCATCCATGAAACACACTCTGCTTTAGAGTAAGAAGCACGCTCTTGCTTTCTAGAGTCTCTAATAAGGCGGGAAACGTGAGAGTGGTCAGAACAAAAGAACTGTGTTTCCTACACACACGGACCATATCTAGTTCAACTCTGCTTCTGAAACTGATACAAACCACAGGCCCTCTAACATCCAATTCGTTTCAGTTAAGAGCGAGAAACGTGTGAGCTTCGTGTACAATATAGCTTCGTTTGAGCTGAAAAGTGACTGCGTTTACCTGAAACGAAGTCTCGCTTGTAGGAAGACACAGAGCCTGGCATTCCACTCCGTTTCTGAAGGGAAACACACAGCACACTTCTCATCCATGAAACACACTCTGCTTTAGAGCAAGAAGCACGCTCTTGCTTTCTAAGTCTCGAATAAGGCGGGAAACGTGAGCGTGCTCAGAACAAAAGAACTGTGTTTCCTACACACACGGACCATATCTAGTTCAACTCTGCTTCTGAAACTGATACAAACCACAGGCCCTCTAACATCCAATCCGTTTCAGTTAAGAGCGAGAAACGTGTGAGCTTCGTGTACAATATAGCTTCGTTTGAGCTGAAAAGTGACTGCGTTTACCTGAAACGAAGTCTCGCTTGTAGGAAGACACAGAGCCTGGCCTTTAACTCCGTTTCTGAAGGGAAACACACAGCACACTTCTCATCCATGAAACACACTCTGCTTTAGAGCGAGAAGCAAGCTCTTGCTTTTAGAGTCTCTGATAAGGCGGGAAACATGAGAGTGCTCAGAACAAAAGAACTGTGTTTCCTACACACACGGACCATATCTAGTTCAACTCTGCTTCTGAAACTGATGCAAACCACAGGCCCTCTAACATCCAATGCGTTTCAGTTAAGAGCGAGAAACGTGTGAGCTTCGTGTACAATAGAGCTTCGTTTGAGCTGAAAAGTGACTGCGTTTACCTGAAACGAAGTCTCGCTTGTAGGAAGACACAGAGCCTGGCATTTCACTCCGTTTCTGAAGGGAAACACACAACACACTTCTCAACCATGAAACACACTCTGCTTTAGAGCAAGAAGCACGCTCTTGCTTTCTAGAGTCTCGAATAAGGCGGGAAACGTGAGAGTGCTCAGAACAAAAGAACTGTGTTTCCTACACACACGGACCATATCTAGTTCAACTCTGCTTCTGAAACTGATACAAACCACAGGCCCTCTAACATCCAATGCGTTTTAGTTAAGAGCGAGAAACGTGTGAGCTTCGTGTACAATATAGCTTCGTTTGAGCTGAAAAGTGACTGCGTTTACCTGAAAGGAAGTCTCGCTTGTAGGAAGACAAAGAGCCTGGCATTTAACTCCGTTTCTGAATGGAAACACACAGCACACTTCTCATCCATGAAACACAATCTGCTTCAGAGCAAGAAGCACGCTCTTGCTTTCTAGAGTCTCTAATAAGGCGGGAAACGTGAGAGTGCTCAGAACAAAGAACTGTGTTTCCTACACACACGGACCATATCTAGTTCAACTCTGCTTCTGAAACTGATACAAACCACAGGCCCTCTAACATCCAATGCGTTTCAGTTAAGAGCGAGAAACGTGTGAGCTTCGTGTACAATATAGCTTCGTTTGAGCTGAAAAGTGACTGCGTTTACCTGAAACGAAGTCTCGCTTGTAGGAAGACACAGAGCCTGGCATTTAACTCCGTTTCTGAAGGGAAACACACAGCACACTTCTCATCCATGAAACACACTCTGCTTTAGAATAAGAAGCACGCTCTTGCTTTCTAGAGTCTCTAATAAGGCGGGAAACGTGAGAGTGCTCAGAACAAAAGAAATGTGTTTCCTACACACACGGACCATATCTAGTTCAACTCTGCTTCTGAAACTGATACAAACCACAGGCTCTCTAACATCCAATTCGTTTCAGTTAAGAGCGAGAAACGTGTGAGCTTCGTGTACAATATAGCTTCGTTTGAGCTGAAAAGTGACTGTGTTTACCTGAAACGAAGTCTCGCTTGTAGGAAGACACAGAGCCTGGCATTCCACTCCGTTTCTGAAGGGAAACACACAGCACACTTCTCATCCATTAAACACACTCTGCTTTAGAGCAAGAAGCACGCTCTTGCTTTCTAGAGTCTCGAATAAGGCGGGAAACGTGAGAGTGCTCAGAACAAAAGAACTGTGTTTCCTACACACACGGACCATATCTAGTTCAACTCTGCTTCTGAAACTGATACAAACCACAGGCCCTCTAACATCCAAAGCGTTTTAGTTAAGAGCGAGAAACGTGTGAGCTTCGTGTACAATATAGCTTCGTTTGAGCTGAAAAGTGACTGCGTTTACCTGAAAGGAAGTCTCGCTTGTAGGAAGACACAGAGCCTGGCATTTAACTCCGTTTCTGAAGGGAAACACACAGCACACTTCTCATCGATGAAACACAATCTGCTTTAGAGCAAGAAGCACGCTCTTGCTTTCTAGAGTCTCTAATAAGGCGGGAAACGTGAGAGTGCTCGGAACAAAGAACTGTGTTTCCTACACACACGGACCATATCTAGTTCAACTCTGCTTCTGAAACTGATACAAACCACAGGCCCTCTAACATCCAATGCGTTTCAGTTAAGAGCGAGAAACGTGTGAGCTTCGTGTACAATATAGCTTCGTTTGAGCTGAAAAGTGACTGTGTTTACCTGAAACGAAGTCTCGCTTGTAGGAAGACACAGAGCCTGGCATTTAACTCCGTTTCTGAAGGGAAACACACAGCACACTTCTCATCCATGAAACACACTCTGCTTTAGAGCAAGAAGCACGCTCTTGCTTTCTAGAGTCTCTAATAAGGCGGGAAACGTGAGCGTGCTCAGAACAAAAGAACTGTGTTTCCTACACGCACGGACCATATCTAGTTCAACTCTGCTTCTGAAACTGATACAAACCACAGGCCCTCTAACATCCAATGCGTTTCAGTTAAGAGCGAGAAACGTGTGAGCTTAGTGTACAATATACCTCCGTTGGAGCTGAAAAGTGACTGCGTTTACCTGAAACGAAGTCTCGCTTGTAGGAAGACACAGAGCCTGGCATTCCACTCCGTTTCTGAAGGGAAACACACAGCACACTTCTCATCCATGAAACACACTCTGCTTTAGAGCAAGAAGCACGCTCTTGCTTTCTAGAGTCTCGAATAAGGCGGGAAACGTGAGCGTGCTCAGAACAAAAGAACTGTGTTTCCTACACACACGGACCATATCTAGTTCAACTCTGCTTCTGAAACTGATACAAACCACAGGCCCTCTAACATCCAATGCGTTTCAGTTAAGAGCGAGAAACGTGTGAGCTTCGTGTACAATATAGCTTCGTTTGAGCTGAAAAGTGACTGCGTTTACCTGAAACGAAGTCTCGCTTGTAGGAAGACACAGAGCCTGGCATTTAACTCCGTTTCTGAAGGGAAACACACAGCACACTTCTCATCCATGAAACACACTCTGCTTTAGAGCGAGAAGCACGCTCTTGCTTTTAGAGTCTCTGATAAGGCGGGAAACGTGAGAGTGCTCAGAACAAAAGAACTGTGTTTCCTACACACACGGACCATATCTAGTTCAACTCTGCTTCTGACACTGATGCAAACCACAGGCCCTCTAACATCCAATGCGTTTCAGTTAAGAGCGAGAAACGTGTGAGCTTCGTGTACAATAGAGCTTCGTTTGAGCTGAAAAGTGACTGCGTTTACCTGAAACGAAGTCTCGCTTGTAGGAAGACACAGAGCCTGGCATTTCACTCCGTTTCTGAAGGGAAACACACAACACACTTCTCAACCATGAAACACACTCTGCTTTAGAGCAAGAAGCACGCTCTTGCTTTCTAGAGTCTCGAATAAGGCGGGAAACGTGAGAGTGCTCAGAACAAAAGAACTGTGTTTCCTACACACACGGACCATATCTAGTTCAACTCTGCTTCTGAAACTGATACAAACCACAGGCCCTCTAACATCCAATGCGTTTTAGTTAAGAGCGAGAAACGTGTGAGCTTCGTGTACAATATAGCTTCGTTTGAGCTGAAAAGTGACTGCGTTTACCTGAAAGGAAGTCTCGCCTGTAGGAAGACACAGAGCCTGGCATTTAACTCCGTTTCTGAATGGAAACACACAGCACACTTCTCATCCATGAAACACAATCTGCTTTAGAGCAAGAAGCACGCTCTTGCTTTCTAGAGTCTCTAATAAGGCGGGAAACGTGAGAGTGCTCAGAACAAAGAACTGTGTTTCCTACACACACGGACCATATCTAGTTCAACTCTGCTTCTGAAACTGATACAAACCACAGGCCCTCTAACATCCAATGCGTTTCAGTTAAGAGCGAGAAACGTGTGAGCTTCGTGTACAATATAGCTTCGTTTGAGCTGAAAAGTGACTGCGTTTACCTGAAACGAAGTCTCGCTTGTAGGAAGACACAGAGCCTGGCATTTAACTCCGTTTCTGAAGGGAAACACACAGCACACTTCTCATCCATGAAACACACTCTGCTTTAGAATAAGAAGCACGCTCTTGCTTTCTAGAGTCTCTAATAAGGCGGGAAACGTGAGAGTGCTCAGAACAAAAGAAATGTGTTTCCTACACACACGGACCATATCTAGTTCAACTCTGCTTCTGAAACTGATACAAACCACAGGCCCTCTAACATCCAATTCGTTTCAGTTAAGAGCGAGAAACGTGTGAGCTTCGTGTACAATATAGCTTCGTTTGAGCTGAAAAGTGACTGCATTTACCTGAAACGAAGTCTCGCTTGTAGGAAGACACAGAGCCTGGCATTTAACTCCGTTTCTGAAGGGAAACACACAGCACACTTCTCATCCATGAAACACACTCTGCTTTAGAGCAAGAAGCACGCTCTTGCTTTCTAGAGTCTCGAATAAGGCGGGAAACGTGAGAGTGCTCAGAACAAAAGAACTGTGTTTCCTACACACACGGACCATATCTAGTTCAACTCTGCTTCTGAAACTGATACAAACCACAGGCCCTCTAACATCCAATGCGTTTCAGTTAAGAGCGAGAAACGTGTGAGCTTCCTGTACAATATAGCTTCGTTTGAGCTGAAAAGTGACTGCATTTACCTGAAACGAAGTCTCGCTTGTAGGAAGACACAGAGCCTGGCATTTAACTCCGTTTCTGAAGGGAAACACACAGCACACTTCTCATCCATGAAACACACTCTGCTTTAGAGCGAGAAGCACGCTCTTGCTTTCTAGAGTCTCGAATAAGGCGGGAAACGTGAGAGTGCTCAGAACAAAAGAACTGTGTTTCCTACACACACGGACCATATCTAGTTCAACTCTGCTTCTGAAACTGATACAAACCACAGGCCCTCTAACATCCAATGCGTTTCAGTTAAGAGCGAGAAACGTGTGAGCTTCGTGTACAATATAGCTTCGTTTGAGCTGAAAAGTGACTGCGTTTACCTGAAACGAAGTCTCGCTTGTAGGAAGACACAGAGCCTGGCATTTCACTCCGTTTCTGAAGGGAAACACACAGCACACTTCTCAGCCTTGAAACACACTCTGCTTTAGAGCGAGAAGCACGCTCTTGCTTTCTAGAGTCTCGAATAAGGCGGGAAACGTGAGAGTGCTCAGAACAAAAGAACTATGTTTCCTACACACACGGACCATATCTAGTTCAACTCTGCTTCTGAAACTGATACAAACCACAGGCCCTCTAACATCCAATGCGTTTCAGTTAAGAGTGAGAAACGTGTGAGCTTCGTGTACTATATAGCTTCGTTGGAGCTGAAAAGTGACTGCGTTTACCTGAAACGAAGTCTCGCTTGTAGGAAGACACAGAGCCTGGCATTTAACTCCGTTTCTGAAGGGAAACACACAGCACACTTCTCATCCATGAAACACACTCTGCTTTAGAGCGAGAAGCACGCTCTTGCTTTCTAGAGTCTCGAATAAGGCGGGAAACGTGAGAGTGCTCAGAACAAAAGAACTGTGTTTCCTACACACACGGACCATATCTAGTTCAACTCTGCTTCTGAAACTGATACAAACCACAGGCCCTCTAACATCCAATGCGTTTCAGTTAAGAGCGAGAAACGTGTGAGCTTCGTGTACATTATAGCTTCCTTTGAGCAGAAAAGTGACTGCGATTACCTGAAACGAAGTCTCGCTTGTAGGAAGACACAGAGCCTGGCATTTAACTCCGTTTCTGAAGGGAAACACACAGCACACTTCTCATCCATGAAACACACTGTGCTTTAGAGCAAGAAGCACGCTCTTGCTTTCTATAGTCTCGAATAAGGCGGGAAACGTGAGAGTGCTCAGAACAAAGAACTGTGTTTCCTACACACACGGACCATATCTAGTTCAACTCTGCTTCTGAAACTGATACAAACCACAGGCCCTCTAACATCCAATGCGTTTCAGTTAAGAGCGAGAAACGTGTGAGCTTCGTGTACAATATAGCTTCGTTTGAGCTGAAAAGTGACTGTGTTTACCTGAAACGAAGTCTCGCTTGTAGGAAGACACAGAGCCTGGCATTCCACTCCGTTTCTGAAGGGAAACACACAGCACACTTCTCATCCATGAAACACACTCTGCTTTAGAGCAAGAAGCACGCTCTTGCTTTCTAGAGTCTCGAATAAGGCGGGAAACGTGAGAGTGCTCAGAACAAAGAACTGTGTTTCCTACACACACGGACCATATCTAGTTCAACTCTGCTTCTGAAACTGATACAAACCACAGGCCCTCTAACATCCAATGCGTTTCAGTTAAGAGCGAGAAACGTGTGAGCTTCCTGTACAATATACCTTCGTTTGAGCTGAAAAGTGACTGCGTTTACCTGAAACGAAGTCTCGCTTGTAGGAAGACACAGAGCCTGGCATTTAACTCCGTTTCTGAAGGGAAACACACAGCACACTTCTCATCCATGAAACACACTCTGCTTTAGAATAAGAAGCACGCTCTTGATTTCTAGAGTCTCTAATAAGGCGGGAAACGTGAGAGTGCTCAGAACAAAAGAAATGTGTTTCCTACACACACGGACCATATCTAGTTCAACTCTGCTTCTGAAACTGATACAAACCACAGGCCCTCTAACATCCAATTCGTTTCAGTTAAGAGCGAGAAACGTGTGAGCTTCGTGTACAATATAGCTTCGTTTGAGCTGAAAAGTGACTGCGTTTACCTGAAACGAAGTCTCGCTTGTAGGAAGACACAGAGCCTGGCATTCCACTCCGTTTCTGAAGGGAAACACACAGCACACTTCTCATCCATGAAACACACTCTGCTTTAGAGCAAGAAGCACGCTCTTGCTTTCTAGAGTCTCGAATAAGGCGGGAAACGTGAGAGTGCTCAGAACAAAAGAACTGTGTTTCCTACACACACGGACCATATCTAGTTCAACTCTGCTTCTGAAACTGATACAAACCACAGGCCCTCTAACATCCAATGCGTTTTAGTTAAGAGCGAGAAACGTGTGAGCTTCGTGTACAATATAGCTTCGTTTGAGCTGAAAAGTGACTGCGTTTACCTGAAAGGAAGTCTCGCTTGTAGGAAGACACAGAGCCTGGCATTTAACTCCGTTTCTGAAGGGAAACACACAGCACACTTCTCATCGATGAAACACAATCTGCTTTAGAGCAAGAAGCACGCTCTTGCTTTCTAGAGTCTCTAATAAGGCGGGAAACGTGAGAGTGCTCAGAACAAAGAACTGTGTTTCCTACACACACGGACCATATCTAGTTCAACTCTGCTTCTGAAACTGATACAAACCACAGGCCCTCTAACATCCAATGCGTTTCAGTTAAGAGCGAGAAACGTGTGAGCTTCGTGTACAATATAGCTTCGTTTGAGCTGAAAAGTGACTGTGTTTACCTGAAACGAAGTCTCGCTTGTAGGAAGACACAGAGCCTGGCATTTAACTCCGTTTCTGAAGGGAAACACACAGCACACTTCTTATCCATGAAACACACTCTGCTTTAGAGTAAGAAGCACGCTCTTGCTTTCTAGAGTCTCTAATAAGGCGGGAAACGTGAGAGTGGTCAGAACAAAAGAACTGTGTTTCCTACACACACGGACCATATCTAGTTCAACTCTGCTTCTGAAACTGATACAAACCACAGGCCCTCTAACATCCAATTCGTTTCAGTTAAGAGTGAGAAACGTGTGAGCTTCGTGTACAATATAGCTTCGTTTGAGCTGAAAAGTGACTGCGTTTACCTGAAACGAAGTCTCGCTTGTAGGAAGACACAGAGCCTGGCATTTAACTCCGTTTCTGAAGGGAAACACACAGCACACTTCTCATCCATGAAACACACTCTGCTTTAGAGTAAGAAGCACGTTCTTGCTTTCTAGATTCTCTAATAAGGCGGGAAACGTGAGAGTGGTCAGAACAAAAGAACTGTGTTTCCTACACACACGGACCATATCTAGTTCAACTCTGCTTCTGAAACTGATACAAACCACAGGCCCTCTAACATCCAATTCGTTTCAGTTAAGAGCGAGAAACGTGTGAGCTTCGTGTACAATATAGCTTCGTTTGAGCTGAAAAGTGACTGCGTTTACCTGAAACGAAGTCTCGCTTGTAGGAAGACACAGAGCCTGGCATTCCACTCCGTTTCTGAAGGGAAACACACAGCACACTTCTCATCCATGAAACACACTCTGCTTTAGAGCAAGAAGCACGCTCTTGCTTTCTAGAGTCTCGAATAAGGCGGGAAACGTGAGCGTGCTCAGAACAAAAGAACTGTGTTTCCTACACACACGGACCATATCTAGTTCAACTCTGCTTCTGAAACTGATACAAACCACAGGCCCTCTAACATCCAATGCGTTTCAGTTAAGAGCGAGAAACGTGTGAGCTTCGTGTACAATATAGCTTCGTTTGAGCTGAAAAGTGACTGCGTTTACCTGAAACGAAGTCTCGCTTGTAGGAAGACACAGAGCCTGGCATTTAACTCCGTTTCTGAAGGGAAACACACAGCACACTTCTCATCCATGAAACACACTGTGCTTTAGAGCAAGAAGCACGCTCTTGCTTTCTATAGTCTCGAATAAGGCGGGAAACGTGAGAGTGCTCAGAACAAAGAACTGTGTTTCCTACACACACGGACCATATCTAGTTCAACTCTGCTTCTGAAACTGATACAAACCACAGGCCCTCTAACATCCAATGCGTTTCAGTTAAGAGCGAGAAACGTGTGAGCTTCGTGTACAATATAGCTTCGTTTGAGCTGAAAAGTGACTGTGTTTACCTGAAACGAAGTCTCGCTTGTAGGAAGACACAGAGCCTGGCATTTAACTCCGTTTCTGAAGGGAAACACACAGCACACTTCTCATCCATGAAACACACTCTGCTTTAGAGTAAGAAGCACGCTCTTGCTTTCTAGAGTCTCTAATAAGGCGGGAAACGTGAGAGTGCTCAGAACAAAAGAACTGTGTTTACTACACACACGGACCATATCTAGTTCAACTCTGCTTCTGAAACTGATACAAACCACAGGCCCTCTAACATCCAATTCGTTTCAGTTAAGAGCGAGAAACGTGTGAGCTTCGTGTACAATATAGCTTCCTTTGAGCTGAAAAGTGACTGTGTTTACCTGAAACGAAGTCTCGCTTGTAGGAAGACACAGAGCCTGGCATTCCACTCCGTTTCTGAAGGGAAACAGACAGCACACTTCTCATCCATTAAACACACTCTGCTTTAGAGCAAGAAGCACGCTCTTGCTTTCTAGAGTCTCGAATAAGGCGGGAAACGTGAGAGTGCTCAGAACAAAGAACTGTGTTTCCTACACACACGGACCATATCTAGTTCAACTCTGCTTCTGAAACTGATACAAACCACAGGCCCTCTAACATCCAATGCGTTTCAGTTAAGAGCGAGAAACGTGTGAGCTTCCTGTACAATATACCTTCGTTTGAGCTGAAAAGTGACTGCGTTTACCTGAAACGAAGTCTCGCTTGTAGGAAGACACAGAGCCTGGCATTCCACTCCGTTTCTGAAGGGAAACACACAGCACACTTCTCATCCATTAAACACACTCTGCTTTAGAGCAAGAAGCACGCTCTTGCTTTCTAGAGTCTCGAATAAGGCGGGAAACGTGAGAGTGCTCAGAACAAAAGAACTGTGTTTCCTACACACACGGACCATATCTAGTTCAACTCTGCTTCTGAAACTGATACAAACCACAGGCCCTCTAACATCCAATGCGTTTCAGTTAAGAGCGAGAAACGTGTGAGCTTCCTGTACAATATAGCTTCGTTTGAGCTGAAAAGTGACTGCGTTTACCTGAAACGAAGTCTCGCTTGTAGGAAGACACAGAGCCTGGCATTTAACTCCGTTTCTGAAGGGAAACACACAGCACACTTCTCATCGATGAAACACAATCTGCTTTAGAGCAAGAAGCACGCTCTTGCTTTCTAGAGTCTCTAATAAGGCGGGAAACGTGAGAGTGCTCAGAACAAAGAACTGTGTTTCCTACACACACGGACCATATCTAGTTCAACTCTGCTTCTGAAACTGATACAAACCACAGGCCCTCTAACATCCAATGCGTTTCAGTTAAGAGCGAGAAACGTGTGAGCTTCGTGTACAATATAGCTTCGTTTGAGCTGAAAAGTGACTGTGTTTACCTGAAACGAAGTCTCGCTTGTAGGAAGACACAGAGCCTGGCATTTAACTCCGTTTCTGAAGGGAAACACACAGCACACTTCTTATCCATGAAACACACTCTGCTTTAGAGTAAGAAGCACGCTCTTGCTTTCTAGAGTCTCTAATAAGGCGGGAAACGTGAGAGTGGTCAGAACAAAAGAACTGTGTTTCCTACACACACGGACCATATCTAGTTCAACTCTGCTTCTGAAACTGATACAAACCACAGGCCCTCTAACATCCAATGCGTTTCAGTTAAGAGCGAGAAACGTGTGAGCTTCCTGTACAATATAGCTTCGTTTGAGCTGAAAAGTGACTGCGTTTACCTGAAACGAAGTCTCGCTTGTAGGAAGACACAGAGCCTGGCATTTAACTCCGTTTCTGAAGGGAAACACACAGCACACTTCTCATCGATGAAACACAATCTGCTTTAGAGCAAGAAGCACGCTCTTGCTTTCTAGAGTCTCTAATAAGGCGGGAAACGTGAGAGTGCTCAGAACAAAGAACTGTGTTTCCTACACACACGGACCATATCTAGTTCAACTCTGCTTCTGAAACTGATACAAACCACAGGCCCTCTAACATCCAATGCGTTTCAGTTAAGAGCGAGAAACGTGTGAGCTTCGTGTACAATATAGCTTCGTTTGAGCTGAAAAGTGACTGTGTTTACCTGAAACGAAGTCTCGCTTGTAGGAAGACACAGAGCCTGGCATTTAACTCCGTTTCTGAAGGGAAACACACAGCACACTTCTTATCCATGAAACACACTCTGCTTTAGAGTAAGAAGCACGCTCTTGCTTTCTAGAGTCTCTAATAAGGCGGGAAACGTGAGAGTGGTCAGAACAAAAGAACTGTGTTTCCTACACACACGGACCATATCTAGTTCAACTCTGCTTCTGAAACTGATACAAACCACAGGCCCTCTAACATCCAATTCGTTTCAGTTAAGAGTGAGAAACGTGTGAGCTTCGTGTACAATATAGCTTCGTTTGAGCTGAAAAGTGACTGCGTTTACCTGAAACGAAGTCTCGCTTGTAGGAAGACACAGAGCCTGGCATTTAACTCCGTTTCTGAAGGGAAACACACAGCACACTTCTCATCCATGAAACACACTCTGCTTTAGAGTAAGAAGCACGTTCTTGCTTTCTAGATTCTCTAATAAGGCGGGAAACGTGAGAGTGGTCAGAACAAAAGAACTGTGTTTCCTACACACACGGACCATATCTAGTTCAACTCTGCTTCTGAAACTGATACAAACCACAGGCCCTCTAACATCCAATTCGTTTCAGTTAAGAGCGAGAAACGTGTGAGCTTCGTGTACAATATAGCTTCGTTTGAGCTGAAAAGTGACTGCGTTTACCTGAAACGAAGTCTCGCTTGTAGGAAGACACAGAGCCTGGCATTCCACTCCGTTTCTGAAGGGAAACACACAGCACACTTCTCATCCATGAAACACACTCTGCTTTAGAGCAAGAAGCACGCTCTTGCTTTCTAGAGTCTCGAATAAGGCGGGAAACGTGAGCGTGCTCAGAACAAAAGAACTGTGTTTCCTACACACACGGACCATATCTAGTTCAACTCTGCTTCTGAAACTGATACAAACCACAGGCCCTCTAACATCCAATGCGTTTCAGTTAAGAGCGAGAAACGTGTGAGCTTCGTGTACAATATAGCTTCGTTTGAGCTGAAAAGTGACTGCGTTTACCTGAAACGAAGTCTCGCTTGTAGGAAGACACAGAGCCTGGCATTTAACTCCGTTTCTGAAGGGAAACACACAGCACACTTCTCATCCATGAAACACACTGTGCTTTAGAGCAAGAAGCACGCTCTTGCTTTCTATAGTCTCGAATAAGGCGGGAAACGTGAGAGTGCTCAGAACAAAGAACTGTGTTTCCTACACACACGGACCATATCTAGTTCAACTCTGCTTCTGAAACTGATACAAACCACAGGCCCTCTAACATCCAATGCGTTTCAGTTAAGAGCGAGAAACGTGTGAGCTTCGTGTACAATATAGCTTCGTTTGAGCTGAAAAGTGACTGTGTTTACCTGAAACGAAGTCTCGCTTGTAGGAAGACACAGAGCCTGGCATTTAACTCCGTTTCTGAAGGGAAACACACAGCACACTTCTCATCCATGAAACACACTCTGCTTTAGAGTAAGAAGCACGCTCTTGCTTTCTAGAGTCTCTAATAAGGCGGGAAACGTGAGAGTGCTCAGAACAAAAGAACTGTGTTTACTACACACACGGACCATATCTAGTTCAACTCTGCTTCTGAAACTGATACAAACCACAGGCCCTCTAACATCCAATTCGTTTCAGTTAAGAGCGAGAAACGTGTGAGCTTCGTGTACAATATAGCTTCCTTTGAGCTGAAAAGTGACTGTGTTTACCTGAAACGAAGTCTCGCTTGTAGGAAGACACAGAGCCTGGCATTCCACTCCGTTTCTGAAGGGAAACAGACAGCACACTTCTCATCCATTAAACACACTCTGCTTTAGAGCAAGAAGCACGCTCTTGCTTTCTAGAGTCTCGAATAAGGCGGGAAACGTGAGAGTGCTCAGAACAAAGAACTGTGTTTCCTACACACACGGACCATATCTAGTTCAACTCTGCTTCTGAAACTGATACAAACCACAGGCCCTCTAACATCCAATGCGTTTCAGTTAAGAGCGAGAAACGTGTGAGCTTCCTGTACAATATACCTTCGTTTGAGCTGAAAAGTGACTGCGTTTACCTGAAACGAAGTCTCGCTTGTAGGAAGACACAGAGCCTGGCATTCCACTCCGTTTCTGAAGGGAAACACACAGCACACTTCTCATCCATTAAACACACTCTGCTTTAGAGCAAGAAGCACGCTCTTGCTTTCTAGAGTCTCGAATAAGGCGGGAAACGTGAGAGTGCTCAGAACAAAAGAACTGTGTTTCCTACACACACGGACCATATCTAGTTCAACTCTGCTTCTGAAACTGATACAAACCACAGGCCCTCTAACATCCAATGCGTTTCAGTTAAGAGCGAGAAACGTGTGAGCTTCCTGTACAATATAGCTTCGTTTGAGCTGAAAAGTGACTGCGTTTACCTGAAACGAAGTCTCGCTTGTAGGAAGACACAGAGCCTGGCATTTAACTCCGTTTCTGAAGGGAAACACACAGCACACTTCTCATCCATGAAACACACTCTGCTTTAGAGCGAGAAGCACGCTCTTGCTTTCTAGAGTCTCGAATAAGGCGGGAAACGTGAGAGTGCTCAGAACAAAAGAACTGTGTTTCCTACACACACGGACCATATCTAGTTCAACTCTGCTTCTGAAACTGATACAAACCACAGGCCCTCTAACATCCAATGCGTTTCAGTTAAGAGCGAGAAACGTGTGAGCTTCGTGTACAATATAGCTTCGTTTGAGCTGAAAAGTGACTGCGTTTACCTGAAACGAAGTCTCGCTTGTAGGAAGACACAGAGCCTGGCATTTCACTCC
The DNA here is from genome assembly GCA_949786405.1 of Onychomys arenicola. Classification (NCBI taxonomy): domain Eukaryota; kingdom Metazoa; phylum Chordata; class Mammalia; order Rodentia; family Cricetidae; genus Onychomys; species Onychomys arenicola. The sequence continues at coordinate 3,746,643 of CATKUM010000015.1, read as the reverse complement.
GTTTCTGAAGGGAAACACACAGCACACTTCTCAGCCTTGAAACACACTCTGCTTTAGAGCGAGAAGCACGCTCTTGCTTTCTAGAGTCTCGAATAAGGCGGGAAACGTGAGAGTGCTCAGAACAAAAGAACTATGTTTCCTACACACACGGACCATATCTAGTTCAACTCTGCTTCTGAAACTGATACAAACCACAGGCCCTCTAACATCCAATGCGTTTCAGTTAAGAGTGAGAAACGTGTGAGCTTCGTGTACTATATAGCTTCGTTGGAGCTGAAAAGTGACTGCGTTTACCTGAAACGAAGTCTCGCTTGTAGGAAGACACAGAGCCTGGCATTTAACTCCGTTTCTGAAGGGAAACACACAGCACACTTCTCATCCATGAAACACACTCTGCTTTAGAGCAAGAAGCACGCTCTTGCTTTCTAGAGTCTCTAATAAGGCGGGAAACGTGAGAGTGCTCAGAACAAAAGAACTGTGTTTCCTACACACACGGACCATATCTAGTTCAACTCTGCTTCTGAAACTGATACAAACCACAGGCCCTCTAACATCCAATGCGTTTCAGTTAAGAGCGAGAAACGTGTGAGCTTCGTGTACATTATAGCTTCCTTTGAGCAGAAAAGTGACTGCGATTACCTGAAACGAAGTCTCGCTTGTAGGAAGACACAGAGCCTGGCATTTAACTCCGTTTCTGAAGGGAAACACACAGCACACTTCTCATCCATGAAACACACTGTGCTTTAGAGCAAGAAGCACGCTCTTGCTTTCTATAGTCTCGAACAAGGCGGGAAACGTGAGAGTGCTCAGAACAAAGAACTGTGTTTCCTACACACACGGACCATATCTAGTTCAACTCTGCTTCTGAAACTGATACAAACCACAGGCCCTCTAACATCCAATGCGTTTCAGTTAAGAGCGAGAAACGTGTGAGCTTCGTGTACAATATAGCTTCGTTTGAGCTGAAAAGTGACTGTGTTTACCTGAAACGAAGTCTCGCTTGTAGGAAGACACAGAGCCTGGCATTCCACTCTGTTTCTGAAGGGAAACACACAGCACACTTCTCATCCATGAAACACACTCTGCTTTAGAGCAAGAAGCACGCTCTTGCTTTCTAGAGTCTCGAATAAGGCGGGAAACGTGAGCGTGCTCAGAACAAAAGAACTGTGTTTCCTACACACACGGACCATATCTAGTTCAACTCTGCTTCTGAAACTGATACAAACCACAGGCCCTCTAACATCCAATTCGTTTCAGTTAAGAGCGAGAAACGTGTGAGCTTCGTGTACAATATAGCTTCGTTTGAGCTGAAAAGTGACTGCGTTTACCTGAAACGAAGTCTCGCTTGTAGGAAGACACAGAGCCTGGCATTCCACTCCGTTTCTGAAGGGAAACACACAGCACACTTCTCATCCATGAAACACACTCTGCTTTAGAGCAAGAAGCACGCTCTTGCTTTCTAGAGTCTCGAATAAGGCGGGAAACGTGAGCGTGCTCAGAACAAAAGAACTGTGTTTCCTACACACACGGACCATATCTAGTTCAACTCTGCTTCTGAAACTGATACAAACCACAGGCCCTCTAACATCCAATGCGTTTCAGTTAAGAGCGAGAAACGTGTGAGCTTCGTGTACAATATAGCTTCGTTTGAGCTGAAAAGTGACTGCGTTTACCTGAAACGAAGTCTCGCTTGTAGGAAGACACAGAGCCTGGCATTTCACTCCGTTTCTGAAGGGAAACACACAACACACTTCTCAACCATGAAACACACTCTGCTTTAGAGCAAGAAGCACGCTCTTGCTTTCTAGAGTCTCGAATAAGGCGGGAAACGTGAGAGTGCTCAGAACAAAAGAACTGTGTTTCCTACACACACGGACCATATCTAGTTCAACTCTGCTTCTGAAACTGATACAAACCACAGGCCCTCTAACATCCAATGCGTTTTAGTTAAGAGCGAGAAACGTGTGAGCTTCGTGTACAATATAGCTTCGTTTGAGCTGAAAAGTGACTGCGTTTACCTGAAAGGAAGTCTCGCTTGTAGGAAGACACAGAGCCTGGCATTTAACTCCGTTTCTGAATGGAAACACACAGCACACTTCTCATCCATGAAACACACTCTGCTTTAGAGCAAGAAGCACGCTCTTGCTTTCTAGAGTCTCTAATAAGGCGGGAAACGTGAGAGTGCTCAGAACAAAGAACTGTGTTTCCTACACACACGGACCATATCTAGTTCAACTCTGCTTCTGAAACTGATACAAACCACAGGCCCTCTAACATCCAATGCGTTTCAGTTAAGAGCGAGAAACGTGTGAGCTTCGTGTACAATATAGCTTCGTTTGAGCTGAAAAGTGACTGCGTTTACCTGAAACGAAGTCTCGCTTGTAGGAAGACACAGAGCCTGGCATTTAACTCCGTTTCTGAAGGGAAACACACAGCACACTTCTCATCCATGAAACACACTCTGCTTTAGAATAAGAAGCACGCTCTTGCTTTCTAGAGTCTCTAATAAGGCGGGAAACGTGAGAGTGCTCAGAACAAAAGAAATGTGTTTCCTACACACACGGACCATATCTAGTTCAACTCTGCTTCTGAAACTGATACAAACCACAGGCCCTCTAACATCCAATTCGTTTCAGTTAAGAGCGAGAAACGTGTGAGCTTCGTGTACAATATAGCTTCGTTTGAGCTGAAAAGTGACTGCGTTTACCTGAAACGAAGTCTCGCTTGTAGGAAGACACAGAGCCTGGCATTCCACTCCGTTTCTGAAGGGAAACACACAGCACACTTCTCATCCATTAAACACACTGTGCTTTAGAGCAAGAAGCACGCTCTTGCTTTCTAGAGTCTCGAATAAGGCGGGAAACGTGAGAGTGCTCAGAACAAAAGAACTGTGTTTCCTACACACACGGACCATATCTAGTTCAACTCTGCTTCTGAAACTGATACAAACCACAGGCCCTCTAACATCCAATGCGTTTCAGTTAAGAGCGAGAAACGTGTGAGCTTCCTGTACAATATAGCTTCGTTTGAGCTGAAAAGTGACTGCGTTTACCTGAAACGAAGTCTCGCTTGTAGGAAGACACAGAGCCTGGCATTTAACTCCGTTTCTGAAGGGAAACACACAGCACACTTCTCATCCATGAAACACACTCTGCTTTAGAGCGAGAAGCACGCTCTTGCTTTCTAGAGTCTCGAATAAGGCGGGAAACGTGAGAGTGCTCAGAACAAAGAACTGTGTTTCCTACACACACGGACCATATCTAGTTCAACTCTGCTTCTGAAACTGATACAAACCACAGGCCCTCTAACATCCAATGCGTTTCAGTTAAGAGCGAGAAACGTGTGAGCTTCGTGTACAATATAGCTTCGTTTGAGCTGAAAAGTGACTGCGTTTACCTGAAACGAAGTCTCGCTTGTAGGAAGACACAGAGCCTGGCATTTCACTCCGTTTCTGAAGGGAAACACACAGCACACTTCTCAGCCTTGAAACACACTCTGCTTTAGAGCGAGAAGCACGCTCTTGCTTTCTAGAGTCTCGAATAAGGCGGGAAACGTGAGAGTGCTCAGAACAAAAGAACTATGTTTCCTACACACACGGACCATATCTAGTTCAACTCTGCTTCTGAAACTGATACAAACCACAGGCCCTCTAACATCCAATGCGTTTCAGTTAAGAGTGAGAAACGTGTGAGCTTCGTGTACTATATAGCTTCGTTGGAGCTGAAAAGTGACTGCGTTTACCTGAAACGAAGTCTCGCTTGTAGGAAGACACAGAGCCTGGCATTTAACTCCGTTTCTGAAGGGAAACACACAGCACACTTCTCATCCATGAAACACACTCTGCTTTAGAGCAAGAAGCACGCTCTTGCTTTCTAGAGTCTCGAATAAGGCGGGAAACGTGAGAGTGCTCAGAACAAAAGAACTGTGTTTCCTACACACACGGACCATATCTAGTTCAACTCTGCTTCTGAAACTGATACAAACCACAGGCCCTCTAACATCCAATGCGTTTCAGTTAAGAGCGAGAAACGTGTGAGCTTCGTGTACATTATAGCTTCCTTTGAGCAGAAAAGTGACTGCGATTACCTGAAACGAAGTCTCGCTTGTAGGAAGACACAGAGCCTGGCATTTAACTCCGTTTCTGAAGGGAAACACACAGCACACTTCTCATCCATGAAACACACTGTGCTTTAGAGCAAGAAGCACGCTCTTGCTTTCTATAGTCTCGAACAAGGCGGGAAACGTGAGAGTGCTCAGAACAAAGAACTGTGTTTCCTACACACACGGACCATATCTAGTTCAACTCTGCTTCTGAAACTGATACAAACCACAGGCCCTCTAACATCCAATGCGTTTCAGTTAAGAGCGAGAAACGTGTGAGCTTCGTGTACAATATAGCTTCCTTTGAGCTGAAAAGTGACTGCGTTTACCTGAAACGAAGTCTCGCTTGTAGGAAGACACAGAGCCTGGCATTTAACTCCGTTTCTGAAGGGAAACACACAGCACACTTGTCATCCATGAAACACACTCTGCTTTAGAGTAAGAAGCACGCTCTTGCTTTCTAGAGTCTCTAATAAGGCGGGAAACGTGAGAGTGCTCAGAACAAAAGAACTGTGTTTCCTACACACACGGACCATATCTAGTTCAACTCTGCTTCTGAAACTGATACAAACCACAGGCCCTCTAACATCCAATTCGTTTCAGTTAAGAGCGAGAAACGTGTGAGCTTCGTGTACAATATAGCTTCGTTTGAGCTGAAAAGTGACTGCGTTTACCTGAAACGAAGTCTCGCTTGTAGGAAGACACAGAGCCTGGCATTTCACTCCGTTTCTGAAGGGAAACACACAGCACACTTCTCATCCATGAAACACACTCTGCTTTAGAGCAAGAAGCACGCTCTTGCTTTCTAGAGTCTCGAATAAGGCGGGAAACGTGAGAGTGCTCAGAACAAAAGAACTGTGTTTCCTACACACACGGACCATATCTAGTTCAACTCTGCTTCTGAAACTGATACAAACCACAGGCCCTCTAACATCCAATGCGTTTCAGTTAAGAGTGAGAAACGTGTGAGCTTCGTGTACTATATAGCTTCGCTGGAGCTGAAAAGTGACTGCGTTTACCTGAAACGAAGTCTCGCTTGTAGGAAGACACAGAGCCTGGCATTTCACTCCGTTTCTGAAGGGAAACACACAGCACACTTCTCATCCATGAAACACACTCTGCTTTAGAGCGAGAAGCACGCTCTTGCTTTCTAGAGTCTCGAATAAGGCGGGAAACGTGAGAGTGCTCAGAACAAAAGAACTGTGTTTCCTACACACACGGACCATATCTAGTTCAACTCTGCTTCTGAAACTGATACAAACCACAGGCCCTCTAACATCCAATGCGTTTCATTTAAGAGCGAGAAACGTGTGAGCTTCGTGTACATTATAGCTTCCTTTGAGCAGAAAAGTGACTGCGATTACCTGAAACGAAGTCTTGCTTGTAGGAAGACACAGAGCCTGGCATTTAACTCCGTTTCTGAAGGGAAACACACAGCACACTTCTCATCCATTAAACACACTCTGCTTTAGAGCAGGAAGCACGCTCTTGCTTTCTAGAGTCTCTAATAAGGCGGGAAACTTGAGAGTGCTCAGAACAAAAGAACTGTGTTTCCTACACACACGGTCCATATCTAGTTCAACTCTGCTTCTGAAACTGATACAAACCACAGGCCCTCTAACATCCAATGCGTTTCAGTTAAGAGCGAGAAACGTGTGAGCTTCGTGTACAATATAGCTTCGTTTGAGCTGAAAAGTGACTGCGTTTACCTGAAACGAAGTCTCGCTTGTAGGAAGACACAGAGCCTGGCATTTCACTCCGTTTCTGAAGGGAAACACACAGCACACTTCTCAACCATGAAACACACTCTGCTTTAGAGCAAGAAGCACGCTCTTGCTTTCTAGAGTCTCGAATAAGGCGGGAAACGTGAGAGTGCTCAGAACAAAAGAACTGTGTTTCCTACACACACGGACCATATCTATTTCAACTCTGCTTCTGAAACTGATACAAACCACAGGCCCTCTAACATCAATTGCGTTTTAGTTAAGAGCGAGAAACGTGTGAGCTTCGTGTACAATATAGCTTCGTTTGAGCTGAAAAGTGACTGCGTTTACCTGAAACGAAGTCTCGCTTGTAGGAAGACACAGAGCCTGGCATTTAACTCCGTTTCTGAAGGGAAACACACAGCACACTTCTCATCCATGAAACACACTCTGCTTTAGAGCAAGAAGCACGCTCTTGCTTTCTAGAGTCTCTAATAAGGCGGGAAACGTGAGAGTGCTCAGAACAAAGAACTGTGTTTCCTACACACACGGACCATATCTAGTTCAACTCTGCTTCTGAAACTGATACAAACCACAGGCCCTCTAACATCCAATGCGTTTCAGTTAAGAGCGAGAAACGTGTGAGCTTCGTGTACAATATAGCTTCGTTTGAGCTGAAAAGTGACTGCGTTTACCTGAAACGAAGTCTCGCTTGTAGGAAGACACAGAGCCTGGCATTTCACTCCGTTTCTGAAGGGAAACACACAGCACACTTCTCATCCATGAAACACACTCTGCTTTAGAGCAAGAAGCACGCTCTTGCTTTCTAGAGTCTCTAATAAGGCGGGAAACTTGAGAGTGCTCAGAACAAAAGAACTGTGTTTCCTACACACACGGACCATATCTAGTTCAACTCTGCTTCTGAAACTGATACAAACCACAGGCCCTCTAACATCCAATGCGTTTCAGTTAAGAGCGAGAAACGTGTGAGCTTCGTGTACAATATAGCTTCGTTTGAGCTGAAAAGTGACTGCGTTTACCTGAAATGAAGTCTCGCTTGTAGGAAGACACAGAGCCTGGCATTTCACTCCGTTTCTGAAGGGAAACACACAGCACACTTCTCATCCATGAAACACACTCTGCTTTAGAGCAAGAAGCACGCTCTTGCTTTCTAGAGTCTCGAATAAGGCGGGAAACGTGAGAGTGCTCAGAACAAAAGAACTGTGTTTCCTACACACACGGACCATATCTAGTTCAAATCTGCTTCTGAAACTGATACAAACCACAGGCCCTCTAACATCCAATGCGTTTCAGTTAAGAGCGAGAAACGTGTGAGCTTCGTGTACAATATAGCTTCGTTTGAGCTGAAAAGTGACTGCGTTTACCTGAAACGAAGTCTCGCTTGTAGGAAGACACAGAGCCTGGCATTTAACTCCGTTTCTGAAGGGAAACACACAGCACACTTCTCAGCCTTGAAACACACTCTGCTTTAGAGCGAGAAGCACGCTCTTGCTTTCTAGAGTCTCGAATAAGGCGGGAAACGTGAGAGTGCTCAGAACAAAAGAACTGTGTTTCCTACACACACGGACCATATCTAGTTCAACTCTGCTTCTGAAACTGATACAAACCACAGGCCCTCTAACATCCAATGCGTTTCAGTTAAGAGCGAGAAACGTGTGAGCTTCGTGTACTATATAGCTTCGTTTGAGCTGAAAAGTGACTGCGTTTACCTGAAACGAAGTCTCGCTTGTAGGAAGACACAGAGCCTGGCATTTAACTCCGTTTCTGAAGGGAAACACACAGCACACTTCTCATCCATGAAACACACTCTGCTTTAGAGCGAGAAGCACGCTCTTGCTTTCTAGAGTCTCGAATAAGGCGGGAAACGTGAGAGTGCTCAGAACAAAAGAACTGTGTTTCCTACACACACGGACCATATCTAGTTCAACTCTGCTTCTGAAACTGATACAAACCACAGGCTCTCTAACATCCAATGCGTTTCAGTTAAGAGCGAGAAACGTGTGAGCTTCGTGTACAATATAGCTTCGTTTGAGCTGAAAAGTGACTGCGTTTACCTGAAACGAAGTCTCGCTTGTAGGAAGACACAGAGCCTGGCATTTAACTCCGTTTCTGAAGGGAAACACACAGCACACTTCTCATCCATGAAACACACTCTGCTTTAGAGCAAGAAGCACGCTCTTGCTTTCTAGAGTCTCTAATAAGGCGGGAAACGTGAGAGTGCTCAGAACAAAAGAACTGTGTTTCCTACACACACGGACCATATCTAGTTCAACTCTGCTTCTGAAACTGATACAAACCACAGGCCCTCTAACATCCAATGCGTTTCAGTTAAGAGCGAGAAACGTGTGAGTTCGTGTACAATATAGCTTCGTTTGAGCTGAAAAGTGACTGCGTTTACCTGAAATGAAGTCTCGCTTGTAGGAAGACACAGAGCCTGGCATTTAACTCCGTTTCTGAAGGGAAACACACAGCACACTTCTCATCCATGAAACACACTCTGCTTTAGAGCAAGAAGCACGCTCTTGCTTTCTAGAGTCTCGAATAAGGCGGGAAACGTGAGAGTGCTCAGAACAAAAGAACTGTGTTTCCTACACTCACGGACCATATCTAGTTCAACTCTGCTTCTGAAACTGATACAAACCACAGGCCCTCTAACATCCAATGCGTTTCAGTTAAGAGCGAGAAACGTGTGAGCTTCGTGTACAATATAGCTTCGTTTGAGCTGAAAAGTGACTGCGTTTACCTGAAACGAAGTCTCGCTTGTAGGAAGACACAGAGCCTGGCATTTAACTCCGTTTCTGAAGGGAAACACACAGCACACTTCTCATCCATGAAACACACTCTGCTTTAGAGCAAGAAGCACGCTCTTGCTTTCTAGAGTCTCGAATAAGGCGGGAAACGTGAGAGTGCTCAGAACAAAAGAACTGTGTTTCCTACACACACGGACCATATCTAGTTCAACTCTGCTTCTGAAACTGATAGAAACCACAGGCCCTCTAACATCCAATGCGTTTCAGTTAAGAGCGAGAAACGTGTGAGCTTCGTGTACAATATAGCTTCGTTTGAGCTGAAAAGTGACTGCGTTTACCTGAAACGAAGTCTCGCTTGTAGGAAGACACAGAGCCTGGCATTTAACTCCGTTTCTGAAGGGAAACACACAGCACACTTCTCATCCATGAAACACACTCTGCTTTAGAGCAAGAAGCACGCTCTTGCTTTCTCGAGTCTCTAATAAGGCGGGAAACGTGAGAGTGCTCAGAACAAAAGAACTGTGTTTCCTACACACACGGACCATATCTAGTTCAACTCTGCTTCTGAAACTGATACAAACCACAGGCCCTCTAACATCCAATGCGTTTCAGTTAAGAGCGAGAAACGTGTGAGCTTCGTGTACATTATAGCTTCCTTTGAGCAGAAAAGTGACTGCGATTACCTGAAACGAAGTCTCGCTTGTAGGAAGACACAGAGCCTGGCATTTCACTCCGTTTCTGAAGGGAAACACACAGCACACTTCTCATCCATGAAACACACTGTGCTTTAGAGCAAGAAGCACGCTCTTGCTTTCTAGAGTCTCTAATAAGGCGGGAAACGTGAGAGTGCTCAGAACAAAAGAACTGTGTTTCCTACACACACGGACCATATCTAGTTCAACTCTGCTTCTGAAACTGATACAAACCACAGGCCCTCTAACATCCAATGCGTTTCAGTTAAGAGCGAGAAACGTGTGAGCTTCGTGTACAATATAGCTTCGTTTGAGCTGAAAAGTGACTGCGTTTACCTGAAACGAAGTCTCGCTTGTAGGAAGACACAGAGCCTGGCATTTCACTCCGTTTCTGAAGGGAAACACACAGCACACTTCTCATCCATGAAACACACTCTGCTTTAGAGCAAGAAGCACGCTCTTGCTTACTAGAGTCTCGGATAAGGCGGGAAACGTGAGAGTGCTCAGAACAAAAGAACTGTGTTTCCTACACACACGGACCATATCTCTTCAACTCTGCTTCTGAAAGTGATACAAACCACAGGCCCTCTAACATCCAATGCGTTTCAGTCAAGAGCGAGAAACGTGTGAGCTTCGTGTACAATATAGCTTCGTTTGAGCTGAAAAGTGACTGCGTTTACCTGAAACGAAGTCTCGCTTGTCGGAAGACACAGAGCCTGGCATTTAACTCCGTTTCTGAAGGGAAACACACAGCACACTTCTCATCCATGAAACACACTCTGCTTTAGAGCGAGAAGCACGCTCTTGCTTTCTAGAGTCTCGAATAAGGCGGGAAACGTGAGAGTGCTCAGAACAAAAGAACTGTGTTTCCTACACACACGGACCATATCTAGTTCAACTCTGCTTCTGAAACTGATACAAACCACAGGCCCTCTAACATCCAATGCGTTTCATTTAAGAGCGAGAAACGTGTGAGCTTCGTGTACATTATAGCTTCCTTTGAGCAGAAAAGTGACTGTGATTACATGAAACGAAGTCTTGCTTGTAGGAAGACACAGAGCCTGGCATTTAACTCCGTTTCTGAAGGGAAACACACAGCACACTTCTCATCCATGAAACACACTCTGCTTTAGAGCAAGAAGCACGCTCTTGCTTTCTAGAGTCTCTAATAAGGCGGGAAACTTGAGAGTGCTCAGAACAAAAGAACTGTGTTTCCTACACACACGGACCATATCTAGTTCAACTCTGCTTCTGAAACTGATACAAACCACAGGCCCTCTAACATCCAATGCGTTTCAGTTAAGAGCGAGAAACGTGTGAGCTTCGTGTACAATATAGCATCGTTTGAGCTGAAAAGTGACTGCGTTTACCTGAAACGAAGTCTCGCTTGTAGGAAGACTCAGAGCCTGGCATTTCACTCCGTTTCTGAAGGGAAACACACAGCACACTTCTCATCCATGAAACACACTCTGCTTTAGAGCAAGAAGCACGCTCTTTCTTTTTTAGAGTCTCAGATAAGGCGGGAAACGTGAGAGTGCTCAGAACAAAAGAACTGTGTTTCCTACACACACGGACCATATCTAGTTCAACTCTGCTTCTGAAACTGATACAAACCACAGGCCCTCTAACATCCAATGCGTTTCAGTTAAGAGCGAGAAACGTGTGAGCTTCGTGTACATTATAGCTTCCTTTGAGCAGAAAAGTGACTGCGATTACCTGAAACGAAGTCTCGCTTGTAGGAAGACACAGAGCCTGGCATTTCACTCCGTTTCTGAAGGGAAACACACAGCACACTTCTCATCCATGTTACACACTGTGCTTTAGAGCAAGAAGCACGCTCTTGCTTTCTAGAGTCTCTAATAAGGCGGGAAACGTGAGAGTGCTTAGAACAAAAGAACTGTGTTTCCTACACACACGGACCATATCTAGTTCAACTCTGCTTCTGAAACTGATACAAACCACAGGCCCTCTAACATCCAATGCGTTTCAGTTAAGAGCGAGAAACGTGTGAGCTTCGTGTACAATATAGCTTCGTTTGAGCTGAAAAGTGACTGCGTTTACCTGAAACGAAGTCTCGCTTGTAGGAAGACACAGAGCCTGGCATTTAACTCCGTTTCTGAAGGGAAACACACAGCACACTTCTCATCCATGAAACACACTCTGCTTTAGAGCGAGAAGCACGCTCTTGCTTTCTAGAGTCTCTAATAAGGCGGGAAACGTTAGAGTGCTCAGAACAAAGAACTGTGTTTCCTACACACACGGACCATATCTAGTTCAACTCTGCTTCTGAAACTGATACAAACCACAGGCCCTCTAACATCCAATGCGTTTCAGTTAAGAGCGAGAAACGTGTGAGCTTCGTGTACAATATAGCTTCGTTTGAGCTGAAAAGGGACTGCGTTTACCTGAAACGAAGTCTCGCTTGTAGGAAGACACAGAGCCTGGCATTTCACTCCGTTTCTGAAGGGAAACACACAGCACACTTCTCATCCATGAAACACACTCTGCTTTAGAGCAAGAAGCACGCTCTTGCTTTCTAGAGTCTCGGATAAGGCGGGAAACGTGAGAGTGCTCAGAACAAAAGAACTGTGTTTCCTACACACACGGACCATATCTCTTCAACTCTGCTTCTGAAACTGATACAAACCACAGGCCCTCTAACATCCAATGCGTTTCAGTCAAGAGCGAGAAACGTGTGAGCTTCGTGTACAATATAGCTTCGTTTGAGCTGAAAAGTGACTGCGTTTACCTGAAACGAAGTCTCGCTTGTCGGAAGACACAGAGCCTGGCATTTAACTCCGTTTCTGAAGGGAAACACACAGCACACTTCTCATCCATGAAACACACTCTGCTTTAGAGCGAGAAGCACGCTCTTGCTTTCTAGAGTCTCGAATAAGGCGGGAAACGTGAGAGTGCTCAGAACAAAAGAACTGTGTTTCCTACACACACGGACCATATCTAGTTCAACTCTGCTTCTGAAACTGATACAAACCACAGGCCCTCTAACATCCAATGCGTTTCAGTCAAGAGCGAGAAACGTGTGAGCTTCGTGTACATTATAGCTTCCTTTGAGCAGAAAAGTGACTGTGATTACATGAAACGAAGTCTTGCTTGTAGGAAGACACAGAGCCTGGCATTTAACTCCGTTTCTGAAGGGAAACACACAGCACACTTCTCATCCATGAAACACACTCTGCTTTAGAGCAAGAAGCACGCTCTTGCTTTCTAGAGTCTCTAATAAGGCGGGAAACTTGAGAGTGCTCAGAACAAAAGAACTGTGTTTCCTACACACACGGACCATATCTAGTTCAACTCTGCTTCTGAAACTGATACAAACCACAGGCCCTCTAACATCCAATGCGTTTCAGTTAAGAGCGAGAAACGTGTGAGCTTCGTGTACAATATAGCATCGTTTGAGCTGAAAAGTGACTGCGTTTACCTGAAACGAAGTCTCGCTTGTAGGAAGACTCAGAGCCTGGCATTTAACTCCGTTTCTGAAGGGAAACACACAGCACACTTCTCATCCATGAAACACACTCTGCTTTAGAGCAAGAAGCACGCTCTTTCTTTTTTAGAGTCTCAGATAAGGCGGGAAACGTGAGAGTGCTCAGAACAAAAGAACTGTGTTTCCTACACACACGGACCATATCTAGTTCAACTCTGCTTCTGAAACTGATACAAACCACAGGCCCTCTAACATCCAATGCGTTTCAGTTAAGAGCGAGAAACGTGTGAGCTTCGTGTACATTATAGCTTCCTTTGAGCAGAAAAGTGACTGCGATTACCTGAAACGAAGTCTCGCTTGTAGGAAGACACAGAGCCTGGCATTTCACTCCGTTTCTGAAGGGAAACACACAGCACACTTCTCATCCATGTTACACACTGTGCTTTAGAGCAAGAAGCACGCTCTTGCTTTCTAGAGTCTCTAATAAGGCGGGAAACGTGAGAGTGCTCAGAACAAAAGAACTGTGTTTCCTACACACACGGACCATATCTAGTTCAACTCTGCTTCTGAAACTGATACAAACCACAGGCCCTCTAACATCCAATGCGTTTCAGTTAAGAGCGAGAAACGTGTGAGCTTCGTGTACAATATAGCTTCGTTTGAGCTGAAAAGTGACTGCGTTTACCTGAAACGAAGTCTCGCTTGTAGGAAGACACAGAGCCTGGCATTTAACTCCGTTTCTGAAGGGAAACACACAGCACACTTCTCATCCATGAAACACACTCTGCTTTAGAGCGAGAAGCACGCTCTTGCTTTCTAGAGTCTCTAATAAGGCGGGAAACGTGAGAGTGCTCAGAACAAAGAACTGTGTTTCCTACACACACGGACCATATCTAGTTCAACTCTGCTTCTGAAACTGATACAAACCACAGGCCCTCTAACATCCAATGCGTTTCAGTTAAGAGCGAGAAACGTGTGAGCTTCGTGTACAATATAGCTTCGTTTGAGCTGAAAAGGGACTGCGTTTACCTGAAACGAAGTCTCGCTTGTAGGAAGACACAGAGCCTGGCATTTCACTCCGTTTCTGAAGGGAAACACACAGCACACTTCTCATCCATGAAACACACTCTGCTTTAGAGCAAGAAGCACGCTCTTGCTTTCTAGAGTCTCGGATAAGGCGGGAAACGTGAGAGTGCTCAGAACAAAAGAACTGTGTTTCCTACACACACGGACCATATCTCTTCAACTCTGCTTCTGAAACTGATACAAACCACAGGCCCTCTAACATCCAATGCGTTTCAGTCAAGAGCGAGAAACGTGTGAGCTTCGTGTACAATATAGCTTCGTTTGAGCTGAAAAGTGACTGCGTTTACCTGAAACGAAGTCTCGCTTGTCGGAAGACACAGAGCCTGGCATTTAACTCCGTTTCTGAAGGGAAACACACAGCACACTTCTCATCCATGAAACACACTCTGCTTTAGAGCGAGAAGCACGCTCTTGCTTTCTAGAGTCTCGAATAAGGCGGGAAACGTGAGAGTGCTCAGAACAAAAGAACTGTGTTTCCTACACACACGGACCATATCTAGTTCAACTCTGCTTCTGAAACTGATACAAACCACAGGCCCTCTAACATCCAATGCGTTTCATTTAAGAGCGAGAAACGTGTGAGCTTCGTGTACATTATAGCTTCCTTTGAGCAGAAAAGTGACTGCGATTACCTGAAACGAAGTCTTGCTTGTAGGAAGACACAGAGCCTGGCATTTAACTCCGTTTCTGAAGGGAAACACACAGCACACTTCTCATCCATGAAACACACTCTGCTTTAGAGCAAGAAGCACGCTCTTGCTTTCTAGAGTCTCTAATAAGGCGGGAAACTTGAGAGTGCTCAGAACAAAAGAACTGTGTTTCCTACACACACGGACCATATCTAGTTCAACTCTGCTTCTGAAACTGATACAAACCACAGGCCCTCTAACATCCAATGCGTTTCAGTTAAGAGCGAGAAACGTGTGAGCTTCGTGTACAATATAGCTTCGTTTGAGCTGAAAAGTGACTGCGTTTACCTGAAACGAAGTCTCGCTTGTAGGAAGACTCAGAGCCTGGCATTTAACTCCGTTTCTGAAGGGAAACACACAGCACACTTCTCATCCATGAAACACACTCTGCTTTAGAGCAAGAAGCACGCTCTTTCTTTTTTAGAGTCTCAGATAAGGCGGGAAACGTGAGAGTGCTCAGAACAAAAGAACTGTGTTTCCTACACACACGGACCATATCTAGTTCAACTCTGCTTCTGAAACTGATACAAACCACAGGCCCTCTAACATCCAATGCGTTTCAGTTAAGAGCGAGAAACGTGTGAGCTTCGTGTACATTATAGCTTCCTTTGAGCAGAAAAGTGACTGCGATTACCTGAAACGAAGTCTCGCTTGTAGGAAGACACAGAGCCTGGCATTTCACTCCGTTTCTGAAGGGAAACACACAGCACACTTCTCATCCATGAAACACACTGTGCTTTAGAGCAAGAAGCACGCTCTTGCTTTCTAGAGTCTCTAATAAGGCGGGAAACGTGAGAGTGCTCAGAACAAAAGAACTGTGTTTCCTACACACACGGACCATATCTAGTTCAACTCTGCTTCTGAAACTGATACAAACTACAGGCCCTCTAACATCCAATGCGTTTCAGTTAAGAGCGAGAAACGTGTGAGCTTCGTGTACAATATAGCTTCGTTTGAGCTGAAAAGTGACTGCGTTTACCTGAAACGAAGTCTCGCTTGTAGGAAGACACAGAGCCTGGCATTTAACTCCGTTTCTGAAGGGAAACACACAGCACACTTCTCATCCATGAAACACACTCTGCTTTAGAGCGAGAAGCACGCTCTTGCTTTCTAGAGTCTCTAATAAGGCGGGAAACGTGAGAGTGCTCAGAACAAAGAACTGTGTTTCCTACACACACGGACCATATCTAGTTCAACTCTGCTTCTGAATCTGATACAAACCACAGGCCCTCTAACATCCAATGCGTTTCAGTTAAGAGCGAGAAACGTGTGAGCTTCGTGTACAATATAGCTTCGTTTGAGCTGAAAAGGGACTGCGTTTACCTGAAACGAAGTCTCGCTTGTAGGAAGACACAGAGCCTGGCATTTCACTCCGTTTCTGAAGGGAAACACACAGCACACTTCTCATCCATGAAACACACTCTGCTTTAGAGCAAGAAGCACGCTCTTGCTTTCTAGAGTCTCGGATAAGGCGGGAAACGTGAGAGTGCTCAGAACAAAAGAACTGTGTTTCCTACACACACGGACCATATCTTTTCAACTCTGCTTCTGAAACTGATACAAACCACAGGCCCTCTAACATCCAATGCATTTCAGTCAAGAGCGAGAAACGTGTGAGCTTCGTGTACAATATAGCTTCGTTTGAGCTGAAAAGTGACTGCGTTTACCTGAAACGAAGTCTCGCTTGTCGGAAGACACAGAGCCTGGCATTTAACTCCGTTTCTGAAGGGAAACACACAGCGCACTTCTCATCCATGAAACACACTCTGCTTTAGAGCGAGAAGCACGCTCTTGCTTTCTAGAGTCTCGAATAAGGCGGGAAACGTGAGAGTGCTCAGAACAAAAGAACTGTGTTTCCTACACACACGGACCATATCTAGTTCAACTCTGCTTCTGAAACTGATACAAACCACAGGCCCTCTAACATCCAATGCGTTTCATTTAAGAGCGAGAAACGTGTGAGCTTCGTGTACATTATAGCTTCCTTTGAGCAGAAAAGTGACTGCGATTACCTGAAACGAAGTCTTGCTTGTAGGAAGACACAGAGCCTGGCATTTAACTCCGTTTCTGAAGGGAAACACACAGCACACTTCTCATCCATGAAACACACTCTGCTTTAGAGCAAGAAGCACGCTCTTGCTTTCTAGAGTCTCTAATAAGGCGGGAAACTTGAGAGTGCTCAGAACAAAAGAACTGTGTTTCCTACACACACGGACCATATCTAGTTCAACTCTGCTTCTGAAACTGATACAAACCACAGGCCCTCTAACATCCAATGCGTTTCAGTTAAGAGCGAGAAACGTGTGAGCTTCGTGTACAATATAGCTTCGTTTGAGCTGAAAAGTGACTGCGTTTACCTGAAACGAAGTCTCGCTTGTAGGAAGACTCAGAGCCTGGCATTTAACTCCGTTTCTGAAGGGAAACACACAGCACACTTCTCATCCATGAAACACACTCTGCTTTAGAGCAAGAAGCACGCTCTTTCTTTTTTAGAGTCTCAGATAAGGCGGGAAACGTGAGAGTGCTCAGAACAAAAGAACTGTGTTTCCTACACACACGGACCATATCTAGTTCAACTCTGCTTCTGAAACTGATACAAACCACAGGCCCTCTAACATCCAATGCGTTTCAGTTAAGAGCGAGAAACGTGTGAGCTTCGTGTACATTATAGCTTCCTTTGAGCAGAAAAGTGACTGCGATTACCTGAAACGAAGTCTCGCTTGTAGGAAGACACAGAGCCTGGCATTTCACTCCGTTTCTGAAGGGAAACACACAGCACACTTCTCATCCATGAAACACACTGTGCTTTAGAGCAAGAAGCACGCTCTTGCTTTCTAGAGTCTCTAATAAGGCGGGAAACGTGAGAGTGCTCAGAACAAAAGAACTGTGTTTCCTACACACACGGACCATATCTAGTTCAACTCTGCTTCTGAAACTGATACAAACTACAGGCCCTCTAACATCCAATGCTTTCAGTTAAGAGCGAGAAACGTGTGAGCTTCGTGTACAATATACCTTCGTTTGAGCTGAAAAGTGACTGTGTTTACCTGAAACGAAGTCTCGCTTGTAGGAAGACACAGAGCCTGGCATTTCACTCCGTTTCTGAAGGGAAACACACAGCACACTTCTCAACCATGAAACACACTCTGCTTTAGAGCGAGAAGCACGCTCTTGCTTTCTAGAGTCTCGAATAAGGCGGGAAACGTGAGAGTGCTCAGAACAAAAGAACTGTGTTTCCTACACACACGGACCATATCTAGTTCAACTCTGCTTCTGAAACTGATACAAACCACAGGCCCTCTAACATCAATTGCGTTTTATTTAAGAGCGAGAAACGTGTGAGCTTCGTGTACAATATAGCTTCGTTTGAGCTGAAAAGTGACTGCGTTTACCTGAAACGAAGTCTCGCTTGTAGGAAGACACAGAGCCTGGCATTTAACTCCGTTTCTGAAGGGAAACACACAGCACACTTCTCATCCATGAAACACACTCTGCTTTAGAGCAAGAAGCACGCTCTTGCTTTCTAGAGTCTCTAATAAGGCGGGAAACGTGAGAGTGCTCAGAACAAAGAACTGTGTTTCCTACACACACGGACCATATCTAGTTCAACTCTGCTTCTGAAACTGATACAAACCACAGGCCCTCTAACATCCAATGCGTTTCAGTTAAGAGCGAGAAACGTGTGAGCTTCGTGTACAATATAGCTTCGTTTGAGCTGAAAAGTGACTGCGTTTACCTGAAACGAAGTCTCGCTTGTAGGAAGACACAGAGCCTGGCATTTCACTCCGTTTCTGAAGGGAAACACACAGCACACTTCTCATCCATGAAACACACTCTGCTTTAGAGCAAGAAGCACGCTCTTGCTTTCTAGAGTCTCTAATAAGGCGGGAAACGTGAGAGTGCTCAGAACAAAAGAACTGTGTTTCCTACACACACGGACCATATCTAGTTCAACTCTGCTTCTGAAACTGATACAAACCACAGGCCCTCTAACATCCAATGCGTTTCAGTTAAGAGCGAGAAACGTGTGAGCTTCGTGTACAATATAGCTTCGTTTGAGCTGAAAAGTGACTGCGTTTACCTGAAATGAAGTCTCGCTTGTAGGAAGACACAGAGCCTGGCATTTCACTCCGTTTCTGAAGGGAAACACACAGCACACTTCTCATCCATGAAACACACTCTGCTTTAGAGCAAGAAGCACGCTCTTGCTTTCTAGAGTCTCGAATAAGGCGGGAAACGTGAGAGTGCTCAGAACAAAAGAACTGTGTTTCCTACACACACGGACCATATCTAGTTCAAATCTGCTTCTGAAACTGATACAAACCACAGGCCCTCTAACATCCAATGCGTTTCAGTTAAGAGCGAGAAACGTGTGAGCTTCGTGTACAATATAGCTTCGTTTGAGCTGAAAAGTGACTGCGTTTACCTGAAACGAAGTCTCGCTTGTAGGAAGACACAGAGCCTGGCATTTCACTCCGTTTCTGAAGGGAAACACACAGCACACTTCTCAGCCTTGAAACACACTCTGCTTTAGAGCGAGAAGCACGCTCTTGCTTTCTAGAGTCTCGAATAAGGCGGGAAACGTGAGAGTGCTCAGAACAAAAGAACTGTGTTCCCTACACACACGGACCATATCTAGTTCAACTCTGCTTCTGAAACTGATACAAACCACAGGCCCTCTAACATCCAATGCGTTTCAGTTAAGAGCGAGAAACGTGTGAGCTTCGTGTACTATATAGCTTCGTTTGAGCTGAAAAGTGACTGCGTTTACCTGAAACGAAGTCTCGCTTGTAGGAAGACACAGAGCCTGGCATTTAACTCCGTTTCTGAAGGGAAACACACAGCACACTTCTCATCCATGAAACACACTCTGCTTTAGAGCGAGAAGCACGCTCTTGCTTTCTAGAGTCTCGAATAAGGCGGGAAACGTAAGAGTGCTCAGAACAAAAGAACTGTGTTTCCTACACACACGGACCATATCTAGTTCAACTCTGCTTCTGAAACTGATACAAACCACAGGCTCTCTAACATCCAATGCGTTTCAGTTAAGAGCGAGAAACGTGTGAGCTTCGTGTACAATATAGCTTCGTTTGAGCTGAAAAGTGACTGCGTTTACCTGAAACGAAGTCTCGCTTGTAGGAAGACACAGAGCCTGGCATTTAACTCCGTTTCTGAAGGGAAACACACAGCACACTTCTCATCCATGAAACACACTCTGCTTTAGAGCAAGAAGCACGCTCTTGCTTTCTAGAGTCTCTAATAAGGCGGGAAACGTGAGAGTGCTCAGAACAAAAGAACTGTGTTTCCTACACACACGGACCATATCTAGTTCAACTCTGCTTCTGAAACTGATACAAACCACAGGCCCTCTAACATCCAATGCGTTTCAGTTAAGAGCGAGAAACGTGTGAGTTCGTGTACAATATAGCTTCGTTTGAGCTGAAAAGTGACTGCGTTTACCTGAAATGAAGTCTCGCTTGTAGGAAGACACAGAGCCTGGCATTTAACTCCGTTTCTGAAGGGAAACACACAGCACACTTCTCATCCATGAAACACACTCTGCTTTAGAGCAAGAAGCACGCTCTTGCTTTCTAGAGTCTCGAATAAGGCGGGAAACGTGAGAGTGCTCAGAACAAAAGAACTGTGTTTCCTACACACACGGACCATATCTAGTTCAACTCTGCTTCTGAAACTGATACAAACCACAGGCCCTCTAACATCCAATGCGTTTCAGTTAAGAGCGAGAAACGTGTGAGCTTCGTGTACAATATAGCTTCGTTTGAGCTGAAAAGTGACTGCGTTTACCTGAAACGAAGTCTCGCTTGTAGGAAGACACAGAGCCTGGCATTTAACTCCGCTTCTGAAGGGAAACACACAGCACACTTCTCATCCATGAAACACACTCTGCTTTAGAGCAAGAAGCACGCTCTTGCTTTCTAGAGTCTCGAATAAGGCGGGAAACGTGAGAGTGCTCAGAACAAAAGAACTGTGTTTCCTACACACACGGACCATATCTAGTTCAACTCTGCTTCTGAAACTGATAGAAACCACAGGCCCTCTAACATCCAATGCGTTTCAGTTAAGAGCGAGAAACGTGTGAGCTTCGTGTACAATATAGCTTCGTTTGAGCTGAAAAGTGACTGCGTTTACCTGAAACGAAGTCTCGCTTGTAGGAAGACACAGAGCCTGGCATTTAACTCCGTTTCTGAAGGGAAACACACAGCACACTTCTCATCCATGAAACACACTCTGCTTTAGAGCAAGAAGCACGCTCTTGCTTTCTAGAGTCTCTAATAAGGCGGGAAACGTGAGAGTGCTCAGAACAAAAGAACTGTGTTTCCTACACACACGGACCATATCTAGTTCAACTCTGCTTCTGAAACTGATACAAACCACAGGCCCTCTAACATCCAATGCGTTTCAGTTAAGAGCGAGAAACGTGTGAGCTTCGTGTACATTATAGCTTCCTTTGAGCAGAAAAGTGACTGCGATTACCTGAAACGAAGTCTCGCTTGTAGGAAGACACAGAGCCTGGCATTTCACTCCGTTTCTGAAGGGAAACACACAGCACACTTCTCATCCATGAAACACACTGTGCTTTAGAGCAAGAAGCACGCTCTTGCTTTCTAGAGTCTCTAATAAGGCGGGAAACGTGAGAGTGCTCAGAACAAAAGAACTGTGTTTCCTACACACACGGACCATATCTAGTTCAACTCTGCTTCTGAAACTGATACAAACCACAGGCCCTCTAACATCCAATGCGTTTCAGTTAAGAGCGAGAAACGTGTGAGCTTCGTGTACAATATAGCTTCGTTTGAGCTGAAAAGGGACTGCGTTTACCTGAAACGAAGTCTCGCTTGTAGGAAGACACAGAGCATGGCATTTCACTCCGTTTCTGAAGGGAAACACACAGCACACTTCTCATCCATGAAACACACTCTGCTTTAGAGCAAGAAGCACGCTCTTGCTTTCTAGAGTCTCGGATAAGGCGGGAAACGTGAGAGTGCTCAGAACAAAAGAACTGTGTTGCCTACACACACGGACCATATCTTTTCAACTCTGCTTCTGAAACTGATACAAACCACAGGCCCTCTAACATCCAATGCGTTTCAGTCAAGAGCGAGAAACGTGTGAGCTTCGTGTACAATATAGCTTCGTTTGAGCTGAAAAGTGACTGCGTTTACCTGAAACGAAGTCTCGCTTGTAGGAAGACACAGAGCCTGGCATTTAACTCCGTTTCTGAAGGGAAACACACAGCACACTTCTCATCCATGAAACACACTCTGCTTTAGAGCGACAAGCACGCTCTTGCTTTCTAGAGTCTCGAATAAGACGGGAAACGTGAGAGTGCTCAGAACAAAAGAACTGTGTTTCCTACACACACGGACCATATCTAGTTCAACTCTGCTTCTGAAACTGATACAAACCACAGGCCCTCTAACATCCAATGCGTTTCAGTTAAGAGCGAGAAACGTGTGAGCTTCGTGTACAATATAGCTTCGTTTGAGCTGAAAAGTGACTGCGTTTACCTGAAACGAAGTCTCGCTTGTAGGAAGACACAGAGCCTGGCATTTCACTCCATTCTGAAGGGAAACATACAGCACACTTCTCAACCATGAAACACACTCTGCTTTAGAGCAAGAAGCACGCTCTTGCTTTCTAGAGTCTTGAATAAGGCGGGAAACGTGAGAGGGCTCAGAACAAAAGAACTGTGTTTCCTACACACACGGACCATATCTAGTTCAACTCTGCTTCTGAAACTGATACAAACCACA
This sequence comes from Onychomys arenicola, assembly GCA_949786405.1. Taxonomy (NCBI): domain Eukaryota; kingdom Metazoa; phylum Chordata; class Mammalia; order Rodentia; family Cricetidae; genus Onychomys; species Onychomys arenicola. Next base: position 3,724,381 of record CATKUM010000015.1, on the reverse strand, counting down.
GGCCCTCTAACATCAATTGCGTTTTAGTTAAGAGCGAGAAACGTGTGAGCTTCGTGTACAATATAGTTTCGTTTGAGCTGAAAAGTGACTGCGTTTACCTGAAACGAAGTCTCGCTTGTAGGAAGACACAGAGCCTGGCATTTAACTCCGTTTCTGAAGGGAAACACACAGCACACTTCTCATCCATGAAACACACTCTGCTTTAGAGCAAGAAGCACGCTCTTGCTTTCTAGAGTCTCGAATAAGGCGGGAAACGTGAGAGTGCTCAGAACAAAGAACTGTGTTTCCTACACACACGGACCATATCTAGTTCAACTCTGCTTCTGAAACTGATACAAACCACAGGCCCTCTAACATCCAATGCGTTTCAGTTAAGAGCGAGAAACGTGTGAGCTTCGTGTACAATATAGCTTCGTTTGAGCTGAAAAGTGACTGCGTTTACCTGAAACGAAGTCTCGCTTGTAGGAAGACACAGAGCCTGGCATTTCACTCCGTTTCTGAAGGGAAACACACAGCACACTTCTCATCCATGAAACACACTCTGCTTTAGAGCAAGAAGCACGCTCTTGCTTTCTAGAGTCTTTAATAAGGCGGGAAACGTGAGAGTGCTCAGAACAAAAGAACTGTGTTTCCTACACACACGGACCATATCTAGTTCAACTCTGCTTCTGAAACTGATACAAACCACAGGCCCTCTAACATCCAATGCGTTTCAGTTAAGAGCGAGAAACGTGTGAGCTTCGTGTACAATATAGCTTCGTTTGAGCTGAAAAGTGACTGCGTTTACCTGAAATGAAGTCTCGCTTGTAGGAAGACACAGAGCCTGGCATTTCACTCCGTTTCTGAAGGGAAACACACAGCACACTTCTCATCCATGAAACACACTCTGCTTTAGAGCAAGAAGCACGCTCTTTCTTTTTTAGAGTCTCAGATAAGGCGGGAAACGTGAGAGTGCTCAGAACAAAAGAACTGTGTTTCCTACACACACGGACCATATCTAGTTCAAATCTGCTTCTGAAACTGATACAAACCACAGGCCCTCTAACATCCAATGCGTTTCAGTTAAGAGCGAGAAACGTGTGAGCTTCGTGTACAATATAGCTTCGTTTGAGCTGAAAAGTGACTGCGTTTACCTGAAACGAAGTCTCGCTTGTAGGAAGACACAGAGCCTGGCATTTAACTCCGTTTCTGAAGGGAAACACACAGCACACTTCTCAGCCTTGAAACACACTCTGCTTTAGAGCGAGAAGCAAGCTCTTGCTTTCTAGAGTCTCGAATAAGGCGGGAAACGTGAGAGTGCTCAGAACAAAAGAACTGTGTTTCCTACACACACGGACCATATCTAGTTCAACTCTGCTTCTGAAACTGATACAAACCACAGGCCCTCTAACATCCAATGCGTTTCAGTTAAGAGCGAGAAACGTGTGAGCTTCGTGTGCAATATAGCTTCGTTTGAGCTGAAAAGTCACTGCGTTTACCTGAAACGAAGTCTCGCTTGTAGGAAGACACAGAGCCTGGCATTTAACTCCGTTTCTGAAGGGAAACACACAGCACACTTCTCATCCATGAAACACACTCTGCTTTAGAGCAAGAAGCACGCTCTTGCTTTCTAGAGTCTCGAATAAGGCGGGAAACGTGAGAGTGCTCAGAACAAAAGAACTGTGTTTCCTACACACACGGACCATATCTAGTTCAACTCTGCTTCTGAAACTGATAGAAACCACAGGCCCTCTAACATCCAATGCGTTTCAGTTAAGAGCGAGAAACGTGTGAGCTTCGTGTACAATATAGCTTCGTTTGAGCTGAAAAGTGACTGCGTTTACCTGAAACGAAGTCTCGCTTGTAGGAAGACACAGAGCCTGGCATTTAACTCCGTTTCTGAAGGGAAACACACAGCACACTTCTCATCCATGAAACACACTCTGCTTTAGAGCAAGAAGCACGCTCTTGCTTTCTAGAGTCTCTAATAAGGCGGGAAACGTGAGAGTGCTCAGAACAAAAGAACTGTGTTTCCTACACACACGGACCATATCTAGTTCAACTCTGCTTCTGAAACTGATACAAACCACAGGCCCTCTAACATCCAATGCGTTTCAGTTAAGAGCGAGAAACGTGTGAGCTTCGTGTACAATATAGCTTCGTTTGAGCTTAAAAGTGACTGCGTTTACCTGAAACGAAGTCTCGCTTGTAGGAAGACACAGAGCCTGGCATTTAACTCCGTTTCTGAAGGGAAACACACAGCACACTTCTCATCCATGAATCACACTCTGCTTTAGAGCAAGAAGCACGCTCTTGCTTTCTAGAGTCTCTAATAAGGCGGGAAACGTGAGAGTGCTCAGAACAAAAGATCTGTGTTTCCTACACACACGGACCATATCTAGTTCAACTCTGCTTCTGAAACTGATACAAACCACAGGCCCTCTAACATCAAATGCGTTTCAGTTAAGAGCGAGAAACGTGTGAGCTTCGTGTACAATATAGCTTCGTTTGAGCTAAAAAGTGACTGCGTTTACCTGAAACGAAGTCTCGCTTGTAGGAAGACACAGAGCCTGGCATTTCACTCCGTTTCTGAAGGGAAACACACAGCACACTTCTCAACCATGAAACACACTCTGCTTTAGAGCGAGAAGCACGCTCTTGCTTTCTAGAGTCTCTAATAAGGCGGGAAACGTGAGAGTGCTCAGAACAAAAGAACTGTGTTTCCTACACACACGGACCATATCTAGTTCAACTCTGCTTCTGAAACTGATAGAAACCACAGGCCCTCTAACATCCAATGCGTTTCAGTTAAGAGCGAGAAACGTGTGAGCTTCGTGTACAATATAGCTTCGTTTGAGCTGAAAAGTGACTGCGTTTACCTGAAACGAAGTCTCGCTTGTAGGAAGACACAGAGCCTGGCATTTCACTCCGTTTCTGAAGGGAAACACACAGCACACTTCTCATCCATGAAACACACTCTGCTTTAGAGCAAGAAGCACGCTCTTGCTTTCTAGAGTCTCTAATAAGGCGGGAAACGTGAGAGTGCTCAGAACAAAAGAACTGTGTTTCCTACACACACGGACCATATCTAGTTCAACTCTGCTTCTGAAACTGATACAAACCACAGGCCCTCTAACATCCAATGCGTTTCAGTTAAGAGCGAGAAACGTGTGAGCTTCGTGTACAATATAGCTTCGTTTGAGCTGAAAAGTGACTGCGTTTACCTGAAACGAAGTCTCGCTTGTAGGAAGACACAGAGCCTGGCATTTAACTCCGTTTCTGAAGGGAAACACACAGCACACTTCTCATCCATGAAACACACTCTGCTTTAGAGCAAGAAGCACGCTCTTGCTTTCTAGAGTCTCTAATAAGGCGGGAAACGTGAGAGTGCTCAGAACAAAAGAACTGTGTTTCCTACACACACGGACCATATCTAGTTCAACTCTGCTTCTGAAACTGATACAAACCACAGGCCCTCTAACATCCAATGCGTTTCAGTTAAGAGCGAGAAACGTGTGAGCTTCGTGTACATTATAGCATCGGTTGAGCTGAAAAGTGACTGCGTTTACCTGAAACGAAGTCTCGCTTGTAGGAAGACACAGTGCCTGGCATTTAACTCCGTTTCTGAAGGGGAACACACAGCACACTTCTCATCCATGAAACACACTCTGCTTTAGAGCAAGAAGCACGCTCTTGCTTTCTAGAGTCTCGAATAAGGCGGGAAACGTGAGAGTGCTCAGAACAAAAGAACTGTGTTTCCTACACACACGGACCATATCTAGGTCAACTCTGCTTCTGAAACTGATACAAACCACAGGCCCTCTAACATCCAATGCGTTTCAGTTAAGAGCGAGAAACGTGTGAGCTTCGTGTACAATATAGCTTCGTTTGAGCTGAAAAGTGACTGCGTTTACCTGAAACGAAGTCTCGCTTGTAGGAAGACACAGAGCCTGGCATTTAACTCCGTTTCTGAAGGGAAACACACAGCACACTTCTCATCCATGAAACACACTCTGCTTTAGAGCAAGAAGCACGCTCTTGCTTTCTAGAGTCTCTAATAAGGCGGGAAACGTGAGAGTGCTCAGAACAAAAGAACTGTGTTTCCTACACACACGGACCATATCTAGTTCAACTCTGCTTCTGAAACTGATACAAACCACAGGCCCTCTAACATCCAATGCGTTTCAGTTAAGAGCGAGAAACGTGTGAGCTTCGTGTACAATATAGCTTCGTTTGAGCTGAAAAGTGACTGCGTTTACCTGAAACGAAGTCTCGCTTGTAGGAAGACACAGTGCCTGGCATTTAACTCCGTTTCTGAAGGGAAACACACAGCACACTTCTCATCCATGAAACACACTCTGCTTTAGAGCAAGAAGCACGCTCTTGCTTTCTAGAGTCTCTAATAAGGCGGGAAACGTGAGAGTGCTCAGAACAAAAGAACTGTGTTTCCTACACACACGGACCATATCTAGTTCAACTCTGCTTCTGAAACTGATACAAACCACAGGCCCTCTAACATCCAATGCGTTTCAGTTAAGAGCGAGAAACGTGTGAGCTTCGTGTACAATATAGCTTCGTTTGAGCTGAAAAGTGACTGCGTTTACCTGAAACGAAGTCTCGCTTGTAGGAAGACACAGAGCCTGGCATTTAACTCCGTTTCTGAAGGGAAACACACAGCACACTTCTCATCCATGAAACACACTCTGCTTTAGAGCAAGAAGCACGCTCTTGCTTTCTAGAGTCTCGAATAAGGCGGGAAACGTGAGAGTGCTCAGAACAAAAGAACTGTGTTTCCTACACACACGGACCATATCTAGTTCAACTCTGCTTCTGAAACTGATACAAACCACAGGCCCTCTAACATCCAATGCGTTTCAGTTAAGAGCGAGAAACGTGTGAGCTTCGTGTACAATATAGCTTCGTTTGAGCTGAAAAGTGACTGCGTTTACCTGAAACGAAGTCTCGCTTGTAGGAAGACACAGAGCCTGGCATTTAACTCCGTTTCTGAAGGGAAACACACAGCACACTTCTCAACCATGAAACACACTCTGCTTTAGAGCGAGAAGCACGCTCTTGCTTTCTAGAGTCTCGAATAAGGCGGGAAACGTGAGAGTGCTCAGAACAAAAGAACTGTGTTTCCTACACACACGGACCATATCTAGTTCAACTCTGCTTCTGAAACTGATACAAACCACAGGCCCTCTAACATCCAATGCGTTTCAGTTAAGAGCGAGAAACGTGTGAGCTTCGTGTACAATATAGCTTCGTTTGAGCTGAAAAGTGACTGCGTTTACCTGAAACGAAGTCTCGCTTGTTGGAAGACACAGAGCCTGGCATTTAACTCCGTTTCTGAAGGGAAACACACAGCACACTTCTCATCCATGAAACACACTCTGCTTTAGAGCAAGAAGCACGCTCTTGCTTTCAAGAGTCTCGAATAAGGCGGGAAACGTGAGAGTGCTCAGAACAAAAGAACTGTGTTTCCTACACACACGGACCATATCTAGTTCAACTCTGCTTCTGAAACTGATACAAACCACAGGCCCTCTAACATCCAATGCGTTTCAGTTAAGAGCGAGAAACGTGTGAGCTTCGTGTACAATATAGCTTCGTTTGAGCTGAAAAGTGACTGCGTTTACCTGAAACGAAGTCTCGCTTGTAGGAAGACACAGTGCCTGGCATTTAACTCCGTTTCTGAAGGGAAACACACAGCACACTTCTCATCCATGAAACACACTCTGCTTTAGAGCAAGAAGCACGCTCTTGCTTTCTAGAGTCTCTAATAAGGCGGGAAACGTGAGAGTGCTCAGAACAAAAGAACTGTGTTTCCTACACACACGGACCATATCTAGTTCAACTCTGCTTCTGAAACTGATAGAAACCACAGGCCCTCTAACATCCAATGCGTTTCAGTTAAGAGCGAGAAACGTGTGAGTTCGTGTACAATATAGCTTCGTTTGAGCTGAAAAGTGACTGCGTTTACCTGAAACGAAGTCTCGCTTGTAGGAAGACACAGAGCCTGGCATTTAACTCCGTTTCTGAAGGGAAACACACAGCACACTTCTCATCCATGAAACACACTCTGCTTTAGAGCAAGAAGCACGCTCTTGCTTTCTAGAGTCTCTAATAAGGCGGGAAACGTGAGAGTGCTCAGAACAAAAGAACTGTGTTTCCTACACACACGGACCATATCTAGTTCAACTCTGCTTCTGAAACTGATACAAACCACAGGCCCTCTAACATCCAATGCGTTTCAGTTAACAGCGAGAAACGTGTGAGCTTCGTGTACAATATAGCTTCGTTTGAGCTGAAAAGTGACTGCGTTTACCTGAAACGAAGTCTCGCTTGTAGGAAGACACAGAGCCTGGCATTTAACTCCGTTTCTGAAGGGAAACACACAGCACACTTCTCATCCATGAAACACACTCTGCTTCAGAGCGAGAAGCACGCTCTTGCTTTCTAGAGTCTCGAATAAGGCGGGAAACGTGAGAGTGCTCAGAACAAAAGAACTGTGTTTCCTACACACACGGACCATATCTAGTTCAACTCTGCTTCTGAAACTGATACAAACCACAGGCCCTCTAACATCCAATGCGTTTCAGTTAAGAGCGAGAAACGTGTGAGCTTCGTGTACAATATAGCTTCCTTTGAGCTGAAAAGTGACTGCGTTTACCTGAAACGAAGTCTCGCTTGTAGGAAGACACAGAGCCTGGCATTTAACTCCGTTTCTGAAGGGAAACACACAGCACACTTCTCATCCATGAAACACACTCTGCTTTAGAGCAAGAAGCATGCTTTTGCTTTCTAGAGTCTCTAATAAGGCGGGAAACGTGAGTGTGCTCAGAACAAAAGAACCGTGTTTCCTACACACACGGACCATATCTAGTTCAACTCTGCTTCTGAAACTGATACAAACCACAGGCCCTCTAACATCCAATGCGTTTCAGTTAAGAGCGAGAAACGTGTGAGCTTCGTGTACAATATAGCTTCGTTTGAGCTGAAAAGTGACTGCGTTTACCTGAAACGAAGTCTCGCTTGTAGGAAGACACAGTGCCTGGCATTTAACTCCGTTTCTGAAGGGAAACACACAGCACACTTCTCATCCATGAAACACACTCTGCTTTAGAGCAAGAAGCACGCTCTTGCTTTCTAGAGTCTCTAATAAGGCGGGAAACGTGAGAGTGCTCAGAACAAAAGAACTGTGTTTCCTACACACACGGACCATATCTAGTTCAACTCTGCTTCTGAAACTGATACAAACCACAGGCCCTCTAACATCCAATGCGTTTCAGTTTAGAGCGAGAAACGTGTGAGCTTCGTGTACAATATAGCTTCGTTTGAGCTGAAAAGTGACTGTGTTTACCTGAAACGAAGTCTCGCTTGTAGGAAGACACAGTGCCTGGCATTTAACTCCGTTTCTGAAGGGAAACACACAGCACACTTCTCATCCATGAAACACACTCTGCTTTAGAGCAAGAAGCACGCTCTTGCTTTCTAGAGTCTCTAATAAGGCGGGAAACGTGAGAGTGCTCAGAACAAAAGAACTGTGTTTCCTACACACACGGACCATATCTAGTTCAACTCTGCTTCTGAAACTGATACAAACCACAGGCCCTCTAACATCCAATGCGTTTCAGTTAAGAGCGAGAAACGTGTGAGCTTCGTGTACAATATAGCTTCGTTTGAGCTGAAAAGTGACTGCGTTTACCTGAAACGAAGTCTCGCTTGTAGGAAGACACAGAGCCTGGCATTTAACTCCGTTTCTGAAGGGAAACACACAGCACACTTCTCAACCATGAAACACACTCTGCTTTAGAGCGAGAAGCACGCTCTTGCTTTCTAGAGTCTCGAATAAGGCGGGAAACGTGAGAGTGCTCAGAACAAAAGAACTGTGTTTCCTACACACACGGACCATATCTAGTTCAACTCTGCTTCTGAAACTGATACAAACCACAGGCCCTCTAACATCCAATGCGTTTCAGTTAAGAGCGAGAAACGTGTGAGCTTCGTGTACAATATAGCTTCGTTTGAGCTGAAAAGTGACTGCGTTTACCTGAAACGAAGTCTCGCTTGTTGGAAGACACAGAGCCTGGCATTTAACTCCGTTTCTGAAGGGAAACACACAGCACACTTCTCATCCATGAAACACACTCTGCTTTAGAGCAAGAAGCACGCTCTTGCTTTCAAGAGTCTCGAATAAGGCGGGAAACGTGAGAGTGCTCAGAACAAAAGAACTGTGTTTCCTACACACACGGACCATATCTAGTTCAACTCTGCTTCTGAAACTGATACAAACCACAGGCCCTCTAACATCCAATGCGTTTCAGTTAAGAGCGAGAAACGTGTGAGCTTCGTGTACAATATAGCTTCGTTTGAGCTGAAAAGTGACTGCGTTTACCTGAAACGAAGTCTCGCTTGTAGGAAGACACAGTGCCTGGCATTTAACTCCGTTTCTGAAGGGAAACACACAGCACACTTCTCATCCATGAAACACACTCTGCTTTAGAGCAAGAAGCACGCTCTTGCTTTCTAGAGTCTCTAATAAGGCGGGAAACGTGAGAGTGCTCAGAACAAAAGAACTGTGTTTCCTACACACACGGACCATATCTAGTTCAACTCTGCTTCTGAAACTGATAGAAACCACAGGCCCTCTCACATCCAATGCGTTTCAGTTAAGAGCGAGAAACGTGTGAGTTCGTGTACAATATAGCTTCGTTTGAGCTGAAAAGTGACTGCGTTTACCTGAAACGAAGTCTCGCTTGTAGGAAGACACAGAGCCTGGCATTTAACTCCGTTTCTGAAGGGAAACACACAGCACACTTCTCATCCATGAAACACACTCTGCTTTAGAGCAAGAAGCACGCTCTTGCTTTCTAGAGTCTCTAATAAGGCGGGAAACGTGAGAGTGCTCAGAACAAAAGAACTGTGTTTCCTACACACACGGACCATATCTAGTTCAACTCTGCTTCTGAAACTGATACAAACCACAGGCCCTCTAACATCCAATGCGTTTCAGTTAACAGCGAGAAACGTGTGAGCTTCGTGTACAATATAGCTTCGTTTGAGCTGAAAAGTGACTGCGTTTACCTGAAACGAAGTCTCGCTTGTAGGAAGACACAGAGCCTGGCATTTAACTCCGTTTCTGAAGGGAAACACACAGCACACTTCTCATCCATGAAACACACTCTGCTTTAGAGCGAGAAGCACGCTCTTGCTTTCTAGAGTCTCGAATAAGGCGGGAAACGTGAGAGTGCTCAGAACAAAAGAACTGTGTTTCCTACACACACGGACCATATCTAGTTCAACTCTGCTTCTGAAACTGATACAAACCACAGGCCCTCTAACATCCAATGCGTTTCAGTTAAGAGCGAGAAACGTGTGAGCTTCGTGTACAATATAGCTTCCTTTGAGCTGAAAAGTGACTGCGTTTACCTGAAACGAAGTCTCGCTTGTAGGAAGACACAGAGCCTGGCATTTAACTCCGTTTCTGAAGGGAAACACACAGCACACTTCTCATCCATGAAACACACTCTGCTTTAGAGCAAGAAGCACGCTCTTGCTTTCTAGAGTCTCTAATAAGGCGGGAAACGTGAGAGTGCTCAGAACAAAAGAACTATGTTTCCTACACACACGGACCATATCTAGTTCAACTCTGCTTCTGAAACTGATACAAACCACAGGCCCTCTAACATCCAATGCGTTTCAGTTAAGAGCGAGAAACGTGTGAGCTTCGTGTACAATATAGCTTCGTTTGAGCTGAAAAGTGACTGCGTTTACCTGAAACGAAGTCTCGCTTGTAGGAAGACACAGTGCCTGGCATTTAACTCCGTTTCTGAAGGGAAACACACAGCACACTTCTCATCCATGAAACACACTCTGCTTTAGAGCAAGAAGCACGCTCTTGCTTTCTAGAGTCTCTAATAAGGCGGGAAACGTGAGAGTGCTCAGAACAAAAGAACTGTGTGTCCTACACACACGGACCATATCTAGTTCAACTCTGCTTCTGAAACTGATACAAACCACAGGCCCTCTAACATCCAATGCGTTTCAGTTAAGAGCGAGAAACGTGTGAGCTTCGTGTACAATATAGCTTCGTTTGAGCTGAAAAGTGACTGCGTTTACCTGAAACCAAGTCTCGCTTGTAGGAAGACACAGAGCCTGGCATTTAACTCCGTTTCTGAAGGGAAACACACAGCACACTTCTCATCCATGAAACACACTCTGCTTTAGTGCAAGAAGCACGCTCTTGCTTTCTAGAGTCTCTAATAAGGCGGGAAACGTGAGAGTGCTCAGAACAAAAGAACTGGGTTTCCTACACACACGGACCATATCTAGTTCAACTCTGCTTCTGAAACTGATACAAACCACAGGCCCTCTAACATCCAATGCGTTTCAGTTAAGAGCGAGAAACGTGTGAGCTTCGTGTACAATATAGCTTCGTTTGAGCTGAAAAGTGACTGCGTTTACCTGAAACGAAGTCTCGCTTGTAGGAAGACACAGAGCCTGGCATTTAACTCAGTTTCTGAAGGGAAACACACAGCACACTTCTCATCCATGAAACACACTCTGCTTTAGAGCAAGAAGCACGCTCTTGCTTTCTAGATTCTCGAATAAGGCGGGAAACGTGAGAGTGCTCAGAACAAAAGAACTGTGTTTCCTACACACACGGACCATATCTAGTTCAACTCTGCTTCTGAAACTGATACAAACCACAGGCCCTCTAACATCCAATGCGTTTCAGTTAAGAGCGAGAAACGTGTGAGCTTCGTGTACAATATAGCTTCGTTTGAGCTGAAAAGTGACTGCGTTTACCTGAAACGAAGTCTCGCTTGTAGGAAGACACAGAGCCTGGCATTTAACTCCGTTTCTGAAGGGAAACACACAGCACACTTCTCATCCATGAAACACACTCTGCTTTAGAGCAAGAAGCACGCTCTTGCTTTCTAGAGTCTCGAATAAGGCGGGAAACGTGAGAGTGCTCAGAACAAAAGAACTGTGTTTCCTACACACACGGACCATATCTAGGTCAACTCTGCTTCTGAAACTGATACAAACCACAGGCCCTCTAACATCCAATGCGTTTCAGTTAAGAGCGAGAAACGTGTGAGCTTCGTGTACAATATAGCTTCGTTTGAGCTGAAAAGTGACTGCGTTTACCTGAAACGAAGTCTCGCTTGTAGGAAGACACAGAGCCTGGCATTTAACTCCGTTTCTGAAGGGAAACACACAGCACACTTCTCATCCATGAAACACACTCTGCTTTAGAGCAAGAAGCACGCTCTTGCTTTCTAGAGTCTCTAATAAGGCGGGAAACGTGAGAGTGCTCAGAACAAAAGAACTGTGTTTCCTACACACACGGACCATATCTAGTTCAACTCTGCTTCTGAAACTGATACAAACCACAGGCCCTCTAACATCCAATGCGTTTCAGTTAAGAGCGAGAAACGTGTGAGCTTCGTGTACAATATAGCTTCGTTTGAGCTGAAAAGTGACTGCGTTTACCTGAAACGAAGTCTCGCTTGTAGGAAGACACAGTGCCTGGCATTTAACTCCGTTTCTGAAGGGAAACACACAGCACACTTCTCATCCATGAAACACACTCTGCTTTAGAGCAAGAAGCACGCTCTTGCTTTCTAGAGTCTCTAATAATGCGGGAAACGTGAGAGTGCTCAGAACAAAAGAACTGTGTTTCCTACACACACGGACCATATCTAGTTCAACTCTGCTTCTGAAACTGATACAAACCACAGGCCCTCTAACATCCAATGCGTTTCAGTTAAGAGCGAGAAACGTGTGAGCTTCGTGTACAATATAGCTTCGTTTGAGCTGAAAAGTGACTGCGTTTACCTGAAACGAAGTCTCGCTTGTAGGAAGACACAGAGCCTGCCATTTAACTCCGTTTCTGAAGGGAAACACACAGCACACTTCTCATCCATGAAACACACTCTGCTTTAGAGCAAGAAGCACGCTCTTGCTTTCTAGAGTCTCTAATAAGGCGGGAAACGTGAGAGTGCTCAGAACAAAAGAACTGTGTTTCCTACACACACGGACCATATCTAGTTCAACTCTGCTTCTGAAACTGATACAAACCACAGGCCCTCTAACATCCAATGCGTTTCAGTTAAGAGCGAGAAACGTGTGAGCTTCGTGTACAATATAGCTTCGTTTGAGCTGAAAAGTGACTGCGTTTACCTGAAACGAAGTCTCGCTTGTAGGAAGACACAGTGCCTGGCATTTAACTCCGTTTCTGAAGGGAAACACACAGCACACTTCTCATCCATGAAACACACTCTGCTTTAGAGCAAGAAGCACGCTCTTGCTTTCTAGAGTCTCTAATAATGCGGGAAACGTGAGAGTGCTCAGAACAAAAGAACTGTGTTTCCTACACACACGGACCATATCTAGTTCAACTCTGCTTCTGAAACTGATACAAACCACAGGCCCTCTAACATCCAATGCGTTTCAGTTAAGAGCGAGAAACGTGTGAGCTTCGTGTACAATATAGCTTCGTTTGAGCTGAAAAGTGACTGCGTTTACCTGAAACGAAGTCTCGCTTGTAGGAAGACACAGAGCCTGCCATTTAACTCCGTTTCTGAAGGGAAACACACAGCACACTTCTCATCCATGAAACACACTCTGCTTTAGAGCAAGAAGCACGCTCTTGCTTTCTAGAGTCTCGAATAAGGCGGGAAACGTGAGAGTGCTCAGAACAAAAGAACTGTGTTTCCTACACACACGGACCATATCTAGTTCAACTCTGCTTCTGAAACTGATACAAACCACAGGCCCTCTAACATCCAATGCGTTTCAGTTAAGAGCGAGAAACGTGTGAGCTTCGTGTACAATATAGCTTCGTTTGAGCTGAAAAGTGACTGCGTTTACCTGAAACGAAGTCTCGCTTGTAGGAAGACACAGAGCCTGGCATTTAACTCCGTTTCTGAAGGGAAACACACAGCACACTTCTCAACCATGAAACACACTCTGCTTTAGAGCGAGAAGCACGCTCTTGCTTTCTAGAGTCTCGAATAAGGCGGGAAACGTGAGAGTGCTCAGAACAAAAGAACTGTGTTTCCTACACACACGGACCATATCTAGTTCAACTCTGCTTCTGAAACTGATACAAACCACAGGCCCTCTAACATCCAATGCGTTTCAGTTAAGAGCGAGAAACGTGTGAGCTTCGTGTACAATATAGCTTCGTTTGAGCTGAAAAGTGACTGCGTTTACCTGAAACGAAGTCTCGCTTGTTGGAAGACACAGAGCCTGGCATTTCACTCCGTTTCTGAAGGGAAACACACAGCACACTTCTCATCCATGAAACACACTCTGCTTTAGAGCAAGAAGCACGCTCTTGCTTTCAAGAGTCTCGAATAAGGCGGGAAACGTGAGAGTGCTCAGAACAAAAGAACTGTGTTTCCTACACACACGGACCATATCTAGTTCAACTCTGCTTCTGAAACTGATACAAACCACAGGCCCTCGAACATCCAATGCGTTTCAGTTAAGAGCGAGAAACGTGTGAGCTTCGTGTACAATATAGCTTCGTTTGAGCTGAAAAGTGACTGCGTTTACCTGAAACGAAGTCTCGCTTGTAGGAAGACACAGAGCCTGGCATTTCACTCCGTTTCTGAAGGGAAACACACAGCACACTTCTCATCCATGAAACACACTCTGCTTTAGAGCGAGAAGCACGCTCTTGCTTTCTAGATTCAATAATAAGGCGGGAAACGTGAGAGTGCTCAGAACAAAAGAACTGTGTCCTACACACACGGACCATATCTAGTTCAACTCTGCTTCTGAAACTGATAAAAACCACAGGCCCTCTAACATCCAATGCGTTTCAGTTAAGAGCGAGAAACGTGTGAGCTTCGTGTACAATATAGCTTCGTTTGAGCTGAAAAGTGACTGCGTTTACCTGAAACGAAGTCTCGCTTGTAGGAAGACACAGAGCCTGGCATTTAACTCCGTTTCTGAAGGGAAACACACAGCACACTTCTCAGCCATGAAACACACTCTGCTTTAGAGCGAGAAGCACGCTCTTGCTTTCTAGATTCTCGAATAAGGCGGGAAACGTGAGAGTGCTCAGAACAAAAGAACTGTGTTTCCAACACACACGGACCATATCTAGTTCAACTCTGTTTCTGAAACTGATACAAACCACAGGCCCTCTAACATCCAATGCGTTTCAGTTAAGAGCGAGAAACGTGTGAGCTTCGTGTACAATATAGCTTCGTTTGAGCTGAAAAGTGACTGCGTTTACCTGAAACGAAGTCTCGCTTGTAGGAAGACACAGTGCCTGGCATTTAACTCCGTTTCTGAAGGGAAACACACAGCACACTTCTCATCCATGAAACACACTCTGCTTTAGAGCAAGAAGCACGCTCTTGCTTTCTAGAGTCTCTAATAAGGCGGGAAACGTGAGAGTGCTCAGAACAAAAGAACTGTGTTTCCTACACACACGGACCATATCTAGTTCAACTCTGCTTCTGAAACTGATACAAACCACAGGCCCTCTAACATCCAATGCGTTTCAGTTAAGAGCGAGAAACGTGTGAGCTTCGTGTACAATATAGCTTCGTTTGAGCTGAAAAGTGACTGCGTTTACCTGAAACGAAGTCTCGCTTGTAGGAAGACACAGAGCCTGGCATTTAACTCCGTTTCTGAAGGGAAACACACAGCACACTTCTCATCCATGAAACACACTCTGCTTTAGAGCGAGAAGCACGCTCTTGCTTTCTGGATTCTCTAATAAGGCGGGAAACGTGAGAGTGCTCAGAACAAAAGAACTGTGTTTCCTACACACACGGACCATATCTAGTTCAACTCTGCTTCTGAAACTGATACAAACCACAGGCCCTCTAACATCCAATGCGTTTCAGTTAAGAGCGAGAAACGTGTGAGCTTCGTGTACAATATAGCTTCATTTGAGCTGAAAAGTGACTGCGTTTACCTGAAACGAAGTCTCGCTTGTAGGAAGACACAGAGCCTGGCATTTAACTCAGTTTCTGAAGGGAAACACACAGCACACTTCTCATCCATGAAACACACTCTGCTTTAGAGCAAGAAGCACGCTCTTGCTTTCTAGAGTCTCGAATAAGGCGGGAAACGTGAGAGTGCTCAGACCAAAAGAACTGTGTTTCCTACACACACGGACCATATCTAGTTCAACTCTGCTTCTGAAACTGATACAAACCACAGGCCCTCTAACATCCAATGCGTTTCAGTTAAGAGCGAGAAACGTGTGAGCTTCGTGTACAATATAGCTTCGTTTGAGCTGAAAAGTGACTTTGTTTACCTGAAACGAAGTCTCGCTTGTAGGAAGACACAGAGCCTGCCATTTAACTCCGTTTCTGAAGGGAAACACACAGCACACTTCTCATCCATGAAACACACTCTGCTTTAGAGCAAGAAGCACGCTCTTGCTTTCTAGAGTCTCGAATAAGGCGGGAAACGTGAGAGTGCTCAGAACAAAAGAACTGTGTTTCCTACACACACGGACCATATCTAGTTCAACTCTGCTTCTAAAACTGATACAAACCACAGGCCCTCTAACATCCAATGCGTTTCAGTTAAGAGCGAGAAACGTGTGAGCTTCGTGTACAATATAGCTTTGTTTGAGCTGAAAAGTGACTGCGTTTACCTGAAACGAAGTCTCGCTTGTAGGAAGACACAGTGCCTGGCATTTAACTCCGTTTCTGAAGGGAAACACACAGCACACTTCTCATCCATGAAACACACTCTGCTTTAGAGCAAGAAGCACGCTCTTGCTTTCTAGAGTCTCGAATAAGGCGGGAAACGTGAGAGTGCTCAGAACAAAAGAACTGTGTTTCCTACACACACGGACCATATCTAGTTCAACTCTGCTTCTGAAACTGATACAAACCACAGGCCCTCTAACATCCAATGCGTATCAGTTAAGAGCGAGAAACGTGTGAGCTTCGTGTACAATATAGCTTCGTTTGAGCTGAAAAGTGACTGCGTTTACCTGAAACGAAGTCTCGCTTGTAGGAAGACACAGAACCTGGCATTTCACTCCGTTTCTGAAGGGAAACACACAGCACCCTTCTCATCCATGAAACACACTCTGCTTTAGAGCAAGAAGCACGCTCTTGCTTTCTAGAGTCTCGAATAAGGCGGGAAACGTGAGAGTGCTCAGAACAAAAGAACTGTGTTTCCTACACACACGGACCATATCTAGTTCAACTCTGCTTCTGAAACTGATACAAACCACAGGCCCTCTAACATCCAATGCGTTTCAGTTAAGAGCGAGAAACGTGTGAGCTTCGTGTACAATATAGCTTCGTTTGAGCTGAAAAGTGACTGCGTTTACCTGAAACGAAGTCTCGCTTGTTGGAAGACACAGAGCCTGGCATTTAACTCCGTTTCTGAAGGGAAACACACAGCACACTTCTCATCCATGAAACACACTCTGCTTTAGAGCAAGAAGCACGCTCTTGCTTTCAAGAGTCTCGAATAAGGCGGGAAACGTGAGAGTGCTCAGAACAAAAGAACTGTGTTTCCTACACACACGGACCATATCTAGGTCAACTCTGCTTCTGAAACTGATACAAACCACAGGCCCTCTAACATCCAATGCGTTTCAGTTAAGAGCGAGAAACGTGTGAGCTTCGTGTACAATATAGCTTCGTTTGAGCTGAAAAGTGACTGCGTTTACCTGAAACGAAGTCTCGCTTGTAGGAAGACACAGAGCCTGGCATTTAACTCCGTTTCTGAAGGGAAACACACAGCACACTTCTCATCCATGAAACACACTCTGCTTTAGAGCAAGAAGCACGCTCTTGCTTTCTAGAGTCTCTAATAAGGCGGGAAACGTGAGAGTGCTCAGAACAAAAGAACTGTGTTTCCTACACACACGGACCATATCTAGTTCAACTCTGCTTCTGAAACTGATACAAACCACAGGCCCTCTAACATCCAATGCGTTTCAGTTAAGAGCGAGAAACGTGTGAGCTTCGTGTACAATATAGCTTCGTTTGAGCTGAAAAGTGACTGCGTTTACCTGAAACGAAGTCTCGCTTGTAGGAAGACACAGTGCCTGGCATTTAACTCCGTTTCTGAAGGGAAACACACAGCACACTTCTCATCCATGAAACACACTCTGCTTTAGAGCAAGAAGCACGCTCTTGCTTTCTAGAGTCTCTAATAATGCACGAAACGTGAGAGTGCTCAGAACAAAAGAACTGTGTTTCCTACACACACGGACCATATCTAGTTCAACTCTGCTTCTGAAACTGATACAAACCACAGGCCCTCTAACATCCAATGCGTTTCAGTTAAGAGCGAGAAACGTGTGAGCTTCGTGTACAATATAGCTTCGTTTGAGCTGAAAAGTGACTGCGTTTACCTGAAACGAAGTCTCGCTTGTAGGAAGACACAGAGCCTGCCATTTAACTCCGTTTCTGAAGGGAAACACACAGCACACTTCTCATCCATGAAACACACTCTGCTTTAGAGCAAGAAGCACGCTCTTGCTTTCTAGAGTCTCTAATAAGGCGGGAAACGTGAGAGTGCTCAGAACAAAAGAACTGTGTTTCCTACACACACGGACCATATCTAGTTCAACTCTGCTTCTGAAACTGATACAAACCACAGGCCCTCTAACATCCAATGCGTTTCAGTTAAGAGCGAGAAACGTGTGAGCTTCGTGTACAATATAGCTTCGTTTGAGCTGAAAAGTGACTGCGTTTACCTGAAACGAAGTCTCGCTTGTAGGAAGACACAGTGCCTGGCATTTAACTCCGTTTCTGAAGGGAAACACACAGCACACTTCTCATCCATGAAACACACTCTGCTTTAGAGCAAGAAGCACGCTCTTGCTTTCTAGAGTCTCTAATAATGCGGGAAACGTGAGAGTGCTCAGAACAAAAGAACTGTGTTTCCTACACACACGGACCATATCTAGTTCAACTCTGCTTCTGAAACTGATACAAACCACAGGCCCTCTAACATCCAATGCGTTTCAGTTAAGAGCGAGAAACGTGTGAGCTTCTTGTACAATATAGCTTCGTTTGAGCTGAAAAGTGACTGCGTTTACCTGAAACGAAGTCTCGCTTGTAGGAAGACACAGAGCCTGCCATTTAACTCCGTTTCTGAAGGGAAACACACAGCACACTTCTCATCCATGAAACACACTCTGCTTTAGAGCAAGAAGCACGCTCTTGCTTTCTAGAGTCTCGAATAAGGCGGGAAACGTGAGAGTGCTCAGAACAAAAGAACTGTGTTTCCTACACACACGGACCATATCTAGTTCAACTCTGCTTCTGAAACTGATACAAACCACAGGCCCTCTAACATCCAATGCGTTTCAGTTAAGAGCGAGAAACGTGTGAGCTTCGTGTACAATATAGCTTCGTTTGAGCTGAAAAGTGACTGTGTTTACCTGAAACGAAGTCTCGCTTGTAGGAAGACACAGAGCCTGGCATTTAACTCCGTTTCTGAAGGGAAACACACAGCACACTTCTCAACCATGAAACACACTCTGCTTTAGAGCGAGAAGCACGCTCTTGCTTTCTAGAGTCTCGAATAAGGCGGGAAACGTGAGAGTGCTCAGAACAAAAGAACTGTGTTTCCTACACACACGGACCATATCTAGTTCAACTCTGCTTCTGAAACTGATACAAACCACAGGCCCTCTAACATCCAATGCGTTTCAGTTAAGAGCGAGAAACGTGTGAGCTTCGTGTACAATATAGCTTCGTTTGAGCTGAAAAGTGACTGCGTTTACCTGAAACGAAGTCTCGCTTGTTGGAAGACACAGAGCCTGGCATTTAACTCCGTTTCTGAAGGGAAACACACAGCACACTTCTCATCCATGAAACACACTCTGCTTTAGAGCGAGAAGCACGCTCTTGCTTTCTAGATTCTATAATAAGGCGGGAAACGTGAGAGTGCTCAGAACAAAAGAACTGTGTCCTACACACACGGACCATATCTAGTTCAACTCTGCTTCTGAAACTGATAAAAACCACAGGCCCTCTAACATCCAATGCGTTTCAGTTAAGAGCGAGAAACGTGTGAGCTTCGTGTACAATATAGCTTCGTTTGAGCTGAAAAGTGACTGCGTTTACCTGAAACGAAGTCTCGCTTGTAGGAAGACACAGAGCCTGGCATTTAACTCCGTTTCTGAAGGGAAACACACAGCACACTTCTCAGCCATGAAACACACTCTGCTTTAGAGCGAGAAGCACGCTCTTGCTTTCTAGATTCTCGAATAAGGCGGGAAACGTGAGAGTGCTCAGAACAAAAGAACTGTGTTTCCAACACACACGGACCATATCTAGTTCAACTCTGTTTCTGAAACTGATACAAACCACAGGCCCTCTAACATCCAATGCGTTTCAGTTAAGAGCGAGAAACGTGTGAGCTTCGTGTACAATATAGCTTCGTTTGAGCTGAAAAGTGACTGCGTTTACCTGAAACGAAGTCTCGCTTGTAGGAAGACACAGTGCCTGGCATTTAACTCCGTTTCTGAAGGGAAACACACAGCACACTTCTCATCCATGAAACACACTCTGCTTTAGAGCAAGAAGCACGCTCTTGCTTTCGAGAGTCTCGAATAAGGCGGGAAACGTGAGAGTGCTCAGAACAAAAGAACTGTGTTTCCTACACACACGGACCATATCTAGTTCAACTCTGCTTCTGAAACTGATACAAACCACAGGCCCTCTAACATCCAATGCGTTTCAGTTAAGAGCGAGAAACGTGTGAGCTTCGTGTACAATATAGCTTCGTTTGAGCTGAAAAGTGACTGCGTTTACCTGAAACGAAGTCTCGCTTGTAGGAAGACACAGAGCCTGGCATTTAACTCCGTTTCTGAAGGGAAACACACAGCACACTTCTCATCCATGAAACACACTCTGCTTTAGAGCGAGAAGCACGCTCTTGCTTTCTAGATTCTCGAATAAGGCGGGAAACGTGAGAGTGCTCAGAACAAAAGAACTGTGTTTCCTACACACACGGACCATATCTAGTTCAACTCTGCTTCTGAAACTGATACAAACCACAGGCCCTCGAACATCCAATGCGTTTCAGTTAAGAGCGAGAAACGTGTGAGCTTCGTGTACAATATAGCTTCATTTGAGCTGAAAAGTGACTGCGTTTACCTGAAACGAAGTCTCGCTTGTAGGAAGACACAGTGCCTGGCATTTAACTCCGTTTCTGAAGGGAAACACACAGCACACTTCTCATCCATGAAACACACTCTGCTTTAGAGCAAGAAGCACGCTCTTGCTTTCTAGAGTCTCGAATAAGGCGGGAAACGTGAGAGTGCTCAGAACAAAAGAACTGTGTTTCCTACACACACGGACCATATCTAGTTCAACTCTGCTTCTGAAACTGATACAAACCACAGGCCCTCTAACATCCAATGCGTATCAGTTAAGAGCGAGAAACGTGTGAGCTTCGTGTACAATATAGCTTCGTTTGAGCTGAAAAGTGACTGCGTTTACCTGAAACGAAGTCTCGCTTGTAGGAAGACACAGAACCTGGCATTTCACTCCGTTTCTGAAGGGAAACACACAGCACCCTTCTCATCCATGAAACACACTCTGCTTTAGAGCAAGAAGCACGCTCTTGCTTTCTAGAGTCTCGAATAAGGCGGGAAACGTGAGAGTGCTCAGAACAAAAGAACTGTGTTTCCTACACACACGGACCATATCTAGTTCAACTCTGCTTCTGAAACTGATACAAACCACAGGCCCTCTAACATCCAATGCGTTTCAGTTAAGAGCGAGAAACGTGTGAGCTTCGTGTACAATATAGCTTCGTTTGAGCTGAAAAGTGACTGCGTTTACCTGAAACGAAGTCTCGCTTGTAGGAAGACACAGAGCCTGGCATTTAACTCCGTTTCTGAAGGGAAACACACAGCACACTTCTCAACCATGAAACACACTCTGCTTTAGAGCGAGAAGCACGCTCTTGCTTTCTAGAGTCTCGAATAAGGCGGGAAACGTGAGAGTGCTCAGAACAAAAGAACTGTGTTTCCTACACACACGGACCATATCTAGTTCAACTCTGCTTCTGAAACTGATACAAACCACAGGCCCTCTAACATCCAATGCGTTTCAGTTAAGAGCGAGAAACGTGTGAGCTTCGTGTACAATATAGCTTCGTTTGAGCTGAAAAGTGACTGCGTTTACCTGAAACGAAGTCTCGCTTGTAGGAAGACACAGAGCCTGGCATTTAACTCCGTTTCTGAAGGGAAACACACAGCACACTTCTCATCCATGAAACACACTCTGCTTTAGAGCGAGAAGCACGCTCTTGCTTTCTAGAGTCTCGAATAAGGCGGGAAACGTGAGAGTGCTCAGAACAAAAGAACTGTGTTTCCTACACACACGGACCATATCTAGTTCAACTCTGCTTCTGAAACTGATACAAACCACAGGCCCTCTAACATCCAATGCGTTTCAGTTAAGAGCGAGAAACGTGTGAGCTTCGTGTACAATATAGCTTCGTTTGAGCTGAAAAGTGACTGCGTTTACCTGAAACGAAGTCTCGCTTGTAGGAAGACACAGTGCCTGGCATTTCACTCCGTTTCTGAAGGGAAACACACAGCACACTTCTCATCCATGAAACACACTCTGCTTTAGAGCAAGAAGCACGCTCTTGCTTTCTAGAGTCTCGAATAAGGCGGGAAACGTGAGAGTGCTCAGAACAAAAGAACTGTGTTTCCTACACACACGGACCATATCTAGTTCAACTCTGTTTCTGAAACTGATACAAACCACAGGCCCTCTAACATCCAATGCGTTTCAGTTAAGAGCGAGAAACGTGTGAGATTCGTGTACAATATAGCTTCGTTTGAGCTGAAAAGTGACTGCGTTTACCTGAAACGAAGTCTCGCTTGTAGGAAGACACAGTGCCTGGCATTTAACTCCGTTTCTGAAGGGAAACACACAGCACACTTCTCATCCATGAAACACACTCTGCTTTAGAGCAAGAAGCACGCTCTTGCTTTCTAGAGTCTCTAATAAGGCGGGAAACGTGAGAGTGCTCAGAACAAAAGAACTGTGTTTCCTACACACACGGACCATATCTAGTTCAACTCTGCTTCTGAAACTGATACAAACCACAGGCCCTCTAACATCCAATGCGTTTCAGTTAAGAGCGAGAAACGTGTGAGCTTCGTGTACAATATAGCTTCGTTTGAGCTGAAAAGTGACTGCGTTTACCTGAAACGAAGTCTCGCTTGTAGGAAGACACAGAGCCTGGCATTTAACTCCGTTTCTGAAGGGAAACACACAGCACACTTCTCATCCATGAAACACACTCTGCTTTAGAGCGAGAAGCACGCTCTTGCTTTCTAGAGTCTCTAATAAGGCGGGAAACGTGAGAGTGCTCAGAACAAAAGAACTGTGTTTCCTACACACACGGACCATATCTAGTTCAACTCTGCTTCTGAAACTGATACAAACCACAGGCCCTCTAACATCCAATGCGTTTCAGTTAAGAGCGAGAAACGTGTGAGCTTCGTGTACAATATAGCTTCATTTGAGCTGAAAAGTGACTGCGTTTACCTGAAACGAATTCTCGCTTGTAGGAAGACACAGAGCCTGGCATTTAACTCAGTTTCTGAAGGGAAACACACAGCACACTTCTCATCCATGAAACACACTCTGCTTTAGAGCAAGAAGCACGCTCTTGCTTTCTAGAGTCTCGAATAAGGCGTGAAACGTGAGAGTGCTCAGAACAAAAGAACTGTGTTTCCTACACACACGGACCATATCTAGTTCAACTCTGCTTCTGAAACTGATACAAACCACAGGCCCTCTAACATCCAATGCGTTTCAGTTAAGAGCGAGAAACGTGTGAGCTTCGTGTACAATATAGCTTCGTTTGAGCTGAAAAGTGACTGCGTTTACCTGAAACGAAGTCTCGCTTGTAGGAAGACACAGAGCCTGGCATTTAACTCCGTTTCTGAAGGGAAACACACAGCACACTTCTCATCCATGAAACACACTCTGCTTTAGAGCGAGAAGCACGCTCTTGCTTTCTAGAGTCTCTAATAAGGCGGGAAACGTGAGAGTGCTCAGAACAAAAGAACTGTGTTTCCTACACACACGGACCATATCTAGTTCAACTCTGCTTCTGAAACTGATACAAACCACAGGCCCTCTAACATCCAATGCGTTTCAGTTAAGAGCGAGAAACGTGTGAGCTTCGTGTACAATATAGCTTCATTTGAGCTGAAAAGTGACTGCGTTTACCTGAAACGAATTCTCGCTTGTAGGAAGACACAGAGCCTGGCATTTAACTCAGTTTCTGAAGGGAAACACACAGCACACTTCTCATCCATGAAACACACTCTGCTTTAGAGCAAGAAGCACGCTCTTGCTTTCTAGAATCTCGAATAAGGCGTGAAACGTGAGAGTGCTCAGAACAAAAGAACTGTGTTTCCTACACACACGGACCATATCTAGTTCAACTCTGCTTCTGAAACTGATACAAACCACAGTCCCTCTAACATCCAATGCGTTTCAGTTAAGAGCGAGAAACGTGTGAGCTTCGTGTACAATATAGCTTCGTTTGAGCTGAAAAGTGACTTTGTTTACCTGAAACGAAGTCTCGCTTGTAGGAAGACACAGAGCCTGGCATTTAACTCCGTTTCTGAAGGGAAACACACAGCACACTTCTCATCCATGAAACACACTCTGCTTTAGAGCAAGAAGCACGCTCTTGCTTTCTAGAGTCTCGAATAAGGCGGGAAACGTGAGAGTGCTCAGAACAAAAGAACTGTGTTTCCTACACACACGGACCATATCTAGTTCAACTCTGCTTCTAAAACTGATACAAACCACAGGCCCTCTAACATCCAATGCGTTTCAGTTAAGAGCGAGAAACGTGTGAGCTTCGTGTACAATATAGCTTTGTTTGAGCTGAAAAGTGACTGCGTTTACCTGAAACAAAGTCTCGCTTGTAGGAAGACACAGTGCCTGGCATTTAACTCCGTTTCTGAAGGGAAACACACAGCACACTTCTCATCCATGAAACACACTCTGCTTTAGAGCAAGAAGCACGCTCTTGCTTTCTAGAGTCTCGAATAAGGCGGGAAACGTGAGAGTGCTCAGAACAAAAGAACTGTGTTTCCTACACACACGGACCATATCTAGTTCAACTCTGCTTCTGAACCTGATACAAACCACAGGCCCTCTAACATCCAATGCGTTTCAGTTAAGAGCGAGAAACGTGTGAGCTTCGTGTACAATATAGCTTCGTTTGAGCTGAAAAGTGACTGCGTTTACCTGAAACGAAGTCTCGCTTGTAGGAAGACACAGAACCTGGCATTTCACTCCGTTTCTGAAGGGAAACACACAGCACCCTTCTCATCCATGAAACACACTCTGCTTTAGAGCAAGAAGCACGCTCTTGCTTTCTAGAGTCTCGAATAAGGCGGGAAACGTGAGAGTGCTCAGAACAAAAGAACTGTGTTTCCTACACACACGGACCATATCTAGTTCAACTCTGCTTCTGAAACTGATACAAACCTCAGGCCCTCTAACATCCAATGCGTTTCAGTTAAGAGCGAGAAACGTGTGAGCTTCGTGTACAATATAGCTTCATTTGAGCTGAAAAGTGACTGCGTTTACCTGAAACGAAGTCTCGCTTGTAGGAAGACACAGAGCCTGGCATTTAACTCCGTTTCTGAAGGGAAACACACAGCACACTTCTCAACCATGAAACACACTCTGCTTTAGAGCGAGAAGCACGCTCTTGCTTTCTAGAGTCTCTAATAAGGCGGGAAACGTGAGAGTGCTCAGAACAAAAGAACTGTGTTTCCTACACATACGGACCATATCTAGTTCAACTCTGCTTCTGAAACTGATACAAACCACAGGCCCTCTAACATCCAATGCGTTTCAGTTAAGAGCGAGAAACGTGTGAGCTTCGTGTACAATATAGCTTCGTTTGAGCTGAAAAGTGACTGCGTTTACCTGAAACGAAGTCTCGCTTGTAGGAAGACACAGAGCCTGGCATTTCACTCCGTTTCTGAAGGGAAACACACAGCACACTTCTCATCCATGAAACACACTCTGCTTTAGAGCGAGAAGCACGCTCTTGCTTTCTAGATTCTATAATAAGGCGGGAAACGTGAGAGTGCTCAGAACAAAAGAACTGTGTCCTACACACACGGACCATATCTAGTTCAACTCTGCTTCTGAAACTGATAAAAACCACAGGCCCTCTAACATCCAATGCGTTTCAGTTAAGAGCGAGAAACGTGTGAGCTTCGTGTACAATATAGCTTCGTTTGAGCTGAAAAGTGACTGCGTTTACCTGAAACGAAGTCTCGCTTGTAGGAAGACACAGAGCCTGGCATTTAACTCCGTTTCTGAAGGGAAACACACAGCACACTTCTCACCCATGAAACACACTCTGCTTTAGAGCGAGAAGCACGCTCTTGCTTTCTAGATTCTCGAATAAGGCGGGAAACGTGAGAGTGCTCAGAACAAAAGAACTGTGTTTCCAACACACACGGACCATATCTAGTTCAACTCTGTTTCTGAAACTGATACAAACCACAGGCCCTCTAACATCCAATGCGTTTCAGTTAAGAGCGAGAAACGTGTGAGCTTCGTGTACAATATAGCTTCGTTTGAGCTGAAAAGTGACTGCGTTTACCTGAAACGAAGTCTCGCTTGTAGGAAGACACAGTGCCTGGCATTTAACTCCGTTTCTGAAGGGAAACACACAGCACACTTCTCATCCATGAAACACACTCTGCTTTAGAGCAAGAAGCACGCTCTTGCTTTCGAGAGTCTCTAATAAGGCGGGAAACGTGAGAGTGCTCAGAACAAAAGAACTGTGTTTCCTACACACACGGACCATATCTAGTTCAACTCTGCTTCTGAAACTGATACAAACCACAGGCCCTCTAACATCCAATGCGTTTCAGTTAAGAGCGAGAAACGTGTGAGCTTCGTGTACAATATAGCTTCGTTTGAGCTGAAAAGTGACTGCGTTTACCTGAAACGAAGTCTCGCTTGTAGGAAGACACAGAGCCTGGCATTTAACTCCGTTTCTGAAGGGAAACACACAGCACACTTCTCATCCATGAAACACACTCTGCTTTAGAGCGAGAAGCACGCTCTTGCTTTCTAGATTCTCTAATAAGGCGGGAAACGTGAGAGTGCTCAGAACAAAAGAACTGTGTTTCCTACACACACGGACCATATCTAGTTCAACTCTGCTTCTGAAACTGATACAAACCACAGGCCCTCTAACATCCAATGCGTTTCAGTTAAGAGCGAGAAACGTGTGAGCTTCGTGTACAATATAGCTTCATTTGAGCTGAAAAGTGACTGCGTTTACCTGAAACGAAGTCTCGCTTGTAGGAAGACACAGAGCCTGGCATTTAACTCAGTTTCTGAAGGGAAACACACAGCACACTTCTCATCCATGAAACACACTCTGCTTTAGAGCAAGAAGCACGCTCTTGCTTTCTAGAGTCTCGAATAAGGCGGGAAACGTGAGAGTGCTCAGACCAAAAGAACTGTGTTTCCTACACACACGGACCATATCTAGTTCAACTCTGCTTCTGAAACTGATACAAACCACAGGCCCTCTAACATCCAATGCGTTTCAGTTAAGAGCGAGAAACGTGTGAGCTTCGTGTACAATATAGCTTCGTTTGAGCTGAAAAGTGTCTTTGTTTACCTGAAACGAAGTCTCGCTTGTAGGAAGACACAGAGCCTGGCATTTAACTCCGTTTCTGAAGGGAAACACACAGCACACTTCTCATCCATGAAACACACTCTGCTTTAGAGCAAGAAGCACGCTCTTGCTTTCTAGAGTCTCGAATAAGGCGGGAAACGTGAGAGTGCTCAGAACAAAAGAACTGTGTTTCCTACACACACGGACCATATCTAGTTCAACTCTGTTTCTAAAACTGATACAAACCACAGGCCCTCTAACATCCAATGCGTTTCAGTTAAGAGCGAGAAACGTGTGAGCTTCGTGTACAATATAGCTTTGTTTGAGCTGAAAAGTGACTGCGTTTACCTGAAACGAAGTCTCGCTTGTAGGAAGACACAGTGCCTGGCATTTAACTCCGTTTCTGAAGGGAAACACACAGCACACTTCTCATCCATGAAACACACTCTGCTTTAGAGCAAGAAGCACGCTCTTGCTTTCTAGAGTCTCGAATAAGGCGGGAAACGTGAGAGTGCTCAGAACAAAAGAACTGTGTTTCCTACACACACGGACCATATCTAGTTCAACTCTGCTTCTGAAACTGATACAAACCACAGGCCCTCTAACATCCAATGCGTATCAGTTAAGAGCGAGAAACGTGTGAGCTTCGTGTACAATATAGCTTCGTTTGAGCTGAAAAGTGACTGCGTTTACCTGAAACGAAGTCTCGCTTGTAGGAAGACACAGAACCTGGCATTTCACTCCGTTTCTGAAGGGAAACACACAGCACCCTTCTCATCCATGAAACACACTCTGCTTTAGAGCAAGAAGCACGCTCTTGCTTTCTAGAGTCTCGAATAAGGCGGGAAACGTGAGAGTGCTCAGAACAAAAGAACTGTGTTTCCTACACACACGGACCATATCTAGTTCAACTCTGCTTCTGAAACTGATACAAACCACAGGCCCTCTAACATCCAATGCGTTTCAGTTAAGAGCGAGAAACGTGTGAGCTTCGTGTACAATATAGCTTCGTTTGAGCTGAAAAGTGACTGCGTTTACCTGAAACGAAGTCTCGCTTGTTGGAAGACACAGAGCCTGGCATTTAACTCCGTTTCTGAAGGGAAACACACAGCACACTTCTCATCCATGAAACACACTCTGCTTTAGAGCAAGAAGCACGCTCTTGCTTTCAAGAGTCTCGAATAAGGCGGGAAACGTGAGAGTGCTCAGAACAAAAGAACTGTGTTTCCTACACACACGGACCATATCTAGTTCAACTCTGCTTCTGAAACTGATACAAACCACAGGCCCTCTAACATCCAATGCGTTTCAGTTAAGAGCGAGAAACGTGTGAGCTTCGTGTACAATATAGCTTCGTTTGAGCTGAAAAGTGACTGCGTTTACCTGAAACGAAGTCTCGCTTGTAGGAAGACACAGAGCCTGGCATTTAACTCCGTTTCTGAAGGGAAACACACAGCACACTTCTCATCCATGAAACACACTCTGCTTTAGAGCAAGAAGCACGCTCTTGCTTTCTAGAGTCTCGAATAAGGCGGGAAACGTGAGAGTGCTCAGAACAAAAGAACTGTGTTTCCTACACACACGGACCATATCTAGGTCAACTCTGCTTCTGAAACTGATACAAACCACAGGCCCTCTAACATCCAATGCGTTTCAGTTAAGAGCGAGAAACGTGTGAGCTTCGTGTACAATATAGCTTCGTTTGAGCTGAAAAGTGACTGTGTTTACCTGAAACGAAGTCTCGCTTGTAGGAAGACACAGAGCCTGGCATTTAACTCCGTTTCTGAAGGGAAACACACAGCACACTTCTCATCCATGAAACACACTCTGCTTTAGAGCAAGAAGCACGCTCTTGCTTTCTAGAGTCTCTAATAAGGCGGGAAACGTGAGAGTGCTCAGAACAAAAGAACTGTGTTTCCTACACACACGGACCATATCTAGTTCAACTCTGCTTCTGAAACTGATACAAACCACAGGCCCTCTAACATCCAATGCGTTTCAGTTAAGAGCGAGAAACGTGTGAGCTTCGTGTACAATATAGCTTCGTTTGAGCTGAAAAGTGACTGCGTTTACCTGAAACGAAGTCTCGCTTGTAGGAAGACACAGTGCCTGGCATTTAACTCCGTTTCTGAAGGGAAACACACAGCACACTTCTCATCCATGAAACACACTCTGCTTTAGAGCAAGAAGCACGCTCTTGCTTTCTAGAGTCTCTAATAATGCACGAAACGTGAGAGTGCTCAGAACAAAAGAACTGTGTTTCCTACACACACGGACCATATCTAGTTCAACTCTGCTTCTGAAACTGATACAAACCACAGGCCCTCTAACATCCAATGCGTTTCAG
This sequence comes from Onychomys arenicola, assembly GCA_949786405.1. NCBI lineage: Eukaryota > Metazoa > Chordata > Mammalia > Rodentia > Cricetidae > Onychomys > Onychomys arenicola. The sequence continues at coordinate 3,695,382 of CATKUM010000015.1, read as the reverse complement.
TTAAGAGCGAGAAACGTGTGAGCTTCGTGTACAATATAGCTTCGTTTGAGCTGAAAAGTGACTGCGTTTACCTGAAACGAAGTCTCGCTTGTAGGAAGACACAGAGCCTGCCATTTAACTCCGTTTCTGAAGGGAAACACACAGCACACTTCTCATCCATGAAACACACTCTGCTTTAGAGCAAGAAGCACGCTCTTGCTTTCTAGAGTCTCTAATAAGGCGGGAAACGTGAGAGTGCTCAGAACAAAAGAACTGTGTTTCCTACACACACGGACCATATCTAGTTCAACTCTGCTTCTGAAACTGATACAAACCACAGGCCCTCTAACATCCAATGCGTTTCAGTTAAGAGCGAGAAACGTGTGAGCTTCGTGTACAATATAGCTTCGTTTGAGCTGAAAAGTGACTGTGTTTACCTGAAACGAAGTCTCGCTTGTAGGAAGACACAGAGCCTGGCATTTAACTCCGTTTCTGAAGGGAAACACACAGCACACTTCTCATCCATGAAACACACTCTGCTTTAGAGCAAGAAGCACGCTCTTGCTTTCTAGAGTCTCTAATAAGGCGGGAAACGTGAGAGTGCTCAGAACAAAAGAACTGTGTTTCCTACACACACGGACCATATCTAGTTCAACTCTGCTTCTGAAACTGATACAAACCACAGGCCCTCTAACATCCAATGCGTTTCAGTTAAGAGCGAGAAACGTGTGAGCTTCGTGTACAATATAGCTTCGTTTGAGCTGAAAAGTGACTGCGTTTACCTGAAACGAAGTCTCGCTTGTAGGAAGACACAGTGCCTGGCATTTAACTCCGTTTCTGAAGGGAAACACACAGCACACTTCTCATCCATGAAACACACTCTGCTTTAGAGCAAGAAGCACGCTCTTGCTTTCTAGAGTCTCTAATAATGCACGAAACGTGAGAGTGCTCAGAACAAAAGAACTGTGTTTCCTACACACACGGACCATATCTAGTTCAACTCTGCTTCTGAAACTGATACAAACCACAGGCCCTCTAACATCCAATGCGTTTCAGTTAAGAGCGAGAAACGTGTGAGCTTCGTGTACAATATAGCTTCGTTTGAGCTGAAAAGTGACTGCGTTTACCTGAAACGAAGTCTCGCTTGTAGGAAGACACAGAGCCTGCCATTTAACTCCGTTTCTGAAGGGAAACACACAGCACACTTCTCATCCATGAAACACACTCTGCTTTAGAGCAAGAAGCACGCTCTTGCTTTCTAGAGTCTCTAATAAGGCGGGAAACGTGAGAGTGCTCAGAACAAAAGAACTGTGTTTCCTACACACACGGACCATATCTAGTTCAACTCTGCTTCTGAAACTGATACAAACCACAGGCCCTCTAACATCCAATGCGTTTCAGTTAAGAGCGAGAAACGTGTGAGCTTCGTGTACAATATAGCTTCGTTTGAGCTGAAAAGTGACTGCGTTTACCTGAAACGAAGTCTCGCTTGTAGGAAGACACAGTGCCTGGCATTTAACTCCGTTTCTGAAGGGAAACACACAGCACACTTCTCATCCATGAAACACACTCTGCTTTAGAGCAAGAAGCACGCTCTTGCTTTCTAGAGTCTCTAATAATGCGGGAAACGTGAGAGTGCTCAGAACAAAAGAACTGTGTTTCCTACACACACGGACCATATCTAGTTCAACTCTGCTTCTGAAACTGATACAAACCACAGGCCCTCTAACATCCAATGCGTTTCAGTTAAGAGCGAGAAACGTGTGAGCTTCTTGTACAATATAGCTTCGTTTGAGCTGAAAAGTGACTGCGTTTACCTGAAACGAAGTCTCGCTTGTAGGAAGACACAGAGCCTGCCATTTAACTCCGTTTCTGAAGGGAAACACACAGCACACTTCTCATCCATGAAACACACTCTGCTTTAGAGCAAGAAGCACGCTCTTGCTTTCTAGAGTCTCGAATAAGGCGGGAAACGTGAGAGTGCTCAGAACAAAAGAACTGTGTTTCCTACACACACGGACCATATCTAGGTCAACTCTGCTTCTGAAACTGATACAAACCACAGGCCCTCTAACATCCAATGCGTTTCAGTTAAGAGCGAGAAACGTGTGAGCTTCGTGTACAATATAGCTTCGTTTGAGCTGAAAAGTGACTGCGTTTACCTGAAACGAAGTCTCGCTTGTAGGAAGACACAGAGCCTGGCATTTAACTCCGTTTCTGAAGGGAAACACACAGCACACTTCTCAACCATGAAACACACTCTGCTTTAGAGCGAGAAGCACGCTCTTGCTTTCTAGAGTCTCGAATAAGGCGGGAAACGTGAGAGTGCTCAGAACAAAAGAACTGTGTTTCCTACACACACGGACCATATCTAGTTCAACTCTGCTTCTGAAACTGATACAAACCACAGGCCCTCTAACATCCAATGCGTTTCAGTTAAGAGCGAGAAACGTGTGAGCTTCGTGTACAATATAGCTTCGTTTGAGCTGAAAAGTGACTGCGTTTACCTGAAACGAAGTCTCGCTTGTTGGAAGACACAGAGCCTGGCATTTAACTCCGTTTCTGAAGGGAAACACACAGCACACTTCTCATCCATGAAACACACTCTGCTTTAGAGCGAGAAGCACGCTCTTGCTTTCTAGATTCTATAATAAGGCGGGAAACGTGAGAGTGCTCAGAAGAAAAGAACTGTGTCCTACACACACGGACCATATCTAGTTCAACTCTGCTTCTGAAACTGATAAAAACCACAGGCCCTCTAACATCCAATGCGTTTCAGTTAAGAGCGAGAAACGTGTGAGCTTCGTGTACAATATAGCTTCGTTTGAGCTGAAAAGTGACTGCGTTTACCTGAAACGAAGTCTCGCTTGTAGGAAGACACAGAGCCTGGCATTTAACTCCGTTTCTGAAGGGAAACACACAGCACACTTCTCAGCCATGAAACACACTCTGCTTTAGAGCGAGAAGCACGCTCTTGCTTTCTAGATTCTCGAATAAGGCGGGAAACGTGAGAGTGCTCAGAACAAAAGAACTGTGTTTCCAACACACACGGACCATATCTAGTTCAACTCTGTTTCTGAAACTGATACAAACCACAGGCCCTCTAACATCCAATGCGTTTCAGTTAAGAGCGAGAAACGTGTGAGCTTCGTGTACAATATAGCTTCGTTTGAGCTGAAAAGTGACTGCGTTTACCTGAAACGAAGTCTCGCTTGTAGGAAGACACAGAGCCTGGCATTTAACTCCGTTTCTGAAGGGAAACACACAGCACACTTCTCATCCATGAAACACACTCTGCTTTAGAGCAAGAAGCACGCTCTTGCTTTCGAGAGTCTCTAATAAGGCGGGAAACGTGAGAGTGCTCAGAACAAAAGAACTGTGTTTCCTACACACACGGACCATATCTAGTTCAACTCTGCTTCTGAAACTGATACAAACCACAGGCCCTCTAACATCCAATGCGTTTCAGTTAAGAGCGAGAAACGTGTGAGCTTCGTGTACAATATAGCTTCGTTTGAGCTGAAAAGTGACTGCGTTTACCTGAAACGAAGTCTCGCTTGTAGGAAGACACAGAGCCTGGCATTTAACTCCGTTTCTGAAGGGAAACACACAGCACACTTCTCATCCATGAAACACACTCTGCTTTAGAGCGAGAAGCACGCTCTTGCTTTCTAGATTCTCTAATAAGGCGGGAAACGTGAGAGTGCTCAGAACAAAAGAACTGTGTTTCCTACACACACGGACCATATCTAGTTCAACTCTGCTTCTGAAACTGATACAAACCACAGGCCCTCTAACATCCAATGCGTTTCAGTTAAGAGCGAGAAACGTGTGAGCTTCGTGTACAATATAGCTTCATTTGAGCTGAAAAGTGACTGCGTTTACCTGAAACGAAGTCTCGCTTGTAGGAAGACACAGTGCCTGGCATTTAACTCCGTTTCTGAAGGGAAACACACAGCACACTTCTCATCCATGAAACACACTCTGCTTTAGAGCAAGAAGCACGCTCTTGCTTTCTAGAGTCTCGAATAAGGCGGGAAACGTGAGAGTGCTCAGAACAAAAGAACTGTGTTTCCTACACACACGGACCATATCTAGTTCAACTCTGCTTCTGAAACTGATACAAACCACAGGCCCTCTAACATCCAATGCGTATCAGTTAAGAGCGAGAAACGTGTGAGCTTCGTGTACAATATAGCTTCGTTTGAGCTGAAAAGTGACTGCGTTTACCTGAAACGAAGTCTCGCTTGTAGGAAGACACAGAACCTGGCATTTCACTCCGTTTCTGAAGGGAAACACACAGCACCCTTCTCATCCATGAAACACACTCTGCTTTAGAGCAAGAAGCACGCTCTTGCTTTCTAGAGTCTCGAATAAGGCGGGAAACGTGAGAGTGCTCAGAACAAAAGAACTGTGTTTCCTACACACACGGACCATATCTAGTTCAACTCTGCTTCTGAAACTGATACAAACCACAGGCCCTCTAACATCCAATGCGTTTCAGTTAAGAGCGAGAAACGTGTGAGCTTCGTGTACAATATAGCTTCGTTTGAGCTGAAAAGTGACTGCGTTTACCTGAAACGAAGTCTCGCTTGTAGGAAGACACAGAGCCTGGCATTTAACTCCGTTTCTGAAGAGAAACACACAGCACACTTCTCAACCATGAAACACACTCTGCTTTAGAGCGAGAAGCACGCTCTTGCTTTCTAGAGTCTCGAATAAGGCGGGAAACGTGAGAGTGCTCAGAACAAAAGAACTGTGTTTCCTACACACACGGACCATATCTAGTTCAACTCTGCTTCTGAAACTGATACAAACCACAGGCCCTCTAACATCCAATGCGTTTCAGTTAAGAGCGAGAAACGTGTGAGCTTCGTGTACAATATAGCTTCGTTTGAGCTGAAAAGTGACTGCGTTTACCTGAAACGAAGTCTCGCTTGTTGGAAGACACAGAGCCTGGCATTTAACTCCGTTTCTGAAGGGAAACACACAGCACACTTCTCATCCATGAAACACACTCTGCTTTAGAGCAAGAAGCACGCTCTTGCTTTCAAGAGTCTCGAATAAGGCGGGAAACGTGAGAGTGCTCAGAACAAAAGAACTGTGTTTCCTACACACACGGACCATATCTAGTTCAACTCTGCTTCTGAAACTGATACAAACCACAGGCCCTCTAACATCCAATGCGTTTCAGTTAAGAGCGAGAAACGTGTGAGCTTCGTGTACAATATAGCTTCGTTTGAGCTGAAAAGTGACTGCGTTTACCTGAAACGAAGTCTCGCTTGTAGGAAGACACAGAGCCTGGCATTTCACTCCGTTTCTGAAGGGAAACACACAGCACACTTCTCATCCATGAAACACACTCTGCTTTAGAGCAAGAAGCACGCTCTTGCTTTCTAGAGTCTCGAATAAGGCGGGAAACGTGAGAGTGCTCAGAACAAAAGAACTGTGTTTCCTACACACACGGACCATATCTAGTTCAACTCTGTTTCTGAAACTGATACAAACCACAGGCCCTCTAACATCCAATGCGTTTCAGTTAAGAGCGAGAAACGTGTGAGATTCGTGTACAATATAGCTTCGTTTGAGCTGAAAAGTGACTGCGTTTACCTGAAACGAAGTCTCGCTTGTAGGAAGACACAGTGCCTGGCATTTAACTCCGTTTCTGAAGGGAAACACACAGCACACTTCTCATCCATGAAACACACTCTGCTTTAGAGCAAGAAGCACGCTCTTGCTTTCTAGAGTCTCTAATAAGGCGGGAAACGTGAGAGTGCTCAGAACAAAAGAACTGTGTTTCCTACACACACGGACCATATCTAGTTCAACTCTGCTTCTGAAACTGATACAAACCACAGGCCCTCTAACATCCAATGCGTTTCAGTTAAGAGCGAGAAACGTGTGAGCTTCGTGTACAATATAGCTTCGTTTGAGCTGAAAAGTGACTGCGTTTACCTGAAACGAAGTCTCGCTTGTAGGAAGACACAGAGCCTGGCATTTAACTCCGTTTCTGAAGGGAAACACACAGCACACTTCTCATCCATGAAACACACTCTGCTTTAGAGCGAGAAGCACGCTCTTGCTTTCTAGAGTCTCTAATAAGGCGGGAAACGTGAGAGTGCTCAGAACAAAAGAACTGTGTTTCCTACACACACGGACCATATCTAGTTCAACTCTGCTTCTGAAACTGATACAAACCACAGGCCCTCTAACATCCAATGCGTTTCAGTTAAGAGCGAGAAACGTGTGAGCTTCGTGTACAATATAGCTTCATTTGAGCTGAAAAGTGACTGCGTTTACCTGAAACGAATTCTCGCTTGTAGGAAGACACAGAGCCTGGCATTTAACTCAGTTTCTGAAGGGAAACACACAGCACACTTCTCATCCATGAAACACACTCTGCTTTAGAGCAAGAAGCACGCTCTTGCTTTCTAGAGTCTCGAATAAGGCGTGAAACGTGAGAGTGCTCAGAACAAAAGAACTGTGTTTCCTACACACACGGACCATATCTAGTTCAACTCTGCTTCTGAAACTGATACAAACCACAGTCCCTCTAACATCCAATGCGTTTCAGTTAAGAGCGAGAAACGTGTGAGCTTCGTGTACAATATAGCTTCGTTTGAGCTGAAAAGTGACTTTGTTTACCTGAAACGAAGTCTCGCTTGTAGGAAGACACAGAGCCTGGCATTTAACTCCGTTTCTGAAGGGAAACACACAGCACACTTCTCATCCATGAAACACACTCTGCTTTAGAGCAAGAAGCACGCTCTTGCTTTCTAGAGTCTCGAATAAGGCGGGAAACGTGAGAGTGCTCAGAACAAAAGAACTGTGTTTCCTACACACACGGACCATATCTAGTTCAACTCTGCTTCTAAAACTGATACAAACCACAGGCCCTCTAACATCCAATGCGTTTCAGTTAAGAGCGAGAAACGTGTGAGCTTCGTGTACAATATAGCTTTGTTTGAGCTGAAAAGTGACTGCGTTTACCTGAAACAAAGTCTCGCTTGTAGGAAGACACAGTGCCTGGCATTTAACTCCGTTTCTGAAGGGAAACACACAGCACACTTCTCATCCATGAAACACACTCTGCTTTAGAGCAAGAAGCACGCTCTTGCTTTCTAGAGTCTCGAATAAGGCGGGAAACGTGAGAGTGCTCAGAACAAAAGAACTGTGTTTCCTACACACACGGACCATATCTAGTTCAACTCTGCTTCTGAACCTGATACAAACCACAGGCCCTCTAACATCCAATGCGTTTCAGTTAAGAGCGAGAAACGTGTGAGCTTCGTGTACAATATAGCTTCGTTTGAGCTGAAAAGTGACTGCGTTTACCTGAAACGAAGTCTCGCTTGTAGGAAGACACAGAACCTGGCATTTCACTCCGTTTCTGAAGGGAAACACACAGCACCCTTCTCATCCATGAAACACACTCTGCTTTAGAGCAAGAAGCACGCTCTTGCTTTCTAGAGTCTCGAATAAGGCGGGAAACGTGAGAGTGCTCAGAACAAAAGAACTGTGTTTCCTACACACACGGACCATATCTAGTTCAACTCTGCTTCTGAAACTGATACAAACCTCAGGCCCTCTAACATCCAATGCGTTTCAGTTAAGAGCGAGAAACGTGTGAGCTTCGTGTACAATATAGCTTCATTTGAGCTGAAAAGTGACTGCGTTTACCTGAAACGAAGTCTCGTTTGTAGGAAGACACAGAGCCTGGCATTTAACTCCGTTTCTGAAGGGAAACACACAGCACACTTCTCAACCATGAAACACACTCTGCTTTAGAGCGAGAAGCACGCTCTTGCTTTCTAGAGTCTCTAATAAGGCGGGAAACGTGAGAGTGCTCAGAACAAAAGAACTGTGTTTCCTACACATACGGACCATATCTAGTTCAACTCTGCTTCTGAAACTGATACAAACCACAGGCCCTCTAACATCCAATGCGTTTCAGTTAAGAGCGAGAAACGTGTGAGCTTCGTGTACAATATAGCTTCGTTTGAGCTGAAAAGTGACTGCGTTTACCTGAAACGAAGTCTCGCTTGTAGGAAGACACAGAGCCTGGCATTTAACTCCGTTTCTGAAGGGAAACACACAGCACACTTCTCATCCATGAAACACACTCTGCTTTAGAGCAAGAAGCACGCTCTTGCTTTCTAGAGTCTCGAATAAGGCGGGAAACGTGAGAGTGCTCAGAACAAAAGAACTGTGTTTCCTACACACACGGACCATATCTAGTTCAACTCTGCTTCTGAAACTGATACAAACCACAGGCCCTCTAACATCCAATGCGTTTCAGTTAAGAGCGAGAAACGTGTGAGCTTCGTGTACAATATAGCATCGTTTGAGCTGAAAAGTGACTGCGTTTACCTGAAACGAAGTCTCGCTTGTAGTAAGACACAGAGCCTGGCATTTCACTCCGTTTCTGAAGGGAAACACACAGCACACTTCTCATCCATGAAACACACTCTGCTTTAGAGCAAGAAGCACGCTCTTGCTTTCTAGAGTCTCTAATAAGGCGGGAAACGTGAGAGTGCTCAGAACAAAAGAACTGTGTTTCCTACACACACGGACCATATCTAGTTCAACTCTGCTTCTGAAACTGATACAAACCACAGGCCCTCTAACATCCAATGCGTTTCAGTTAAGAGCGAGAAACGTGTGAGCTTCGTGTACAATATAGCTTCGTTTGAGCTGAAAAGTGACTGCGTTTACCTGAAACGAAGTCTCGCTTGTAGGAAGACACAGAGCCTGGCATTTAACTCCGTTTCTGAAGGGAAACACACAGCACACTTCTCATCCATGAAACACACTCTGCTTTAGAGCGAGAAGCACGCTCTTGCTTTCTAGATTCTCTAATAAGGCGGGAAACGTGAGAGTGCTCAGAACAAAAGAACTGTGTTTCCTACACACACGGACCATATCTAGTTCAACTCTGCTTCTGAAACTGATACAAACCACAGGCCCTCTAACATCCAATGCGTTTCAGTTAAGAGCGAGAAACGTGTGAGCTTCGTGTACAATATAGCTTCATTTGAGCTGAAAAGTGACTGCGTTTACCTGAAACGAATTCTCGCTTGTAGGAAGACACAGAGCCTGGCATTTAACTCAGTTTCTGAAGGGAAACACACAGCACACTTCTCATCCATGAAACACACTCTGCTTTAGAGCAAGAAGCACGCTCTTGCTTTCTAGAGTCTCGAATAAGGCGTGAAACGTGAGAGTGCTCAGAACAAAAGAACTGTGTTTCCTACACACACGGACCATATCTAGTTCAACTCTGCTTCTGAAACTGATACAAACCACAGTCCCTCTAACATCCAATGCGTTTCAGTTAAGAGCGAGAAACGTGTGAGCTTCGTGTACAATATAGCTTCGTTTGAGCTGAAAAGTGACTTTGTTTACCTGAAACGAAGTCTCGCTTGTAGGAAGACACAGAGCCTGGCATTTAACTCCGTTTCTGAAGGGAAACACACAGCACACTTCTCATCCATGAAACACACTCTGCTTTAGAGCAAGAAGCACGCTCTTGCTTTCTAGAGTCTCGAATAAGGCGGGAAACGTGAGAGTGCTCGGAACAAAAGAACTGTGTTTCCTACACACACGGACCATATCTAGTTCAACTCTGCTTCTAAAACTGATACAAACCACAGGCCCTCTAACATCCAATGCGTTTCAGTTAAGAGCGAGAAACGTGTGAGCTTCGTGTACAATATAGCTTTGTTTGAGCTGAAAAGTGACTGCGTTTACCTGAAACAAAGTCTCGCTTGTAGGAAGACACAGTGCCTGGCATTTAACTCCGTTTCTGAAGGGAAACACACAGCACACTTCTCATCCATGAAACACACTCTGCTTTAGAGCAAGAAGCACGCTCTTGCTTTCTAGAGTCTCGAATAAGGCGGGAAACGTGAGAGTGCTCAGAACAAAAGAACTGTGTTTCCTACACACACGGACCATATCTAGTTCAACTCTGCTTCTGAACCTGATACAAACCACAGGCCCTCTAACATCCAATGCGTTTCAGTTAAGAGCGAGAAACGTGTGAGCTTCGTGTACAATATAGCTTCGTTTGAGCTGAAAAGTGACTGCGTTTACCTGAAACGAAGTCTCGCTTGTAGGAAGACACAGAACCTGGCATTTCACTCCGTTTCTGAAGGGAAACACACAGCACCCTTCTCATCCATGAAACACACTCTGCTTTAGAGCAAGAAGCACGCTCTTGCTTTCTAGAGTCTCGAATAAGGCGGGAAACGTGAGAGTGCTCAGAACAAAAGAACTGTGTTTCCTACACACACGGACCATATCTAGTTCAACTCTGCTTCTGAAACTGATACAAACCTCAGGCCCTCTAACATCCAATGCGTTTCAGTTAAGAGCGAGAAACGTGTGAGCTTCGTGTACAATATAGCTTCATTTGAGCTGAAAAGTGACTGCGTTTACCTGAAACGAAGTCTCGCTTGTAGGAAGACACAGAGCCTGGCATTTAACTCCGTTTCTGAAGGGAAACACACAGCACACTTCTCAACCATGAAACACACTCTGCTTTAGAGCGAGAAGCACGCTCTTGCTTTCTAGAGTCTCTAATAAGGCGGGAAACGTGAGAGTGCTCAGAACAAAAGAACTGTGTTTCCTACACATACGGACCATATCTAGTTCAACTCTGCTTCTGAAACTGATACAAACCACAGGCCCTCTAACATCCAATGCGTTTCAGTTAAGAGCGAGAAACGTGTTAGCTTCGTGTACAATATAGCTTCGTTTGAGCTGAAAAGTGACTGCGTTTACCTGAAACGAAGTCTCGCTTGTAGGAAGACACAGAGCCTGGCATTTAACTCCGTTTCTGAAGGGAAACACACAGCACACTTCTCATCCATGAAACACACTCTGCTTTAGAGCAAGAAGCACGCTCTTGCTTTCTAGAGTCTCGAATAAGGCGGGAAACGTGAGAGTGCTCAGAACAAAAGAACTGTGTTTCCTACACACACGGACCATATCTAGTTCAACTCTGCTTCTGAAACTGATACAAACCACAGGCCCTCTAACATCCAATGCGTTTCAGTTAAGAGCGAGAAACGTGTGAGCTTCGTGTACAATATAGCATCGTTTGAGCTGAAAAGTGACTGCGTTTACCTGAAACGAAGTCTCGCTTGTAGTAAGACACAGAGCCTGGCATTTCACTCCGTTTCTGAAGGGAAACACACAGCACACTTCTCATCCATGAAACACACTCTGCTTTAGAGCAAGAAGCACGCTCTTGCTTTCTAGAGTCTCTAATAAGGCGTGAAACGTGAGAGTGCTCAGAACAAAAGAACTGTGTTTCCTACACACACGGACCATATCTAGTTCAACTCTGCTTCTGAAACTGATACAAACCACAGGCCCTCTAACATCCAATGCGTTTCAGTTAGGAGCGAGAAACGTGTGAGCTTCGTGTACAATATAGCTTCGTTTGAGCTGAAAAGTGACTGCGTTTACCTGAAACGAAGTCTGGCTTGTAGGAAGACACAGAGCCTGGCATTTCACTCTGTTTCTGAAGGGAAACACACAGCACACTTCTCATCCATGAAACACACTCTGCTTTAGAGCAAGAAGCACGCTCTTGCTTTCTAGAGTCTCGAATAAGGCGGGAAACGTGAGAGTGCTCAGAACAAAAGAACTGTGTTTCCTACACACACGGACCATATCTAGTTCAACTCTGTTTCTGAAACTGATACAAACTACAGGCCCTCTAACATCCAATGCGTTTCAGTTAAGAGCGAGAAACGTGTGAGCTTCGTGTACAATATAGCTTCGTTTGAGCTGAAAAGTGACTGCGTTTACCTGAAACGAAGTCTCGCTTGTAGGAAGACACAGAGCCTGGCATTTAACTCCGTTTCTGAAGGGAAACACACAGCACACTTCTCATCCATGAAACACACTCTGCTTTAGAGCAAGAAGCACGCTCTTGCTTTCTAGAGTCTCTAATAAGGCGGAAAACATGAGAGTGCTCAGAACAAAAGAACTGTGTTTCCTACACATACGGACCATATCTAGTTCAACTCTGCTTCTGAAACTGATACAAACCACAGGCCCTCTAACATCCAATGCGTTTCAGTTAAGAGCGAGAAACGTGTGAGCTTCGTGTACAATATAGCTTCGTTTGAGCTGAAAAGTGACTGCGTTTACCTGAAACGAAGTCTCGCTTGTAGGAAGACACAGAGCCTGGCATTTCACTCCGTTTCTGAAGGGAAACACACAGCACACTTCTCATCCATGAAACACACTCTGCTTTAGAGCAAGAAGCACGCTCTTGCTTTCTAGAGTCTCGAATAAGGCGGGAAACGTGAGAGTGCTCAGAACAAAAGAACTGTGTTTCCTACACACACGGACCATATCTAGTTCAACTCTGCTTCTGAAACTGATACAAACCTCAGGCCCTCTAACATCCAATGCGTTTCAGTTAAGAGCGAGAAACGTGTGAGCTTCGTGTACAATATAGCTTCGTTTGAGCTGAAAAGTGACTGCGTTTACCTGAAACGAAGTCTCGCTTGTAGGAAGACACAGAGCCTGGCATTTCACTCCCTTTCTGAAGGGAAACACACAGCACACTTCTCAACCATGAAACACACTCTGCTTTAGAGCGAGAAGCACGCTCTTGCTTTCTAGAGTCTCTAATAAGGCGGGAAACGTGAGAGTGCTCAGAACAAAAGAACTGTGTTTCCTACACACACGGACCATATCTAGTTCAACTCTGCTTCTGAAACTGATACAAACCACAGGCCCTCTAACATCCAATGCGTTTCAGTTAAGAGCGAGAAACGTGTGAGCTTCGTGTACAATATAGCTTCGTTTGAGCTGAAAAGTGACTGCGTTTACCTGAAACGAAGTCTCGCTTGTAGGAAGACACAGTGCCTGGCATTTAACTCCGTTTCTGAAGGGAAACACACAGCACACTTCTCATCCATGAAACACACTCTGCTTTAGAGCAAGAAGCACGCTCTTGCTTTCTAGAGTCTCTAATAAGGCGGAAAACGTGAGAGTGCTCAGAACAAAAGAACTGTGTTTCCTACACATACGGACCATATCTAGTTCAACTCTGCTTCTGAAACTGATACAAACCACAGGCCCTCTAACATCCAATGCGTTTCAGTTAAGAGCGAGAAACGTGTGAGCTTCGTGTACAATATAGCTTCGTTTGAGCTGAAAAGTGACTGCGTTTACCTGAAACGAAGTCTCGCTTGTAGGAAGACACAGAGCCTGGCATTTCACTCCGTTTCTGAAGGGAAACACACAGCACACTTCTCATCCATGAAACACACTCTGCTTTAGAGCAAGAAGCACGCTCTTGCTTTCTAGAGTCTCGAATAAGGCGGGAAACGTGAGAGTGCTCAGAACAAAAGAACTGTGTTTCCTACACACACGGACCATATCTAGTTCAACTCTGCTTCTGAAACTGATACAAACCACAGGCCCTCTAACATCCAATGCGTTTCAGTTAAGAGCGAGAAACGTGTGAGCTTCGTGTACAATATAGCATCGTTTGAGCTGAAAAGTGACTGCGTTTACCTGAAACGAAGTCTCGCTTGTAGTAAGACACAGAGCCTGGCATTTCACTCCGTTTCTGAAGGGAAACACACAGCACACTTCTCATCCATGAAACACACTCTGCTTTAGAGCAAGAAGCACGCTCTTGCTTTCTAGAGTCTCTAATAAGGCGTGAAACGTGAGAGTGCTCAGAACAAAAGAACTGTGTTTCCTACACACACGGACCATATCTAGTTCAACTCTGCTTCTGAAACTGATACAAACCACAGGCCCTCTAACATCCAATGCGTTTCAGTTAGGAGCGAGAAACGTGTGAGCTTCGTGTACAATATAGCTTCGTTTGAGCTGAAAAGTGACTGCGTTTACCTGAAACGAAGTCTCGCTTGTAGGAAGACACAGAGCCTGGCATTTCACTCCGTTTCTGAAGGGAAACACACAGCACACTTCTCATCCATGAAACACACTCTGCTTTAGAGCAAGAAGCACGCTCTTGCTTTCTAGAGTCTCTAATAAGGCGGGAAACGTGAGAGTGCTCAGAACAAAAGAACTGTGTTTCCTACACACACGGACCATATCTAGTTCAACTCTGCTTCTGAAACTGATACAAACCACAGGCCCTCTAACATCCAATGCGTTTCAGTTAAGAGCGAGAAACGTGTGAGCTTCGTGTACAATATAGCTTTGTTTGAGCTGAAAAGTGACTGCGTTTACCTGAAACGAAGTCTCGCTTGTAGGAAGACACAGTGCCTGGCATTTAACTCCGTTTCTGAAGGGAAACACACAGCACACTTCTCATCCATGAAACACATTCTGCTTTAGAGCAAGAAGCACGCTCTTGCTTTCTAGAGTCTCGAATAAGGCGGGAAACGTGAGAGTGCTCAGAACAAAAGAACTGTGTTTCCTACACACACGGACCATATCTAGTTCAACTCTGCTTCTGAAACTGATACAAACCACAGGCCCTCTAACATCCAATGCGTTTCAGTTAAGAGCGAGAAACGTGTGAGCTTCGTGTACAATATAGCTTCGTTTGAGCTGAAAAGTGACTGCGTTTACCTGAAACGAAGTCTCGCTTGTAGGAAGACACAGAACCTGGCATTTCACTCCGTTTCTGAAGGGAAACACACAGCACCCTTCTCATCCATGAAACACACTCTGCTTTAGAGCAAGAAGCACGCTCTTGCTTTCTAGAGTCTCGAATAAGGCGGGAAACGTGAGAGTGCTCAGAACAAAAGAACTGTGTTTCCTACACACACGGACCATATCTAGTTCAACTCTGCTTCTGAAACTGATACAAACCACAGGCCCTCTAACATTCAATGCGTTTCAGTTAGGAGCGAGAAACGTGTGAGCTTCGTGTACAATATAGCTTCGTTTGAGCTGAAAAGTGACTGCGTTTACCTGAAACGAAGTCACGCTTGTAGGAAGACACAGAGCCTGGCATTTCACTCCGTTTCTGAAGGGAAACACACAGCACACTTCTCATCCATGAAACACACTCTGCTTTAGAGCAAGAAGCACGCTCTTGCTTTCTAGAGTCTCGAATAAGGCGGGAAACGTGAGAGTGCTCAGAACAAAAGAACTGTGTTTCCTACACACACGGACCATATCTAGTTCAACTCTGTTTCTGAAACTGATACAAACTACAGGCCCTCTAACATCCAATGCGTTTCAGTTAAGAGCGAGAAACGTGTGAGCTTCGTGTACAATATAGCTTCGTTTGAGCTGAAAAGTGACTGCGTTTACCTGAAACGAAGTCTCGCTTGTAGGAAGACACAGAGCCTGGCATTTAACTCCGTTTCTGAAGGGAAACACACAGCACACTTCTCATCCATGAAACACACTCTGCTTTAGAGCAAGAAGCACGCTCTTGCTTTCTAGAGTCTCTAATAAGGCGGGAAACGTGAGAGTGCTCAGAACAAAAGAACTGTGTTTCCTACACACACGGACCATATCTAGTTCAACTCTGCTTCTGAAACTGATACAAACCACAGGCCCTCTAACATCCAATGCGTTTCAGTTAAGAGCGAGAACGTGTGAGCTTCGTGTACAATATAGCTTCGTTTGAGCTGAAAAGTGACTGCGTTTACCTGAAACGAAGTCTCGCTTGTAGGAAGACACAGAACCTGGCATTTCACTCCGTTTCTGAAGGGAAACACACAGCACCCTTCTCATCCATGAAACACACTCTGCTTTAGAGCAAGAAGCACGCTCTTGCTTTCTAGAGTCTCGAATAAGGCGGGAAACGTGAGAGTGCTCAGAACAAAAGAACTGTGTTTCCTACACACACGGACCATATCTAGTTCAACTCTGCTTCTGAAACTGATACAAACCTCAGGCCCTCTAACATCCAATGCGTTTCAGTTAAGAGCGAGAAACGTGTGAGCTTCGTGTACAATATAGCTTCGTTTGAGCTGAAAAGTGATTGCGTTTACCTGAAACGAAGTCTCGCTTGTAGGAAGACACAGAGCCTGGCATTTAACTCCGTTTCTGAAGGGAAACACACAGCACACTTCTCAACCATGAAACACACTCTGCTTTAGAGCGAGAAGCACGCTCTTGCTTTCTAGAGTCTCTAATAAGGCGGGAAACGTGAGAGTGCTCAGAACAAAAGAACTGTGTTTCCTACACACACGGACCATATCTAGTTCAACTCTGCTTCTGAAACTGATACAAACCACAGGCCCTCTAACATCCAATGCGTTTCAGTTAAGAGCGAGAAACGTGTGAGCTTCGTGTACAATATAGCTTCGTTTGAGCTGAAAAGTGACTGCGTTTACCTGAAACGAAGTCTCGCTTGTAGGAAGACACAGTGCCTGGCATTTAACTCCGTTTCTGAAGGGAAACACACAGCACACTTCTCATCCATGAAACACACTCTGCTTTAGAGCAAGAAGCACGCTCTTGCTTTCTAGAGTCTCTAATAAGGCGGAAAACATGAGAGTGCTCAGAACAAAAGAACTGTGTTTCCTACACATACGGACCATATCTAGTTCAACTCTGCTTCTGAAACTGATACAAACCACAGGCCCTCTAACATCCAATGCGTTTCAGTTAAGAGCGAGAAACGTGTGAGCTTCGTGTACAATATAGCTTCGTTTGAGCTGAAAAGTGACTGCGTTTACCTGAAACGAAGTCTCGCTTGTAGGAAGACACAGAGCCTGGCATTTAACTCCGTTTCTGAAGGGAAACACACAGCACACTTCTCATCCATGAAACACACTCTGCTTTAGAGCAAGAAGCACGCTCTTGCTTTCTAGAGTCTCGAATAAGGCGGGAAACGTGAGAGTGCTCAGAACAAAAGAACTGTGTTTCCTACACACACGGACCATATCTAGTTCAACTCTGCTTCTGAAACTGATACAAACCACAGGCCCTCTAACATCCAATGCGTTTCAGTTAAGAGCGAGAAACGTGTGAGCTTCGTGTACAATATAGCATCGTTTGAGCTGAAAAGTGACTGCGTTTACCTGAAACGAAGTCTCGCTTGTAGTAAGACACAGAGCCTGGCATTTCACTCCGTTTCTGAAGGGAAACACACAGCACACTTCTCATCCATGAAACACACTCTGCTTTAGAGCAAGAAGCACGCTCTTGCTTTCTAGAGTCTCTAATAAGGCGTGAAACGTGAGAGTGCTCAGAACAAAAGAACTGTGTTTCCTACACACACGGACCATATCTAGTTCAACTCTGCTTCTGAAACTGATACAAACCACAGGCCCTCTAACATCCAATGCGTTTCAGTTAGGAGCGAGAAACGTGTGAGCTTCGTGTACAATATAGCTTCGTTTGAGCTGAAAAGTGACTGCGTTTACCTGAAACGAAGTCTCGCTTGTAGGAAGACACAGAGCCTGGCATTTCACTCCGTTTCTGAAGGGAAACACACAGCACACTTCTCATCCATGAAACACACTCTGCTTTAGAGCAAGAAGCACGCTCTTGCTTTCTAGAGTCTCGAATAAGGCGGGAAACGTGAGAGTGCTCAGAACAAAAGAACTGTGTTTCCTACACACACGGACCATATCTAGTTCAACTCTGCTTCTGAAACTGATACAAACCACAGGCCCTCTAACATCCAATGCGTTTCAGTTAAGAGCGAGAAACGTGTGAGCTTCGTGTACAATATAGCTTTGTTTGAGCTGAAAAGTGACTGCGCTTACCTGAAACGAAGTCTCGCTTGTAGGAAGACACAGTGCCTGGCATTTAACTCCGTTTCTGAAGGGAAACACACAGCACACTTCTCATCCATGAAACACATTCTGCTTTAGAGCAAGAAGCACGCTCTTGCTTTCTAGAGTCTCGAATAAGGCGGGAAACGTGAGAGTGCTCAGAACAAAAGAACTGTGTTTCCTACACACACGGACCATATCTAGTTCAACTCTGCTTCTGAAACTGATACAAACCACAGGCCCTCTAACATCCAATGCGTTTCAGTTAAGAGCGAGAAACGTGTGAGCTTCGTGTACAATATAGCTTCGTTTGAGCTGAAAAGTGACTGCGTTTACCTGAAACGAAGTCTCGCTTGTAGGAAGACACAGAACCTGGCATTTCACTCCGTTTCTGAAGGGAAACACACAGCACCCTTCTCATCCATGAAACACACTCTGCTTTAGAGCAAGAAGCACGCTCTTGCTTTCTAGAGTCTCGAATAAGGCGGGAAACGTGAGAGTGCTCAGAACAAAAGAACTGTGTTTCCTACACACACGGACCATATCTAGTTCAACTCTGCTTCTGAAACTGATACAAACCACAGGCCCTCTAACATCCAATGCGTTTCAGTTAGGAGCGAGAAACGTGTGAGCTTCGTGTACAATATAGCTTCGTTTGAGCTGAAAAGTGACTGCGTTTACCTGAAACGAAGTCTCGCTTGTAGGAAGACACAGAGCCTGGCATTCAACTCCGTTTCTGAAGGGAAACACACAGCACACTTCTCATCCATGAAACACATTCTGCTTTAGAGCAAGAAGCACGCTCTTGCTTTCTAGAGTCTCGAATAAGGCGGGAAACGTGAGAGTGCTCAGAACAAAAGAACTGTGTTTCCTACACACACGGACCATATCTAGTTCAACTCTGCTTCTGAAACTGATACAAACCACAGGCCCTCTAACATCCAATGCGTTTCAGTTAAGAGCGAGAAACGTGTGAGCTTCGTGTACAATATAGCTTCGTTTGAGCTGAAAAGTGACTGCGTTTACCTGAAACGAAGTCTCGCTTGTAGGAAGACACAGAACCTGGCATTTCACTCCGTTTCTGAAGGGAAACACACAGCACCCTTCTCATCCATGAAACACACTCTGCTTTAGAGCAAGAAGCACGCTCTTGCTTTCTAGAGTCTCGAATAAGGCGGGAAACGTGAGAGTGCTCAGAACAAAAGAACTGTGTTTCCTACACACACGGACCATATCTAGTTCAACTCTGCTTCTGAAACTGATACAAACCACAGGCCCTCTAACATCCAATGCGTTTCAGTTAGGAGCGAGAAACGTGTGAGCTTCGTGTACAATATAGCTTCGTTTGAGCTGAAAAGTGACTGCGTTTACCTGAAACGAAGTCTCGCTTGTAGGAAGACACAGAGCCTGGCATTTCACTCCGTTTCTGAAGGGAAACACACAGCACACTTCTCATCCATGAAACACACTCTGCTTTAGAGCAAGAAGCACGCTCTTGCTTTCTAGAGTCTCGAATAAGGCGGGAAACGTGAGAGTGCTCAGAACAAAAGAACTGTGTTTCCTACACACACGGACCATATCTAGTTCAACTCTGTTTCTGAAACTGATACAAACTACAGGCCCTCTAACATCCAATGCGTTTCAGTTAAGAGCGAGAAACGTGTGAGCTTCGTGTACAATATAGCTTCGTTTGAGCTGAAAAGTGACTGCGTTTACCTGAAACGAAGTCTCGCTTGTAGGAAGACACAGAGCCTGGCATTTAACTCCGTTTCTGAAGGGAAACACACAGCACACTTCTCATCCATGAAACACACTCTGCTTTAGAGCAAGAAGCACGCTCTTGCTTTCTAGAGTCTCTAATAAGGCGGGAAACGTGAGAGTGCTCAGAACAAAAGAACTGTGTTTCCTACACACACGGACCATATCTAGTTCAACTCTGCTTCTGAAACTGATACAAACCACAGGCCCTCTAACATCCAATGCGTTTCAGTTAAGAGCGAGAACGTGTGAGCTTCGTGTACAATATAGCTTCGTTTGAGCTGATAAGTGACTGCGTTTACCTGAAACGAAGTCTCGCTTGTAGGAAGACACAGAACCTGGCATTTCACTCCGTTTCTGAAGGGAAACACACAGCACCCTTCTCATCCATGAAACACACTCTGCTTTAGAGCAAGAAGCACGCTCTTGCTTTCTAGAGTCTCGAATAAGGCGGGAAACGTGAGAGTGCTCAGAACAAAAGAACTGTGTTTCCTACACACACGGACCATATCTAGTTCAACTCTGCTTCTGAAACTGATACAAACCTCAGGCCCTCTAACATCCAATGCGTTTCAGTTAAGAGCGAGAAACGTGTGAGCTTCGTGTACAATATAGCTTCGTTTGAGCTGAAAAGTGATTGCGTTTACCTGAAACGAAGTCTCGCTTGTAGGAAGACACAGAGCCTGGCATTTAACTCCGTTTCTGAAGGGAAACACACAGCACACTTCTCAACCATGAAACACACTCTGCTTTAGAGCGAGAAGCACGCTCTTGCTTTCTAGAGTCTCTAATAAGGCGGGAAACGTGAGAGTGCTCAGAACAAAAGAACTGTGTTTCCTACACACACGGACCATATCTAGTTCAACTCTGCTTCTGAAACTGATACAAACCACAGGCCCTCTAACATCCAATGCGTTTCAGTTAAGAGCGAGAAACGTGTGAGCTTCGTGTACAATATAGCTTCGTTTGAGCTGAAAAGTGACTGCGTTTACCTGAAACGAAGTCTCGCTTGTAGGAAGACACAGTGCCTGGCATTTAACTCCGTTTCTGAAGGGAAACACACAGCACACTTCTCATCCATGAAACACACTCTGCTTTAGAGCAAGAAGCACGCTCTTGCTTTCTAGAGTCTCTAATAAGGCGGAAAACATGAGAGTGCTCAGAACAAAAGAACTGTGTTTCCTACACATACGGACCATATCTAGTTCAACTCTGCTTCTGAAACTGATACAAACCACAGGCCCTCTAACATCCAATGCGTTTCAGTTAAGAGCGAGAAACGTGTGAGCTTCGTGTACAATATAGCTTCGTTTGAGCTGAAAAGTGACTGCGTTTACCTGAAACGAAGTCTCGCTTGTAGGAAGACACAGAGCCTGGCATTTAACTCCGTTTCTGAAGGGAAACACACAGCACACTTCTCATCCATGAAACACACTCTGCTTTAGAGCAAGAAGCACGCTCTTGCTTTCTAGAGTCTCGAATAAGGCGGGAAACGTGAGAGTGCTCAGAACAAAAGAACTGTGTTTCCTACACACACGGACCATATCTAGTTCAACTCTGCTTCTGAAACTGATACAAACCACAGGCCCTCTAACATCCAATGCGTTTCAGTTAAGAGCGAGAAACGTGTGAGCTTCGTGTACAATATAGCATCGTTTGAGCTGAAAAGTGACTGCGTTTACCTGAAACGAAGTCTCGCTTGTAGTAAGACACAGAGCCTGGCATTTCACTCCGTTTCTGAAGGGAAACACACAGCACACTTCTCATCCATGAAACACACTCTGCTTTAGAGCAAGAAGCACGCTCTTGCTTTCTAGAGTCTCTAATAAGGCGTGAAACGTGAGAGTGCTCAGAACAAAAGAACTGTGTTTCCTACACACACGGACCATATCTAGTTCAACTCTGCTTCTGAAACTGATACAAACCACAGGCCCTCTAACATCCAATGCGTTTCAGTTAGGAGCGAGAAACGTGTGAGCTTCGTGTACAATATAGCTTCGTTTGAGCTGAAAAGTGACTGCGTTTACCTGAAACGAAGTCTCGCTTGTAGGAAGACACAGAGCCTGGCATTTCACTCCGTTTCTGAAGGGAAACACACAGCACACTTCTCATCCATGAAACACACTCTGCTTTAGAGCAAGAAGCACGCTCTTGCTTTCTAGAGTCTCGAATAAGGCGGGAAACGTGAGAGTGCTCAGAACAAAAGAACTGTGTTTCCTACACACACGGACCATATCTAGTTCAACTCTGTTTCTGAAACTGATACAAACCACAGGCCCTCTAACATCCAATGCGTTTCAGTTAAGAGCGAGAAACGTGTGAGCTTCGTGTACAATATAGCTTCGTTTGAGCTGAAAAGTGACTGCGTTTACCTGAAACGAAGTCTCGCTTGTAGGAAGACACAGAGCCTGGCATTTAACTCCGTTTCTGAAGGGAAACACACAGCACACTTCTCATCCATGAAACACACTCTGCTTTAGAGCAAGAAGCACGCTCTTGCTTTCTAGAGTCTCTAATAAGGCGGGAAACGTGAGAGTGCTCAGAACAAAAGAACTGTGTTTCCTACACACACGGACCATATCTAGTTCAACTCTGCTTCTGAAACTGATACAAACCACAGGCCCTCTAACATCCAATGCGTTTCAGTTAAGAGCGAGAAACGTGTGAGCTTCGTGTACAATATAGCTTTGTTTGAGCTGAAAAGTGACTGCGTTTACCTGAAACGAAGTCTCGCTTGTAGGAAGACACAGTGCCTGGCATTTAACTCCGTTTCTGAAGGGAAACACACAGCACACTTCTCATCCATGAAACACACTCTGCTTTAGAGCAAGAAGCACGCTCTTGCTTTCTAGAGTCTCGAATAAGGCGGGAAACGTGAGAGTGCTCAGAACAAAAGAACTGTGTTTCCTACACACACGGACCATATCTAGTTCAACTCTGCTTCTGAAACTGATACAAACCTCAGGCCCTCTAACATCCAATGCGTTTCAGTTAAGAGCGAGAAACGTGTGAGCTTCGTGTACAATATAGCTTCGTTTGAGCTGAAAAGTGACTGCGTTTACCTGAAACGAAGTCTCACTTGTAGGAAGACACAGAGCCTGGCATTTCACTCTGTTTCTGAAGGGAAATACACAGCACACTTCCCAACCATGAAACACACTCTGCTTTAGAGCGAGAAGCACGCTCTTGCTTTCTAGAGTCTCTAATAAGGCGGGAAACGTGAGAGTGCTCAGAACAAAAGAACTGTGTTTCCTACACACACGGACCATATCTAGTTCAACTCTGCTTCTGAAACTGATACAAACCACAGGCCCTCTAACATCCAATGCGTTTCAGTTAAGAGCGAGAAACGTGTGAGCTTCGTGTACAATATAGCTTCGTTTGAGCTGAAAAGTGACTGCGTTTACCTGAAACGAAGTCTCGCTTGTAGGAAGACACAGAGCCTGGCATTTCACTCCGTTTCTGAAGGGAAACACACAGCACACTTCCCAACCATGAAACACACTCTGCTTTAGAGCGAGAAGCACGCTCTTGCTTTCTAGAGTCTCTAATAAGGTGGGAAACGTGAGAGTGCTCAGAACAAAAGAACTGTGTTTCCTACACACACGGACCATATCTAGTTCAACTCTGCTTCTGAAACTGATACAAACCACAGGCCCTCTAACATCCAATGCGTTTCAGTTAAGAGCGAGAAACGTGTGAGCTTCGTGTACAATATAGCTTCGTTTGAGCTGAAAAGTGACTGCGTTTACCTGAAACGAAGTCTCGCTTGTAGGAAGACACAGTGCCTGGCATTTAACTCCGTTTCTGAAGGGAAACACAGAGCACACTTCTCATCCATGAAACACACTCTGCTTTAGAGCAAGAAGCACGCTCTTGCTTTCTAGAGTCTCTAATAAGGCGGGAAACGTGAGAGTGCTCAGAACAAAAGAACTGTGTTTCCTACACACACGGACCATATCTAGTTCAACTCTGCTTCTGAAACTGATACAAACCACAGGCCCTCTAACATCCAATGCGTTTCAGTTAAGAGCGAGAACGTGTGAGCTTCGTGTACAATATAGCTTCGTTTGAGCTGATAAGTGACTGCGTTTACCTGAAACGAAGTCTCGCTTGTAGGAAGACACAGAACCTGGCATTTCACTCCGTTTCTGAAGGGAAACACACAGCACCCTTCTCATCCATGAAACACACTCTGCTTTAGAGCAAGAAGCACGCTCTTGCTTTCTAGAGTCTCGAATAAGGCGGGAAACGTGAGAGTGCTCAGAACAAAAGAACTGTGTTTCCTACACACACGGACCATATCTAGTTCAACTCTGCTTCTGAAACTGATACAAACCTCAGGCCCTCTAACATCCAATGCGTTTCAGTTAAGAGCGAGAAACGTGTGAGCTTCGTGTACAATATAGCTTCGTTTGAGCTGAAAAGTGATTGCGTTTACCTGAAACGAAGTCTCGCTTGTAGGAAGACACAGAGCCTGGCATTTAACTCCGTTTCTGAAGGGAAACACACAGCACACTTCTCAACCATGAAACACACTCTGCTTTAGAGCGAGAAGCACGCTCTTGCTTTCTAGAGTCTCTAATAAGGCGGGAAACGTGAGAGTGCTCAGAACAAAAGAACTGTGTTTCCTACACACACGGACCATATCTAGTTCAACTCTGCTTCTGAAACTGATACAAACCACAGGCCCTCTAACATCCAATGCGTTTCAGTTAAGAGCGAGAAACGTGTGAGCTTCGTGTACAATATAGCTTCGTTTGAGCTGAAAAGTGACTGCGTTTACCTGAAACGAAGTCTCGCTTGTAGGAAGACACAGTGCCTGGCATTTAACTCCGTTTCTGAAGGGAAACACACAGCACACTTCTCATCCATGAAACACACTCTGCTTTAGAGCAAGAAGCACGCTCTTGCTTTCTAGAGTCTCTAATAAGGCGGAAAACATGAGAGTGCTCAGAACAAAAGAACTGTGTTTCCTACACATACGGACCATATCTAGTTCAACTCTGCTTCTGAAACTGATACAAACCACAGGCCCTCTAACATCCAATGCGTTTCAGTTAAGAGCGAGAAACGTGTGAGCTTCGTGTACAATATAGCTTCGTTTGAGCTGAAAAGTGACTGCGTTTACCTGAAACGAAGTCTCGCTTGTAGGAAGACACAGAGCCTGGCATTTAACTCCGTTTCTGAAGGGAAACACACAGCACACTTCTCATCCATGAAACACACTCTGCTTTAGAGCAAGAAGCACGCTCTTGCTTTCTAGAGTCTCGAATAAGGCGGGAAACGTGAGAGTGCTCAGAACAAAAGAACTGTGTTTCCTACACACACGGACCATATCTAGTTCAACTCTGCTTCTGAAACTGATACAAACCACAGGCCCTCTAACATCCAATGCGTTTCAGTTAAGAGCGAGAAACGTGTGAGCTTCGTGTACAATATAGCATCGTTTGAGCTGAAAAGTGACTGCGTTTACCTGAAACGAAGTCTCGCTTGTAGTAAGACACAGAGCCTGGCATTTCACTCCGTTTCTGAAGGGAAACACACAGCACACTTCTCATCCATGAAACACACTCTGCTTTAGAGC
Source organism: Onychomys arenicola (assembly GCA_949786405.1). Lineage (NCBI taxonomy): Eukaryota > Metazoa > Chordata > Mammalia > Rodentia > Cricetidae > Onychomys > Onychomys arenicola. The sequence goes on along the minus strand of CATKUM010000015.1, from coordinate 3,670,365 downwards.
AAGAAGCACGCTCTTGCTTTCTAGAGTCTCTAATAAGGCGTGAAACGTGAGAGTGCTCAGAACAAAAGAACTGTGTTTCCTACACACACGGACCATATCTAGTTCAACTCTGCTTCTGAAACTGATACAAACCACAGGCCCTCTAACATCCAATGCGTTTCAGTTAGGAGCGAGAAACGTGTGAGCTTCGTGTACAATATAGCTTCGTTTGAGCTGAAAAGTGACTGCGTTTACCTGAAACGAAGTCTCGCTTGTAGGAAGACACAGAGCCTGGCATTTCACTCCGTTTCTGAAGGGAAACACACAGCACACTTCTCATCCATGAAACACACTCTGCTTTAGAGCAAGAAGCACGCTCTTGCTTTCTAGAGTCTCGAATAAGGCGGGAAACGTGAGAGTGCTCAGAACAAAAGAACTGTGTTTCCTACACACACGGACCATATCTAGTTCAACTCTGTTTCTGAAACTGATACAAACCACAGGCCCTCTAACATCCAATGCGTTTCAGTTAAGAGCGAGAAACGTGTGAGCTTCGTGTACAATATAGCTTCGTTTGAGCTGAAAAGTGACTGCGTTTACCTGAAACGAAGTCTCGCTTGTAGGAAGACACAGAGCCTGGCATTTAACTCCGTTTCTGAAGGGAAACACACAGCACACTTCTCATCCATGAAACACACTCTGCTTTAGAGCAAGAAGCACGCTCTTGCTTTCTAGAGTCTCTAATAAGGCGGGAAACGTGAGAGTGCTCAGAACAAAAGAACTGTGTTTCCTACACACACGGACCATATCTAGTTCAACTCTGCTTCTGAAACTGATACAAACCACAGGCCCTCTAACATCCAATGCGTTTCAGTTAAGAGCGAGAAACGTGTGAGCTTCGTGTACAATATAGCTTTGTTTGAGCTGAAAAGTGACTGCGTTTACCTGAAACGAAGTCTCGCTTGTAGGAAGACACAGTGCCTGGCATTTAACTCCGTTTCTGAAGGGAAACACACAGCACACTTCTCATCCATGAAACACACTCTGCTTTAGAGCAAGAAGCACGCTCTTGCTTTCTAGAGTCTCGAATAAGGCGGGAAACGTGAGAGTGCTCAGAACAAAAGAACTGTGTTTCCTACACACACGGACCATATCTAGTTCAACTCTGCTTCTGAAACTGATACAAACCTCAGGCCCTCTAACATCCAATGCGTTTCAGTTAAGAGCGAGAAACGTGTGAGCTTCGTGTACAATATAGCTTCGTTTGAGCTGAAAAGTGACTGCGTTTACCTGAAACGAAGTCTCACTTGTAGGAAGACACAGAGCCTGGCATTTCACTCTGTTTCTGAAGGGAAATACACAGCACACTTCCCAACCATGAAACACACTCTGCTTTAGAGCGAGAAGCACGCTCTTGCTTTCTAGAGTCTCTAATAAGGCGGGAAACGTGAGAGTGCTCAGAACAAAAGAACTGTGTTTCCTACACACACGGACCATATCTAGTTCAACTCTGCTTCTGAAACTGATACAAACCACAGGCCCTCTAACATCCAATGCGTTTCAGTTAAGAGCGAGAAACGTGTGAGCTTCGTGTACAATATAGCTTCGTTTGAGCTGAAAAGTGACTGCGTTTACCTGAAACGAAGTCTCGCTTGTAGGAAGACACAGAGCCTGGCATTTCACTCCGTTTCTGAAGGGAAACACACAGCACACTTCCCAACCATGAAACACACTCTGCTTTAGAGCGAGAAGCACGCTCTTGCTTTCTAGAGTCTCTAATAAGGTGGGAAACGTGAGAGTGCTCAGAACAAAAGAACTGTGTTTCCTACACACACGGACCATATCTAGTTCAACTCTGCTTCTGAAACTGATACAAACCACAGGCCCTCTAACATCCAATGCGTTTCAGTTAAGAGCGAGAAACGTGTGAGCTTCGTGTACAATATAGCTTCGTTTGAGCTGAAAAGTGACTGCGTTTACCTGAAACGAAGTCTCGCTTGTAGGAAGACACAGTGCCTGGCATTTAACTCCGTTTCTGAAGGGAAACACAGAGCACACTTCTCATCCATGAAACACACTCTGCTTTAGAGCAAGAAGCACGCTCTTGCTTTCTAGAGTCTCTAATAAGGCGGGAAACGTGAGAGTGCTCAGAACAAAAGAACTGTGTTTCCTACACACACGGACCATATCTAGTTCAACTCTGCTTCTGAAACTGATACAAACCACAGGCCCTCTAACATCCAATGCGTTTCAGTTAAGAGCGAGAACGTGTGAGCTTCGTGTACAATATAGCTTCGTTTGAGCTGATAAGTGACTGCGTTTACCTGAAACGAAGTCTCGCTTGTAGGAAGACACAGAACCTGGCATTTCACTCCGTTTCTGAAGGGAAACACACAGCACCCTTCTCATCCATGAAACACACTCTGCTTTAGAGCAAGAAGCACGCTCTTGCTTTCTAGAGTCTCGAATAAGGCGGGAAACGTGAGAGTGCTCAGAACAAAAGAACTGTGTTTCCTACACACACGGACCATATCTAGTTCAACTCTGCTTCTGAAACTGATACAAACCTCAGGCCCTCTAACATCCAAAGCGTTTCAGTTAAGAGCGAGAAACGTGTGAGCTTCGTGTACAATATAGCTTTGTTTGAGCTGAAAAGTGACTGCGCTTACCTGAAACGAAGTCTCGCTTGTAGGAAGACACAGTGCCTGGCATTTAACTCCGTTTCTGAAGGGAAACACACAGCACACTTCTCATCCATGAAACACATTCTGCTTTAGAGCAAGAAGCACGCTCTTGCTTTCTAGAGTCTCGAATAAGGCGGGAAACGTGAGAGTGCTCAGAACAAAAGAACTGTGTTTCCTACACACACGGACCATATCTAGTTCAACTCTGCTTCTGAAACTGATACAAACCACAGGCCCTCTAACATCCAATGCGTTTCAGTTAAGAGCGAGAAACGTGTGAGCTTCGTGTACAATATAGCTTCGTTTGAGCTGAAAAGTGACTGCGTTTACCTGAAACGAAGTCTCGCTTGTAGGAAGACACAGAACCTGGCATTTCACTCCGTTTCTGAAGGGAAACACACAGCACCCTTCTCATCCATGAAACACACTCTGCTTTAGAGCAAGAAGCACGCTCTTGCTTTCTAGAGTCTCGAATAAGGCGGGAAACGTGAGAGTGCTCAGAACAAAAGAACTGTGTTTCCTACACACACGGACCATATCTAGTTCAACTCTGCTTCTGAAACTGATACAAACCACAGGCCCTCTAACATCCAATGCGTTTCAGTTAGGAGCGAGAAACGTGTGAGCTTCGTGTACAATATAGCTTCGTTTGAGCTGAAAAGTGACTGCGTTTACCTGAAACGAAGTCTCGCTTGTAGGAAGACACAGAGCCTGGCATTTCACTCCGTTTCTGAAGGGAAACACACAGCACACTTCTCATCCATGAAACACACTCTGCTTTAGAGCAAGAAGCACGCTCTTGCTTTCTAGAGTCTCGAATAAGGCGGGAAACGTGAGAGTGCTCAGAACAAAAGAACTGTGTTTCCTACACACACGGACCATATCTAGTTCAACTCTGTTTCTGAAACTGATACAAACTACAGGCCCTCTAACATCCAATGCGTTTCAGTTAAGAGCGAGAAACGTGTGAGCTTCGTGTACAATATAGCTTCGTTTGAGCTGAAAAGTGACTGCGTTTACCTGAAACGAAGTCTCGCTTGTAGGAAGACACAGAGCCTGGCATTTAACTCCGTTTCTGAAGGGAAACACACAGCACACTTCTCATCCATGAAACACACTCTGCTTTAGAGCAAGAAGCACGCTCTTGCTTTCTAGAGTCTCTAATAAGGCGGGAAACGTGAGAGTGCTCAGAACAAAAGAACTGTGTTTCCTACACACACGGACCATATCTAGTTCAACTCTGCTTCTGAAACTGATACAAACCACAGGCCCTCTAACATCCAATGCGTTTCAGTTAAGAGCGAGAACGTGTGAGCTTCGTGTACAATATAGCTTCGTTTGAGCTGATAAGTGACTGCGTTTACCTGAAACGAAGTCTCGCTTGTAGGAAGACACAGAACCTGGCATTTCACTCCGTTTCTGAAGGGAAACACACAGCACCCTTCTCATCCATGAAACACACTCTGCTTTAGAGCAAGAAGCACGCTCTTGCTTTCTAGAGTCTCGAATAAGGCGGGAAACGTGAGAGTGCTCAGAACAAAAGAACTGTGTTTCCTACACACACGGACCATATCTAGTTCAACTCTGCTTCTGAAACTGATACAAACCTCAGGCCCTCTAACATCCAATGCGTTTCAGTTAAGAGCGAGAAACGTGTGAGCTTCGTGTACAATATAGCTTCGTTTGAGCTGAAAAGTGATTGCGTTTACCTGAAACGAAGTCTCGCTTGTAGGAAGACACAGAGCCTGGCATTTAACTCCGTTTCTGAAGGGAAACACACAGCACACTTCTCAACCATGAAACACACTCTGCTTTAGAGCGAGAAGCACGCTCTTGCTTTCTAGAGTCTCTAATAAGGCGGGAAACGTGAGAGTGCTCAGAACAAAAGAACTGTGTTTCCTACACACACGGACCATATCTAGTTCAACTCTGCTTCTGAAACTGATACAAACCACAGGCCCTCTAACATCCAATGCGTTTCAGTTAAGAGCGAGAAACGTGTGAGCTTCGTGTACAATATAGCTTCGTTTGAGCTGAAAAGTGACTGCGTTTACCTGAAACGAAGTCTCGCTTGTAGGAAGACACAGTGCCTGGCATTTAACTCCGTTTCTGAAGGGAAACACACAGCACACTTCTCATCCATGAAACACACTCTGCTTTAGAGCAAGAAGCACGCTCTTGCTTTCTAGAGTCTCTAATAAGGCGGAAAACATGAGAGTGCTCAGAACAAAAGAACTGTGTTTCCTACACATACGGACCATATCTAGTTCAACTCTGCTTCTGAAACTGATACAAACCACAGGCCCTCTAACATCCAATGCGTTTCAGTTAAGAGCGAGAAACGTGTGAGCTTCGTGTACAATATAGCTTCGTTTGAGCTGAAAAGTGACTGCGTTTACCTGAAACGAAGTCTCGCTTGTAGGAAGACACAGAGCCTGGCATTTAACTCCGTTTCTGAAGGGAAACACACAGCACACTTCTCATCCATGAAACACACTCTGCTTTAGAGCAAGAAGCACGCTCTTGCTTTCTAGAGTCTCGAATAAGGCGGGAAACGTGAGAGTGCTCAGAACAAAAGAACTGTGTTTCCTACACACACGGACCATATCTAGTTCAACTCTGCTTCTGAAACTGATACAAACCACAGGCCCTCTAACATCCAATGCGTTTCAGTTAAGAGCGAGAAACGTGTGAGCTTCGTGTACAATATAGCATCGTTTGAGCTGAAAAGTGACTGCGTTTACCTGAAACGAAGTCTCGCTTGTAGTAAGACACAGAGCCTGGCATTTCACTCCGTTTCTGAAGGGAAACACACAGCACACTTCTCATCCATGAAACACACTCTGCTTTAGAGCAAGAAGCACGCTCTTGCTTTCTAGAGTCTCTAATAAGGCGTGAAACGTGAGAGTGCTCAGAACAAAAGAACTGTGTTTCCTACACACACGGACCATATCTAGTTCAACTCTGCTTCTGAAACTGATACAAACCACAGGCCCTCTAACATCCAATGCGTTTCAGTTAGGAGCGAGAAACGTGTGAGCTTCGTGTACAATATAGCTTCGTTTGAGCTGAAAAGTGACTGCGTTTACCTGAAACGAAGTCTCGCTTGTAGGAAGACACAGAGCCTGGCATTTCACTCCGTTTCTGAAGGGAAACACACAGCACACTTCTCATCCATGAAACACACTCTGCTTTAGAGCAAGAAGCACGCTCTTGCTTTCTAGAGTCTCGAATAAGGCGGGAAACGTGAGAGTGCTCAGAACAAAAGAACTGTGTTTCCTACACACACGGACCATATCTAGTTCAACTCTGTTTCTGAAACTGATACAAACCACAGGCCCTCTAACATCCAATGCGTTTCAGTTAAGAGCGAGAAACGTGTGAGCTTCGTGTACAATATAGCTTCGTTTGAGCTGAAAAGTGACTGCGTTTACCTGAAACGAAGTCTCGCTTGTAGGAAGACACAGAGCCTGGCATTTAACTCCGTTTCTGAAGGGAAACACACAGCACACTTCTCATCCATGAAACACACTCTGCTTTAGAGCAAGAAGCACGCTCTTGCTTTCTAGAGTCTCTAATAAGGCGGGAAACGTGAGAGTGCTCAGAACAAAAGAACTGTGTTTCCTACACACACGGACCATATCTAGTTCAACTCTGCTTCTGAAACTGATACAAACCACAGGCCCTCTAACATCCAATGCGTTTCAGTTAAGAGCGAGAAACGTGTGAGCTTCGTGTACAATATAGCTTTGTTTGAGCTGAAAAGTGACTGCGTTTACCTGAAACGAAGTCTCGCTTGTAGGAAGACACAGTGCCTGGCATTTAACTCCGTTTCTGAAGGGAAACACACAGCACACTTCTCATCCATGAAACACACTCTGCTTTAGAGCAAGAAGCACGCTCTTGCTTTCTAGAGTCTCGAATAAGGCGGGAAACGTGAGAGTGCTCAGAACAAAAGAACTGTGTTTCCTACACACACGGACCATATCTAGTTCAACTCTGCTTCTGAAACTGATACAAACCTCAGGCCCTCTAACATCCAATGCGTTTCAGTTAAGAGCGAGAAACGTGTGAGCTTCGTGTACAATATAGCTTCGTTTGAGCTGAAAAGTGACTGCGTTTACCTGAAACGAAGTCTCACTTGTAGGAAGACACAGAGCCTGGCATTTCACTCTGTTTCTGAAGGGAAATACACAGCACACTTCCCAACCATGAAACACACTCTGCTTTAGAGCGAGAAGCACGCTCTTGCTTTCTAGAGTCTCTAATAAGGCGGGAAACGTGAGAGTGCTCAGAACAAAAGAACTGTGTTTCCTACACACACGGACCATATCTAGTTCAACTCTGCTTCTGAAACTGATACAAACCACAGGCCCTCTAACATCCAATGCGTTTCAGTTAAGAGCGAGAAACGTGTGAGCTTCGTGTACAATATAGCTTCGTTTGAGCTGAAAAGTGACTGCGTTTACCTGAAACGAAGTCTCGCTTGTAGGAGGACACAGAGCCTGGCATTTCACTCCGTTTCTGAAGGGAAACACACAGCACACTTCCCAACCATGAAACACACTCTGCTTTAGAGCGAGAAGCACGCTCTTGCTTTCTAGAGTCTCTAATAAGGTGGGAAACGTGAGAGTGCTCAGAACAAAAGAACTGTGTTTCCTACACACACGGACCATATCTAGTTCAACTCTGCTTCTGAAACTGATACAAACCACAGGCCCTCTAACATCCAATGCGTTTCAGTTAAGAGCGAGAAACGTGTGAGCTTCGTGTACAATATAGCTTCGTTTGAGCTGAAAAGTGACTGCGTTTACCTGAAACGAAGTCTCGCTTGTAGGAAGACACAGTGCCTGGCATTTAACTCCGTTTCTGAAGGGAAACACAGAGCACACTTCTCATCCATGAAACACACTCTGCTTTAGAGCAAGAAGCACGCTCTTGCTTTCTAGAGTCTCTAATAAGGCGGAAAACATGAGAGTGCTCAGAACAAAAGAACTGTGTTTCCTACACATACGGACCATATCTAGTTCAACTCTGCTTCTGAAACTGATACAAACCACAGGCCCTCTAACATCCAATGCGTTTCAGTTAAGAGCGAGAAACGTGTGAGCTTCGTGTACAATATAGCATCGTTTGAGCTGAAAAGTGACTGCGTTTACCTGAAACGAAGTCTCGCTTGTAGGAAGACACAGAGCCTGGCATTTAACTCCGTTTCTGAAGGGAAACACACAGCACACTTCTCAGCCATGAAACACACTCTGCTTTAGAGCAAGAAGCACGCTCTTGCTTTCTAGAGTCTCGAATAAGGCGGGAAACGTGAGAGTGCTCAGAACAAAAGAACTGTGTTTCCTACACACACGGACCATATCTAGTTCAACTCTGCTTCTGAAACTGATACAAACCTCAGGCCCTCTAACATCCAATGCGTTTCAGTTAAGAGCGAGAAACGTGTGAGCTTCGTGTACAATATAGCTTCGTTTGAGCTGAAAAGTGACTGCGTTTACCTGAAACGAAGTCTCGCTTGTAGGAAGACACAGTGCCTGGCATTTAACTCCGTTTCTGAAGGGAAACACAGAGCACACTTCTCATCCATGAAACACACTCTGCTTTAGAGCAAGAAGCACGCTCTTGCTTTCTAGAGTCTCTAATAAGGCGGAAAACATGAGAGTGCTCAGAACAAAAGAACTGTGTTTCCTACACATACGGACCATATCTAGTTCAACTCTGCTTCTGAAACTGATACAAACCACAGGCCCTCTAACATCCAATGCGTTTCAGTTAAGAGCGAGAAACGTGTGAGCTTCGTGTACAATATAGCATCGTTTGAGCTGAAAAGTGACTGCGTTTACCTGAAACGAAGTCTCGCTTGTAGGAAGACACAGAGCCTGGCATTTAACTCCGTTTCTGAAGGGAAACACACAGCACACTTCTCAGCCATGAAACACACTCTGCTTTAGAGCAAGAAGCACGCTCTTGCTTTCTAGAGTCTCGAATAAGGCGGGAAACGTGAGAGTGCTCAGAACAAAAGAACTGTGTTTCCTACACACACGGACCATATCTAGTTCAACTCTGCTTCTGAAACTGATACAAACCTCAGGCCCTCTAACATCCAATGCGTTTCAGTTAAGAGCGAGAAACGTGTGAGCTTCGTGTACAATATAGCTTCGTTTGAGCTGAAAAGTGACTGCGTTTACCTGAAACGAAGTCTCGCTTGTAGGAAGACACAGAGCCTGGCATTTCACTCCCTTTCTGAAGGGAAACACACAGCACACTTCTCAACCATGAAACACACTCTGCTTTAGAGCGAGAAGCACGCTCTTGCTTTCTAGAGTCTCTAATAAGGCGGGAAACGTGAGAGTGCTCAGAACAAAAGAACTGTGTTTCCTACACACACGGACCATATCTAGTTCAACTCTGCTTCTGAAACTGATACAAACCACAGGCCCTCTAACATCCAATGCGTTTCAGTTAAGAGCGAGAATCGTGTGAGCTTCGTGTACAATATAGCTTCGTTTCAGCTGAAAAGTGACTGCGTTTACCTGAAACGAAGTCTCGCTTGTAGGAAGACACAGTGCCTGGCATTTAACTCCGTTTCTGAAGGGAAACACACAGCACACTTCTCATCCATGAAACACACTCTGCTTTAGAGCAAGAAGCACGCTCTTGCTTTCTAGAGTCTCTAATAAGGCGAAAACATGAGAGTGCTCAGAACAAAAGAACTGTGTTTCCTACACATACGGACCATATCTAGTTCAACTCTGCTTCTGAAACTGATACAAACCACAGGCCCTCTAACATCCAATGCGTTTCAGTTAAGAGCGAGAAACGTGTGAGCTTCGTGTACAATATAGCTTCGTTTGAGCTGAAAAGTGACTGTGTTTACCTGAAACGAAGTCTCGCTTGTAGGAAGACACAGAGCCTGGCATTTAACTCCGTTTCTGAAGGGAAACACACAGCACACTTCTCATCCATGAAACACACTCTGCTTTAGAGCAAGAAGCACGCTCTTGCTTTCTAGAGTCTCGAATAAGGCGGGAAACGTGAGAGTGCTCAGAACAAAAGAACTGTGTTTCCTACACACACGGACCATATCTAGTTCAACTCTGCTTCTGAAACTGATACAAACCACAGGCCCTCTAACATCCAATGCGTTTCAGTTAAGAGCGAGAAACGTGTGAGCTTCGTGTACAATATAGCATCGTTTGAGCTGAAAAGTGACTGCGTTTACCTGAAACGAAGTCTCGCTTTTAGTAAGACACAGAGCCTGGCATTTCACTCCGTTTCTGAAGGGAAACACACAGCACACTTCTCATCCATGAAACACACTCTGCTTTAGAGCAAGAAGCACGCTCTTGCTTTCTAGAGTCTCTAATAAGGCGTGAAATGTGACAGTGCTCAGAACAAAAGAACTGTGTTTCCTACACACACGGACCATATCTAGTTCAACTCTGCTTCTGAAACTGATACAAACCACAGGCCCTCTAACATCCAATGCGTTTCAGTTAGGAGCGAGAAACGTGTGAGCTTCGTGTACAATATAGCTTCGTTTGAGCTGAAAAGTGACTGCGTTTACCTGAAACGAAGTCTCGCTTGTAGGAAGACACAGAGCCTGGCATTTCACTCCGTTTCTGAAGGGAAACACACAGCACACTTCTCATCCATGAAAAACACTCTGCTTTAGAGCAAGAAGCACGCTCTTGCTTTCTAGAGTCTCGAATAAGGCGGGAAACGTGAGAGTGCTCAGAACAAAAGAACTGTGTTTCCTACACACACGGACCATATCTAGTTCAACTCTGTTTCTGAAACTGATACAAACCACAGGCCCTCTAACATCCAATGTGTTTCAGTTAAGAGCGAGAAACGTGTGAGCTTCGTGTACAATATAGCTTCGTTTGAGCTGAAAAGTGACTGCGTTTACCTGAAACGAAGTCTCGCTTGTAGGAAGACACAGAGCCTGGCATTTAACTCCGTTTCTGAAGCGAAACACACAGCACACTTCTCATCCATGAAACACACTCTGCTTTAGAGCGAGAAGCACGCTCTTGCTTTCTAGATTCTATAATAAGGCGGGAAACGTGAGAGTGCTCAGAACAAAAGAACTGTGTTTCCTACACACACGGACCATATCTAGTTCAACTCTGCTTCTGAAACTGATACAAACCACAGGCCCTCAAACATCCAATGCGTTTCAGTTAAGAGCGAGAAACGAGTGAGCTTTGTGTACAATATAGCTTCGTTTGAGCTGAAAAGTGACTGCGTTTACCTGAAACGAAGTCTCGCTTGTAGGAAGACACAGAGCCTGGCATTTAACTCCGTTTCTGAAGGGAAACACACAGCACACTTCTCAGCCATGAAACACACTCTGCTTTAGAGCGAGAAGCACGCTCTTGCTTTCTAGAGTCTCGAATAAGGCGGGAAACGTGAGAGTGCTCAGAACAAAAGAACTGTGTTTCCTACACACACGGACCATATCTAGTTCAACTCTGCTTCTGAAACTGATACAAACCACAGGCCCTCTAACATCCAATGCGTTTCAGTTAAGAGCGAGAAACGTGTGAGTTTCGTGTACAATATAGCTTCGTTTGAGCTAAAAAGTGACTGCGTTTACCTGAAACGAAGTCTCGCTTGTAGGAAGACACAGAGCCTGGCATTTAACTCCGTTTCTGAAGGGAAACACACAGCACACTTCTCATCCATGAAACACACTCTGCTTTAGAGCAAGAAGCACGCTCTTGCTTTCTAGAGTCTCTAATAAGGCGGGAAACGTGAGAGTGCTCAGAACAAAAGAACTGTGTTTCCTACACACACGGACCATATCTAGTTCAACTCTGCTTCTGAAACTGATACAAACCACAGGCCCTCTAACATCCAATGCGTTTCAGTTAAGAGCGAGAAACGTGTGAGCTTCGTGTACAATATAGCTTCGTTTGAGCTGAAAAGTGACTGCGTTTAACTGAAACGAAGTCTCGCTTGTAGGAAGACACAGAGCCTGGCATTTAACTCCGTTTCTGAAGGGAAACACACAGCACACTTCTCATCCATGAAACACACTCTGCTTTAGAGCAAGAAGCACGCTCTTGCTTTCTAGAGTCTCTAATAAGGCGGGAAACGTGAGAGTGCTCAGAACAAAAGAACTGTGTTTCCTACACACATGGACCATATCTAGTTCAACTCTGCTTCTGAAACTGATACAAACCACAGGCCCTCTAACATCCAATGCGTTTCAGTTAAGAGCGAGAAACGTGTGAGCTTCGTGTACAATATAGCTTCGTTTGAGCTGAAAAGTGACTGCGTTTACCTGAAACGAAGTCTCGCTTGTAGGAAGACACAGAGCCTGGCATTTAACTCCGTTTCTGAAGGGAAACACACAGCACACTTCTCATCCATGAAACACACTCTGCTTTAGAGCGAGAAGCACACTCTTGCTTTCTAGAGTCTCTAATAAGGCGGGAAACGTGAGAGTGCTCAGAACAAAAGAACTGTGTTTCCTACACACACGGACCATATCTAGTTCAACTCTGCTTCTGAAACTGATACAAACCACAGGCCCTCTAACATCCAATGCGTTTCAGTTAAGAGCGAGAAACGTGTGAGCTTCGTGTACAATATAGCTTCGTTTGAGCTGAAAAGTGACTGCGTTTACCTGAAACGAAGTCTCGCTTGTAGGAAGACACAGAGCCTGGCATTTAACTCCGTTTCTGAAGGGAAACACACAGCACACTTCTCATCCATGAAACACACTCTGCTATAGAGCGAGAAGCACGCTCTTGCTTTCTAGAGTCTCGAATAAGGCGGGAAACGTGAGAGTGCTCAGAACAAAAGAACTGTGTTTCCTACACACACGGACCATATCTAGTTCAACTCTGCTTCTGAAACTGATACAAACCACAGGCCCTCTAACATCCAATGCGTTTCAGTTAAGAGCGAGAAACGTGTGATTTTCGTGTACAATATAGCTTCCTTTGAGCTGAAAAGTGACTGCGTTTACCTGAAACGAAGTCTCGCTTGTAGGAAGACACAGAGCCTGGCATTTCACTCCGTTTCTGAAGGGAAACACACAGCACACTTCTCAACCATGAAACACACTCTGCTTTAGAGCGAGAAGCACGCTCTTGCTTTCTAGAGTCTCTAATAAGGCGGGAAACGTGAGAGTGCTCAGAACAAAAGAACTGTGTTTCCTACACACACGGACCATATCTAGTTCAACTCTGCTTCTGAAACTGATACAAACCACAGGCCCTCTAACATCCAATGCGTTTCAGTTAAGAGCGAGAAACGTGTGAGCTTCGTGTACAATATAGCTTCGTTTGAGCTGAAAAGTGACTGCGTTTACCTGAAACGAAGTCTCGCTTGTAGGAAGACACAGAGCCTGGCATTTCACTCCGTTTCTGAAGGGAAACACACAGCACACTTCTCATCCATGAAACACACTCTGCTTTAGAGCAAGAAGCACGCTCATGCTTTCTAGAGTCTCTAATAAGGCGGGAAACGTGAGAGTGCTCAGAACAAAAGAACTGTGTTTCCTACACACACGGACCATATCTAGTTCAACTCTGCTTCTGAAACTGATACAAACCACAGGCCCTCTAACATCCAATGCGTTTCAGTTAAGAGCGAGAAACGTGTGAGCTTCGTGTACAATATAGCTTCGTTTGAGCTGAAAAGTGACTGCGTTTACCTGAAACGAATTCTCGCTTGTAGGAAGACACAGAGCCTGGCATTTAACTCCGTTTCTGAAGGGAAACACACAGCACACTTCTCATCCATGAAACACACTCTGCTTTAGAGCAAGAAGCACGCTCTTGCTTTCTAGAGTCTCTAATAAGGCGGGAAACGTGAGAGTGCTCAGAACAAAAGAACTGTGTTTCCTACACACACGGACCATATCTAGTTCAACTCTGCTTCTGAAACTCATACAAACCACAGGCCCTCTAACATCCAATGCGTTTCAGTTAAGAGCGAGAAACGTGTGAGCTTCGTGTACAATATAGCTTCGTTTGAGCGAAAAGTGACTGCGTTTACCTGAAACGAAGTCTCGCTTGTAGGAAGACACAGTGCCTGGCATTTAACTCCGTTTCTGAAGGGAAACACACAGCACACTTCTCATCCATGAAACACACTCTGCTTTAGAGCAAGAAGCACGCTCTTGCTTTCTAGAGTCTCTAATAAGGCGGGAAACATGAGAGTGCTCAGAACAAAAGAACTGTGTTTCCTACACACTCGGACCATATCTAGTTCAACTCTCTTCTGAAACTGATACAAACCACAGGCCCTCTAACATCCAATGCGTTTCAGTTAAGAGCGAGAAACGTGTGAGCTTCGTGTACTATATAGCTTCGTTTGAGCTGAAAAGTGACTGCGTTTACCTGAAACGAAGTCTCGCTTGTAGGAAGACACAGAGCCTGGCATTTAACTCCGTTTCTGAAGGGAAACACACAGCACACTTCTCATCCATGAAACACACTCTGCTATAGAGCGAGAAGCACGCTCTTGCTTTCTAGAGTCTCGAATAAGGCGGGAAACGTGAGAGTGCTCAGAACAAAAGAACTGTGTTTCCTACACACACGGACCATATCTAGTTCAACTCTGCTTCTGAAACTGATACAAACCACAGGCCCTCTAACATCCAATGCGTTTCAGTTAAGAGCGAGAAACGTGTGATTTTCGTGTACAATATAGCTTCCTTTGAGCTGAAAAGTGACTGCGTTTACCTGAAACGAAGTCTCGCTTGTAGGAAGACACAGAGCCTGGCATTTCACTCCGTTTCTGAAGGGAAACACACAGCACACTTCTCAACCATGAAACACACTCTGCTTTAGAGCGAGAAGCACGCTCTTGCTTTCTAGAGTCTCTAATAAGGCGGGAAACGTGAGAGTGCTCAGAACAAAAGAACTGTGTTTCCTACACACACGGACCATATCTAGTTCAACTCTGCTTCTGAAACTGATACAAACCACAGGCCCTCTAACATCCAATGCGTTTCAGTTAAGAGCGAGAAACGTGTGAGCTTCGTGTACAATATAGCTTCGTTTGAGCTGAAAAGTGACTGCGTTTACCTGAAACGAAGTCTCGCTTGTAGGAAGACACAGAGCCTGGCATTTAACTCCGTTTCTGAAGGGAAACACACAGCACACTTCTCATCCATGAAACACACTCTGCTATAGAGCGAGAAGCACGCTCTTGCTTTCTAGAGTCTCGAATAAGGCGGGAAACGTGAGAGTGCTCAGAACAAAAGAACTGTGTTTCCTACACACACGGACCATATCTAGTTCAACTCTGCTTCTGAAACTGATACAAACCACAGGCCCTCTAACATCCAATGCGTTTCAGTTAAGAGCGAGAAACGTGTGATTTTCGTGTACAATATAGCTTCCTTTGAGCTGAAAAGTGACTGCGTTCACCTGAAACGAAGTCTCGCTTGTAGGAAGACACAGAGCCTGGCATTTCACTCCGTTTCTGAAGGGAAACACACAGCACACTTCTCAACCATGAAACACACTCTGCTTTAGAGCGAGAAGCACGCTCTTGCTTTCTAGAGTCTCTAATAAGGCGGGAAACGTGAGAGTGCTCAGAACAAAAGAACTGTGTTTCCTACACACACGGACCATATCTAGTTCAACTCTGCTTCTGAAACTGATACAAACCACAGGCCCTCTAACATCCAATGCGTTTCAGTTAAGAGCGAGAAACGTGTGAGCTTCGTGTACAATATAGCTTCGTTTGAGCTGAAAAGTGACTGCGTTTACCTGAAACGAAGTCTCGCTTGTAGGAAGACACAGAGCCTGGCATTTCACTCCGTTTCTGAAGGGAAACACACAGCACACTTCTCATCCATGAAACACACTCTGCTTTAGAGCAAGAAGCACGCTCATGCTTTCTAGAGTCTCTAATAAGGCGGGAAACGTGAGAGTGCTCAGAACAAAAGAACTGTGTTTCCTACACACACGGACCATATCTAGTTCAACTCTGCTTCTGAAACTGATACAAACCACAGGCCCTCTAACATCCAATGCGTTTCAGTTAAGAGCGAGAAACGTGTGAGCTTCGTGTACAATATAGCTTCGTTTGAGCTGAAAAGTGACTGCGTTTACCTGAAACGAATTCTCGCTTGTAGGAAGACACAGAGCCTGGCATTTAACTCCGTTTCTGAAGGGAAACACACAGCACACTTCTCATCCATGAAACACACTCTGCTTTAGAGCAAGAAGCACGCTCTTGCTTTCTAGAGTCTCTAATAAGGCGGGAAACGTGAGAGTGCTCAGAACAAAAGAACTGTGTTTCCTACACACTCGGACCATATCTAGTTCAACTCTCTTCTGAAACTGATACAAACCACAGGCCCTCTAACATCCAATGCGTTTCAGTTAAGAGCGAGAAACGTGTGAGCTTCGTGTACTATATAGCTTCGTTTGAGCTGAAAAGTGACTGCGTTTACCTGAAACGAAGTCTCGCTTGTAGGAAGACACAGAGCCTGGCATTTCACTCCGTTTCTGAAGGGAAACACACAGCACACTTCTCATCCATGAAACACACTCTGCTTTAGAGCAAGAAGCACGCTCTTGCTTTCTAGAGTCTCTAATAAGGCGGGAAACGTGAGAGTGCTCAGAACAAAAGAACTGTGTTTCCTACACACACGGACCATATCTAGTTCAACTCTGCTTCTGAAACTGATACAAACCACAGGCCCTCTAACATCCAATGCGTTTCAGTTAAGAGCGAGAAACGTGTGAGCTTCGTGTACAATATAGCTTCGTTTGAGCTGAAAAGTGACTGCGTTTACCTGAAACGAAGTCTCGCTTGTAGGAAGACACAGAGCCTGGCATTTAACTCCGTTTCTGAAGGGAAACACAGAGCACACTTCTCATCCATGAAACACACTCTGCTATAGAGCGAGAAGCACGCTCTTGCTTTCTAGAGTCTCTAATAAGGCGGGAAACATGAGAGTGCTCAGAACAAAAGAACTGTGTTTCCTACACACTCGGACCATATCTAGTTCAACTCTCTTCTGAAACTGATACAAACCACAGGCCCTCTAACATCCAATGCGTTTCAGTTAAGAGCGAGAAACGTGTGAGCTTCGTGTACTATATAGCTTCGTTTGAGCTGAAAAGTGACTGCGTTTACCTGAAACGAAGTCTCGCTTGTAGGAAGACACAGAGCCTGGCATTTAACTCCGTTTCTGAAGGGAAACACACAGCACACTTCTCATCCATGAAACACACTCTGCTATAGAGCGAGAAGCACGCTCTTGCTTTCTAGAGTCTCGAATAAGGCGGGAAACGTGAGAGTGCTCAGAACAAAAGAACTGTGTTTCCTACACACACGGACCATATCTAGTTCAACTCTGCTTCTGAAACTGATACAAACCACAGGCCCTCTAACATCCAATGCGTTTCAGTTAAGAGCGAGAAACGTGTGATTTTCGTGTACAATATAGCTTCCTTTGAGCTGAAAAGTGACTGCGTTTACCTGAAACGAAGTCTCGCTTGTAGGAAGACACAGAGCCTGGCATTTCACTCCGTTTCTGAAGGGAAACACACAGCACACTTCTCAACCATGAAACACACTCTGCTTTAGAGCGAGAAGCACGCTCTTGCTTTCTAGAGTCTCTAATAAGGCGGGAAACGTGAGAGTGCTCAGAACAAAAGAACTGTGTTTCCTACACACACGGACCATATCTAGTTCAACTCTGCTTCTGAAACTGATACAAACCACAGGCCCTCTAACATCCAATGCGTTTCAGTTAAGAGCGAGAAACGTGTGAGCTTCGTGTACAATATAGCTTCGTTTGAGCTGAAAAGTGACTGCGTTTACCTGAAACGAAGTCTCGCTTGTAGGAAGACACAGAGCCTGGCATTTAACTCCGTTTCTGAAGGGAAACACACAGCACACTTCTCATCCATGAAACACACTCTGCTATAGAGCGAGAAGCACGCTCTTGCTTTCTAGAGTCTCGAATAAGGCGGGAAACGTGAGAGTGCTCAGAACAAAAGAACTGTGTTTCCTACACACACGGACCATATCTAGTTCAACTCTGCTTCTGAAACTGATACAAACCACAGGCCCTCTAACATCCAATGCGTTTCAGTTAAGAGCGAGAAACGTGTGATTTTCGTGTACAATATAGCTTCCTTTGAGCTGAAAAGTGACTGCGTTCACCTGAAACGAAGTCTCGCTTGTAGGAAGACACAGAGCCTGGCATTTCACTCCGTTTCTGAAGGGAAACACACAGCACACTTCTCAACCATGAAACACACTCTGCTTTAGAGCGAGAAGCACGCTCTTGCTTTCTAGAGTCTCTAATAAGGCGGGAAACGTGAGAGTGCTCAGAACAAAAGAACTGTGTTTCCTACACACACGGACCATATCTAGTTCAACTCTGCTTCTGAAACTGATACAAACCACAGGCCCTCTAACATCCAATGCGTTTCAGTTAAGAGCGAGAAACGTGTGAGCTTCGTGTACAATATAGCTTCGTTTGAGCTGAAAAGTGACTGCGTTTACCTGAAACGAAGTCTCGCTTGTAGGAAGACACAGAGCCTGGCATTTCACTCCGTTTCTGAAGGGAAACACACAGCACACTTCTCATCCATGAAACACACTCTGCTTTAGAGCAAGAAGCACGCTCATGCTTTCTAGAGTCTCTAATAAGGCGGGAAACGTGAGAGTGCTCAGAACAAAAGAACTGTGTTTCCTACACACACGGACCATATCTAGTTCAACTCTGCTTCTGAAACTGATACAAACCACAGGCCCTCTAACATCCAATGCGTTTCAGTTAAGAGCGAGAAACGTGTGAGCTTCGTGTACAATATAGCTTCGTTTGAGCTGAAAAGTGACTGCGTTTACCTGAAACGAATTCTCGCTTGTAGGAAGACACAGAGCCTGGCATTTAACTCCGTTTCTGAAGGGAAACACACAGCACACTTCTCATCCATGAAACACACTCTGCTTTAGAGCAAGAAGCACGCTCTTGCTTTCTAGAGTCTCTAATAAGGCGGGAAACGTGAGAGTGCTCAGAACAAAAGAACTGTGTTTCCTACACACTCGGACCATATCTAGTTCAACTCTCTTCTGAAACTGATACAAACCACAGGCCCTCTAACATCCAATGCGTTTCAGTTAAGAGCGAGAAACGTGTGAGCTTCGTGTACTATATAGCTTCGTTTGAGCTGAAAAGTGACTGCGTTTACCTGAAACGAAGTCTCGCTTGTAGGAAGACACAGAGCCTGGCATTTCACTCCGTTTCTGAAGGGAAACACACAGCACACTTCTCATCCATGAAACACACTCTGCTTTAGAGCAAGAAGCACGCTCTTGCTTTCTAGAGTCTCTAATAAGGCGGGAAACGTGAGAGTGCTCAGAACAAAAGAACTGTGTTTCCTACACACACGGACCATATCTAGTTCAACTCTGCTTCTGAAACTGATACAAACCACAGGCCCTCTAACATCCAATGCGTTTCAGTTAAGAGCGAGAAACGTGTGAGCTTCGTGTACAATATAGCTTCGTTTGAGCTGAAAAGTGACTGCGTTTACCTGAAACGAAGTCTCGCTTGTAGGAAGACACAGAGCCTGGCATTTAACTCCGTTTCTGAAGGGAAACACAGAGCACACTTCTCAGCCATGAAACACACTCTGCTTTAGAGCAAGAAGCACGCTCTTGCTTTCTAGAGTCTCTAATAAGGCGGGAAACGTGAGAGTGCTCAGAACAAAAGAACTGTGTTTCCTACACACACGGACCATATCTAGTTCAACTCTGCTTCTGAAACTGATACAAACCACAGGCCCTCTAACATCCAATGCGTTTCAGTTAAGAGCGAGAAACGTGTGAGCTTCGTGTACAATATAGCTTCGTTTGAGCTGAAAAGTGACTGCGTTTACCTGAAACGAAGTCTCGCTTGTAGGAAGACACAGAGCCTGGCATTTCACTCCGTTTCTGAAGGGAAACACACAGCACACTTCTCATCCATGAAACACACTCTGCTTTAGAGCGAGAAGCACGCTCTTGCTTTCTAGAGTCTCTAATAAGGCGAGAAACGTGAGAGTGCTCAGAACAAAAGAACTGTGTTTCCTACACACAAGGACCATATCTACTTCAACTCTGCTTCTGAAACTGATACAAACCACAGGCCCTCTAACATCCAATGCGTTTCAGTTAAGAGCGAGAAACGTGTGAGCTTCGTGTACAATATAGCTTCGTTTGAGCTGAAAAGTGACTGCGTTTACCTGAAACGAAGTCTCGC
Organism: Onychomys arenicola; assembly: GCA_949786405.1. Taxonomy (NCBI): domain Eukaryota; kingdom Metazoa; phylum Chordata; class Mammalia; order Rodentia; family Cricetidae; genus Onychomys; species Onychomys arenicola. The sequence continues at coordinate 3,650,457 of CATKUM010000015.1, read as the reverse complement.
TTGTAGGAAGACACAGAGCCTGGCATTTCACTCCGTTTCTGAAGGGAAACACACAGCACACTTCTCATCCATGAAACACACTCTGCTTTAGAGCGAGAAGCACGCTCTTGCTTTCTAGAGTCCCAAATAAGACGGGAAACGTGAGAGTGCTCAGAACAAAAGAACTGTGTTTCCTACACACACGGACCATATTTAGTTAAACTCTGCTTCTGAAACTGATACAAACCACAGGCCCTCTAACATCCAATGCGTTTCAGTTAAGAGCGAGAAACGTGTGAGCTTCGTGTACAATATAGCTTCGTTTGAGCTGAAAAGTGACTGCGTTTACCTGAAACGAAGTCTCGCTTGTAGTAAGACACAGAGCCTGGCATTTCACTCCGTTTCTGAAGGGAAACACACAGCACACTTCTCATCCATGAAACACACTCTGCTTTAGAGCAAGAAGCACGCTCTTGCTTTCTAGAGTCTCTAATAAGGCGGGAAACGTGAGAGTGCTCAGAACAAAAGAACTGTGTTTCCTACACACACGGACCATATCTAGTTCAACTCTTCTTCTGAAACTGATACAAACCACAGGCCCTCTAACATCCAAGGCGTTTCAGTTAAGAGCGAGAAACGTGTGAGCTTCGTGTACAATATAGCTTCGTTTGAGCTGAAAAGTGACTGCGTTTACCTGAAACGAAGTCTCGCTTGTAGGAAGACACAGAGCCTGGCATTTCACTCCGTTTCTGAAGGGAAACACACAGCACACTTCTCATCCATGAAACACACTCTGCTTTAGAGCGAGAAGCACGCTCTTGCTTTCTAGAGTCTCTAATAAGACGGGAAACGTGAGAGTGCTCAGAACAAAAGAACTGTGTTTCCTACACACACGGACCATATCTAGTTCAACTCTGCTTCTGAAACTGATACAAACCACAGGCCCTCTAACATCCAATGCGTTTCAGTTAAGAGCGAGAAACGTGTGAGCTTCGTGTACAATATAGCTTCGTTTGAGCTGAAAAGTGACTGCGTTTACCTGAAACGAAGTCTCGCTTGTAGGAAGACACAGAGCCTGGCATTTCACTCCGTTTCTGAAGGGAAACACACAGCACACTTCTCATCCATGAAACACACTCTGCTTTAGAGCAAGAAGCACGCTCTTGCTTTCTAGAGTCTCTAATAAGGCGGGAAACGTGAGAGTGCTCAGAACAAAAGAACTGTGTTTCCTACACACACAGACCATATCTAGTTCAACTCTGTTTCTGAAACTGATACAAACCACAGGCCCTCTAACATCCAATGCGTTTCAGGTAAGAGCGAGAAACGTGTGAGCTTCGTGTACAATATAGCTTCGTTTGAGCTGAAAAGAGACTGCGTTTACCTGAAACGAAGTCTCGCTTGTAGGAAATCACAGAGCCTGGCATTTCACTCCGTTTCTGAAGGGAAACACACAGCACACTTCTCCTCCATGAAACACACTCTGCTTTAGAGCAAGAAGCACGCTCTTGCTTTCTAGAGTCTCTAATAAGGCGGGAAACGTGAGAGTGCTGAGAACAAAAGAACTGTGTTTCCTACACACACGGACCATATCTAGTTCAACTCTGCTTCTGAAACTGATACAAACCACAGGCCCTCTAACATCCAATGCGTTTCAGTTAAGAGCGAGAAACGTGTGAGCTTCGTGTACAATATAGCTTCGTTTGAGCTGAAAAGTGACTGCGTTTACCTGAAACGAAGTCTCGCTTGTAGGAAGACACAGAGCCTGGCATTTCACTCCGTTTCTGAAGGGAAACACACAGCACACTTCTCATCCATGAAACACACTCTGCTATAGAGCGAGAAGCACGCTCTTGCTTTCTAGAGTCTCGAATAAGGCGGGAAACGTGAGAGTGCTCAGAACAAAAGAACTGTGTTTCCTACACACACGGACCATATCTAGTTCAACTCTGCTTCTGAAACTGATACAAACCACAGGCCCTCTAACATCCAATGCGTTTCAGTTAAGAGCGAGAAACGTGTGATTTTCGTGTACAATATAGCTTCCTTTGAGCTGAAAAGTGACTGCGTTTACCTGAAACGAAGTCTCGCTTGTAGGAAGACACAGAGCCTGGCATTTCACTCCGTTTCTGAAGGGAAACACACAGCACACTTCTCAACCATGAAACACACTCTGCTTTAGAGCGAGAAGCACGCTCTTGCTTTCTAGAGTCTCTAATAAGGCGGGAAACGTGAGAGTGCTCAGAACAAAAGAACTGTGTTTCCTACACACACGGACCATATCTAGTTCAACTCTGCTTCTGAAACTGATACAAACCACAGGCCCTCTAACATCCAATGCGTTTCAGTTAAGAGCGAGAAACGTGTGAGCTTCGTGTACAATATAGCTTCGTTTGAGCTGAAAAGTGACTGCGTTTACCTGAAACGAAGTCTCGCTTGTAGGAAGACACAGAGCCTGGCATTTCACTCCGTTTCTGAAGGGAAACACACAGCACACTTCTCATCCATGAAACACACTCTGCTTTAGAGCAAGAAGCACGCTCATGCTTTCTAGAGTCTCTAATAAGGCGGGAAACGTGAGAGTGCTCAGAACAAAAGAACTGTGTTTCCTACACACACGGACCATATCTAGTTCAACTCTGCTTCTGAAACTGATACAAACCACAGGCCCTCTAACATCCAATGCGTTTCAGTTAAGAGCGAGAAACGTGTGAGCTTCGTGTACAATATAGCTTCGTTTGAGCTGAAAAGTGACTGCGTTTACCTGAAACGAATTCTCGCTTGTAGGAAGACACAGAGCCTGGCATTTAACTCCGTTTCTGAAGGGAAACACACAGCACACTTCTCATCCATGAAACACACTCTGCTTTAGAGCAAGAAGCACGCTCTTGCTTTCTAGAGTCTCTAATAAGGCGGGAAACGTGAGAGTGCTCAGAACAAAAGAACTGTGTTTCCTACACACACGGACCATATCTAGTTCAACTCTGCTTCTGAAACTCATACAAACCACAGGCCCTCTAACATCCAATGCGTTTCAGTTAAGAGCGAGAAACGTGTGAGCTTCGTGTACAATATAGCTTCGTTTGAGCGAAAAGTGACTGTGTTTACCTGAAACGAAGTCTCGCTTGTAGGAAGACACAGTGCCTGGCATTTAACTCCGTTTCTGAAGGGAAACACACAGCACACTTCTCATCCATGAAACACACTCTGCTTTAGAGCAAGAAGCACGCTCTTGCTTTCTAGAGTCTCTAATAAGGCGGGAAACATGAGAGTGCTCAGAACAAAAGAACTGTGTTTCCTACACACTCGGACCATATCTAGTTCAACTCTCTTCTGAAACTGATACAAACCACAGGCCCTCTAACATCCAATGCGTTTCAGTTAAGAGCGAGAAACGTGTGAGCTTCGTGTACTATATAGCTTCGTTTGAGCTGAAAAGTGACTGCGTTTACCTGAAACGAAGTCTCGCTTGTAGGAAGACACAGAGCCTGGCATTTCACTCCGTTTCTGAAGGGAAACACACAGCACACTTCTCATCCATGAAACACACTCTGCTTTAGAGCAAGAAGCACGCTCTTGCTTTCTAGAGTCTCTAATAAGGCGGGAAACGTGAGAGTGCTCAGAACAAAAGAACTGTGTTTCCTACACACACGGACCATATCTAGTTCAACTCTGCTTCTGAAACTGATACAAACCTCAGGCCCTCTAACATCCAATGCGTTTCAGTTAAGAGCGAGAAACGTGTGAGCTTCGTGTACAATATAGCTTCGTTTGAGCTGAAAAGTGACTGCGTTTACCTGAAACGAAGTCTCGCTTGTAGGAAGACACAGAGCCTGGCATTTAACTCCGTTTCTGAAGGGAAACACACAGCACACTTCTCATCCATGAAACACACTCTGCTTTAGAGCAAGAAGCACGCTCTTGCTTTCTAGAGTCTCTAATAAGGCGGGAAACGTGAGAGTGCTCAGAACAAAAGAACTGTGTTTCCTACACACACAGACCATATCTAGTTCAACTCTGCTTCTGAAACTGATACAAACCACAGGCCCTCTAACATCCAATGCGTTTCAGTTAAGAGCGAGAAACGTGTGAGCTTCGTGTACAATATAGCTTCGTTTGAGCTGAAAAGTGACTGCGTTTACCTGAAACGAAGTCTCGCTTGTAGGAAGACACAGAGCCTGGCATTTCACTCCGTTTCTGAAGGGAAACACACAGCACACTTCTCATCCATGAAACACACTCTGCTTTAGAGCGAGAAGCACGCTCTTGCTTTCTAGAGTCTCTAATAAGGCGAGAAACGTGAGAGTGCTCAGAACAAAAGAACTGTGTTTCCTACACACAAGGACCATATCTACTTCAACTCTGCTTCTGAAACTGATACAAACCACAGGCCCTCTAACATCCAATGCGTTTCAGTTAAGAGCGAGAAACGTGTGAGCTTCGTGTACAATATAGCTTCGTTTGAGCTGAAAAGTGACTGCGTTTACCTGAAACGAAGTCTCGCTTGTAGGAAGACACAGAGCCTGGCATTTCACTCCGTTTCTGAAGGGAAACACACAGCACACTTCTCATCCATGAAACACACTCTGCTTTAGAGCGAGAAGCACGCTCTTGCTTTCTAGAGTCCCAAATAAGACGGGAAACGTGAGAGTGCTCAGAACAAAAGAACTGTGTTTCCTACACACACGGACCATATCTAGTTAAACTCTGCTTCTGAAACTGATACAAACCACAGGCCCTCTAACATCCAATGCGTTTCAGTTAAGAGCGAGAAACGTGTGAGCTTCGTGTACAATATAGCTTCGTTTGAGCTGAAAAGTGACTGCGTTTACCTGAAACGAAGTCTCGCTTGTAGTAAGACACAGAGCCTGGCATTTCACTCCGTTTCTGAAGGGAAACACACAGCACACTTCTCATCCATGAAACACACTCTGCTTTAGAGCAAGAAGCACGCTCTTGCTTTCTAGAGTCTCTAATAAGGCGGGAAACGTGAGAGTGCTCAGAACAAAAGAACTGTGTTTCCTACACACACGGACCATATCTAGTTCAACTCTTCTTCTGAAACTGATACAAACCACAGGCCCTCTAACATCCAAGGCGTTTCAGTTAAGAGCGAGAAACGTGTGAGCTTCGTGTACAATATAGCTTCGTTTGAGCTGAAAAGTGACTGCGTTTACCTGAAACGAAGTCTCGCTTGTAGGAAGACACAGAGCCTGGCATTTCACTCCGTTTCTGAAGGGAAACACACAGCACACTTCTCATCCATGAAACACACTCTGCTTTAGAGCGAGAAGCACGCTCTTGCTTTCTAGAGTCTCTAATAAGACGGGAAACGTGAGAGTGCTCAGAACAAAAGAACTGTGTTTCCTACACACACGGACCATATCTAGTTCAACTCTGCTTCTGAAACTGATACAAACCACAGGCCCTCTAACATCCAATGCGTTTCAGTTAAGAGCGAGAAACGTGTGAGCTTCGTGTACAATATAGCTTCGTTTGAGCTGAAAAGTGACTGCGTTTACCTGAAACGAAGTCTCGCTTGTAGGAAGACACAGAGCCTGGCATTTCACTCCGTTTCTGAAGGGAAACACACAGCACACTTCTCATCCATGAAACACACTCTGCTTTAGAGCAAGAAGCACGCTCTTGCTTTCTAGAGTCTCTAATAAGGCGGGAAACGTGAGAGTGCTCAGAACAAAAGAACTGTGTTTCCTACACACACGGACCATATCTAGTTCAACTCTGCTTCTGAAACTGATACAAACCACAGGCCCTCTAACATCCAATGCGTTTCAGGTAAGAGCGAGAAACGTGTGAGCTTCGTGTACAATATAGCTTCGTTTGAGCTGAAAAGAGACTGCGTTTACCTGAAACGAAGTCTCGCTTGTAGGAAGACACAGAGCCTGGCATTTCACTCCGTTTCTGAAGGGAAACACACAGCACACTTCTCCTCCATGAAACACACTCTGCTTTAGAGCAAGAAGCACGCTCTTGCTTTCTAGAGTCTCTAATAAGGCGGGAAACGTGAGAGTGCTCAGAACAAAAGAACTGTGTTTCCTACACACAAGGACCATATCTAGTTCAACTCTGCTTCTGAAACTGATACAAACCACAGGCCCTCTAACATCCAATGCGTTTCAGTTAAGGGCGAGAAACGAGTGAGCTTCGTGTACAATATAGCTTCGTTTGAGCTGAAAAGTGACTGCGTTTACCTGAAACGAAGTCTCGCTTGTAGGAAGACACAGAGCCTGGCATTTCACTCCGTTTCTGAAGGGAAACACACAGCACACTTCTCATCCATGAAACACACTCTGCTTTAGAGCAAGAAGCACGCTCTTGCTTTCTAGAGTCTCTAATAAGGCGGGAAACGTGAGAGTGCTCAGAACAAAAGAACTGTGTTTCCTACACACACGGACCATATCTAGTTCAGCTCTGCTTCTGAAACTGATACAAACCACAGGCCCTCTAACATCCAATGCGTTTCAGTTAAGAGCGAGAAACGTGTGAGCTTCGTGTACAATATAGCTTCGTTTGAGCTGAAAAGTGACTGTGTTTACCTGAAACGAAGTCTCGCTTGTAGGAAGACACAGAGCCTGGCATTTCACTCCGTTTCTGAAGGGAAACACACAGCACACTTCTCATCCATGAAACACACTCTGCTTTAGAGCAAGAAGCACGCTCTTGCTTTCTAGAGTCTCGAATAAGGCGGGAAACGTGAGAGTGCTCAGAACAAAAGAACTGTGTTTCCTACACACACGGACCATATCTAGTTCAACTCTGCTTCTGAAACTGATACAAACCACAGGCCCTCTAACATCCAATGCGTTTCAGTTAAGAGCGAGAAACGTGTGAGCTTCGTGTACAATATAGCTTCGTTTGAGCTAAAAAGTGACTGCGTTTACCTGAAACGAAGTCTCGCTTGTAGGAAGACACAGAGCCTGGCATTTCACTCCGTTTCTGAAGGGAAACACACAGCACACTTCTCATCCATGAAACACACTCTGCTTTAGAGCAAGAAGCACGCTCTTGCTTTCTAGAGTCTCTAATAAGGCGGGAAACGTGAGAGTGCTCAGAACAAAAGAACTGTGTTTCCTACACACACGGACCATATCTAGTTCAACTCTGCTTCTGAAACTGATACAAACCACAGGCCCTCTAACATCCAATGCGTTTCAGTTAAGAGCGAGAAACGTGTGAGTTCGTGTACAATATAGCTTCGTTTGAGCTGAAAAGTGACTGCGTTTACCTGAAACGAAGTCTCGCTTGTAGGAAGACACAGAGCCTGGCATTTCACTCCGTTTCTGAAGGGAAACACACAGCACACTTCTCATCCATGAAACACACTCTGCTTTAGAGCAAGAAGCACGCTCTTGCTTTCTAGAGTCTCTAATAAGGCGGGAAACGTGAGAGTGCTCAGAACAAAAGAACTGTGTTTCCTACACACACGGACCATATCTAGTTCAACTCTGCTTCTGAAACTGATACAAACCACAGGCCCTCTAACATCCAATGCGTTTCAGTTAAGAGCGAGAAACGTGTGAGCTTCGTGTACAATATAGCTTCGTTTGAGCTGAAAAGTGACTGCGTTTACCTGAAACGAAGTCTCGCTTGTAGGAAGACACAGAGCCTGGCATTTAACTCCGTTTCTGAAGGGAAACACACAGCACACTTCTCATCCATAAAACACACTCCGCTTTAGAGCAAGAAGCACGCTCTTGCTTTCTAGAGTCTCGAATAAGGCGGGAAACGTGAGAGTGCTCAGAACAAAAGAACTGTGTTTCCTACACACACGGACCATATCTAGTTCAACTCTGCTTCTGAAACTGATACAAACCACAGGCCCTCTAACATCCAATGCGTTTCAGTTAAGAGCGAGAAACGTGTGAGCTTCGTGTACAATATAGCTTCGTTTGAGCTGAAAAGTGACTGCGTTTACCTGAAACGAAGTCTCGCTTGTAGGAAGACACAGAGCCTGGCATTTCACTCCGTTTCTGAAGGGAAACACACAGCACACTTCTCATCCATGAAACACACTCCGCTTTAGAGCAAGAAGCACGCTCTTGCTTTCTAGAGTCTCTAATAAGGCGGGAAACGTGAGAGTGCTCAGAACAAAAGAACTGTGTTTCCTACACACAAGGACCATATCTAGTTCAACTCTGCTTCTGAAACTGATACAAACCACAGGCCCTCTAACATCCAATGCGTTTCAGTTAAGAGCGAGAAACGAGTGAGCTTCGTGTACAATATAGCTTCGTTTGAGCGAAAAGTGACTGCGTTTACCTGAAACAATGTCTCGCTTGTAGGAAGACACAGAGCCTGGCATTTCACTCCGTTTCTGAAGGGAAACACACAGCACACTTATCATCCATGAAACACACTATGCTTTAGAGCAAGAAGCACGCTCTTGCTTTCTAGAGTCTCTAATAAGGCGGGAAACGTGAGAGTGCTCAGACCAAAGAACTGTGTTTCCTACACACACGGACCATATCTAGTTCAACTCTGCTTCTGAAACTGATACAAACCACAGGCCCTCTAACATCCAATGCGTTTCAGTTAAGAGCGAGAAACGTGTGAGCTTCGTGTACAATATAGCTTCGTTTGAGCTGAAAAGTGACTGCGTTTACCTGAAACGAAGTCTCGCTTGTAGGAAGACACAGAGCCTGGCATTTAACTCCGTTTCTGAAGGGAAACACACAGCACACTTCTCATCCATGAAACACACTCTGCTTTAGAGCAAGAAGCACGCTCTTGCTTTCTAGAGTCTCTAATAAGGCGGGAAACGTGAGAGTGCTCAGAACAAAAGAACTGTGTTTCCTACACACACGGACCATATCTAGTTCAACTCTGCTTCTGAAACTGATACAAACCACAGGCCCTCTAACATCCAATGCGTTTCAGTTAAGAGCGAGAAACGTGTGAGCTTCGTGTACAATATAGCTTCGTTTGAGCTAAAAAGTGACTGCGTTTACCTGAAACGAAGTCTCGCTTGTAGGAAGACACAGAGCCTGGCATTTCACTCCGTTTCTGAAGGGAAACACACAGCACACTTCTCATCCATGAAACACACTCTGCTTTAGAGCAAGAAGCACGCTCTTGCTTTCTAGAGTCTCTAATAAGGCGGGAAACGTGAGAGTGCTCAGAACAAAAGAACTGTGTTTCCTACACACACGGACCATATCTAGTTCAACTCTGCTTCTGAAACTGATACAAACCACAGGCCCTCTAACATCCAATGCGTTTCAGTTAAGAGCGAGAAACGTGTGAGTTCGTGTACAATATAGCTTCGTTTGAGCTGAAAAGTGACTGCGTTTACCTGAAACGAAATCTCGCTTGTAGGAAGACACAGAGCCTGGCATTTCACTCCGTTTCTGAAGGGAAACACACAGCACACTTCTCATCCATGAAACACACTCTGCTTTAGAGCAAGAAGCACGCTCTTGCTTTCTAGAGTCTCTAATAAGGCGGGAAACGTGAGAGTGCTCAGAACAAAAGAACTGTGTTTCCTACACACACGGACCATATCTAGTTCAACTCTGCTTCTGAAACTGATACAAACCACAGGCCCTCTAACATCCAATGCGTTTCAGTTAAGAGCGAGAAACGTGTGAGCTTCGTGTACAATATAGCTTCGTTTGAGCTGAAAAGTGACTGCGTTTACCTGAAACGAAGTCTCGCTTGTAGGAAGACACAGAGCCTGGCATTTAACTCCGTTTCTGAAGGGAAACACACAGCACACTTCTCATCCATAAAACACACTCCGCTTTAGAGCAAGAAGCACGCTCTTGCTTTCTAGAGTCTCGAATAAGGCGGGAAACGTGAGAGTGCTCAGAACAAAAGAACTGTGTTTCCTACACACACGGACCATATCTAGTTCAACTCTGCTTCTGAAACTGATACAAACCACAGGCCCTCTAACATCCAATGCGTTTCAGTTAAGAGCGAGAAACGTGTGAGCTTCGTGTACAATATAGCTTCGTTTGAGCTGAAAAGTGACTGCGTTTACCTGAAACGAAGTCTCGCTTGTAGGAAGACACAGAGCCTGGCATTTCACTCCGTTTCTGAAGGGAAACACACAGCACACTTCTCATCCATGAAACACACTCCGCTTTAGAGCAAGAAGCACGCTCTTGCTTTCTAGAGTCTCTAATAAGGCGGGAAACGTGAGAGTGCTCAGAACAAAAGAACTGTGTTTCCTACACACAAGGACCATATCTAGTTCAACTCTGCTTCTGAAACTGATACAAACCACAGGCCCTCTAACATCCAATGCGTTTCAGTTAAGAGCGAGAAACGAGTGAGCTTCGTGTACAATATAGCTTCGTTTGAGCGAAAAGTGACTGCGTTTACCTGAAACAATGTCTCGCTTGTAGGAAGACACAGAGCCTGGCATTTCACTCCGTTTCTGAAGGGAAACACACAGCACACTTATCATCCATGAAACACACTATGCTTTAGAGCAAGAAGCACGCTCTTGCTTTCTAGAGTCTCTAATAAGGCGGGAAACGTGAGAGTGCTCAGACCAAAGAACTGTGTTTCCTACACACACGGACCATATCTAGTTCAACTCTGCTTCTGAAACTGATACAAACCACAGGCCCTCTAACATCCAATGCGTTTCAGTTAAGAGCGAGAAACGTGTGAGCTTCGTGTACAATATAGCTTCGTTTGAGCTGAAAAGTGACTGCGTTTACCTGAAACGAAGTCTCGCTTGTAGGAAGACACAGAGCCTGGCATTTAACTCCGTTTCGGAAGGGAAACACACAGCACACTTCTCATCCATGAAACACACTCTGCTTTAGAGCAAGAAGCACGCTCTTGCTTTCTAGAGTCTCTAATAAGGCGGGAAACGTGAGAGTGCTCAGAACAAAAGAACTGTGTTTCCTACACACACGGACCATATCTAGTTCAACTCTGCTTCTGAAACTGATACAAACCACAGGCCCTCTAACATCCAATGCGTTTCAGTTAAGAGCGAGAAACGTGTGAGCTTCGTGTACAATATAGCTTCGTTTGAGCTAAAAAGTGACTGCGTTTACCTGAAACGAAGTCTCGCTTGTAGGAAGACACAGAGCCTGGCATTTCACTCCGTTTCTGAAGGGAAACACCACACTTCTCATCCATGAAACACACTCTGCTTTAGAGCAAGAAGCACGCTCTTGCTTTCTAGAGTCTCTAATAAGGCGGGAAACGTGAGAGTGCTCAGAACAAAAGAACTGTGTTTCCTACACACACGGACCATATCTAGTTCAACTCTGCTTCTGAAACTGATACAAACCACAGGCCCTCTAACATCCAATGCGTTTCAGTTAAGAGCGAGAAACGTGTGAGTTCGTGTACAATATAGCTTCGTTTGAGCTGAAAAGTGACTGCGTTTACCTGAAACGAAGTCTCGCTTGTAGGAAGACACAGAGCCAGGCATTTCACTCCGTTTCTGAAGGGAAACACACAGCACACTTCTCATCCATGAAACACACTCTGCTTTAGAGCAAGAAGCACGCTCTTGCTTTCTAGAGTCTCTAATAAGGCGGGAAACGTGAGAGTGCTCAGAACAAAAGAACTGTGTTTCCTACACACACGGACCATATCTAGTTCAACTCTGCTTCTGAAACTGATACAAACCACAGGCCCTCTAACATCCAATGCGTTTCAGTTAAGAGCGAGAAACGTGTGAGCTTCGTGTACAATATAGCATCTTTTGAGCTGAAAAGTGACTGCGTTTACCTGAAACGAAGTCTCGCTTGTAGGAAGACACAGAGCCTGGCATTTCACTCCGTTTCTGAAGGGAAACACACAGCACACTTCTCATCCATGAAACACACTCTGCTTTAGAGCGAGAAGCACGCTCTTGCTTTCTAGAGTCTCTAATAAGGCGGGAAACGTGAGAGTGCTCAGAACAAAAGTACTGTGTTTCCTACACACACGGAACATATCTAGTTCAACTCTGCTTCTGAAACTGATACAAACCACAGGCCCTCTAACATCCAATGCGTTTCAGTTAAGAGCGAGAAACGTGTGAGCTTCGTGTACAATATAGCTTCGTTTGAGCTGAAAAGTGACTGCGTTTACCTGAAACGAAGTCTCGCTTGTAGGAAGACACAGAGCCTGGCATTTCACTCCGTTTCTGAAGGGAAACACACAGCACACTTCTCATCCATGAAACACACTCCGCTTTAGAGCAAGAAGCACGCTCTTGCTTTCTAGAGTCTCTAATAAGGCGGGAAACGTGAGAGTGCTCAGAACAAAAGAACTGTGTTTCCTACACACACGGACCATATCTAGTTCAACTCTGCTTCTGAAACTGATACAAACCACAGGCCCTCTAACATCCAATGCGTTTCAGTTAAGAGCGAGAAAGGTGTGAGCTTCGTGTACAATATAGCATCGTTTGAGCTGAAAAGTGACTGCGTTTACCTGAAACGAAGTCTCGCTTGTAGGAAGACACAGAGCCTGGCATTCCACTCCGTTTCTGAAGGGAAACACACAGCACACTTCTCATCCATGAAACACACTCTGCTTTAGAGCGAGAAGCACGCTCTTGCTTTCTAGAGTCTCTAATAAGGGGGGAAACGTGAGAGTGCTCAGAACAAAAGTACTGTGTTTCCTACACACACGGACCATATCTAGTTCAACTCTGCTTCTGAAACTGATACAAACCACAGGCCCTCTAACATCCAATGCGTTTCAGTTAAGAGCGAGAAACGTGTGAGCTTCGTGTACAATATAGCTTCGTTTGAGCTGAAAAGTGACTGCGTTTACCTGAAACGAAGTCTCGCTTGTAGGAAGACACAGAGCCTGGCATTTAACTCCGTTTCTGAAGGGAAACACACAGCACACTTCTCATCCATGAAACACACTCTGCTTTAGAGCAAGAAGCACGCTCTTGCTTTCTAGAGTCTCTAATAAGGCGGGAAACGTGAGAGTGCTCAGAACAAAAGAACTGTGTTTCCTACACACACGGACCATATCTAGTTCAACTCTGCTTCTGAAACTGATACAAACCACAGGCCCTCTAACATCCAATGCGTTTCAGTTAAGAGCGAGAAACGTGTGAGCTTCGTGTACAATATAGCTTCGTTTGAGCTAAAAAGTGACTGCGTTTACCTGAAACGAAGTCTCGCTTGTAGGAAGACACAGAGCCTGGCATTTCACTCCGTTTCTGAAGGGAAACACACAGCACACTTCTCATCCATGAAACACACTCTGCTTTAGAGCAAGAAGCACGCTCTTGCTTTCTAGAGTCTCTAATAAGGCGGGAAACGTGAGAGTGCTCAGAACAAAAGAACTGTGTTTCCTACACACACGGACCATATCTAGTTCAACTCTGCTTCTGAAACTGATACAAACCACAGGCCCTCTAACATCCAATGCGTTTCAGTTAAGAGCGAGAAACGTGTGAGTTCGTGTACAATATAGCTTCGTTTGAGCTGAAAAGTGACTGCGTTTACCTGAAACGAAGTCTCGCTTGTAGGAAGACACAGAGCCTGGCATTTCACTCCGTTTCTGAAGGGAAACACACAGCACACTTCTCATCCATGAAACACACTCTGCTTTAGAGCAAGAAGCACGCTCTTGCTTTCTAGAGTCTCTAATAAGGCGGGAAACGTGAGAGTGCTCAGAACAAAAGAACTGTGTTTCCTACACACACGGACCATATCTAGTTCAACTCTGCTTCTGAAACTGATACAAACCACAGGCCCTCTAACATCCAATGCGTTTCAGTTAAGAGCGAGAAACGTGTGAGCTTCGTGTACAATATAGCTTCGTTTGAGCTGAAAAGTGACTGCGTTTACCTGAAACGAAGTCTCGCTTGTAGGAAGACACAGAGCCTGGCATTTAACTCCGTTTCTGAAGGGAAACACACAGCACACTTCTCATCCATAAAACACACTCCGCTTTAGAGCAAGAAGCACGCTCTTGCTTTCTAGAGTCTCGAATAAGGCGGGAAACGTGAGAGTGCTCAGAACAAAAGAACTGTGTTTCCTACACACACGGACCATATCTAGTTCAACTCTGCTTCTGAAACTGATACAAACCACAGGCCCTCTAACATCCAATGCGTTTCAGTTAAGAGCGAGAAACGTGTGAGCTTCGTGTACAATATAGCTTCGTTTGAGCTGAAAAGTGACTGCGTTTACCTGAAACGAAGTCTCGCTTGTAGGAAGACACAGAGCCTGGCATTTCACTCCGTTTCTGAAGGGAAACACACAGCACACTTCTCATCCATGAAACACACTCCGCTTTAGAGCAAGAAGCACGCTCTTGCTTTCTAGAGTCTCTAATAAGGCGGGAAACGTGAGAGTGCTCAGAACAAAAGAACTGTGTTTCCTACACACAAGGACCATATCTAGTTCAACTCTGCTTCTGAAACTGATACAAACCACAGGCCCTCTAACATCCAATGCGTTTCAGTTAAGAGCGAGAAACGAGTGAGCTTCGTGTACAATATAGCTTCGTTTGAGCGAAAAGTGACTGCGTTTACCTGAAACAATGTCTCGCTTGTAGGAAGACACAGAGCCTGGCATTTCACTCCGTTTCTGAAGGGAAACACACAGCACACTTATCATCCATGAAACACACTATGCTTTAGAGCAAGAAGCACGCTCTTGCTTTCTAGAGTCTCTAATAAGGCGGGAAACGTGAGAGTGCTCAGACCAAAGAACTGTGTTTCCTACACACACGGACCATATCTAGTTCAACTCTGCTTCTGAAACTGATACAAACCACAGGCCCTCTAACATCCAATGCGTTTCAGTTAAGAGCGAGAAACGTGTGAGCTTCGTGTACAATATAGCTTCGTTTGAGCTGAAAAGTGACTGCGTTTACCTGAAACGAAGTCTCGCTTGTAGGAAGACACAGAGCCTGGCATTTAACTCCGTTTCGGAAGGGAAACACACAGCACACTTCTCATCCATGAAACACACTCTGCTTTAGAGCAAGAAGCACGCTCTTGCTTTCTAGAGTCTCTAATAAGGCGGGAAACGTGAGAGTGCTCAGAACAAAAGAACTGTGTTTCCTACACACACGGACCATATCTAGTTCAACTCTGCTTCTGAAACTGATACAAACCACAGGCCCTCTAACATCCAATGCGTTTCAGTTAAGAGCGAGAAACGTGTGAGCTTCGTGTACAATATAGCTTCGTTTGAGCTAAAAAGTGACTGCGTTTACCTGAAACGAAGTCTCGCTTGTAGGAAGACACAGAGCCTGGCATTTCACTCCGTTTCTGAAGGGAAACACCACACTTCTCATCCATGAAACACACTCTGCTTTAGAGCAAGAAGCACGCTCTTGCTTTCTAGAGTCTCTAATAAGGCGGGAAACGTGAGAGTGCTCAGAACAAAAGAACTGTGTTTCCTACACACACGGACCATATCTAGTTCAACTCTGCTTCTGAAACTGATACAAACCACAGGCCCTCTAACATCCAATGCGTTTCAGTTAAGAGCGAGAAACGTGTGAGTTCGTGTACAATATAGCTTCGTTTGAGCTGAAAAGTGACTGCGTTTACCTGAAACGAAGTCTCGCTTGTAGGAAGACACAGAGCCAGGCATTTCACTCCGTTTCTGAAGGGAAACACACAGCACACTTCTCATCCATGAAACACACTCTGCTTTAGAGCAAGAAGCACGCTCTTGCTTTCTAGAGTCTCTAATAAGGCGGGAAACGTGAGAGTGCTCAGAACAAAAGAACTGTGTTTCCTACACACACGGACCATATCTAGTTCAACTCTGCTTCTGAAACTGATACAAACCACAGGCCCTCTAACATCCAATGCGTTTCAGTTAAGAGCGAGAAACGTGTGAGCTTCGTGTACAATATAGCATCTTTTGAGCTGAAAAGTGACTGCGTTTACCTGAAACGAAGTCTCGCTTGTAGGAAGACACAGAGCCTGGCATTTCACTCCGTTTCTGAAGGGAAACACACAGCACACTTCTCATCCATGAAACACACTCTGCTTTAGAGCGAGAAGCACGCTCTTGCTTTCTAGAGTCTCTAATAAGGCGGGAAACGTGAGAGTGCTCAGAACAAAAGTACTGTGTTTCCTACACACACGGAACATATCTAGTTCAACTCTGCTTCTGAAACTGATACAAACCACAGGCCCTCTAACATCCAATGCGTTTCAGTTAAGAGCGAGAAACGTGTGAGCTTCGTGTACAATATAGCTTCGTTTGAGCTGAAAAGTGACTGCGTTTACCTGAAACGAAGTCTCGCTTGTAGGAAGACACAGAGCCTGGCATTTCACTCCGTTTCTGAAGGGAAACACACAGCACACTTCTCATCCATGAAACACACTCCGCTTTAGAGCAAGAAGCACGCTCTTGCTTTCTAGAGTCTCTAATAAGGCGGGAAACGTGAGAGTGCTCAGAACAAAAGAACTGTGTTTCCTACACACACGGACCATATCTAGTTCAACTCTGCTTCTGAAACTGATACAAACCACAGGCCCTCTAACATCCAATGCGTTTCAGTTAAGAGCGAGAAAGGTGTGAGCTTCGTGTACAATATAGCATCGTTTGAGCTGAAAAGTGACTGCGTTTACCTGAAACGAAGTCTCGCTTGTAGGAAGACACAGAGCCTGGCATTCCACTCCGTTTCTGAAGGGAAACACACAGCACACTTCTCATCCATGAAACACACTCTGCTTTAGAGCGAGAAGCACGCTCTTGCTTTCTAGAGTCTCTAATAAGGCGGGAAACGTGAGAGTGCTCAGAACAAAAGTACTGTGTTTCCTACACACACGGACCATATCTAGTTCAACTCTGCTTCTGAAACTGATACAAACCACAGGCCCTCTAACATCCAATGCGTTTCAGTTAAGAGCGAGAAACGTGTGAGCTTCGTGTACAATATAGCTTCGTTTGAGCTGAAAAGTGACTGCGTTTACCTGAAACGAAGTCTCGCTTGTAGGAAGACACAGAGCCTGGCATTTCACTCCGTTTCTGAAGGGAAACACACAGCACACTTCTCATCCATGAAACACACTCCGCTTTAGAGCAAGAAGCACGCTCTTGCTTTCTAGAGTCTCTAATAAGGCGGGAAACGTGAGAGTGCTCAGAACAAAAGAACTGTGTTTCCTACACACAAGGACCATATCTAGTTCAACTCTGCTTCTGAAACTGATACAAACCACAGGCCCTCTAACATCCAATGCGTTTCAGTTAAGAGCGAGAAACGAGTGAGCTTCGTGTACAATATAGCTTCGTTTGAGCGAAAAGTGACTGCGTTTACCTGAAACAATGTCTCGCTTGTAGGAAGACACAGAGCCTGGCATTTCACTCCGTTTCTGAAGGGAAACACACAGCACACTTCTCATCCATGAAACACACTCTGCTTTAGAGCAAGAAGCACGCTCTTGCTTTCTAGAGTCTCTAATAAGGCGGGAAACGTGAGAGTGCTCAGACCAAAGAACTGTGTTTCCTACACACACGGACCATATCTAGTTCAACTCTGCTTCTGAAACTGATACAAACCACAGGCCCTCTAACATCCAATGCGTTTCAGTTAAGAGCGAGAAACGTGTGAGCTTCGTGTACAATATAGCTTCGTTTGAGCTGAAAAGTGACTGCGTTTACCTGAAACGAAGTCTCGCTTGTAGGAAGACACAGAGCCTGGCATTTAACTCCGTTTCTGAAGGGAAACACACAGCACACTTCTCATCCATGAAACACACTCTGCTTTAGAGCAAGAAGCACGCTCTTGCTTTCTAGAGTCTCTAATAAGGCGGGAAACGTGAGAGTGCTCAGAACAAAAGAACTGTGTTTCCTACACACACGGACCATATCTAGTTCAACTCTGCTTCTGAAACTGATACAAACCACAGGCCCTCTAACATCCAATGCGTTTCAGTTAAGAGCGAGAAACGTGTGAGCTTCGTGTACAATATAGCTTCGTTTGAGCTGAAAAGTGACTGCGTTTACCTGAAACGAAGTCTCGCTTGTAGGAAGACACAGAGCCTGGCATTTCACTCCGTTTCTGAAGGGAAACACACAGCACACTTCTCATCCATGAAACACACTCTGCTTTAGAGCAAGAAGCACGCTCTTGCTTTCTAGAGTCTCTAATAAGGCGGGAAACGTGAGAGTGCTCAGAACAAAAGAACTGTGTTTCCTACACACACGGACCATATCTAGTTCAACTCTGCTTCTGAAACTGATACAAACCACAGGCCCTCTAACATCCAATGCGTTTCAGTTAAGAGCGAGAAACGTGTGAGCTTCGTGTACAATATAGCTTCGTTTGAGCTGAAAAGTGACTGCGTTTATCTGAAACGAAGTCTCGCTTGTAGGAAGACACAGAGCCTGGCATTTAACTCCGTTTCTGAAGGGAAACACACAGCACACTTCTCATCCATGAAACACACTCTGCTTTAGAGCGAGAAGCACGCTCTTGCTTTCTAGAGTCTCTAATAAGGCGGGAAACGTGAGAGTGCTCAGAACAAAAGAACTGTGTTTCAAACACACACGGACCATATCTAGTTCAACTATGCTTCTGAAACTGATACAAACCACAGGCCCTCTAATATCCAATGCGTTTCAGTTAAGAGCGACAAACGTGTGAGCTTCGTGTACAATATAGCTTCGTTTGAGCTGAAAAGTGACTGCGTTTACCTGAAACGAAGTCTCGCTTGTAGGAAGACACAGAGCCTGGCATTTCACTCCGTTTCTGAAGGGAAACACACAGCACACTTCTCAGCCATGAAACACACTCTGCTTTAGAGCAAGAAGCACGCTCTTGCTTTCTAGAGTCTCTAATAAGGCGGGAAACGTGAGAGTGCTCAGAACAAAAGAACGGTGTTTCCTACACACACAGACCATATCTAGTTCAACTCTGCTTCTGAAACTGATACAAACCACAGGCCCTCTAACATCTAATGCGTTTCAGTTAAGAGCGAGAAACGTGTGAGCTTCGTGTACAATATATCTTTGTTTGAGCTGAAAAGTGACTGCTTTTACCTGAAACGAAGTCTTGCTTGTAGGAAGACACCGAGCCTGGCATTTCACTCCGTTTCTGAAGGGAAACACACAGCACACTTCTCATCCATGAAACACACACTGCTTTAGAGCATAAAGCACGCTCTTGCTTTCTAGAGTCTCTAATAAGGCGGGAAACGTGAGAGTGCTCAGAACAAAAGAACTGTGTTTCCTACACACACGGACCATATCTAGTTCAACTCTGCTTCTGAACCTGATACAAACCACAGGCCCTCTAACATCCAATGCGTGTCAGTTAAGAGCGAGAAACGTGTGAGCTTCGTGTACAATATAGCTTCGTTTGAGCTGAAAAGTGACTGCGTTTACCTGAAACGAAGTCTCGCTTGTAGGAAGACACAGAGCCTGGCATTTAACTCCGTTTCTGAAGGGAAACACACAGCACACTTCTCATCCATGAAACACACTCTGCTTTAGAGCAAGAAGCACGCTCTTGCTTTCTAGAGGCTCGAATAAGGCGGGAAACGTGAGAGTGCTCAGAACAAAAGAACTGTGTTTCCTACACACACGGACCATATCTAGTTCAACTCTGCTTCTGAAACTGATACAAACCACAGGCCCTCTAACATCCAATGCGTTTCAGTTAAGAGCGAGAAACGTGTGAGCTTCGTGTACAATATAGCTTCGTTTGAGCTGAAAAGTGACTGCGCTTGCCTGAAACGAAGTCTCGCTTGTAGGAAGACACAGAACCTGGCATTTTACTCCGTTTCTGAAGGGAAACACACAGCACACTTCTCATCCATGAAACACACTCTGCTTTAGAGCAAGAAGCACGCTCTTGCTTTCTAGAGTCTCTAATAAGGCGGGAAACGTGAGAGTGCTCAGAACAAAAGAACTGTGTTTCCTACACACACGGACCATATCTAGTTCAACTCTGCTTCTGAAACTGATACAAACCACAGGCCCTCTAACATCCAATGCGTTTCAGTTAAGAGCGAGAAACGTGTGAGCTTCGTGTACAATATAGCTTCGTTTGAGCTGAAAAGTGACTGCGTTTACCTGAAACGAAGTCTCGCTTGTAGGAAGACACAGAGCCTGGCATTTAACTCCGTTTCTGAAGGGAAACACACAGCACACTTCTCATCCATGAAACACACTCTGCTTTAGAGCAAGAAGCACGCTCTTGCTTTCTAGAGTCTCTAATAAGGCGGGAAACGTGAGAGTGCTCAGAACAAAAGAACTGTGTTTCCTACACACACGGACCATATCTAGTTCAACTCTGCTTCTGAAACTGATACAAACCACAGGCCCTCTAACATCCAATGCGTTTCAGTTAAGAGCGAGAAACGTGTGAGCTTCGTGTACAATATAGCTTCGTTTGAGCTGAAAAGTGACTGCGTTTACCTGAAACGAAGTCTCGCTTGTAGGAAGACACAGAGCCTGGCATTTCACTCCATTTCTGAAGGGAAACACACAGCACACTTCTCATCCATGAAACACACTCTGCTTTAGAGCAAGAAGCACGCTCTTGCTTTCTAGAGTCTCTAATAAGGCGGGAAACGTGAGAGTGCTCAGAACAAAAGAACTGTGTTTCCTACACACACGGACCATATCTAGTTCAACTCTGCTTCTGAAACTGATACAAACCACAGGCCCTCTAACATCCAATGCGTTTCAGTTAAGAGCGAGAAACGTGTGAGCTTCGTGTACAATATAGCTTCGTTTGAGCTGAAAAGTGACTGCGTTTACCTGAAACGAAGTCTCGCTTGTAGGAAGACACAGAGCCTGGCATTTAACTCCGTTTCTGAAGGGAAACACACAGCACACTTCTCATCCATGAAACACACTCTGCTTTAGAGCAAGAAGCACGCTCTTGCTTTCTAGAGTCTCTAATAAGGCGGGAAACGTGAGAGTGCTCAGAACAAAAGAACTGTGTTTCCTACACACACGGACCATATCTAGTTCAACTCTGCTTCTGAAACTGATACAAACCACAGGCCCTCTAACATCCAATGCGTTTCAGTTAAGAGCGAGAAACGTGTGAGCTTCGTGTACAATATAGCTTCGTTTGAGCTGAAAAGTGACTGCGTTTACCTGAAACGAAGTCTCGCTTGTAGGAAGACACAGAGCCTGGCATTTCACTCCGTTTCTGAAGGGAAACACACAGCACACTTCTCATCCATGAAACACACTCTGCTTTAGAGCAAGAAGCACGCTCTTGCTTTCTAGAGTCTCTAATAAGGCGGGAAACGTGAGAGTGCTCAGAACAAAAGAACTGTGTTTCCTACACACACGGACCATATCTAGTTCAACTCTGCTTCTGAAACTGATACAAACCACAGGCCCTCTAACATCCAATGCATTTCAGTTAAGAGCGAGAAACGTGTGAGCTTCGTGTACAATATAGCTTCGTTTGAGCTGAAAAGTGACTGCGTTTATCTGAAACGAAGTCTCGCTTGTAGGAAGACACAGAGCCTGGCATTTCACTCCGTTTCTGAAGGGAAACACACAGCACACTTCTCATCCATGAAACACACTCTGCTTTAGAGCGAGAAGCACGCTCTTGCTTTCTAGAGTCTCTAATAAGGCGGGAAACGTGAGAGTGCTCAGAACAAAAGAACTGTGTTTCAAACACACACGGACCATATCTAGTTCAACTATGCTTCTGAAACTGATACAAACCACAGGCCCTCTAATATCCAATGCGTTTCAGTTAAGAGCGAGAAACGTGTGAGCTTTGTGTACAATATAGCTTCGTTTGAGCTGAAAAGTGACTGCGTTTACCTGAAACGAAGTCTCGCTTGTAGGAAGACACAGAGCCTGGCATTTCACTCCGTTTCTGAAGGGAAACACACAGCACACTTCTCAGCCATGAAACACACTCTGCTTTAGAGCAAGAAGCACGCTCTTGCTTTCTACAGTCTCTAATAAGGCGGGAAACGTGAGAGTGCTCAGAACAAAAGAACGGTGTTTCCTACACACACGGACCATATCTAGTTCAACTCTGCTTCTGAAACTGATACAAACCACAGGCCCTCTAACATCCAATACGTTTCAGTTAAGAGCGAGAAACGTGTGAGCTTCGTGTACAATATATCTTTGTTTGAGCTGAAAAGTGACTGCTTTTACCTGAAACGAAGTCTTGCTTGTAGGAAGACACAGAGCCTGGCATTTCACTCCGTTTCTGAAGGGAAACACACAGCACACTTCTCATCCATGAAACACACACTGCTTTAGAGCAAGAAGCACGCTCTTGCTTTCTAGAGTCTCTAATAAGGCGGGAAACGTGAGAGTGCTCAGAACAAAAGAACTGTGTTTCCTACACACACGGACCATATCTAGTTCAACTCTGCTTCTGAACCTGATACAAACCACAGGCCCTCTAACATCCAATGCCTGTCAGTTAAGAGCGAGAAACGTGTGAGCTTCGTGTACAATATAGCTTCGTTTGAGCTGAAAAGTGACTGCGTTTACCTGAAACGAAGTCTCGCTTGTAGGAAGACACAGAGCCTGGCATTTAACTCCGATTCTGAAGGGAAACACACAGCACACTTCTCATCCGTGAAACACACTCTGCTTTAGAGCAAGAAGCACGCTCTTGCTTTCTAGAGTCTCTAATAAGGCGGGAAACGTGAGAGTGCTCAGAACAAAAGAACTGTGTTTCCTACACACACGGACCATATCTAGTTCAACTCTGCTTCTGAAACTGATACAAACCACAGGCCCTCTAACATCCAATGCGTTTCAGTTAAGAGCGAGAAACGTGTGAGCTTCGTGTAAAATATAGCTTCGTTTGAGCTGAAAAGTGACTGCGTTTACCTGAAACGAAGTCTCGCTTGTAGGAAGACACAGAGCCTGGCATTTCACTCCGTTTCTGAAGGGAAACACACAGCACACTTCTCATCCATGAAACACACTCTGCTTTAGAGCAAGAAGCACGCTCTTGCTTTCTAGAGTCTCGAATAAGGCGGGAAACGTGAGAGTGCTCAGAACAAAAGAACTGTGTTTCCTACACACACGGACCATATCTAGTTCAACTCTGCTTCTGAAACTGATACAAACCACAGGCCCTCTAACATCCAATGCGTTTCAGTTAAGAGCGAGAAACGTGTGAGCTTCGTGTACAATATAGCTTCGTTTGAGCTGAAAAGGGACTGCGCTTACCTGAAACGAAGTCTCGCTTGTAGGAAGACACAGAACCTGGCATTTTACTCCGTTTCTGAAGGGAAACACACAGCACACTTCTCATCCATGAAACACACTCTGCTTTAGAGCAAGAAGCACGCTCTTGCTTTCTAGAGTCTCTAATAAGGCGGGAAACGTGAGAGTGCTCAGAACAAAAGAACTGTGTTTCCTACACACACGGACCATATCTAGTTCAACTCTGCTTCTGAAACTGATACAAACCACAGGCCCTCTAACATCCAATGCGTTTCAGTTAAGAGCGAGAAACGTGTGAGCTTCGTGTACAATATAGCTTCGTTTGAGCTGAAAAGTGACTGCGTTTACCTGAAACGAAGTCTCGCTTGTAGGAAGACACATGCCTGGCATTTAACTCCGTTTCTGAAGGGAAACACACAGCACACTTCTCATCCATGAAACACACTCTGCTTTAGAGCAAGAAGCACGCTCTTGCTTTCTAGAGTCTCTAATAAGGCGGGAAACGTGAGAGTGCTCAGAACAAAAGAACTGTGTTTCCTACACACACGGACCATATCTAGTTCAACTCTGCTTCTGAAACTGATACAAACCACAGGCCCTCTAACATCCAATGCGTTTCAGTTAAGAGCGAGAAACGTGTGAGCTTCGTGTACAATATAGCTTCGTTTGAGCTGAAAAGTGACTGCGTTTACCTGAAACGAAGTCTCGCTTGTAGGAAGACACAGAACCTGGCATTTAACTCCGTTTCTGAAGGGAAACACACAGCACACTTCTCATCCATGAAACACACTCTGCTTTAGAGCGAGAAGCACACTCTTGCTTTCTAGAGTCTCTAATAAGGCGGGAAACATGAGAGTGCTCAGAACAAAAGAACTGTGTTTCAAACACACACGGACCATATCTAATTCAACTCTGCTTCTGAAACTGATACAAACCACAGGCCCTCTAATATCCAATGCATTTTAGTTTAGAGCGAGAAACATGTGAGCTTCGTGTACAATATAGCTTCGTTTGAGCTGAAAAGTGCCTGCGTTTACCTGAAACGTAGTCTCGCTTGTGGGAAGACAAAGAGCCTGGCATTTCACTCCGTTTCTGAAGGGAAACACACAGCACACTTCTCATCCATGAAACACACTCTGCTTTAGAGCAAGAAGCACGCTCTTGCTTTCTAGAGTCTCTAATAAGGCGGGAAACGTGAGAGTGCTCAGAACAAAAGAACTGTGTTTCCTACACACACGGACCATATCTAGTTCAACTCTGCTTCTGAAACTGATACAAACCACAGGCCCTCTAACATCCAATGTGTGTCAGTTAAGAGCGAGAAACGTGTGAGCTTCGTGTACAATATAGCTTCGTTTGAGCTGAAAAGTGACTGCGTTTACCTGAAACGAAGTCTCGCTTGTAGGAAGACACAGAGCCTGGCATTTAACTCCGTTTCTGAAGGGAAACACACAGCACACTTCTCATCCATGAAACACACTCTGCTTTAGAGCGAGAAGCACGCTCTTGCTTTCTAGAGTCTCTAATAAGGCGGGAAACGTGAGAGTGCTCAGAACAAAAGAACTGTGTTTCCTACACACACGGACCATATCTAGTTCAACTCTGCTTCTGAAACTGATACAAACCACAGGCCCTCTAACATCCAATGCGTTTCAGTTAAGAGCGAGAAACGTGTGAGCTTCGTGTACAATATAGCTTCGTTTGAGCTGAAAAGTGACTGCGTTTACCTGAAACGAAGTCTCGCTTGTAGGAAGACATAGAGCCTGGCATTTCACTCCGTTTCTGAAGGGAAACACACAGCACACTTCTCATCCATGAAACACACTCTGCTTTAGAGCAAGAAGCACGCTCTTGCTTTCTAGAGTCTCGAATAAGGCGGGAAACGTGAGAGTTCTCAAAACAAAAGAACTGTGTTTCCTACACACACGGACCATATCTAGTTCAACTCTGCTTCTGAAACTGATACAAACCACAGGCCCTCTAACATCCAATGCGTTTCAGTTAAGAGCGAGAAACGTGTGAGCTTCGTGTACAATATAGCTTCGTTTGAGCTGAAAAGTGACTGCGTTTACCTGAAACGAAGTCTCGCTTGTAGGAAGACACAGAGCCTGGCATTTCACTCCATTTCTGAAGGGAAACACACAGCACACTTCTCATCCATGAAACACACTCTGCTTTAGAGCAAGAAGCACGCTCTTGCTTTCTAGAGTCTCTAATAAGGCGGGAAACGTGAGAGTGCTCAGAACAAAAGAACTGTGTTTCCTACACACACGGACCATATCTAGTTCAACTCTGCTTCTGAAACTGATACAAACCACAGGCCCTCTAACATCCAATGCGTTTCAGTTAAGAGCGAGAAACGTGTGAGCTTCGTGTACAATATAGCTTCGTTTGAGCTGAAAAGTGACTGCGTTTACCTGAAACGAAGTCTCGCTTGTAGGAAGACACAGAGCCTGGCATTTCACTCCGTTTCTGAAGGGAAACACACAGCACACTTCTCATCCATGAAACACACTCTGCTTTAGAGCAAGAAGCACGCTCTTGCTTTCTAGAGTCTCTAATAAGGCGGGAAACGTGAGAGTGCTCAGAACAAAAGAACTGTGTTTCCTACACACACGGACCATATCTAGTTCAACTCTGCTTCTGAAACTGATACAAACCACAGGCCCTCTAACATCCAATGCGTTTCAGTTAAGAGCGAGAAACGTGTGAGCTTCGTGTACAATATAGCTTCGTTTGAGCTGAAAAGTGACTGCGTTTACCTGAAACGAAGTCTCGCTTGTAGGAAGACACAGAGCCTGGCATTTCACTCCGTTTCTGAAGGGAAACACACAGCACACTTCTCATCCATGAAACACACTCTGCTTTAGAGCAAGAAGCACGCTCTTGCTTTCTAGAGTCTCTAATAAGGCGGGAAACGTGAGAGTGCTCAGAACAAAAGAACTGTGTTTCCTACACACACGGACCATATCTAGTTCAACTCTGCTTCTGAAACTGATACAAACCACAGGCCCTCTAACATCCAATGCATTTCAGTTAAGAGCGAGAAACGTGTGAGCTTCGTGTACAATATAGCTTCGTTTGAGCTGAAAAGTGACTGCGTTTATCTGAAACGAAGTCTCGCTTGTAGGAAGACACAGAGCCTGGCATTTCACTCCGTTTCTGAAGGGAAACACACAGCACACTTCTCATCCATGAAACACACTCTGCTTTAGAGCGAGAAGCACGCTCTTGCTTTCTAGAGTCTCTAATAAGGCGGGAAACGTGAGAGTGCTCAGAACAAAAGAACTGTGTTTCAAACACACACGGACCATATCTAGTTCAACTATGCTTCTGAAACTGATACAAACCACAGGCCCTCTAATATCCAATGCGTTTCAGTTAAGAGCGAGAAACGTGTGAGCTTTGTGTACAATATAGCTTCGTTTGAGCTGAAAAGTGACTGCGTTTACCTGAAACGAAGTCTCGCTTGTAGGAAGACACAGAGCCTGGCATTTCACTCCGTTTCTGAAGGGAAACACACAGCACACTTCTCAGCCATGAAACACACTCTGCTTTAGAGCAAGAAGCACGCTCTTGCTTTCTACAGTCTCTAATAAGGCGGGAAACGTGAGAGTGCTCAGAACAAAAGAACGGTGTTTCCTACACACACGGACCATATCTAGTTCAACTCTGCTTCTGAAACTGATACAAACCACAGGCCCTCTAACATCCAATACGTTTCAGTTAAGAGCGAGAAACGTGTGAGCTTCGTGTACAATATATCTTTGTTTGAGCTGAAAAGTGACTGCTTTTACCTGAAACGAAGTCTTGCTTGTAGGAAGACACAGAGCCTGGCATTTCACTCCGTTTCTGAAGGGAAACACACAGCACACTTCTCATCCATGAAACACACACTGCTTTAGAGCAAGAAGCACGCTCTTGCTTTCTAGAGTCTCTAATAAGGCGGGAAACGTGAGAGTGCTCAGAACAAAAGAACTGTGTTTCCTACACACACGGACCATATCTAGTTCAACTCTGCTTCTGAACCTGATACAAACCACAGGCCCTCTAACATCCAATGCCTGTCAGTTAAGAGCGAGAAACGTGTGAGCTTCGTGTACAATATAGCTTCGTTTGAGCTGAAAAGTGACTGCGTTTACCTGAAACGAAGTCTCGCTTGTAGGAAGACACAGAGCCTGGCATTTAACTCCGATTCTGAAGGGAAACACACAGCACACTTCTCATCCGTGAAACACACTCTGCTTTAGAGCAAGAAGCACGCTCTTGCTTTCTAGAGTCTCTAATAAGGCGGGAAACGTGAGAGTGCTCAGAACAAAAGAACTGTGTTTCCTACACACACGGACCATATCTAGTTCAACTCTGCTTCTGAAACTGATACAAACCACAGGCCCTCTAACATCCAATGCGTTTCAGTTAAGAGCGAGAAACGTGTGAGCTTCGTGTAAAATATAGCTTCGTTTGAGCTGAAAAGTGACTGCGTTTACCTGAAACGAAGTCTCGCTTGTAGGAAGACACAGAGCCTGGCATTTCACTCCGTTTCTGAAGGGAAACACACAGCACACTTCTCATCCATGAAACACACTCTGCTTTAGAGCAAGAAGCACGCTCTTGCTTTCTAGAGTCTCGAATAAGGCGGGAAACGTGAGAGTGCTCAGAACAAAAGAACTGTGTTTCCTACACACACGGACCATATCTAGTTCAACTCTGCTTCTGAAACTGATACAAACCACAGGCCCTCTAACATCCAATGCGTTTCAGTTAAGAGCGAGAAACGTGTGAGCTTCGTGTACAATATAGCTTCGTTTGAGCTGAAAAGGGACTGCGCTTACCTGAAACGAAGTCTCGCTTGTAGGAAGACACAGAACCTGGCATTTTACTCCGTTTCTGAAGGGAAACACACAGCACACTTCTCATCCATGAAACACACTCTGCTTTAGAGCAAGAAGCACGCTCTTGCTTTCTAGAGTCTCTAATAAGGCGGGAAACGTGAGAGTGCTCAGAACAAAAGAACTGTGTTTCCTACACACACGGACCATATCTAGTTCAACTCTGCTTCTGAAACTGATACAAACCACAGGCCCTCTAACATCCAATGCGTTTCAGTTAAGAGCGAGAAACGTGTGAGCTTCGTGTACAATATAGCTTCGTTTGAGCTGAAAAGTGACTGCGTTTACCTGAAACGAAGTCTCGCTTGTAGGAAGACACATGCCTGGCATTTAACTCCGTTTCTGAAGGGAAACACACAGCACACTTCTCATCCATGAAACACACTCTGCTTTAGAGCAAGAAGCACGCTCTTGCTTTCTAGAGTCTCTAATAAGGCGGGAAACGTGAGAGTGCTCAGAACAAAAGAACTGTGTTTCCTACACACACGGACCATATCTAGTTCAACTCTGCTTCTGAAACTGATACAAACCACAGGCCCTCTAACATCCAATGCGTTTCAGTTAAGAGCGAGAAACGTGTGAGCTTCGTGTACAATATAGCTTCGTTTGAGCTGAAAAGTGACTGCGTTTACCTGAAACGAAGTCTCGCTTGTAGGAAGACACAGAACCTGGCATTTAACTCCGTTTCTGAAGGGAAACACACAGCACACTTCTCATCCATGAAACACACTCTGCTTTAGAGCGAGAAGCACACTCTTGCTTTCTAGAGTCTCTAATAAGGCGGGAAACATGAGAGTGCTCAGAACAAAAGAACTGTGTTTCAAACACACACGGACCATATCTAATTCAACTCTGCTTCTGAAACTGATACAAACCACAGGCCCTCTAATATCCAATGCATTTTAGTTTAGAGCGAGAAACATGTGAGCTTCGTGTACAATATAGCTTCGTTTGAGCTGAAAAGTGCCTGCGTTTACCTGAAACGTAGTCTCGCTTGTGGGAAGACAAAGAGCCTGGCATTTCACTCCGTTTCTGAAGGGAAACACACAGCACACTTCTCATCCATGAAACACACTCTGCTTTAGAGCAAGAAGCACGCTCTTGCTTTCTAGAGTCTCTAATAAGGCGGGAAACGTGAGAGTGCTCAGAACAAAAGAACTGTGTTTCCTACACACACGGACCATATCTAGTTCAACTCTGCTTCTGAAACTGATACAAACCACAGGCCCTCTAACATCCAATGTGTGTCAGTTAAGAGCGAGAAACGTGTGAGCTTCGTGTACAATATAGCTTCGTTTGAGCTGAAAAGTGACTGCGTTTACCTGAAACGAAGTCTCGCTTGTAGGAAGACACAGAGCCTGGCATTTAACTCCGTTTCTGAAGGGAAACACACAGCACACTTCTCATCCATGAAACACACTCTGCTTTAGAGCGAGAAGCACGCTCTTGCTTTCTAGAGTCTCTAATAAGGCGGGAAACGTGAGAGTGCTCAGAACAAAAGAACTGTGTTTCCTACACACACGGACCATATCTAGTTCAACTCTGCTTCTGAAACTGATACAAACCACAGGCCCTCTAACATCCAATGCGTTTCAGTTAAGAGCGAGAAACGTGTGAGCTTCGTGTACAATATAGCTTCGTTTGAGCTGAAAAGTGACTGCGTTTACCTGAAACGAAGTCTCGCTTGTAGGAAGACATAGAGCCTGGCATTTCACTCCGTTTCTGAAGGGAAACACACAGCACACTTCTCATCCATGAAACACACTCTGCTTTAGAGCAAGAAGCACGCTCTTGCTTTCTAGAGTCTCGAATAAGGCGGGAAACGTGAGAGTTCTCAAAACAAAAGAACTGTGTTTCCTACACACACGGACCATATCTAGTTCAACTCTGCTTCTGAAACTGATACAAACCACAGGCCCTCTAACATCCAATGCGTTTCAGTTAAGAGCGAGAAACGTGTGAGCTTCGTGTACAATATAGCATCGTTTGAGCTGAAAAGTGACTGCGTTTACCTGAAACGAAGTCTCGCTTGTAGGAAGACACAGAGCCTGGCATTTCACTCCGTTTCTGAAGGGAAACACACAGCACACTTCTCATCCATGAAACACACTCTGCTTTAGAGCAAGAAGCACGCTCTTGCTTTCTAGAGTCTCTAATAAGGCGGGAAACGTGAGAGTGCTCAGAACAAAAGAACTGTGTTTCCTACACACACGGACCATATCTAGTTCAACTCTGCTTCTGAAACTGATACAAACCACAGGCCCTCTAACATCCAATGCGTTTCAGTTAAGAGCGAGAAACGTGTGAGCTTCGTGTACAATATAGCTTCGTTTGAGCTGAAAAGTGACTGCGTTTACCTGAAACGAAGTCTCGCTTGTAGGAAGACACATGCCTGGCATTTAACTCCGTTTCTGAAGGGAAACACACAGCACACTTCTCATCCATGAAACACACTCTGCTTTAGAGCAAGAAGCACGCTCTTGCTTTCTAGAGTCTCTAATAAGGCGGGAAACGTGAGAGTGCTCAGAACAAAAGAACTGTGTTTCCTACACACACGGACCATATCTAGTTCAACTCTGCTTCTGAAACTGATACAAACCACAGGCCCTCTAACATCCAATGCGTTTCAGTTAAGAGCGAGAAACGTGTGAGCTTCGTGTACAATATAGCTTCGTTTGAGCTGAAAAGTGACTGCGTTTACCTGAAACGAAGTCTCGCTTGTAGGAAGACACATGCCTGGCATTTAACTCCGTTTCTGAAGGGAAACACACAGCACACTTCTCATCCATGAAACACACTCTGCTTTAGAGCAAGAAGCACGCTCTTGCTTTCTAGAGTCTCTAATAAGGCGGGAAACGTGAGAGTGCTCAGAACAAAAGAACTGTGTTTCCTACACACACGGACCATATCTAGTTCAACTCTGCTTCTGAAACTGATACAAACCACAGGCCCTCTAACATCCAATGCGTTTCAGTTAAGAGCGAGAAACGTGTGAGCTTCGTGTACAATATAGCTTCGTTTGAGCTGAAAAGTGACTGCGTTTACCTGAAACGAAGTCTCGCTTGTAGGAAGACACAGAACCTGGCATTTAACTCCGTTTCTGAAGGGAAGCACACAGCACACTTCTCATCCATGAAACACACTCTGCTTTAGAGCGAGAAGCACACTCTTGCTTTCTAGAGTCTCTAATAAGGCGGGAAACGTGAGAGTGCTCAGAACAAAAGAACTGTGTTTCAAACACACACGGACCATATCTAATTCAACTCTGCTTCTGAAACTGATACAAACCACAGGCCCTCTAATATCCAATGCATTTCAGTTTAGAGCGAGAAACGTGTGAGCTTCGTGTACAATATAGCTTCGTTTGAGCTGAAAAGTGCCTGCGTTTACCTGAAACGAAGTCTCGCTTGTGGGAAGACAAAGAGCCTGGCATTTCACTCCGTTTCTGAAGGGAAACACACAGCACACTTCTCATCCATGAAACACACTCTGCTTTAGAGCAAGAAGCACGCTCTTGCTTTCTAGAGTCTCTAATAAGGCGGGAAACGTGAGAGTGCTCAGAACAAAAGAACTGTGTTTCCTACACACACGGACCATATCTAGTTCAACTCTGCTTCTGAAACGGATACAAACCACAGGCCCTCTAACATCCAATGTGTTTCAGTTAAGAGCGAGAAACGTGTGAGCTTCGTGTACAATATAGCTTCGTTTGAGCTGAAAAGTGACTGCGTTTACCTGAAACGAAGTCTCGCTTGTAGGAAGACACAGAGCCTGGCATTTAACTCCGTTTCTGAAGGGAAACACACAGCACACTTCTCATCCATGAAACACACTCTGCTTTAGAGCGAGAAGCACGCTCTTGCTTTCTAGAGTCTCTAATAAGGCGGGAAACGTGAGAGTGCTCAGAACAAAAGAACTGTGTTTCCTACACACACGGACCATATCTAGTTCAACTCTGCTTCTGAAACTGATACAAACCACAGGCCCTCTAACATCCAATGCGTTTCAGTTAAGAGCGAGAAACGTGTGAGCTTCGTGTACAATATAGCTTCGTTTGAGCTGAAAAGTGACTGCGTTTACCTGAAACGAAGTCTCGCTTGTAGGAAGACACAGAGCCTGGCATTTCACTCCGTTTCTGAAGGGAAACACACAGCACACTTCTCATCCATGAAACACACTCTGCTTTAGAGCAAGAAGCACGCTCTTGCTTTCTAGAATCTCGAATAAGGCGGGAAACGTGAGAGTTCTCAAAACAAAAGAACTGTGTTTCCTACACACACGGACCATATCTAGTTCAACTCTGCTTCTGAAACTGATACAAACCACAGGCCCTCTAACATCCAATGCGTTTCAGTTAAGAGCGAGAAACGTGTGAGCTTCGTGTACAATATAGCATCGTTTGAGCTGAAAAGTGACTGCGTTTACCTGAAACGAAGTCTCGCATGTAGGAAGACACAGAGCCTGGCATTTCACTCCGTTTCTGAAGGGAAACACACAGCACACTTCTCATCCATGAAACACACTCTGCTTTAGAGCGAGAAGCACGCTCTTGCTTTCTAGAGTCTCTAATAAGGCGGGAAACGTCAGAGTGCTCAGAACAAAAGAACTGTGTTTCAAACACACACGGACCATATCTAGTTCAACTATGCTTCTGAAACTGATACAAAGCACAGGCCCTCTAATATCCAATGCGTTTCAGTTAAGAGCGAGAAACGTGTGAGCTTCGTGTACAATATAGCTTCGTTTGAGCTGAAAAGTGACTGCGTTTACCTGAAACGAAGTCTCGCTTGTAGGAAGACACAGAGCCTGGCATTTCACTCCGTTTCTGAAGGGAAACACACAGCACACTTCTCAGCCATGAAACACACTCTGCTTTAGAGCAAGAAGCACGCTCTTGCTTTCTAGAGTCTCTAATAAGGCGGGAAACGTGAGAGTGCTCAGAACAAAAGAACGGTGTTTCCTACACACACGGACCATATCTAGTTCAACTCTGCTTCTGAAACTGATACAAACCACAGGCCCTCTAACATCTAATGCGTTTCAGTTAAGAGCGAGAAACGTGTGAGCTTCGTGTACAATATATTTTGTTTGAGCTGAAAAGTGACTGCTTTTACCTGAAACGAAGTCTTGCTTGTAGGAAGACACAGAGCCTGGCATTTCACTCCGTTTCTGAAGGGAAACACACAGCACACTTCTCATCCATGAAACACACACTGCTTTAGAGCAAGAAGCACGCTCTTGCTTTCTAGAGTCTCTAATAAGGCGGGAAACGTGAGAGTGCTCAGAACAAAAGAACTGTGTTTCCTACACACACGGACCATATCTAGTTCAACTCTGCTTCTGAACCTGATACAAACCACAGGCCCTCTAACATCCAATGCGTGTCAGTTAAGAGCGAGAAACGTGTGAGCTTCGTGTACAATATAGCTTCGTTTGAGCTGAAAAGTGACTGCGTTTACCTGAAACGAAGTCTCGCTTGTAGGAAGACACAGAGCCTGGCATTTAACTCCGTTTCTGAAGGGAAACACATAGCACACTTCTCATCCATGAAACACACTCTGCTTTAGAGCAAGAAGCACGCTCTTGCTTTCTAGAGTCTCTAATAAGGCGGGAAACGTGAGAGTGCTCAGAACAAAAGAACTGTGTTTCCTACACACACGGACCATATCTAGTTCAACTCTGCTTCTGAAACTGATACAAACCACAGGCCCTCTAACATCCAATGCGTTTCAGTTAAGAGCGAGAAACGTGTGAGCTTCGTGTACAATATAGCTTCCTTTGAGCTGAAAAGTGACTGCGTTTACCTGAAACGAAGTCTCGCTTGTAGGAAGACACAGAGCCTGGCATTTCA